>JAXGFM010000022.1:16250000-17500000 GCA_039880935.1 Streptanthus diversifolius | reverse complement strand
CTGGCTGCTCAGTGTTCCTCATTTCTAGACAAGTGAAATTCAATATAGCGTGATGTCTACGCATCATTTTCGCTATTGAACTGTACCCATCTCTGTTATTGAGATTGTAATAGCCGGCCGTAAGTTCTGCAGCATGACTTTCAGATTTGTACCACCAATGGATTCCAGAGATCTGAAAAAAAAATCAAGAAATCATACATCTTGATCATGATTCTAATGCATTTTGTGTCGTATATGAACTCCACAAGATTTAAATTTACTTTTGCTGCTAACTTGAGTTTACACCCAAGAAACACTTTATTAGCTTCATCAAGGATCTGATCACCATGGAGAAGTAACTTCCTGGAGTACCATGACAAGAAGAACTGTCCTTCTTCCTTAAGGTACGTCCCATTCGAGTACTCGAAAAACCCGGTTGCTTCTGGAATATCGTTATATTCGCCTGCATTTTCCGGAAGTTTCCATTCCGGATGTCCAATTCTTCTAACTTCTGCTTCATAATCTGATCTTAGATACTTGTCATAACACTGTGGGATAGAAAAACCAAACAACAAGAAACAACTTATAAAGCATTGCTTTATTTCTTTCCAAACCCTAAAGAAATTAAAAAAGTCCCATTTCTTTTTTCTTACTTGAAATTCTCCAATTCCTGGAAAAACCCATCCTTGAGTCTCACTATAAGAAGGATATCTAAGCTCTCCAGCAGGACCAAGCCCTACTTCAATGTCTATTATAACTCCAGAGTTAATGAAATCTTCCATGTTCTCTCTAAAGCTCTTCATGTAATCTCTGTACATCTAGAAACAGAGCAAGGTTATACGATAGAAAGCAATCGTTCGAGGGGTAATTAAAAAACAAGAGTCTTTCATACCTCAACAGCTGTTCTTCCTCTGAAAAGAGACAAGTTATCTACAGAGAGAGACAAACACTCTTTGTTTCTATTACCAATCTTGTTCGTATAGAAGATATCAGGATTCGAATCCCCAATTTTTAGCACCCATTTCGGTATGGGGATGTTAATATCGTCTCCTATGTTGCCTCCGCATCTATGAAAAGACATTATAGCTTGTAGTTTTAGTCCGCAGCTTTGTACAATCTCAAACAAGTTTCTATAAGCACTCCATTGGTATTGCTTTGGACCTTTTGATTCTACAATTCCCCACCATACATCAACCATTACTCCATCTACTTGACTATGTTTCAGTTTCTTGAGCTGTTTCTTAAGCTTCTCTGCGTTTTCAAGAACGTTATCGTTGGTTATGACTCCAAGCTGAAGCATGACGTAGACAGGAACATAGTTGGTCAACATTTTGGCGTCATACGTCGTCGTATTAAACTCTCTCGCCTGCGTTTGCATTGTCTAATATTCAATCTCAAAACCAGAGACAGTTCAGAAAATCTCAAAGATTCTTGTCATCATCACTAACCTTTGGTTCTGTTGTAGTTGAAGACACTTCAGAAGAAGCAGTGGCTTGTGGCGTTCTTAATGATACCTCCTTGATTGAGAATCTCCATTGGACTCCACTTTTGCTTTCTTGAGCTTTAACTAATATCGGAGATCCTTTGTAGAGATTTCTTCCGTTGATCAGATTAGGGTTCATCATCCCCAATACGCTTGTCATGATACCTTGTGCTTCAAGAAATTTCCAAAATGTTAAGCTTTACTGGATCATAAAAACCAGTTTTTGTTGCTCTCTTTTTTTTCTATTCTTCTTTTAATCTTTTATTTCTTTCCATTATATTATAAATTTGCTAAATTTCTAAAGCGTACGTCTGCTATCAACAAAACGTGGCCATGATTTTCTTTCCCAATTATTTTTGTTTTTTTGTTCAGTCACGTTTCTTTTCTTGCTTTTGGAATGATCGTATATAATCTGTACGATACAAGATTTTTTCTTTCTATTCGTATAATTACAATATTATATCGTTTTACAAGAAACAAAGTAGCTTAACAAAAAAAAAAAGAAATTAAAATTTTGAAAAACATATAACTTTAGTTTTTTGTTCTCGATTTGATCTCAATTAGCTGTGGTTGTAGCTTCTAGTTTGAAACGTAAGCATAATATCACCCTTGGCTAACGGATTAACCAATCTTTGTTGCAAAAAATAAAATAGTCCTCAAGATCTTGCTCTTAGTCTCTTGGATCTCTTTTAAATTATAAGGTGTCTTGTCTAGATGCATTTGTTCACCGAACGAAAACGAGGAATGTTACGTAGGGTTATATATGTTTTATCTCTATATAAAATTGTAATAATATAATATACGGGAAACAAAACGGATTTACAATGGTAACTACTGAAATACAGAAGAGAACACAGACGAAAACAGCATATTTAATCATATACAAAACACATTTTCTCAAAAAAAAACAAAAAAAACATAAACGTAAACACATTAGCCTCTGCAAACAAATCTCTCTCTTGCTCTCTCTCTCTCTACTTAAACACTTAGAATAACAAATGAAGCATCATAGCGACCATGCATCCGAATCCCAAAACAAGGCTTTTCGCGGAGGAGGAGGAGTCAACCGGAGGAGCTCCTACACCGGAAAGATCAGCCGTCGTGCCCGTAGCACTAGAAGGGAAGCTCCCGACGGTTTTGGTGGTGGTGCTGCTTGAGCTAACTACAGGTGATCCTGGGAACAACGGCAGAGAAGTCCCCGCTGCGGCCGCCGGAGAAAGCGCTGGTGTCTGTGCCGGAAAAAGTGGCAGAGACGAGGAAGGAAGCAGAGTTGAAGAAGAAGGAGAGACAACAGGAACGGGGTTATGAGGCAATAGAGGTTGTACTGGTAGAACAGAAGAAGGTGAAGGCGCGTTTAGAGATGGGGCAGAGTTTTGAAGCGGTGCGGTTGGTGCTGCATTTGGGGCTGGGATAACGTTTACTTCGAGTTTCATCCCTTGGCTGCAGTGTCCCGGCATTCCACAAATGAAGTACCTAAAAAATTGATCAAGAATTAGATATATTGCTTAGTATATAAATCATCATTTGGTCTTAACTTGTTTGTAAAGTATGAACCTTTTTCCAGGAGTAGTGAGAGGAACAATGGAGTTTCCATTAGCGAACGTTATAAGCGGTTTAACTGCTTGACAGCTATCAAATTCGGGTTTTGTGACTTCAACGACGTCGTGGAATGCAGAAGGGTAAGCGAAAACTGTTTGGAGCAAAAACAGAGGTTTGCTTTTGTCTTTTTCTTATGTTGAAACAAAGTTTAGTACAAGAAGATGTGTGATTAATTACCAAGATTGTCTCCGACAGCAAACGTTTGTCCTGCAGCCCAAGTTCCAAGATTTGCGCCTACGGTCCAACCACTAGGACCACCAATGCTGTGGTCTGTAGCTACTGCTAAACCGATGAGCGTAGTGGCGAGAACTGAGATTATGATCAGCATTTCTCTGGATGCCATTGTCTTCGTTTTTTTTTCTTTCTTTTTGGTGGGGAAATCAACAAGAGAATTGAAAGATAGATCAAAGAGATGATGATGATGTTTGGTGCTTCAGATTTTGGTGTCAAATGTGTGTATTTATAGTGGATTAAGAAGAAGAAATTATTGAGAAGAATCTTTTGTGAGCAGAGTTGGTAAAAAAATTAACTTGTGTTTGTATTTGTTGAGAGTTAGTATTTATTTTGGAACAAGTAAAGAACTAATAATGGATCAAGAAAGCATTTTCTTTTATTTCACCTAATCCATTAATAACCAGATAACGTTCTTGGTGCTACACTTGTCCAGAGAAAACCATTTTAGTTGCACCTAAAACAAGTTCCTTTACTGCTTTTTAAGTTTACAAAAACATGTAAAGTTTATAGCATTCCAAGAGAAGTGTAGTCTATGAAAGTTACACAGCTTTCTGTATACAAGAGCCAGTCTCACTATGTAATGGAAGTTACTAGTTACACTAGAAATAATTTTGAATGTGCTTGTTGTTCAAAACTTGTTCCAAGAACGCAACACAAAAACAAGGAAGTTGTGGAATTTTTATACACCGAGGCTGTGACTATGTGCAAGTAGTTTCTCCTGTTCGCTGCTGTTATGGTCTTGGAGTGAAATGGGATTTGATTGATGAGAAGTACTACGCTTGGGAGTGTTGATTTGGTTCCACACGTTCTCTATACGGAAAAACGCCCATTGGAATCGCCTGTAAATCTCCAAGGCAGTGATGATGAAGACTGTGATGTAGTTGTTACGGAGATGAGCTGATAACTTGTACGTCCATGTCCACCTTAGTACCAGATTACTTCCGATTACCCAAACATATACCTACAAGTTACACACCCATTAACCAAAAAGTCCAAGATGATTCAGACACTAGTGTTAAACATCAGGCAGTGTGGTTGGGGAGTTAGATGAAAAGAAGAAAGTTTATTTTACCCAACGGCGTCCATACAGAATATGGGAGCAAATATTTGATATAGTGAATTTGAAAATCCGAGTAAAGACACTACAAGCAAGAAAAAAGGTCAAGGAATCTAAACTTGACAAAGTGAATCCAAGATTGGAGAACTCTGTTTCAAAAGTCACTGTACCTTAGATCCCAGTCGCGTAATACATCCCAAAAGAAGGAGAAGAAAGTGTTAGCTAGACCAGAGAGGATCCACGCCGGCTGAATGGAATAAGTCCATGTATCTTCATCGATAAAATACTTGAGTGCTGATAGAAAGATGACAGGCACTGCCGTTAAATATTTCGCAGCTGAAAGAAAACAAAAAAAAAAGATATTAGAAATCCGGAGAAAGCCAAACAAACAAAGACCAGTTTTTACTACAAAATAAAAGGTCTTGGATTCAAGATCATTACCATTCCAGATGTTTGCAATGTCCTTGCTAACTTTGTACTGACGTATACATTGGAACAGCCGGAAAAGATAAGGTAGAACAAGAACCAAAGGAATTGCAGCGGAATGACTCCGACAAACAGAATCTGCTTCAAACCATGCTACTGTAGCTACCTACAATGACTATATCAGATTCACTGAACATGGAATGGATAACTCCGGCATAAGGAAGAGTCAAGCTCACTAACCTGTCGATGGACCATACGACATACCGAACGTTCTAAATCCGACAAAACCTACACACTTTTTATTTTTGTTATTCAACAATTGCATTCAACATCTATAGAAGAAATAAACAATTGTGTTACCTTTGACATAGACGTCAGGATATCAGCTAAAAAGAAGTCCGAAAACGTCACCGTCTGTTTTTGATAATACCAAATGAACGTTTGATGATGTTAGCAAACAATTTGAACCTTAAGGAGGAAAAATAAAAATGTATTCCTTTACCTGCACAGGGAAGAGAATGCGCCAAAAAGTCCATAGCAAGTAGTACCGAGACGACATGTAGAAGATATAGAAAGGGATTATCAGAATTATCACAGCAGAGAAATACAAAACAACCTGGAAATATCAAAAAAGGTTAACTCTATGAACAAATGAATCAAAAACTCTGTTTAAACAACTTTAAGAGAAGATGCATCTATTACACTGGTTGAGATGCAGCCAACGATACATCTCCGTGTGAGTATAGATACAGATATGCCGTCATGCTAGTCAATATTATTGTCGTCATCCACCTAGCACACTGTGACACCCACATATTTTAGAAACGAATGAAAAAAAAAGTTATATAAATGGTCTAACTAACAATTGTATACCTTCCATATCTCTTTGTGACTAAGATGATCTGGTCCTAAATAGAAGATCGCAGCATAATCGACTCCAGACCGAGAAAAAAACCCACAAATTAACAACCCAGAGCCAAACCATCATTGTCTGGAAGTAATAGCAAACATTAGGAAACACATGTTAAAATATTTGACTTCCTAATTAGACAAGAACTTACAATGAGAAGGAGAGGGTTATAATACAGAAATGTCTCATAGAAGAACAGTTCTCGTGTGTCTATTCCCATTTTATTTACAGATTCCCATCCAATCTGCAAGTTTTTTAAACATGAACATAGATTAACAAGAGTCAAAACTCAAAACGATGGATGCAAATCAAAAGCTAAGATCATTCTTTGCAGGAAAGAAAATTCAAAATCTCCAACCTTTCCACACAAACATAAAGACCACCAATATATAGAGCAACCTGGAGAATCAAGATTTTAGATATCAAATCAGTCCTTTGGCTTACATAGAAAAGGAAAAAGATTTCAATGATATGATACAATCAACAAGAACTTATGAAATCAAACAAGAGAGCTCCTTCTGTACATCATTGAACATATAAAATTAAACTCTTTAAAAAACAAAATCCAGCTGTTTGAGTAAATGAAGAAAAAAACATCGAGACTTCTAAGGAGTACAGGACTTCGCAATTTCGCAATTGTACCTAGTAGCATACTTACGCTCTTCGAGTCATATTCTCCCGTCAAAACCTTATTCTCAGTCACACCATTTAACAGTTATTTTTTCCTCTCTCAAAATCACCAAGCAGAACTGAGTTTTCTAAGTATCAAAAAAGATAAAACAAAAAGAGAAATTGCTTACCAAGATTAGTGATGATAAGTCTACTTCCAGATTTGCGCAAGTGAGGATTATTCACTGGCACAGACAAGACACCTCCAAACATAGATGCCAAAAGCAAAACCTTCAATATACAAAACCGCAAACAAATGACATAGCAAAAACCTAACATTGGAAAATATTCCACTAAACTACTGTATAATAACCATGAAAGTGAACCACTTTCCAAAGAAGAAGAAGACAAATGGTTACCTTCCAAAATAGGAAACTTTCTCCGAATGCTCACGGTTGACGAAGACAAATCAAACCTTTCCAAAATAGGAACTTTTTCCCACCAATTGGTTGCTACTCTGAAGAACAAGGAGCCACACTGATCAAGATGAACAATTGCATCGAGATTATATTAATCCCAATCGCCATAATCTAAAATATCAAGTATAGAGAAGAAAATTTACGTTCTGAGAATTAAGGAGAAACGACTTTAATTGAAAAAGAGGTCGGAGAAAAGAATGAAACATTGTAATTATTTTTTTTCCCGACACGTTATGATGATTTATAACAAAATTAAACTCTTATCTATGACATAAGACAGCAAGAGGGAGAGAAACAACTCGAACGAGTTTTTTTGGTTGAACATGAAAAGCAAAGTCTTCGTTTCGGTCAACGGATTTACGTATTTGGTTGACTTTTAGCAATTCATCTATGAAAGGCAAAATCTCCTCATAAAATATTTTCAATTCGTTTTATTTTTGGGTAATGGGTGTTACTGAATACTTTTGATTTCGTTTATATAAAGTTCATATACGTAATGAAAATCATGAAATGGATACCGTCTGACTGTATCTCCATATAATTACATGAAATATTTTACATCAAAATACAACTGTACTTTTTAGAACTATATTACATAAACCTTACTATTTGATTTTTTTTCTGTTCTTTTCATCACATTTTAAAAATCTGACGAGATTATAACATTATTGTAATGATTTCTCACTTAATCATTGGCTCATATGTTATGTGCCTTTTTTAATTAGATATAAACTAAATGCAACAAAATTTAATAGAAAAACAAAACGCAGAAGAAGGAAAAAGTTATTTTCAATTTCTGTTTGTTCTTCATAGATTCATTATCTTAAAATGTTCATTTTAGTTGAGAGATTATAGACAATATATACGTTTATGTCTTTTGAAAAAGTTGATATCCTTCTTATTTAAAATTTCCATAATAACGAATATTTAAATTGTAGAATATTACAGCATAAGTTTTATTATCTGTCCCTATCTGTTATATATATATAGATATATATTTTTTTATCATAACATCAATTTAATATGGAGAGATAAAGTTGACTTCATTGGTTCTTTTTTACAATAAAAATATATAAATACATGTATTTTCTGGAAACTATGGTTTTCTGAATCTGTGTAAGAGTTTACTTTATACATTATGAATAGGCCTGAGAATTTGGATATTAGAATCGGGTTCAGATCGGTCTTTATCAGTATCAGATATTTTGGATATAGAGTTTTGTATCCAATAAGATACCAAAACATTTTTCGGTTCAGTATCGGTTCGGTATTTTTGGTATCAGATCGGTTCAGATTTTCAATAAAATATCCGATAAATATCGGATAGTGTTTGGTATCTGATATTCGGATCAGATTCGATTCAGTTATATCTAAACGTATCTGATAAGTAAATTATATATGAAATGTATTTGATAAACAAATTGTATCCAAAATTGAATCCAAATTACAAAATACAACAAAAACTGAAATGTGAAATCCATAGCTGTAAATATAACCAGAGTTTAGTTACCAAACCAAATAAACATTTAAAAGACAAAACATCCAAATCAAATGCCTAAATAAAGTCATAAACAACAGCAAATTCCACAATTTACATCAAAATACTTAACTTAAACTTTCATAAAATAAAAAAGTTCTAGAATTCAGACATAAACTAAAATGCTCTCTCTCCCTATGATTATCTTCAGACAACCTTGTATCAAGCAATTTCATTATGACATTCAAACTTTACATACAATTGAAAAAAAGAAAATTAGTATAAGAAAAAGGAACTATAAAACCAATTAGGCGAGATCATGAAAAATCGCTCATAAATCAGAAATCAAAACGGTGTCGATAGTTTTGGGTTGTATTGCGAAATCGAAATACATAAAGTAGGCATGTGACTTTATTTTGTGTGCGAATATGCGATAAGAGTCATACGAGTCAATGAGTCATAATACTTTGTAATACAAAGTTTGTATTATTGTATAATTGTATATTAAAGAATAAAGAGTCACCATTTGTATAATAAAACTTTCGGATTATCGTTATATCCGATAAATGTCGGATATTATCTGAACCGATCCATATCCAATGGATATATTCTATAATAAGCAGTTCGGGTTTGGATTGGTTCGGTATCGGTCGGCACTTCGGATACGGGTAAAATTTCCAGACCTAATTATAAAAAAACGCCTTTGAACAATTCAAATCCAATTTGAAAAGTTCAGACAAAAAGAAAAGAAGATGAAAACAACACCAAATAATCTCTATAGGTAAACATGATAGTACGGAGGAATTTCTCCAAAAATGTTTCGAAGAACTACAGGTGTTCATAATAATATTATATCTAATTAATTTTCAAAATTCTTTAAGCTTTTTTTAGCCTTTCTTTTAAAGTTAAGTTTAGTCAAGCAAAAAAAAAAAAAATCCAGTTTTACAATGTCTGTAACTTTGTGGGTTAGGCTGAGTAAGGATTAGTCTTTCACCATCATTGGGTTAGGCTCCATCATAATCAGAAGTTGCATGAACATCGATACTCATCTCGACCTGTACCATCTCAATTTCCGGTACATATCTTTCATTTGCTTTTTTGTTTCGATCCTCAAAATCTTCCTAAAACACTAAGTTGGTATACGGTCAATTTTCTTCGGAACATCCACCAGCACAACATGCATCATTATGTGCAGCAGAAGTTTTACAGAACTTTGATCAACTCATGGGATCAAACTATCATCTAGATGCAGTTTACACACAAGATCAGTCTACCCAATTCATATCCCACAAGCCTAACATCCAAATACAGTTGGATGCTCCTGCGCAGCCATTTTTGTTTTGTTTTGCAGGCCACATCATATAATCACTATAAACTAATATGTATCCTGATTCTTATTAAGTCTGAGAAAAGACAAAACTCAAGCCCAAGATTACTTAAACGTGTTTTGTTATAAGTCTGAGGTGTAAGAATAGAGAAACGTGTTTGGTTCATAGACTACATGTGATTACTTATACAATTATCCAAAAATTATGTATACATTTGCTATCCAAATTTATTTATGTTTTGTAGTAGAAGGCTAGAAACTAGATTGTGTTTGAATGTTCACTTGCGCCAAAATGGTAGAAAATTGGAATCCCACACGTGAGAGAGAATGAGGCAATGAGCCTATATCATTTCTCATTCATTTCGACATTACTCTCAAGATGAGATGTTTTTCTTTGACTGACATGAGATGAAATGTTTTTTTTTTCTTTTTCTTTTCAGCAAGGTAAGATTCAGAAAATAGGTTGACTAAAATGATAAGTGTAGTCAACAAAATAAACCTTCTCCAAAAAATTGACTAACATGTTCAATTAAGGTAAGTTCATGATTTTGCACCAAGTTCATGGATATATGATATTGCTGTTTTCTTTTTGTTTTGACTCAAATTTTATTGCTTTAAACATCAAAGAAAACAGTTATGACGAGAGAAGAATAATCTTCCAGAAAATATTTCGTTTTCTAAATAATCTATATATATAATTATAATAGTCAAGAAATTAAAATGATAGATTCTCCATTAATTTGAAGTATAATAAACCAGTAACAAAATCAATGAGATTTAAATTATTACAAAAAGAAAGAAACTTTCGAATTAGATTTTACTTCAACTAGAGGGCAAGAAGTCAAATATGTTCTCTTTTGTTCCTTTTTCACCTATATTAAAATCGAATTAACTTTTGATATTTTAAAATTAAAAATTCGTTAAAAAACCAAAATTTAAGGCACTGCGGAGAAGAGAAACTGTAATAGCGTTACATCTCCGTCGTCGTTGATTCAGACGACTCTGCCATTGTTATACCTTTTGTCTTAGCTCGAAACGTGTTCCAAAAACTACATTTCCGTCCCTTATAGTCTTCGAATTTACCGATTCCGCCACTCCTTCCTCGACCCCTCGTCGTGAATGGAACCGACGGTAATGCCGTTGGAGCCGGAGGCTCAATTCGGAGATGAATTCGTTCACGTTGATGACCACAGGCCTCCCGGAGACATCTCGTTAACCGACAGCATAGTGAATGTGGAGAAGGAGGAGCTGAAAGCGGAGGAGGAAGAAGAAGAACATAGCGATTCCAGTTCAGTGATAACCGGCGTCGGTTCGATCATTAATTCTGGTGACGATGATATTTACATTGGAGAGGATGGTGGTGACTTTGCTGTGGAGACGACGACGAAACTGGAGCTGCCTGAGGAATATGCGAAAAGCTGTATGGTTCTATCGTGCGATTCGAAGGCGGAGGGAGGATCTTGTGATGTGTATTTGATTGGTACTGCTCATGTATCAGAGGTATCTTCTTTAAAAATTGAAACTTTTTGACTGATTTTGTGATTTTTTTTTTTGTTGAAAGATTTGGGCTTTATGTAAGAAACGCAGCAGGAACATTGTGAAATTGAGAAAGATAATGGATTATAGACTTGAAAATTGAGAACAATGTTCATATGAATTGGATAGTTGTTTTGAATCTTTGCGTTTTAATATTTTTTTTTATAGGAATCATGTCGAGAAGTTGAAGCTATAGTCAGCTACTTGAAACCACAGGTTCTGCTCCTTTACAGTGAAATCTTATATATATATATATATATATATATATATATATATATCTTTCTATCTCTCTTTAAGTACGTGGCTGATGTATTGCAGGTCGTCTTCGTAGAGTTGTGTTCAAGCCGATTGTCTATTCTTACACCTCAGGCTGTGAAGGTTTTGCTCTACATCATTCTTATAACATTCTCTGATTTTAGGTTTAATAATGTGATAACCCTGGACTAGACTGTGCATCATCTTTCCTTCTTTTGCTAGAAGATAGCCAAAATTTATACTAGAATTACTAATATATGTATGAGCTGCCGGTTGGAAAATTTTGTCTAGAGAATGTACTTCACATGTTTTTTATAAGCGATGATATATCACACGTAGTTTTCTATTAGATGTAGCTCTTCTTTTTGTGCAGAATCAATGTTCTTTACTCTGGAAAGTTGCGATGTTTTTGGTTTTCCAGGTTCCGACCGTGTGGGAAATGATAGACATGTGGAAGAAGAAACACAACCCATTCGGAATAGTCTACGGATGGTTTCTTGCAACGGCATGCTTCCTCCGTTTATATCTCCTTTGATGATAGCTTAAATTTTCGTACCGTTTAACTTACATCAATTTCTTATGTTATGTTTAGATCGCCAGCAAGCTTGAAGTTTTACCTGGTGCTGAGTTTCGTGTGGCATATGAAGAAGCAGAAAAATATGGTGGCAAGGTTATTCTAGGTGATCGTCCAGTACAGGTGACTTTGGTGATTCAAGAATTATGTGTTCATAGTCTTAAACCTTCTCTTAAGGAATGTTATGCATTGGTATTTCAGTTTTCAATCAGTTTTCCACTTGAGTATTCATTTTCCTTCGATTTTGTTGAAGCAGATCACTTTAAAGAGAACTTGGGCTAAAATGCCTCTATGGCACAAACTAAAGTTGTTGTACAGCTTAGTGTTTCAAGCTGTCTTTCTACCAAGTCCTGAGGAACTTGACAAGATGGTAAAAAGTCTTTTGCTTCCTTTTGTCTTTTTCCTTCTCTTTAAAGCGTATGTGCTTCAGTCAGTGTAAATAATGAGTGGTGATGAAATTGTATGGCTTTAGCTGAAAGCTATGAACGATGTGGATATGGTGACATTGGTAATTCAAGAAATGAGCAAGGAATTTCCATCTCTCATGGATACACTTGTGCATGAGCGAGATAAGTTAGTATTGTATTCCTCGCTCTCTATGTATAAAGTTCATCAGATTAATTGACCGCTTTCTCTAAAACTTGTATTATCAGTAGTAGTTCTGTTGAATGTGTATCTTATATGGTGCTTCTTGAAACCCAAAAGGTCTCTCCTAGAGTCCTAAGCACCATGATGATCATAAGAGATTTCGCAGTTTCTCTCATTTGCTAAGTTTTTAATCAGCAGTCTTAAAACATCGAGAAAAGTGAACAGTAGTTTCCTGATCTTTTCGAAAAATGTTGCATTAGGTACATGGCATGTATGTTGTTAAGAGTTGCAAGTGAGCATAGCTCGGTCGTGGCAGTTGTTGGTAGAGGGCATCTTCAAGGGATCAAGAAGAACTGGAACCAACCTATAAAGGTTAGTAGCCACAATCTTTTTTCAGTCTCCATTATGATTATAAGTAACAGAGCTGAGCTAATCGATATTCTGTTTAATGGTATTGCAGATGAAGGATCTGTCGGAGATACCAACGAAACAATCAATTTTTACTGTAAAGAATTTTCTGAAATCTCTGGCGATTCTAGTCGGTGGGACAGCTATAGTTTCGCGCATATATATTGCAAGCAGAAGTTAAACAAATCTCAAGACAGAGAGAATCTCTCATGAGGTCAATAAAAATTAGGCTAAATAACAGATGATTTACATAGATTGTCAGCAACTTTTATAATATATGTTGTCATGAATTAATTTATCTTTGGTTTATCGGTTTAATAATTTCATAACAGTTTAACAAATCAAAAATCACTCAACTACTACTTTCTTTAAAGAAAAAAAAAATAGTTCGATTTCTCTACACTGAATCCATTTTTTGTCTCATGTCTCACGTCTCAAACCTTAAGTTGATTTACAAATTAGTATTATTATTGTTTTTTTTACTCCGTTATTTCACTAACTACCTAATCGAATATCATGCCAAATTCGATCGAATATCACGTATAGACCCATAGTGTGTTATAACAGAGTAACAGACACACACAATGACACAAAACAAGACCCAACTACACATCATGTTACTATCATGAATTTCTTATTTCCCCCCAAGTCTTTTTTACATGCATTCAGCAACTTGCACTCTTCGCTGTATATATACATTACGCATTGTGACAACACAGTATCATTTTTTCCCCCAAAAGCATACCAAAGCATAAAGCCTTTTTATTTGTAAATATGATTGTGACAATTGTCTCATACACCCAAGAATTCACCATGGAAATCAGCGAACAAGAATCTGTGTTGGACATTAAGAAGCGATTAGGACAGTTTCTTCAGATCCCAACATCTTCTTTAACTCTCTTTGTCTCTTGTTGGGAACTTCTCGACGGTCTCGACATCGATGATTACCCAATCATCTCACACGGCACCAGGATCGACCTTACCGTAACTCCCCTTTTCACCGCACACTCTTATACTAACCCCGCCGTTAAAAAAATCCACGTCACCGTCAAGTTCCCGTCAAAACAGTTCGACATCGAAGTAGACAAAACCGAAACGGTAACTTTTACTGTTTCATCTCACATCTTTTTACAGTCTTTTAAGTTTCTTGACTAACAAGTTATCTTTTTGTAGGTAAGTAGCCTGAAGGACAAGATCCACATTGTGGAGTACACACCGATAAAGCGAATGCAGTTATACTTCTCCGGGATCGAGCTAGCCGACGATTTTCGAAACCTAAACGAATACGGAATCAGAGAATTCTCAGAGATTGTCGTATTACTCAAATCAATCAACCGAGCCAAAGACGTTTCTCCAGTGAGGAAACTCTGTTTCTTGGTACAGACGTCATCGAGTTTATTCAACGGTGCGAGGATTCCTGTGGAGATTAATGACTCTTGCACCATATCGGAGATGCGAGAAGGGTTACAAGCTAACAAGATGTTACCAATAGACGATTATATATTCGTACACAAGCAACGGATTATGCGAGAGAACTGTAGTCTTCGGTGGCATGGTGTTGAAAATGGTGAGGTTCTTTTTGTATTTAAAGGGTCTATTAGTCGTGGAGCTTACTGAGTTTTGCAAAATTGAAGTTCGTATTCGAGATTTTTTTATTTAGATAAATAAACAATCTGTCTCAAGAACTCGTGACATTATGGTGTGTATTTTATAGAAATTTATGGGAGGGGCTTAACTGGAGTTACTGGACTATGATATATTGATGCGTTATATACAAAAAAAAAAAAAAATTTAAACAACAAATTAATTTTTATTTTCGTTTTTACGTCACACACGCTCATTACCGACAAAATTAATGGCCTTTTAGGGCAAATTTACACTCAACTCTTAAAAAAAAAACTTTTGGGCCCCGAATTCGTAGAATATTTCAGTTTCTTAGACCTACTCAATTCTACCCTTGTAATATTAAAAATTTGAGCCACTATTGTACCCTGCCACTCAATCTTAAGGCCATATTTGCATTATTAAAAAGGTCAGTATAAGATTTCATTTCTACAAATTTAATAGACCGAAGAGCACTTTCAAAAACATAAAGATCGAACAATCTAGTACGAAGTGTATGAAAACATTCATCATAAATTGTATATGTAAATTCCGTTCTTCTACCATAGTTATTAAGAGCTTTTTAATATTTTAATTATTTTGTTGCCAAATTTTTTTTTTCATTTTTCAAATGATATTAGTGGACTTTAGACGGCGCATCTATATCCACCCCATTTGTGTTGGGACAGGACATTTCAAACCCATATATTTTCATAATGTAAATTTAGTATATATTAGAGTGTAGTTTGAACCTTTTTTTATTTGTGATTTCAGCTATAGCTGGTTATGGTGAAAGGTTTAAATAATACTATAATTTTCACACATTTTAGGATTATTTAGAGCATTTTCATATGTAAATGGATATAAATATATATAGATGCTCTCATAGCCCGTTCATGGATTTTGTTTAAATGGTGAGAGAGTAACTTCGAGGATGCAGACGAATTACTTTCAGTTTCGACTTTAGTCAACAATCCACGTCATGCTAAGTTATAATACATTTTTGGGTCAAACAATACATTTATATAAGAACAAAAATTATTAAGTGAAAGAACTTTTACATTTACTTACTAAAATATAAGGAAGTTGAAAATTGAAAGGTTAATATAAAACATTTTGTGTGTAATGATTCTACAAAACAGACATGCATGAATGTTTATCCCATGAATGAATATACAACCAAAGGAAAATTACCTCAAATTACAGGCTGTCAGTTTTTTTCTATAAATGGTGTAATAAAAACAACTCTTAACAAAAAAAGTGATTAACAAAAAAAAATATTATTAAATTGTAGGGGCCCCACAGAAATAAACGGTTAGTAAAAGCTTTCAGCTACCGTTGGAAGTCATGGAGAGACATGCAAAATGAATTTTTAAAAGCAAAGGAGACTTAAACTAAAAAGGTGTCTTTTTAACTCAGAAAGAGTCTTTAGTTATTTAGTCAGCAGCTCCTAACACTATTGACATATGTGCCTTTAAGCAATAACAAAATAAGATTTTTTCCCCCTAATTTGATTTATTTAAACCTTAGTTCCTTGATAAAATAAGTTATATATTCTATTGAGAATTATGAACATATTATCGGAAATAAATGTGAACAATATTATTAGTATTTTTGCGTATAAATAAAATAAGAACTACAGAAAACCAATCAAAATAGGAATTTACCATGCATGGAACATATACGGAACATATTTTATGTAAATATGTATAAGACTTGTGATAGTAGATCCCCAATGTATTAACGGCATCATTTCACATATGTAGTTGTTCAGCTGCTCTTTTTAACATATAAACTGAAATTTTTATTATATAATTATTGTTATCAATCATACATTTAAATTAAAAAATAAATATGTAACTGGTAGTTCAATTCTAAAGAGACGAATTTGCAAAATTGGTATATAGAAACTTTAGTTTTTGATGAACAAACTAAACAATATGCACTAATCTTATAATTTTATTTTAAGTTATATAATTATTTTTATTTATATTTTGGTAAATTATGATTGAAGTTTTTAGTCAAAGTCATTTTATTTAGTAAATTGGTAAGAAAATATTGACTGCCAAACAAAGTTTAATGATATTTTGGTTAAAAACTCAGCTACTACGGTTTCCAAAATATTTTTTACATATTTGTCACTTATTGACTTTTGAAACTTTTTTATATTTTCCTCAACTGATTTAGTTAAGAATAATACCATATTCAATTTTTCTTTTTATTTTTTCTTCCAATTCGATCTAGTCAAGAATAATAATAATTAAAATTTCAATTATGTTGACTCTATATCAATATAAATAAAGTTGTTGACAAAATCAACTAATATTATACGTTTTTAACATAAAAATTTAATCCATATCAAATATACAATTTATATAAAAACCAATTCTTCATAAAAGAATCTAAAATGCTCATAAAATTCTCACATATTATTGTACTTGAAATAAATAATGTGATAAGAGTTTTTTCTGAGCATTTATGAATAAGATTTGATAGTGTGTTTTCAGTAAAAAATTTAGATCCTGAAAAATTAAATATTCTTACATGTTATTAACAAAATATATGCATACTAGCTCCTAGACACCTACCATGTGAGGTTATATAGAAAAATTTACTTTCTAAATATGCAAAGATATTAAAATGTAAAAGAGGACTGAATTTAATTAGATTATCTTTTAATGACAAAAACTAAATTTAGTTATTTACTTATTCAATTAATTTCTTATAATAATTTACAACCGTGAATTATATTGTGCCACGTGGATAAAGGGATAGGAATTATGAAAGAAAATCATCAACTATTTCTCCCTCTTTTCTTCTGTTTTCCTTCGAGCGTGTAAGTCTCTCTCTCTCTCTCTCTCTCTCTCTCTCTCTCTCTCTCTCTCTCTCTCTCTCTCTCTCTCTCTCTCTCTCTCTCTCTCTCTCTCTCTCTCTCTCTCTCTCTCTCTCTCTCTCTCTCTCTCTCTCTCTCTCTCTCTCTCTCTCTCTCTCTCTCTCTCTCTCTCTCTCTCTCTCTCTCTCTCTCTCTCTCTCTCTCTCTCTCTCTCTCTCTCTCACACACACACACACACTATATATATATCACTCATCCTCACTGCAATTATCCCTCTTCAACACTTTCACTAACTCTCTCCTTTGAACATTACGCCTCGAAACCGCTTCCTAAAACCATCAGCGGTTTTCCGACCTAACTCATTGACTATCGATAGAGTTCAATGGTTCGTCCTATTTTTCATCGACAACGTATATCTGTAACATTCATTAATTTTCTCATTAATCACAAATATATCTTAGATTTTATTCTTTTTAAAGTTGATTAGATTTATTGCACCATTCCATTTTTTTATGGTAAACATACTGAATTATCAATAACGTCTTTGTTCATCTACATATCATGTTCTTATAAATACATCAAATGATGATATGATTCTTAATTATGTTGCTATTGTGACCATTTTTTAATAACTGTTTGGGACCTTATTCTGCTCACAGACTTATATTTATATTTATTTTCTTCTTAGAAAGAGTGAGCCAAATTAGACGGAGGGAGAAACAAACTTCACAAAGGAACAATAAAACAGAAAGATAAAAGAATATTTGATTCTTCCGAGTTCACACAGATAAACCTAAAAAGGTATCGCTGGATTCAATTTCTTACCCTTTTTCATTTTCCGTTTGTATGTGTATTAAACTAAACATATTGGGGGAAATTTTATACATCACACAATTTTATATATATCTTTGATTCTTCGGAAAATATTATTTGATGTTGGTCGTCTGTGCATATACACATACGATATCATGTTTTTTTTTCTTTCCCCAATACAAAATTTGATAATACTGATGAAAGGACAAAAGGATAAATTTTCAGTCTACGATTTAATAATTAAGATCTATATACTGATTAATCAAAATCATTTTTTTTCAATATTAAAAATTTTCACTAAATGGTAGTATATAAAATTTTAATTAATCAAAATAAAATATTTTAATATTCAGAATTTTGTGCGCTAAGCACTAATTAGTATAGGAATGGACACTGGTTTAATATTTCTAAAATCAGGATATGTGGTTTTGAAAAATTATTACATGTATTTAGATCTACAAATACCCACATATATTCGGATCTGATCCACATCTACAATAATAACTAAACAATTATTAAGTATTAATAATGTTAAAATAAATTAATTATTAGAAAAATGAAACTAAATAGACTATGAAACACATATTTTGCATGGATATTCAAAGCCATACTTTACTTTTTATAAATAAATTTTATTTTTGATGATATATCAACTTATTTTTTCTATGACTTATATAATTTCTTATACATATTTTAAAATATATATGAAAACAGATCATAATTAAATCTGAGTGCCTTGATCTTTAACTCTATTATCATAATCCAGATCTTAAAATTTTGGATATTCTTTTTTGGACCGGATTGGATAGGATTCTATATTGAATCATAATCAATCTGAATGTCTTGATCTTTAATTATAATTATCATAATTTGGATGTTGAAATTTTGGAAATCCTGATTTTAGATTGGGCCATATCATATTCTATATAGGATCATGGATTTTATATATTTTGATCGGTCCTAATCTAGTGTGACCTAACATATAGATTAAATATATAATTATTTTCTTATATTATATGGATAATTATTTTTTATTTTATAGTATGTTTATATATGTAGGAATTATGTGGCATAATAATGATTATCTCTGAAATTCATGATATATGAGATTCCAACTCATCATCTCACAAAGTTAAAGTGTATATTAAAGTTATTAGGCTAAGTTGATAAAAAATATTTATATGTAACTAATACTAACAAATATATGACGTATTTACATATTAGATGATTTTTTACTTTTACAAATTTTATTAAAATTTTCCAAAAATAATTAAAATATAATAATAGTACATTTAAATTGTTTAATCGAATGACAATAATATTATTATATAAAACCAATTTTTAGAACATCTTAACATTGCATTGTCTTTGATCTACTTATGGTCATTTTATTTGCTATAGACAATAAATCTACTATTTATTTTTTCGTATTTACTTCCTTTTCGCGTGTTATTTGTCGTATTTATATTTTTATAAATTGAAAACTCAAAAAAAAAAAAATTCAAAATAAAACCTGTTCAGTTTTGTTTTTGCCGACCTTCAATCTGTCTCTGAGAAGGTTTTTTTTTAATCTTAGTTCGTTTTCTTTTCCAGAATAATTTTGGGTTAATTTGTGTCGGATGAAATTCAATCTTTGTTGATTGTTTGTGTTGATATGCTGATTGTGATGTTATGCGTTTCTTTTTGGGTCTTTAATTTCAACTGGTGGGTCCTTTGATTACCTCTCAATTTCTTTATCTAAGTTGTCAGCGGATTGTTGTCTGTTTCTTTTTTATTTTCAAGATCTTTAAGAAAAAAGAGATAAAAGAAAAGAAAAAAGTAGTTGACTTGGAAAAGCTAACTTTTTGTTGTGAATGTAGTTTGTGTGTGTGAGAGAGAGAGAGAGACAGAGTGTGTGTTGTCTCGATAGTAAGGAAAACTAGAAAAGATAAAACCCATTCTCGCAAACCCTAATTTCTAGATATTATGAGTAAAAAATGATCATTTTTCTTATTTGAATTCAATTTCTAGTAACTCACTTCAGTTTGTCATTTCTTACGATCTTCCAGAATATCCAAAGGAAAAATAGCAAAAATGTCTCAGCCAAACATGGAACCTGTGCTTGTGAACACCAACAACAACGGAGACGCAGATAACAACGAAAACGAAAACAACAACAACAACAACAACATGAATGGTGGTAATAGTTTTGGGGATGAGGAATTCGACAGTGCGAATACAAGTGAGAATCAAGAAGATGGAAGCACTCAAAATCCTCCTTCTGGTAAGAGAAAAAGATATCATCGTCACACTCAACATCAAATCCAGGAGATGGAAAAGTAATTAATTCTTTCTTTAACTTTTCATTTTTAATTATATATAACCTCAATTATATATAGATCAATTAAAATATATGGAATACTTTCACATCGTTAATTAATTATTTTGTTTGTTTGTTGAATAGTTTCTTCAAAGAGTGTCCTCATCCAGATGACAAGCAGAGGAAAGAACTTAGCCGTCAATTGGGATTAGACCATCTCCAGATCAAATTCTGGTTCCAGAACAAACGCACCCAGAACAAGGTATAAATCAATATAATAAATTTAATTATATATATATATATGTAATGTTTCTGACAAACATTGGTTGGTTTTGATTCATTGTATGAAACGGACAACGTCTGAGTATTATAATTGTATGAACGCAATTAAGATTTATTACTTCTTTTAGTAAATTCTTTATTCACTTGAAACCAAAAACCTCGCTGTCTTTGATATTTATCCACTCCAAAGAAATATAACCACCAAGTTGCTTTTTCATTTCAGTTTAAACTTTTTTTTTCTTTTTCTTTTCTTCTTGCAGAATCATCAAGAACGTCATGAGAACTCACAACTTCGGGCGGAGAACAGCAGGCTTAGAGCTGATAACCACCGCTATCGAGACGCTCTCGCTAATGCCTTATGTCCTAAGTGTGGAGGTCACACAGCTGTTGGCGAAATGTCTTTCGAGGAACATCATCTTCGCCTCGAAAATGCTGGGTTAACCGAAGAGGTACGTAATATATAGTCTATATGTGTGTACTAGAGAATGAATATGTGAACCATGCACGTTTATAATGTTTTGTTTAGTGTAAAATGTTAGACATACACATCTATATAATTAATTGGTCTCATAACCATTTCAATAACACGCTTTAACTAACGTGATGAATCTCATATATTTATAAACCAACAGCATACATTATATGGATATGAAAGTAAGGACACTATTACAAAATCACTAGTCTACGTATTATGGTATACATATTGCAATAACTTCAAATCTAATTAATTTTTTTTTTTCTCTTTTGTGGTTTTAGATCCGTCAATTATCTGCGATGGCGGCTAAGTATACAGGCAAAGCTGTTATGAGCTATCCTCTTATGTCTCCTCCTAATCAAGCTCCACCGTTCGAGCCCGCGATGGTAACTAATGGAAGTATCGGAAACCTATCGGAGTCAAACGTCGGAGTGAGTGATATCAATAAGCCGCTGGTCATAGAGTTAGCAGTTGCAGCCATGGGGGAGCTTATCGCGTTGACTCAAGTGAATGAACCGCTGTGGAAGGGAGGAGTTCATGGCACGAGATTAGCTTTGAACTCGGATGAATACACAAGAACATTTCAAAATGGACTCGGGCTTAGACCGATGGGGTTTAGAACAGAGGCATCAAAAGAAACCGCGATAGTATTCATGCACCATCTAGACATTGTTCACAGGCTAATGGATGTGGTAAATTAATTTAATCATTCTAATTATGATACTAGATATATTATATATATATATATATATATATAATT
Source organism: Streptanthus diversifolius (assembly GCA_039880935.1). Taxonomy (NCBI): domain Eukaryota; kingdom Viridiplantae; phylum Streptophyta; class Magnoliopsida; order Brassicales; family Brassicaceae; genus Streptanthus; species Streptanthus diversifolius. The sequence goes on along the minus strand of JAXGFM010000022.1, from coordinate 17,477,995 downwards.
AAGGCCTTTTGTCAACAATATACATACATTAGTGTCTACAAGGTTTTGTAATAAATTAACGTGGTAATCACAGAATCTATGGTCGGCCATGTTTGCTGGAATGGTTGCTAGAGCCATAACTCATGACACTCTCTTGAGGGGAGTCCACGGGAACTTCAACGGAACTTTCCAACTGGTAAATCTTCCAATTTGCTTTTTTTTATATAATCTGTGTACAAGAGGATTTTGTAACAAAAACAAAAACAAAATCATTTTGATTTGAAACAATCTTATTAATATATAACAATATCGTTGTTGTTATTACTTCATTAGATGACTGCTGAATACCAAGTTCTTTCGCCACTAGTTTCAACCCGCGAATGCTACTTCGTCCGCTACTGTAAGCAGCACGACGACGGTTTATGGGCGGTGGTCGATATTTCCATCGACCATCTCGTTCCGAACCTCGAACTCAAATGTCGGCGAAGACCCTCTGGATGTCTGATTGAACAAGTTTCAGATGGAAGCTCCAAGGTATAAACTAAAAATTTGTGTTTAATTGTCTTCTTAAGTTTTTTTGTAGGATTATTCAAGTTAATATGTTTATCTTTGTTGGTTTTGAAAAAGGTTACTTGGGTTGAGCATGTGGAGGTAGATGACAGAGGTGGAGTTCATGACTTGTATAAGCACTTACTCAATTCTGGTCAAGCTTTAGGTGCTAACCGTTGGGTTGCTACATTGGACCGCCAGTGCGAGCGGTTAGCCATCATGATGGCTACAAATGTTCCATCCGTAGAGCCGGGTGGTCTAATAAGTATTTACTACTCCCTTATTGATCTTAAACTAATCACAAAAAAATAACTTCTAAGAAAAATAAACCCTCTCTGTTTTTTTTTTTTCTTTCTCTTTTTCATTTTGTGAGTTTTGTGGAATGGTGCAGCGGTAACGAACGATGCGAAGCAGAGCATGCTGAAATTAGCTGAGAGGATGTCGAGAGGTTTCTTTTCTGGAGTGACCGCTTCGACTGCAGATATGTGGTGTAACTTGTCTGGTTATTTAGGAGATAGTGTGAGAGTGATGACTCGGAAGAACTTTAATGATCCAGGAAGGCCTGAAGGGCTCATTCTCTGTGCAAACCATTCGTTTTGGGTCCCGGTTCCTCCTATTACTGTCTTTGACTTCCTCAGAGATGAGAGCAATCGAATCCATGTTCGTAGTTTTTTTTTCTGGGGGACAACAACTCTTTTTATTGCTTTCTTTGTGGATATGTTTGGATAACATGTTTTGAAATGTCATCTCCAGTGGGATGTTCTCTTCGTTAGAGGGACTGCGCAGAAGCTGACACAGATTGCAAATGGGAGAGACAGTAGGAACTGTGTGTCTTTAATCCGGGTATAAATTACTTGAGTTTACTGTTTATACTGTTTTTGAAGGAAAAAAAAAAAAGAAGAAAGAAATGCATTATTTAATATGTGACCTGTGTTTTTTGTTCTTTTTTTTTGTTTTTTTGGTTACTAGAACCCAAACACTTGCCAGAGCAAGATGATGATGATTCAAGAGAGCTCTACTGATCCAACAGCTTCATTTCTGATTTATGCGCCTATTGATCTTGCATCGATAGAGAAAGTTCTCAATGGAGGTGACTCTGACAATGTGGCACTACTTCCTTCAGGTTTTGCTATTCTTCCAGATGGTACGGCTAAGTCAGAAAGAGAAGGAGGGTCACTCGTGAACGTTGCCTTTCAGATGCTGGTTGAATCAGTTCCTTCGGCTATGCTGACTTTTAGCTCTGTTGCAACCATTGAAAATTTGATTTTAGTAGCCGCGAATAAGATCAAAGCTTACTTTTCTTCTCAGACTTGTTGAACGGTACATCACTGAGCCCATTTCATCAAAGAAACTTAAAACCATTTATACTTGCAACGCTTTGATGTGCTAATGACTTTTAATTTTTGTTTTACACAAAAAAGTAAGTTTAAGGGGATGCAGAGGACTGAATCAAGGAATAAAGGGAGAGACTTTTTTTTTGGAAAGCTTCAAAAGGGGAGGAGTCAAGAGCAAACCTGAGAAGAAACCATGCATCAGTTTTTGAATGTTTTTATTCTTTATGAGGTTCAGATATTGACTTCCTTGTGAACTTTTGTTATTTCAGTTTTAAGAATTTTGTTTCCTTCTGATTGTTGGAACCTTCTTTCTCTATTTGTGTTTCCAGAATTTGGTTTATCAGAATAATGAATACTCTTTTTTAATCTTTTTGTGTTTCGGATTTTTTTTTTTTCTGGTTGCTTTCAGTCTCATTTGTGGTCTGGATATTCTACCTTTTTTTGTTTTCTTCTGCTGTCTATTTTGGAAGTTTGTTTTTTTTTTTTTTAAACTGTTGGCAGTGGTTTTGTATTGACCAAACCCAACCAGGCTAAGCTGATAATCTGAATTGGGTTTGTGATTTGCCAAGACACAAGGTAGAATGTTTGGTGAGGTGTAAGGTGAGTTGTTAGTGTTTTATTTTTCGTTAAACTTCATATTTCATTTCAAACAGAAAACACGAGATGATGTTTACTATAAAAAAACAGTACTTGAACAATATATAATTTAGTCCAAAAATTTCCTCATGCAAAAACTTGAAAACCCAAAATCCATTTAGCACATCAAATCTCGTGAGACAAAAGGAGTCACTCTCAACCTGCATGCTGATTAGTAGTAGTAACCAGTAGTATCATCATTCAAGCACGCTTTCTCCTGGACAAAACAACCTGTCTCTTGCCAACAGCTCCATCGCTTTGGTTAGATTGAGAGACAAGACCTCGAAGAAGAGCTAAGATACCGAATCCCATGAAAGGCACATACATCATCAACAATCTCTCAGATGCCTTCCCTGACCCTATCATCTCTCCCAGTACAGCTGCCTAAAGCAAAAATATTCATTGAATGAAACGAGAAAGAGACACAATACTCCATTTATAGCAGAAACATTCACATTGCAGAACAGCAAAGTTCACTAAAACTTCGCCCTAAACCAAACATATTATCCAAACTTATCAGTAAAACTGGAGATGGAGAGATGTATAGAAAGAGATTAAAGATCTAGCGTACCATAGAAGTCACGATGGAAGCTCCGGACACCATGGAGGTGCTAGTGAACCACGATTTTCCGGCGAGTATTGCGTAGATGTTGGCGATCGAGAGCGGCCAGATAAACATGAGCTCGTGCCAGACGATTCCTACGAGGAAATGCGGCTTCTATATGAGCAGATAATCTCCGAACTCGGTGCTGTACCAGCGATTCACATCGACGAGAAACTCCGGGAAGATAGCACCAGGAAGAATCGTTTGGGCGTCGATGAGCGGCGCAACGACCGCCATGAAAGAGAAGAATACGAAGAGAACGGAATCGATCAACTTGCAAAATGCTCCCATTCTTGTTTTCTCCTTCTTCAATGGATTTTTTATTTTTTTCTTTTAATCTGTCGTTGGCCGCGAAAAAACGAAGAAGAAGATGAGAAAGAAGACCCCCGGACACTTAATAATTTCCGAAATTAACGATGTTCCTTTCAAACTTTTTAATTTAACCGAACTGGTAAACCGATTACCACAATTCCGGTTCGATTTAGTGGCCTAAATAAAAACATAGCTTTCGGATTTTGCATTGCTTCAGTTCTTTTGCTGCTGTTGATTTTTGCATTTCGTGTGGGAAGTTAAAACATAATTGCATTTTTTTCTCTCTTTGGTAAGTAATGTTAAATCTGTAGTCAATTTAAACAAATTGTGTGCGACTCTTTTCATCATCTATATATATCTCTATGGAGTCTCAGCTGAGCTTTGGCTAGCTTTGAGTTTCTTACTGCTCTTCTGCTTAAGCATCTCCTTGATCTCTGCTTCTCTCTTATCAACAACTTTGATCAAGTCCTTGAAACTCGCCGTCCTCAATCTTCTCCCTGACCTAGAAGAGCTGGCTTCTTCGCTTGCTCTTACTTCATCACTCTCTTCTTCTGTTCTTAACCCTTGGCATTGCCAGAAGACTTTCCAGCAGAAGAGAGTGAGTGCAATGAACCAAACGATGCCACAGATTAAGAAAAGCCCCCAGAAACTCTGTACCGAGATTTGATAGTTCTCTGTGTCTGCAATCTGCATTGAGCATTCGTGGTTGTATGTAAGCCATTTCTTGCGGATTCTCTCCAGTTTTCCTTCTTCAGACAGCTGCAGGATCGCTGTTGACATGTCCACAGCTAGAGGAGAGTCTCTCTGGAAAGCCTGCAACAATCGATACATCCATTTAAGCAAGAGAACCGACGATAAAGAATTTAAGCATTTTAACTCTTGACAAAACCGGTCTTTACTTACAAATCCCCAGCCTGTCCGGGTGAATTCCTGTCCAACAGTACGGAACTTGCAGTTGCTGTTTGACAATAGAGCTTTGATGTAAGGAAGCTCGTCGACTATAGCTGCCACACCACCGCCTCTGGGACCACGTTGAAGAGCAGAGATGTATTCTTTTTCGTCTTTCAGCGGAATGAGTCTTGATGAGGCTATGCTAAGTTCATTGACCAAATATTTAATCGCAAAGGTACCGTCTTGGACTCCAATGGGTTCGTTGCTTGCTATTAGACTATCCATTCCTTCTATGCGAGATGTTAGCTGCTGAACGGTCAGGATCGAAGTGAGACTGGCCGTGTAGCTTGAGTTGATGATCAGAACAACAAACAACCATATGAGTAGCACAAACCTCCCCAGCGTGCTCACTGTGTTCTCCCCTGAAGATCAATAAATAAAGAAAAAAAAACTCGAGAACTTGAAGATCAAGAAGAAAGAAGAATAAAAAAATTCGAGAGCTTGAAGAGAACATTGAGAAAAAAGCGAAAACTTTGATGTTTTGTAGGCTCCAATTTGGAATCGAGTACATACTCTGAGAGAAGAACATCGTTGAGAAGCTAAACCTGCAACGTTGAAGACCAGAAAGGAAGTGGCAAAGCTTTAGTGACTGAGTTTAAACTTATGAGTTTATTGTTTCGATTCACTAATTGTCTTGTTTGTTTTTCATCTTTGTCACATCTTATGTCAGGAAGGTCAGGAACTGGGAACTAACCAGAAAACGGTAACGATTTGACACCTAGGAGGTCCGCGAAATTCTTCGTTAAACCGGTGTTCAAGAATCCAAATGATGGCTCCCACAGAGAGGAAAAAGGCTCCGGTCACAGCCCACATTTCTACAGTGAATGGCTTCAAGAACGACCAAGGACTAGACTTGGCCCCCTTCACTGGAGCTACCACCACAAGCCCTGATTCCATAAATGGCTGCGTAAAATCTACAAACTTGGTTCTGTTTGTATCGATTGTAATATCCCCAACAGCTACATGGAAATTCTAGAGACAAACAAAATGAGAAGAAAAAGACAGCTTAGTATAGTATCTTTGTACTTGACTGAGTAAATGAAAGAAAGAAGTAAGACTCACATTTGCAGCAACTTCATTTATGAGATTGTCATAAGAAGGATTTCTCTTCCCGTCCCCATATAGTATATAAGTACGTGGGACGGGATATGGAAGCAATTGGACAGCAGCTTCAAAGATATCGATGCAGTAGCCTTTAACACCAAGTGAGTTATTGTCCTTAGACGCATAGTTTTTGTAGCTCACACGGTTAGGCACCAAGATTTTGAGCGGCTCTTTATTGTCAGGGAAAACCCAACCCCGAGGTGGCTTTGTTACTTCCCCTGGCCATATGATCTCATTAAGACGTTGATGTTTTGCAGATGTGTTCCGAGGCTTAGAGTATAATGTCTCTGGAGGCTCGACTGAGAAACCTGTATGATTTGACCAGTACCCGATTCTCTGTGGACCTCTGCCTTTTATGTTTAGGATGTCGTATGCTGGATTTTTCCGGTCTTTTTCTGAATCAAACTCGATTTTTCCAGTCAAACCTGTATAATTCATCTCATGAATGATTTGCAGGAATTTCGCCCCTTCATTGAAAACGGTAAGTGCTGATAACTGGATGTTGCTACCGTTGGTTTTCCTCAGATTCGGATCATCAGAGAAAGTCACTGTATTGCCTTCGCTGAAGAAAACATCGAGAGCACGAGCTACCAACCAAACAGTATCATAAGCATACATTGCATAGGAATTGAAGCCATCATCACCTCCTGAAATCTCGTTGGATCTAAGGTTTTTCCATATTCCTTTAAACCGTCTCTTCTTGTTACTTTCTGGTGTGTAATGGCGAAAAGCAACCACTCCTTGCAAGAGATCCATAGTTTTGTGATCCACGGGTTCCACAGAATCCAAAGCTGTAAGAAGCCAATCAGTGGCGATCCAGACATAGCCACTGCCCATCATTCCAAGAGACTTAGCCACAGAGAATACGTTTAAACCCGAATCAGGATTCACATGAACAACAAAGATGCGAGATTCCATCAGATTAACAGAAACCAATAAGTCATTGATCGAGCTGTTATCTGCACCAGGTGTAAATGCAGCCTTGTAAGATATCTTCGCACGTTTCTTGGCCAAAGCATCACCTAAAACAGAAATCCCGTTCCTACCATACTCATCATCAACAAAGATCGCAACAACTTCTCTCCAACGGCAATAGGATACAAAATCCGCGATTGCATTCATCTGGAAGTAGTCGTTCTGTGTGGTTCGAAGGAAATAAGGATATTGAAGCGAAGAAAGCGTCGGGTCAGTTGCTGCAAATGACAAGAGAGGTACATGGAGTTCATTAGCTACATGGGAGATCATGTGACCAATTCCTGAAGATTGTGGACCAATGGCTGCAACCACCTTGTTCTCCATTACCTGCAAAGCTACACAATAAGAGAACATATCACCAATCTCCTTCCTCATATCCAAATACCAATCTACTACTAAACCGACAGCTTCGTTGGACATTTTGACAGTCAACTTTAAGGCATAAGCTGTTCCTTTTAGGTACAGTATATGAAAAGTACCTCCCATGGTGCCAACAAATCCACTGCAATTGGAGTCAAGGAAGACAATATTGAGCTTGGTTCTCCTGAGAATACTCTGATCAGCATTAACGTCGTCAATGGCCGCCATAAACGCGGGTTTAGCTGCTCTTCCAATGAAAGAATCATAAGTAAACAGAGCTCCGACGTTGACAGAGCTTGGCCGAGAAGAAGAAGAAGAGTTTCTAGAGAAACTTTCTCTACCAGCACCTTCCGTTGGCAAAACCCACAAACTTGAAACACAAAGGAACATAAGTCCCATGGAAACAGCTCTAATCATCACGAAAAATCCCATCTTTTAAGGATTTTCGAACCAAAGGAATGATTTTTACGGGCTGATGATATACACTATTTGATGATTTAAAGTTAAAACACCAAAAGAAAAAGAAAAGAAAATCCGATTAAATGAGCATTAACGACAACCAGTAACATCAACATCAACCTCAAGAGAAAAATATTAGTCAAACAAAAAGACAAAAGGGTCGTAAAATTTTGCTGAACATTGGATCGAACCAAGAATCAAAGACTCGGATTTTACATAAATGTATCTTGGATTCTGTACCGAATCGGTCAGTGCCCACATAAGAAACAAAACTGTAACCATCTCAGAGATGGTGGTTCAGAGATAATGCAAAAAAAAAAAAAAAAATGGGACCAGAAATTAATAATTTAATTCAATCAGCACAACTCCACGGATGATGGGAATAAATTAACAGAAACAACAAATAAATCGATAAAATAGCAAATAGTTGGTCAGAAAAAAACAGATTAGCATACCATAAAACTATAATAAGATAAAGCTCCAAGTTGGATAAAAGAAAAAAGTTCGTGAGTTCATACTTACATATAACGTGGCAATTATTATAGAAATTAATGGGTACATATATCACATACGCACATAAAGATCCAAGCTTTTTTAATATTAAACATATTTCTAAATGTGGAACGATGACTTTTGATATTTTTGGGTGTTCTTAGTACCAAACCCTCTCTGATAAACCCCCAAAGTCAAGAAAAAATTTGGCATGTGAGTATTTGAGATTATAAACACTGTTTCTTTCTTATATGAACCAAAAAAGCTAATTAACTCGAAAACCTATATATAGCTTTATAAAAAATGATGGTAATAATCATTGGCCCTTACCAGCTTTTTATGTTGCTTGATTACAATCAAATCTAATGAACAAAGATTCGAATATTGATTGGCTTATTACATGTTAGCTCATATCTAATTACATTACAATTTTCTTCCTATAGAGTGGAATCTACTAAGGAAATTTGTCGTACCTCAGAATCAGCTTGAACTTCCACAACATGAGATGGGTTGTTAGAGTCACCATTCCTTCTGAACATTCTCTTGATAGCTTCTTCTTTCTCATCCACAAACTCCACGAAATCCAACACCAATCCCCTTAACCGCATCGACGGAGAAGACGACCAAGAAGCGCGCGGCGTCAAACTTGTCCTCTCCATCCGTCTGTACCGTACGAACTGGCGTATCATCCGGAGAACAAACACCAAAAACGCAGAGACCGTGATTGCAATGCAGACAAGGTACAACCCTTTGAAGCTCTTGAGATGAAGCTGGTTTGGTTCTGGGTTCCAATCTGATTTCTCTGGGCAACTCGTCTTGCATAACCATTTCATCCGAATCTCTTGCAGTTTTCTCGTCTCGGAGAGTTTCAGAACCGCTGTTGACATGTCTATAGCGAGTGGAGAATCTCTCTTAAACGCCTGTTAAGCAAAAAAAAAAAAAAAAAAGTCTCAAATGTTTTGTGTTAATTTACCTCTTCTGATTAAGAGAAAACTTAAAAAATGTACTTACAAATCCCCAACCACGGTGCATAAAGGGCTCTCCGACAATTTTGAAACCCCTCCGCTCCGCTAGAAACAGTTCAATGTAAGGGAGCTCATCAACAATGGCAGCTACACCTCCCGAAGCAGTTGGTCCTAGCTTTAGAGCTCTTTCATACTCCTCAGTCGACTCAAGTGCGACCAGCCTAGACCGAGCCATGCCAAGACTGTAGGTTAAGTACTCAAAAGTGAAGGTCCCAGACTGGTAACCGATAGGCACCTCACTTGCCCGCAAGCTGTCGATACCAGTAATAGCAGAGGGAAGCTGCTGTACTGTGAGGATTGAGGTGAGGTTCGCTGTGTAGCTCGCGGTTAGAACCATTAATAGAAAGAGCCATACAATCATCACTAGTCTTGCTAGATTGCTTATCGTATCTTCCTCTGTTGACAGAACATGATAAAACAACAAGATCAGCTGATATGAGTTCATAGAGAATATAAATCTAAGGTCAAATATGTATCAGACAGATTTAGAAATATAGCTCTATCAAACTTTTGTTTTTCTGTTGATTTATGGTGCTAAAGAAAGATGGATGAGATTGAGGCTACTCACGATTTCTTTTGAAAAGAGTTGAGAAGCTGAACCTGCAAAGACAAATCAGACTAGAAATGTCAGAGAGAACTCCAAGAATGAACTATCAAGTTTAGTGAATATTACGAGCTGCATTTACAAGATCATTGTGATGACTTGTCTTCGGGGTGGCCCTCTGAAATCTTCATTGATGCGATGTTCGAGGATCCAGATGACTACGGCAATACAGAGGAATGAAGCTAGAACAACGCACCATAACCGGATGGTGAATGGTCTCAGAAAGATCCAAGTCGCATTGTCGTCATTACTCGGAATCACCACCACAAGGCCTGTGGAAGCATATGGCTGCGAGAAATCTACTAATTTGGACCGGGTTGGGACTATTGCAATATCCCCGACAGCTGCATCATATACCTGAAAACAGAGGAATAAAAACAAAACAGAGAAATGTCCAACCATAATCTCAGTAAAAGTTATCCTCATAATGTTCAGTGATCTTTGAGGTTTTTCGATTCAGAATTGTACACTTTTTAAGTGGATACTTACACCATCCCCGACCATTCGAATCATCTGGTCGTAATCAGGACTTGAATGGCCATCCCCAAATGACTCAAATATGTAAGGAACACTGTAAGGGATGAACTTCAATGCTTCAGTGAAGATGTCGATGCAAAATCCTTTGATCTGATGGCTACTGTTCTTTTCCTCGGTCACAAATTCGACAAAGCTCACTCTTTTTGGGACAACAATCTTCAATGGATTTGCGGAATCCGCAATGACCCAACCACGCGGCCTTTCAAGGCCACCACCAGGCCAGGTTATGTTTCCAAGTTTTTCTTCAGAGACAAAGGCAGACTTCTTTCGTGTATGTCGAGTTTCTGGGGCTACAACCGAAAAGCCTCCATTTTTCGACCAGAAACCCACAGTATGAACACCGGTTTTGTCTACATTGATGATTTCGTAGTCACAGCCAATGACATTTCGACCAGAACCAAACTGAACTTGACCGGCTATACCAGTGAAGTTCACCTGCAGAAGTTTCTCCAGTAGTAGCTTCCCACTGTTGAAAATTTTGACTCTCTCCAGGTGCAGTTTAGTTCCTTGTGCATGAATTAACTTCTCGGAGTAAGAGAACGTTATGTTGATTCCCTCATTCAGCATCTTCTCGATGCCGTATGCAATCGTCCACACTGTATCATAGGCATGGAACGCGTAGGCATTCATTGATTTGTTGCTCTTCAGTTTATGTGTGAATTGGTGCATCTTTACGGATTCTGGGATGTGTTGGCGAATCCCCACTACTCCTTCAAGACGTTTTAAAGTACCTTTGTCACTCAAAGAAGAATCTAAGGTAACTGAGAGCCAGTCTGTGGCGAGCCACACATATTCATGGGTCATCATCTGCAGCTTTTGCGCTATTGTGAAAATTCTGAGCGATGGGTCAGGACCAAAATGAAGAATATAGACTCGAGGACCGAGGGACTTGGATTTCTTCAAAGCATCAGTAACAGATTTTTCATCAGAATGCACTGAGAGCGGCACTTTATAAGAAATTCTGGATCTTTTCTTGTACAGTTCATCATCTAGAGCAGAAACTCCATTTCTTCCGAGCTCATCATCTGAGTAAACTGATATCACCTCTTTCCATTCATGAAAATTGATAAGATCCACAAGGGCAGACATTTGGTGGGCATCACTAGGTGTAGTCCGAAGAAAGAAGGGAAATTGGAGGGCAGAGAGAGTTGGATCAGTTGCTGCAAATGAGACGAGAGGAAACTGGAGCCCTTTGGAAATATCTGACAATGTATGAGCGATGGAGGATGAAATTGGACCGATCATAGCCACCACTTCTTTCTCAAGCACTTCAAAAGCTGCAAAACAACAGTCACTCGAATTTAAACCAGGCCATGGTGGTAAAACCAAAGTTATGCTTCCAGTTACATGCATGAAACACATGTTCTAGTAAGGAACAGCCAGTATTGTGTCTGAGGTCTATTATGTTGTATGTATTATTAGCATTTGGAACCCGAAATATGTATCAATAAGAACAAATTCAGAACATAATTGATGTGGCAATCATTTCCAATATTTCTTATGTGAGCTCATCATATGTCACTTTACTGGTGTTCTTCTTTCACTAACTCTATTTGGTCCAGATGTTACCTCCTACCGTGTATGTAGAAACTTGTGTAAATCGCCTTTGATACCATTAAATGAGGAATAATCCACGTTTGGACAAAAACTTTACACCAAACAAAGCCAAAAAGACGGCCTATCCTAAAATGGAAAGTTTCTAATGGGACCATGGATGAGGGTCGCAAGTGATTTTGAAAACACCAAAAAAAAATTAGAAGAACAGTCACGGTACCTCCGAAGGATCCATGAAAGACATTGCAGGAAGAGTCCTTCATGAGAAGCCGTAGCTCCGTACCTTTGAGAACGCTTGTGTCAGCGTTCACATCGGAGACAGCTGCCTCGAGAGCTACTTTTGCAGCTCTTCCGATAACTGAATCAAAAGTGAAAACAGCACCGAGGTTCACCACTTGAGGCCTTTGACAACCCATTGGAACCACCAGAATGGCCACAATCAGTGCCATTATAGCCACAGATGAGTCAATGCTCAGTCCCATGGAGACAATGCAATTAAACTAAGGAACAGTTCAGCTAGTTTTGTGTTGAAACTATAACCATCTCCATTAATCTAGTGGCTTTTTCAGCATTAAGGATGAGAAGAATAGACACCAATCCACCTTCCTAGGAAAGAACCAGAGAAAAATGAACCAAGGTAAGGTTTCTAATTTTGACCTGTAGAATCACTGTGATTACTGAGTAGGAGGAAATCGAATCAAGATCTAAGCGAGGAGGAGCAATCAAACAATCAATATCAAATTGAGAAATTGACTAAGAAAAGATAACAATGCGGATGTGAAGATTTAATTTCACGAATTCATCAGGATATGGAAAAAATCTAGAAAAAAAGAATTTTTACCAAATCATCAAAGATAAGAAGCAAGCGAAACAGAGCCGGTAACAAAAGACAAAGCTTTACAAGGTAAAGACAAGAATCAGTTAAATAGTGAGAAGTTTCTCTTCTCCTCTCTTTCAGAAAACTTGAGGCTCTCTGGGAATATACGCAAACACTTTGGAGGCATAAGCTGAAAAAGGGGGAAATTTTACGACAAAGCAACGAATTAGTTAACAGAAAATGTCAAGGAACCATGATTAGACAGGAGACAGATTCCTATAGGGAAAGAAAAACCAAAACTTGAGACCGAATCACGCCCAGAAAGTCATCTTGTTCTTCTTCTTCTTGTCGTAACAAAACGAATAAAAGAAAGTGAGAACAGTAGAACACAGAGAAAACCAAAAAGAGAAGACGAAAAAACGTGTGACTGAAGAGCTTCTTTTCGGTTTGAGGTATGAAGTCCTTCCTATCTGTTGTGTATAGTCAAAGCAGCAGTTTCTAACTCATGGGGCCCATTTTTGTAGGCCCACATCTAACAGCCCAATTATTTAGCTTAAATTAAGATTACCCACATAATATTTAGTTGACAAGTGTTAATCATTTTTCTTTCAAAATTCTCGTAAGCTATATTGTCAATAACATGTATCATCAAGAGTCAAGACATCAACTCAAGTGTAAATATATTCCTCAGCTTTTTTTTTGGTGCTCATTTTTTTAGTTTTTAGTAATTAGGCAGATATATGTCACTTAGCATTGGCAAAACAAAAATGGACTGGGAGTTCCAAAATATTGTTAGATTATAAACTAAAAAATTGGCCCAAATTTTTCTTTAATAAAATAATTCGTACTAAAACTGAATGAGATTTTATCACTATTCAATAAATATTTTAATTAGAATTTACATACTGTATGTGTATATATTTCTAGCTGCCATATTTTTCACAACGAAAAATTGTTACAATCTATATAAATGTTTTAAGGAAACTTTATGATGTTTTCATGTAAGTTGGACGCATGGTGATTTCGGAATAATTGAAACATTTCAATCTAGCAAATATAAAATTGTTACTATATATCATAGATTTTAATTTATGTGTGTTTATAATTTTCCTGCATATTATAAGTTATTTTGTGAATAATAAAGTCTCAATATAGCAAATACAAAATTTTGATTTTCTGTCATAGATTTTATTTTTGTGAATAATAAATTCTATCACAAAATTTTGATTTTCTATCAGAAAATAACTTTTGTGAATAATAAAGTCTCATTTATGTATATTTATAATTTTCCTGTATATTATAAGTTATTTTGTGAATAATAAAGTTTCAATTTTGGGTGGTTAACTGTTTCTTTCCCTAAATTTTGTAGTTATTCCAAATTAGTAAGAAACTTGGCAAAGAATCTAATAAAACCCACTTTTTTTTTTCCTCCCGACACCTTTTTCTCTTTCTCTTCGAGGCTCTGTTAGCTTAGACCCGATCAGCTGAAAAACTTATGAAAAGGTTCAAGCAAGAACCAACAATGTCGGAGCCGAAGAAAACCAAGTACGATCGTCAACTCAGGTAACCCTCAAGACTCTGCTTTTCATCCGTTTCATCAAACTCCGATCGTTCCAAGTCGGGATTTTTCCCCAGTTGTTGTGATGGTTTGGTTTCGTAGGATATGGGGAGAAGTAGGTCAAGCGGCTTTGGAAAACGCGAGCATCTGTTTGCTCAATTGTGGCCCTACTGGCTCCGAAGCCCTTAAAAATCTAGTACTTGGTGGAATCGGAAGCATCACCATTGTTGACGGATCCAAAGTAGAAATTGGAGACCTTGGAAACAATTTCATGGGTATTTTTCATTCTGTCCCTGCACACTCTTTACATCGCAATGCGTATTTCATATTTGTTTTTTTTCGTGGTAGTGTTTCTTCTTTTGTGTGTTGGGGAACTTACTTTGGCAAATTGATGATTTGGTTTATGTTAAAAAGTGGATGAGAATAGTGTTGCTCAGTCAAAAGCCAAGTGTGTATGTGCCTTTCTTCAGGGGCTTAACGATGCTGTAAAAGTCAACTTTATTGAGGAGAATCCAGACTCTTTGATAGTGACAAACCCGTCTTTCTTCTCTCAGTTCACTCTCGTTATTGCCACTCAGGTAGCAATTAACCTTCTCTTGAAAGAAAGTGTCTATGATTAAGACTGCAAAGTTTTGGTTTTTTAACAGTCCATCATCAGAATAAATCCTTTATGGTCTTGGATTTGTCTATGAGATATCATTGCATGAAAATCTAGCACCTATGATCAGTCAGAGATCTTATATTTTGTATTAGTAAGCATGGTAGATTCTTACAGATTTCCTTATGACTTGACCATGTGTTGATTGTAGCTAGTGGAAGATACAATGATGAAACTAGATAGAATCTGCCGAGAAGCAAATGTCAAGCTGGTTTTTGCTCGCTGCTATGGCCTTACTGGGTTTGTTCGTATCAGTGTGAAGGTAAATTTATGTTTAACCCAAATGTTTCTCAGAAAACGGTGTATTACTCCCTCGTGGTCAAGTATTAGGCATTTTTCATGGTTATTCTGCTAAGTAATTTTTTCTCGCCTATCAGGAGCACACCATCATCGATTCAAAGCCTGATCATTTTCTTGATGATCTCCGATTAAATAATCCATGGCCTGAACTTAAGGGGTATTCTGCTTCCGTCTACTCGGTCATTATGTTGTTTTGGCATCCTTTAACCATGTGAATTGACTAGTACGTAATATGGGGTTTCGTGTTACCCAAATTGTGAATTGATGAGCATGATATGGAAGCTTAACTATTCAATTAACGGCAGGTTTGTGGAGACCATTGATCTAAATACACCAGATCCCATTGCTCATAAGCACATTCCTTACGTAGTTATTCTTGTCAAGGTGGCTGATGAATGGGCTCAAACCCATAGCAACAACCTTCCCTCGACCAGGGAAGAGAAAAAGGAGTTTAAGGTATCCTTACATCTTGTTACTCGGCAAACAGTTAGCAAGCTTTACATTTCTTGTGATTCTTTGTTCTAATCTATTCTTTTCCCCTTTTAAATCTTAGGATTTAGTTAAGTCCAAGATGGTATCGATGGATGAAGATAACTACAAAGAAGCCGATGGAAGCATTTTCAAAATTTTTGCTCCTCGAGGAATCAGTGAGTATACATCTTCCTTGGCATTAAATCTACCGTTTCCATACATTATATGTTGGATATAATGAAACTGGTTGGACAACCCGAAAACTGCAAGAAGAACCAAATGGAAAACTTTCAACTATCTTTACGAAAACCATGATTGATTGTTAATCATTCCCTATGCATCTTGATGTATATTCATAATATAGTTATAGTAGTTAACATTAGAGTTAATATGTGAAGTCAGTGTTTAAGTAACCACCAGGAAAAAGGTTGCCGGGTCCGATTTATATATTTCTCACATCGAACCAAACCTGTTTTTTTTTTCTTTCTCCAGGCAAAGAGATTCAAGAAATTATTAATGATAGTCATGCTGAAGTTGGCTCAAATTCCTCAGATTTTTGGGTACTGGTAGCAGCCCTCAAGGTTCGTAACTTGACAATAGTTGAGATCTTGTGTGTTGGGGTTTTAGTATATTAATTTGTTTCTTTGTTCCATGCTAGTTTTTTCTGCTTCTCATGGACATGAATGGTTAGTCTACTGATTATGTGCATCACCTGCAGGAGTTTATTTCAAATGAAGGTGGTGAGGAGGCACCACTTGAAGGTTCCATGCCCGACATGACATCTTCAACAGAGTCAGTTCTCCTGTTCTTTTGTTTCATGGGAGGGATGAAATTCATGCTTAACCTTTATCAAATTACGATATAGCTGTATTTTATCTTTTGCAGGCACTACATCAATTTGCAGAAAATTTACCAGACAAAAGCTGAAGCTGATTGCCTATCGATGGAGCAAAGAGTGAAAAATATCCTAGTTAAGGTTGGTCGAGATCCAAGTAGCATCTCAAAACCAACTATTAAGAGCTTCTGCAAGAATGCAAGAAAACTTAAGGTGAGAATGCTGGAAGTTCTTGTGATGTATGATTAAAGCGATTGCACATTTTTGAGTCAAGTAAAAAACATTGGGATATACACACACCTTTCAGGTATGCAGATACCGTATGATAGAGGATGAGTTCAGCAATCCTTCTGTAACAGAACTACATAAGTGTTTGGCTAGTGAGGATTACAGGTGCGAATGTCTTTCTCGAAATTGATATTTTTCCATATGACCAGACACTGGTAACAGTAATACTGCATAAGATTTTTTCAGAAAAATTATCTATAGTTGCAGCAGTTTGGTGACCTGTTGTTGTTTCTGCTTACTCCTCTCGCAGTAGCGCAATTGGAATATATATTCTTCTAAGAGCTGTTGATAGATTTGCTGCGACCTATAAGAAGTTTCCTGGACAGTTCGATGGGTAAGAGATCATTCTGGCAAAAAGTTGATTTTGTTTTGAGTAATTTAGTGTTGTCAGGCTATTTATCAACATGTCGATTATATAGTTGGGAGATAGAAGAGGACGCATCTCGGTTAAGAACAACTTCCCTGAGTCTTCTTAGCGAAATGGGTTGTGACGGCTATGTCCTTCCGGAAGAACTTTGCAATGAGATGTGCAGATTTGGCGCTGCAGAGCTTCATGTGGTTGCTGCTTTTATTGGAGGAATCGCATCTCAAGAAGTAATCAAGGTTCGGTTTATATCCTTGCCTTTCAAGACGTACTGCAGTATCAAATGTGTTTTGATTTTGAAGCTACACGTTTAACCTTAAATGTTTTGCAAATGTTTGCAGCTCATCACGAAGCAGTTTGTTCCAATGGCTGGAACTTTTGTTTTCAACGGCATTGATCACAGTTCTCAGTCGTTGACATTATAGAAGATTCTTAAAGACACTGGTGGCTACAGACAACTCCAACTTAACTCTATCCTCAATTCGAGTTGAAAAATTACTTACAATACAGTTTGGAGTTTTCTCATTTCTGCCATGCACCAGACTAATTAGAGCTCATTTCTCCATAGAAACAGTATGGAATTCCCTGATGTAATGCATCTTTTGATTCTTGAGCCGCGGTTTCAAAACCGAAGAGCTCGTGTTATTTATTAGCGTTATTTTACTGATCGGTAAAAACTAAATCATGGTATCGTCTCAAAATAACTAAGTACAGAGGTCTACAAGAGAATACATCAAACAGCTTAGCAGACTCGTTTCCTGGTTGATGACAAAATTGGCAAAAAAGAACAGAGCCGTAACAGAAACAGACAAAGATATAACGTTAAGTTACCCGGTGGAGAGTCTCTTCGCAGGATTATAAACGCTGAATTCGCCAAAATCTCTTCGGCCACTGGCAACAAAACAATCAAACCCTTGTAAAGAACAAGGTCCAAACAAATTGGGTTTTGACACCAAAATTGTCTCAAGTTAACCAGATATGCTTAAAGCATCCGAACATTAAATCCCTGAGCGAGTAAAGGTAACTGTGGTTTAAGTGTTGCGGTTACCTGTGACTAACATTCCAGCCACCGGGCAAATGGCGAGGATGAACAGTATCAACAAACACTTGTCTCCATCTTTGACAGAAATTCCGAACACCATCCTCTCCGTGTTCCCTTAAGAGATATTCCACAACCTGTTTCCCGTGCGGTCCATGTCCTAGCAAGGAGAGTTTCGAGTTCTGTTGGTGCAATGTATTTCCATTACACTGAGTGTCATTTAGCTCTGGAGCTCCATCTCCTCCGTTATCATCAGCAACTATCCTACTTTCTTCATTAATATTTTTCTCAGGATCTCCAGGAGCTTCCTCACCATGTTCTTCAACTGAAGAAGATACAAAACTGTTTGCATCAGTATCTGTGGCAATACAACAATAGATCATCATGCATTAGCCTTTATCAAACAAACAGCATCCAAAGAAACATTAACCATAGTATTTATCATATGATTACCATTGCTACTGTTTTCTTGTTTGTCTGTATGAGCAACCTCTGTAGAATATTTGAGAGAGACACCTTTCTTTCGTTCGAGTTTTCTTCTCTCGTGAGGGCTCAACCCAATGAGTAAAGCTCTTTCCAAATCTTCTTCAGATATGTCCCGTCCACCGTAATACATCTTGACAGTCTATATTCACAACCAAAACAACATATCAGAATGTTTGGTTTATATCAATTGCTTGAAACGATTAGAATGATGATCCACTATCACCTGCAACAGTTCCTCACGGCGACTAGATGGCATTCGGTTCCCATGTCGCAAGAGCGCCATTGCAGCTGTTCTAAGATTTAATGGAGAGACACCTGCATCCTCAACGTGACCCGTTGATTCATCATACTCCACAGAAGATGAAATACCTTGTGCTTCTTTTGAATCAAGTACTCGACGAACAAAAAGAGGAACTCCAAACTCTCTAGCGATTTGTTTCTTGTATCTCTCTGCAGCAGCATGCGCAACTTCATGGCAATCCACACAAAGTAGAACTATATCATGTGATCTGTGACTTTTTAGGTGCTCTGGAAAATGAACTCTATAGCACGAAGGTATTATCCGGTAACGTAGATAGTGATTTCCTTCCCCACATCCAACACATATATTTTTCTTGGTCTGGATATAAAAGTCATTCCCTTCATCTTCTGGACGTCCTTTAGGTTCGAACAAAAGCATTATCGCAGGTGGATCTTCTTCAACTAGTTTCGCAAGACCACGATTCATGTACCTGTAGTATAATACAAAGATATAATTAGAGGTGATTCTTGAATCATAATACAACAAAAGCTCATCGTTTACCATTCAAGCTTTCTTCTATCGCAATAACATAGCAGACGTCCATCATTTGCGTATATTCTACAATTGTGATAAACCGGAGCCTTGCAAGAAAATTTCTTGACAAAAAGATCTCTTGATGCCTTCCGAGTGAATTGCTTGATTTTCTTGTCTCCATTTTGCTTGGGAGCAGAGCGGCTAGTTAGCTTTGTCTTGAAGTTAACCAAAAGTGAGTAGTTAAAGATAGAAACTGGACATGTTCCATCTGTACCCAAACATTTGTCAAGAACTAGCGGTAAAATAGCATCCAGCTTAGCTAACTTTTCCCGAGTCATTTGATAGACATCATCCAAATGACTACAAATAACAGCAGATGGAGACTGAATTGAGAAACTCGAGCTCGGAGAAGACTCTGTAGCCAAATCAGCTTGAGCTATCGAATCATATATTTCATCAGCTGTAGTTGGCTGCTTACAGGCAAGAGCAACAATAGCCTGGTCAGACAGAACATATCGCATGCTTTCATCATGAATCCGTGCCTGAAAAAGACATGTTGATTGGCATTACAACAAAGAGACATGTCTTGCAGTTAAGTCTCTCCACTCTTTAACTTACCATTAAGTCTCTCCATGCACAAAGTTCCCTTACAAGCTCCTGAAACTGAAAAAGGCGAACATCAACACTAAGCTTAAATATATCCAATCGCGTACACATTATGGGGGTGAGGGTAAGACATACCTTTGCATCCAAGGAGATGGAAGAATTATCTCC
The DNA here is from genome assembly GCA_039880935.1 of Streptanthus diversifolius. Classification (NCBI taxonomy): domain Eukaryota; kingdom Viridiplantae; phylum Streptophyta; class Magnoliopsida; order Brassicales; family Brassicaceae; genus Streptanthus; species Streptanthus diversifolius. The sequence goes on along the minus strand of JAXGFM010000022.1, from coordinate 17,458,155 downwards.
ATAGCCGTTTATTTGCCGATAAATTAATGAGGAAGCAGCAGCATTCCCAGGAAAATCTTCGGTTTCTTTAGCGTACATTTGTAAACAGATCATGTTTGATCGTCTACTAGCCTCGAGAAGAAAATGGAACTTGTCATCCGGGCTAGATGAAGCTTCTGATACATTAATATTTTAGAACTCTTTTTGCAAGAATAAAAACAATATGGTTCTTTAAAATCACGTTTTTTCCTAAATTTATAGTTGACATTATCTCCGATTTAGTCCTACTTTACATCAAAAGTTGCTCCATAGTAAAGATGCTTACCAGTGCCTCGCTGTGTGAGTTCAGTGGTCAAACTATCGGCAATATAGAGTAGATAGTGTGCATCTGTTCTGGCGTATTGCACCATCTCTTCGGACAGTGGACGCTGTCTCCAATCTTCACGCTTCATTTAAAATATGATTTAAGCTTAGCATACGAATAGACTGCGAAACAAAAATAACAAAACAACATATATTCCATAATGTTAAAGGACTCACCTGAAGCAATTTATTAGTAGCCACTCCACAGACTGTCTCAAGTAAGTACGCCAGTGACCTTTGAGGCTTTGACAACACCTCACACGCCTGGTTTATTGCATTACAAAACAACATTTTACTTTCACAAAACAACAACAAAAACAACAACAAACTTCATCCTGGCGTACTATCTTTAGAAAAAAAGTGCAGGACTTCGAAAGGTGTACCTTGGCAGTATCAAACAGATTAACAACATATATATGGAAGTCTCTTTGAAGCCAGAGAACATCGTTGTCGGCCCCGTGAAACACCTAATAATCACATTCACGGATTAATTGGGGGGGCATATATTATTTAACCCCAAAAAGCTTTTAACACACATACAAGTGCCTTACAAGATTTATTTCGAAATTTTAAAAATATGAAAGAATTAAGCAAATAGATTCTAACATTTAACATCTTTATGGAAAAAGAAAAAACCTACCTTGCAAATATCAGGATTGGAGAAAACAGGACGAAGTATACTCATTGCATCATGTAATGCAATCGTGTCCACCAAAAAGTCCTCCTCTTGTGTAGAAATCTGCAAAATGTCAAAGCGAAATATATAAAACAACCCTAACATCAAATCTATAGAAAAAAAATACAAAAATACAAAAAACGATCTTTAACAGTTACCTGAATTAAAGCAGTGAAACCAAGAAACGATCGCAAACTATGTTGCTCAGTATCAACTGCAAAAACTTTTTCTTTTGCCAATGTTTCTGCAAGTTTCTTCAACTCCGACTCCGTCTCGACCCACACATATGAATCACTCATTTCCAGTGAAAACTCTCCTCTCAAAAATTCAAATTCATCAAGACGAGGATTCTCTAACAAGACAGTGATCTCGGTTTCATACGGATGACAGTTGGTAGGTTTCTCTGCATTGGTTTCAAATACAAAACATTACAAATCAAAAACACACAATCACATGTAACAATAATAAAACTTCAAAATATTTTTGGTCAAACAGAAATTTCAAACTTGAGATATCCAATCCACCTATGGAGGAAGAAGACACATCGTCGAGCTTCTTCAAGTGTTTGAATCCAGAGTAAGAGTTATCAGCAAGAACGCGTTTGAAACCGAACTGCGGCTTAGTCTCCGAATGCAGATAACACGAGCTCAGAGAAGATGTCTGCTTCCTCCTGTTGCGGCGCCGTCGATACTCCGCCACGAATAGGACAGTCACCGCCACAAGAGAGGCTACGGTAATTACGACTTTGACCTTTTCTCTGACCTCCATTTATGTATCTTCGATTTTCAAACTGTTCGTTAGTGTTTTTTCAGAGCAAATCTGCGGCACTTCGGTCTTCTTTTTGCACTCTCAATCTCTCTCATTGTCAATGGCGGCAGATGCCCATGGAGATCGTGACACGTGTTTTAGTCACAGGTCCGTGGAGATCCTGACACGTGTCTTAGTTATAAACTAAACACAAGCCCATTAAAAATGTACCCATAAAATTTGGCTTTGTCTGGCCCAAAAACTTTTAAATGCTGAGAATTTAGGAGTAGTAAGAAATTTACAAATTCAACGACGCCATTTGTTGCGTTATATATATAGCAGAGAATTGTATAGTGTGATTCATTGATATATTATCTATACGACTTATACTACCTCGAGTCTATCTATAATTTCAACCATACATTTTGAAGTTCAGTGTTAAGCTTCTCTTTAAACAATGAAATGGACATCTCATTGGAACACCATTAGTAATTCAAAAATAATATCCGATCCAGATGGGTCCATAATAAATACATAAAAAAATACCAAAAGTCTAAAATTTGATAATATCAGTTTAAATACTACATGAGGAAAACAAATGAAAGAAACATATAAAAATACGGCACTTGCCTGATTTTATGTAATTGACATCAATGATTAATGAATAGTGTTTGCCAACAAAAGTTTTCAAGAAGAACCCCAATCCTAGATGTATGTTCAGTCACGAATTTATAAAACAATGTTCCATTTAGAAATATACACGAATTTATAAAACAGTGTTACATTTAAAAATATATCATAGAGATCTATTATGTCAAAATATGCTGATTTATCAGTTTTAATGAAAAATAAGATTTTACAGTTTTATCAGAAAAATAAAATTTTACAGTTTTAACGAAAAGCGAGATTTTGTGTTAAAAAAAACGAAAAGCGAGATTTTGATGTTTTAAAAGTAAACAAATTTTTTTAGTTTTGATAGAAAAATGAGATTTTGTTGTCTAAACGGAAAAGCAAAATTTTCTGATTCTGACAGAAAAAATGAAATTTTGCAGTTTTAGCAAAAAAATGAAATTTTATAATTTTAACAAAAAAATATCATTTACAGTTTTAGCGTAAAAACAAAAAAATTTCAGTTTTGAAAAAAAAAAAATTATGATTTTGTGTTTTTGATGAAAATTTTAATTTGGTGATTTTGACAGAAAAATTTGATGTTATGATTTTAGCATAAAAATAACTTTATGGTTTTATAAAAAATAAAGTTTTATAATTTTTTATAGAAAATTCTAACTTTGCGATATGGACAGAAAAATTAATTATAAAATAAACAGCCCCAATATTTTTATTATAACCAATGGACTGCACACTAAAGGTGCTCAATTCAGATTTTGATCCGGTTTAGGTTTGATTATTTTATTTTTGGCTTTTTTGTTTGTAAAAATTAGCTAACATAATATCATATCTACTACTTTTAGTTCAGTTAATATACATTAGATTTTTGGTTTATTCAGTTTTATACCAAAAATCTTAACTATAATAAAATTTATTAAAATTTTATGAATTGAAAATTATATGATTAGAAATCTAATTTATTAAAACATAGAAAATACTAATATTATTATATCAATTCTCAAATGAATAATATTTTAACTAAAAAATAAGATAATTATGAACTTTAAATGAAATAAATATTAAGATTATGTCAACAAATCGTTTATATATTATTTTTTATATTATATAGTTTACATATAACTATATTACTATATTTTAATCGATTTTTTGGTTTATTTGGTTTATAACCGCATCATATTTATATAGTGCAGTTTCTAAAAATTAATATCCATTCCGTTTATACAATATAATCAAAATCAAACCATATTCTCTATTTTAATTTGGTATAGACCGGTTCAGTTCGGTGTTACCAGATATCCCTGCTCTACACTATCAACATGTTGACGCAGATATGGAAAATATGTATATACGACAAATTTGTAGGTGACAAATTAAGCATAAATACAATTTTAAGGGATTTGGGGCCATTGACAATGAGAGGTGAGTGTTTATGGTTTATGGGCCTCTCTTATTATTATTTATTTTATGAATTTAAATAATATTATAAAACTAGCATTTAGTTGTGAGAATTATGTTACTTATTTTTGAAATTCATCACATATTTTGAACCATCATTCCGTAATGTTAAAAATGATACTATATCACTATAATAAATTGACAAAAAATTAATAATTAATTATATAAAATGTAATTAAATGTTAATTATTTAATTAAAGTTTTATTAAGAATAATTATTAAATATTATCTATATTAAACATGTTTCCACGCAATACAATAGTTAAACATGTATCAAAATAATATAAAAATAAAGAGTATTGCTTCTTTAATTAATTAAAAATAAAAATAAAAATAAAAATATATATATTAAATTATTAAATCAAGTAATGAGTGTAATTAAATAATTTAGTACATAAATTATTTTATAAATCATAAAAATAATTGTTAACAGACAATTAAAAGCATACATAAATATATTTTGAACATATTTCAACTAACCAACACATTTTAAAAATTGAATAAAGAAAATTTAAACTGAATATTAATAAATTTATAAGTTATAAAATGTGGAAATATTAGTTATTGGGTTGATATATTTTTAATTTGATAAAATTAGAATTAATTTTTCATTATTTGTGATTTTTATATGTTGTTCCGTTTTAATAATGTTTTATTAAAATGATTATAAACCAATAAAAATGGGATAAGAAGATGGATATTAACCCAATTCAATGATAAAAACATTGAAAACTAATTTGACAAATCAAATGAACAGATTACATTATTTTTAGTATCATTAATCATAATTATATTTTTATAAAAATATAAATTTAATTTTGAAAAATAACAAAAATTATTTAATATATAGAATATATTTTCTTTAAAATATACAACATGAGATTAAATTTATATCATATCACTTTTGTAATAACTATTAATTTAAATTATCACAAAATTAGTTCAAAACATAATTTTGTACTACAGCAAGGATCGGGACCTGATGGACTTCATACCAGTTAGGTTAATATTTATTTGAGACAAATGAAAATATAACGACTTCCAAGAGAGAAGTATTGAACTGTACATTAAATTATCATAAAAATCATACTATGAAATCGCAGATAATAAATACTGATCTACTTCCATGCTGAATATATCAACAAACCCACTATCTTGCATAGAAATTTCATAATTTAAGTAAAGAGGTGGTGGTTTAATGGTCTAAGATGGGTTGGTTCCTTTTGTGTCCTGGATTCAAATTCTCCAATATTGTTATTATTTAAATAGGAATTTTTAAAGATTGATTTTGGACATGTAAAAGATTATGGATCTAAGGCCAAAACTTGTATGGTTATAAATACTTTTTTTCATTATTTATGTATGTCCAAACTTTTGACAGCGATATGAACGTAAGAAAAATGTTGTCGGTAGAAATGGAGAACCAGATGACTAGATCTCATCGTCGGCCAAAAGAAAACAATGATTCTAAACTCATTTGCTCGCTTTCGCACTTTTTTCAAACTACTTAATGATAACACTTTTTTCTTAATCCTACAAGTTAAAAAATCGTTACCAGGACATTAATTAGTTCTCCAACGTAATTCATTTTTGAAGTTATAAAAATAATCCTAAAATACCACAAAATGCAACTTTTAGTTCCAGAAATATTATCACTTTGTTAAAACCACAAGCTTTAATGTTTAGGAGTCTCCTAAAATATTAAGATCCCATTACTAAACTTTTTAGATCATTATGACTCCTTACTAAAATTTTAAAATACGTTTGGAACTTTAAGAGTTCAGTGATAGTTTTGGGTAGTATTTCTTATTTCATAGGAGTTAGATATTGCTTGTGGAACATTATAATTATCATTTGTATTATGTTAATGATCTCCTAATAATAGATTATATTACGACAAACAGCACCAATTATGAAATTCGAAAGAACCGAACCCGATTGATTTTTTTTTGGTTACGAGCAATTTCAGATATTTAAAACCGCATAGTATATACTATAAAAGGGAGCTCGATATAAACATCGATTTTATTTCGTGATCGTTTTTGGTTTTCTAAAAGCGTGGCACACATCTAACTAAGAATCAAATCCTTAACAACTTTGTTTCATCTTTACGTTTCAAATTAATCTTTTCGTAAAGATAAAAAATAATAATAATCTCTGAGATAAGGTAAGATCCATTTAAAATAACATACCTTTAATTTAGATGTGGAGCAAATAAAGAACAGCATTGCCTGAATTTCTATATCAAGTTTATGCCTTTGAATTTTTTATTGTTACCCTACTTACAACTCTAATAAAAACGAGTAAATGATGAAAGACTATCCTTATTTAATTTCCACCATCAGATTTTTTTATCGTTTGCTACATCGATCCCACCAGCAGGATTCAAGTTTGATTAAGTCCTTCTTCGAAAGAACTATAGCCAAAACTTCTGTGTTTGGGTAGATAAATCAATTAAGTGATGACTAGTGAGATCTCATTCGTGCTAATTCTAACCTATTACCCGTAAGATGAATATTGAATAGCATAGTTACAATCGCATAATCTGATTTTCTGTCTAATTCATTCTTTTTGGAAATGTAGAAATAATTAAATTAAGAGTTCAAACCTAATCTTCTTTGTTTCTCAACATAATCTTCTTAATACCCTTATGATTCAAAATATAAATTCGAGCAGCATCAAATGTTGAGAGTGTGATATTGTTGTAACAAACAAAAAAGTGGTTAGAAGTTCATATTTTTAAATCTTAATAATATATACGAGTATCAACAAGAACCCGACATGTATTATACGTGTATATATTTGGATATGGAAGCTTTGGGGTTCGTTTGAATACCATAGAGACCAAACCAAACATCTAAATTAGGTGTCTAAAAAGTGACAAAGTCTCCTCTCTAACAAGCAAAGCACCTACCCTAATCCTTTTAGTCTCTCACCTACCGAAGCAAATCTATTTTGACCAATTTGATCCAAATTTTGGTTCTTCTCGATATTGGGATTCAATAACCAATTCAATTTGCTACCACGGTTTTTTTTTGTAAACGAGGTATATTGTTCAGTGTTCACTCGCCCGGTAACTTGAACAACCAAACCGGTTTACACAGTAATATAGGTTAGTGATTGGACATCGCATGATATTACCAATTAGCGTGACCGGGTTATCAGGATAAAAACACAGACAAAAAGAACAAGACATGAATGATTTTACCAAATTGACAGTCTGTGCATATGTACATTGTACATACTTAAGTCACACTCTTATTTATCTGAATTATTGATGCATGTGTTATGGTATATATATAATACATATATGATTTGCATGCACATGTTTATGCAGATGTAACGTAGCTCACTACTTCACTTTTTGGTACGCAATTTTAATTTGATTCGTTTGACTTACTCGTAATACTCGCACTGATTATTTTATGGTGACTCAAAATTGTTTTGTATTATTAAATTATAATTTTAAATTTCAGTTAATTATACAAAATAAATAGTAGTACATGTACGAAAGACAAAAAAATAATAATTAAAACATAAAAATATTTTGGGATTCCATGGGCTCTGGAGAACACTTATCAAGGAGAGATCTGAAGTATGATAAAACAAAGGAAACATAAAATAAATTTGGATAACATTGATCTAATCAAATTCATTTTTTCCCCGTAAATTTGTTTATCTAAGGAAAATTTTATTTGAACTGACTCCTGGGAACAGATGCCATGACTCATGGGCACAAGCATCTATGTGATATTTTAACATGAACATTTTTTTTTTTTACTTCAGAAATGTCTATGAAAGTATCATCTCTAAAGATTAAAGAATTACTTAATAAAAAAAAAAGGATCCAGAAATTAATGAGAGTGACATTTAATGACTGTCATGTCATGTATCCTCTCGTACAACGTATGTGTGTTCCCTAGGACATATATCCCATAACACAATACTGATCCAAAAGATTACCAAATTAAAGTACCATCAATCTAGGAGGTGCCACCTCATTCTTTATTTTTGCAGGTCGCAAATGTATCTCGGTAACTTTTGAATAGTTAATCAAACGAGCAAGAAAATATAACGGTTAATGGATAGCTTGGTACTGCCGTCTACTAAATAATATGAAAAGTAAACAAATCGAACTATTTGATTTTCTTATGAGCTCAGGTCATGTGGTATTGTTCTTGGATACAAGTTACACAAAGTGAGCAAAAATCATAGTTTTAACATCTATCATATGACACTGGCCGGAACTCGTGACGTTGGATCCACATGTTCTTACTTTACGCAGTGCCACGTGACGGAAAACGGAAAAGCATCACATGATTTAGCAGGATCTAATGAACTTAGTATCCAATCAGATAACGACACATGTCAAGTGACAGACCTTATCACGTGTTCTTTATTCCGACCGTCTCCTCTCGCAAGTGCCCCTCCCCTCACTCCGTCAGTAGCGCATTTTTTTTTTCTTTTATAGTTTGAAGGAAACGAATATTACTAGTTTGTTTTTTTGGACAAAAAGGTTTTAATTTTTTTTTTTTTTTAGTTTATTTTTCAAGTAATGCCTCTTCTTGTTTTGGTTTTCGTGCAATATTGTTAAACAACTTTAGTATTTAACAAACATGGCTAGATGAAGTGCTCTTCGCCGTAAAACTTAATTAAAGTAAGCGACATTATACTTTATCTGGAATGAAAATTCTACTTCAGTTCATTGAACAAGAGCTCGAAATAAACTTTTTAATAGTAATACGAACACTTTATATATTCGTAACTAATACAATAGAAAAATAAAATTATCCATTTTCCATATTGATAAAATTGTCTTTACATTTTATTCTGTGTGGATAAATATTAGTTCCATTTTTTTCTTTGAACTGCTAATGGTCATGATGGTATTTTAAGCATAAATATTATTTGAAAGATATTTCTCTAAAATTATGATGACTAATTACTACGTTAACATTCGTATATACTTTTTCTTAGCAAATAAAATGTACGTATAACAATTGAATCAAATACAAATTTCTTGGTACACAAGATCAAGTGAAGAGTAGATCATTTTTAAATTTAATTATGATCCATAGTCGTGATGATTTGGTGATATATAGGAGTATATAAATGAAAACTGTCGCTAATTAACCAACCAAAAGCAATGCAAACGACTGGGGAATGCATGTGGGAGTAGTTGCTAATCATTTATAAATTTCATTGGCTTGGAAGCTTTAAGTCATGTGTCACATGTTTATACTATTATGTTTCTCAGTAAGAAACTGATTGCTTTAGTCAAATAGATGGGATACATCATTTCATGCTACCTCAATGATTGTTTCTACGTACGGCTTCAAAATGTAATCAAGTTTCACTGCATATATGTGTGCATCTTAACCGATAGATAGACAACGTATAGCTTTATTTCCTAAGTCGACTTTATGATGAGTTTAGTAATCACAGTTTCCAATTCACGCCCGTATATTCTATCTCGAATTTTAGAATATTATTTGAAGTTTGCGAAGAGTGTGTTAAGAGTTTATAACATCAATTGGTTTTTTACATGTTCATATCGAACACCATGTCGGTTGTGGCGTATGCTGATTGTTAATTGTATATAATCCACATTATAATAACAACAAGGAAAGTTATTGAACTTCTAAATTTTTTTTGTTAAAGCTACTTGACATACAAATATGATATCTTCACTTTCTTTTGACACGGCATATGATCGACATCAAAATGTTAGAACATACCAATAATAAATCTAAGAATGGTGACAAAAGTTATTAATTAAAGTATATTTCAGCTTTTTTATAACCACTATCACTTACTACAATTTTTTTTATTTTATTTCTGATAACTGTTATGGTATCATTTACTGTTTTCTATTTCTGCTACAACATTCTCACTGTTTTGTATCACCAATCAGTTCTACTACTACCAAACTAGTTATAATAAACACGTTTCAGCCGCACCTTACTTTTAAATACTATCAAGCCGGTTCTAGTAAGCCGTTTCAGCCGCACTTTACATAAAATTAAATTTTGCTAGCATTTAAATAGATTTTAAAAAAAAGTATTTACAAAAAAACATCAATAATGTTTGCACTTGGCAGGAAAAAAAAAGTTAGGAAAATAGAAATAGAACGGGGGAAATGAAAATAAACATAAGTGAACGAGACATTTTTTTTTTGTCATCTTCCTTTTATTTCCTTTTTCTTTCTCATTCATTATCATATTTAACTTTTGTGGATTTGGCTTATGTGAATTGTAAATCCTTCTTACATAGTTGCAAGCTATTCAAGTTGGAACCAAAATAGAATTTATAACGTATGGCGTAATTCTGCCGACGTGCAAAATCTTACTGTATATAAGAAACAAGACAAGCCAATCGTTGGACGTCATTAATTTTGTCAACAATAGAGCAACCAAATTTATTTTAATCACATAGAAGCTTGCAAAAGTCAAATGATGATTAATAACCAATACTTTTTATTTACTTTTTGTTTACTATTGGAATTAGGTATATCTCTCCAACCCAGAGACTTCATGGCTGTAAATGGAAATGATATTAATGGTGTAACTAATATTTTCATCCAATAAATAGAAAAGGTAGTTAAATAACGAATCCTATCAATGTGTGTGCCTTGTAAGATCATTTGTTATATACTGAAAAAAAAAGCTAAGGACCACCATACCTTTTTCATCATCCTTACCCTTCATTCTTTCAACCTCGACGTTTCACCGAAACGAAAAAGCCAACTCCATAAATATTGATTTATATATTCAATTATGATGATCTGATTATATTACGACATATCTAATATTAGAAACACTTTAAATACAATATAAAACACACAAAAAGGCGAAAGACAAATTTTGGAAATATAATAGATTTATAGCTCGAATTCTTATACTGTATATATCACTATCTCTAGTAGTGGTGATCATATTTGGTGTCCTAACACCTATTTGTATATTCTATATAGTCTATAGATACCAAAAAGAAAGTATATAGTATTTATTTATTTTCGATATGTTAGATACAATAACTAATTAACTAACAACTATATCAATGAATGAATGATGCAGGTCAAAATTTAGATGTAAAGGATTTTAGTATATGTGGGAAAATAACGCTAACTTTTTTTTTTTTTTTTATCAACATAGCCTAGTGGCTTTAATATCCCCAATAATATAGTTATGTGGGGTGCTAGGTTCGAACCCCAGACTTGGTGTAATGAATGCAGAGGTAGCTACCATTATGCCACATGATTCCTACAATCACGCTAACTTTTTCACCAAAAAATTATTATTATTTTATAACTTTGGTAAATAAATACTGTAGTTAGTAAATTTAATTCATTAATATCTTCATTAAAAACAATTCATTTATTGGGAAATAAAAATGGTATGAGAGGGATAGTTCGGCAATTATCAGCCGGAATTAGTTATAAGTAAACCGGCCGGTTAAGAGGTCGTTCTTCTTATTTCTTCTTCTTCCTTCTCTTCCACTTTACGTCCTTGCGAATTTACAGAGCCACAGAGAGAGAGAGAAAGAGAGCGTAAGAGTTCCAAAATCTCTTTAACACCATATTTTATAGAAAATACGAAAATTACATAGTACCAATTCTCTTATGTGAAATCTCAGATTATGGTTTCGAAAGCTCTGAAGATTGAGCTGCTCCTTTTGTGTCTGTAGCTGTTTTTAGGTTTTGATTCCTCTAATGGAATAGTTTATTTTTGGTTTCTTGAAATCTCTATTCTTCTTCTGACTTCTTCAAGTAAAAAAAATATGTCTCCGAAGATCAAAGGAGAGAATCTTTACTCTAGAAGCTCCGTATCGAAGAAATGGACATTTCTACTCTGCTTTTCGAGTTTCTGCTTGGGGATTTTCTTCACCGATAGGTATTAACATCATTTTTTTTTGAATTTTTCCATTTGCTCTTATGCTTTGTTTCTTCGGTGATTCATCGAGTCGTTAATACGTTTACTTCAATGGTGGTTCTGATTATTTTTATTCATTTTTTAGGATTACTTTAATTTAGTTAACAATCAGGAGGGACTTTTAGTTTAATCACCATTACTTGTAGCTCACAGATTCAGTTTTGGATTTAAAAGTTTGTAACTCAATGATTCAAATCCATGAGATCCGATTAGAACCTGGTTCGAGACAGTTCCTTGAGTATGCCGAATCTATTGTCTGAAAATTTTTGGTCTGAATTTTTACTGTTTTTTGCAGGATGTGGAATATTCCTGAGTCTAACGACATGGCTCGACCATCCGTAACAGAAGCTGAAAGGTTGAAGCTAATCTCCGAAGGCTGCGATCCAAAAACCGTGAGTGTGTTTTGATGTGTTGTTCGATCCGTTTCAGTACTTTTGGTTGAGTTTGTAGAAGATTTCTTAAATGATCTGATTATTTATTCTTTTTAGCTTTACCAGAAAGAAGTAAAACGTGATCCCCAGGCTTTGTTTGGAGAAGTTTCCAAGACTCATAACGCTATACAGTAAGATACAAATCTTAAGCAAATTACGGAATCTTCTAACACTTCTCTCCCTGTTTTATAAACGTTTCTTGTTTCACTACAGGACATTGGATAAGACCATTTCAAGCTTAGAGATGGAGTTAGCTGCAGCAAGATCAACTCAGGAGTCTCTAATGAACGGTGCTCCCATTTCGAATGATGTGGAGAAGAAGCAATTACCGGAGAAAAAAAGACGATATTTGATGGTTGTAGGGATTAATACAGCTTTTAGTAGCCGAAAGAGAAGAGATTCTATTCGAACAACTTGGATGCCTCAAGGTTCCAACACCACTTTCTAGCTTCCACTTTTATCTTCAAAAGTTGCTGATATCAATATGTTACTTGATGGTTGTTTCATGTTGAAAATATTACTTGTAGGTGAAAAACGAAAAAAACTGGAAGAAGAGAAGGGAATTATTATCCGGTTTGTTATTGGTCATAGGTGAGAGTTTAATCCTTTTAGTATAATATCAGATATCGAATCAGTCGCTTATGGTCTTACATAGTTTCTGATGTTACTTGTCATTGGTTCTCTAGTGCCACAGCTGGTGGAATTTTAGACCGATCCATTGAAGCAGAGGACAAGAAGCATGGAGATATTATGAGATTGGTATTTTTATTTTTTATATTTAAATTAACGTGAGCTTTTGATGTCAAAAGCTGTTTTTATGAGTTTCTTATCTTTCTTGACCAAAAAAAAAGAGTTTCTTATCTTCATTTGTGATTCCCTGATGCTTTGAACAGGACCATGTTGAAGGATACCTCGAGTTATCAGGCAAAACAAAAACATATTTCTCTACAGCGGTTTCAATGTGGGATGCAGATTTCTATGTCAAAGTAGATGATGATGTTCATGTAAATATCGGTAAGCTCTAACAAAACCTTATAGCAGAAAAATTCAAAAGATTTAGTCAGCAATTTCCCCATTTTGTATGTTTCTATTTGCTAATAATAAGGAATGTTTTTGTTGAAATATCCACAGCAACCCTTGGGGAAACTCTTGTTAGACACAGAAAAAAACGTCGAGTGTATATTGGTTGCATGAAATCTGGTCCAGTCCTATCTCAAAAGTAAAAGTCCAGTTTCTCTTTGACTCATTCTTGAATCAGTTTCTGAGTTTTGTAAAACTAACGTTTTTTTGGTCTATGGAGCAGAGGAGTTAGATATCACGAGCCCGAGTATTGGAAGTTTGGTGAGAACGGAAACAAGTACTTTCGTCACGCTACTGGACAGCTATACGCCATTTCAAGAGACTTGGCTTCTTATATTTCCATTAATCAGTAAGATTTTAGCTCCTTTGTATATTTTGTATTCATTATTCATACCCCATTCTCCATTCTAATTTCTCGGTGTTATACGATGCTTCTTCAGGCATGTTCTGCACAAATACGCAAATGAGGATGTTACATTGGGTGCTTGGTTTATCGGTCTTGATGTTACGCATATCGATGACAGAAGGCTTTGTTGCGGCACGCCTCCTGGTACCTTCTCGTTTTCAATTCAATACGTTGTAGATGATTCTGGTGTGGTAGAGAGTTAGCATTGTTATTTCTATGCACCTCACTAGAATGTTTCCTTTGAAGCAAATGCTATAAAGGGAACAAAAGACTATCAACAATCTGTAGTGACTCATTGAACAATTAAATCTGATTCTTGGATGGAATTGCAGATTGTGAATGGAAGGCACAAGCAGGCAACATATGTGTAGCTTCATTCGACTGGACATGTAGCGGTATCTGCAGATCCGCTGATCGCATAAAAGAGGTTCACAGGCGATGTGGTGAACCGGAAAACGCTATTTGGAAAGCTAGATTTTGAGGCCTTTCCACACATATAAATAGATCATATAAAGAAATGGTCATCAAACGATGGTCACGCAGAAAACAATTCTTCTTCTGCATTATTCTTTGAGGAACCAAGAGATTTCTACTTGTGTAATGATTGTATTATAGTTACTTACATAGGAGAGGACTATAGAGAGAGAATAGTATATGAACCTCTTGAAAGTTTAGCGTTTTGCGTTTGAGAACGGTTTGCGATATGCGTTTCCGTTTTAGTAGAAGGAAACCAGCCGCAGCAAACGCGCCTGCTTCATTCTGTTTTTTTTTTGGTTGTTTGGGAGTGAAAGTAGCTTGTGGGTTTTAGTACGATTTACAAACTATTTATGATTTGACTAAGGGTTTCGATTTTGGATAAATAAAAAGATTTCAAGTTTGAAAGCCTTCTACTTTAGACATTATTTTCAAAGAGTGTTAACAAACAAAATATGTTTGTTACATATTCATTATTATGAAGAGGTGAAAAGAGAAGACTGTTTATCAAAGTTGGATCCAATAATGCTCTTTTATATACTCTGTACCACGAAGTATGTGGCTCGATGGTGGTACCGGTTTAGGGCTTGGCGCTGGAGAGATGCCGGAGAAGGCAATTAGGAAAGTTCTGAGACCGGTTTATTCGGAGGGACTGAAATTTTCCATTTTTGCTCTGCCTCGAAGCTGTAGACGATGTTGGAGGCGAAACAAGGGTCTGGTTTCTTACTCTCGCTTAAAAGGCTCAGACTTTCTCTATTCTTCATCTTTTGGTGTGATTTAGTAATAATAGTGGTGAAACATCATATGAAGTCAAATGTTTTTCTGGGTTTTGTTCAGAGGAAGACTGAATAAAAGAGTTTTAAAAAAAAGTAACGCTTGAGAGCAAAATTGAACCAACAAGAAATAAAGTTTTCGTGTCTTTTAATGTTTCACGAGATATGTATTGTAGTTTTTGTGTCTCTTAGTTTCATTTTGGATTTTTGCTGTTAAATTGTTTTCTTTTGATATATTCTTTTGGGATTGTGTGCTCTTTGGTTTTCTTCACCATCATTTACGGCCTTTGTATTCTTTCTTAGCATTCAATTTTACAGTCTTCTCTTCTTTTCGTCGGTTTCAGTTTTGCTTTTAAATTACATTTCCTTATCCACCAGTGTTCTCTGCAAAGTTTCGGTTTGCGGTTGAATTCACTGGCTCTGTCTGTATCTGTGAAATACAACGATTTGCGTGGTATGTTGTTCAAATTTTATCGAAAACTTTTCTATATGATTGTTGTGATCAAGATATGTATACGTAGTATTGGTAATTGGTATATAACTTGCTTTCTCAGAAAAGAAAATGCTTAGAGAAGGCTATGTAGAGCTAAAACTGGAAAGGGAAGTTTGGTCATTTCGCACTACATGTGAACAGCAACCCAACAATTAGATAGAAACAAGCGGTCGGGTTTCTTTAGTTTTAAAGTCTTAGATAAGTATCATTCCTTGATAGACTCAACAACACTGTTGCACTGTTCTAATTGATGTCTTTGTCCGTTTACTCCCTTTGTAAACAGAAAGAAAACTCCTTTTAGAGATAATATCTTACCAAACTTAACTACAAGGTAAACTTTGTTATATATCTGCTTACTCTTCCGATGTGTTTATATATCATCCAGAGGATACAAGGGGCTCAGGTGAAAAAGAGTGAATTTTGATAAGGTGGGCTAACAACTGAAGCCTATGATGGAAACGGTTTCGATTCTGATGTGGTTCCCTTTGGTAGTATTGGGATTGTTTCTTCTGAAATGGGTTTTGAAGAGAGTGAATGTTTGGATTTATGAGTCCAAACTTGGGGAGAAAAAACACTATCTTCCACCAGGAGATTTGGGATGGCCTTTCATAGGCAACATGTTTTCCTTTCTTAGAGCTTTCAAAACAACTGATCCTGATTCCTTCATCCGAACCTACATGACAAGGTACATATTTATGCCGAGTTTCTGCAATACTTTTGCTTAAATTGAGAAAAGAATTGATCGTTAGGTTCATAATGGAAAAGTTGAGATTTTGTTTTTCTCTCTTGCGTCTCCATATCGATGAAGTGGCAACTTAGAAATATTCTCTATTTCCTCAATAATGCAGGTATGGGCGTAATGGTGTTTATAAAGTACACATGTTTGGGAACCCAAGCGTAATAGTAACAACACCAGAGACTTGTCGGCGAGTTCTAACAGATGACGATTGCTTCCAGCCAGGCTGGCCAAAATCTACCATGGAACTGATTGGCAGGAAGTCCTTTATCGGTATCTCCTACCAAGAACACAAGCGGCTTAGGCGTTTAACCTCTGCTCCTGTCAATGGACATGAAGCTCTCTCTCTCTACATAAAGTACATTGAAGAAACTGTTGTTACTGCTCTAGAAAAGTGGTCCAAAATGGGAGAAATCGAGTTCTTGACTCATGTGCGCAAGCTTACGTTTAGGATCATTATGTACATATTTATGAGCAGTGAGAGTGAGCATGTTATGGATGCATTGGAACGGGAATATACCAACCTTAACTATGGAGTTCGAGCAATGGCTATTAATATTCCTGGGTTTGCTTATCATAAAGCACTGAAGGTACACACATTTTTCTTTTGTTCACTTTGTAACCTCTCTTATGCATATCGACATGAGGATTAGGTGTTTTCCAATTATACAGGCGAGGAAAAAACTTGTGGCTGCCTTTCAGTCCATAGTGACTAACCGAAGAAATCAAAGGAAGCAGAATGTATCATCCAATAAGAAAGACATGCTGGATAATCTAATAGATGCTAAAGACGAAAACGGAAGAACTTTAGAGGACGAGGAAATTATCGACGTTTTGTTGATGTATCTTAATGCAGGTCATGAATCCTCTGGACACACCATCATGTGGGCTACCATTTTCCTGCAGGAACACCCTGAGATTCTACAGAAGGCAAAGGTAAATGAAAAGACATGTTTTAATTATTTTATTCCATTTTACTTTACAATCTTAAGTTTGTGATATTCGTTGTACCACAGGAAGAACAAGAGAAGATTGTTAAAAAGAGAGCACCGGGACAGAATTTGACTCTTAAGGAGACACGTGAAATGGAGTATCTTTCTCAGGTGTCTTATTATAGCATCACATGGTATGATTCGTTTCACAATCTCTTACTGAATTGAAAAGATGCTTTTTTTTTAACCAGGTTATTGATGAGACACTTCGAGTAATAACATTCTCTCTTACGGCCTTCCGGGAAGCAAAGAGTGATGTCCAAATGAACGGTCAGTATACTCTCATCATCGACATGAAAGATCATAAATGATACTAAACATTTTTGTATATTCATTTCTCATGTTTTTGTCTTTAGGCTATATCATACCAAAAGGCTGGAAGGTTCTGACTTGGTTTAGGGACGTCCATTTGGACCCTGAGATCTACCCCGATCCAAAGAAATTTGATCCTTCAAGATGGGAGGTATGTAGAGATGAAAGATTTGTCGACAATTAAACTCTCTTTGTATTTGTAGTTGGTGCTGCAAATCTCATAATGTAAAAAAGCAACTGAACATCATCTTGTTCATTCTACAGGGATACATACCAAAAGCAGGCACATTTCTTCCTTTTGGTTTAGGAAGCCGTCTTTGTCCAGGAAACGATCTTGCCAAGCTCGAGATTTCCATTTTTCTTCATCATTTCCTCCTCAAATACCGGTAACTCTTTCTCATATAGCTTAGCTTTCTAATTCTCATTCTTCGTATAGCTGCAGATTCATAATGTTTTGTTTCCAATGGTGAAATTGCAGGGTGGAACGGAGCAATCCTGGTTGTTCAGTGATGTTCTTGCCTCACACCAGACCCAAAGATAATTGCTTGGCAAGAATCACAAAAACGACGACGTAAATCATCTTTAAACTAGTAGGTCCCTTGCCAAATGTATAAGCTTCTTCTCAGGTTTCCATTGTCTCCTTTCTCCTTTTAGAACTCAATCCAAACCTGGCTTGGTTTGAATTCGGTTTACTAGACAATACGTGTATCCATAGTTTCATGGATTTTCAATAATAATGAAAAAAATTTCATTCGATTTAATTTCAAATTGGTTGACTGATTATATCTAGATTAAGCATTATCACTACAAGTCTTGAAAAGGAAATAGTTTTTAGACCCATTTAAACTAATACTTACTAGTGCAATAAGACTGTCAATTTAAGAACACACGAAAACACTAATCCATTTAAATCTAAAAGCTTAGTGTGTTTGTTTTTCAAAGCAGTCTCATAAAAATGATTGAATAAAATATTTGAAAGCTGTATTTATGTGGTTCATTTTTCACATTTGTAGTTTTTTTACTTTTTCTTCTTAGTTGTGTGTAGTCTTGATGAAGTGTTTCTCGGTGAGCAACTGTGATTTCATTTTTTAGAGTTTAAAATAGTATTTTTGCAGTAAAAATTAGACATAATGGTGATCATTTATTAAATTTACTATATAAATATAAAATTTTAACCTAATTCACCGTAATTGTAAAAAATATTAGAATTAATTAATAAAAATAGTACTCATGGTACTATCTAATTCAGTATCAAATCACATGACATTTTTTGTAGAATTATAAACTATATTTTGAGAAAAAAAAGAACTATAGTCTGAGGATCACGTTTTATTATATCCTTTTTCTTTAGAGGTCATCTAAAGTGACATATAAAAGAAATAAAGTTACAAGTGAAATGTAGGTGAATTAAAGAGACTTCTGTTGATCCAAGTACCGTAGTGTGATGTCAGAACTCAGATAAGGTGCAAGTATATATAAAGATTAGGGAAATATATACATTGACTACTTGCATATCTCTTATAATTTATTTTAATTTTAATTTTTTCTTTCATGGGTTGCCGAAATTTAAGGAGATTATTTCATGGAAGAGTGTGGAATAATTTGCAAATGACAAGCCAATGGCAGTGAATGCAACTAGCTAAGTCGTCTCGCTACCCAATCACATTACTCCTGCCTCGATTTTATACTCAATAGCTCTTCCTAACGTATGTAATAATGCTCAAACTCATCTCATTTGAATTTTTCTTTTGCTTTTTGGTAACTTGAAAAGATGTTAATATAAAAATCATAGGACATCCCAAACTGAACAACTTAAAGAAAATTTTACACAAACAGAGACAAATTAAGCTCACAATTAGCCTCTTGTTTTCATTTTCTTTCCAAATAGCAAAGAAAATGATTTTCCTGTTCTCCAAATTAGCAGATTCTAGGCATGTTGCCCCAGTAGCATGACCCCAACGAGGCCAGAGGATCTACAGAACCGGACGAAGGTGGTGCCTTGTGTGGTTCCACTCTGCTGTTACCTTGATGGTTTCCTATCAAGATTCCGCTCGGTGAGGCTTCCGTTTGTATTTCTTTCGTCCCGTACCAATCATCAGGTAACGGTGTGGTTGAAGGGAAGTTGTTGAGAAGGCTCATCAATATGTCGTCATCATCATCCATTGTTGTCTTCATCATCGTTGGCTCATTGTACCTCTTGTAAAGATTAGGGTTTTCTGTTCATTTAACAATATATATTCAACACTAAGTAAGATGAAAAAAATTAATTAGACAAAACTATCCACTATATGTCTTCGATTTTACCAATAATCATTACTAGATTTGGTTTCACTTTGATTACTGTTTTCTTATAACCCAAAAATCTAAACTAATTAAACATATCTGCTATGCTCCTATATTATAAATTAATGGTTATACTGAAAAAGTGAAAATGGTTTAAATTCATATATAAGTTCTTACCGAATGATGATTGATGAGAAGAGTTTTGATGGTTTATCAACCGATTTTCAAAATCCGTTTTCACTCTCTTGTCTTGATTCTCACATAGACCACTCGAACAAACGGTAGCGTCCTTGAAGATTCCGCTGCGAGACAAGGCTTGAGACTCCTCCACGAGGGCGTCAAGCAGTCCACTGTTGCCCGCAGGTGGATCAAGATGGACACCACCATCAAGTATAGTATTTGAAGTGATCGAATGGATCAGTGTTTGGTTTGAAGGAAGCTCTAGGACGGTATTATCTAGTCCTAAAGGGAAATAACTCGGTCTCGGCTCATGATCTCCCATAAGCAATGAACTATAACTCATAGCATCAATGTCTTTCTTGTTGGTATTGTTTGTGTCGGAATTGTCGGAGATGAGCTCAAGAAGTTGGTTTGGATTGCTGAACTCATTCGAGGATGAAGATGAGGACAAAGGAAGAGAGAAACCAAACTGGTTGTCAAGGCTATTGTTGTAAAGAGAGAACATTGGAAAATTCACCGGTGACTCGGGGATGATCTGGTTTAGGCCGGTTTTAGAAGAGATTAAGGGATCTAAACACAGCTTTTTTGGAGGTTGAGTAGATGAAGAAGAGAATGAAGACGAGGATGATGAAGTATTAGAGGAATTAGTGTATTGCATCATAGTTTGGTGATCTTGATGGTCTTGATTTTGGAATTGAAAGGAATTAAAGTCAAACTCAAACTCATCATCATTATCATTATCAACCCCTTGATGCTGAATCTCTTGAGGGTATAGAGGCAAACCAGCTCGTTGTCTTCTCTTCATCCTCGTGTTCCAGTAGTTCTTGATCTCGTTGTCTGTTCGTCCAGGTAACTAAAAATATCGAATAAAATAAAATAGAAAACTTTAATTAAGGATCAAACAAAAATAATAGAGATGCAAGATTA
The DNA here is from genome assembly GCA_039880935.1 of Streptanthus diversifolius. NCBI lineage: Eukaryota > Viridiplantae > Streptophyta > Magnoliopsida > Brassicales > Brassicaceae > Streptanthus > Streptanthus diversifolius. The sequence goes on along the minus strand of JAXGFM010000022.1, from coordinate 17,437,287 downwards.
ATCATGCCAAAAGAAACAGAGAGAGAAAGACAGATTCAAAACACATTGAAACATGCAAATTATGTGTTTAACTAGAAAAAGTTTAATTGCATTAAAGCTCTTTAATTCTAGACTTGAAGAAACAAATAAAGAGATTTAAAAAGAAAAATCAAATATTTTAAAATGGATAAAAAAAACATATATTTATATGAGAAAAATAACCTGAGTAGCCATACGAGCCCATTTGTTTCCCATCTTAGCGTGAAGCTCGATGATGATCTTCTCTTCATCAGGACTAAATGATCCTTTCTTCAGATTTGGCCGGAGATGATTCGCCCACCGTAGACGGCAGCTTTTCCCACACCGGAGCAAGCCTGAGTTCTTCTGCACCGCGTTCCAGTTACCTTCGCCGTGTTTCCTCACGTACTCCGTCAAGATCGCATCCTCTGTCGTCGTCCATGGCCCTTTCTTCAGCCCTTTCGCCTCCGTCGCCGTCGCAGTTGTCTCTCCACCACCGTCCATTTCCTATGGAAGACGGCGACCCCCCCCCCCGATCAAGGAGGAAAAAGAGGAGTTTTTTTTTCTCTCTGTGACTTGATATATACGATGTTTGTATATGTGTATATATTTGTATATATAAGTATTTTTGTGAGTTATGAATTAGATATATAGAGAAAGGAAGAAAGGGTGAATTTTCTTTTTGGGAGTGTTTGGTGTATATTTGGAAGTGATATAAATATGTATTGATTATTACGTAATAATTTGTTGTTATTACGTGCTTTATTTAAACATTAATGCCTTCTTTTGTCTTTTTCTATCATCTCTTTGGTCTTTCCATAGAGAGAAGACAGAGAGGATTCAAGAAATTACAGAAGGAGTTAAGAGAAAGATAAGATAATTGTCTGTCTTTAGACCAATTGGAGATAAAAAAAATATATATATATTGTGATGTGATCATTTTGAAAAGTATATATGTTTTATTTTTTAGAAAAAAACTATCATCACCTCTTAGTGTCTTAATCTTATATTTTTTCTATGTATTTGAACCTCTTTTTGTATTTGTATGTTTAGAAGTCGTTCTCAATAAACACAATTATCCATATAGTAGTTAGTCAAAGCCGTTTATCTGATGCTAACAGAGAATCTAAAGGAAAATGACTTGTTACAACCATTAATAAACTTTTATGAAACATAGACAAAACATTCGAATTAAGTGTAACCAAGCTAGAAACATTAATTAAAATGATAATATATATATATATATATATATGATTATAAATAAATGAATAAAAGGAGAGGAGTGAGCTTCTTTCACGGCCGCGCATTGCATGCCTAATGGAATGGGACGTTCTCTTTCAAAGACGCGTTTTTCTCTTTATTTTACTTCTTCTCTTACTCCTTTTCTTTTCCCCCACGCATTTTCTGTCTTTCTTCTCGTTTTTTTTTCTATATGCCGAAAACGAATAATGCAATGATTTTTTTTATTATAATTTCTTTAGGATAAAGGAAAATAAAGATAAATCAAAGGTCATTTTATGCGATATTTCATGCAAAATTACGTTGGCATGATCACTTTTCATATGGGCTACATTTTTATCATAGGAGTTTGAGTCTTATAAGCAAATACTTCTTTCTATGAGCAAAAAAATGTTCCAAAGTTCAAATTTTATTAGAACACTCCTCTCAAAGATTCCCTAACTTTTTCATTAATGCTCTATTAAGAGGTTATAAAGTTATGTTCAAAATATAAGTTAGAAACAATTAATAGCTCTTAACAAAACTAAGAAAAAGGTAATAAAAAAGAAGATAATCAATTTTTTTTGTTGTATCTACATAATTCACATGTTACACGATTTCTTATTTGTCTCTAAGAAATAAATTTATCTAGTATTGATTGCACTTAATTTTTCAATTTAGAATTTTTTTTTGTCATCAATATTAGATGGAGTATATATATATATATATATATATATATATAAATAATTCTGTTCATAAATAATTTAAAATTTTTAAAATTAGATAAAAAATATCTCGATATATATTTATTTTAATGAAACTTCATATGGGAAAAATATATACATACATTAAGAATTACACGTGTCTCACTATTTTTTCTATAAAATAAAGAATTAGTTAAAATTAAACATATTTAATTAATCATTTTTATAAAATATATAAATTTATAAATTTTAGTTGGTACAAAAATATCTAATTTGAGTGTAATATATTTTGGCTAAAAAATACATACACATATTTTATGAATTATATGTGGTTGTTATTTTGGAAAATATTGAATTAGCTAGCATTAAACGTACTCAACTAGTTATGTTAATAAAATTTTAGAATTTTCAAACTTTTAGCTAGTAAAAAATATAATTTTAATTTTTTAATTTTTTGTTTGAAAAAAAATTATATATGCATATATATACTATGAAATACATCTATTTTAATATTTTTTATCAAATATAAAATTATTTAGCATTGAACGCACTTAACTAATTTGAATTATGAATTATTTAATTTTATAATTTTTCTGGTAAATATATATACATATATATATATTTAGTGTCATACATTTTAGATAAGAAAAAGATATATACAAATTTTATGAATTACACTATCTCATTAGCTTTTCTAAAGATATAGAATTAGTTATGTTAAAAACAGTTAACTAATTTTCTTTGTAAATATTTTAAAGCTTAAAATTTTTGCTGGTAAAATCTATATATATAATATAGTTTTAGTGTTTTGTATTTTTAGCTGCAAAATATATTTGTATATATTATGAATAATAAATGTCTCGTTATGTTTTATAAAATATAGAATTAGTTAGAATTAAATGCATTTATCTAATACTGATTATAAATAATTAATTTTAAAAATTTATAGCTGGTAAAAATATATATAACTTAAGTGTCTCGTTATGTTTTATAAAATATGGTCTAAAAACATATATAAACATTTTATCTTGAAAATATATGTATATATATTATGAATTACATATTTATATATATATATATATATATATCACGAGTTATATGATTGATATTTTTTCTTTTGATATAGATATAATTAGAGTTAAATGGAAACAATTGAATACAATACTGTAACCGGTGAGAAATATGAAAATATTTGCCCATATATTTTGAAAAAAAAAAAATTAAATAGTATTAAGTTCACTTAGTTTTATCTATTTCATATAATTTGCATTTTGAACACTGTATATGGATATTAATATATTAAAATTAAAATTATTAATTAAAAATGTCTGGTTACATGGAAAGACCCACGTATAAGTTTTATTATATATAATCATATAATTTGTAGGGCCATTAGAAGGTCAAACCTATTTAATTGATTTTGTAGGGCCATGTGTTGTATAATTCGATTATAGTTTTTTTTTTCTTTCAGAATTTATAATTCGATTATAGTTGCTGTTTTGTTCTTTCCTTTGCCAGCTGAACTACGGACGCTAATTGAAATTTGTATATCGGACTGAAGAAACAAATTGATTAGTAACATTTATATATATGAACATACATACCAGTTGACATTTGTTACTCAAAATTAATTAGAGTTAATTAAAACTTAACAATTAATTAATAATATTTTCAAGCTTTGACCTATTAATTATTTTAGTTAATTCTTTTAAAAATATACATTTTAATAGATTATCGTAAGTTTTTATGCAAATCCCTAGATTTAGCCCATTCGTTGGATTCATTCAGATTCGTAATAGAATAAGGCTTACTTTGAATTACTTTCCATTTGTATCTACCTTCATTTGACCAAATTACTACAGTATTTCTTACTTGGATGCAAAAAATAATATATTTATCATTTATTTTTTATTAAAGCTCGATAAAAATTAATTAATAATACGTGGAAAATTTACGTGATTAATTAGTGATTAGATTTTGATACATGCTTCAAAAATGAGAGATTACCTTTTTGATTAATATTAAATTTAACAGAAATAAAAATATTATTTTTTATTTGTATGAAATTTTTTATTTTTCTGATATTTTTTTTTGGATAATATAAATTATAACTGTAAAATTTTAAGATATTAAAAGATTTATTTTCAATGTAAATGTATTATTCACTTACTAAATTTTAACCAGCTAGTGAACCATACTTTTTAGTTTTTTTTAGTTGGATTATAATTCTAATATATGCTATAGTGTATGAACATAATTTATAATTTATAATATTTTATTTTTAATAATATAGTCGTGATAACAATTATATAGTGTAAGTTTAATCTGTCTTGCACTACTTTAAAAAAAAAATATTTTTAATATTTTATAATAATTTTTATGTAAATATAAATTTATATGTGTTGAATAAGATATTATATCTATTTTTTTTGTTAGTTTAAGTTTATTTTTAATGTGTTATAATTAAAATGAGTTAATTCATATTTTTAACCTATTTTGTAGTAGTCAAAATCTATTTTTTAATGTTCTTATAATTAAAATATGTTAGTTTAGTATTTTTATTCATTTCAGATTGGTTTAAATATTTTGTATGTTTGATGAAATATCCGCAATGAACGCCATTCATAAAAATATTAATCCCGACCAGTCTATTTTATAATTGATTAATATAGATATTGAATAATTTCTAATGTTTAATTTTTCGATTAAACTAAATAGAAATGTTTATATTTCAGTAGTATTGATATATTATGAAATTCAACTATAAAACTTAATAAAACCATTACAAATTTAAAAATTTCACCAAAACACTATAGATTATCACAATCATCAAATATCAATTATATGTTTCAGAATTGACTAATAGTAAAGGTGGATCTATTTTCATAGGGTGGGGGCAAGTGCCCCTAGAGTTTAAAAAAAAAATTAATATAACTTTTACATAATTTTTTTCTTGCCCCCTTAAAAATTATAATGATAACCCCTTTTTTACATTAAATAGTAATATTTATCACTTTTTAGCGAAGAAAATTATATTTTGATATTCTTACATATTTTTATAATATTTGTTTATAAAAAATCAAATTATAACAAATAAAAATATAAATATTAACCTGGCCCTCCTGTTATAGCTTTTGAGATGAAAACTCTGTATCGCAAGCTTGTGTTGAGAGAGAGGATCGCCATCTCCACGGTTAGCTCGTTATTCACCGAATCACAACAACTCCGATGTATTTCTTTTAATAGAGTAGAGATATTACATGGATATGTACCACCAAATTCATTTTTTAATCTAAACTCGAACTTCTTCATACTAAACACATTCCTCAAAACACTTTTCTTTGGCCAACAGAGATTTAACTACAACATTTCTTGGATGAAATCAAGGCTAAGTGTGTCCTTGACAATGAGAAACAATCCAAGGAATATCACAAGCATGATCCCTGAAGACATTATCCCTTGTTCCACTTCTACAGGAAGCTTCCTACCTCCTCTAACCGCTTCCAACAATATCAACGCCAATGTTCCACCGTCAAGTGCAGGCAATGGCAAGAGATTGATCACCGCAAGGTTGATATTCAGCAACGCTGCGAATTGGTACAGCCCGTCAATGTTTGATCTCGCCACTTCTGCTCCCACTGCAATGATCGCCACAGGACCTGATACTTTACTTGCTGTCTGAGAGAAGTTGAAGAACGTTTGTTTTAGACCGTCCAAGACATTAGACGACAGCCCTATAAACTCCTTCCCCGCGAACCTAAATGTCTCCGGGATGTTCCTCGGTCTCACCTTAGTGATTCTAACATTTGGGGACAACTGAACACCGATCTTCCCCGTCCCATCAAAGTTCTTATCTGGTGTGACTCGAATTTCTAAATCTCTATTCCCTCTCTCGATTCTAAACAAGACATCAGTCTTGGGGTTTCTTTTGACAATGTCAACAACCTTAGAGACAGCGTCAGGTCCGGTTTTAGAGAGCTCAGTGCCGTCCACGGCGAGGATTACGTCACCAGAAAGCAATCCATCACGGGAAGCAGCAGAAAAGGTCTTAACTTCGGGAACAAGAACACCAGGAAACGCTTCTTGTACAGGCAAACCAACTGATAAGACTTGGACAAAGATTATAGCGTAAGCAAATATCACATTTGCTATGATTCCAGCTGAAACTACAATCGATCTGTCTAAAGTCGGTCTGTTCTTGAGAAGATTCACATCGTCGATTGGGATCTCACTGTCGGGATCGTTATCAGGGAAACCAACAAACCCACCTAGAGGAAAGGCCCTAAGCGAATACTCGACACTGTTGAAGTCGAATTTAGCTAAGATCGGACCAAAACCAATTGCGAATTTACTCACATGGATCCCTTGAAGAGAAGCCGCGAGGAAATGACCGGATTCGTGAACGACGATGATCGCTGTGAGAACAGCTGTTGCTTCTAGAACGGATTGGAAGCTTCCTAAATCAATCCCGGGGAGAGCTCTTGATCTGAAACTGAACCGTTCTCCATCTGGGCACCTCTTGTTTCCGAAGGATACTCTGTTCTTGAGGATATGATTCGATAAAGGAGAGAGCTTTGGGAAAAGATAAGATTTTGAGAGATGGGCTTTGGATCGCCGAGGGAGATAAGATGTGGGATTGTTGAAACTGGAGAGGAAGTAAGGATTTCGATGAGAGATTGGAGAAGAGGAGATGTTTAATAGCATGGTTTCGTGAGCAGTGGAGATTCTGGGGGTGTACGGTGAAGTTGTATGTTTGGAGAGCCATTGGATAGAGCCAACAGAGTAAAGATAATGAGTAAAACAGAGTCGTGCTTTGGCTTTTCTGTGTGTATGTGGATGGGATTCAATTCAACACAAACAACAAATCTCTCACCATTTTTTATTTTCTTTTAAATAGTTGTATATGGGCCTTGTTTACAATTACAAATGTATCTTTGATTTTGCTATTGAATGATATTAGAACTCATGTTGTTGGGCTTAACATATTTAGGGATAGATGATTGCGAAACCTAATTAGATATATTTAAATGACTATACTAACCTAAATAAATATGTCTAGGACCGCTTTGACCTGCCTAAGACCGTCTGAGGCTGATTAACTCCGTTTAGTATCAAACACGCCTAACATCAATGCCTACGAAATAATTGCCACAGTTTATGAATGCAAAATACGAGAGAGTCGTTCCTGAAAATTGTCAGATTATAAGCCAAAAAGGAAAAAAAAATTAGCCTTTCATATAGGTTTTAAATTTAATCATTTTCACATTTTTTTAATTAATACTTCATCCATTTGAGTTATCTATTTTTTTTTAAGTACGATGGATTTCTACACAAAACCATAGCGCCTAGCTAGCCAGCGCTTAACCCACTTTTTAGAACATTAGTGCAAAATTGTAGTTAGGGTTGTCAGTAACTTGCATTGACGTGGTCGTGATGAGGATATCAATGACATGTTCGGAAGAGTACTATGCGACGCACTCACCTACTCAAACTAAAGAGAGCCGACGTGCCTGACGATATAAATGTAATTAGATTGATTGATATCTAGGTATAGCAGATCCAATACATGAAATATATCATCATTTTGCGACGTGACAGTGTTATTATCATTTACTAAAGCATTTAATATTTTCTTCTTAGTTGATGTTTGTGTTTCCCACCTATTTGATAATGTTGACGAATGACGAAGACATGCGAATTTCTAAATTACAAAAAAGGCTCTATTTCCTAGTATGATTTATTATAAGAGGAGTATTTTCGTTGTTTACTTTTTTTTTTTTTTTTTTTGACAAATGTATTGGTAGTTTACTTACGTTTTTTGTCTTTTTCTTTTGTTCCATCTCTCCTTACTATAACGACCCGTTCGGTCGTTTTTCTTTGGAAAGTTGGTAAATTGAAAAGTCTGGCTCTGCATGTTGTCTGAGTACGTACGCTATTCCATGACTCATGTATTGATACAATAGTAAAAATTAAACATAGAATTGATATAATCCAATATAGAATCAGAGAATTAGTGAAAACTTCTCAGGTTTACAGAGAACCACGTAGGTCGTCGCCTCGTCGGAGATCGACATCAAAGCAATGTGTTTTGCAGTTAAGTTGAATAGAGAGAAGGACCATGAGAGCACATGTAGTGTTTGGTCCCTGATAATCACTCCTTGTATCTCTTTCATCTGTTAACCAGTCTACATTTAAGTCTTGAGAGCTTACACAAGACATGAAATGATCATATCGCTCTCAGACATAAATTTAAAACGAGAGGAAGCTTTTATGTTACTGTGCTTGCTTTGTTTTTTTACGTTCTTCTCATATTATCTTGAACCAAACATTACATAGTAATATACATCCACTTCACAGACAGTTTTATAGTAACTGATAATATGGATGGTGATAACGGAAGAAGTGAAGTTAGAATGTTATTTTATTTGGGAAATATGTTGTTTCATTTTCCGTAACTGATCATCAATCTGATGCGATTTATATAATAGACTATAGTCCATTCGATGTCATTCCAAAATCGTCGTCTTAAAACAAACTGCATTGCAAATTTACAATCAATATTTTTATTTAATTTTTTTCGCAGACCTACACTAGAACAACTGAGACTATCATTGTTTGTTGGAACGACCTAGTCACCTAGACCACCGACAAAAAAACAAGATTCCTTCGTCGGAGGAACTTTACGTCTTCACAAGATATATAACAAATTGTTAAACATTGCGCTTTTTTAATTAATTAATATATAAGGATGAAAAATTCTTGGAAAATATTGTCACGAGTCACGACTATATATGAACTAGCTTTTATGTCCAGTGTCCACGCCCCCTGAGTCTGACGTCTATTTATCTCTGGGGTCACGGGTCACTTTCCCCACAGATTGCAGATCCAACGCCTTTTAAGCGAAAATGATCCCCAAAATATTAAGACCAAATTATCTATACATATTAAGACCAAACAATCTAATACATATTAAGACCAATAATCTATACATATTAACCACTTAAAAGTTAAAATTTAGTAGCCAAAATGAATGTTTAGTCTCTTTATCTAGATATGGGAAATAGCATTCTTTTTTAAAGGAAATATTTTTTTTTCTTTTTTCTTATTAGTTATATATTACGTATTATGTTTTCATAACTCTCAGAAATTAAGTATTTAGTATTTACATAGTATTTGAACACTATTTTAGTCATTCAATATGAAGGAGTTAAACCATAGTTCAAATCTATTTAGGAGGGGATTAATATCCGTTGTATGTATAAGGTGTACATAATTTTTCCTAGTTTATCATAAGAGAGAAATATTGAATAAAAATAACTCATATAAATTTTCTTTTCCGATTTTTTTTGTGTATTGAAAAGGGACACTGAAAAATTATAAGAAGATAGAAACAAAGTTTTGCCGACAAAAAAAAAAATGAAAGGAAATTATTAACATGTTTGTGTTTAAAAGGGATCGGAAAAAAGGTGTAGAAAAGAAAGGAAAAATAGCGAAAGATTAAATGGAAAATGAAATAAAGAGGGAGCATAAATGAAAAAGATGAGAATCACATGACTGATAGAGGCCATTCATGGGATGTGTGGGAGCAACTGAGGCATACATATATTTAGTGACTTTATTTTATTGACTATTGTGTTTATTAATTAGTAATATGATGATTTATTTAGAATAACATTTTGATTTATGATTATTAATAATATTGTTTTATATATTTCTAAACTCCTTTATTATGTTTGTTTTAGATAGTATAAGTTTGAGTACTGCCACCATGTCATATCTCCAGTTCATTTCGATAGTATGCATGTATCAATCAGGGGTGTATCAAATATCAATTGCAAATATCAAAAAAATTAAAAAAATGTTAAAGCATCCATGCATTATCAACTAATATGAGATATTGGACATATATCTGATTTTCTGTTTATGGGTAAATAGAATTTCGGTATTTGTACTCGATTCAGAAAATGAATATCCTAAAAATGGTAATTTTTCAAAAAAAGGGTGTCTGCTTCATTACTTGAATCCAAGTAATATTAAGCACTCTGTAGTCAATATATCTAAACATCTACAACATTACATACTCATATATTCTGATAATATTTACCAAATTTTAAAATATTTAAAGCTAAAAATCATATTCACAGGTAATATTTAATATATGATACATATATAATCATGTAAATATTAGTTAAGAACAGACATCTACGGATTAGATAATAATACATATATGATATACAGTTGGAAAAAATTGACGTTGGATATCAAAAAAAATTCATCTGCTAATTGTGATATTTTTTGGGGGCAAACGATGATATTATAGATTAAAGAAACAGAGTTAGCCTCCATTAAGGAAGCAAGACTGTTATAGAGATAACACAGCACTCTTAGCTAATGAAGCTGTAGAAACAAATGCATTAGGAGAAATAAAAAGCCAAAAAAACAAGGAAGCAAACTGGAGATAAAGAATGCTTATATCGAGCATGATTTCCTTTAGCTCAAGAGTTTGTTCAATTCGATTGACTTGAGAAGTTTCACAAAGATCTGGGAGTCCAAGAACACCTGCAAGACTGAGATGTCTTCGATAAGAGGGAGATCTTGAAACAAAATATATATTATTCAAAAATTACTAGTATCTTTTATTTCGAGACAAATACAAGTCAGATTATAGATCAAAAAAGATATTTGGTATCAGTCACAGCCGTACTTATACCAGCTCGGTTACTTGCATTTTTTGGATATAATAATTTGCATTTGTTTTCTGATCATAATAATTATATATTATGTTTATTTTTGTTCAACAAGTATCATTTTCTTCTTTTTTGGACAACTTAAAATATCTATTTGGGGAATGACGTTGCCTAGAAAAAATTTAAAATCTTTTGACTTTAGCCTATAAATAGAACATGGTGGAAAGAAAGAAGAGATGAGACACAAGCAAACAAATACGAACTTTTATCATATATATTGCGAGAATGAATATTGCAGCTATTGTTCCGACGTTGCATGCAGCTATAGCTCCGACGTTCCACGGCGAGTGGATCAAGGTAATTAACTAATCAATTAATTAATTATTCGATGTATACACTTAATCTAATTTCTTACAAATTCATATATAATTTTGTAGGAGAAATATATATTGGTCAAATTGGCTAGTGATTACTGGCTATTAGCTAAGTTATGCATTGCGCTAACTAATACTTCTTAGTAGTTATTGTTTCTGAAAACTTCGTAAAATAAGCAAATACATGATTATTGCTTCATTTTTGGGTAATGAATCACATATGACATCATGTGCTAATAATGAATTGGGTTGAAAATTATTGTGGTGACGAAATGTTATATTGATTGTCAGGTGGAGCAAATAGGAAAGGGACCAGGACCGAGAAGTTCGCACGCCATAGCCGTGGTCGGAGACAACTTATACTCATTCGGCGGCGAATTTACATCCAATGTCCCGATCGACAAAGACCTTCACGTCTTTGACCTCAACACTCACACTTGGTCAATCGCCCTGGCCACCGGAGACATCCCGGCCCTCAGTTGCTTAGGGGTCGCCATGGTGGCCGTTGGATCCACACTCTACGTTTTCGGCGGCCGTGATGCGTCCCGAAAGTACAACGGGTTTTACTCGTACGACACTGTGAAAAACGAGTGGAAACTTGTGACTGGGGTCGAGGAAGGACCCGAGGCTCGTAGCTTCCACTCTATGGCTTCGGATGCAGAAAACGTGTACTTGTTTGGTGGGGTGAGCAAAACCGTGCGGCTCAAGACGCTAAACGCGTTTAATGTTTCTGATGAGAAGTGGGTTCAGCTTCCGACGCCGGGTGATTCTTGCAAAGAAAGAGGAGGAGCAGGTCTCGTAGTGGTTCAAGGAAAGATATTGGTGTTTTACGGGTTTTATGGAGACGAGTGTGATGATGTTCATTGCTTTGATGTGGATCGAAACGTGTGGAGTAAAGTCGAGACTACTGGAGAGAAGCCTTCGCCGAGGAGCGTTTTCGCGGTTGCGGCTGTTGGGAAATATGTAATAGTAGTTGGAGGCGAGGTCGAGATGGACCCTCAGGCCCATGTTGGTCCAGGAAAGTTGTGTGGTAAAGGTTTCGTGTTGGACACGGACACGCTGGAGTGGAAGAAACTGGAAGATGGTGGAGGGGAGGCGCCGCCGGGACCGCGAGGCTGGTGTGCGTCGACGACTGCGACGATCAATGGAAAGAAAGGGATGCTGATGTTTGGTGGGAAGACTCCGACCAACGACCGCTTTGATGATTTGTACTTCTACGCCGTGAATCAGCATAATGCTCTCATCAATGTTGGTGTTGGAATATTTTAATCTCATGAGGAGATCTGTGAGAGACTGAGAGTAGATGTAAAGAACCTAAATAATAATAATAATGTGTCTCTGCTTGTGGTTTGAAGTCTGCTGTGATCGAAACATCAAAGTCTGTGTTCTAAGTAATATTTGTGGCTTATGGTTTGTAATGTTTGTGATTGAATCATTATAGTCAATATTAAAAATGTAAACTATTTTATATAAATAAAGAGTCTGGCTTGTATCTGCTTTATTATCGAAGCCATATATATATCTACGTCCATTTGCTTTCCCTCAATGGTGTATAATTTTGGATAAGGTTATCGAAGAAGTCCACAGGAGAATTCAGATTGATATAGAGAAAATGAAGAAAAAGGGAAAACTCCAAATTTTTGGAGAAGTCTCCTTGAAGGTCGTGATATTTTGGAGAACGGAATATAATGGTGTATTGTTGATGGAGCAAAGATCAATACATGGTCAGCCGTGGCTGTTTGGGCCGAACCGCAAAAACCAATTGGACCTCCACAGTCCAAACATCTTGGCTTTTGCGCTATCAAGATTCAAAACTGGCCACTGATCCATAGGCTACTCCTAGCTTATGAAGACCCCATTCGTTGATTGTCCTCTAGCTCAACCAAAAGATAAGACACCTTATCATCATGGTTTCCAGCTGAAAATGGTGAATACTCGACTAAAATAGGGTATAGTCTCGTTATGCTATCGGAGGAACTTTGTTCCAAAACTACATTTGGAGACTCCTTACCCTTCCCAAAATCAAGAACTTCATGTGGAGAATGGTGGTGGGAGCTCTCCTAGTGGACCAACACTTGGTAAACAAAGGATTTTGGGTGGATCTCCTATGAACATGTTGCATCGCAGCAGAGACAACCCATGTTCTCCGAGACTGCCCATGCGCTACAACAATATAGGAATTGATGTTCTGCCTTCTTGGTGTCAATAAAACACAAAAGAACTCAAGAAACTTCCGCCTATTGGTCTCGCTGCAGCCCATTGTCACCATGGATTTGCTAGAATCTATGGACAGCATGTAATCAGGTAATCTTCTCCAACCACTTGTTCTTCACGAGAAGTTTTGCTCAAGGTCACTGTGAAAGCAACAGCATGGCAAGCTGCTCAAACGCATCTCCCACGGCCTTGCAAAACACGTCCTCACACATTAGGAACCACCAGAAAACTTCAATTCCACATTGTACGTGGATGCAATCTGGAACTCAGCCACCGGTTATTTCAGGATGGGATTCTTCATTGGTTCCACATAGATTCATTTGCGCTTTATGCCTCTGATTCATGGGAGTTCGTAAGCAATGCTTTTGTAGCTGAGACTTAGGCAGTTCATTCGGGTCACTCTGGACCAAATGGGTCTCGAATATTTATGTCGCTTCACACTCACTCAACTTGGTAAGACTGCATCAGTCTTCAAGCAACATTTTGATCAAAAAGAAAACGATGACATATCATTTTAGTTTGTTTGTTTGTCATAATCTATATTTAACTGAAATTTCTTTTAATATCAATCACATTTTTTTTGTCCAAAATTATTAACCACATTTACAAACAAAAACTAATATCCTAATTTAAAACATATAACACTAGAAGCGGCCATGGTGTTCGATGTATCTTAGACTCATTATGTCTATGTCATCATGTCAATTTGGTCAACAAAACCAATGTTTACTTTGTTTTTCTTTTAAAACAAAATTTGGTACACAGGTAATAGGTCGTCAATTCAATGTTTTACCAAGAATTAAAAGTTCTGTTACGTACATCATAATTATAATCTACTATTTATTTTGCTTGAAATGTCTAAGAAAGAAAAAGGGATTTTCAAAAAAAAAAAAGAAAAAAAAAAACAGAGAATCCAAAGAAGCCAATTGGGTTGCAACTTGTAAGGTTTGGTGGGCACGTGATCAATTTTAATTGAACGGACACTGTGATATACTTTTTACACGATGCTTTGTCCAACCTAATTAGATATAACAAAGAATTTTTTTATAATGAATTCATTTAGACAAAATATACATTAAAGATAAAAAAACAAAAACAAATGCAAAATAATCCATTGAAGCCTTATTCCCGTTACATATTGACATTGTTTTTCCTGGTGCTAAATTGACATTGTTGAACTATGGCATTTATAAATTCCAATGGTACGGAGTAAGTGGTAGCAAATTACACATATTTAGATTATTAATTAACTAGTAAACATTAATCTAAAAAACTAGAGGCACTAACTATAAGACCTATCACAAGTTGGGTGTAATGAATTAAAAAAACGTGTCCATTTTGTATATTTACATTTGTTTGAACTTGATTGTTTGAAGGTAGCTAGGTCATCTTTCCAAAATTCTACCTATATAAAGTGATTTACTTTTCTTTTATTGTTACTTTAATTTAATATTCTATAATATAGTATCAAAAAGTATGTATCTGAGTAATGATGCTAAAATTTTGATTGGCACAATAGAATTCTGAACTGTGATATCCAGAAAATCAAATCCTCATCCTCTCTCTTAATGGTTTATAATTATTTTCTTCTGAAAAATCATATGAGTTACAGAGTTAATACATTACATTTCATAAGTATTTCCTACATGCTAATAATTATATGTACATAATCATACTTGGTATATGTTACTGAATGAAAAAACAAATTAATTCCAAATCAGAAGCGATACAAACTTTTGTTCAAAATAAAAGTAGTGTTACGCATGAAAAAAAAAAAGAATTGGCGTAATTTACGTATTGATCATACGGTAAATTTTGAAAGAAACAATTCTTTTTATGAGAACCAAAAAAACAAGTCAAAAACAGTAAAAGTAAATGTATATATGAAAAAGAAAATAAACGGAGGAGAAACTAAAATTCTCGCGTCTATACATAAATCTCAACGCACATAGCACACTGTTGTTTTCTCGTTCCTTTCGCGGCTTTGTGGGTGAGCAAAAAGGCAGCCAAGTTCAATGAACCTGTAAGTTCTATGTTCTTGTTTTATTATCATCATCATCATTCTGCATCACACGTAAGCATGCTCATTACTATACTAGTATATACCATATATAATTCTTTATATACATACCTAACTAGACGAATATATAATCATTAGATTTCTTGAATATTAAAATTTTAATTTGTTAATTATTAATTTGCTAGCGACCTATATGTAAACGAAGCCTTGAAACTGCAGACAAATTGGGCTGAGAAAGAGAGATGTATCTATGGCTTCTTTGACGACGCATCACTTCATCATCATTATTATGGTTTGTTTCTTATATACATATGCCTTTATCAAATAATTGCGATCACTTTGAATGACAAACGCATATTCTTTATCTTATATATGTATGTACCAAAAAACACATCTGAACAAATAAAAACTCGATCGTTATGTTCTGTCTTTTCTATTAGTGAAAACTAATGTATATTTTAAATTATAATTGACACTTTTGTATGGTTTGCATTATTACAATTCTATAATTGGGAGCCAGACCTAGTTATCTTGTAAGACTTAACCAAAATCGGTCTAATTGTCGTAATGATACTGCCGGCTTCAAGAACATATGTCGTGATAAATATTAGGAAAAATTATAATCGAAAACTTAAAACTTTTGTGACCTTCAAAAACTAAATTACATACAATTTCTGTGAGAATTTTGTGAATGTTTCCAAAAACTTGTAAAAGTTTCAGGTTATACTAGAAAAAAATATCTGAAAATATTTAGTATAAATATCAAATTTCTAAAGATTTTACTTGTAAGAATTTCTGAAAAACTTGGCAAAAATTTTGAAAACTTGTGAGAGTTTAAAAAATCTTTTAGACATTTCTATAAACTTCAAAAGCTTTCAAATTTTTTGGATAATTTTGTTATTTAAAATTGATAGATAGAGAATTGTTCCTTCGTTTTGTAATTTGTATACATACAATTAACGTCGTTAATCCACACGTGAAATTAATTAGTATAAATAAGGCATACATACATACATATTTACAGTTTTGTTGTCATTCTTCTTAACCATTCATAATATATATTACATATATAAATATACTCGTGGGCACCAACGGTCTTATACTCTTCTGTTTATGAATAAAACATTGTCTCAAATCACAAAAAAACCATTTTTTCTTCTTACAAAGCCAAAATCTTTCTTCAAAAAGAAAAAGCCATAATCTAACTATTCATTTTGCGTTAATATTTTGCTCATGGCTTTTATTTCACGCGGCATAACATTTATTTTTACTATTTTGGTTTGAAAATAAATTATGCATGGCCTGTATATACAAGAAAATGTCTAACAGTTTAGGAAAACGGTTCTAGGTAATATAGTTTCATTTACTTTTAACTCCATGCAGGATCAACCTCAAAGAATAGCGTAAGACCAGAGTCAAACATCGATCATCTCATCATGACACAAACAAACAAATATACTGGCGCGAGATGATTGATCAATACGAATATGGGATAATCAATATGGAATTCAGAGTTCCGTGTTTGATATAAATAAATGAATCATGTTCATATATGGTTTGAAACATGAAAAAAGAGTTCCCCTTTCAGAAACTTCAATCTCTTTGTTAAGAGAAATAATATATATATATATATATATATATATGTATATGTAATTGTTGTCTTGCACTCTCTTTTTGATTATCTGTTTTGCATGGAGAATAGATTAGTTGATTAAAAAACACTTACATTGATAAATATTCAATGGATATATCAGCAATTTAAAAAACAAATAAAAATATACAAAAGGAGAGAAAAGTTTTTCAAATGCTTTAAAAAGTTGGGCTTTTGTTGACGCCTTATTACGTGTCAACAATGTGTAATATTTATAAATTATAGCAATATGCAAGTGTATTCAGTTATCGAAGATCTATTGCTAACTTCATATATATGCATCAAGTTCAAAAAAAAAAAACTTCATATGCATCAGCATCACGCTGGAAAACATATCAAGTATCATGTTTTGCTACGTATTATTATTGTACATGTGTTCCTTTATTTTATCATTTTTGCTAAACTTATAAATGGTGGTTTACATAACACTTATAAATGGTGGTTTACATAACATTTTAGCCTTCAATTTTACTTTTTTAGTATTCAACTTGCTTAATATTTGTCAAGCCAAATATCAACCAACTAATTAAGTGATCACGGGTTAACATTCCATTAGCCTTAGCATTGGCAATCGATTTTGTTAGCCATATGTAGTTCGTTGCTCTTAAGCTCAGAATCCACATATCATCATCGGATCATCCCGACGGGTATACGAGTATAAACCTAAATAGTATCTAATTTGATATATAAATATAAAAATGGCTTCCTAGCCTTTTTCTATGGGCCCGTGTATCTTCTTTATTTGGTTTCTTTATTTGGACCAGACCATCTCTAAAGAAATCTATTAAAAGTTTTTTACTAATATTTTATTAATAAATTTTTAAAAACTTATGAAAAATTACTGCTTAAGATGTTTTTTTAAAAAAAATCTTAAATTTTGTATTTATTTTAATTGTAAGAAACTCTATTAAGATATCCTCTAAACATTTTTAATTATCTTTGTGTGTATTGTACAAGGCTTTATCTCTTTTCGCCCAATTATTAGTTTAAATCCATATAAATAGTTATATCTTTGTGTGTATTGCATAACAATGACAACCAACTGGATTTCGGTTTTTAATATTCTTGGTTTCTCGATTTGATGAAAATGACTCGATCATATGGTCGTTTCTATTTGAGGTTTAAATAAAGTCTGTTACGAGATTGTGTGTATGTGCCTCAATATATTAAAAACTAAAAAGATTAAATGAACAAAATTACTCTTTTAGTTCTTTATTTTAGTATAATATATTTTTAAAAATTTGAAAACTGAACCAAAATATCTTTACAATAAATTTAATATATTAAACTTAATAATTAACATAATGACGGCATGCATCAGTCAAAATCAGATGTTGTGTAAAGTTTTTTTTTAGAATTAGCTAACATAATAAAAATGGAAAAAATTGTTGTCCGTCCACTAAAATAAAGAAAAGTCCAATATGATTAAAAATAGTAAATCTATTTCATATACATTTATGAAAATCAGTTCATCAAGGTTTCAGAAAATAGATATATGAATAGCTAAGTAGTAAAAATTAAATAATAATTATATTTTTGTTAACAAGATGCATTATGAGATTCCAATTTAAATATGAAAACTCTTTTTTTAAAAAAAAAAAAATCCTGATTTAAATCTATATAACTTTACCAATTTTTTAGAATATATACATGATACATAATTACATATAAAATTTCATTAAAGATATTATACATTTAATTCATATATCTAAAATTCTAAATAGCAAATTAGTCTAATTTCGTTTGATTATGACTATAATTTCTCTTTATCATTTTCTTTGTAATTTTTCTTTGTAAACAGTTTTAACAAATAAAAATATACTCAACTTAACCTCTTCTCACCACTCTTTTCTATTAGATACATGAATTAGGCTAAAATTCCAACTTCTTCTCACTATTATAGGTGGATATAGGTAGATATGGAAAATGTCTAAAATGTACTGGTCGATAACCTAGTCTCTATTCTGTTCCATTGTATATATATAAAAATGTCTTTATTCTAATACAATTAAACCATTCAGTATCTATATGGCATCAGAGCAGATACGATATAAAACCTAAAAATCATTTTCTTTTTCCAAAACTCAGGCCGCCACCATGGCATCTTCACCAAGCAATACCTCGACCACCATGACCAAAATACTTAACTGAAACACAATCACTATCCTTCACAACAATAAGTCCAATGTTACAAAAGTTGCCATCACAAACTGCTTGATGTGGAACCTCCAAATCCATGCCTTGCTTGATGGTCATGCACTGGTTGGACATCTCGATGGATCCACTGTGATTCCTCCTGCAACATAGTCACCACAAACCCGGCGTACACATTATGGAAGAAACAAAATCAGTTGATCCATAGCACTCTTCTTAGAGCAATATCCACCACCATACAACCATTGGTATCTCGTGCCACTACCTCTTCCTAGATCTGGTCCACGCTTGCATGCACATATGCAAAACCCAACCGTGGTCATATCAAACGTTGAAGAATCAACTCGCCAACTGGATCAAAAAGAGACAAAACAATTGATGAGTATATCCAAGGGGACAACAAGGCTGGATCAACTCGTTATCCTCGGCAAACCGCTGGATCATGAAAATCAAATTGATAAGCATGCCAGCTATACACATTTTGTATTCAAGCATGACTCAAGCATGCAAGCTATACACATTTTGATCATGAAAATCAAATTGATAAGCATGCAAGCTATACACATAGTTACGGAGGAGGGGGTTCCGGTTTTGTAGAGGCTTGTGTGTAAATTTTGGTGGTTATGTTGTTTCTTCCATTTCTTAAGTGTTTATTTGAGAAGGGGAAATATGGTATCCCATTGTCTACTCTGGATATTTACTTGAACAAAAAAATTACTAAAAATAGGGATCCTAGGGGATTAAAAAAAATACGGGTTCTCCTTTTGAAATTAATACTAAACATTTTTATTTTTTTAGCTCCTTTTGGTCTTTTTCCGTAAACTGTACTTTTTTAGAATATTTACTTGAACAAAAAAATTTCTAGAATGGACCTTTTTGTATGATTTTCTTATAAGAAATGAGATAGCTCCTAGACCTGAGCACCTCTCTACATCCCATTTGGACCGAAACTTATTGTAACCCTTGCCAAGAGATGTCATTTTAGCCTTTGTCGAGAGGTAAGATGGGACGTTCCCTGATTCTAGTTAGGGGGAAAAAATGAATTGATCCAGAGCCGTCATAGGTTTCTTCCTAACTTTGTCGACCTTCCACCTCCAATATGATGAATCAGTTCTACCATTTGAGAAATCTGTGTTTTTAACTATATATATGTGGTGTGATAACGGATTAAAGTCAAATGATTGATATATTGGTTTGAATATGTTAACTTAAAAGACTGCGATAAAGGTCTTCTCAAGCGAGCAGAGGAATGCAACTGGCTGAAAGCAGGTAGAAGAGTTATTCAACTAGTTAGGAACTATCTCAAATATCTCATGTGTCATTTTTTGCAATTTTGTTTTAGAGACTTATTAGCGACGAATTATTTAAAAGTCGACGCATTGGAGGAGTCAGGTACTAGTTATCTTTTCCCCAAATCTCTGTTTGGCATTTGCTTGAGACCAATCTGGTATTTCAAGGTTGTGAAATACATAATGGAGAACACAATGGAAAACATGATTATGTTTAAAAAGACAAGGAAGTTATGGCTCAAGAGTGAAGTGTCTTTTACATGTCTATTTGAAATGTGTTGTGATATGGACTCACATGACGTCAGTACCCACAGGATCCACAGAGAAATGAAGAACTACTGCTTTTTCTATAAACGGCTCGAACTGAGACCTCCACATCTGAAAGAAGAAAAAAAAACAGTCTCTACTCAATCTAAGTTATATCATTTATGAGAAAATTGAAGAGTAGTAATAGTGTTAAGTTACAAGGTTCCAGTTAAGAAAAGATCTTACATCTTTATACTCTCTGCCCTTAACGAAAATCTCCATGGCATCAACTGCAGGAAGTGGCATAAACAAGAGTGAGAGGAGAATAAGAGAGGAGAAAACACACTGTTGGGGAATTAGTAGAAGCGATTACGTGAACGGAATCGAACTACTGCTGCATGTGTGAATTCCTTACTCCTGTCGTTAAAGTTTGAACCTGGACATCAAAATATTCAAGTGGCGATTAGATCAACTCCAGGCTGGCTATATATGGATCTTATGTATGTCTAAAATATACTTCCAAACGCAAATACTGCTTTACTTCATAGGCACCTTGTGTGGACTGGACAATTAATGATGGAACAGATGAAGTTAGCTGTGCAAAAGAATCCATTGCATCTTTAATGTTATTGTCGGAAGCGTTCTTGGCAAAAGTAACCAAAAGAACAAACTCTTCGCCATAGTTGTACTCCTGCCACGGGAAGTAACTCGCTCTGTTTACTTAAATTTGACACTAGAAAGTACATAGTAACCCTTTTGGCTCTCAAGCTATGGAGCAAAAACTCAGAATATGAAATGAGCTGATCATAAGATACGATTCATACCTCGCCCTTTCGAAATATTGAAAGGATGTCATCTTCCACCTCTGATTCATAGTCCACATTGATTATCCCCTGATACATTAACACCCGACAGCAACAAGAACGAAACATCTAAATCGAGAAGAAGAAGAAGAATACGGCAACAAGACAGAGGTAACGAGAGGAATGGCGTTTTACATGCAAGGGCATACATGGCAGAATGGTGTCACATGTTCATTGAGAACTTTCAAGAAGGAAGGGTTCTCATAAAACTTGTCAAGGTCTTCCTTCTTCTGGAAACGCACGAAGAGAGCGTGCGTGTAATCTTCACTGTTTCTATCACCAATGCAACCTGTAAGAGTAAATTGAATCGATAGAGACATGTCTTGTAACACAACAAGGAGATAATCTATATAGATTTGAGATTAATAGACATAATGCCTCACCGACAGATATAGCGACAATGCCTCTCATTTGATACTGAGATGTGTAAAGATAGTCGAGCATATCTTTTTCTTTCTCCTCAGATAAACTCTCTTTGGCTTTGAGTAAACACACATGCTCCACTACTTTCCTGTGGTTACAAACTGCAAAAAGTTAACCTTTGATAACACTCTACATTAACAAGTTATAAACTTTCTCAAGAACCTCACAGTCACACATGCATAGGCATTGACCAAAACAAAAATTGAAAAGAAAAGAAAAGAAAAAACTGAACCTTGTCTTCTTGGACTCGGAACTGGCGATTTGATCATCAGCAGCGCAAAATGCTATTCCTTGGTTCTTTGTTCGGGACTGATGCAGAAACACGGGTCCATTAGACCCACCTCCTGCAATTGCAAGAAGGTAAAAATCTCAAATTGGTTGGGCATTAGTGAAACAGAGGCCATTTTTGGACAGTCTCGACACAGTTCAGAGTCAACAGATAACAAAACTTCGCCATTCAATAACGAGCCCCGACAGAAATGAAGTCGAACCTGACGCAATCCCGCGACAGAAAATCACGACGGTTTTAATTGAGAAAGAAAAAAAAAAATCGAAACTTTGTACCTCTAGTGAAAAATGGGTGAGTGAAACTAGGGAGAGCTAAAGCTTGGTGGATCATCGTCGAGTGTCGCAGGGGAAGTCTCGCATGTTTTTGCTCTTTATCACTTCGATAGAAGAGATTTTAAGAAGCGAATAAAGATTTTGGAGTTTGTGGTCGTTATAGTTTTGTAGTTCGACATGCCAAATTAAAATCTTTTTGCGCCACATAATCCGTTAATTATTTTTTTATTAAGAGATTTATTTACATGTCAAATATTGTGCCTAACTTGTTTTGGTATTTTCGTTTTACAGAAAATATTAAAATTAGTGATAATATGAAGGCTTTAAATGTAAATAGCTAGACTGAGATTTTCTTTTGTTCTTGGACTAAAGAGAAAGTGGGTGTCGGATCTTGGTGCCTTAAGTGGATTAGCCACCGCACTATATGGCTTCCGACCAGCTAGACACAAATTTAAGATCAAAGATTTTGTAATAGAAATCTAAAAAAAAATGTAATAAGTATTATACTTGAAACCAATTCATGATTGAATGGTTCACCTTTTAACTTGAGTAATCAAGGTTTTACTATTCTGATATTTCCAGTTTAAGTTCAATCATAATTGATCGCTGTAAACTAAATACTTACAATTGAAAATATATTATATATATATATATACAGATATTTATTGATCATAAGTTTCATTATAACCGCTTCAAACTAAAATGAATTAACGATTATTCAGAGACTGTTAACGATTATATATCAGTTAATTAGAGATATAGATGTTAGTGGTTGTTAAAGTATGGTTGCTACTACCTTATAAAAAAATAGTTTTTAGGATATATTAGTTATTATTGTATATCGCTTGTCACTCTACAATTTTTTAATTGATAAAGTTATTATCGATTCTAGTTCTAATAGACTTACAAATATATATATATATATATTAGTAATTTCTTTACTTCTCGAAATATATATATCTAATCAGATTTTATTGTTGTAAAAACTTTTAAATTCTTAAATGTACTTCTTAAAACATTGATAGTCTACTCAATTACCTTATTTATTTACCTTTTGGTTCATAAATGACAGGTTTTTTAAAAACCTACAAAGCATGAAAAAAAATATATATATAAAGCCAAAAGTGTATACCAAAATGGCCCAAATAAACATAAAATAAAATTTTGATCAATCCAAATTATTTTTTTGATCCGAAAACTGGGATAGTCAAATCTAAAACCGAAGTAACATATTAATTAAATAAAAAGCTATACACATTTGAATCTAAACCAAAATCTGACATAAAAGAATCCTCAGAATATAAAACTACAAAATTAATTAAAAATAAGATTAACCACGTATAATTGAGTTATATATATATATATATCAACACACATATTGTTGAAAACTAAGTTAATACCAGGACATATTAGCTAGATGAATCAATTAGAAAAGAAAAAACGAATGCTCACTACCGTCTTCGAAGTTAAGCATTCGTGTGGGAAGTGCCCATACTATTCATGGTTATGACTTTAGACAAAAAGAGTCAAACCCATAAAACAAAAGATTCGTTATTCAACTTCTAAGATAAAAAAGATAACTCTCCAAACATGAACTTACCTTGCAAGCAAAGTATTCTTATCTTCATCTATTATTTCTCATCACTTAACCTTATCTTCACTGAGATTGTTGTTATAATAATGTTTTTAATGATCAGAAGTTTCTTGAATGAAACTCAAGACAAGTTTACATAACATAGAGCAATTATTTGAGCTGTGTTAAGAATTGCGTCTAATTATAACCAATACTATTGCGAACTATCGAACTTCGATAATGATCCAACTTTTTCCTTTTGACAACCTATAATGATCCAACTCCAGAAGAAAATGGATAATCCTGAAGAGAAAATACAATAGTAGCAAGTAGTTAGTTTAATTATGTGAGGTATCAACTACATAGATAAACCTAACGAAGTTAACCAAATTGTACAAATTAATGCATACATATACAAATAATTTTGTAAGACCCTAAAAGGAATCTTTAGGTTATGTCAAAAACCCAAAGTGACCAACCAAACCAACGAACCGATTTGGGAACTTTCTTCTTTCCTTCACTTCTTACTTTCCCCTACAATTTTAAATAGTTGGATTTGGATCCATGCAATTGTTTTCTAATACTGACATCATATCATATCAGCCAAAACTCTCAGTAATTTGTTAAACAATTTTATTTATGTGTATATATAAGTGAGAACGCAGACATTTGAGACATTGGACAAAGCTTAAGATTAAATTATATTATTCTCACGACTAAAACTGAGTAGTCAAATAGAAACTGTGATAAAACATGGGATAATAAGATTTCAATGTAATAGTTCAACATTTTTCTCTTATGCAGGCCAACAAACCTTGAAACTCAACATTTTGTTGGTAAACTTAAATGAATTGGATTTGGTTTTTTAAAAAAATCGTGATTTCAATTATTTACAAGTGATCAATCGACTAACAAGTACTACATTGATCTCCCCAAAATTGGAGATCTTCACTATAATAGCAACCCTCTATAATGTTTTAAAATTCACCCAAATGACCCCAAATCAATTTACAATTCCCCCCAATATATTTTCCTCATGTGACCCACTAATCATCGTTCCTTCACAACTCACTCTCACCGTGATCCAACTCCCACCTTCCATATCCCATCTGGGCCCATCCAACCCACCAACACATTTAAGCCGTCCGATCCTCTCCGAATGACAAGCCCACAAGTTTAAACGGTCTAGATTTCTCGAATCCTCCTGTAATTCCTCTGTTTCGTCTTCTTCTACTTCTACCTCCACTGATTTCCAAAACGTTTGATCTGTCACACTTGTCGGTGAGCTCGAAACCAAACCGGAAACCAAAACTGGTTCAATGTCCGAATTAGCTAACATAAACGGATGGTTTAGAAGTTGTTTCGCGGTCCATCTCTCTTTTGCTTCTCTCTTCAAACACTTTTCCAAGAAATCCTTTGCTTCTTCCGAAAGCAAACAAGGAAGCTCCGGGGTCTCACCCGAATACCCGACTTGATAAAGAATCGAAATTGGATCCTCCTTTGAATCTTCCTCCGCCCACGGTGAAGACCCCGTGACCATCTCAATCACCGTACATCCAACCGCCCATATATCACTCTCCTTCCCCTGTTTTTCCACACGCGCCACCTCCGGAGCCATAAAAGCCGGCGTTCCCATCACCGGTTCCGAGCCGAATCCCGCGTCGACTAGTTTCGCACAACCGAAATCCGCAATCTTGGCCTCACCCTTCTCCGCAAGAACCACGTTACTCCCCTTTACATCGCAATGCGCAACTCCCTGCGAATGAATATACTCCAGTCCTCGTAGTATCTGCCGCGTGTACTTCACGATCCTAGCTTCTTCGAGTCGGCCTCCGTTTTTGGCCGCCGCGTCGGTCAACGTTCCGTACGGTGCGTACTCCATCAAAAGGTTATAAGTAACGACGCCGTTTGACTCTCTCTTGGTATCTGATCCTCTGTATCCGATCACATACGGAGAATTCAACGATGAGAGGATTTTGGCTTCTCTTTGCAAGAATTCTGATCGGTGAAACTCCGAGGACTTGACGGCTATAATTTCGTTTGAACTGTGACACGTTGCGGCGCAGACAGTGGCTGTTGAGCCTCGGCCTAGGATTCTTCCTCTAGTCCATTCCATTTGGAGAAGACTAGAGAAAAGGTTAGAGTTATATAAAAAAAAATGTTTTTGTTAATATCTTTGGTATAGTTCTGCTTTTTACACTCTGCTGCCATTCAACAGAAGGTTTATATAAGGGTGAACGATTTTTTTTTTGTTTTTGGTGGATTAGATAGTGTATACTTTTGGTAACATCGAGTTTATCTACGGACGCTTTAATTAAATTTATTATGAATATAATAACGTAAATATGTTCTTGTGTGTACACGTGAATTTTCTTTTTAAAGTTGATAACCAAATCAAAACCAGTTTAGATTGGATTTGATTTTTTGTTTTGTTAATTCAGTTTAACTGTTTTAATATCACTTGTTAATATATTCTGGTATTGGATTCAAAACTATTGATACGTGTGTGTGATGAATTTCAAAGATAATAACCATTTACCACATAATTTTCACCATTTGATTTGATTTATTTATTCATTTCTAAGGAAACCAAAAAAAAAATTTGTGGAGAAAATTGAAGTCTCAAGAGTGCCAAAAAAAAAAGTTATGAGAAACGTGAGTGAAATATCAACTGATACGTGACGTGGCAGTTGAACGTATCTAACGCAAGTTCGTTGAGTCTGGTGACGTGGCATTTCTTTGGTTTTGGCGAGTCTGTACTCTTTATTACTGTCTCTAGAAACGATGACGTGTCAAGCTCTATGTGGTCAAAGAAACTTTTAGTTTCCGCTCGGACGTATATCTCTCGAGCTACGTGTCCACAATGTTTAGATGCTACGTGGTGTTTACAATTGGCCTAACGTTTATTTGTGTTCTCTCTTTTTTTTTATTTGTGCAAGGAAGAAATAATTATTATTTTGATTTGTGGTTTCTTATGAATTTGGTATAAGAAAAATAAAATTAGTGGAGAGGAGAAATTGGGCACTTTGGTAGATTTTGCCCACTTGGAGCTTTGTCTTTACACTTCGTGGTCGTCTATATATTTTTCAGCATATATAATTTCTCCAATTGATTTGGTTTGATTTATTATTAGTGTATAAAATATGAGTCTTCTCTGACAGTGTTTTTGATCTGTTATCTATTAGTTATAGACTTATAGTTATCTTTATTTTGGTCTATTTACCTTGTTTTGTATTTGTTTCTGCTAGTTAATATATTTTTTTTTAGTTGATATAGATACAACATACATTATCATTTAAGCCTGAAATAAAAATAGAATAAAGACATTCTGTCCTTTCGGAAATTATTTTTTTGCTAGTTGTGTAATATACAAATTTATTTTTCTAAACAAAATCACTGCCAAGATTTGGGGTATCATTTTTTTCCACCGGAGACCAAGACTATAATCTTAACTACATATTTTTTTTTTCTATAATTTTAGTCAGCTTGTTATCATATATAAAATATATGCTCGTTAAACAAATATTCTGACAAGAAACCAAATAACAATAAAATAGATTAAGATGCTTCTTTAATAAATCGTTTACCCCTTGGAAAGAAAAATAAACGAAAGTGAGCGGTGGTTTTAACCACCATTATCGGTTGAGGTATTTGAAATAAATAATATATTTCAAATATGATTAGGTCTGTTTTATGGTTCTAACTTTCAACTTACATTCAAATTAAAGTCAAGTTCACATATAGAACCACGAGTAATTAGGCTAATGATGATTTTTTTTCCTTACCTTTCTTTCGTTATTTGCACTCCAAATAGCTGTTTCATTATCAGGGTACGAATCAATTTTGCCTTTTATTTTAAAAAACTCTTGTAACTTAAATTAAAGTTTAACATGTCGTATCATATATATAAATTTTATCTGAAATTTGGAATGTCAAAATGGTGCAAAATGCTTAAGAAGAGTTGGGTGTCAAAACTTCATCGTATAAAATAAATATTTATATACCATTATTTTAATCTAAAATAAGCGCATTTCTGCGTAAACCTGATCTAAACTTTAACATATCAAGCCAGCGACCAAAATCTTAGATTTACAGGATCAACTAGTCGCAAGCAACTTGAATATATTGTTAAGCATATGATAAATTCGTCATAACTGTCTTATATAGGTCAGTTATTTAAATGTTAAATCGCGACTGTTCGCACTTATGTTTTTATTTTCCGAATTATAAATATAATGCGAGTATATATGTAACATATAAACAAGGAGGAATGTAAAAGGGCAAGAACGTCTACTTCAAGCAACAACCTACTCAATTTTAATAGTATACATCTCACTAGAATGATATACCAAAAAGGTGGAAAGGAGACAATAACTATCAAACGAAATTTTATATCAGAAAATAAAAGGAAGCACTTATGCCTACAACATCTGGTCATTTTACAATATATACAGACTATGGTTATATGATTTAAGCTACTGTTATTAAAAACATGCGATAGAAATATTAAAAATCTGTTTAGAATTTGATTAGTTTTGTAATCTATCATTATGATTCATCAAGCAAGATATTGTTTTAAGTTTGTCTCAACCACAAAAATAAATTAAATACATATCTATAATGCGTGACAAAAGCAAAATAGACCTCTTTCGTTGCTTCAAAATATAAACTATAGATATCAAGAGTAAGACATAAGAAACTTATATTACATCCTCTCTTTTCTAAGAAAAAATAATATATATAAAATATGCTTTTCGGATTATAAAATAGGTATAGTGAATCAATTTTATATGGTCCATTTATTTCAACCCGTTATTATTTTAAACGTTTATGTAACAGTAAACTTTTAATGTTGAAAATTAATATTTGATTAAGTGCAAACAATTTGTTTACATTACACACTAGTCATCGATGGTACTCAAAACCCGTGACAATACTTTATTTCAGACAATATTTTAATTTATTTATTTATCGGTAGAATAAGACAGCCAGCCAATGAAAAGACAAAACAATCATCTCTAATGATTAGAAAAATCTTTCAAACATATTATTGTCAGAAAAAAATCAGTATTAGCACAATATAGGACTCTCTAGGTATCAGTTGTATATATCGTTTTAATTTTCTAACGTATATATTTTTATTACATAGTCTCAATATTTATGCGGCAACATTTTGGATTCTATTATCCATTAAAATGAGAAAATCTTATCATATATGTTATTAATTTCAAATGATTTTAATAAATCAAAATAAATTTAATAAAATGTTTCTACAAAAACAAAAGATTCTTCAAATTTTTCTTTTTAATTACTTCTAATTAGAAGTAACATAAATACTAGTAGGAACTCCCAAATGAGAGAATTAGATGGCCGTGGACCCTACGGAGATCAGCGTTGTTTTCCTCGTTTCTTGATTTTACTAGGGGAGTTTCTACCTTTTTTATAGGTTTGGGTTCTATCCTTTTGTAGGTTTAAAAGTTCATCATAGTAAAATTTTTTTTATAATTTTTTGGGTATCCTAATTTCTAATTGTCAAATTTTTCAACATATTTTTTCTCACTTTTTTGTTTCCCATTTTGTGTGTATTTCTGGGGCCTTTTGGTCTCTCTCACTTGCTATTGACAGTGTATCGCGTGGGTTCCTTTGGCTCATGCAAGTTTTATAGGTTTCTACTAAAAATAATATAAAAAATACTAGTTTTCAATATCACAATTTTGTCGGTCCATTTTATATTATTGTATCATTTTGTCGGCATGTAATACAAAAGATATTTAGGCACACGTTATATTAACGTATTTTTATGCGGTGAGAAACTGTGAACAAAGTTTGGGAGTGTTTACCGCTTAAAGTCGTTATCTGACACTACACTTCAGTAAGAAAATCAGAACAAGATCTAAATTGTTTATCACGGAAACGTGTTTACTATTTACAAGTTTCTTACATAGTTTAACTTTATCTGATATTTAGGTTCTGATTGGTAAAATTACAAATTTGTGGAATGAAACTGATGAATATATTGCAAAATCTCATCAAGATATTGAAAAGTATATAACTGAATCAATTTATATGAATAGCCAAAATATTTATTAAAATTTGATTAAAAATTCTGGTTTTGATCCTTGAATCTCATGCGTTTTTCATTAGTTAATAAAATCATACACAATCAAAAGAACTGGCCAACTACAATTTTAAGATTGTTAATTTTTTTTTTACTTTATTAATTAATGGATAAATTAATATATATTAATATATAGAAAAAATGATTTTAAACTATAACGATTTTTCATTTTTTAAAATAATTTTATTTTATAAAATTTAAATGAATCTATTAATAAAAATGACTTACAACACTTAAAATTACAAAAATTACGAAGATAATTTTTTTATATATTTCAATAAAATAGATTTTAATATACATTGAGTACTCATGTAAAAGTGATATATTTTGTAAATTTAAAATATATAAGAAATAATAAATACAATATGTATTGATGAAAATAAAATCAAAAATAATATTATAATAAATTTGAAAACATTTAAAATATAAAATACTCTTTATAAATTTTGAATTCAAATATAAAAGATAAGTTTTACTAAGAGTTTGCGGTACAATATATAAAATTAGAGATATAATATTAATGAGATTTTAGTTCTAAGTAAAAAAAGTATACTCATATTTTAGTATATTATTTTAGATATTATATATATAAATTTATCTAGTTATTAAGTTATAATATTTTTTGGGACCATATATTTACAAAATAGTTTCAAAAAAATTATTATCTTATTATTTTATTAAATTTTGTTAAAATTTACATTATCTGAAACTATACAAAATTATTATTTTATAATAATTTTTAATTTTAAATGTTCAATTATAGAATAATATAACCTTCAAATTTTCCTCAAATCTACAATACGATGTGGGCGTTGACGTTAAGAAACGTGTTTCTTACCGAAAAATTACCAACGTCTTAAGGCAAAGAAAATATGAAGCTGAAACTAGTCGTTGAACCTTTATGTTATTAATCAACGGATAATCACATGGCGCCTACACCATACCTACATACTTTATACAAACACAATGCAATTTGCCGACAAAAACAAATTACATATCCAATGGTGAAACACGTGAAAAATTTAATTGATAAATTCCTCGCGTATATTCCAATATCTTTCGTACAGTTTTTAGTTATATTTATATTAACTTCAAATGAAATAAATACAATCTCTTATCTTATCATTGTTGCATTCCTTTTTAATATAATAAGAGTAGCTAAATCTAGTACATAATTAAATGGCTTATTCCCTTAATTGATGATTAACAATGATTCATAATTGGGTAACATAAAAGCCAAGAAGACTTAGCAGTACTTCAGTGTAACTACATATACACTTAACATTTCCTAGTTTCCGGAATTATAATCATATAAACACATCGACTTCGATTCGAATTTATGAAATAAGCTTCGAACATATCCACAAAAAAACCCACACAAAAACAAAGAAACCACTATATTTGATTCAGATAAAAGCCCTAAGAGTAATGTCCTTATTCAAGATCATTGGGCATCAGAAAATGTTTCGGGACTTGCATGAACACTATCTGAGAAAGGAAGCTTAAACCAAATAATGTTTCATCCAAGAGTTGAAGCGAGACCAAGCAAGCTCCACCGCAGCCTCGTCTTCATCAGTAAGTCCCATGCTCTTCCTTCTGCTCACTCCTTCTGGGCTCCTATTCAAGAACGCGTGCCCGTTCCCGGAGTAAATGTGAACCTCGTGTGCTACTCCCGACGCTTTCAGCTTCTCTTCGAGATTCGTTGCTGCCTGAAAAGGTTGTAACAATCACTTGAATCATTCATGATGGGATCTCAGGTAATTTTCAGACAACTTTTGAGATGTTATGTAACGGTATATATGTATATTTTATACCGTGACATCAGAGAAACCGACAATATTTTCAAGTTCTCCAAAATGGGCCTGAATAGGTGCCTTGGCTTGTGCTGCATCTGCAAGCTCCGAGGGAGGGGTTCCATAGAAAGCAACAACAGCATCGACCTCTGGAACCAAAACAGAGCTAGCTATATAGCCAGTGCACCTCCCATGCACATTCCAGTCACACCAACCTGTCACCACAATTAGAGTTTATAATCTTTTTTTCATAGAATTTACGAATTTTGAAGCATTTTTGATCAAAAATTTTGGCACCTTTTTAGAGCCATTAGCTTTAAGCCAATGAACAGAAGCTCGGATATCTTTGATGGCACCTGGCCAGTCAAGGCCATCCATTAGATGCTGTGCCTCTGCAGCATCAAGACCAACCTTTCCTCGATACAAGCTACACGAGAGAAAACGTCGTGAGAATATAGCCATACTTTTAAAAAGCCAATAAGGTGAATCTCGCATTGCAAGAGACAGAGACCACACTCACTCAGGTATAAGGGCCTTGAAACCAGGCCCAAGCTGTGAGATTTTAATAGCGTGGTTCTTGATCTCAAAGTCAACACCCCACCATTCTTGAATCACAACAATCCCAGGCGCATCATCTTTACCGACCACATACGCATCAAATGTCTAAACCAAAATATCACGCATGAACATGAATGATATCATCTTACTCCAGTTTCTCTACCACAATTAAATAATGATTTGATTCAAAATTCAAGCTACGATCGAACACTCCAAACACAGCACCACACAAGGCACAAAGTAGAGAGAGAGAGAGGATAAGCTTACAATTTCATCTCTTTGGATTTGGATTTTCTTGAAAGGGAAATCGGCCATTGATCGGAATTATAAGCGAGAAAACGAAGATCTACACAGCGAAGAAGAAGTCTTTCCGATTGAAGAAGAGAAGAAGAATCTGGAAGATGAAGATGACACTACTGCACCTAACATTCCCGACGACTCTTTCTGTTTTGCGGCCTGCGCGACGAGTAAACGAGACTAAAACGTCGTCGTAACCATTACCATGAATATAGACCCAGTTTGATTTTATAAACTACATGGGCCTTAAGACACAGTACTATTTTAAAACTCAATGGGCCTTGAGGCCCAATTAGTCAAGAAGTCTTTTTTCCATTGGTAGTCAAGAAGTCTTTTTTTTTTTTTCTTCTTTCGTATTATTATTATTATGTATACTGGACCGACACAAAATAAAGCTATAACGATAAATGCATATTAATACTAGCCGTGCATCACCTTACGGACCTTTTCTCTACTCTACTTTTTTTGGACTCTGCGGTTTTGTCTCTATTCTCCCATTCAATAACTTCAATCCATATAAATACATAAGTTATTTATATCTTTGTCGTCTGTGTTATTATCATGACAACCAATTGGATTTCGTTTTTGAGATTCTTGGTTTCCCGATTTGATGAAAATGACTCGATAATTTGTTCGTCTCTGTATGAGGTTCAAATAAAGTCTATTGTAAGGTTGTGCGTATGGGTCAGAGACGAAGTTAGTGTGTAAGGAGGGGGTGTATAATATTTTTTTATTAAAACTAGTGCACTTTTCACTAATTTTTATGTACACTCATAATAATTTATAATTTACGCCCATTAGAAATTATATAAAAGTTAAGTTTAGATTTTTTTTAAGAGGTGAAATCTCTTTCAACACAAATAAATACGTCAACCAAATGCGGAAAAAAAAAATACGTCAACCAAATAATGGTAATTTAGTAATTTTCATTTGGAGAGAAGTTACCATGTTAGTTTAGGCCAGAAATGGATTCCTCGAGCGTGAAATTATCTAAACATCATTTGGCTAGACAAAGAAAAAGCTATGTCTTAGGTTTCATTAGAAAATTCGAAGATGGACTAGTCGTTGTATTATCCCTCTAGGGGATTAGTTGGGCTTCAGCCTAAATACCCCACAGTGTATAAAAAAAAAAACACGTCAAAATCTTTCGATGGTTCTCTAACGCTTAAATTAGTATGTTTAGAAGAAAGAGAAAGAGAAATTATAGTGCTAAGTTCGATGGTTTTAAAAAAAAAAATCCATCAAACTAGAGTGTTTAAGATAGTTTATTAGAGTCAGTAATCTCTGGCACAATATTAGTCACATTTGAAATTTTTGATACATGTATAAAATTCGAACTCATCATCTCACAATATTAAAAAGAATATTAAAATCAATAAATTAATTTGATAAAAAATGGTTCATTAGAAGCAAAGCTAGTAAAAACATAAGAGTTTGTGGGTGAAATGGCCTACTAAGGGCGAAGTCTTAAAAATGAAAAGAGAGGTCTATAAATAACTATGACGTAACAAAATAATATGCAAAAATGAGATAAAAAAATTGAAACTCTTTCTCGTTGAAAGATTTTATAAAATAGATTTTTACCTCTATCGGGGTGGAATGCCAGATCATAAAGAGGTTATCAATATTAGGTATAGGTCATTCTTTTCACGTAATACCTTTAGATTTTGTGTTATTCTCCTGAATTTTTTTTTTTTTTTTTTTTTTTTGTTCTCGTGTTTAGACTACTACAGAGCCGTACAGGCAGCCACTTTTGTTATAGAGAGCTTTGCATGAGTTCCCATACTTCTTTTCTCACCATGCTTTGTTGATATATCATTTCATCCTATCACATTTAAATGTAAGAGTTCTTTAATAAGTTAATTTACTTGATCCGAAAGTTCAGATATATATATATATATTCTAGAATATTTGTTACTTGAAGAAATTATCCATTCTTTTGGGTGATAATTAGCATGCCCAGAGTGTGCATTTTTTTTTTTAAAAAAATATTTGTTGTCAAAAAATTATTTAACAAGATAAAGAAAATTAACCCATTTAAAAAATAAAATAAATTTAATTATAAAAATTACACACAAAAGTTTATTTTAAAAAGTTAAAATAACTTAAAATTCTCAAACTCACTTATTTTGTTTATTTTTGGGGTTAAAATATTTAATTTTTAATTTATTGTCGGATTTTAGAAATAACAAGATAATATTTTTATTAAATATTTTTCTGTAAAAACAAAGGAACAAGAGATATATTTAGTGATTATCTCATTTATTTTACAAAAGAACTTACTTTAAGATGTTACAAATAAAAAGTGATGAATCAATTTTAAATGTTGTAAAATATATTTATGAAAGGTTTTTTTTAGTTTTAATATAATATGATATTTTAATATTTTATTTAGTATTTATTAATTTAATATTAGTACATCCACAATGAGTTCTTTTGGATCCATCTCTGCTTATGGACGTCAAATTTAGTTAAAACTAAAGAGATAAAAGGAAAAAAATTTCGATAAGGACATGTCGATCATGTCCGTATTAGAATGTGGGGCTACTTTACGTTTAACCAATGGCAAATAAAATAACGAGGCTGTAAACAAATATCAAAATAGACTATCCACTGGAAATTGTATGATGTCGTAGGACGCCAACATGTGTTCTTTGTCCGGATATGCAAGAATCTCGAAATCATCTCATCTTCACGTGTCACTATTCTGCACAGATCTGGGATCCGCTTGTCAGAGGAATACTGAAGGATGATTACACAATAGACTGAAACAACATTGTCCAAATCAGTTCTGGTACATCACTAAATCAAATTTCCTCTTCAGATATGCTCTCCAAGCTGCAACTCATTGTATATGGAGCGAAAGAAACTCAAGACGCCACCACGGCGAGACTCCAGAAGAGCCGGCACAGATCCTGCGGTTTATTAACAAAGCAGTACAGAACCGGCTACTCTCAATCAAAGACACAGGAGACCAATGGTTAAACTTCGTTTTCTTATTTATAATTTCCAATTGATTTTTTTTTTTTCTTTTTAGCTAACAACGATAATCGAAGAACCATTACGTGACTACTTCATTTTTTTTTTAACAGCGACAACTACTCATCAATCACCACAAGATCAAACGTGCATAAAAAGTCAAAACTTTATCGTCATCATAAACTGAATCAGACCACAAAAAGAATCACCTCAAATAGACAAAGATCTGCACATCATTCTGAAGTTATTAATATAACGTTTTATAAATGAAATACTACAAAAATGGTTAACTAAATTTCGGTGGACGGTGATAATACATATATGGCAATAGGGAAACTTAATATAGGTTACGAACTTATAATTTTTGTTTGTAATGTCTGATTTTAGATTAAGTTTTTGAATTTTTTATAAATTAATATCTTGCTAAATTAATAAAATACTATTGATACAGAAATTTATATAGTCTATTACATAGAATTAATATTATTATACATACAAATAATTTACCAAAAATATAGTTTTAGTAACATAAAATGTCTGAAATTAACCGGAAAAAAATTAAAAAATATTCTATAACAAAAATTATTTAAATTTTTTTACAAAGTTATTCTGTAATTTTTAATATCTTAATTTTTCACTATTGTATTTATCATTTATTAAAATATAGTTTTGCATCATGTGATTTAAATATATATATCTATTTACCAAAATTTGTACAATATATACAATTTTTAATAACTAATATAATATATTTCATTTAATTCATGTAACCAAATGAGAAAGTACTTTAGCTTTTAGCTTCATTTGATTGTGCGACTAATTTCTCTTTGTCTTTTTTTTGTTAGTAATTTTTTTCTAAAATCTACCCAATTGGACTTCTTCTCATGCACCACTCCTTTTATTTGTAGCAATATATGATTAATATATATACTCTTTACTATTACACATTATATGTACAAGCATTCGTAGACATAACGCACTGCTTTACGTAACCCTTTAAAAGCATATCCAAAAATCCCCAAGAAACTGAAGCTTACAAGAAAGCTCCTCCCATGGCAGACTCAAGCTCTTCTCTCCCTCCTCTTTGCGAAAAGATCTCACGCAAAAGCTATTTTCTAAGAGCTGTAGATCTCACGATTCTCGGCCTCCTCTTTTCTCTTCTCTTGTACCGTATTGTACATATGGGCCAAAATGATACCGTTTGGGTCGTAGCTTTCCTATGTGAATCTTTGTTCACTTTAATATGGCTGCTTATTACCTGCATAAAATGGAGTCCTGCTGAATATAAACCATATCCAGATAGACTTGATGAAAGGTACCAAACATATATATTATATATACAGTTAAAGCATATATATTCATTTTAATTTTGTATATAGTTCTAGGCTTCTGGTTAAGTCAAATTTTAAATTATGTAGTAAATATTTCGAACAGAAACTTTGTACGAACTCACTTAATTGACTTCAGGTTTCATGAGCTTCCATCGGTAGATATGTTTGTAACCACAGCAGATCCGGTTCGGGAGCCGCCGATTCTTGTTGTGAACACCGTGCTTTCGCTGTTAGCTGTAAATTATCCGGCGAATAAACTAGCTTGTTATGTGTCGGACGATGGATGCTCACCTCTCACTTACTTCTCTCTCAAGGAAGCTTTTAAGTTTGCCAAGATTTGGGTTCCTTTCTGCAAGAAATACAACGTTAGAGTTAGAGCTCCTTTTAGATATTTCTTGAACCCTCTGGACAGAACAGAGGATTCTGTGTTCAGTACGGATTGGGAAATGATGAAGGTAAAGTATTTGACTGTCTTTTTTCGCGTATGACGTTGTGTTTTTCATTTGAAAACTGTAAAAGTAAAAATATGAAGGCAAATAAAGAGAAACTGTTTGATTATCGAGTTTTTTTTTTAAAAAAAAAATTTTAAAAATCAAAATAGGTTTTACAAAAAAAAAAATTGATCTTAGGCTGGCTTCCCATGTTACTGAAAATTGTCTTGAAATTGTATTTTGTTGTTGTTGTTTTTGTAATAATAATATAAAGAGGGAGTACGAGAAGTTAAGCCAGAAAGTGGAAGACGCCACCGGAGATTCTTATTGGTTGGATGATGACGATGATTTTGAAGCTTTCTCAAACATAAATCCATATGATCATTCAACTATAGCGAAGGTATTAATTTCTACAATTTATTGAAAGAAATAAAAATAAAAAAATGATCTCCAACTATATTTACTCACAGAACCAAAGGTTTTTAGTCAACTGCTATTAGACTTGTTGATGTATATTAATTATTTTTTAGACTGCTTTTTCACTTGGTTGTAAATTACATGGTGTGTGTGTGTGTGTGTGTATTTGAAGGTGGTATGGGAGAACAAGGAAGGTGTGGGAGACGATAAAGAGGTCCCTCATTTTGTATACATTTCAAGAGAGAAAAGACCTAATTGCCTTCATCATTACAAAGCTGGAGCCATGAACTTTCTGGTAACTGATTTTTCTCATACATCTCTCTCTCAGTATTTTCAAGGAAGGTAAAATAGTAAAGGAGAAACTGACATCTACTTCACCTATTGCTTGGTAATTACTTGATTCATGGGCACAACTATTTAATATAATATAGTACAATGTTCCATGTGATCTATATGGCCATTTTTACATTTTTTTTGCATTTGACATTCCACATTAACCGTTGAAATGAATGTGAGTATAACCATGCAATATGGGTAGATATATCTTTGTTAATTAAGAACGCATGTTAAACTAAACAATCCTGCTAACATTGCCATCGAATATAATGCGACACATATCTTATGAATAGCCTACGAGTAATCCATGAATATAATTTTAATGTGATCCATGACTTTTAAGACACATGATATATTGTAAACCATGTTGAACATATTGTAGATCTTTCTTGTTTGGTTATAAATTATAATAATTAGAAATGATGGAGCGTATGATGATTCGAACAGGTAAGAGTCTCAGGATTGATGACAAATGCACCGTACATGCTAAACGTAGACTGCGACATGTATGCGAATGAAGCAGATGTGGTGCGACAAGCAATGTGTATATTTCTGGAAGGCTCTATGAATCCAGACCATTGTGCTTTTGTTCAGTTCCCTCAAGATTTCTATGATTCTAACCTGGACGAACTCGTCGTCTTACAATCAGTAAGATTTCTCTTTTGCTTACTCATTTACAATCTTCATCAATTTGATGTTATTTATTAATTGGAAAATAGTATGTGGGACGAGGATTTGCGGGAATCCAAGGACCAGTGTATGCAGGGTCGGGATGTTTCCACACAAGAAGAGTTATGTACGGTCTTTCTATTGATGATTTAGAAGGCGATGGAAGTCTTTCTTCAGTTGCCACAAGTAAGTATTAGAAATTTATGAGAATCTTCTGGTATATCACATAATCATAGATTTCTTCAAAACATCATTTAAAAGTTTTCATTCATATTAAAACCAAACTTTCAAGATTATCTTGATGGTATTTAATATTATTTTCAACATTTTCATCCATGTTCTATATCGTTCATTTGACATATAATGCATGAGTGTTCGTTATTCCATTATATATTCAGTTATGTTACCAAATCATTCACAGCTCATGTTGTTATTTCATCAAGGGAGGTTTTTGGCTGAGGAGAGTTTAGCCAGAGATTTCGGTAATTCAAAGGAGATGGTCAAATCGGTGGTCGATGCATTACAAAGAAAATCAAATCCTCGAAACACTATTACAAACTCTTTAGAAGTGGCTAAAGAAGTGGGGCATTGTCATTACGAGAACCAAACCCACTGGGGCAAAACCGTAATCCCCTTCTCAAATGAATCAATTAGTCTATAAAAAATCAAACAATAGTATTGCTTTCTTTTACAACAATATTTAAATTCTTTTCATAATTTTACATGTAAATCGTCCAGGTCGGTTGGTTATACGATTCAACGACTGAAGATGCGCACACGAGTATTGGAATACATTCGAGAGGCTGGACTAGCTCATATATATCTCCGGAACCACCAGCGTTTCTTGGGTGTATGCCGCCGGGAGGAACAGAGGCAATGATTCAACAGCGGCGATGGGCGACGGGCTTGCTTGAAGTTCTTTTTAGCAAACAAAGTCCATTGATCGGATTTTTTTGCAAGAAAATAAGATTCCGTCAAAGGTTGGGTTATCTTTATTTTTTCACTTGGGGTTTAAGGTCAATCCCTGAGCTCTTTTATTGTCTCTTGCCTGCTTATTGCCTGCTCCACAACTCTGCCTTATTCCCCAAGGTGACTCTCTCTCTCTCTACCTATTGCTTATAACATAGTTTATCAATTTACTTTCATATAATTAACTTAGACGACAAAACTAAATGTTTTTTTTATATATATATTTTCTTTGTGGACGATGTAGGGAGTTTGTTTAAGCATAATCGTCACACTTGTGGGGATGCACTGCATCTATACTCTATGGGAATTTATGAGCCTTGGTTTTACCGTATATTCATGGTATGTTTCCCAATCGTTTTGGAGAATAAAAACCACTGGTAGTTGGTTATTTAGCATCCCTGATATTACACTTAAGCTTCTTGGAGTTTCAAAAACCGTTTTCATTGTCACTAAAAAGACCATATCCAAGACAAGGTTATTAGATGATGGTCCAAACCCTGACTCAGGTAAATTTGAATTCGATGGCTCACTTTATTTCTTGCCCGGTACATTTATTCTGTTGGTAAATTTAACCGCTATAGCCGGATTTTCAATTGGTCTACAACGATTGAGTTACGGCGGAGGTGGTTCAAGTTTGACAGAGGCTTGTGTATGTATTTTAGTGGTTACGTTGTTCCTTCCGTTTCTAAAGGGCTTGTTTGAGAAGGGCAAATTTGGTATTCCGTTGGCTACTCTTTCTAAAGCTACCATTTTAGCAGTTTTATTTGTTGTTTTCTCTGTAAGAAACTAGTAAGCCATATGAGTTCTGTTATGCAACTAATATCATGACATTATCTCAATTGATAATTGATTTTATTTATGAAATTATAAGTGTGATAAGCATTTTTGGCAATTCCATCGATTCGTGAAATTGAAATCTTTTCTTCGAAACATCTATTTGTAAGTATGTATTATCTACAATTAATGGAATATCCTTGAAAGAGAAGAAAATAAGGTGATCTTTCCACGTTTTCTCTTGGCTACATTTCCCATATATGGATAATGGAAAATGACAAAATAAAAAAATTGTTGTTGTTTCATGAACTAACCAATATAATATGGCACATAAGTCTTTATTGTTTCCGAGATCTGTTCCAATATATAAACTGATTCACTCCGAAAGTTTAGATATTCAGAATGTCTGAATCCTGATCCTGATAATAAAAATTATATGGATGTTCGAACCTAGATCTATTATATAATATTTATTTTAATCTCAAATAAATTTTATTACAATCAAATCTAATGATAATTTTACTACATAAACTCATTTAGTTGTGCAATTATTTTTTCCAAAAACTTTTATGTTTTCATTTTATGTTTGTTTTTATCAGGTATTTTCAAAAATGTAGATAAAA
The DNA here is from genome assembly GCA_039880935.1 of Streptanthus diversifolius. Lineage (NCBI taxonomy): Eukaryota > Viridiplantae > Streptophyta > Magnoliopsida > Brassicales > Brassicaceae > Streptanthus > Streptanthus diversifolius. The sequence goes on along the minus strand of JAXGFM010000022.1, from coordinate 17,396,018 downwards.
TGCAAATTGACATTTTAGAATTAATTTTGATTTGATAGAAAATGAAAATATAAAACAATATTGTATCATTTAACCATTTTGAAAAATGTGATTGTAATAGTTTTTTTTATCACAGATCGGAACTGATATCTATTGGATATCTAATTTTTCTGGGATATTCAAAATTCGAATACCCAAAATTTATTGATCCGAATAGCAAAATCTTTTTTTTTTTTGTCAACATAGTCTAACATTGTACGGTGATGGGTTTGAATCTCAAATCTATGTAATGAATTTAGAGCTGACTACCATTATGCCACATAATTCCTACTTGAATAGCAAATTCACAAATCTAAATTTGGATCCTTTAAAAAATCCAAATATCTGATCCATATCCATTCCTATAAATCATACCATATAGTTTTCTATTAAACCAAAAGAAAATTATCCAACTATTTTCACAAGAATTGTTGTTGCGCTCGAACTATTACTAATTAATAATTAACTTTTATTTATCAACTAACCAAAATAAAACTCAAAGTGGTCTATATTAGCCTTAAATAGGTGTATCTATCACATATTGTTATAAGTTTTCCAAAATATATGTGGATTTTTGTCTAAATTTTTAATGTGAGATATTTGTTAATGTTTACAGTTAATCAAATTTTGGAAATTTACAAGTTTTTCAAATTATCTACCAAACTTCTATTTCTCATTTCAAATCAATTCTGATCTTAGTATGAGAAGAAACTATATTAAACTATCACAGTGATAAATTCCATCGCCTCCAAACTCTAATTGTTTCGATGGCATATATTCAAATTACATTTTAAAAAAAAAAAAAAAAAAAAAATCCCATTTCAATCTTTGTAAAGACTGTCTGAAACCATGCAAATGTTGCAGAATAAGGCTAATGGGTTGTGGCCCACGAAGGAAAGCCCACAAAGAATACACATCTTGCATTTGCATTCCGATAAACGAGTTTTAAATTATTATTATTATTTGGCTCTTTTTTTGTCAACTATTATTTGGCTAAATAATCATATCTGTTATAAAGTAGGTATATAAGAATTTAGATAACAAGTTATTACATTAAGCAGTGTATACACGATATGTTAAACAAGATACACTAACATAAGTGAATTTAACGATGCTTTTTGTAGGTAAACCATTTTCGCTAATAGAATACTAAATTTATTATTAGCCTCCGTATTTGATCCTATTCTAATGCGATGAGTGGATAGTATCTCATGGCTAAACTTCTAAATTGCACATTGAACAGATGTGAATAAAGTTTTCATCAAATCATATTATTGACTGAGTTGCATATGAAAAATGATGACCAATGAGTTGCATATGGATTCACTCATCTATCTCGCATATGTTTATTGACTAAGAAACAAAAATAATGAAACGAAAGCAAAGAAATTCACAGAACATATTTTGTAACAATCCCACAATTTTTTTTTTTATCTTGTGCTCGCCGACTACTTTCAAACTTCTAAAATTCTCACCCAGAAAACAGATTCAATCATTTTAAAAAGATGACATAAAAAATACACACACATATATGTACAAATATAATACATATAATTCTGTAACTAAAAGTTTTTTTACTAACAAATTTATTGATTTTACTACTTGGTACTTAAATTTATTAGAAAAAAAAACTGCAATTATAGTAGAACTGATTTAATTATATAATTTAATTTTATATAAGTAAAAAATATATAAATAATTGTCGTAAGAAATACTAATAAATAATAGTGCTACTCATAATATTTTTCTTTTAATTAGCATCTAATGTATTGCAATATATAAGTACTACATAGAGAACCATGGTATAATTGGGTCGAAAACTGTCAACCCATGAGCATAATTGTAAATTGAAATTTTTTGGCTCAGAGTAATATATTTATCAATAAAGCGTATTACACGTGTCCGTAGATAGGATAAACTAATCCAAAATAAGATTTTGTTTTCTGGTCAGAATGCAAATTATGATTTGTTATTAACAAAAACAAAAGGTAATCCAAATCCAACAAAAAACAAACCAATAAATAAATTTTATTTCCATATAAACATTTTCCTTGGAAGTATTATTATTATTTCACTATGGCAATTATTATTTAGTTTTAAATTTTATGAATTAACCAAAAAGTTTGTTGAAGGGTATTTTTGTCAAAATTATTTTTGAAGTCATGCATGCAGCTTATTCTTTATATAAGTTCTTCTTCCACTCATAACTGCCACAATATCCAGAGCTGAATAAAATTCATAGAAACAAGAAAAAAAAAAAGAAGAATTTTTTTCCGGCTAAAGACGCCGGAAAATGGCAAATCTACCGGAATCTCTGTACGAGGACTACAGTAGACTCAAGTTGACTAGGCTTTCTGCTTCAGTCTCTGCCCCAGCCTCCACCGTCCTACCTCCACCAGACATAAACACAATTATCCAATGGATCAATGATCTTCACAATGAGATCCCACTCATCTCTAATATTGCCCTGCAGAATCTCACCATTGTAAGCGCGAAAACACTCCTCTCTCTCTCTCTCTCTCTTTCTCTCTATTTTTTTTTATAGATGTTTTTAGTTTATTTAATTTTTATGTTATCTCGTATTGATTGAACATGTTTTCTTATTTGTTGGGGAAGATCTTGAGATCTCCTTTTGTTTCTTGCTGTCCTAGGTTTAATAAAATTGTTCCAACACTTGGTCCTTTTTTTTTCTTGTGTGATCATAAGCAAATGATTGAAAATATGTTATCATCGCGATCTCAACCTCTCTTTTGCACCTCCAAATGTGATGATGTGTTCGTATTCATCTTGACATGTAACATTCTTATTTGTAAGTCAAATTTGGCCCTTCTTGTAAGAATGAGCCTATAAGGAACATTGAATTGTCATTCTCCCTTTTGTTTGTATTCATTTGAGGATATTTCGGTATTTTATTGTTAAATCGACTTTCACATTATTTTTCCTTTGGGTTCAGGAGATCTTGTGATCTTTCTCATCGTAAGAAACATTCAATTGTCATTCCTCTTTTGCTTATATCCATTTGATTATAATTGTCATATATCATTGGATCGACTTTCAAATTTTCTTTATGTTTAGGAGATCTCTGATGTTTGTAATCATAAGAAAAATTCAATTCTTAGCCCCGTTTCATTTGTCTACATTCGTCGATTATTCGCATTAATTATGTTGTTAGATAGGCTTGAAGATCTCGCATTTTTTTTTCTCATCATAAGAAACAGAATCAATTGTTATTCTGCTTATGTTTATCTACATTTTTTATCGGCATTAACTTGTTGGATTCGTCTTCACTTTTTTTGGTTTAAGAGATCTCTCGATTTTTCTTGTCATAATACAACAATTTTCTCTATTTTTTTTATGATATGACAAGCCAAGATATTGTTCTTCAGCTGATTCTTGTTTATATTTGATCAGTTTTGTTCTTGTATTTTGATAGATTACAATGTGTGTGGTCAGTTATTGCCACTTGGATTCTAAATTTTATCTACACATAAATGCTATGCAGATTCATAAAATTATTTTCTGAATTTGCGGTAGAAAAAAATGATAGCTAGTCCAATATAACTATAGAAATTTATCTCGGTAAAACACGTATATATAGAAAAAAACAAAATTTCATAATATTAAAAAGTTGAAATTTTATAATGTAACATTATTTTGATCTTATCGTTTTCTAGACCGTTAGTTTATTATCTTTTTTGATATGCAACATTTGACTGTGCCTTTAATTTTCATAGGTAATACTATTTTACTTAAAACTTTAGGTTATAATTGTAAAATGTCACAAACTTATATATTTGTATGTTAGGACTATTTATAATGTTTTTGGAGTATTTAGCACTTACACTATCACTGTCTATCTTTTTTCCCATGGCAGCATAGGAACAATTGTGAGATCTTGCCACTGCTGCTATGGAAATCTCCTTGTACAGTGACCATGATGTTACAGGTTCGGTACCAACTATTTTGGTTTCTCAGATGACCAATACTGATATGTTTAGACATTTTAAATCGATTAGATTGACTAGATTTTCCAAGCAGACCAGGCCCAAGGCCCAAGCCTGGGATTATGACAGCATAATTTTTTATTTTATAAGCATTCATAAAAAAAAATTAAAAAAAAATATTTATAGAATATTAAAGACAAAAAAAAAATTGACATATGACATTAAAACTTATTGAACTTTCCAAGATCTTACCTTCTTTTGTTTGAGGTTTCTCTCTTTGTGATACTCACCTTGTATTTCACCCAATCTCTACAGGAGATCGTGAAAATCTACCGACACATTTCACGTCCAGTACACTCTCGAGAGGGGATGCCAGTTCGAGTGTACAACATTTTGCTTTTGTTCCAGGTTTTCTTTGGTCTCACACTTTTCTTCTTTTTTTTTTTTATTATTTAAGAACCATTTCTTTGGTAACAGCTTAAGCCTTAATTGGCTCTGTGATGTTATCGTATTCTTTTTCCTATTATAGTGCATAGCTCATCACCGAGAGACAAGAGGTTACTTTCTTAAGGGTATGTCTTTCTCCTTCATTGCAACATACCATTTTCTCTTTCCCTTTGCTATATTATCTTAAATCATGTTGCATCGTCTTTGAAATTTCATATCTTGTATTGATTGTTGCAGCTAACATGCCTCACTATTTCTTTCCTTTGATGGACATTGATCTCACCGATAAGCCTCTCGAATGCCTAAGGCTTGGTGCATTGGGTGTTATTGCTCATATGTTGAAGGCGGTACATATACATTCTATAGCATCCTCTTTGATTTACAACATATGTTTTGATCACAAAAGCTTTTGATTTACTTAGAACATCTCACTTGTCATACAGCCTTTAGACGGAGCTGCTGTCCATTTCCTTATGGACACAGGTGCTTTACATTTTTGCACCAAAGCCATCGAGATTGGCTCTACAGAGTCAAAGACAGTAAGTTTCCTTGGCCGGCTTCTACTGATTTTTAGACTATAAATTAGAGAAGAAAGAAAGCGTTTCGAACTAATACTTCTTCAGATTGCTGTCTTCATACTGAACAAGATTCTGTCGACTGATGAGGGGCTTCAGTACTGCTGCGTCTTGGCTGATCGTTTTTTCCTCATAGACGGTCTTCTGAAAAAGCTGCTTGTCTATCTGTCTTCCATGACCAAACCTTCTTCCAGCTTGTTCAATCTTGTTGCTGGTTGCTACGCCAAGCTCTCTCAGAAATCCAGGTTTTGTGCTACACCTTCTGATCTTTTCGAGCTTTTATTATCAAGCAAACAACAACTTTTATATATATATATATTCTTGTATGCATCAGGGCTAGTGACGTTTTAAGGCGTTCCCTTCCTATCATGCTGCTTGACGGGACCTTCGACAGTTTGTTTGCGGTAAGATTGAAACCTTCCATTAATTGTTGAGCTATGTATAGCTTTGGTTATTGCAGGAACAGTCTAGATTTAGAGTGTTTTTGTCTGCTGTTTTTTTCCGTAGGAGGACCCAGCCGCTGATAACTATCGTACGCTGCTGCTTCAGAATCTGGAACGCAGAGCTATGAAGTAGCAGAAACACACAGTTTTTCAAGGACGAAATGAAAAACGCAGCGAAACACAGCCAGAAAAGAACAGTTTTACTAGGGCGTAACGCTAAGTAATAACTAAAAAGACAGAAAGTTATGAAAACCATATGTTGTTGTTTGGTTTAAATCTCTTCTTCAGATGACTCTTTTTATTATCTTTCAGCATTGTTCTTCTCTCTTTTGGAATACATTTGAACCCGTTTTCTATCTTCTTTCTTTCATTTCGCCTTTCAAGTATTTTTCTTTTTAATTTATGGAGAAAGGATTTGCTTAATTTGCAACTTGATGATTGATACTGCTCATATAATAATAATAACTATCACTATATTCACCTGCAGTAACCAAAGCAAATAGAAAAAAAATTAGGAATAGGTCATTAAGATACAAAGCTTCATGTGTTTTTTTTTTTTGTTAAATTTTGGTTTTGAGTTCTTCATAGTTGGATTAGTCACACTAGGACTTTTAGAAAAGAAACCTGAACGCGACATTTGTCTACCCCTTGGCAGAGAGATTATGAGGGGTCTTTGAGTTATCTTCATCCTCATCCATAAGTAACTTTTCAGATATTTTTTGTTTTCTCATTGGTTTGCCTTAGCATAATCTAGATCCCATCCAATATAAATTCATGGACAATAGTTTCGTACTTCATCAAAAGGTTGGTGGTCTAGTGGTAGTGCAAAGGAGTTGTTTCCTTTGTACCTCAGATTCTCCAGATTCAATCTTTCCAGAATGTGGATAATAATTTGTGTAGTGAATAAAATTACCTGTTTATCAACAATGAATTGATCAAGTGGCTAAAACTCTTGGATAACCTATGAATTTAGAGTCATAGGTTCAAGTCACGTTGAGAGGGGTCTATTCTCCAAATGAGAATTCAACTACATGATATAGAATTCACCTGAGGAGATGTATGGGCTTAGAGGCCCATAACCTCATACTTACTCAAAAAACAAAATGTTGAGTTAGAAATTTTATTTATTTTAATGGTTTTAATTGTTACTTTTAAATTTTATCTACATAAAAATGCTATGAACATTCCCAAATTTTCGGTAGAAGAAAATGATAGCCATACCAATTTTTGGCCCAATGCAAGTATAGAAAAATATCTTTGCAAGTCTTGTTTATATGGGGAAAATCTTATAATTTGGGAAACCAACATTTTATAATTTTCATTATTTTGATCTTATCCTTTTCTAGACTGATGATTATAAATTTTCTTCTGATATGCATCACTTGACTATACCATTATTATCTACATTCGTAAAGGTTGGTGGTCTAGTGGTATTACAAAGGGGTTGTTTCCTTTGTAACTCTGATTCCCCTGATTCAAACCTTGTGGAATGTGGATAATAATGTATGTGGTCAATAATTACCTATTTTACTGATAATAAATTGATTTAGTGGCTAAAAAACTTATAGATTTCAGATTCATAGGTTCAAGTTATGGAAGGGTCTAATCTCCAAATGAGAATTCAATTACATGATATATAAAGGCCTAAACAGATGTATGAGTCTAGGGGCCAAAACCTCTTAGTTTTTTTTGTTAACTTAGTTTAATAGTTTAATGATTTTAATATCTTTTTTAAACATTGCGGGGTAGTAGGTTCGAATCCCAGACATATGTAATAAATTTTAGAGGTGACCACCATTAAACCACATGATTCCGACGAACCTCATAGTTATTCAAAAAACAAAATGTTAGTTAGAAATTTTATTTATTTTCATGGTTTTAATTGCTACTAAATTTTATCTACACATAAATGTTATGAATAATTTTTTTTTCCAAATTTGCGGTTGAAAAAATGATATCTATACCAATTTGAGGGCAAATGCAAAATATAGAAAAATATATTTGTAAATCTTGCTTATAAAAATTACAATTTGGAAACTAATATTTCACAATTTTCGTTATTTTGAGCTTATCGTTTCCTAGACCGTTGGTTTAAAATCTTGTTTGATATGCATCACTTGACTATGATGAGAACTATAATATATAAAAATTTAGGTTATAATTTTGAAATATTACAAATTTATATATTTTACATTTATACATAAAACCATAGAAAATCAAACTACATCAAACCAATGTGATATGATAAAGGTTGAACCCTACACATGTTTATAGTCTTTGACGATTGTGATTTCATTTTTTCAACGGACATAGTATTAACTACTATTCAACATACACTACATTGTCAAATCTCATCTTATGAATTCTTCTGTGTGACTAAATCTTCTGGCTGGCCTCAAGCACTTCAAATTCTACTTGTTGTGAATTCTGTTTATTTTTACGGTTTTAATTGCTACTTTTATGAATCCCATTTGATTAGTTATTATGGTTTTGATTGCTACTTGTTATGTATTCTATTTGTCTACAAATAAATACTATGCAGATTTTTTATTCAAATTCACTAAAGGGGAAAATGATAACCATACAGATTTGTGACCCAATGTAAGTATATAAATTTATCTCGGTAACACTCACATATATATAAAAAATCACCATTTGAAAAACCAAAATTTTATAATTTTGCATTATTTTAATTTTATCCTTTTTTAGACCGTTCTTTAAGTAAGCATTATATTACTTAGAATTTTTGTTATAACTGTGAAATGTCATATTTTACATTTAATCGACATAAAATCAGAGCAAACCAAACCAAATCAAACCAATGTGATATGATTTAAATTGAAACCCTACACATTCTCAAATTCTTTGCTGATATGACTTCTTATTTTCAAGTGACATACTATTAACTAATATTTTTAACATATTCAGCTTTGTTTTAGTTCTATCAAACCTCATATTTTCACTAAATCAAACATTGTCTATTCTGATGTGAATTCATCTCTCTAACTATATTTAAACTCGAATGGTTTTCAGCAAGTATAACAACGCACGTACTTGTCTACAAAAACCACTTTAGTCAGAACATCAAATGGATTCCCACTTGTGTGGACTTTCTAAAGATTAACATCTCCATCAGCTATTATGTCTCAGGTGTAATAGTACTTCACAATAATGTAGTTTGTATGCTCATCGAACACACTATTTTAGACAAATCACACTTTGAGAGTCACACCACACTGATACAACATCATGCTTGAAACCAAAATCTTCAAGTAAACCTTTCGGCCAAACTGCTTATGTCAAACAAATGTATTCAGCCTCATTAGTTGACAAGGCTACCACATGTGGAAAACTTGTTTTCCATCTTACAACATTATCTCCAAACGTGAAAACATACCAAAATATAGATCTTCTTCTATCTAAATCAGTAGTTAAGTCTTGTTAAACTCTTCTTATTAGTATATACTACCTGAATATCCAAAATACCTTAAATGAACCTTAGCTGCCATTCTATCCCTAAAGAATCTGAATAGTTTATTCATAAACGACTAATCAATCCAACTACACATGTTAGATTATCCAAAATACCATAAAACGACTAATCAATCTTTTTTAAGATGTCCTTCATTCTTGCAATATTATTATTCATCTTACTATTCTCAGCTAGTTCCCTTTGTTTATACCTTTCAGCAGATATGACATACTTCAATAACAAATGATACTTGCCAATTTTGAGTGTATGATTGAGCTAATCAGAACTCATAGATGGATAGTTAAAAAACAACGATAGCATGAATTTCACTAGTGATATTTACTGCTTATCTAAGCAACAATCTTGAGAAAATCACATACACTTAGATCAACTGATGTTGAGCCATCACATTTTTAAAAATGAGATAGAACAAAGATCTGATCAAGCATTAAAACAGTTCTTACACGATGCTTAATTTTCTTTTAAAAAATGATATTCACTATAGTCATGTCCTTCACCTTTTCAGCTTTCTCTAGTTTCGTATATTCAAGAATTATATTCATTTTTGAATGTTCAATTTCAAATTCTTCATCAAATAGTTTATTCTTGACCAGATGACCTTTGATCTCGAAATGATCATTGAGCACAACATCTTTTAATCCTGAAACCTCGAAATGCATTATATATATATATGTGTATATATATATCCAAATAGTTCATAGTGAAAATTTGTCAATTCCATCCAAATACTCTACATACAAATCAGGTTGATTGAATTAAGAAGTACTTGCGACTATTCTTTATTCAGTATCTCTTTCACTCGTTTGTGAATAGAGTGTGATACAAAAACGACACAATTTTTTAACCATGAATTCATTTTTGATTAAATGCAGATCCACATTGGTGGATATCGTGCGACTCAATCCTCTATTTGAAATATTAGTTTGAAATTTATAAAAATGATATAACTTTATAAAATGCATTTGATATATTTCCAAATAAATGGATCAATAACCTCGTCAGCACCAGTTCAATAAATTTTAATGTTTTATGCCAAATTTATTTTTATACCTTTAATATTTCATAAAAAATTTTGAAAGTTTTTTTGATGCCCCTTTGATACCCATTAAAAAAAATTTTGTGATGTCCTAGACTCAAGCTTTGGTTGCTTGGTCTCTGGGCCGGCCCTGAACCTCGCTAACTGTTTTTTATATATTGTTTCTCAATTAGATATTAATGTAGTGAAAAAAATTTTTTAGTACAATGTTAGAATAAGAATTTGATATATATTCGTATATATAATATGTTAAAATTTTGCAGTGGCAAAAAAAAAAAAAAAGATTTTGGATATGGGATATAAATAGCTAGTTTTAGGGGCCGAAACTCGTTCTAGTAATCTACTAAAACCTAAAGAAAAAAAAACAAGTTCTCAGTCATAGAGGAAGTTTACGGAAAAGACACATTTATCAGTTACAAATCAGTCAGAAATTTGCAATTTTTTCTCATTTTACAATTTATAGATTTATTTATAACCGAAGATAAAAACCAGAGAAAATCAAACCACATCTAACCGATGTGATATGATTTAGGTTGAAATCTTCCACTTGCTGCAGAGTCTTTGACTATGATCGATGACGACTTCTTTTCAAGGGACCAAATGTTAACCAATATTCAACATATATTTTCGTAGAATTTCGACAAGTTTTCTCGAATATATATAGAGGTTATAGTCAAACATTACAATCACAAAACTAGCACGTAATCTTTACCAAAATAAATCGGACTCATGGAACGAAAGCAAAGCAAATATGAACGAGACTTGTAAAAATCATGAAAAATCAGAGATATATTTTCCTTTCCACACCGCCACACGACATTACTACACAGACCAAGGGCAATCCTGTTCCGTTAGCTGATGAAGTTTCATAGTGCTAGATCGTGCTCTTGTTAGGTTTAATGATATTTTGTTAGCTAAACCATAACATGTCACTTTGTCAAAGTCACCGACTTTGAAATTTGACAATCCACAATTAAACAATTAAAAAAATCGAAAAAAATGTGTCTGTCGTTATACTAACTGGACTTCTGTAAGTCTGAACACTTAATATGAGAAATTTCAAAGTGATATCACTCCAAATCCAAATTTGACGTTTGAAATTGAGTGGCTCTTAGACATTCTTCTTTAAACGATAGCTAAAACTTCTTCTAATGCCACGTGTCTTTATTTATACCAATTTTAAAACTTATTCTTCTCTAATGCAAAATATATTTATCTTTATTTATACGAATTTGTTTTCTTACACTTATCTTCAAAAAAAACAAAGCATTCTTTTTTAAAGAAGATTTTATGACAACGATGTCAGAGTCTCTTATGCGTTTGCCTTTTCTCTTGCTACTCTTGCTCTGTTGTGTCTCCCCTTCAAGTTTCGTTATTGTAAAATTCATTACAAGTGATCCCATTGTTGGTCTTGTTGGTTGTCATCCCCACCAGATTGAAGTCTTTACGCAGTTCAAGAACGAGTTTGATACCCGCCGTTGCAACCACAACTATAATGGAATCTGGTGCGATAACTCGACAGGTGCAGTCACGAAGTTACGACTCAGGGCCTGTCTCAGTGGAACTCTGAAGTCCAACAGTAGCCTCTTTCAGTTTCATCATCTTCGTTTTCTTGATCTTTCTCACAACAACTTTTCCTCCTCTTCACTCCCTTCCGAGTTTGGAAATCTCACCAAACTGAAGGTTTTATCTCTTTCCTTTAATGGCTTCCTCGGTCAAGTTCCTTCCTCATTTAGTAATCTAAGCATGCTTTCACGACTAGACCTTTCCCAAAACGATCTCACTGGTAGTTTCCCACTTGTGTGGAATCTAACCAAGCTCACAGTTTTAGACCTTTCTCATAACCACTTCTCTGGAACTCTCAATCCCAACAGTAGCCTCTTTGAATTGCACCACATCCTTTACCTTAATCTAGCTTTCAACGACTTCAGTTCCTCAATCCCTTCTGAATTTGGCAATCTCAACCAATTAAAGGCCATTTCTCTTTCCTCCAATGGCTTTACCGGTGAAGTCCCTCCCACAATTAGTAACCTAACACAGTTAACTCTGTTGTACCTCGACCAAAACAAGCTCACTGGTAGTTGTCCACTTGTACAAAATCTAACTAAGCTCTCCATTCTAAATCTTTATGAGAATCACTTCTCTGGAACCATTCCTTCTTTTCTCTTCACTATGTCTTCCTTGTCATATATTGATCTGCATGGAAACGAACTCACCGGTTCTATTGAAGTTCACAACTCCTCTACCTCATCTAGGCTCGAATACATGTACCTTGGACATAACCATTTTGAAGGACAAATCATAGAGCCTATCTCCAAGCTCATCAACCTCACACATCTCGACCTTTCTTTCCTAAACACAAGCTATCCAATTGACTTACGCCTCTTCTCCTCTCTTAAATCTTTGGTGCACCTTGATCTTTCTGGTAACAGTATACCTCCAGCCAGTTTAAGTTCAGATTCATACATCCCATTGACCTTGGCAATGTTGTTCTTGAAGCATTGTGGAATCAAGAAGTTCCCAAACATATTAAAAACCCTTCAGAATATGCAGTTTATAGACATATCCAACAATAACATCAGTGGGAAAATCCCTGAGTGGTTATGGAGCCTTCCTCAACTGGGCACCCTAAATATCGTCAAAAACTCTTTCAGCGGTTTTGAAGGCTCAACAGAAGTTTTAGTAAATTCATCAGTGCAGATATTACTTTTGGAGTCAAACAATTTTGAAGGAGCACTTCCAAATCTACCACACTCTATCAACGTCTTCTCTGCGGGTAACAATAGTTTCACAGGAGATATACCTCTTTCAACCTGCGACAGAAGCTCGCTTGCTGTCCTTGATCTAAACTACAACAACTTCACTGGTCCAATTCCTCAATGTGTGAGTAACTTGACGTTTGTGAACTTACGGAAGAACAACTTGGAAGGAAGTCTTCCAGACATGTTCTGTGTTACTGCCTCGCTTCGAACACTTGACGTTGGCTACAATCAACTAACCGGAAAGCTTCCAAGGTCTCTTCAAAACTGCTCCTCTCTAAAGTTTCTAAGTGTTGACAACAACAGTATTAAAGACACATTTCCCTTCTGGCTCAAGGCTTTACCGAATTTGCAAGTCCTTACACTCCGTTCAAACAAGTTCTATGGTTCTATATCTCCTCCTCATCAGGGTCCTCTTGCGTTTCCACAGCTACGAATACTTGAGATAGCTGATAATAAGTTCAGTGGAAGCTTACCACCAAATTACTTTTTGAATTGGAAAGCATCATCACTCACGGTGAAAGAAGATGGAGGTTTATACATGGTATATGAGAAGAATCCTTACGGCTTAATTTCATATACATTTACGGATCATATAGATTTGCAATACAAAGGTCTACACATGGAGCAAGCAAACGTTCTCACTTCATACAGCGCCATTGACTTTTCGAAAAATCTACTTGAAGGACAAATTCCTGAATCCATTGGTCTCTTGAAGTCACTGATTGCACTCAACCTATCAAGCAACGCTTTCACAGGCCACATTCCTCAGTCTTTCTCCAATCTTACGGCTCTCGAATCACTAGACGTATCAAGCAACCAACTCTCAGGGACTATACCCAATGGACTTGGGAGCATCTCGTTTTTGGCGTACATAAATGTGTCTCACAACCAACTCAGAGGTGAAATACCACAAGGAACACAAATTACTGGACAATCTAGATCTTCGTTTGAAGGAAATGCAGAGCTTTGTGGTCTTCCTCTAGAGGAAAGTTGCTTCGGCACTAGTGCATCTCCAGTACAGCAACAAAACCAAGAAGACGAAGAAACAGAAATGTTAAACTGGAAAGCAGTGGTAACAGGGTATGGACCTGGAGTGCTGTTTGGATTGGCAATAGCACACAAGTCTTGTTATATGTTCGTCCGTTGACCGTTTTAATATTTTAAGATGTATCATGTATGGATCTTAAACTCGAGCTATATTTCTTCTCCCCTTCATAAACTCGAGCTATATATTTTTTTTTTAATTTGTTGTCAAAGCTACTTTATGTTTGCTGGTAATAAAACACCACCGACAAAATTCGAGTGCGATGATATATAGTCAATCAGAGTCTAGAATCCAATTCTTTTCCCCACTGCAACTAAACTCCAGCAAGTCCCAGCTCAAATTTGTAAACCTTGTAAAAAAAAGTTGCTAGATCGCTCGGATCTCGTATGGCCAAGCACACGGCGGCGTTGAAAGCCGGACTGGCTTTGCTGGCGCTGAGCATGATTGGTTACATACTTGGTCCACCTCTCTACTGGCATCTCACGGAGGCTTTGGTCGTTTCCGCCTCTTCTTGCTCTCCTTGCGTCTGCGACTGCTCTTCGGTGCCTCTTCTCACCATTCCCAAAGGTAAACAAGTTTTGTTTTTTGTGCTTACCCTTGATTGGATCTTGGTAGATCGGATTTAAAGTTTACCGATTTCCGCTGAGAATAGGTTCAGTAGTTGTTTGGCTTGAGCTACCAGATCGCGTTCTACAGTTTGATTAGAGATTTGAGTTTGGATCTCTGTGGAGATATACTACAGTGCTCTACTATGTTTAGTTGTGTAGATCTACAAGAATTGTGTCTCATGAGAGTTTGCACAGTGTTGTGACTCAGATTATTTGGATTGATTAGTAATCAGTGATCAGTTTTGATCATTGAAATTGAAATTTATATTGTTTTGATCATTGAAATTTAGAATTATATTGTTCTTGTTTAAACAAAGTAGTCACCAAGTTTGAGTCTTTGAGGTCTGCTTGTGGTGTGGTTGAACATCTGGTTTATTGTTGTGGCCGTCGTGATTTTAAATAGCAGTGTATGTGATGCGTTCTGTATGCCCTATGTTGATTTATATGATTTGCCATAAAGGATTCATGGAGTTTAAGATATGACCATTGCTTAATTACTATGTACAGAGTTCTTAGTTTACCATGTCGACCTTCCATTCAAACTCTCTCTTTAAATGGTACCGAAACAAACGCTTAAACTTTGTTTACTTGTCTTTTTTATTCTGCAGAACTCAGCAATGGATCTTTTGGAGGTGAGTTTCTGGTCATTTTCTGTAATCATCATTAGCATTAGGTTGTAAATTCTTGTCTATGTTTTTAATAAACGAGCCTGTTAAGAGTATCTTTGTCTTTTGGCGCGCAGATTGTGCAAAGCATGATTCAGAGGTGAACGAAGACACAGAGAAGAACTACGCTGAACTCTTAATAGAGGAACTGAAGCAACGTGAAGCAGCGTCGATGGAGAAACACAAACGAGTAGACACAGGCCTGCTAGAGGCCAAAAAGATAACATCGTCGTACCAAAAGGAGGCTGATAAGTGCAACTCCGGTATGGAGACTTGTGAAGAAGCAAGAGAGAAGTCGGAGAAAGCACTTGTTGAGCAGAAGAAGCTCACTTCTATGTGGGAACTGAGAGCTCGTCAAAAAGGATGGAAAGATGGAGCCACCAAGTCAACTGTTAAATCCAAAAGCAGTGTTCATGTTTCTTAGAGACACCCAAAGTTCTTGTTTCCTTATCCCACGAAAGAGAGTTCAATGTTCAGTGTAACATGTGAAGATGATTATATTATTGTCTTTTAGTTTTCTGATGGATAAATCCATCAGATGAAACGAAAAATTGTACCAAAACAACAAAGATTAATGGATTTTGAACAAAGTTATTACAAATCAAGTAAGTACATTTAACTACTGCATAAAACTTAGTAAGCGTAGCAACACAACTTAGTAGGCAACATAGA
The DNA here is from genome assembly GCA_039880935.1 of Streptanthus diversifolius. Lineage (NCBI taxonomy): Eukaryota > Viridiplantae > Streptophyta > Magnoliopsida > Brassicales > Brassicaceae > Streptanthus > Streptanthus diversifolius. The sequence goes on along the minus strand of JAXGFM010000022.1, from coordinate 17,380,310 downwards.
ACACTTGGCTTCTCTTCTTGGTCTCACTTCAATTTTCTTTCAGGCAAGGTGTATTGTTAGATCGTTTAAGTCTTGAGATCCCTTGAGGCTGAGATTGTGCTCGTTCGCCAAATGCAGCAAGCAGATGAAACATAGATGTGGTGAGATGTCTTGGGTTGTCCCAGCCGCTTTGCAATCATCTGGAAAGCTAGCCAATATCTCTTTGAAAGATCTATTTTCAAGTGGTTCTTGTTGGTGGTCCTCATCCTGCCACAAATCAGATTCTGTCAATTTTATCACAATGAAGAAGATGGTATCCGCAAGCTTGTTGAATTATAAAGGGCATGGAACCATTAGAAAAAGGTGCATTAAACAGGATATGTGTGCGCAAGACTAGATTGTATGTTGACAAAACATGGCTGGTGTGAACTACAAATATGTTTCACGGAGATGATAGGACAGTTTAGCAGAGTAATTTCAGGATAATAGAAGCAGAAACTATATTTATCTTAGTTAACCTGAATTGGTGGTTGAGGAGATTCCTGAAGACACTCCCAAAGAGTTTCCTTTAGCACTTGCACATCAACTTGTTTTGAAGCTTTATCATATTGGACCTCAATTTTGTTGACCTAAAGCATGATTTGGACAGGACAATTACAACAATGTTTCATTTCTAACTATAGATTAATACAGCCTTTTGAAACGATTTGTAACACAATAACCATATGCAGATCAATATTTTTACCTGGCGTGGCTGAGAGATTAATGAGTTGGTAGTATCCTCTGCATCGCTTTGATCATTTCCATTATCAAACGGGCCATCATGATAGACATTATCATTTTCCCAAGATTCAGCATGTTCCAAATCATCATAATGCTGCCTTGTTTCACCTGTTATATGCACATAACAACAGAAGTGGAACCTACGTTTTTTTCTCAGAATCTGAAAACAGTTTTCACTGATAGTGTTTGCCACCATTTTCTTTGTAAAGGAAATTTTATATCTGTCAATAAAACAAAGACGCTGGTATGTGCCTCATAAACCGGCAATGACACCATTTTTGATGATTATCTTAATGAATGGAATCGTTACCTGAGCATTTTCTTCTCCTCCTCCCGAGGCACTGTTAACGGTCAGAAGTGTTACTTAAGAAGCGATGAAATATAATGGATAAAGAAAAGATAAGACATAATACTAGCTAATAGTGACCGGGTCAGTGTTTTGCAAGCCATACCATCACATTCGGCAGTAAAAATAGCTTTACTAGATTCTCAGGTTGATAATGGCAATCCTCTGGAAGCTTTGTTCGACAAGGGGCTCTATTTTCTGGGAGAAGTAAAGACTTCGGGTTTTTCGGAGGGGCAAAAATATCAGGCATTTCTTCCTCCAAAGCTTTCGTAAAATCTAGTTCAGGCTCTGCTTGCTTTTTTTTCATGGTTTTCTTCGCTGGGGGAGAAGATCCGTTTCCGGAAGCAGGGTGATCATCTGGACCTGCAAAAGAATCCAGAGAATGTAAACCCTCAGAGAGCCTAGATAACCATGACGATCTATCTTATTGCTTGAAACTGGAGATACAAGCGCATACCTTTTGTTTTCCGATACTTCCAGTGATCAGGACCTGCCCAAGAGTTTTGCTTAGATGAAATTCCCAACGACAAAAAGAGATAATCATCAACATTCTCGAATCTTTCATCAGAATCCATGTCTTGCAATGAGGCTGGTTCAACATCCTGCAAAGTGAAAACGTTAGCATCAGGTTTTCACGATACCAAGGTAAAAGACAGGTGAACATTAGATAGAGTAATGAAAGAACCTCATGAAAATTTGAATATGCTGGTTCTGCATCATTGAGGCCAAAGTTTTCCTCAGCAGCACCAGATTGGCCCTCATAGTCAAAAGAAATTCCAACATTATCATATCCGTCATCGTCATCGGCATAGCCAGCTTCATTACCATGTGATATATCAAATGACTCGGTCGTCTTCTGACCACAAGAAAACGTATCAGATGGTCTTTGGTTCTCTTCATCAAATTGATTGATAATAGCCCGAAGAGATGGTACAATCTCATCCTTCTGTCGCATGTTTAGCACCATTTTCTCAACACATTCTACAAATTTAACCACGACATCAGAGAAAGGTAAGTGCTATACAACAAAAGCTGTACAATGGTACAGAAAGGCATATTAGCCAACAAAGCCAAACCTTTAGCAAAGGATAGATCAATTGTTTCTGATTTATCATTCTGATATGCAGAAGAAACAAGCTTTCCAGGGATTTCTTGTGAATCAAATAGAACCTGACATCCTCCATAGACTCCTAAATTGTTTAGCAGAAGACCCTTTGCTCCACCTTCATCAAACTGTGCTGAAGTTTGATGATAAAGAGGATCCACGGCAAATGCCACTGTAAGACATACAAAATGTTATCGTGCATAACTTACTTTTCACAGAGGACAAAGGGAGTTAAGTTAAGTTGATAAATTACCGTCGAACTTCTTCACGTTAAGAGCATCAAAAGATGGTTCTAGTGTTGATAATGGCGATATCTGCAGGTTTAAATTCATCAGTAAGTAGTGTCCTCTACCATCTCCAGAATTGAGATTTCTGTATGAGCTACCTTTTTCTCTGCCTGTTTCTTTTGGTTAGTTGCATTTTCTACAGAACTAGCAGCATCCTCGTTATCTAGGTGCATGAAGAAATATCAGATAAGTTTGGTTGCAGTACCTTCTTTGAAAATTAGAGATAAAGAAAATTAGAAATTAATCCATTGGATAACCAACAATTGTAGTTCTGCAGATGTCCTCTTTTTAATCGGTGTTCAGTGAATTTAATTCTCATATAGGAGTCAAGAAATAAAGAACATATGATCATCTGCATATCTCATGAATCACAAGACTGGTTTTGGCAAACCAAATAGACCAAAATAGGTGAATAAAAATCTTCACAAATTGACAAAGCTACATGTTTTCTGTTAAAAGCTTACAGTGCAGACATAACCAAGTGCCAAAGATAAGGTATTTTCTCGTGTGTAAGATATCGAACTAACCTCCGCTGTCATCTTGGCCAGCTCGAGTAATTCCACCCAAGACCTTGTATGCTTCTGAATGAACCGAGTCTACCCTCATAGAGTAAATCTTAACTCCAGCTTCAAGAGTGCAACTTGCCTGACTTGGACGTACACAAATGTTTCTTAAAACATGAATATGAACTCTTAAGTTTCCTATTCGTTTTCTTTGTGGGTATTCTCAAAAGTCTTAGCAGCGTCTTAAAAAAGAATGAAATCGGAAGCTTTACCTTTTGAAAATTTGTTTCCGTGTTGTTCTCATCTTCAACTTTAATTATCTCACAAAGATGGTCGATCAAATTCAACTCCCACGTATTCTTTTGATTGATTTTCTGTTTAACACAAAACCTACAGAACATAATGAGAAACATCCACCAATCCCACTCATATGGATTCCAAGCATCATATCCAGGGACTTGCAACAAGAAAATTAAATGCCCAAAAAAAGTAAAGTAAGAAATTGCGAGTGTAACAGAGACCATACAGACTGCTAGACTACTAATATCACTCTAAAGCCTCAGTTTCATCAGAATCGTATCACCCACGACCAAATTAGAAGAGAAGAAACCTTTAGTGACGAAAAATTCTCCACTTTTATGACTACGGAAATAGACAGAACTCAGTTACTTACGTTTTCACTGGCCAATTTGATACAATTCTGGAACAATTCGAGAATCTGCTGTTTGTCAAAGCACGGATCTGATTCCTTCTCAGGCTGAGGCCCACGAGCGAAAACCACAGACTTACGACGGCTAGCGGCGACTCTGGCAGCGCGAGCTTGTTCCCGTTCCAGCCTGTCATCGTTGGATCCCAAGAAGAACGGACTTGTCGGAGCCTGAATCCGAGTCGTCGTCGAAGTTGGCCTTTGCTTAGGGTTTGGAGTCAAGGATTCCTCCATGGCAGTAGTTCCCGGCAAGAGAAAAGAAAAAATTGCTCACCGGAAAAAAAAAAAGATATATGCTCGATGGGAGACTAGACGACGAAAATCCGTCCGTTGGGTTCAACGGAGCTATGTGGATAGAAAGAATTCAATTAATTTGGGTATTTTTTAACGGAGCTATCTGATTCAACGGAGCTATCTGATTAGGGATTTTTTATTTTCCCTCCGCTTTGGTGTTTTGAATTCCAGTGACGCTGCTGAACGTGTCATTATTACATAATCACCCTCATCAGATATTGTAACTGTAAGTGACGTGGCATATTCCACACCATTGATGTATTTTTTTTTTTCGTCGTCAGGAGCCAAAACACCGTCACAAACAAATTAAATACACAGAAGGTCCGGTTCTTTATGATTAATTCGGTTAAAACTTGGTTGTGAACTAACCGATAATTCCAATGCAATAACAAATAACAACTCATAATAGAGAACCAAAATAGTTAATACATCTGAAGATTGATTTTTCAGTCAAAACAGATTTGATTTTTCAGTCAAAGAGCTCTCTTAAGATAAACCGTTATAAGAGTGCAGTGTTCAAACGGTTTATAGTTGACTCTAACATCCTAGTTTCACTTTCACATGTTCGGATGTCCGAAACCTCCAGCTGGTGGTGGATGTGGTAGGTTGGGCCCACTACCATTAGCAATGAACCAGATGGAGGAGGCGGTGGCGGTTGACCTTGAGGTGGTGGTGGTGGTGGTGGTGGAGGCAGAAGGCCATTTGATTCAACAGTGGACTGAGGCTTGAATGGTTCTGGCTTGTTCGGCTTAAAATACACCTGCAACTGTTTATCACAATTTATTTATCATTAATTTCAATTAAACAAAACAAAAACCTGTCCAATCCCGGAGAAACAAATAAACCTATGGTGTTATTACGATAGGAAACACTTACAGTAAACATTTTTGAGTCTGGATCCCAGTGAGAGAACAACTTTGGGGTTGATTTATCTATCTCTGTGCTAGGAACCTGAACACATGTGAAACATGACCATCAATATCAGCAAACAATCTCCAGTAAGACATGTTCATATACTAGAACCACAATCATATAATGAATGCAAATATGTAATCGATCCAATCAAGAATTGTGGAAAAAAAGAAGACATACCTTGAAGGCTATGATTTCATATGGTTCAGCTGCAAACAGAAGGTACTGATATTTCTTGTCATAAGGTTGAACTTTCTGCACACAAAACAAAAAGAAAGAGGATTATTCACTATGGGAAGCCTGGTGAAGAAAAAAAAGTACGTTTATGAGAGACATAAATAAGGACTTGTAACACTCACCTGCTCATATGAAGACATGACACGATGTTTGGGCTTTATGTTGTCCTCTATTTCAGGATATTCAATCTGTAAACCAAAGTTGAAGAAAAAACAGAAACATTTAGAAATTACAGTTAGATAAATCTCTGTTGTATACTAGATAAAGTTCAACAATAATAATTTTTATATGCTTAACCTGGAACAAGAGAGATCTTTGCTTCAGCTCGGGGTCGTACTGCTTTGTAACCCGGTACCCTGGTCTACCGATTTTAACTGCAAGAACATACATAAGATGGAGAATAATTAATTAACCAAACCTTTAAAGCTGATACTAAGCAATGGAGAAATTATCAACAAGACCTTTAAAGCTGATATTTAGCAAAACCTATGTACCTAACCATAGCATAGATAAAAGACTCCTGCAATCACATAAGCGAAAATAAGAGAAAGATATAACTTCTAGACCAATCACATTCCCATCGTATACAATAAACATAAACAACTTCTTACCTGTTCTGCGAACTGAGACTTTGCGCTTGTGTGGCTGTGGCTGAGTAGGAGCTTCCTTAGCCTCACGGGCAGCTCGCTTTGCCAAGTTGGTCTGATGCCTTTTACCTTGAGTATGCGCCAAGTAGTTTCCTTCGTTGTTATGCAGCGTCAGACATAGCTTGCACTAATAGCTTCACAACATAAAACAACATTTAATCAGTGAACTCATGGAAAGAAGGTAAAAAAACCCTAATTTAAGAAACACCAATAAAATTAACTCAGGAATTTTCACGCCACACACAAATGCACACACCAAATACGTATCGGGATAGGAAGCTTGATGAACTGCATAAAATAAGAATAGCACATGATTAAACGGTGAATTCTTAATCATCGAACAATGAGTCTATGCGCGGGCAAGCATAATACAAGTTGATAAAGGTCAAAAAAAAAACAAGGATGATGAAACTTACCTTCCAAGATGATTTCGCATGAAATAGGGATCTTTGGCGAGGTCTATGGTTTCGAGAGCAAGACGACGGAGACGCTCACGGCGATCGATGGCATCGTTCTGGTCGGAGGCGGCGCCTCCACTTCCTGGCTTCGAACCCCATTCTCTATCGATAGCTTATAAGTTCAATCCTTTCACCCAACACCCAAATCCTCTATCGCTCTTTTGTCTCTTTCGATTTGCTGACAAAATCCTCCAAAAGTTGAGGAAGGATTGAGATTTGATTATATGGAGATGAAGGTTTTGGGTTTGGTACCGAATAAAAGAGTATAAAGACAGATTAAGGCCCAATATATCGGCCCATATGCTTTTTAAATAAAAATAAAATAAATCTAAATGCGTTTTAAATCTTTGGACTGTTTTTCCTCCGACAAAACTCCTTGTACAAATCTTTTATGAAAAAAAAAAATTATAGATCTTATTTATAATCATCAAAAGATCAGTGGGTAGGATTCCAATTTCCAACTTTGATTATTAAAAATCAATATAAATTTACTAGAGTTTCATTTAATCTTAGGATTCTCTGAGTCGGACAATGATAAGTTAGGTTAGAGTTACAAGTATTTAGAGTTTCCATGAGAATGCGGTATTAAAAATGAGTTCATATAAACTGGTCTCTAGGTATGGTTTAGTCCAACTATATTTGGTGTGTGGGCTCTATCTGATGATCCCCTCTAATTTTGGTGGGGCAATATAATAAGTTTAAGTCCACTGCCAATCCGACAAAAGAATAAGGTTTGTCTAATCATCTCTCTCTCTCATGTCCTCCTTCTCCTCATACCTTTTTTGCTTTGGGTTGTTTTTGGGTCGAGTTGGGATTGTAGTATCTTTTGAACTATATTATCCTAAGTGTTGCAACCATCTCTCTCTTTAAAAAGGTTTCTTTCCTTCACTTTTTTTTTTTGTTTGGTTTAATGTCCTTACCTTCCTTATGTGAAACAAGATAAACCCCAAATATACTAAACAAGACAACAAAAAATGATTCGATTTCTACGTCTTTGCCTCTTTGTTCTTCTCTTTAGTCTCGTTTTTGTTTTCTATAAAGCCCCAAGAATTCATGCTGCTGGAAGACGAAGCTTTTCCTCCGGACCTTCTAGAAGAGACATAGGGTTCTTCCACTCGTATGCCACACGTGTAATGGGTTCCGGAGGATTCAAGCAGGAGAAGAGAAAAATTCCGACGGGGTCGAACCCTTTACATAACAGGTGATACAAATGGGTTTATTTCTCCCTCCCTTGTTTTTAAACTGGAGAATATATGTAAAATGTATATATATATATATACACATATATGGTGTATACATACTCCCGTATAACATTGTGTAGGAGTTATTGATATATATATTTAAGTTTGGGATATGCATAATTTTGACAATTCAGATCGATTGTAATTGGTCATATGATGTTTATGTATGTAGATATAAGTATAGTTATGTGTAATTATTCTATGCTCGCAAAAATATGATTCCTTATATGGTTAATAACACATATAACATGGATTTTGTTTAATCGTACCATACTATCGTTAGCATAGATACATTTAATATCAAGTGCAGCAATATTATGTTTGGAAAGATGGTTTTCTTTTCCTTTTTTTTTATTGTCGGCGGGACGATAATTTTCTTTTACTACCTAATATATTATGGTTTAAAAACTATTATAATTCGAAAAGAAAAAAAAAAGACTATTAAAATTCATTTTGAGAATAACAGACTTTAAATGAATGTTAATGAGAGGCCTGATAGAGTAGTAGTTGGATCCAAAGGCAATGTTATACCAAGTTAGAAATTAATCTCTTCTCTGCAATCATTGTTAAATTGTCTTCTTCACGCCTGTAGAGAAAAGAAATTCAATAACTAGCCGATCATTAGTCTATAAACATATAAAGGGTTGGCAAAATATAGTATTTGATGTTGATGCTTAATTATTATGGAAACAGCAGAAGGGAAATAAAAAATAATTAAACATTATATTGGTTGGTGTTGAAAATTATGGTTTAATGATTTGGTTTATGGTTGATGCTGAAAATAATTCTGTAAGATAGACTACTCCAATCAACTTGCTGAAATTCGAGCTTTGTGTAAGAAAATGTGACTATATATTTCTTAGCTTAGCTTGTGTTTTAAGTTATAAACTATAGATATGGTTGTCTCGTATAGAAAAAAAAAAGTATGAAAAAATCACCAAATAAATTTGCTCCCATTTATTTTCATCACAACGACTTGAATTTATTTTTAGTGTTTCGCGCATGCGCATTTGTTTATTGTGCAATAGGAAAAATCAACTTTAATCAACCAAATTATGATGCAGTTGAAAATGGAAAAAGGGTATAGTTTGTTTTCTTGATATCAATTATAGCAGAAGACATTATAATCCCAAAAAGGGTAACTCAAAGTCGGATACGTATCGATGTATGATATTGCAAACAAAAAGTATATTGTAGTGTTATTTTCATACAAGTGATAACACTTCAAGGATCAATCATGTCTGAAAGAGGTCTTGTTATAAGAAAAGCATTAAACTGGCCAATTTGTTTTTTAGTAGAGATTAAAAAATTGATAAAAAAAAACAAATTAAACTAATATAAGAAAATACATCACAATATATATGATTCGAATGTTCAAAAATATATGGAAAGTAAAAATTTAAATTCTAATGATTGTTTTGTGGTTGATGCTGAAAAATGATTCTTTAAGATTGAATACTCCAACAAACTTGCTGAAATTTCGAGCTTTATTTGTCTATAATATTTAGACTATATGGTTCTAGTTTAGCTTGTGTATTCACTTTTAACTTTTAAGTTATAATGACCTAGACATTTGGCTATCCCATACTAAAAAAGGCAGAAAGAAATCTCCAGACTATTTTGCTCTCATTTATATTTATGATCACTTCTTAAATTCATGTTTGTCTTCTTCCGCGATATTTCAACGCATGAGTTATTTGGACTAAAACTCTAATTATGCCTTAGGCTAAATATCGGAGCCACTCTTATTGGTAAACCCTTGTTGGGCATATGGAAAGGACCCTATTGTTTTCCTTCATCGCCCTTCCTTCCACTTACCATCTGCAAATTAAACCCGAACTTCATTAACCTGTGTATTACTACTCATCATGCAAGTTTCTATAGTGTATTACACCCTTTATGAAATTTTCAGTCTTTCTAGTTGAAACGAATGAACCCGTATGCATAATAAGATAATTAGTCTTTCTATAGTGTATTACACCTCCTTGTCACTCTTTTCAAAGCCAGATTTGAACTGGTCATAATTAGTCACCTCGGCCGGTTTAAACGGACATTCACCCAAAACCTTCAAAAGATTATCCTAATGCAGCATTTCTTTCTCTAGTAAAAAGCTCAGCGTCCAGAGCCACTTGCTCTTTGTGTTCCTGGATCAGCTCCACGGTCTTGTCCTAAGTTTTGCTCAACCATTCCCTAACCTCCTCATCTATGATCTCGTGTGAAACCGTACATGGTTACTTGCGTGTACGTCCAGATAGTCCTGTGCACCCGTTGAGATTTTTCCTATAAATACCTGCATGGAAATTATTCTTTAACATATCTTGAACCGTAAAGTAAAATCTTTAATCTCATTAAAAATAGGTAAAAGAAAAGCAATTTAGTTACCTGCTCGGCTGCTCGACCACCTGAGCACAACAACAAAAAAATACACTCAGTTTTGTAGTTTCCAATAAAATCATAAAAGAAAATTAATGGCGAAAATCTAATCCACTTGCATTTAACGGTTTAGAAAACCGATTTTTGGTTTCCGGTTCTCAAACCGATTTCCAAACCGAAGTGAAAGGGAAGAGTAAAGTTTGAATCGTCCGCTGTAGCAGAATCATGAACAAAGACATCGGAACCATGTCTTCTTCCAAACCCTCGCGACTCTTCAACGTTGTAACTCAGAAGCAGAGTTCTCCTCCAGTTTTAATTCTAGACAGAGAAACCGCCAGAAAAATCACGTCGTATCTGGAGATTTCCACAGTCGGGAAACTTCAGTCTAATCCATCGCTTCTCTTCAACCTGAATTCAAACGTAACCCGTCTCGTTCTATCTGAACCCACTCTCCCAACTCAATCTTGCATAGGTTTCTTCAAGTATCTCCGCACATTCGAATCCCATCTCAAACCCGATCTCACGGCGGTTGTCACATTATCTCACCGGCTCTACTCCGACCGGAGATTCCACGAGATGAGATCTCTTCTGAATTCGGTTGCTTCCGACGGGTTTTACGGACGTCCGGTCGACATTTTAGAATCCGCGATGGTGGATTGTGACATTTCTGAAGAAAAAAAGCTCGAATTTTCGGAAACGTTATTCGATTTGATGTTTAGGGTTTATGTGGATAATGGAATGTTCGAAGAGGGTTTAAAGATTTTCGATTACATGGTGGAGAAGGGATTGAAAATCGATGAGAGATCCTGCATTGTTTTTCTGGTGGCGGCGAAGAAACGCCGGAGGATTGATCTCTGTTTGGGTATTTTCAAGCGAATGGTTGATTCTGGAGAAAGGATAACTGTTTATTCTTTGACGATTGTGGTCGAAGGATTATGTAGAAGAGGTGAAGTTGAAAAGAGTAGGAAGCTGATAAAAGAGTTATCCGGTAAAGGAATCATCAAACCTGAAGCTTACACTTACAACACCATTATCAGTGCTTATGTTAAACAAGGAAACTTCTCCGGTGTAGAAGAGATTTTGAAGGCGATGAAGGAGGATAATGTGTTGTATAACAAGGTTACGTATACGCTTCTGTTGAAATCGAGCGTCAAGAATGGGAAAATGGTTGATGCGGAGAAACTGTTTGATGAAATGCGTGAGAGAGGGATAGAATCTGATATCCATTTGTATACTTCTCTGATAAGTTGGAATTGCAGAAAAGGAAATATAAAAAAAGCGTTTTTGTTGTTTGATGAATTGATAGAGAAGGGACTTTCGCCGAGTAGTCACACTTACGGAGCGCTTATTGACGGAGTCTGTAAAGTAGGGGAAATGGGTGCAGCTGAGATATTGATGAACGAGATGCAAAGCCGAGGAGTTAATATCACTCAGGTTGTATTCAATACGTTGATTAATGGCTACTGCAGGAAAAGGATGATTGATGAAGCTTTAACAATTTATGATGTGATGGAGAAGAAAGGGTTTGAAGCTGATGTTTTCACTTTTAATACCATTGCTAGCTGTTTGAATAAATTAAAAAGGTACGATGAGGCAAAGCGATGGCTATTCAGGATGATGGAGGGTGGTGTGAGGCTTAGCACGGTTAGTTATACTAATCTAATCGATGTTTACTGCAATGAAGGGAACATTAAGGAGGCAAAGAGGCTATTTGTGGAGATGAGCAGCAAGGGAGCACATCCCAACGCTTTCACATACAATGTGATGATCGATGCATACTGCAAGCAAGGGAAAGTAAAGGAAGCCCGTAAACTAAGGGCCAACATGGTAGCAAAAGGGATGGATCCGGATTCATATACCTACACGTCTCTCATTCATGGGGAATGTATTGCTGATAATGTGGACGAAGCAATGAGGCTCTTTAGCGAGATGGGATCCAAGGGTTTGGATCAGAGTTCTGTAACATACACGGTGATGATCTCGGGTTTGTCCAAAGCTGGAAAATCAGACGAAGCCTTTGGATTTTATGATGAGATGAAAAGAAAAGGGCATACAATAGATAATAAGGTTTATACTGCACTCGTTGGAAGTATGTATTCACCTGAGACTTAGAACATGATCGTCAAACTAAGATCTATTTTAGATGGTAAACTCTGAGATCTACCTGTTGATGGTTGAAAACTTGAAACCGTTTACTCAAGTCAGAACCTTCTTTTTGCTGGAAGATTCTTTGAGAGAGTTGAGGTGAGGTTTGTATCGGACGTTGCTTCTGGGTAAATATCATTTTGTATCGATGAAGAGGCCATTGTGTCTACGCAGTAAATAAAACAAAGCTCGACTCTTTTGGTATATTATATTGTTAGAGAAATTGCCTGTCCACAAAACAAAGCCTTTGGACTTTATGTAAAGCTGATATCAACAGAGCAGAACCCTGTAAACCAAAATTTAAGGACTCAGATGTTGATTCTGTATATGCATGAAGAGCTAGAGAAGCCAGCCATTAATGAAGCTTGTGAAGATAGATATGTACTTTGGACTATAATGTCTTAGAGATTGAAGATATGATGAACTTTTAAATCTGAGATGGATTGATGGAACCAAAACACTTCAATAAGCTGAAAATCGAAGGTTAAAAGCCAATGATGACGAGGGTAACACTCGGAGAAAGATGGACAGAATCACAACTCGTAATCGAGGCCAGCTCCATATTTCCAGGCCTCTAGACGTCTTTTCCACTGGAACTTCGTCTTTAATGGAAATTCTTCCAAAGCTGGCCTGAGGAATACACAACAGATTAAGGTTCAGGAAACACGACATTGATAATATGACAGTCATGGCGGTAGATGCGACAGTTAAGGAGATTCATAAACATTTCACCTTATTACTGGATCGATGTATGCAGAGAGGAACGTATACAAGCCCAGCATGAAAAAATGAACTGACCAGTCGAGCAGAACAGGTATCCCGACCTGAGGAAATCACCAAAGAAACCAGAGTTCATGAATAAATGGAGAGAATTTTCAATCTTATGTTTGGTGTCCTGGCTTTCTGGCTCAAAGATGCAACAATGAGTTTCGTATGAACGCTATACCTGTCTGAATATCGATGGAATTATCTGAGGTTTGGTCAGCATGACAAGGCCTAATGTCTTTGCTAGAGGACCAAACTGTATTATATCCTGAAGAAATGGTCTGAGAACCGGATCGCCCAATCTCTACAAGAGAATATATGAAACCATTGCGTAGAAATCAAAGTTCAAAAGGTCTCATCTCCCAGTTTCCACATAAGAACAAGGTGTACATACCTGCATGCAGTTGAAATTTACGTGGAGAAGCTCGTTGATGAAGCCAGGGGAAACATCGGGTTGTTGCTTCGCAGACATTGCTCTTTGAAACAGCCATGATGCGCTCAAGTTGGGCTGTTGTTCAAAAGACAAACGGCTTCACTGAAGTTAATGGACAGGGAAGATAGAATTAGATATTGTTCAGAACCATAGAGATTTACCATGTAAGGATTTAGCTTTGATAAGCTGTCCGAGTCCAGTAAATCTCCATCTATTGCCTCACAGATACCTTTTTAATTTAATTGGAGAATAAGATTATCAGAAAGTCTAAAGAGTTCTGCAATGTATTCTTAAAACTTTCATGATGTAATAATATTTTCCATGTTCATTGACACACTTAGACAGCTACTGTCAAAGAGTGAATGTATATACCATTGGACAATCTTCCAAGGTGTCTGGTCAAACTTCCAAAACCCCCAAATGAAACAGGTGACTGAATTCCGCTAGCATCACCAAACTGCATTGAGTAAGAGTTTGCAAGAAACTTTGATCATTCGGTTTCTCGAATTGTCAAGCCGCATGATTTTCTTGATACTAGCATATGTACAAATGAACAGATAAAACCCACCTGTAGAACACGATCAAATGCGGCTTGTAACGGACTGGTGATAGGTCCAATCCAACAGGGTTAGATATGTCAGAATGCAGCAGTATTATTGTATGAAACTGGTAAATATAATTATAATATCAATGATAAGAGATTCCACTTCCAGATGATATACACGACATCAATGGAGTTTCATGAACTACCTGTTTCGGTATGTAGGAAAGATCCCGTATACAACTCTTAGTATTTTCAATTCATCAAGGGAGACTCCCTGCGCTAAAAGACATCAGGAAAAGAAAGAAACTTTATAAAAGATTCACCATAAGATGGAAACTCACTTGGTATTTCGGCATTTGTTTCCAGTATTCTTCAAGTAAATCCTCTAAACTCGGAGATGTTGATTGCGGTTTAGTGTAAGTGAACATGTAAGTAGTCCGGTCTAAAGGACCAGAACCAGCTGGGAAGGCCTTCAAGCAACAACATGCAGCCTCATTTTAGATCCGAATCTTATATATTTTCCGAAATTGGGTAGGATGGGGAATCAAAACAAGATTTTTTACCTCCCAAAAGAGCTGTACATTGGAATCAGCTACTTTGGTCACCGATGAACTACTGTAAATCACATCGCTGGATGAGTTCTCCTTAAACCCATGAGCACAAGATCCAACAACAAGGCACATTCCATCTGGCTTTCTACCACTTTTAATCTTTTGTAGCAGAATACATAGCAGGAACGATATTCTTATCAATAATTTAAAGAAGCAAAATTGGTAATTTAGAAGTATTTGTAGATGTCACTGGACAACACACAATTTGCTCAAGAAAGGTGAATCAGAAAATTCTCCTTTTTCGGCTTTAATTCATGCAAATGAAAAGTAAAATTTGATATACCATTAGACCAAAATATGACCTGCTTCAGAATAGGAGAAAAATTTCCCATTGCATCGATGACCAGACGAGAAGATAATATGTCACCTTTAGAAAGTTGCATAACCTATCAATAAAAAAGTTCAAACAACTCATATGAATTTGTCGAATTCTCTTCTTAATTAGGATAATCTTAGGGAAAAACAACAGACAACTCACAGCTAAATCATCGTAGATGACGATGCTTGAGAGGCTGCAGTCTTCTAAAATGACTCCACCAAGAGAGATGAAACGTCGTTTCACAGTCTCCACAAGTTTAGCTGGGCTGGTTCAAGACGCAAAATGGAAAATCCAATTCATCACTTTCATAAGTTAGCAGAACACAAGGGGACATTTATTTCCCTTTGTATCAGAGAATGAGAGGAGACAGGACTCACGAAACGCCGAGATTAAGAATATTTTCAACCCATATATCACCAAGATTCTCGAATCCACATCTGTTCTGCATTTTTTCAAGATAACCTTAAGCATCATGGGTTTTTAATAGAGCATCAAGGCTTTACTTGCTGAACTGAACAAAAGCTTTACCGGATTGAACTTTGCAGCAATTACTTCTTCGATCTCTTCTTCTGTTAAAACTCCGACTTCAGTCAGCTCCTTCATCTCTTTTTTTGAGATATTCCATTCTTGATCTCTCTAATTCACCACAAACCAAAAAAAAAGCATTAGCAACTTCGCCAACTACATCTCAATCTCAACCACAACATAAGTTAGAAGATTTACCCCTTTGATTGCATTTCTCTCCACCACAGCAACTCTTAAACCCTTTGCACATAAAGCTGTGGCAAGGAAGATCCCCAAAGTACCCCCACAAACCGCTATGTCAAAGGTTCCAATGAGATTATTCCCCATACCATAGTCTTGAGAAAAGCCAGAAACCCTTGAAACTATTTGCTTGGTTTCTTGTGGTCCTGCAAGATGTTTTGAAAAGACTCACATTCATCGCCAACTAAAATATCTTCTTACTTCACAAGAATTTTAACAGTTGTTTGTTTGTACCTGTTGGTTGAGTACATATGTTGGACCAAATATCGTCAAGTCTCTTCAAGGCCTTGTAAGAGTAAGCACCACCAGCACCTCCGGCTTCTCCACCAACTGAAATGTTCTCCATTATTTTCTGCATATCGAAATGATTGAATTCATACTCAGCAAAAAAGTATCTCCTCGTGAAGTTAACCGTGCTTATGCAAATGGGTAAAGGCTCTCAAGATTCAAATACTACAAACACTGGATAAAAGAGACAAAACAATGAAATTTTCACTTTTCCTGTGTAATGAAAATCAGTTATAGGAGCAAAATTTTTATCAATGAACTACGATGTTAGTGATTCCATCACAATGCATACCGCAAAATCATCTCTATTTATGATAAAGTCGAAACTTTTGTATCATCTGATGCAGACGAACATAGAACTGAGCGTAATCGTTTCATCAAGCAAGCAACTTTTTTAGCAGTGACAGGACATCTTCAAGCTATTTCTATGGAAACTTCAAAGTCGGAAATAGAGAGAAACCTTGACCTGTGTTCTAGAGGGAGCCACTTGTGTTTGAACGCACACTGCTGTCGGAGCTCTCCCTCTTCTTCGGTTTGTCCGAGCCCTTGACTCGTAATTAACGAACCCATTGAAGTGCTGAAACTGCAAAACCACCATGAGCTCCACAAAATCAAGAGATGGTATAAAACCCAGAACGGATAAAAAAACTGTGATAAAACTGGGAGATTGATTACGCAATGTGTCAGAGAATGTGACACGTTAAAGGACCAAAATTGAACAAAACAAAAACATTTGGCTTAAAATTGAAATCTATCTAAATACTAAGGGTCAGCTATGTGACACTTTCAGTATATCCCTCTCCAAGCTTTTTTACAGAAATAAAAAATCAGAATGGAGCTCACAGTTCCATCTCCGTTGACTATCTTCACCATTCAGAATTGAAATCAAAATGCCTTACAATCATTCAAAGCCAGAGTAACCTTTTTGACATCTTTGAGAGAGACAGAGAGAGAGAGAGGACGAAGAATCAAAAGGAAACTCTCAAATTAAGGATCTTGTTTTCCAGAAAATGTAGCATTTTAATTTGAATTAAAAATAAAGGAACAATTAATTTGTTGGAAATTAATTTCACAACAGTAACCTAAAGAAAACCCAAAACAAGATAACAATTCTCTTTTGACGAAACTACCCTTGGTAGAAACACATACTAAGTGAGACGAGACGGTCGATTAAAAAAAAAAAAAGGAAATTGAAGAGTTCCTTGGAGTTTAAGCAATTTAGATTATTTCCTTTTTTATCGTGACAAAACAAAAAATAGAGATAATTTCCTTTTTTTTCGGAACAACGCGGCTCACTTTCCACACTTGTATATTTCACTACTACTCTCATTCTTTCCATATTTTCTTCATCAAAGCACACACTGTAACCCTAAGCCACCTGAGTTTTATTTCCTTTGTACGCTCTCTTTCTATCCGAGAATCAACAAACGAAGAAAGAAAGAAAGAAAAAAGATGAATGATTTGTTCTCTGCTGCAATCAAGAGCACTTATCATACGCGAAACCCAGGGGGAGTCCAGCGATGCATCGATGCATTGAATCAGTTGATGTCTTTGTCTCTCTCCGTTAAGGATATTCTTCAATTCTCTAAGTCCGTATTCAAACTCGAGACTTTGAGAAGACATAGAAACCCTAAAATCAGAAAAGAGTCTCAATCCTTGTTTGATTCCTGGTTGAGGACGCTCTACTCGCAAGGAAGAGACAAATCATCTTCCAAGGCCGGTCTTAACACAGTTCGTCTGAAGAATACGAGGAAAGAGGAAAGTACAGGCTTTTCGGAGTTGAAGAGGGAAGATCACCAGTCGTCTTTGACGAAGAAAGACGCAAAGACAAATCTTTTGGTTTCGAACAAGAAACAAGATCAGAAAGCTCTGACTCTTCAAGCTGTGGTAAAGATTGAGACAAAGACCGATGCTTGCAAGTCTGTTACGACCAAGCAACCACTTGGGGCAGTTAAAGATGCTGGAAAGATTTCTTCTGTTACTACCACGGCCCTTCCCCAGCAATCGAGACGAAACATCAAAGACAAAGATGGTCAAGTTACAACCAAAACCTTGACTCCTCCTCCGAGGAGAGTTGCTGCTTCTGCAAACCCTAAATCTGCGGCTTCCAGGACTAAAACAGAGGAGATGGTCGAGTTGTTCGAAGCAGCAAAGAAAGCCGCTGACGTGGCCAATGCTAAGGGGATTCTCTCGGGCAAAGCAGATGCGTCTCGATGCGTTGATGCTATCTCATTACTCATGAAGATCAATGTCATTCCAAAACCTAAAGACCCAAGAAGGATGATGGAAAGGCTTGAGCGACTTGCAAAGCACAAAGACCGCAAGATTTGCAATGCTGCATCATCCCTTCTCCAACTATGGAGGCAGAGGATCAGTGAACAAGAACGTAGAGAGTCTGCCACCAAGACGTTTTCTAATAACAACCCTCGTAAAGATCATCGAACATGCGGTCAGGGCTTCGCCAGAGTATCTACAAATACAATGAAATTAGTGGTGTGAAGATCGTAGTTTGATCAAAAGAATGTCTCTTGGTGGATTCAATAGTTTGTAGTAAATCATTGTATCACGAGTAGTATGGGAGTGTGATGGAATATTTGTATTAAAGGTATGAGTGACATTTTGTAACGTCATCCCGGTGAGATGAATATATATGCTTTTACTTTTTATTTGCTTTTTTTGTTTTCGTTCTGCATCAAAACCTGAGTTCGTAAAACTATGCGTCTTTTACATTTATTTGCTCTGTTTTCTTACACACAAGAGATCAAAATTCGAGAGAGAGAGAGAGAGAGAGAACCAGTAATGGTGAGTACTTCCGAAACAAAACATTCACAAGTACTAATCCCTTCACTCGATTTTGTTCTGCAAGTCCCTGCCATTGTGATACGCCATTACGTGCATAATATAGGAAGAAGAAGCCAAAGAAAAGTTGAATTAGTGAACATGACGAAGAAATTGAGTACAAAAGGTCTTTTTTATTCATCAACTGAGAACATAGTATAGTAGTTAATAACAAAAAAACAAATATTGAGTGTTTTCAATTGGACCGTTATTTCATCCAAAAAGAAAACCAAGAAGCAACAAAAAAATATCAGAATGAATATAGCTTTAGGGATATTTGGTTAAGTTATCACTGCACTTTTCTTCCTCATTGTCCAGAAGGCAGCATAGTATCGGTTCTGCAGAACAAATAAACCCACGTTTAGATCCGAAATCAAAACCCCAAAAATAGAAACAGATAAACGAAATTGAGCTTAAAGATTATAAATAATGAAATCCAGAGTGACATGAACATCTGACCTGCATCATAGACTTGGGATTTGTAGTGTACGTTGTTTCAATGGTTCTTTCTTTCTGCAAATGATAGGACAAGAACTGAGTGTGGAAGAACATGGGATGATTTATTTTCTACAGGAAAATGTCATTGTTCTAGGTTACCTCGATCTCGAACCCATAATGTGAAGCAACTCTCTTTACATCCTCCAAACTTAGCTCGATTGACATTTCCTAAGGAGAAACAAGAAGTGTATTGTGAAATACGAGTTATACAGCGAGAATGTGGGACAAGTCCAATGCTTACATTTTCGTGGCCATATGTGTCCGCAAAGTGATACAGCAGAGGTCCTAAATTTATCCAAACCTGATGGAAAATTGATTTAGGCAGTCAGGAGCATTAAAAGATCAAAGGCGTTAGAAAGAGTGTATCAGGAAAAATTACTCCTCCATCCTTTAAGATCTTGGATATGGTTTCGATGTACTCGATGATGTTATGAGCAGTGTCGATGAAAAAGCAAGTCACAACTGCATCCCACATTCCTGCAATTCAGTGTTACCGGTTACTTTTGGACAAATGAATGCTGTAGTTGATATGAAACATAAAGCATCTTGGCCTAAACAAAAACACGTAATCACGAATTCTTACCTGCATGACTTGATTCATTGTAAACTTCAACAAAATCACCACCACACATAGAAAAACCTTCCGTTATTCCTGCACTGCTCCAGAACATGTTTATACAAAACATTTTAGTAAAGTGACATAATGATTGTGGTTACATGAAATCACCAATGCAAGTTGCTTGATCACTTTCAATTGAGTTCCCTTATGTCTTACCAGGAAAACAGATACATAATACCTTAAAACGAACCATACAAACATTTCTATGACGAGTGATACTTTCAATTGAGTTCGATAAAGGCATACCTTGCAGGATGAATATCAGGAATAGAAACAGGGCGTAGTTGATCATTGTCTGAGAGCGAATTGCAGTTGCTGTGTATCCAGGGATATATTGTCCACTCACCGGGCGTTTGTGCACTGATGAAAAAATCAAGCTGAGCAAAACTCAAAACTGGACCAAAGGCAAGAAACTACTTTGACAAAATTTAGCGATACACCAGAGAAGAAACTACATCATGGACTCTCCAAAAGCAATCGAGAAAAACACTGAGAATTGAAAATTTAGAGGTTGGCTGTTTTGAAAAATGTCCAAGGGACATGTATATTGATTGGGATAATTGATATCTATTTTCTCAAACAACCAAATATCCCACCTAGAAGGGGGACAGGAAAGACTCTGTGAGAAGTGGACAAACAGAGAAACAAATTATAAGGAAGTTAAGAAGATAAAACATATTTAGGAAAGTAAGAAACACTTACTAATTCAGAATAAAACTTGAGCATATCATCATGTAGTATGAAAATTCATTTCCTTGGCTAATGAAACCTGTTCAATGCACAAGAGTTGTAATATTCTTTCTTATCATCGAAGCTTAACCAAAAATTTTATTTCTCCATGGCATACCTAGACAAGAAATTTCAAGAGCCAGACGTCCAAGTCCAGCACCGGGGACTAAACAGGCAGGAGGGGCGCTGCAAATCATATAATTAACTTTGTAAGCAGCGTGAATGCAGCAGGTACTAAAATCCTCATTTAAATACTAGTTGTCTTGTCAAGACAATAAAGTGAAGAATTGTCCTATGTATTATGCAACTATAAACAATGAGTTGCCTTTCTGGTTGGTCCCAATTACAAATAGGGACAACATTGTATCATATTGAACTTGGTTTTCAAGAATGAATGCAAGAGGTTATGATGTTAAAAATATTAAAAAAAAAATACTAGTTGTCTTGTCTATCTCGCTTGTTAGTTCTCAATAGACAAAAAAGGAACTAAAAATTTGTCAATTTGTCTCTACGCAGGACTTCGTGTCTCAGACAGCAAGCAACCAAATTTGAAAATTGCATAGTAGTAAGGAAAAAAAGTCTTTCCACAAACTCAGAATGCATTAAGGAGAGGTCAGAGACTCAAAAAGTCAAAAATAACAGTAGCACGATGTACCTCTCCTTCTGACGATCAGGAAACAAAGAATCAAGCTCGTCAAGTATAGGCTTGTAGCATTGGTCTCGTTCTCTCTGACCCTATACGTAAAAAAAAAAATATACAACTAACAACTCAATTTGTGATATACTATCATGATAGAAACTGAGTAAACCATTGTAAGAATAAAATGGCAAAAAGAAATACGGTTACCTCTGCGGCCCAGTCTCGAACTATATTCCTTATTATACAGCGAACCTGTGTTAGAATACAACAAAACCATGCACGTCAACATGTTCGATTAGTGAGCGAAACATACAACAACAAACATATGCAGTTCAACGGGTGTGTCTGTCATCTCTATCATGTGCATATGCGTAGCTGCAAAGCGTACTTAAGCTCAACAGGAATCACTTAAATTCATGAGATAGTCGACTCCTAGAATTGTCCAAACTGCCTAATGGATTAGACCTTGAAAATAAATTCTAACAGTTCACCTTACTATATTTATCTCTGAACACTCCGAGAGCTCTAACACAGTTATGATTACCTAGGAAGAAGAAAGCGGATTTCATCAGCCATACAAAAAATCAAAATCATACCTTATCTACATCAACCAGAGGAACATGTGTCTGTAACGATGGGTCCAACCAATCATGAGATGATAATGATGCCTATAAAAAATAAAGATGCAACATTAGAATTAGAAAAGTCACATGAATTGGTATGAAAATTTTACCGTCACAAGAAGATTAGGCAGAAGTATATTCCACTTAAAAAAAACTACATAAGCTGAACGCTTTCTGAAGATAGATTACCAAGTAATATTGATATGATCTAGAATTCCAGGAAATATTAATATGATCTACTAAAGATGCTCAACAGCATAAAGATCTTACATAACTGATACAATGACCAAAGAATCTGCAAATGCTAATGATGTTCAACTCTATTTCTGGAAGGAACTGAGATTTTAAAGTATATGAGTTGACTTTACACTGCCATGGTCGTGATTTAACTGGCCTCCATCACAATCATATCTCTTATCATTGAATTCTGTGTCTTCAGAGTGATTCTTGGGGGGATGATCATTGGCATCCTTACTCTGAAGCTCCTGTTCATTTATACAATTAAATTAAAGATTATAAATGAAAAGGACATAGTTTCAATGTCTTGATCTCTATAGACAAAGTTCCTCTTACTGAGTCGCGCATGCTTTTACTTTCTTCCTGATATGTAGAATTATTGGTCAAGGCAGGCTGACAAGAAGAGTCGTGCCTTTCATCTAGTAAGTATTTCTCATGTGGAGCACACTCAAGATTTGATTCTTCACAACCATCAAGATCCTGACTCAAGTCTATAGGGGGCTCAAAAGCCTGCCAAGTAATTATGGTTACATGACATGAATTGTTTAGGATTTCTAGCATTTCAACATTGAAATTACGAATCACAAGATCAAATAAGTAGCATGAAGCAATTAAATCGCCAAGGGATTTATTACACGAAATGTCTGCAACTAACCTGAAGCATACTAAATATGAAGTATGAATTCGTCGATATACACCTGCAATTACAAAGTTACCAGTTTTTTAAATCGGACTATACTTAGAACATCTGGGACAAGCACAAAGCGCTATAAATATCTCAAGTTCAAGATGGCATACTATTGAGTTTAATGTGCCAACATGAGAAAAAAAATTATAAGAGTTGACAACTCACATATTAGTTCTAAAATACGTTATCATACTGTATACATGCAAAACCATTTTTCGAAAATCATCCCAGAGAGGTCACATATTTAAGAGGATGAAAATGCATTGATGTCAACACCAGGGGATATGATTATGGTGATAAAAATTTAGACGGTCCCTAACCTCAATTTCCCCAGGGGATATTATTCTGGTGAAGAAATTTCATTTTTTACTACAAAATTGTTGAATACGTTTAGGAGCATCAGGATTCTTCGATAATCCAAAGTAGAAAAGAAGAAGCAACTAGTCATATCTGAACCTTGAAGCAACTATAATGGAAACACATATTTATTCTAAATGTCATCCAAGCAAAGCTTGTGACACGCATCTAGACACTTATCTACTGAGTACATATTTCACCTTCGTAATCTCTGAAACTTCAAAGGGTAATGGGGTACCAATGCCTGGACAAGGGGAAAAAAAAGGCACCGCTGAAGATAGTTAGTTTCATTATAACCATAAACAAACAAAGAAGATTCCACTAATAATCAACTTGACTAGATATCGTATCTCTTAACAACTATACATGAGTGTCTAATCATATGTAAGCAATTCGAACTCTAAAATATGCTATATCGGTACAATAATAACATAATATCGATAGGCTTACGAAAAAAATAATACAAACTGCCGAAAGGAATAACAAACAAGACCTTTAATTCTTCTGTGAACACAAGTAACCGCAACAAAATTACCTTGTGCGCAGGAGACAGCTTCCGATATGATCTTTCCCATTTCTTCAGATCCTCTTCCGAGGCCTCAGGATAACTGTAGTAATTCCACAGCATAAGGATATCCATAAATGAACGAATGAAAGAAGTAATTACTGGAACGCCGTACAAAAACACACAATTCAACTAAGGATGAGCCCACTAACAAGGCAAATAACAAGAAAATGACTTTCTGCAAAGTTAAGTCTAGAATTTGACGCATAAAATGTAAGAAAATCAGAAGCAACGAACGTCAGCATCGTGAAGCTTACATTATAAAACAAAAATGATCCTAAATACCGAAGTACACAAATCCCGAGTCATCTGCAAGAACCTCCGATCACAGAAACAGAATTACACAAATTCCCAGTCATATGCATTAACATTCAATCAATAAGAAGTTCTCGGAGCTTAACCAATTCTATATTCTAAGATAATATACAATTCAAGCTAAAACTTGTAATGAATCGAAGTTCATATCAATCAGATAATCCTTTTCAGGTACGAAAATATATAAGACTAAAAATTATGAGTAAACAAAAGAAGAAGAAGACACTTGAGGTAAGCACTGATAATGCGGCGAAGAGATTTGGCTTCGAGAGCTTCTTCAAGCTTCTTCTGACGGAGTATATTCTCCTCTTCATCACCGTCCATCTCCCTCAACATCTCTATCCGCTCGGCTTCTGTTGCTTTGGCTGTAACGTTTTCAGGTGCCGGTACCATCGCCGTCTCCGTCATCTCTGACGATGAAACCATGGTGGCTCCTTTCTCTGTGGTTTGATTTCGTCGAGGAGGTCCGAGGATTATACGAGGAAACGAATTTGTTCAATTGGGCCTATTTCCTTTATGGGCCTCGTTTAGCCCATTTGTGAGTAAAAGAAATAAACCGGACGCTGGAGAAATAAACTGACAAGGCGCACGTCAATTCAGATTTTCCACACTCCTGATTTCAGTTTACGAAATTGATTTGTAGAAGAAAACATTGAGGCTCTGAAATGGTGATCAAGAAAACGAAAGGAAATAATAAATTTCTTTTAGTTCCTAAAAACTTATATAATTTATAGATTATATTTGTCATACTTTCTTTCTCTTTTTTATTGTAGAAAATTATAAAACAAAATTATTATTTATCAAATCTGGAAAGAAAAAAATAAATAACAAATATTTTTTCTTTATTCCTATTATTTTGTTCCTCTTAATTCATAGTATTATTTATCTAATGGTTACCAGTTGTTACACCATGAATTGTTTAATAACAATTATGATCATCATCCAGATTCAAAACATGCTGGTGGCATTTTGGTTCTTCTTAGTTAAATTACAAAAGGTCAGAAAATTAAAACAGAGTAAATAAACACACGAGCATGAATAGTAATTAACTAATTACTGTATCATGTAGTTGTGTTTTAGACGACCAAGTGACCTAATTCTTGTGTTACTCGCCAACCAACCAAAAATAACAACTTGTAGTGTATGCTTCTATTAATACATTTCTTCTTTTCCATTTTTGATAATGATTAACAAAAACAAAAAAAACAAAAATTAACATCATTTATTCCGAACAAAATTTCTTTTAAAAGACTTGTTTGTATAGTTCTACGCGATCGTTATAATTAAATTTTATATGAAGTTTCATAAGAAGCGGAAATCGGAATGTTAAGGTGGCTCACCGGCACTTGCCAAGACATAGTATCCCATATTGGCTTAGACAATGTATCACCCTTTGGGATTAAAGGATTGGAGAAAATAACATTTTTTTTTTGAACTATCTAAATACTCCACTAAATCCAGGGATTATCATTTAATTATTTATAGGAACCAACTGAAGCTAGAGAAGAATGGCAATAACTATTTCTGTCCAAATCATTATATTTATTCCCTTCATTTGGAGTCTTACAAGAAAATAAACAAATTCATATATCGACTTAATTCACAACAAATAAACACATGGTTGATTGATTTTCTGATTTTATTGAAACAATATTATATATTTAAACATGATCATAAGAAAAGAAAATTTAATCATATATTATATTATATAAAATCATTGAATATATGTGATTTTATTAAAAAATAATATTGTCTCTACTAAACATTCATAAATATGTTTCCAAACAACACAATAGTATGTATTCAAACAATTTAATAGGTATATATGTATGTAAATAATATAAAATAATAGATTATCGAACAAAAGATCTATAAAACTTTTTTTAAAAAAAACTGTGTGAAGACACATGTTTCTTATTCAGTGATCAATTATTCTTTCAAAATTAAAACAATATAAAACTAAATTAAGAATTAATTTATTATTGAAAAGCTCAAATGGAAGCTCTAACATGACTATAAGAAACTAAACTTCAGAAAACTTTGGTCGAAATTTTGACTCTTAACAGTCCACCTTCAGCAAATGTTCGTAGAAAACTAAAACATTTACAGTCCACTTTCTACAGGAAGCCTCAGTGGAACCGTGACCCAGTAACCCAATAAGGAATACAAACAATTTATTAAAAAAAAAAAAACAGAAGAAATGAACGTGAGCATCCACCTTCAGTCTTACATAGTAAAAAAAATATGATCCTGAAAACCAAAGTACAGATATTCCCAGTAATATGCATGAACTGTAAGAAAATACAATACACTGTTAGATAATTCTCCTTGAACCCCAAACATAGTGCCTCTTCTGATGCGAAACTATATAAGACCTGACAGAAGATAAGTGATACAACAACGAGAATAAGATATTTGGGCCTTCTGTTCCTTTATGCGCCTCTTTTAGCCCATTTGTGAAGTAGGGAAAATACAACGGACGATGGAAAAATTTTCCGACAAGGCACGTCAATTTGGCATTTCCTTACTCTTATTAATTAATGTTTCAGTTTACGAAAACGAAATTGATATCTAGAATCTAAAATAAACATTGAACATACATTTAATCATCATTTTCAACATAGTTTATTGACTTTTTAATATTTTCAATAGCATGTGGAATGTTGGATTCGAACCTCAGACCTAGTATAATGAATGCAGAAGTGACCACATGATTCCTACAACATTTAATCATCATTCTGATTCAAACATGCATCATATATACATAAGTTCTTGATAAAAAAAATATATTGATATGTTTTTTTTAAGTATTATATGCATTAATAAATTAGGATTATCTTCCATTTAATACCAGGTTATTAATAAAATTTTCAAGACTATAAATTTTAGATTTCTTCTAAAATTATTTAAATTTTTTTATCAGCTTATTCTATTGGCTTTAATTAAACCTATAAATTTGAAAATAACTACATAATTCAGACAAACACACGATTTCATAAAAAAAAAAAACAAAATATACACATCTTATTGAAATCATCGTCATCATACATTAATATTTTCATTGCGTATTCACATTTGGTTGTCCAGATGGGATGAATATTAATATTCTCCACCACCACTATTATTTTATTATCGACATTCCACGCCATCTGTGCAATCCCAACCACTAAACGTTAAAATATCCAACGGCCACGCTTCGCCGACTCAATAAGTCACGCACCGACGGCTGTGATTGAAGCCATACCTTCCAGCTCACTCTTGCTCCGTCTGATCCTCTCACCGCCGACATCAAACCCGGTCGCCCAAATCTCCGGCACTGCCGTAGCTATCTCAGTCACACTTTCCACCGCATAATCCGCATCTTTCGTCTTTTCTGATCTCCCCACCTTTTTTCACCAATTCAGAAAAAAAAATTTTGTATATCACATGTCGGAAAAAAAATGATTGTGGATAGATGGAATAAAAAAAATTACCAGGATTGTGCGAAGCCCGACAGATTTACCCGCGGTAATATTGTGGATATTATCATCCAAAAATACCTATTTTAAAACAAACAATTGAAAAAGCAGCTTTAATTAATACATTAACTGATAAATACGTGTAGAGCAAAATATTCAAGATTTAATAAAAACATAATGTAAAATATTTGCACAAATAAAAAATAAATAAGGAAATAGAATATACTATAATGATATAAGAACATTACCGTCCGGCGAGGGTCAACGTTGGCAACACGAATGCAAATATCCATTGCGGTCAACGAAGGCTTAAGGACAACGGGATGATCATCGGGTCGGGTTGTTGATCCGAACAAATTCGGGTTCATTGTCTCGAAACAGATGATCTGTTCAAAACAATCTTCTAAACCCAAAATCTTCAGAACTTTCATCGCATGTTTCCTGTCCGAATTCGTAAAAATCTGATGACCCAAAGGAGAAAAAAAAAATCATTTATTCACTTTAGTGCAAAATAAATAAAAATCTACGCTCAATAATTTAAAAAATAAACGTACGATTTTTCTCTGTTTGATTTTGTTCAGAAGGTTTCGTAGTTTGCTGTTAGGTTGGATCGAACCGTACGGCAACCTTCCGTGCACGAAACTGCAACCAAAAATTTCAAGAAAAAGCAACAAAACAAAAAAAAAAAAAAACTATAAGACAAAAACTTTTAATATGGAAAATAAATGGTAAATTATATGTGCTGAACTGTTGGTTGATGATATTCTTTGTACCTGTGATATTCATCAGGATGAACATCGTGACCTAACGCCTACAAGTTAAATTAATGAAACGATGAACTAATGTTTTTTTTTAAAAAAATACACATGGAACTCGGAGAAGTGAAAATTACCCTGAGACCAGCCAGAGTACTTCCATAAGTCTTGAAGAGTTCAACTCTTAGACTTGAAGCTTTACTTTCATGGAATCCAAATTTCTCCACTAGAAAATCTGCCAATGAAATAAAATTAATCGAATGTTTATGACAAATAAGAAAAAGTATCAAGACTTGTTTTTTTTTTTTCTGTTTAATTACCGTCGATATTTTTCTTCACAGCTGGCGCTATTCCAGTTTTCAGAGGGTATAATGTGTCATCCAAATCTGATCACAAAAATTACAATAACACCAAAAATGAGGAAACCCGAAAAAAAAAAAACAATTGATCCAAAATTAGTTAAATGCCTTTTAAGTTTTACCGAAAACGAGGCAATTGATTGGAGAGAAATCCATTACAAGAAAATAAGTAAGCAAAAATATTTGTTTTAATTAATATTTGAGATAATGGAGGAAATAGCAAGCAATGAAGAAGAGGCAAGAAGAAATGGAGAAGTTGGAGGGTATTTATAGGAAGCTGTGTCGTTTCTTATTTATTTCTTTTTTTTTCGGTCATGTTTTTTTTAATTGTTTTTATCTAATTTTTAAATCATGGATACTGACTGCTGACTCATGGTTCAAATCCTTTTCGTCTATTTTATCTGAATATACCCATATTTTGTTTTAAAATCCGTAATTACATTATCATATGCTTCGATGTTAATTAAATCATATTTTATCTTGATTTTAATTTTCACCTATCGTTTTCCATCTTGATTAGCAATATAAAATCCCAAATATCTTAATTTAAGAGTTCCAAAGCCTTACTTGTATCAAAAGCTATGAAATTTCGATTTTTTTTGTCATGGAGATGAAAATCAATCATGTCTATATCCATTGGTGGCATTTTGGTTCTTAAGAATATTACAAAATGTTAGAAAATTAAATCAGAGTAAATGAAAACAAACATGAATAGTAACTAACTAATTACTGAAAATTGTTTTAGACGATCAGATGTCCTAAATCTTAAGTCTTAACACGGCAACAAAAAATATTTTGTCGTCTATGCTTAGATGAATACATTTTGCTATAGTACAGGAAAAGTGAACATGTTTTGTAGAGGTTGGACATGCCATTGGACCTATACTTGAGTACCACTTTTATTGTTTCTGTCTTCTTTGTCTAAGTTGTTATTATGCACTTCTATTTAGTTTTAGTTTGAATTTACAAAATAACACTAAATTTTTTTCTCTATTTACTAGAATCATAGTCGATCGATCTTGACTACAAGCTAACCAAGCTTATGCTTGTGGCCGCTCATGGTTTAGGCACCGCTTTCTTTCTTTTATTGTTTATTTGTAATAGTCAACAAGAGTAATAAACCAGAAAGATAATTCATTTTTTTGTTTTTGTTTTTATAAGAACAGAAAATTTAACCGAAAAATCATTATATATAGTTAAATATTCATGGAAGTTTCTTTTTAAGAGATGTCACCAATGTGTTGGGTTATTGGTTGGACAATTTTATGCAACTTCATCTTCTATCATGGAAGATTCGAATGCGATACTGCTAATATCATTTGTTACAATAATTCATTAGATAAATTATAATATAATTATTCAAACAAACCATTGGAGCCAGAGAAGAATGACAATAACTATTTCTGTCCAAATCATTATATTTTGTTCCCTTCATTTCGATTTTGGAGTCTTGCAAAGAAATAGAAATAATCATACATCTATTTAATTAATTAGTAATCAACACACGATTTGATGGATTTACCGATTTCATTATAACATAATTTAAAGAATAAATAGCTGAGCTGACGAAAACAAATAGTATTATTCATGATCTGTAAGTTGGGCCAATGATCTACTATAGGCTCACTTAAAATTCTTAAGTCGATACATATATATTCTTCAAGCAGGCCCATTAACAAATAAAATAGATTTATTTTTGTTTTCTTTGTCGGCAAAATTAACGGAAATCCCTCCTATTTTCTCTAGGAAGCTCTAGAAGATATCTTTACCAAAGTTCGTCTCTCTCGCACCTTCGAAACTCCTCTCTACTTCTTCGTTTATCTCTCTATATCTCTCTCCATCTCGACCCACGAACCTTAGTCTTCTAATTAAGCTACAGCTACAAAATCCCTTTGTGAAAGCTCTCTCCTTTGTCCTTTGATCAGGTTTGTTATTTCTGAGCCTCTTCTTCGATTAGTTTGATTTCGTTTTTCTTCTTCTTCTTCATTGGGTTTGTAAGCTACGTTCTTACCATTTGGTTTCAGCTCAGTTGTCTCTTAGCAATTCAACTTTCTTTGTTAATTTCGAAATCATATCTTTTCTTTTGCTATGTTATTTGGATGAGATCGTAGGAGAGTAAGATCCTGAGAATCCAACAGACACTTGAAAACTAGTTTCAGTCTGTTTCTGCATTAGGCTCTTAGTTAGTTTTCTGAATGTTGAAATTAAAGCAATTTTACTGGTAATTATTACCACAAATCACTGATTCAAAAGTAGTATTTGTTGATTGTGTCTATGAATCTTGCTGTTAAGTCCCCATGTTTAAACACTGGTATCTGAAAAAATTGCAGGAAAAAATGGAAGAACAAGCATACACAGTAGCATCAGACAGCGAAAATACAGGAGAAGAGAAATCATCTCCTTCGTTACCTGAAGTCGCTGTTGGTATTGACATTGGTACTTCCCAGTGCAGTATAGCTGTTTGGAACGGCTCTCAAGTTCACATCTTGAGGAATACAAGAAACCAGAAGCTAATCAAATCGTTCGTCACTTTCAAAGACGAAGTCCCTGCAGGTGGTGTGAGCAACCAGCTCGCACACGAGCAAGAAATGCTAACCGGAGCCGCTGTCTTCAACATGAAACGCCTCATCGGTCGTGTAGACACTGATCCCGTGGTTCACGCCAGCAAAAACCTTCCCTTTCTGGTTCAAACTCTAGACATTGGAGTCAGGCCGTTCATTGCTGCGTTGGTGAACAACGCTTGGAGATCAACAACTCCTGAGGAAGTTTTAGCGATATTCCTTGTGGAGTTACGTCTGATGGCTGAAAATCAATTGAAACGTGCTGTGAGAAACGTCGTGCTCACGGTTCCAGTTTCTTTCTCTAGGTTCCAGCTCACACGGATTGAAAGAGCTTGCGCTATGGCTGGACTTCATGTTCTTCGTCTAATGCCGGAACCAACTGCAATAGCGTTGCTCTATGCGCAACAGCAGCAGATGACTAGTCATGATAACATGGGAAGCGGAAGCGAGAGGCTTGCGGTGATATTCAACATGGGTGCTGGTTACTGCGATGTTGCGGTTACTGCAACTGCTGGTGGTGTTTCACAGATAAAAGCCTTGGCGGGAAGCGCCGTTGGAGGAGAAGACATTTTGCAGAACACTATGCGCCATATCGCTCCACCAAACAAGGAAGCTTCCGGTTTGCTCCGTGTAGCGACGCAGGACGCTATACACAGGCTATCGAAACAAGACAATGTCCAAATCGAAGTGGATTTGGGAAACGGCGACATGGTTTCCAAGGTTCTTGATAGGTTGGAGTTGGAGGAATTAAACCAGAAGGTGTTTGAGGAATGTGAGAGACTTGTTTTGCAGTGTATGCGAGATGCAAAAGTCGAGGTTGATGATATCGACGATGTGATAATGGTCGGAGGGTGTTCTTACATCCCGAAGGTAAGAGCCATTCTCAAGAACGTATGCAAGAAAAACGAGATTTACGAAGACTTGAATCCTTTAGAAGCTGCGGTTAGAGGAGCCGCTTTGGAAGGTGCTGTGACTTCAGGGATTCACGATCCGTTTGGTAGCTTAGATCTCTTGACTATACAAGCCACGGCTCTTGCGGTTGGAGTACGAGCTAACGGAAACAAATTCATACCCGTGATTCCACGCAACACGATGGTTCCTGCGCGTAAAGACCTCTTCTTTACTACAGTTCATGATAACCAGAAGGAAGCTTTGATCGTTGTATACGAAGGAGAAGGAGAGACTGCTGAAGAGAATCATCTTCTTGGTTATTTCAAGATCATTGGGATCCCGCCATCGCCTAAAGGAGTTCCAGAGATCAATGTTTGTATGGACATCGATGCATCAAATGCTCTGCGGGTTTTTGCAGCTGTGTTGATGCCAGGCTCGAAAAGTCCTGTGGTTCCTGTGATTGAAGTGAGGATGCCGACGGTTGACGATGGACATGGTTGGTGTGCTCAAGCTTTGAATGTGAAATTTGGATCTGCTCTGGATTTGATTACTCTTCAGAGGAAGATGTAAGGTTGGATAAAAGTCGGTTGGTGATAAACTTAGAATGATCAGATGTTTTATTTGATCGAATAGAGGAGAGTTTGCATAGTTTGTGTGTTTTGGGTTGGTTGTGTTGAAGTGGTGTCAATGTTTATGTGTAATAAAAGTAATAAATGGTATGCAGATTGTATAATAATAAAAAGAGTCTTCGACACTTTCTACCGAGCTTTTGATATGTTGTGTCGCAAGTTTTTAACAATTTTTAAGGATAAAAATATTAAGACACTCGGAAGCCGTAACCAACAAAACTTCAGAGATTAAACGAAATTTTCTTTAAGTTGTGGTTTCATTTACTGATATGGTTTTGCTTTGTATCTTGGCGTTTAAGCCGAATTTTCCCTCGATGTGATTAGTATGTAAGGGAATTTTTTAAAAACGCTAGAAGGAGGGGTCGAACCTGCGACCTTGTGGTTAACAGCCTCTAACCAACTGAGCTATTCCAGTTCTCATACCGTACTTTGCTTAATAAAGTTTAGTTTTTTTTTAATAACTTTTCTATGATTTGTTTGTAAATTTTTAATTAATGATTACATTTTTGTTCGTATACATACTTACCATGAATCATGGTCCCGTGACGGCCGTCTTATTCGACTGTAATTAGTAGGTAAGAGAAGTCCAAGTGTATGCGCACAAGTCTCAAACTTTTTCTTTGTTCCGTCTCGATTTTGATCTCATATCTTCAGCCTTGAGGTTGACCCATAGTTAAGTAGGCGTGGAACTTTAAGTTATTGGAGCGATATAAATTTTGCCAACAAATCTGAAATTCACTTCTAAATTATATAAATAAAAAATCTCATCAAATTGTTATATATCACCATGCTTTGTATTGACTACAGTAACTTTCGGATTTCAGTGACAGATATCGGTTGCATGCAAAATGCAACCGAATTCTAATTAAGAAAAAAAAAATCGGTTAATGAATATTTCCAGATTAATGGACTTCGGATGGCATGGAAATTCGGTACAACTCTGTTGATGTGTTTGTAAAGAAACAAAAACATCAATTTTGAGTTTAGAAAAGAAAATACACTAATCCAAATTAGTCTCATATCTCGTTTTGGGATATAATCACAAGTTTTCTTTGATTTACGGGATTGTTAATTAGGACAAATGCTTGACTGAACAACATATGGCCTTTTGCATAAACTCTTGAAATCTTGAATATAAGCAACATAAACAAAATCGGATTTCTTTTCGATGATTCATTTACAACAGTGAGGTGATGCACATAGTTTATGGTTACTTTGACTGAAACTCCCTACTTAATTGACCTTAAATTCCCAGCGCAAGATACACATGAAGCTCTACAGTACATTTGACCTAAAATGAGCTCTCTTTTTCACAAATAGTGTCACAGTTTCTGAGTTTAACAAGAAAAATTGAAATGTATGAGAGAATGTGGGCAGAGATGTAGACAAGCGGCAGAAAACAAGGCACTCATTTACCAACTCGATAATACATAAGATTTCTTATTATTATAGAAGTTTTGAGACATCAACTTATGCAAATTGTTATTAGTTGTTACGTATTAACAAAACCCATTATTTAAAATTCCAAATATAAAATCATATTAAAATTTAGTTACAAATAAACCCACATTCACATTTCTACAAGACTACGAGTATGATATTAGATACGCGCACTCATTAAATAAAAGACATTCTTATTTCATTGCAGAAACATTTGTCCCATTACAAAATATTATTACTTTACTTTTTCAATTTTTACAGTAGAATCTTTAACTATTAAACCACCATAAACCGGTCTACCACGTAACATATTAAAAATAAGAATTATTTAGACCAATATATTTCAGTTTATCCTCTTGTAATGAAGAAACTAATTTGTGTTTTGGTTGCATTAAAAATTCACATTTGAGAGGGTCTAGCTACTAGGTTTATTTCTTTAATTAGTGAATAAGACAAAAGGTATGGTCTTATTTTTACCTAAACCAACTGTATCATTTTTAATACTTTTATTTAATTAAATATTATACACTTATTAACTACAATTCTATATAGTAATTTAGTAGTTTATTCGGGCGAGTGGACCTTCCAACATCCGTCTCTTAGGATTCTCAATTATTTTGTTTTGTCTCGCATTGTGCTCTGTGTTTAAATCCAATCGAAAGAAGCAAA
This sequence comes from Streptanthus diversifolius, assembly GCA_039880935.1. Classification (NCBI taxonomy): domain Eukaryota; kingdom Viridiplantae; phylum Streptophyta; class Magnoliopsida; order Brassicales; family Brassicaceae; genus Streptanthus; species Streptanthus diversifolius. The sequence continues at coordinate 17,345,698 of JAXGFM010000022.1, read as the reverse complement.
AACGAATAGATCTCAATATTTATGTGAAGTACAAGGCAGATATGTTGCATTCCTTGATTTCAGTTTATAATGTTTAACATCAAAAAAACTTATTTTCTTCCTTTTTGTTAAAAAAAAACTTATTTTCTGATACATGGAACGAAATGTTTTAAATATTACAAACGGAGAGATTTTGTTTTTTGTTTGTTTTGTCAACCATTAAGAAGTAGTCTATAAAACGTATTGGTTTATCTTTTGTTTAACAACCTGAATTATGTGGGCTTGAAATTTTGGTGTTGACACACTTATAACATACTAACTACTATTTGATCGTGTATGTCCAAAGAAAGCAAAGACTACATCAATTAAAACATTAACTATTTGTCCCTTCACTAAGCTATGGATTCATAGTAATATTTAAAAACAGGTCCATGCCTTGATATAATATAAGCAACTAGTGAGGTTATCGATGCCTCAAGCTTTGCACCTCGGTGATACTTTGCTGTCTACAAGACTTTATTCTTCATTGATCAAACCAAGTTCAATTTTAACTCTTCCCATAAAGTTTTTTGGACGTATATACTGAGCTTTCATTTTGTTAATTCATATGACTATCAACTAATAACAAAACTTTACTTATTTGATTTGGACTTGGACTTCCCCGGAAACTGGCTACCTCCAAACAAGTTTTGTCCGTATCATCAGACATTTACTACTAATTATAATGCTTTTTTGCCAATAATTATGTTAAACACAAAAATATGTTTTGAATCTTCTGTTCACTCTCGACTCTCGAGCCTAGACCATGGGTTGACAGTGGTGTGCGGTTTGCTATATACTAGTATAGTATGTGTAGTATCCAACATGTTAGAAGTCTTTTAGGTTTCCTGTCCTTTGTTTCGACAACAAAATATCTATCTTTACAATATTAAATTATCTAAAATCCTTAACATTTATATATCTCAAATTTATGTATTCGATCTTTTCATTATTCCATAACTTGAATTCGAGAAACCAAAAGCAATATGCACACGCCACCTCAATAGTGCTATCATTACACAATAATTACATTTGGTCATTCGGTCGTAACGCATGCAAAATTATTAATTAACCTATGTTACGGATTTTTTAAAAAAAATAAAAACATACAAAATACAAAAAAGAAGAAGATAATATTGTCAGTAGTTTTCTGAGCTAGCTTCTCTTCCTTAAAGACGTTAATGGAAAACAAAATGTTAGGTCCGTCGACTTAATTAAAAAACCACGTGGGGCATTTATTACACAGTCATTTTTATCCCGGCGGCCGCCACGTCATCATATTCGACGTTCTTCCGATAAAAGTGAGACTAGAATGTCGGAGAAAGCCCTGATGACGAACTTATGTGTATCGGTTGGATTCAACGAGAGATAACTGTGAAGCAGCTCGTTCAAGTAATCGTAACCGTCGTCGGGACGGCTAAGATCTCCGGCGTCAATGGCAGCATCAATCATCTCCTTCATTGATTGCCGGAAGTCAGTTAACGGATCCGGAGAGTATACGTGTTGCTTCACGGCGGAACCTCCGATGAGAAGCCTCGTGGTATTCACGGTAGTGTCGTAATTCTTCTTCTTTGTTGTCTTGATAATGGCACTGTCGTAATTATCAGAGAGTTCTCTTGACCGTGTTTCCAATGAGTCAGTGATTGCATTTGATCGGCCAGGGGAAGAGAAGAAGAAGCGACGGGAAGCGAAAGCTGCGGATAATTCAGGAGAAATGTCATGACTATCGGATTCGTATGATGACGTGGCGGAAGTGGAGAAGGTAGTGGCGGTGGATGAAGAAGGTAAGTCAACGACACGGTGGTGGTGGTTGTTGTGGTAGAGTAGGTTGAAGTTGTTGATGAGAACGATAGATGGACGGCTAGGATCTTCGTCGTCAGCGGCGGCGGCGGAGGGAGGAAGGCACGGCGAAGAATAGCACTTGGTGAGATTTGACGGGAAGCAAAGATGGAGGCTTTTCCACATGATTTTTGGCATTTTTTAGAGAGTGAAAGAGAGAGGAGTTAAGAGAGAATAAATGTTTTATAACAATTAGATTTGCTGGCTTATTTTGTAGCATATATACCCACAATGTCTCACTATGATAGTAAGGGTGCTTATGTAATTTAAACTCTCATTTATTAATTAGTTGAATTATTATTAGTTCTCTCATTTATTTAATTAGTGGAATTACTGTCATTTTCAAGAATCGCAATGCAGCTACCAAGAGTCTGAATGTTGACTATGCTAACCAATCACCACCACATGCACTTGTGTTACTAGTTGCAGAACATACTAACTGTACTTGTTATGTTAATAGATACACTTGTTAAGATCCATAGTTTATTGATGAAAAATTTAGAAAGTAGATTCGAAAAAAACCAAAGATATTTAACCCAAAATGGTGTTGTACATTCGAGTGAATGCCAAGGTCAGATATTTACTTTATTAGTTTTTTTCTTTCATTTTGGTTTTTAACTTTCTAGTTTTGTTTCTATGTACTTTTCTTTATGGAATCTGACATACAAAGCTGCATTTTAACATGGGGAGGCATTTTATTTATTCGTGAATGTTAGTATTTATTTATTTTGGTTAATTCAAGATAACCATATAATATAGCATTGTATAATTTGCAAAACATGAAGAATGATTGTCAATGTAAATTACACAAGAGAAAAAACTCACGAGGTGGAAAATTCATCTACCACCTAAATTAGTCCACTCATCATGGGGTAAATTCCAAAAGATGTTAGTTCATGTACGACTACCCCTCTATTGTGGTCCGGTCGATAAGGTCAAGTCGAGTTATCACTGGTCCGACCAATCAGATCAATTGGGTCTTTTCTTTTTATTTTCCAAAAAAGAAATGATCCTAAAAATGTTTAGTTATACATAAGTGATTATCAGCTAAGTCTCTGCCCATTTTTATTTAGGGTCAGGTAACAATGGCTAACCATCGGATCCTGATCATTTGATTGGATGCGGTTAATTCATATACTAACAAAATTATAACTAAATCAAGTGAGCACGGGTGGATTCATGCTTCAAATTTTGAATATTTTTAGATAGTTCTAATTTTTGTTTTCTTATAAAAAAATTGAACTGGGTATGTGTAAAATCAGTGTTCTAAAAATTATTCTATACAATTACTTAGGCAACCCTTAGGTATTAGACATCCATAAATATGGTGATTACTTTTCAAGCTAACAAACTAATCATAAAATTTATTATCTATAAATTATGATATTTCATATATATTATACTATATAATATATTTGATTTATATATTTTCTTAAATGGTTAAACCGTCTAACTATTTTAGACATTAGACGTAAAATTGAACGACTTTTGAGTCAATATGTGTTTAGCTATAAGTGACTATCACCAAGCCTGCCGATCCTTCTTTCTTTCTATTTTATACAAGATCGGATAATAATCTCCAAAAATTGATACTAGTAATTAGGTAACGTAATTCATATACATAACAGTCACTATCTGAATTCCCATTAAAACAAGTAATAATGGTCATAATCATGTTTCAGAATTTCAGAACTTTGATGTTTTTAAATGAAGTTTGTTTCTCTGAACTGAGAATTAGGGCCTATGTATCTACATTGGATCTATACACTTACCCATCGAAATATGTTACATAAATACCCAAAAAGTCATTCTTACTAGAAATACAGAATGGTGGTTACGGGTGAAAATCGAATGACCTGAGCTGAAATACACATCTTAGCTATAATCTTGTGGAAGATGGACCGGTGGTACCACTTTGTGTAGTTATCCGGCACCAGAAAAAAGATTCGAACTCATCTTTCCATCGGATAATTGTAGTTTATGTGGGCCACAACAACAACAAAAATATATAGCTATCATATTTGTTGTTACCTAAGCTACTATTGGTTCGTTCAATTTTCCATTACCAATTAACAACCACAAAACCGGCTAAGTAATGGATTCAATCGTAAAATATTGGTAATCTTATTGTAAGTTGTAGAATGTTTGTGATGCCTTAAGACAACTACATGTCCATATGACTGCACCGGGTGTGTTCAAGCCTTATATGACTGGACAAAGTCTAAACCGGTTTTCTTGGATTCAGCACTAACAAAATATCTTGAGTTATGAATGTATGGTCGCTCTTAGTTAAGTCTCTCTCTCTCTCTCTCTCTCTCTCTCTCTTTGGTGTTGTTATATGGACATGGGAACTAGTAGACAAGAAAAGCTCATTAATGCGATACATCCAACATTCAAAGCACATGAGATTCGAAGCGTAAGTTGTCAAAAGTTAACATCAAACCTAGACATAGAGAGGGACTCAAGATTGTTCCAAAAGACTCCAGCTAAGGAACATGAACAGAAACATGTTCATATGCAGCCTTAATTATCTTGTTTCAACAGGCTGATTATTTTTATTTATATTCATTCTACTCATACCACATACTTTCGCTTCAAGACTCAGATCGACTTGCTACCTCTAATCCGTTTCCTGCAAATAAAAATTGACAGAAAAATTTGTAAGTTGAAACATACATGAACAAGCACCCCAACGAGTTGCAAATATAGTTCTGGTATATTATGTATTCAATGATTCTGTTCTGAATAACAAGAGTAAACAAACTATTTGGGTACTAAAATTAACTATGTAGTATGGGTTTATGAGCAAAAATTGATTAGATTACCATCTGGATCAAAGAAGAAAACTTGCTTGACTTTTCCATCAGGAAGAGACTTCTGAAAAGTTTCTATCCCTTTCTCCTAACATCATTCAACGAGGAGAGAAGATCAATGAAATGCTCATGAGAAATAACTACAACCAACATTAAAAACAATTAAGAAGAACACTAGATGATCTCTCAAAGACTCTAACAGAGTAAGCTTTGTGCTTAGAGGAAGGATAACATTTTCAACCAGTTAGAACAATTACCAACCATATGATCCATATATATATACCTCCTGATACTGTATAGTCAACAGCTCATGTAAACAAGAGAAAGCAATCTAAAGAAACAACACCTTGAGAGAACGAAGGAAAGAGTCGAAGTTGGAGACGGAGAAGCAGATATGGTGACCCATAGGGAGATGGCTAGGATCTCGAACTGGTGAGGTGGCACTGTAAGGACCTTCAGGGAGGTTTGTTGAAGTGTTTCTCTGGATGATGTGCATTGCAAAAGCACCTGGTAAGTTTAGCCATATCACCTTTAGGTCTCCAAAATCAGGACTTTCGATCTCCTCAAACCCAAAGACCTGAAAAAATATGATCACCCATTGATTGCAGAACAATTGGAAGGAAAGTTAAATGATCAAAGAAGATCTCCGAAGAACAAAAGAAGCCAACTTGCAAATCCTAGAAGGTTCTAGTGCAGATGGGTAGTCGATACTTCGAGTTAAAATCAAGTTTCCGTTGTTTCTTTTGTGTGTCAAATTGGTAACAAACAGCACAAATCCAGAACAGAGAATTGGATGAATCCGAGAAGAGAGAAAAAAAAAAGAGGGGAAAAATATTCAGAAATTAAAATTTTGATTAGGTGTTTGTTACCTCTTTGTAAAACTGGGCGAGGCGAGTGATGTCGGATGATTCTCTGGCGATATGGCCAAGAGTCGCCATGTTTGGTTCTAAGAAAACAGTGCTGAAGTTAAAGAAACCAAAATGACTAATTAAAAAGATACTCTAATTGATAATCACAGACATTATTACGTAATAATGGTTACGTGGCATTGAAACAATCAAATGCAAATGGATATTTAGCTAGTGCTTATGTAAGTCCATAAATGTGGTGAAATAAAGTATTAAAAAATCTCCTTCAGTGGCAAAATTAATTTACTTACAGAAAGTACTTGGTCCGAAGTGGGCTGGACGCAAGTTGATTTTCTCCGGCCGAGTAAGATTTGGCTGGTGGGTCGTTATTATAAATTAAGGATATTATTATAAATTTAGTATTATCTTTATTTTTCTAAAACATTTGCCACACTTCCCTCTAATATCTAAGAGCTTTCAATTTCTGTCCCTAAATTTGTTTTTTAAATACTTGTGAGAATTAAATTGACCAAAAAATACGAACATTCAACGATATTAAATAAAATATTTCAAACTATTAAATTAAATTGACAAAAAATACTTAAATTATTTTGTATTTTAGGTTAAATGAAGCTAGGTTCTTGTTGATCGTATTCTCAGACTTGTGCTTTCAACAGAAATTGTTATGTGTTTGAAAAAATTTATGGATTATTTGTTAATTATTAGATTCGGTGAAAATCATTTTGATCTAAAAACAAAATGGGGTTGCTCCTTGGAGAACCTCCAAAGGGCGAAACAGTAGATTTATGCCAGTTTTGAAGCATAGAAAAAAAATCACAATTCTTGTTTGTATTAAGTCATTACAAATCCTTGGTCAACCCAGTTAAATCTGTAATAAACAAAATCAAACCAATCAGGCTAAATCGAACCCGGTTAAACAACCGGTCCGACTTTAAACCCTATTTATCGTTCTCCTCCATCTCTCATATTTTTTTTTTCTATTCAGTCGCACTCTCGTTATCTCTCAGATCAGACGTCAATTCAACTCTTCAGTGAAGCGATTTCAGCGAAATTTCCGCCGGGCCGATCAATCATTTGAAGATTTGACATGGAAGGGAATTCTGGTGGAGGAAGCGGAGGAGCGAACGCGGGAGGAGGAGGAGGAGGAGGAGGAGGAGGAAGCGATGTGGAATTGGTGAGCAAGACGTTGCAGGTGGAGCATAAGCTTTTCTATTTTGATCTCAAAGAGAATCCTCGTGGAAGGTACCTTAAGATATCTGAGAAGACGTCGGCGACGAGGTCAACCATCATCGTTCCTTCTTCCGGCATCTCCTGGTTCCTCGATCTCTTCAATTACTACGTCAATTCCGAGGAACACGAGCTCTTTAGCAAAGAATTGCAGCTTGATTCCAAGGTCCCTATCATCACTCTCTCCTCTCTCTTTTAACTTTTTTGATCACTCCCTCTGCTACCATCGTTGACTTTTTGTAGTTTTTTATTTCTGTGTGTGCGCTTAGGTGTTTTACTTCGACATCGGTGAGAACAGGAGGGGACGCTTCTTGAAGGTATCAAATTTCTTGTTTTCCTATAGGAATCTAAAGTCTTTTAAGCTCTTGTCTTCTTCATTTTCTGCTTCGTTGTGTGAATTTGAAGTTTAGGAATGTTCTTTTCATGTTGGTTATTTGATAGGTTGAGATTTCTGATGGGTTTGATCTGGTTTAGGTATCAGAAGCATCTGTTAGTAGAAATCGAAGCACCATTATTGTTCCCGCTGGAAGCTCCCCTGATGAAGGATGGGCAGCTTTCAGGAATATCTTGGCTGAGATACATGAAGCATCAGGGCTTTTCATAATGCCAAATCAGGTTTGGGATACTTACTCTCTATTGGCTGAAAACACATATGAACTATAATGCGCCTCTCTGTTTCTCTTGGGTCTCATTCTCACTTCCTATGGAATACAAAAACCTTGTGATGCACAGGAACATCTGGTTGGACTTTCAGATGATGTTGGCGCTGGATTTATACCTGGCCATGGTAACCAACCGGCATCTTCTTCAGAACTTACTGTCGATCGAGCAACTGACTTGCCTGGCCAGGATGATACCGGATTGACGGGTGTTTCTAAGGTAATCAGAGCTGACCAGAAACGGTTCTTCTTTGATCTTGGGAACAACAACAGGGGCCATTTCCTGAGAATATCTGAGGTAATCGTAGAAGAACAATCTTTTTGCTGTTGTTTTGGTTTTTTTTTTACTTTTTTGGTGGTTGTAACAGTTAAAATACACGAAACTATAGGTGGCAGGTTCTGACAGGTCGTCGATCATTCTACCGTTATCGGGTCTAAGGCAGTTTCATGAAGTAGTTGGTCACTTTGTGGAGATCACCAAAGACAAGATTGAAGGGATGACAGGTGCAAATGTCAGGACGGTTGATCCTCCTCAGAGATGAGTATTTGATTCTTTTAGGGGATTGGGGAATGAAAATGGAATCCATTCAAAATTTTTAATCCTCTAACATTTTCGAATCTCGGCGACTTCTCAAGAGTAGCTGTGTGATCACCGGTGTGCAATAGTTTCACGTAATTTATCGCCCCATTCACATCATCTAAAATAATTCAGCAGGATCATCATCATTTGGGCTTTAATAGCAGATTAAAAAAAAAAGGTTTGGAGTCTGCAACTGGGAATAAGCTGTAATCATCATCCACCATCTCTCTCTCCTCTCTCTCCCTCCTTCCCCAGTCCTCTTATGTGGTTCTGTTCTGTTTCTGTTGAACTTTTTTTTGTTGCTTATTTTTGTTCTAAGTTTGGGTCATTGGGTGTATATCTGTTGACAGCTTTGCATTTCGATTGTAAAAGAATATTGGGTTTATATGTTTGGGCTAATGCCAGTGGTAATAATTAATAAAAATTGAAGTTATGTATACGAGTCAAACAATGTCTGAATATGAGAATTCGTAGAGAGAAAACAAACAGTTTTTGTTATAAAAGAAAAAATATCAGCTTCACAAGGAGCCAGAGAGAGAGAGAGAGAGAGAGAGAGAGAGAGAGAGCTTTAAAACAAAAGGTCAAAAAGGAAAGACGAGTAAAGTCGGTGGTTTTATATACCCTCTTCGATAAACCCACCACACAACACTTTCTGAAAGCCCTAGCCTGAACAATCGCCGCCTTCTCCAGAAACATCTTTTCTTGATTTCAAGGTTCGAAACAGCCGACTTAAGCACCTCCTCTCCTTCTCTCTATCTTGTGCGAGATTAATGCCATGAGAGGTTTATGATCTATCATTTATATGTCTGATTCATGTCTTTCTTGTTTAAATCGATTGCAGATATGATGAAACTGGATAGGATCTTGCTCTTGCTCTAGATCCGTTCTTGCGGTTCTTCGATCTTTATTCTCCTCCAATCACAATTTTGGCGTTTAGATGCTCCTCAAGTAGTCGACTCCGATTCATCATCATCATCATCATGTCGCTGTTTCTGAAGGACGATTCGATTCAAATCCGCGAGGTGTGGAACGACAATCTTGAATCAGAGATGGCACTAATTCGTGAAGTCGTGGACGATTTCCCTTTCGTAGCCATGGACACAGAGTTCCCCGGAATCGTCTGCAGACCAGTCGGAACTTTCAAAACCAACACCGAGTACCTTTACGAAACCCTGAGAACGAACGTCAACTTGCTCAAGATGATTCAGCTCGGTCTCACTTTCTCCGACGAGAAAGGAAACCTCCCGACCTGCGGATCCGACAACAAGTACTGCATCTGGCAGTTCAACTTCCGCGAGTTCGATCTCACCTCCGACATCTTCGCTCACGACTCCATCGAGCTTCTCCGCCAATCAGGCATCGACTTCGCCAAGAACAGCCAAAACGGAGTTGATTCGACACGGTTCGCCGAGCTTTTGATGTCTTCAGGGATCGTGCTGAACGAAAACGTTCATTGGGTTACGTTTCATAGTGGGTACGATTTCGGTTACTTGTTGAAGTTATTGACTTGTCAGAATCTGCCGGAGACGCAAAGCGGTTTCTTCGAGATGATCAGTGTGTATTTTCCTAGGGTTTATGATATCAAACACTTGATGAAGTTCTGTAACAGTCTCCATGGTGGTCTGAACAAATTGGCGGAGCTGCTTGAAGTCGAGCGAGTAGGGATTAGTCACCAGGCCGGATCTGATAGCTTGTTAACTTCGTGTACATTCAGGAAGCTGCAGGAGAATTTCTTCGTTGGTTCTATGGAAAAATATTCTGGTGTTTTGTATGGATTAGGTGTTGAAAATGGTCAGATTGTTCATTGAAACAAACAAAAAAAAAAAAGACAAATATTCTTAATTAATGGAAGTTTTTGTAACCCCTTTTTTAATCTTACTTTATTTTTAGGTTCATTTTGATGGTTTATGTTCTTTTACATCACAGATTAGGTTGTTAGCAGTAGATGATGATGACCACAAGAATTATACTCGGAACAGTTTATATATATCGTTCTTTATTTAGATGGCATCGTTTATTACATCCGCAACAATGATATTCCAAATCCAAAAGTGTACATGATCATTAAGCGAAATACAGATTACACAATCTCTGTGTTCAAAATTATGAAAGAAAGATAGCAGAAGAATACACTGTCTAAAGCTGGTTTTGTATTGAGCTCTACTTTGCAAAACCCAATATCGGTATGTGGAAGTAACAATCAAACATATTTTGTGGATTCTGTGAAGTGTTTAATATCGCTAGTCTTTAATCATCCTGGGAAGGATTAGAATTGGAGAAAGCGTGACGATTTCAATAAGGACCTAAATGAAATAAATGGCCCATTGAAGCCCATTAGAGTGGCCCAGTAAAGCCCTTTGGAGTGGTCCTGCATCGCAACGAATCTGTAAAAATCTTTCTCAGTGGCGTCTTAAAACCCTACTATATAAACTCGATACTCAATTTTGGCATCCCTTCAACTTGTCCTCGTAGCCTCTCTCTCTCTAAGGTTAACCTCTCACTCTCTCGCACAGTTCCCCGATTAATTTGATCTGTGCTATGTGTGTGATCTTCCTGCAACCGATTATATTAATTTTTGATTTAGGGTTTATGCTGAGACTGATTCGCTTTTGGATCTATTGGCAGATTTAAAAGGACTTTTGCTTTTCGTCGTTCGTTAAGCCAATTCAGAGAGTCAACATGTCTGGGTAAGCTTCTCTTTTCATGTATCTATGTTGTATATTTCTACATTTCTTAGAAAAGTCTCATGAATCTGTGATAAATAGTCAAGTTTAGGGTTTGTAGATTTGTTTTTTTTTAGGTTGATAGGTTCGAATTATATGATTCGAATTTCAAGACTAGAGTATTTTAGTTGTGATAGTTTAGATTTAATCTAAGAATCACTGGTTTGTAATGTGTGTGGCTGAGTCATTCTGCAGTGAAGAAGTTGCTCCTGCCGTTGTTCCTCCGGTTGCTGAGGCAGCTGTGATTCCAGAGGACATGGATTTGTTGACTGCATTGGAGATGACGTTAAGGAAAGCTCGTGCTCATGGTGGTGTGGTTCGTGGTCTTCATGAAAGCGCTAAGCTTATTGAGAAGCGTACTGCTCAGCTCTGTGTCTTGGCTGAAGATTGCAACCAACCTGATTACGTCAAGCTGGTCAAAGCTCTTTGCGCTGATCACAACATCAACTTGCTTACTGTTCCAAGTGCCAAAACCCTCGGTGAATGGGCTGGTGTAAGTAGTCTTTCTTTACATTATCTCTAGGAATGATGTTTGGTTGTTTGCTTTCGTACTATCTAGAGGTAAATGAAGAGACATATCAAAGACTTTGATTGTAATAATCTTGATTGTGGTTTGCAGCTTTGCAAGATCGATTCAGAAGGCAATGCAAGGAAGGTTGTTGGGTGCTCATGCCTTGTAGTCAAGGTAAAAAGTCTTCTTTTTTTTACATCTCGTGAAATCTTATGTTAATGTGTTTGACTTGTGTCTTGGGATTTACATGTGCTGTTATTGTTACAGGATTACGGTGAGGAGACAACTGCTCTCAACATCGTCAAGAAGCATATTGAATCAAACTAAATCACCCAAGTCAGATTTCAGATGCTTTCATTCGCAAAAGAAGCGCATTTTATTTTTCTTGTGGCCACTTGCTTTTCCTCTTGTGTTTTTCGTTTGTTTTTGATATTTAATACTTGTTAGTGGACAAGTCTTGAGATTTGTTTGGAGCATGAAGTTATGATGTTAACTAGGCTCTATCATTTCCCGGAATTAATTCACTCATCGATCTGCGCCCCTTTTACTTTTTTAATATATAGTACAACTTTGAAGAATGAAAATTACAAAGGCAAAATATGCGTTTCTATAAACCAACTTGAATAGAGAATCAGTCGATAAAGAACCAACCAAGCCCATCGGGCCGTGCAAGCAACCCCAAAACAGATGATAAAAGAATAGCCTTGAAACGAAACAGCAGATCCTCTCATCCTTGAACGTTACCCAACTAAATCAAACATATTGTCGGCTGCAAGTTAAACAAGTAAAATGTAAAAGTGGTGCGAATTAGATATTGTCTTCAGAAATAAATTATAAACGTTGAAAGAATTTGTCTCTAGGAATAAATGATTTACTATACTTGTAGTCTTCAGAAATAACGTGGATCAAATTTTTTATATTTTATTTTTACATATACTTAAATTTACATCAAAAAGTAAAATTGAACTAATTAACGCTGAAATATGGAACCTTTTTTTTAATATATAAAGACGACAGGAACAGACAACAGGATTATTCCATTAGAATCAAGAATCTCTAAAACCCTATCAAAGCTCTCGTCTTCCGCACTCGGGTTCGTCTAATCCCTCCTCTCAAATCTCGAATCCTAAATCGTGATCAAAGTCTCGTAAAGGCTCCTCCTTTATCGCCGATTAGATTTGTGGGTATGGGAGATCGGAAAGAGTTGAACAAGTACATTCCCCCAAACTTTGACCCGAAGAAGATTCCCCGGATCCGAAAACCGAAGAATCAGCAGAAGAAGGTTCGAACCATGATTTCGCTTCGTATTCGTTGCAACACATGTGGGAATTACATGTCGGAAGGCACCAAATTCAATAGCCGTAAAGAAGAAATCGACGAGACCTACTTAGGGCTCAAAATCCATAGGTTTTACATCAAGTGCACTAACTGCTGCACCGAGCTGATATTCAAGACTGATCAACAGAATTCGAGTTACGTAGTCGAGTCAGGTGCGACATGCATTTATGATCAACACAAACAAGAGGCGCAAGCGGAGGAGAGTGGGGATGCGATGACTTCTTTGGAGAAGAAAACTTCCGTCTCTAAAAGAGAGATTGACGTTATTGCTGCTCTTGATGAGTTGAAATCTATGAAAGCTAGACGCATGTCGGTGTCTGTAGACTATATACTTGACGCTTCGAGTAGGAAAGAAGAAGAAGAAGCAGCGAAAGAGGATGCAGCGTTGATTAAGTCTATCAGATTTGGTAAGCAGAGGCAGATAGCAGAAGAAGAAACCATTGAGAAGAAGAGAAGAATGGAGGCAATAGATGGCAAGAAACCTAAGACTAAGAGACTTGCTTGCGGTAAATCACCAATTCAACTCTCTTCCGTTTGCATAATAACCTCCAAGAAGAAGAAGAAGACAACAAGTTTGGGACTCGCATCACTATGTCACAACTATGGTGTTGATGAGGAAGACTGAATCAGTTATGTTGAATTCAATCAGTTTTGACATAATAATTGTAGAGATTACTGTCAGTTACTACCTATTTTGCATATCGAAGTAAGTTTTTTCTTCTTTGTAAATGAGATTATTTTGGTTACATGATGCGGTAATGAAATAGGTTTCTAGCGCTTCATACTTCTCAAGTAATCGCAAGGGTTGGAACTGTATACACAACCCCGAAAGGTATGACATTTGACTTTTGATATAATCATCATCTTCCTTAATTGGATTTCATCTCGATGTCTGCATCATCTTTACCAGCAGCGTCTGGAGAATCTTTTGGCAAAAGACCAAGTAGGGGTAGAGGGAGCAATGAGCTAAGATTGCAGAGTATAATAAGCGTTGATAAGTTATCAAAACTGTCTCTTGTGATGCCGAATACTTGGGTCAGTCCTGCCCCCATAAGTCCACCAAGAACACTGCCTCCATTGGAGATTGACATGAGTGTCGCAAAGAGAGTTGCTTCCATTCCTTCTGGACACAATCTCGCTGCTAACACAAGAACCGGCATGAAGGAAGCCTGTGTCAGTTTGATTTTACGCAGTCAGTGCATTGCTACAGACACGTTCCAATATTGTTGCGTAACTATGGAATCATAAATGCAAAGCCATTGTGAAACTTAATGCTGACAAAAGCATATAGACCTGAGCAAGAACTGTTAGGATTAGAGAGTCTCCGATAGCAAACCACTCGTCGCTTATTCCCAACTGCCTGTTAAAACCCGTCACGAGGAAAACCTGCAAAACATAAGAGCAGTAACAAGGGTTACTAGTATAGAAGAAAAGCTTCTTCTAAAGAAGAGGTGGGACCAACCTGTGTCATCCCAAGACCCGTTCCGAAAATGGTTGTCACGAGAAAGATTTTTCTCAATGGAACAGTCTTGAGGAAGCCATTGTATAATCCTACTCCAAGCAACGAAGCAATTGAGGTCACAAGTTTAACTCGTCCTAGAAACTCCGGAGTAAAACCGAGCTTATTTGTTCTGATATAAAATTTTAAACCAGAAAGCATTAGCTAGCAACTTAAGTAACTACCATCTCAATGAATATGAAAACAAGCCGTTGTCCATGAACCAAGTGGAAGAGAACATACGTGAAGTAAAACATTGCAGAATCGGAGTGTGGTGTGGCTTGCCATAAGAAAATAAATAAGGTCGGGAGAAAAACACTTGGTTGCTTAATGGCATTCCATAGCTGAATCATGTTCTGCTTTGAGGTCTGAAGAAAGCCAGGATTGACCAAGGTTATGTTCTCTTTCTGCCCTGATGCTGGTCTGACCACACGTTGTTCGTTCACGAGAACAGCAACTGCTGAAGTTATCAATGGTAGTAAAGCTGTCACCCCGAATACAAACCTGAGGTGTAACAGCTTTTAGAATGCCACCAAGTTAGTTATTCTACACCACAGGATACCAAAATAGAAAAGCTTCTATCGAGGGAAAATTGTGTACTGTACCTCACACCATATGATTCCACTAGGGAGCCGCTGAAGTAGGAACTCACAATTCCACCAAAAGCTGAGGATCCCCAGCATAAGGACTGCAAAGATCCGGACACGCTTTGTGACTCACCACGAGCACGTTCCACTACCATTGAGTCTACTACCTATAAAAACTTAACAATTCAATATGCTGGAATATATCTCTATTTTTGCAACTCAATCGAGAAAATTTAAAAAGAATCAAGTAAACCACTCAATAGGTTAGAAAACTTACAACATCAGAAAAGGCGACAGAAAGGGAACCGAGAAGTATACAAGAAGCAGCACTATATTTACTGTCAACAAAACCAGCCATCAAGCTCCACGAAAATGCACCAAGAAGTCCCGAGAGAACTAGATATGACCTCCTTCGGTAGCCAAATAGAGGCACCGAGTCACTGTGAAACGGACAAAGTTCCTTCGACTTTGGTATTGGTTATATAACCAAAGTGTTAACAAGTACAGAGGTGATGAAGGAGTCATACCTGATAAAACCGTAGAGAGGCTTAACAAGCCATGGCAATGAAGAAAGACCCGTTATCACAGCTGTCTAGTCAAGAAGTATAATTTGTCAGCCTAAAGAGACTTTTAACATGAAAGATAAGGAACTTCAAAAGTATTTCGATCTATCACACTAAAAAAATCGATTTTTTTTTGCTAGACATTACAAGGACATACCTCTGCAGGATCAAGATGCAAGTCGTCTTTTAGATAGAAACTAACAGCGAGCCTTGCGAGTCCTAGAACACCTTGAACAAAATAAACCATTGCGACAGCAACATTGTCTGGTGATAATTCAACACCGAAAATTTTGTTTCTGCTGCTATTAAGATTTCTTCCTTTACGAGGCTGTGTTCTAATACAAGTATCTCTGTCTCCTTCGACATCCGTCTTTGCTGTATCTCCTTCAGCTACACCTAAGAAAGACGCAAATTTCTCACATTAGAGAAAGAGAAGCTAGCCCAATTCATGATCATAAGAACAGAAGCTTAGTAATGTTTCCATGCAAAATTCATAAAATTAAACAAGCAACCAACTTTGTAATTGAAACAAAAAGCTCACTTTATTAACTAACAAAATGGCAATTAATGGCGCGATTCCTGCAGTTACTCGAATTTTTTGCCAACATAAATAATCAAAGTGTGACTCTTTCGAACCAAAATCACTATCTTTCGCTGTACCCAAAAAAATTGAGAGCACAAGGAATTGATGGAAGATGATGGAACTTACTGATTCGAGAATCAAGAAGCAGACTTTCCTCTGAATCACGCCTGCGAGGAAGGTCCGGGATTGAAACAATGGCGGACATATCTCTCCTATCCAGAGGTCTCCTACGAATCTTCCGGCGGTGGTATCGGCAGGCGATTGCAAGGCGTCTGGTCCCGTCGTTGTTGATGAAGCGGAGGGAGGTGAATGGCAGAACTGTAATTTGAGAAGGTGAGATTGTTGGGATAGAGAAAAGATTGGGAGTCGCCATTAAATTAAATCAGTTAATTTTTACCCTTTTTTTTTTTTTTTTAAATGAACACTCCTCCGTGTCTTCCGCTATTATGGAGTCTCACTGGATAAATACATTTTCTCATCTTCCTTTTTTTTTTTTGCTCTATTTTCTAATTTTTTCAATTAAACAACACTTTTCAACATTTTTATCTCTATTTTCTAACTCAAGATGATGTTAACAGAGGAGAGGAGGATGCAAACTTTGCACTCACAATACGCTTATCTAATTATACTTGCGAGGATATATGTATGGCCATAGTTTAAGAGTGACAAATATAGAGTTAAATCCGGTTTCAGCTGAGGTGCGTCTTCTTCCTTTTTGGGTTTTAAGGATGATATGAAAAAACAAGAAACGAGTACATTTTCAATAAACATGATGTCTATGTTCAAGTGGAAGTCAATAAAAGTTTATATTCGGTTGCGGAATGGATTGTGGCGTTTCCGAATGAAGGGGGATGTTATCAACTCAATGTATTCCACTAAAACTAATAAGTAATCTTTTTGAGTTTGTACATAGATTTTTGGCTGATTCATACATCTAAGAGTCTTAAAAAGGACAATTTGTACCTAAACTATAATATTGAAATATCCCAAAGGTATATTTTGTTCAATTCATGCATGTAGCCAAAGTATTGGTTCACTCGTATATTCTTTTGACGATGTTATTTTGAACATTCAATTTTACCGTCTCGCTGAAAGTCTTATACACTATTTCCAAAATATACACGAGCAAAAAAGCTTTGTAAAAAGATTGCAACCGTTTGACTGATGATGACAAATTTGAAGAAAGAGCTGGCCTTAGATGCTCTAGGTACCACATTCACTTTTCTTCTATAAAGATAGCATAAAACCCCCTAGACCATATAAAATTAATCTAGATGAAAATTAATATAATGAGACATTTCAATATTTTCAATCTTTGTTATACGAACCATGGTATAATTGATTTTATCATATTAATTGGAACAGTTATCGTTATCTTTAATCATACAATGAATTTTAGAAGTTGACAAAAAAAAAACAATGAATTTTAGAATGATTTTTTTTTTTTAATATTTCAATGATTATTGTTTTGTAACAAACTTTTAATCCGCAATAACGGTTTCAATGACAAATGTATGTCGTTTTTATATTTCATATATATTATACAATAGCTAGTTTTTATATATGAAAATTGTTAGCAGAATTTAATACCCTTGTAATTTTTAAATCGATATAATTAATATAAATCAATATTGTTTTATAAAATAAAAGTTAAGATATAAAAAGAAATTTATTATAAAATTGAAAAAATGTTAATTATACATTAAAAACTTACAATAGGTATACGATAACAAAGACCAGCTAATAAAGTCCTTTGTGCTAATGTTAAAACAAAACCATATAAAATTCTCTTACACTGTTTTTTTTTTTTTTTTTTTTCAATATAGCCTAGTGGTTTTAATATCCCCAATAACATGTGGGGTATTGGGTTCGAACCCCAGACCTAGTGTAATGAATGCAGAGATGACTACCATTATGCCACATAATTCCTACACACTGTTTTTCTTCATTGGATATATGCTCTATTTTTTAACTCTTCTTTTCATCTGTTTTTCTCAGAAAAAAAATTCTTGTACGTAACTACTATTTATTAAGTAATTGATTTAATCTTCATGAACAAAAACAATCTTACACTAACAACAACTCTAAAGAAACCATTAGAGAAACAATGAACCGTCTAACTGGAAAAAAACGACCAATATGAGAGAGACAACTCAATATTAAGACTTGGCCTTGTGGCCGAAGAAATTAGTTCTTAATTGATTCGACACACCTTATTGTTGCGTAGTTGACCGCTCGAAGCAAGAAGGAAAGTTCTGTTTTTTTTTTTTTTTAATTTTATTTTGATTATTTAAATCGCGATATGTGTTGAACCAAATATCATATTGAATCTGTGAGAATTAAGACGAAACCGAGAGAGTAATTCCCAAAAGAAGCTTCAATGTCTGAAAAGGAAACAAACCAAGAAAACTCAAAAGAATCGCCATCTGACATGGAAGTCGACCCATGTACTATCAAATCGGACAAGACTCAAGCCGCCGTGAATACCTCACCGTCAGATAAAATCCATCTCCGGCCAATGACACTCTTCGACATCGATGATTTCATGGTCTGGGCGACTGACACAAACGTCTCACGCTTTTGCACGTGGGAGCCTTACACTAGCCGAGAAGCTGGAATCGCTTATTTGGAGGACGTTGTTTTGCCACACCCTTGGCTCCGAGCAATCTGCTTAGATAATGACCGTCCGATCGGCTCGATCTCGGTCACGCCCGTCGATAAGATCAGAGGAGAGATTGGTTATGTTCTCGGAAGCAAGTATTGGGGAAAAGGGATAGCGACGGAGGCGGTGAGGCTTGTGGCTGCGGAGATATTCAAGGAGAAGCCGAAGATGAAGAGGCTTGAGGCTCTTGTCGACGTAGACAACGTCGGATCTCAAAAGGTTCTTGAAAAAGTTGGGTTTACGAGAGAAGGTGTGATGAGGAAGTTCATGTGTCTTAAAGGAAATGTAAGAGATATGGTCATGTTTAGTCTCTTGCCTTCTGATTCTTTGCACTGATCTGATTTTGAATCAACAAAGATCAATCACATTAGGTTTGCAGAGAACAATTGTTTGATATATATATATGGACCATCGAAAATTGTATTTGCTTAAGTTTATGGACTGTCGAAATTTATATTTTACTTAGTTTTGGAAATCACATGTATGATTTGATATGATGCTCTATTTTTCTTCTTCTTGTGTTGTTGTAAGAGTTATCGTCTCATATAATTTTACTATTTTACACCAAAATTATTTATATAACTTGAGAGTACGTGCCTTTGTATCTACCTTGTTCACTTCATAAAATGAAACAAAGATTCAGCATCTCATAAGAATGTAAGTTTATATTAAATTTGTAAAAAATTTAAAAATAATTAAAGGAAAATGACAAAATACAATATAACGAAAAAAGTTAGTGTCTTGTGATGTTACAAGAATTTTTTTTTTTGGAAAAGCGACCACAAACGTTTAGTCAAGGGGAATGATTGGCATTCCACTGGAAGCAACACGGTAAGTTCGAAATACCGATCTAGAGTACTTTGTTTGGCAACCAAGTAAGTGTCCAAAGTCAAAGGTCAAAGTTGACAACCAACCATTCAAAGGGTGACACGTCATACTCTTTCGTAGCTTCTCTCATTATTTTTAATTTAAATAAGAATATAGTATTACCACTTATTATATTCAAAAGTAAGAAGCAAGATCAGAGTTTTGCTAATCGCAATAAGTTTTACTTATTTAAATCATTGATGTTATGATGTGATATCTCAAACAATCATTATCCTAAATGGAGATGGGCTCACACGAGACTCAACCAACAGTGGTTTCTTCGCCGCCGGGAAATATATCACTCCGGCCAATGACTCTTTCCGACGTCGACGACTACATGGTTTGGGCCACAGACGCTAAAGTCGCACGCTTTTGCTCTTGGGAGCCTTGCACGAGCCGAGAAGAAGCCATCAAATACATAACCACTTCGGTCTTGACACACCCTTGGCTCCGAGCCATCTGTTTAGGGGACGACCGTCCGATCGGCTACATCTTGATCATGCCCGTCGATAAGATCAGAAAAGAGATCGGTTATGTCCTAGCGAGAAAGTATTGGGGAAAAGGGTTTGCGACGGAGGCGGTGAGGCTAGTGACGGCAGAGATATTCAAGGAAATGCCGGAGATTGAGAGGCTTGAGGCACTAGTGGACGTGGACAATGTCGAATCTCAAAGGGTTCTTGAAAAAGTTGGGTTTACTAGAGAAGGTGTGATGAGGAAGTTTATAATTATGAAAGGAAGTGTTAGAGATATGGTCATGTTTAGTTTCTTGCCTTCTGATCCTCTGAAGTAATTGATCAACAAAAAGATTAAAGTCAGATTAAATATCTATGTTGGACTTCGTGTATTATGTAAAAATATGTCATAAACACTCTGTTTCTGTTTTTCTGTTTCCTTTGTATTTGTGAGCTTATTTGCTACTGACGTATTAGTTGTCTTGTCAAAACTTTCTTACAAACCAAGTACTTAATTAGCCTTTTCAGTACTTGTATAGACATAAAATTTACATGATCAATTATACAAAAACCATTTAATTTTACGGGATATATAGTCAGAAACTTAAGTAGATGATCCCAATTACACATTAGTAGATGGAGAAGAGTTTGGAAAGTTAAACTTTAGATGATCCCGATATGCCTTTTTACAATAGTATCCTCAAACTCTGCTCTCTTAAAATTCGTCTCAACTTCAATACAACTGAACCTCTCAGACCTGACGTCAAACCAAACTATTATAAAAATACACGTGCAAACGTATTAACAGCTAGATATTACAAAACACCATTCAAGTTTTTGAGTTCCCAAGAAGGGGGATAATACTGTTTAAGCTATGTGTAATGGACAATACCTTGAACTGTTTGTCAATGGGATCATACCCCAAATAGCTTATTACCCTAAAAGTGTAGGACCTTATAAAACCGGATTTTGGAAATATCAATTTGCAATACAATTTATTTCTTGAAATTGAAATAAACTATTATATACACATATATATATACATATTTTAATATCTACACATATATATATTCAAACATTAATATTGACATTTATGTAGAAATAACTTATTTTAACAAATAATAATTTCATTTACATAATTCAACAATATTAAATTATATATTTAAGTATAACATTTTTTTTTTGACCATGAATAATAAATTCAATATTGACCATGCAATTACTCATATTATCAATTCTAGGATTGACCATCATAATTATTAGTAAGAGCATAAAAACTAACATATTTAATTTTATTCTTTGACAAATAATTGTATTTTCATAATTCACATATATATTAATCTCATGAACATAATTCTTAGATTCAATATTAAAAATGTATAATTTCATGACCATTATTTTAATATTGACAACTTAAATAAAGAATAACATAAACATGGATTAAAATAACAATATGTGTGAAAATAAAATTTGAACAATAAACAGATTTTATAAAATCATGAAAACCATTTGGAGGCGGGATGATCCCTTTCCTTAACTCAATAAAATGCCCGCAATGAGACGGTTTATATGCATTCTTTGAATCCCAGGATACAACCAAACATATAAGACTAACATGCTTCATTCATGTTAGAATCTACAAGCTAATATTCTACCATAAACTCAAGAACATAAAAAAACTACTTTTGAAAGAGAAAAGTAGAATATGGAGGAAGTTAGAACCTGTTAATCTTGTGAATTCCTTAGCTAGCACCTAACACCAACAACCAAGAAGATATTTCAAGAGAGCTTCAACACTTAGAAACTTCTCAAAGAATATCTACAATGTGTCTAATGGTGTTTTTCTTTGCTTTAGAATGAAAGGATGATTTTTCCCTTCTAGGTAGTTTGCTATTTATAGGAGAAGAATAGCTTGGTGGTCAAGTAGATTTAATGGCCAAATTTATTTGGTTTTTAATACCAAAATTTGTAAGTTACAAAAAATCTTTGACCTCCCCTAAGCAAATTCTCATTCACATTTTAACTATATATTATAAGTCCACATGCTTATTAATATATTGTTCCAACAATCCCCCACATGAATAGAATTGACTCTAAAACACTGAGGATGTTTTTGAAAACCTTTTTAGGATAGATTTAAGTTGAAAAAGACTTTCTTGAGTATATACGAAAAATAACTGTATATGAAAAGGTTGCATTTTTCAGCGTTGAACCAATCACTGTTATAATCTATCGAGTTTACAAGCCCAGTTGGTGAACACGATGTCTTGAACCATCCGGATTTCTAGTGTAAACTGAAACAATAGATATAACACAGTTATATTTTCTAGTAGAACTTTTGCTCTCTCGTTGTGTTCATTTTGGCCTTGAACATGCCTGGTATTTCTTGAGTGAATTTGGAGAATACAGCCTTCCCTTATTCTCCTAGAAACGGCCCCATTTCACACTCAACAGGTGATTCTCGTATTCTATTTCGAAGTATTCTGCTTTACTTCCTTGAAATAAATATGATGAAATCATTAAAAGCTTACGCTTATCCTCAATTTTGCAGACAACACTGTTTATCATTATTAGGAACTGGGTAGAAACATAAGTTTCACAGTGTTTTCTTAGACTTAATTTGACTTAGTTGTCCCTTTGAACCTAGAAAGTATAGGTAGGGTTACCGCCAAATTTCATCGTTAAATCATAGGCTTTAAACCCATTCCTATTGATGATTTCAATACTTGATCTCGGGTCAGACCTTTCGTAAAAGGATCTGCTAAATTATCAGCTGATTTGATGTAATCTAGCGAAATTACACCACTTGAGATCAGTTGTCTAATGGTTTTATGTCGTCTACGTATGTGACGTGACTTGCCATTGTACAAGCTATTGTTAGCACGAGCTATAGCCGATTGGTTATCGCAGTGTATCCGAATCGATGACACTGGTTTTTTCCACATCGGAATATCTTCCAGAAAATTTCGAAGATGCTCTGCTTCTTTGCGGCTTTGTCCAAAGCAATGAACTCAGATTCCATTGTTGACCTAGCCAGCACTGTTTGTTTTGAAGATTTCCAGGATACTGCAGCACCCCCAAGTGTA
This sequence comes from Streptanthus diversifolius, assembly GCA_039880935.1. Lineage (NCBI taxonomy): Eukaryota > Viridiplantae > Streptophyta > Magnoliopsida > Brassicales > Brassicaceae > Streptanthus > Streptanthus diversifolius. The sequence goes on along the minus strand of JAXGFM010000022.1, from coordinate 17,322,823 downwards.
AACACATAACCACTTGTGGACTTCGAGTTTTTGGAATCTGATATCCAATTAGCATCGGTATATCCTTCCAACACGGCAGGTTCCGAACCGTAATGCAGTCCATAATTTTTGGTAAAGCGTAAGTAATTTAATAATCTCGTTATCGCTTTCCAATGGATGTGCCCTGGATTGCTCGTGTACCTACTTAGTACATTTACCGAGTGAGCTAAATCTGGTATAGTACAATTGGTCAAGTACATTAGACTTCTGATTACTCGAGCATACTCATTCTGTGATACTGATGCACCTGAATTTTTCGTCAGGTGAAGTGTGGTATCCACAGGTGTTGTGGAGGTTCCAGTTGAATAGTTCTTGAATCTATCAAGTATCTTCTCAGCGTAATGCTGCTGGGATAATATATATCCTCCAGGATGTCTAGTGATCTTAATTCCGAGAATTACATCAGCTAGTCCCATATCTTTCATTTCAAACTGTCCATGTAACATGGTTTTAGTCTGATTTATAATGTCGTTGTCACTTCCAATGATAAGCATATCATCTACGTATAAGCATAACATAACGTATGCATATTTCGTAGTTTTGAAGTACGTACAGTGATTTGACAAGTCTACAAACTTTGTCTTCTTGTCCAGGAATAACAAACCCTTCAGGTTGTTTCATGTATATTTCTTCTTCAAGATCTCCATTAAGAAAGGCAGTTTTTACATCCATCTGGTGTATTTCCAGATTTCGTAATGCTACGATGCATATGATAGATCTTATAGAAGTTATTCTCGTCACAGGAGAATACGTGTCAAAGAAGTCTAGACCTTCTTTCTGACGAAATCCTTGGACCACAAGTCTGGCTTTATACTTGTCAATAGTCCCATCGGTTTTTAGTTTGGTCTTAAAGATCCATTTACAACCGAGAGCTTTGAACCCTTCTGGTAAATCCGTTATGTAAAACGTATGGTTTTGCATAATTGAATCGAATTCACTGTTGACTGCTTCCTTCCAATAAGGAGCATCAGGTGTAGACATTGCTTCCGTAAAGGTATTTGGTTCATTTTCTGTGAGTAAAATCATCAAAAAATCATCACCAAATTTTTTCTCCTTTCGAGCTCTTTTGCTACGTCTGAGTTCAATTTTAGCGTTTTCTCCATTGTCTAGACCAATGGCAGAATTGCTTGTTTCACCTACATCTCTTTCTTCCCTAGTCCGTTTAGGGTGTATCTTATCCTTACACGGAAAAATATCTTCAAAGAAAGATGCGTTTCTCGATTCTATAATTGTATTTACATGGATATCTGGAATATCTGATTTGTGAACCAGAAATCGATAAGCACTACTATGGTGCGCATATCCGATAAAAATACAATCAACTGTTTTCGGTCCAATTGTGACCTTTTTCGGAACAGGTACTGCCACTTTTGCTAGGCACCCCCACACTTTCATGTATTTGTATGAAGGGACTATACCTTTCCACAGTTCATATGGCGTTTTTCCCGTCACTTTGTGTGGGATTTTATTTAGAATGTAATTTGAAGTCATTAAAGCTTCCCCCCACATGTTCTGGGTTACGCCAGATTCTTGCATCATTGCATTCATCATTTCTTTTAAAGTTCGGTTTTTGCGTTCTGCAATTCCATTTGATTCTGGTGAGTAAGGAGCAGTTGTTTGATGAATGATGCCATTTTCTCTACAAAATGCATCGAACTGCCCTTCATATTCTCCACCTCTATCACTCCGAACTATTTTTATAGTTTTGTCCAGTTGATTTTCAACTTCCAGCTTATATTCCTTGAATTTATCCAAAGCTTCACTTTTGCTTTGTAACAAGTAAATATAACAATATTTTGTACTATCATCAATGAAAGTCACAAAATACTTTTTACCTCCTCTAGTGGGTAAATATTTTAAATCGCACAAATCAGTGTGGATTAAACCCAGAGGTTCGGTGGTTCTCTCAACTTTTGGAGATGGTCGTTTTGTGAGTTTTGCTTGTACGCATACTTTACATTTATCTTTACTTAATTTGCATTTCAGAATTAGGTTTAAATCCATTAACCGAGTTAATGATTTATAGTTCACATGTCCTAATCTTTCATGCCAAATAGTAGAAGACTCAACCAAATAAACAACTGGATTATTCTTATTAATTTCAGAGTTTGTTACAACTTTGGGTGTGACTGTCATTACATTCATTTTGATCAGTCCATTCTTAACAAACCCCTTGCCCAGATACACCCCATTTTTCTTAAGTACCAACTTATCAGCGTGAAAGTTGATGCTAAATCCAGCCTTACTCAGGAGAGTACCAGAAATGAGGTTCTTCCTTATGTTGGGCACATGTCTCACATTTGTGAGGGTGATCTCATGTCCTGAAGTCAACTTCAGTATCACCTTTCCATGTCCAGCGACCTTGGATGAATGTATGTCGCTCATCATGATTTCCTCATCTGTGTGGCACTGTTGATAGGTGTTGAACATTGCCTTATCTTTGCAGATGTGGGCCGTTGCACCGGTATCATACCACCAGTCCAGTGGGTTTCCCTCCACTGAATTAACTTCATCAGTCACAACACAGCAGAGATCTGCTTCAGTGAGGTTGGCATTATGTGGTCGCTTCTGTATGGTCTTGGTGTGACACATGTCTGCCTTATGACCCATCTTGCCACACTTGTGACACTTTCCACTGAACTTCTTTGCACCAGAAGTATGCTTCTTGAAGCTCGTGGAGCTAGTGGCTCTGGGGTGCTTGAATGTGTAGTTCTTTTCTCCCATTTTTCCCTTGCCTTTTGCCTTAAGCTGTTCAGCAAGGTAAGCCTGATACCCTCTCTCTTCATTCTTGGAGAGGCGAATCGTTGCTTCATTGTGAAGTCTTGAGATCAATGATTCAAGCGACATTTGCTTTCGCTTGTGTTTCAAGTAATTCTTGAAATCCACCCAGCTTGGCGGTAACTTCTCAATAGTACAGTCAACGATGAAAGCTTCAGGAAGGATCATTCCTTCAGCTGCAATTTCATTGTTGATCAGCTGCAATTGCTCAACTTGATCCATTATAGATCTTGAGTCCACCATTTTGAAGTCGAGAAGTTTTGCCACAACATATCTCTGAAAACCAGCATTTTCAGACTTGTACTTCCTTTCCAAAGCTATCCAAAGATGCTTGGAAGTGGAGTACTCTTTGTCATTGTTGTAGACAGAGTACAAGTTGTCCACCAGTCGGCTTAGGATCCAACCTCTGCATAGGAAGTCAGAGTGCTTCCAAGCCTCCAATGTGGCTAACGTGCGCACATCTGTCTCTCCTTCTTCGGGAGTTTCAGGCTTGTCCTCCTTGAGGAACTTTGTCAGGTTCAAAGATGTCAAGTAGAAGTACATCTTCTGTTGCCAGTTCTTGAAGCCAGCCCCGTCAAACTTCTCGGGAAGTAGCCCATTTGTGTTGACAGGCACAAGGGTGGTTTGAGCTGTCACCATTGGTGCAATCTCAGCATTGTTACTTGTGTTTGCCATCTGTTTAACACTGTTAAACTTTTAGTTAAAATCTCATTTTTAACATGTTTTTAGATGCATTTTTAGCACATGTAGACACAATGCGATATCAGAAAAAACAAGTTTTTCATGCATTTACTCTCCCGATCGATCTTAAAGGAAATTGATCGGAGTTTGTATGATGCGATCGATCGACCTCACGTGGATCGATCGATCTTAAATATTGTGTTGTCTTGCGACCCGGTTAACAACATCGATCTTGCGAGATCAATCAATCGGCTTGCGATCAATCGGTCGCTTGACCCGCGGTACCGGTTTCGGTTACAATTTAGATGATTTCTCTCGAACGACCGACAAGGTTCGATCGATCTGAGACCCGGATCAATCGATCCGGTCACAAAATCTTGAAACCGGTTTATTTTTTTTTTATTTTTTATTTTTTTCAACATTCAAAATAGTTACACTTATTTTGCAAATTCGATTTTTCACACAACAAATCCGTTTAAAAAGCGAATTTTTATTAAGTTAAGATTGTAGGACCTTATAAAACCGGATTTTGGAAATATCAATTTGCAATACAATTTATTTCTTGAAATTGAAATAAACTATTATATACACATATATATATACATATTTTAATATCTACACATATATATATTCAAACATTAATATTGACATTTATGTAGAAATAACTTATTTTAACAAATAATAATTTCATTTACATAATTCAACAATATTAAATTATATATTTAAGTATAACATTTTTTTTTTGACCAAGAATAATAAATTCAATATTGACCATGCAATTACTCATATTATCAATTCTAGGATTGACCATCATAATTATTAGTAAGAGCATAAAAACTAACATATTTAATTTTATTCTTTGACAAATAATTGTATTTTCATAATTCACATATATATTAATCTCATGAACATAATTCTTAGATTCAATATTAAAAATGTATAATTTCATGACCATTATTTTAATATTGACAACTTAAATAAAGAATAACATAAACATGGATTAAAATAACAATATGTGTGAAAATAAAATTTGAACAATAAACAGATTTTATAAAATCATGAAAACCATTTGGAGGCGGGATGATCCCTTTCCTTAACTCAATAAAATGCCCGCAATGAGACGGTTTATATGCATTCTTTGAATCCCAGGATACAACCAAACATATAAGACTAACATGCTTCATTCATGTTAGAATCTACAAGCTAATATTCTACCATAAACTCAAGAACATAAAAAAACTACTTTTGAAAGAGAAAAGTAGAATATGGAGGAAGTTAGAACCGGTTAATCTTGTGAATTCCTTAGCTAGCACCTAACACCAACAACCAAGAAGATATTTCAAGAGAGCTTCAACACTTAGAAACTTCTCAAAGAATATCTACAATGTGTCTAATGGTGTTTTTCTTTGCTTTATAATGAAAGGATGATTTTTCCCTTCTAGGTAGTTTGCTATTTATAGGAAAAGAATAGCTTGGTGGTCAAGTAGATTTAATGGCCAAATTTATTTGGTTTTTAATACCAAAATTTGTAAGTTACAAAAAATCTTTGACCTCCCCTAAGCAAATTCTCATTCACATTTTAACTATATATTATAAGTCCACATGCTTATTAATATATTGTTCCAACAAAAAGTGCTTCTCATCCAACCCATCGTCGTCGTCTTCACTTTGGTTGAGGTTAAAGCTTGTCCCGTACTAGGGTTACATATTAACTGTACTGTTGAGGCCGGCATTATAGGGTCGTTTGAGATTGACTCATCTTTAACTGTTAGACAGACCACTGAGATTGGCTCATCTATAATCCACTGCTCTACTGAAACTTTCAGTGACTTTCATAAAGCGAAACTTGTCAGACGTAAAATCAAAGCAAACTAGCATAGTAACCTTTGTAAAACCGTCGCCGTTGGCTCGATAATTCAGAAGACTATTGATGCATATCTCATTAAGTAAAGGACAATGAGGCACGCGACATTCCATCAAACCTCCATGAGAGTTTTTTCAGTTCATAGTGTCAAAACTTGATACTCCTGCCAGTTCCCATTATATATTCCATTTGACGAGGTTAGGGACAATAGCTTGTTTTGCTTTTCAATATGATCATATCCAAAATAGCTCTTCTGCCCAATCGTTTTCATTCTCGGTAGAGGTAAGCGTTTTCCCAGTAGAATGGAAGTCCAAAGCTTTGATACGCAACGACGTGTCGCTATATATTTGGCTTTATATTTCGCCGGAAATCTTGAGGAGATCTCAATAAGGAGATCAATTGGGATCGACAATGAGTTTTCTCTTACATTCGTCGAGTTCTTCGATCGTTTATTATCTCGTGTAACGGTAAAACCATCCTCCGCGTCGTCCTGCCGCAGTCATTTCATGGCGGAAACGCCTAAAACCCCTAAAACCCTATATTTATCTGAATTCGTATCGTTCGGAAATATGTTGAACAACAAAGTAAATCACGTTTTTAATTTAACTTTCTCCATCTATATAGATTTTTGCATGCATGCTTAATTAAGAGAAAGCCTTGTACGTTTCCAAACATTATGGTCCATAAATCCCACATTCGTTAAAGATGAAAATTTTCTACTGTGTTGTGAATTTATGGTCAGTTTTAGTTTTATCTCAAAATTTGTGTGAAATCTATGAATTTATGTGTGTTCAATCTGGCTTTACCGAACCAAACGAAACCGAATGTAATTTGGTTTTGATTATACCTTATAAACCTTTTTTTTAAAAAAAATGCAGTATATTAAATGTAAATATGATTTGGTTATAAACCGATCAAATCTAAAACATAGTAAAATATAGTAATGAATGATGTGGCACAATGGTAGTAACTCAGTATTAGATATTAAATCTACTAAACTAGATTGTTAAAAAATAACAACTATGTATAAGTATATGTAAATTATATAATATAAATGATAATTTATTTATTTAAATGATTTTCTTCATATAATTTTGATATTTAAAATTGAATTTATTAATTTATTATTATTATATTTAAAGTTAACATTTATTCTATTCTTTTTAGTGCAGAAAATTTTTCTATTTATTAAATCCTTATTTATTTTAAAATCCGAATTAAAAACCTTTTAAAATATTTTTTTAAAATTTATAAAATTAATATAAATAAAGAAAATATTTATAAAAGAATTAGAAAATAAACAAAAATTATTTCACTCGTAAAAATAAGAAATAGTGGAAACCTTTTTAATTCAACAGTTTAATTTAAAAATTCATTAATGTTTTTAAATTACAAATTACCTGGTTTGATTCCAAGATAATGCAAAATTTTCTACAACTAATGAGGCAAACTTATAGAAAATTTTCAGTTCGATGCAAGTAAAATTTTAAAGAAGCAACATGGTACAATGATGTGATCTAATAAATTTAAACTATCGTGAAACTTTGTGGAAGAGGTAAATTTATCTATTGAAAATTTGTATTTGTAATTGTTCTAAGAAAATTGTAACAAAAAAAAAAATATTTTAGACGGAAAAAAATAAGAGAAAAAGAAAGAAATGTGCTTGAGAGGCTGCTTTCGCTTCCCACTCACGAAAGCCTATTCCATCATACCTCTAATTTTTTTATGCAGCCTTGTTCTGAGTTCACTTTAAGAACTCGTTTTGACTTCTGATGAAAAACAAATTAGTAGTCAATTAAGATTATAGCTATACAATTAAGATTAGTCTAAATCTTAGTATGAAACAATTCAAAGATAAGTCTGTGGACTTTATTATTATGTGAAATCACTTTATAAATGCGATATCTTTTCTATGGACGAAATAAATTATATATAAGTGTCATCATCTCCTATAAATCATATCTGTAAAAATTTCATTTCTTAGTAGGAGTAACTTTTATAGGTGCACAAGTGAAATCATTTTGATATACACTTCTGGACCACACTCATTCCTTCTTTATTTTAATTGTTAATGTTCTGTAAAATATAAAATTCCATGAAATAAAAAAGAATAGAACTCATCATTCTCTGACTTCACATTTTACATGAATGTTTTTGATTTTGGGTTTTACATGTTGATGTAAATGAAGAAAAAAAAAGAGGGAATTTACAAGTGTTGTTGTAATCACGAAAGCTGAAACAAGAGAAAGCATGAGCAAATAGGAAAAAAGAGAAAAGCATGAGATTACATAACACACTTTCATACTCTGTTTCAATCATTTTCATCTACATTTACCAATCTTCACTCTAGTGTCTCTCCTTCACTTATAGTTTTTTTTTATATATCAAAAATATTAAATAGCATAGAATTATTTAATTAATTACAGTAAACAAACTCAAACTAATGATTGAAAATTATTAAAATTTTTGCACGCAGTGCTATAGACACAATTGCAAAAGTATAATTCGAAATTTGTGTTGATATTTTGAGTGATCAAATATTTTACTTCCCAATTTTTTGTATTAATCATATTAGGATTTATCATTCATATTATATATATGTATGCGCGCACAACCCTCTTTCAACTTATCAATCTTTCGTCCAAAGAAAAAACAGCAACCAAATGAATGAAAAGTGGTTTATTATATGTAAATGTGAATCAGTAAATTACTCCTACAGTCCTGTATTTGTTTTATAATAAATGTTAAAACCCGTAATAATCAACATAAATCATAACTTCGAGTCTGTGATGATTGAGTTTGTGTGAATACGCCATTCAATGACTCATGTATACATTATAGTAAAAAAATATATCATTGAATTTATATAGTCCCATATAGAATCAGAGAATGAGTGAGCTTCGAGGCTATCAAGAAACCCTAACTTTTTCAGTACAACGATCATTACAAGACGTTATCTTTTGATTCTTTTTACTTTTTTTCTTAGTAAAAAACAATGAGAATGAATAAAAATAAAATAATGCTTTTCTTTTTGTAAAATCTTTTTTTGTTACACTTAAACGGCTAACCTTATACAACAAGCATTACATAATCATCGTCACGGGAAGACGTGAAAACACTTCAACTTATAATAATATGCAAAAAATACTCTCTAAATACTAAGCTGAGTTGTCAAAAAAAAAAAAATACTAAGCTGAAAAAGAATGATGAATTATAAAAAAATAACTTCCATCAGTCAGTTTCATAATCCTGCACAAACACACAAACTTTTATAATAAATCTAACTGAATGTTATTAACAAAATTGAAATAAATTACCTTGAGATTCATTATTACCTAAAACGACGCTGTAAAAATTACTTTAGCTCCTCCCAAAGTTAGTACATCCATTAAAAGAAAGAAGAACCGGTTTGATATGCGACATTCGGTTAACCAAGACAAAATTACAACCCTTTAACACCTGTAAACCGGAAATTTACCCTTTAAGATAAGTTAAAAAATACCGAACCGGAAACAGACATAAGAGAAGTGGGACTAACCCTGTTGTTTTGTTTCCTTTGTGTTAAAAGGAGCAATGGAATGTCTCCATCATCACTCTTCAAAGACTTCAACAATCGGAAAAAAAAAAAAAACTTTAATTCACCTGACAAAAGCCGAATCGAATTATATACCATAAGTGATCATAATATGAAGAAAAAAATATAGAATAATAACTCTGACAAGATTTCAGAATCTTATTTTTCTCAAGAATAATACAACAAATCTTGGGTTTTTTTTTTCATCTGACAATGCAGAGACAATCATATCACATATTCGAATCAAAATCAAGAAAATAGATCGCATTACCGGGTCCAGTTCTAATCGAATCAATTGTTGTGCCTTAAATGATATGAGAGAAACGTGTGGGTTACATTCTTGGCTGATATATAAAAATTGCAGACCAGTCTTAATGGACTTAAGTCTCTATTCTGAGTTCCAGGACCACAACTACTACTACTACTATTAGTCTACTACCAATGAACTATTATTGGCTTTGATAGCTTCATGTCACTGACACTACATTCTATCTGTTATCTCCTAATTTTGTGGTTAGATGAATTTATAACTTCATGAATAGAGATGTTACCGTGAAGAGCGGAGGAAAGAACTCCTTTTCCGTTATTTCTTTTAGAAAAAAGTTAGCTCGGTGTATCCGCGGGAGTAAGGTAAGAGTTCTTCAGCTTGGACCCGTGCAGTAGAGTAACTCGTGGTTCTCTTTAATCTCTTGTGATTTGACTCAACCTCTGCACTGAATATGCCATAAACTGGTCTATGATCCGAGAACCGTGATTCCCCTCTTACATAAGTTAATTGATGCAGTCCTTCTCCATGCCACAATATTCGATCACACCTTTAGTAACAAAAAAGAAGTAAAACACTATTGTCAGATCACTAGAGGGTTCTTATTATTTTTTAATTCTGTATGCAAGAAACTCACCAAGCAGGCGTGCGACGTTTCTCCTTTGGATGCAAATCATCTCCTGCATATCTATCTGAGTTAGTGGAGTATTTGTAAGTTGGTGGGAAGTAAATCTTTCCTTCGTTCCATCCTTTAAACACATGGCCTCGTTTCTGCTCTATTCTTAGCTGCAGCAAAATGTTTTAAAGTGTTTTGGAACAGAACACTCTATAAAATGAGAAATGCGAAACTCTATTGCTTTATATATGCAGTATATTTACTACAATGTACCTGGTCGTTCTCTAGTAACGCCCTCCAGTTTTGCATCTCGACAAGTGCTTTCGCAGATCGATAAGAGAGTGCTATCCGGTAATTCAGATCCCCAAGCCATATTACTCGACTATATCAAATGGAAACAGAGAGAAAACCAAAAAAATTGAGAGCAAATGAGTGATAAGTGGAATGTATGATTCAGTTCAAGAGACTCTGAAAATAGAAGTATTTGATTAACTTACTCATGCTGAAGGATATTCTCTGGGGACTTCTCGCCTGCAGAACTGTTGACACGAGGAAACCTTGTTTTTTTCAGTATCTCCATGACATCAGAGTTTCTCCTCAGCTCATCGCCTTCTTTTTGTCCCGAGGTCAAGTGGGTGCAGACAAAGCAGAAGCTTGTTTGGTGAAGCAACATACTAATTGAGATTGATCCCTACAAGAACCACAAAACCACATTACAATAATTCACTAACTAACTACCCACTAACTCACGTGGTAGTGAGGCACAAGATTTTTTACCTTGTTTCCGAGATAACCCATTAATCCTCTACCAACACAAGAGACTTTCATGTTCTTGACGTGTTCTCGTAACTCGCTTTTCACCCAAATTGTTAGAAAGATACCAACCATTTGTTTGCTCGCCACCAAACAATACTGCGATGAGTTCCACGGGATCCTAGACCCACTCTCGTTTGATGCAGAACCAGCATTTGACCCTGGTGAATACAAGACTGTGCTTGGTGAATCCCCTGGACCATTATCATCATCCGAAGAACCCCACCGAGAGACATCACTCGGCCCAGAATAATCACTCACTCTAGAGTAATAATCACTTGGTCTACTAGAGTAATAATCACTTGGTCTACTAGAGTAATAATCACTTGGCCTTCTTGAGTAATCACTAGGCCTGTGATTGCATCTGAAGCTCGGGTCGAAATCACTTGGTCTATGACTGAAGAATACGCGATCACAGACGCTTAAACGTCTGTCAAGCCGTGGATGCGTGACCGAAGAAGGGTCGTTCTCATCCATTCTCCATATGCTCGGGGTCTGGAAAGACCGTCTGTTGAATAAAGTTGCGTTCTGTTGCCTCGAAGATCCAGAGAAATCAGCATCAATCTCTGCTATGGGGACGGGAATAGGCGACGGCGTGTGACAGATGCCGCTTGTCCCGGGAAGGTTATTGAGCGTTTTCCTGATGAGGGAATGCCATTTTTTAGCAGGACCATTGTCTTCAGCTCCAAGAACATTACCAGCATTAAGAGGAACAATTTCTTGGAATCTATAAAGAAGAGAGACAAAACAAAAGCACAGATTATTATTAACATTTCTTGTACAAGGACATATATTCTTGGGAAGAAGATCTGATAGTAACATACCCCAGTACGTATATATCTGCAGGAGCTGAGGAATGAAGCCACTCGTCAAGGTTTAGATCTGTAGGAGGAGAGCGTCCAGCGACGTTCCATGTAGCTACGAAGATGCTGTTATCAAGTACAACCAACATGAGATTCAACCTCAATGGATCTAGATACAAGACACAGATGTGTGACTGTGTGAGTACATATATTGATATACCTATAGTTTTGGACATCGATGATTCTTGGATTTTCATAGTTCATTCTCCTTTGTCTAGCTTGCTGTTCCCAATTCTTATTGAGTTTCTCTATGAAAACTCAGAAATCATGAGAACAAAAGAGAAGAAAACTTTCTCATATATGTGTAATTTGATAAATGATTTTTACCAGTTTTGCTCTTCTTGATTGTGCAGGGCTCCTTCTGTGAGAAGCTACTTCTGTGCTCAACTTCTACAACTCCTTAAATTAAATTTGGAAGGAAGAAACAAAGCAAATTGAAATTAGTCACAGCAATTTAATTTTCAAGGAGAATGGTGGTTAAAGCAGAAGAAACAGAAACTGTTAAAATGACATGTAACCTCAGGAAAGGAAAAGGTGAACTGGGATGTTTGTTTTCTCAGAAAAAGACAAAAAGATTGCAACTAACGTTCTTCAGAAAAGAACAAGAACAAGTTTTAACGAAAACCCAGAAAAGGAATTAAAAGTTTAAGACTTTTTACCTTGAGGAACAGAAACATCTGCTTGAAACTCTTCTGTTTTGCTTTTGATGTTGAACCATTTCCTCACCATCTTCTTGGACCATGACAACTTCATTTGATGGGAAAAAACAATCAAAGGGAATTAGTGAAATTATTCATCTGAAATTTCATTAAGACGAAAAAAGAAATTAATTAAAAAAAAACGAATACCTTGCTTTTCTTGGATTTGTCGTCTCTCATTGTTGCTCCTTATTTGATTTAACTATTTGTCTCTGTTTGTTCTTGATTTGTCCTTGGAATAGGGACTTACTCCATTTCAAAGAAGAAGAAAAACGAAAAAGAGAAAGAAAAAAAAACCCCAAAATGACAACAGAGATCAAATCAAAATGTCGAATAGATTTGGGTTTTTTAGTTGAATCACTGTTTTTAAAATATGAAGTTTTCAAGATAGACAAGAATTGGCTTCTTTTCGAATACTCCCTTGAATCAGACAGAAGCTAATAAGCAAAGACAGAGTTGGATTATAATTAAGGGTTTTGTCTGAGAGACAGGAATAAAGAAAATGGGTTCAATTTCTTCCAAGCGGGACAAAAGAAAGACTTTTTTTTTGTTGGGTGGGCTCTTAAGAGAATAATAAGAGCGGATGAGAAAGATGGTTTGGAATAAGCAGAGAGAAAACAAAAAAAGGTGGTGAAGAGACAATGATTCTTATAGCAGGAAAATACAATGAGGAAGATTTTGGAGAGAGAGAAAGCAAAAGTGATTTAAAGAGAGAGTATTGGTTTAAGCTTTCTACTATGTCCTTCTGCTTCTTCGACTTCTTCTATGAGAGAGAGAGAGAGAGAGAGAGAGAGCCTTGTTCTCAGTGAAACGGCAAAGTAAAAAAAGCAACGGATTTGAACAAAATAAAGCGCAGAGAGAGAGAGAGAGAGAGACCTTAAAGGAACCTTACCTTGGACTAATCAGCCCATATGATCCTCTTTCTTTTTTTGTTTGGCTAAATTTAATTACAATTACAATTAATCTGATTCTATCAGCATGTATCGAATCAAATATTAAACGGACGTTTATTCAAAACAAAACATAAACAAATTTTGATTTTTTTTTTTAGTCTATTATTTCTTCAAGTAAAGTTGAAATTATTTCCTTACATTTGTAGCATGCATTTTCCTACTATTTGAAATATTTTATTATGTTGGTCGTAATTTTTTTTTTTTTAAGTTACATGTTAATTAATTAATAATATTTTAAATCACATAAAAAATTATATTAGATGCAATTTTCTAACTAAGCTCGGGAATAAGACTTTGTCAGAGTTGATAGCCATCGATAATGGGTAATTTATGTATTTAAAATGTATTATCCTAAGTCAATAAAATATATTAACAGATCGATTTCAAGTAATTCAGATATCTAAAATTAATAGTCAAACTCTTAACTACTTGGTGTTAGAGTCATATGCGGAAATGGATATTTCATATAGATTCAAATCTGCATTAAAAATGATAATCTGTATGAAGAAAAATAAAGTTTTAATTTGCAACACTCGTTATGAAAACAAAGGTAATAATAATAAAAGCAATCTTAATCTTTGATGTGACTGTAAACTAATAACTACTGAACCTGAATATTGACAATCTACATAAACTAAAACGAGTGATGTTGGGGAATCGTGAGGTCTGCGTCTGTGTGTTTTTGTATCATAAATAGGTTGAAGAAAACCTGTAAGGTACCAAGATCAGGACGGATTTTTCTTAAAACGCCAAAGATATATATATTACGTTGGTGGACTACCAAATTTTAATATTATTTAATTTTCTGTCATTAATTTCTTCTTGTAATAACAGTACTCGAATTCGTATGCGATGCATGGGAAGCTAATGCTGTGTTCGATGTGACAATAGTTAAACGATTTCACAGTTTCTAAGACTTTTTTGATTGATTAATTCTTCTGCGCAACACATGCGATCTCACTAAGTCATAATTTTTTTTACTACATTTAAAGTACTAATTTATTGTTTACAAAAGAAAAATTATACCAATAAAAAAAAGCAATAGATGAGGCTCAACAAAATGATCACCAAAATATTCGAAAAGTTTGATTTTATATAACTACGGCAATATTTTTGTGAGTTTTATTCTCTAATCAACCAGAATCTTCAATCTAATGTAATTTTTTTAAAAAATATCCTAGTTACGCTAACCATTAGACCAAATGACACAGACAAATCATTTTAGAAATTCTTTGATGGTCAGAATGCTAAATAACATGACCCACGTCTATAACCAAATGGGCATTACATAGCCTTCAACAACATAAAAGGAGATTCTACACAAGAATAAAGCAAATAATATATTAGTATAATATGTGCGAGCTGTGAAGGATCTGTCAAAAACAAGATGAATACTTTGGTTGCTTTTGACCGCCTCGTAAGTGTTAAAATTTTAAGGATGTTAAAGGGAGTCTTCCAAATCATTTTTGGATTGAGGAAGTAGCAAAAGTTAACGGGCTCATTATATATATTATAAACTAATAATGTTATAACTTTACCTTTTATCCTATAAAACAATTTATATGCTTAATTTATCTTTTCTTCCCCCTTAAAGTTTCTTGTCAATGTATGATGTATATATATATGTCATTCAACTGTAACCTATCAAGGAACGTGTAATTTTATCTGAACAAGACCCTCACGTTAAATCTGGTTGGATGACAATGACTATATACGTGTATACATAATGATCATATTTGCATGATTGGTTTATAGATATAATATGCATACATAATGGATAATATATATGCATGGATAGTCATTGTAGTTATAATATCGAAACTGATTTTTTTGCTTTAAAAAAGACAAAAATAATTAAATATTAGGATAGGATGGTTTTGGCCTTTAGAAAGCCAGATGCCAAACATGCCTCCATCATTTCGTCTTTCTCATCCCAAGTCTCTGCCTCACAATGTTGGTCTTTTTCCGCTTTTAATTTTCTTCCACCTTCAAATTTATTTTCTTGGTAAACCATATTGTATTACCTTTTTATAATAGTATATAATCGCCCTATTGTGGTGCTAAACTATAGAAATATAACGGTCACCAAGTAGTTCTTGATGGTGGAATCAGATTACAATATTACAGATTACAATATTACAGAAGTCCAATGTGAAAAGGTCATAATATATTGGGTACCACAAAATAAAAAAATTTACGATTTTGATATGTATCAGTAAATTTAAATGACTTACTATTGATAAGAATCCCATAAAACTTTTTGAGTTTCTATATATATATTACTAAATACTTCATTAATATTCATTTATTCTACAATACACATCTAATTTTATGATTAATTAAAAATGTTTTTAAAAAAATCAAAGTATCTTATTGATCTAGTTATATGTGCGTATATGAACTCTTATCTTGTACTTTTAAAACAACCTTCCGATATGCTGAAGTCGTTTCTCCATTATTCCACTATCACATGCACATATTCATTTGAAAACATGTTTCTACGTCATGTGCGCACACATGCATGCTCATACATATATATATATATATATATAAGACAAATAGCTTATCATGTGTATATATATATATATATATATATGTGTGTGTGTATGTGTGAGCGAGTGAGCTTCGTACGTAGACTGTTCACAGAAAGTGTCCTTTGAAAGAAACCCTAATCCGTTTGATGTATTATATTTATATCTAAAGTAAAAGGTTAACCACATAGAAAATAAAAGTGAGAGATACATGTATTATCCTGGATAAATTTGTTTATTGTGATCAGAAACAGTATTGACAATGTTTTGAATGGTTTATTTTCCTTTTTTGTAATATAAGTTTCGTTTTGTTTGTAATTACATTACGATTTTCAGTTTCATTGTATCAACTTAAGCGCTAACGCATATCTATCATCTCACGTGATTAATATTTTAGCTACGTCTTATCATCATCTTAAGGATTATTGTTACTAGTTAATATGTTACTGTAAATAAAATCTTTAATATAAGTCTTTCTATGGAGAGTTAGGAGATAAAAACATAAGTATTGTAGAATTAATTTGGATGAGATATAACTAAAATTTTCATACTGAAATTAGAACAGGGAAACCAGCAAGCGTAGGTATCCTTATAACTAATTATTTGATATCAAATAGACTTTAGCAGAGGATCTTCCGCCCAAAAAAATTGTGCTCCACGAAAAGAATAATATAAGGTTAACAAAACGGAAATTTTAAAGGATCTATAAAATTGTTTATAAATGAATAAAGAAAGGAGAAATAAAAAGCCGAAAAAGAAAACATATTGAAAGGGAAAGATGATATGTCACTACAACAAGACACATTGCTCTTTTTATTGTTTGCTTTTTACTTTGTCTGGTAGACCAAAAATCTAAGAGGGATGGGAAATGTAATTTTTAGGTCATAGTATTAAATGTTTGGATTGTTATAATTAGAGTCCACTAACCGCATGTATTGATAGTTTAAGCAGAAGTAACTTAAATTACAGAACTTGAACTTACACTTTACAATTAGACTCTAAGAAGACAAGAACACATTGAGATCATCTGTGGACTGCATAGGCACATAGCTTGTTAGCTTGTTGCGTTTCCTAAACACTAATTGATACACTTCTTCGAGAGGTGAAGCTTGTGAAGCCACATAATTAATAATTGAGTTAGATAAACCACGAAACGGAGCCGTTTTAGATAAACCACGAAACGCTGTCGTTTAGATAAACCAAAACTCGTTTGGTTTTTTTTTGTTTGTGCAACTTCGGCGACTAAAAGCTCTTGGGACGCCTGAGCTTGAGTTTTGACCCGATTCTTCGAACATCGTCTTCAATGGCTCATCTCCCCAGAGTTCTTATGGTGAGGGGATTAGGGTTTTCCTGATTTCGATTCCACTTTCCAATCTTCATTGCTTCACCTCTTACATATCTCCTTTCGTTGATTTATTCAGGTGGCGGAGAAGCCCAGCATTGCTCTCTCCATAGCTTCAGTTCTCTCTCATGGACAGGTTCCTCCTCTCCTTCTTTCTATTCTCCCGATTTTGTGCTTTGATTATAAATTTTAAAACTTTATAAAAATTTATAAAGTTGCACTTTTGTAATTTCATTAGTTATGGGGAGTTGAATCAGTTCTGTGTTTCACCTTGGAAGTTTGAATTGCTTATAAGAAATATTAATAAAAGGGCACAGTGGTTGGTGTAATTTTTGTAATCAGCTCGTTTTTGCTTGTTGGTGCTAGAGGTTTTGGTGTATTGGATATAATATATATCTCCTCCTTTTGCTTTCAGATGTCTACAAGGAGAGGCAGTACAGAGGTGCATGAATTTGATGGTAATTGCATCCATTCTATTGGTAATTGTTGAATCGAATACTGTACTTTCTTGTCTCTTTTTGCTAAATGAGACATATCATACTGTGGAATCTCTGTATCATGCCAGCATCTAATGGTAGACCCTTTGAGTTGTGGTTGTAGATTGTGGATTCAGTTATACAGTTGGCTCTTGTATATGTGGTGCAATCATCAACATCTTAATTAATTTTTTCTCCTGCCAAAGTATTTTTATATGCCACTCATATTTGGGAATGCACATGGTTTTGATGGCCGTTACTATTACTTGTTGACCATTATAATTTATGTAGTTATCGAGTGCACTGGCTTCGACATGAAAGATAGTAAGAGAAAGGTTTATCGGGCACGATTCTCTTCTGTTACTGAGAAAGATATATCAAAGGCCATGGACAACCTTGTTGAACCAAACAGGGATGAGGCACTGGCAGTAGATGCTCGTCAAGAGATTGATCTAAAAGTTGGTGTAGCATTCTCGCGATTCCAAACAAGTTATTTCCAAGGAAAATATCAGAATCTAGACTGCAGAGTTATCTCGTCAGTTTCCTCTCGCCCCCTTCCTTTCCTCTCTTTTTGTTTCGTGTGTTAATCTTCTCCAAAAAGTAGGGTCGACTTTTATTTCAAGTCCAGATGGATATAACTTTTTTTCCTTGGGTTATTTAATATCGTTGAATCATATAAGATGCGGTTATGGAACTCTGTCGTAGTTATTTCCTGACGTTTAGTGCATCCGAGTAAATGCTAAAAAGGAGTATAGACATAGCTTTGTAAGACTGAATGTTTTATTCTGTTTATCTTTATGAAAGCACCTCTTCACTTCTCATAATAAGACAAAAAATGATTCTCTGTTCAAGTGCGCCTGATTTAATGTTGTCACTCTTCAACGTCAATAGTAGCTTTTCTGTAAACTATATTCCCAACCAGTATTTTCTTCTTCGTTACAATACGAGTCACGGGTATCCATCTGGTTTAATTCTGTCAGCTACTGAAGATCCTTTATATGTTTATTTCAGCTATGGGCCATGCCAGACGCCTACTCTTGGGTTTTGTGTGCAACGATACATGCAGATTAACACTTTCAAGCCTGAAAAGTTTTGGGCTCTACGTCCTCATATAAGAAAGGATGGTTATGAGCTTCAACTAGAGTGGGATAGACGTAGATTGTTCGACATGGAAGTTAGTGTTTCGTTCTTGTGTTAGAATATAGTTGACATTCTTGACTGTTGCTTTATAATCTAACGTTGCAGATATATTCATGCTTTTACAAATTGTAGGCTGCTATTGTGTTTCAAAAGTTGGTTGTGGAAGGCAGAACTGCAAATGTAGTTGACGTATCAGAAAAGCAGGAAGTCAAGGGTCGTCCTGCTGGTCTTAACACAGTGAATCTGCTTAAGGTGAGAGCAGTCATGAGTTGTGACTACCATTCCTCTAAAATGGACTTGTCTGGTTGTACATTATACTTAGGCGAACACTATATCCTGTACTAGTGATCCCAAAACACGGACTTGAAAACTTAAATATTCTGCATTCATCCAAAGAATATTTTGTTTCCATCAGCTTCATGGTTGTTTACGAGGATGAGTTGGCAACAATATCGCAATCTCTGTTCTCTTCCTGTTTTACTTATCCTGTGTTTGGTTTTCCACGTTGTTGCGATTAGAGCTTTTGCCATTGTTTAATCTTGTGCTAGTTCAGTAAAAGCAACTTCCATATTCAAATTACTCTCCGTGATCTAACATAACAATAGCGATACACAGGTTGCTTCAAGTGCTCTAGGACTTGGGCCTCAGACGGCTATGCATCTTGCCGAGCGATTGTATACTCAAGGCTTCATCAGGTTCGCTTGCTCCATTCTCCATATTATTAAACTTTGTCATTTAACTCCTCTTTGCCGGCTTATAATTGGCTAGTTTGGGAAGTCTCAAATCGTTATTGAATGGTAGTTATGTTTGTGCATTTAAGAAGTTCTATATGGGAAATGGAAAAACCCTTCGCTGATGAGTTGATACATACACCACATTTCCCCTCGAATTATTCATTTAACCTGCTTCCTGTTATCACGGTATTGGAACTTTTTTTGACAAAACTCTTATGTTTGTGCTAGTTATCCGCGCACGGAAAGCACAGCCTATCCGTCTTCATTTGACTTCATAGACACACTCAGAGCACAAGTTAGTAATCCAGTATGGGGTGGTTACGTACAGAGACTTCTCTCAGATGGCTTTAATAAGCCAAAGTCAGGAACCGATGCTGGAGACCATCCTCCTATCACCCCGATGCGAGCAGCGACCGAGGTCACGGTTGGAGGAGATGCTTGGCGACTCTATCAGTATGTCTGTCAACATTTTATTGGCACCGTCTCACCTAACTGCAAATACATAAGGTAAATAAAGCCTTGTTTGTAGCTTTATCCATGCCAGTACAGCTTATTCTTTGCACATCTTATATGTGGTATACCCTTTAAATGGATATCTCAGGACTAAAGTGGAATTGTCAATTGGGGGAGAAACTTTCCATTGTACGGGGCAGCGTGTGACAGAAAAAGGGTTTACAGCTATAATGCCATGGTCTGCAGTAGATGAGAAAAAACTCCCTTCCTTTCTCAAAGGAGAGAAGATTGAAGTTTTAAGGGTGGAGCTGTACGAGGTTACGTTCTGCTCAACTTTCTGTTGCTGCTCTCATTTCCTTGTACTAGGACACAATAATGTTTCCAGTTGTAGTTTATCTTTTCTATTTGTCTTTGAATATTGTAAAATCTATAGGGGACCACTGCTCCTCCAGATTTTCTTACTGAGAGTGAGCTGATATCTCTAATGGAGAAGCATGGCATAGGCACAGATGCATCGATACCCGTGCATATAAACAACATTGGTGAACGTAATTATGTTCAGGTGGGTTAACTCAAAGGCTATGCGCTTTTCTTCATGATTATCATGTTACTCATTTCAGAGGGACCTTCTTTTTTTTTTTGGAGAAATTTCATTATTCTTGTTTGTCGTTTACGCTCTGTTGCAGATCCAATCTGGGAGGAAATTGGTTCCAACGGCACTAGGAATCACGCTGATAAGAGGCTATCAATGTATTGATCCAGACCTTTGCTTGCCAGACATCCGGAGCTTTATCGAGCAACAAATCACTCTTGTTGCCAAGGGCCAAGCTGATCATTCACGCGTCGTGCAACATGTGATTCAGCAATTCCGGCGTAAATTCAGCTATTTTGTTCAACAGGTTGGAAAAAAGTAGCTTATGTTATGTTGTCTTTGAAGGCATCACTTAGATAAAGTCTTCGATCTAAATCTGGTCCTAATTAATCTCTCTTATATATTGTCCTTTCAGATCGAACACATGGATGCCCTCTTTGAAGCACAATTCTCTCCTCTGGCTGATTCTGGTCGCGCTTTAAGCAAATGTGGAAAATGCTTGCGCTACATGAAACACATTACAGCAGTCCCACCACGTCTCTTCTGCGGCACATGCGAAGAAGTTTATTATCTTCCTCAGAAGGGCACAGTCAAGGTAAAAACCGCTTCAGCACCTGAAACTCTTAAGCTGAAACCTCCGTGAATCCCTAGTTTTCGGGTATATCATTATAAAACATGAATCTGAATCCTTTGTTTATCTAATTTTCTTACAGCTATACAAGGAACTCACGTGTCCTTTAGACAACTTCGAGCTCGTGATCTATTCAGTGCCAGGACCCGAGGGAAAGTCCTTTCCGCTATGTCCATACTGCTACAACTCTCCTCCATTCGAAGGAATAGACACACTCTTTGGAGCGGCTAAGACGCCTAATGCTTCTGCCAAATCCAAAACCGGTTCAGGCATGCCGTGTTCTCTCTGTCCTCATTCCACATGCCAACACTCTGTGAGAAACCAAGGAGTCTGCGCTTGTCCAGAGTGTGAAGGCACACTCGTCTTGGACCCGGTGAGCTTCCCAAAGTGGAAACTCAACTGCAACTTGTGTAGTTGCATCGTACTGCTTCCGGAAGGTGCTCACCGCATAGCCACCACTAGTGACCGCTGTCCCGAGTGCGATTCAGCCATCATAGAGATCGACTTCAACAAGAAAACGACTCCTCTGGAGAACGGAGCCACTCTGCATCAAGGATGCGTTCTCTGTGATGAGTTGCTGCTGTCACTGGTTGAAGTGAAACATGGGAGGTCCTCTGTAAGGCGTGGAGGAAGGGGAAGGGGACGAGGGAGAGGCCGAGGCAGAGGAGGGAGAAGAGGCTCAAAGGCTGTCGATCCAAAAATGAGTTTCAGAGACTTCTGAAATCCTAGAAAATCCTAGAATTTCCTGTTTTTGTCTTTGCGTTACTTGCATCAGAGAGATGGAAACTAGTCGTTGCTTGCATTACAATGAACTCTTCATAATTTTCTAGCTTTACTACGATACGTACCATAAATATTTTATCACAAACACGTATCTAATCAG
Organism: Streptanthus diversifolius; assembly: GCA_039880935.1. Lineage (NCBI taxonomy): Eukaryota > Viridiplantae > Streptophyta > Magnoliopsida > Brassicales > Brassicaceae > Streptanthus > Streptanthus diversifolius. Next base: position 17,300,897 of record JAXGFM010000022.1, on the reverse strand, counting down.
CTTTTCAAAATCTCTAGAAACAAATTTTTTTTTTGTTAAAGAAAAATTCTAAACATTTGACTAATTCTCGTTATACTATCCTAAACAAAAGCTGAAACACCCAAGTGCTAGCCACATGTTACACTTCATGCATACACCCCATCCTTTTTTAAAAATCACATCCACAACTACAAGTATGGATGCATAATCTATTTCTCTTTGCAATGACTCAGTTTGTTTGGTTGCTTAGGAAAATTAAATGGAGAAGGCAGTTCACTCATCAACCACGTCTGGACCGGCGGTTCCAGGGAAGGCAACGAAAACCGGCACCTCTATAATCGACACCGCAACCTCCACCGTCCAAAGTTTTTCTCCGGTTAACCAAATCCACCAACATCTCTGCGCGTACGTGAACCCAATCGATATTTATGAATTCTACTCTGTTTTAAATGTCTCTTGGATTGTGACTCTAAATCATAAAGCGAAGAATTATATAATTATCTTCAAAAAAAAAAAGAAACATATGATTGAATTTCTTGTTTCTAAGTTGTCTGTATTTTGGGTTACCAAGGATCTAATTGTTTGATCTTAGCAAAAACAGAGTAGTATTTGTTTTTTTTTTAAATTTTTTTATCGGTTTTGCGAATTGCTTACAGAACAAAATAGAAGCTCAGCATTTCTGACGACATGACACGACAAATAGAAGCTCAGGATTTCTGCAGTCACGTGAACGAAGAGATGCGTCAGTGTCTGATTTACGACGCGTCTGATCGGAGTGGACAGCCCTGGGAGTGGAGTACATCGTAACAGAGAAGCTCTTCATGACTTTGCCTGACGAAGAGAAGAAACTTTGGCACACGCATGAGTGGGAAGTGAAAGGAGGGTTCTTGTTCATGCCTGGTGTTCCTGGTCCCATTCAGCGTCAAGATCTTGACAAAGTCGCTAAGACTTACGGCAAAGTTTTCCATTTTTGGCAAGTTGATTTGGGACATGAGCTTCCCATTGGTTTACCTAATGTCATAATGGCCAGCTTTTCCACGAGATGATTCAGGTTAAGAGATTAAATCCGTAATATAATTAGAGGTCATTTCGACTCTTTTTTTTTCGTTTTTTCGGTTGCATCTAAAATTCTTCCAAGTTTCTATTCATGTACAAGTAAAACTATAAGGGTCTAAAACCTGTTTTAGCTAGCAAAGGCAAAATTTAGTATAGATCATTGGTAGCTTATGGATAGATAAGATCATTGATTGGATTTGGATTAAATATATGGATACAGAGACAGAGAAGCGAGAGGTCGATATCAAGCCGGTTGAGTGACTTGAGTCTGTTGCCAATGTCTTTGTCTGAGTTACTTAGAACTGTCAAAATTCCATAAATCAAGAAACGTTTGTCGTGTATAACACAATTGTTTTGTTTTTATTTCTTTGTGGATCTTATTTTATGAATCGTATTTGTACATTTAAGTACGTTTCTTTCTTTATTTATTTATATAACACCCTTGATAAAAAAAAAGATATAATGTTCTTATAATGAATATATTTATCATACATGTTCATATCGTATCACATTTAAACGTAATTATGCATTAGTAAGTGCTTGAAACAATTTAAAATTAATAAATAACTATTTAATAATATTTTTTTTTTATTTAAAAAAGATACTCTCTATTTGATTGAATTAAAGGCTAACTTACCAAAAATCTTGAAGGGTATTTTGACAAAGTAACCAATGCAAAGCACGGTGGCAAACCTTGATAATATAAGTTAATTGTATAATGACCAAATATTCATTTTTAAAACCACAATCATAAGAAGTTTCTACCCACCTTACGGCGGATGTATATATGATTATAAAACTAAAGAATTATATGAAACTAAATAAATTAGAAGAAATAACTCAACACCCTTCATTATTAAAAGGATATTAAAGCCACTAAAACAAAAATAAAATAAAAGATGAGAATTGTATATTTCATAAAAAAAGAAAAAGAATGACATGTACATATGTGCACACAGAGATATTAGGGAGATGATATAGGAGATGATGATGGTGATCGTATTTTTTGATATAATTTCATTATATGTTTTATTTTGTCATCGATATGATTATATGTAATATCTCTTTTACAAATAATTCTATTTGGTATCTGAATCAAATTTTTATTTTATTTGGTTAATTTATTTTATTAATTTTAATATTATAAAGTGTTTGGTATCGAATCTAATTTCAAAACTAACTGGCCAAATAGTTCTATTTATATTATTATTATTATTATTTTGGGCGTAGACTCGGACCTTTCTCTGTCTCTATCTCTCTCTCTCTCAATTAGACATGGATCGTCAAATCAAGAAGACTACAAAATACAGACGTTTGATCGAGTAACAACTATGATGAAGAACAACAACAGGAAGTTTTCATCAAGGTTCATCGAGAAACAGCCATGGAAGAAGAAACAAACTATTCTCTTGCTTCTCCTCTCTCTCTTCACCAGCTCTCTGCTTCTCCTTCGTCATTCCCAAAACAAGATCCTCCTCATCACCACCACCACCACCACCACTATCCCCGAATCCAATCTTCCCCACCGTCACAAATCCTCCTCTGTATCCAGAGACGATTCATGTCTCGGCCGATACATATATATCCATAAAATACCTTCTCGATTCAATATCGACATCCTCCAAGATTGCGAGTCGATTTCAAGACCAAAGGACAAAATCAGTATGTGTAAGTACCTCGACAACTACGGATTTGGACCTCCGATCGTCGACGGTGTATCAATGGTTTCTCGGTACTCTCCGAGCTGGCACGTGACTAATCAGTTCATGCTTGAAGTGATTTTCCACGAGAAAATGAAGAGATACAAGTGCTTGACCAGAAATTCATCGCTCGCTTCGGCTTTTTACATACCTTACTACGCTGGTCTCGATTTCCGGCGAAATCTACGGCGGCGTAACGTCGCTGAGAGAGACGCCCCCGGGAAGGAAATGTTCAAATGGCTCAAAAAGCAACCCCAGTGGAAAGGTATGCGTTGTTTTTACTATTATTTTCGTTAAGTTTCGCTTTTGACCCTCAATGTTTCCTACTCATTGCAATTGTTGCTTGTATTTTTATTTAATTAATTATCTATGGGATAACTGCATAAACCATATCTATTAATATAATTCTACATATTTTTTCTTCAATTACATAATTCTTTAATTCTTTATAAAATCACCTAATATCTCTTCTTAAAATTTCTTAATTATTATAATTTTTTTTCCTAAAACCCCGTAATCTAATAAAACCATTTAAACATATAATTTATATTCTTAAAATCTTCTAATTTTTCATAAATTTTACTTTTTTAACTAACATCAATTTTTGTATAAAATAAAATGTTATAATATTTAATATTTAAAAATTAAAATATATACATATTAAAATTTATAATAATATCCTTTATTAAATTTTAGAACAATAAAATATTATTTTTTAAATTAAACTATTATAATATTTTAAAAATAATATAATATAATTACTAAAATATCATAAATTTATAATTAATTATATAATTATTAGTGAAATTAATCTAATTAATTATAATTTTATGATATTGTAGTAATTATATTATATTATTTTTAAAACATTATAATAATTTAGTTTAAGAGATAATGTTTTATTGTTCTAAATTTAATAAATGATATTATTATAGATTTTAATATATATAGATACATATATCTATATTTTTATTTTCAAATATTAAATATTATATTATTTTATTTTATATAAAATTGTTGGTAGTTTTATAAGATTAGAGAATTTTAGAAAGATAAATTATAATGTTTAGATAGTTTATAATGAATATAAAATTTAAGAAAGAAATATCATATATTAGGTAGTTTTAGAAAGAATTATGTATTTTGGAAAAAAATATAAAATTATATTAGTAGGTGTAGTTTTATATAGTGATCTGGTTATCTATTAGTCGTGCTGTTCAAAGAGAAGCAACTTATTATTATTGGCAACAACTTTTCTTCTCTCCCTCTCCACCAACGACTTTTGTTTTCGAGAGAAAATTCAAAACCTTTTCCTATCAACAATATATGAACCTACACAAAGAAAACAAAAATCTAAAAATAACAATAGGTTATGTATTTTGTAAAGAAATTAAGTGAAGTTGTACTCTATTAAATATGCGTTATAAAATTTTAATTTATATGTGTTTTTTAGTCCTTCGGTCAAATTTATTGTTTGTTGGTTGACAAAATAATTATTGTGTTTATTCTCAATCTTGTCCTCCAATTATCGTTTATGTTGACATAATTACAAAATTAATTTGTTTAATCGAAATCCAGGTATGTCAGGTAAAGACCATTTCCTCGTAACCGGTCGGATTTCAAGAGATTTCCGGCGAAACTCCGACAATAACTCCGGATGGGGAACCAATTTAATGCACTTACCGGAGTCGCCGAATCTCTCTTTCTTAACCATTGAACGGAGTTTAAATAGCAAAAACGAGTTCGCAATTCCTTATCCAACCTACTTTCACCCTACTTCTGCCGTCGAGATTCGCCAGTGGCAAGACAAGATCAGGCTAACAAACCGAACGGTACTCTTCTCATTCGCTGGAGCTCAAAGGCGGAGCAGAAGCCAGAACGGTCAGGTTCGCACTCAAGTTATTCAACAATGCCGGAGTTCTTCCAAGACGTGTAGGTTTCTTGACTGCGATGTTAAAGCCAATGGCTGCGATGACCCGATCACTCTGATGAAGCTTTTCAAGAGCTCGGTTTTCTGCTTACAACCACCGGGTGATTCGTTAACCAGAAGATCGATTTTTGATTCGATCTTGGCTGGTTGTATTCCGGTTTTCTTCAACCAAGAGAGCGCATACAAGCAGTATGTATGGCACATACTGAGCAACAATAACGAATATTCGGTTTATATACCGGTTAAAGAGCTGAGAAACGGAGGAAAGAACAACATCGAAGAGATTTTGCGTGGGATACCAAATGAGAAAGTGATCGCTATAAGAGAACACGTAGTAAGATTGCTTCCGAAGATTGTGTACACTAAACCAAACCAGAACAAATCGGCTGGAGAGACACTTGAAGATGCTTTTGATGTTGCTGTCAAGGGAGTGGTAAAGAGAATACAAGGAATAAGGAGAAAAATTCAAGACTCAGGAACATACATTATATAATTAGACATTTAGACCGAAATGATGAATATGTCCTGGATATGTTTTTATATTTGGATATTAATTTCTCATTCTAAAAAGACAATTTTTTATATATATATATTTTTTTTAATAATATGTATTTGTACATTTGAACGTTTAACATACGTTAACAATTTCAGTTTTAATATGTTGCAAGAATATATGATATTTTTAATTAATTTTTGTTTCTATTTTTTTCTGTTTTGTATAAAAATATATGTGAAAATTATGATTTAAAATATGTTAATAGTTTTGTTTTGAAATAGATAATAGTAATATATAATTTTATTAATTTTATAGATATAGTATGATTATATGATATGTTTATCGATTTATATATATATATATATATGTATATTCATATTTAATTTTTTAATATATTGTACCACTTTGTATTGTATAATATTTTATTTTATATAAAATAATTATTTTAGTTTAAATAAATACAACTTCATATTTATAAAAATAAATTAGACTAACTCATCATTTTAATATATTTATATCAAATAGTTATAGTTTAGATAATTTAACAAAACAACCTACAATAATTTTAGTTATAAATAAAATTTTAAATTTTTATAAAGTTATCCAACTATTTTTAATATTTATTTGCTCTTTCAAATAATTTTATTTAAATCAAAATAAAAAGTAAAAAAACTCATTATTTTTAGATTATTTGGATACACTGAAAGATATATATATATATATATATTTAATTTTTAATATATTATATGTTATATTATTTTTTGTATAGTATGCTATCTCATATAAAACTTATTTTTATTTCAATGAATGCTATGTTTCATATTTTTTAAAAATAAAATAGGTTAACATGTCAATTTAAATATATATATATATATTCATATTTAACATTTATAGGTTATAAATATCATATACTCATTATGTTCGGCTTCATTATCATGTTTTTTTGTTGGGTTTTTGCGGAAATAACATAACCAATTGTTATCGACCCAAAAAAACTGATAAAGCCCACTATAAGATAGGTATATAGGGAGGCCTATATGCGCCGAAACTATTTATTTTTTGTCGTTTAGCAGTTTTTCTAACAGATTGAAATAATTATTACACAAGTCAATGTACAGTTTAGCATACGTAAGAGGAGGTGCTACGTGAGCAGCATGCGAAGAGAAGAGAGGCCAGATGTCAATTTCAGTTGATACGTGTTGCTCTTCCAAACATCATTCCATCGTAACAAAAACAAACAAAATTACAATTAAATAATTCCAAAATCCACCCATGACCCCATGCTGATGATTCCTTTCGTCAATTTTTTCAGAATTATTTCATTGGTGCAATTTTGAAACAATCATATAAAACTGTTTGGTTTAACGACAAACGGCACAATATATAATATATTTTTTTTTTTTTACAATGTAGCACAGCCATAATTTCCTAAAAATCGCTGGTTTTCAAACATATAAACGAGACAATCAATTTAATTATAATGACTTAGTTGTTTAAATATTCGCTCTAAATTTAAACAAATCAAAGTTCAAATCTCCCTAACTATTAACTAGTTGATCATATAAACATCTTTACTAGTTAAAATAATTTTTTTCACAAATCAGAGAATTTTTCTAAATTTATCGATTGCAAATAAAATAAAATAAAAGAAAAACAACTTGATGTCAGATACGTTAAAATGGTGGGGCTCACTTCACGTGTTGATGAAAGTAACTTAAAAGATGCGGAACCCCGAAGGTGCTTATGGCATGGGACCCATTCACGTACACTTAAACACAACACCAACAAAACCCAAACCCCAAAACTCTCTATATAAACAACACTCCTCTCTCATCATCTGACACAGAAATATATAGCACTCATAACAAAGATAGTTCCAAAGGAAACACAAACACAAAGCTGCTTTCAAGGAACTTTAAGAGGCAAATAAATCACACACAATATCATATCGAAGCCAAAGCAGAAGAAGACACAAGTTTGAAGCAAAATGTCAAAAGTTTCTCTTATTAGATTGTCACTGTTAGGGTATCTGGTGATCGCCGTCGTGACTCCATCGGCGAACGCTTCAAGGAATTCCGTCGTTCTCGGAGGGAAGTCAGATGTTCCGAATGTTCAAACCAACATGGAAATTCAAGAACTTGGAAGGTATACACACATACTTGAATGATGTACCCACATATTTCGTTTATGAATAAGGAATGTGACGCGATTTTGTGATAACAGGTACTGCGTGGAACAATTCAATCTAATGGAACAGAGCGACCAAGGAGCTGCAGCGTCTATTGCGAAAACGGACACGGCGGTATTGAATCCGCTGATGTTTAGCCGAGTGGTGTCGGCTCAGAAACAGGTCGTGGCTGGTACCAAGTACTATCTAAGGATTGAAGTGACTCAACCCGATGGCACGAGCAGGATGTTCGACTCAGTTGTGGTTATTCAACCATGGCTCCATTCTAAGAAGTTGCTCGGTTTCACTCCTGTTGCTAGTCCTATCTATTAACTTCATTTCTTATTCAACGAACACATTTCCATAATATGATCGAAAAAGACCAAAAGGTGTAAAATATGAAACTATTAACAATGGGTTGCTAGTTGGTTTGTAATGATGTTTTACGATTGTTCATAAATAAAAGACAAAGTATGTTATGAAGATGTGACGAGACTTGTTGGAATATCAAAACTATCAACAAACTCGTGAACCATTTGGAATATTGCATTTGTTTTTAGAATAACTTAACTTCGATCTATTAGTTTAGCTGATAATCTTCACACATCTTTTTTTTTTTGGTCGGAAAATCTTCACACATCTAATCAAACCATATGTAGACTTGTAAACAACAGACCCAAGAAAGCTACCTATAGCTTCAAAAAGATGAGTGGCTGATGCTGTTGTGTTGGTTAGTAGGACGAGCAACGGCTTTATCAATCAAAGATCTTTATCAATCAAAGATCTCTTGGGCCTCAATTATGCTGTGTTGCCTGAGAAGATTACGAGTTGTCGAAGTTTTCAGATGTTGGATTCAGAGAAAATGATTAGAAAAAACACAGCAAAGAGATGAGAACGGCAGGCAAGAACGTTTTGCTTACATATCATCTTTTGCAACCCGGTAATATTTTTCAGCATGCTGCCGTTGGCCAATCATTTGAGCAAAGCGTTCGTCGTGGGTAATGACTATGAGTTGGAAATTCTCTTGGCCCTTTCTATCCTCCATGATCCTGGAGAATGCAATGACATAGTAAAATCCAATATTAAGAGCCATGACCTTAAAATGTGTAATAGCATTATGGCAAAAGACAGGTTAAATACAATGTTTATAATGTTAAATTTCGATGTAAAAGGACCTACATGTGCCCATGTGTCATCATCATAACTCATAAAGGGTATACATCTTAATTCTTACCTAAGAAGAGCTCCTGCAAGGGATTCAGAATTTGGACCATCCAAGTTTGTAGTTGGCTCATCAAGGGCTAATATTCCACAGTTTAGGCAAAATGTCTCGGCCAAAGCCAACCTTATTATCAATGAAGCAAGAACCTGCAGGAGCAGATAAAGAGGAAAGTGATCATCTGAATTATGAAGAACAATACTTAAAGAATATGGAACATGTAATAATGCTTCTACAAAAGCGATTGCATAACAACTCGCCTTTTGACCAGCGCTGCATCTTCCTCTCATTTCAAGCTCTGTATCACCAGTCTGCATAAGAACCTACAAGAAAAAATAGTTTACCACAACGTTGACGGCTATCAGATGCCGAAAGCATGTTTTCAATCTATAGCGTACCTTGTAGCTGTAAGAGCGAGTGCCTGCACCCTCGGAATCCGAATGTATTCTTATGTAATCTATATCTTGACCTCTGTATGTCTGCTGCCACAGTTCCCTTATAATCTTATTTATTTCTTCCATTTTCATTGTGTGGAAGCGCATTAGTGCTCTGTAAATATTCAATATAATTGATATATATGTTAAAACTGCAGACTAAATGGTTGTGAATTAGATAAAGACTCAAGAACAGCTTACTTGTCAAGGGCATTGTAGTATCTATCCAAGTCTTTATTTGCCATTTCAGTTGTCTGGTCAAAATGAAAAGTTTAATATATAAACATCGAGTGGAAATTGTTATCATTGATCATTAAGACACTGCCACAAGCTAATAATATTGCGTCTTGCCTTTAGCTGGATCAGTTGATCAAAGTGCCTTTTATCTATGTCCTTGTACTGTGCCTGTTTTAGCTCCACTCTGTTCTTTGAAATACTGCTCTCATAAACAGACACTGTTCCACGATAACGATTCAGCTACAGGAAAAAGAAAAATTATTCTTTAAGCGCAATAAAATAGATTCTGGAAGCTTTTAACGGGAATTTTATACATAACGCAGGATAATCCAGAAACGTCCAAAAAAAAATCCATAGTAATTTTATCGAAGTTCACACATCTCAGTTATGACGACGATACGAAAACCTAATTTTTCTTAACTTGATATTCTTTGGCTGCCTTGAAACAAGGCTAAACTTAGGAAAAAGCTACCACTTCGGATATTAAATGCTTATATTAAATGCTACCACTTCGGAAATGAAAAATCTTACACCTGCATCGGGGACAACCAATAACTAGCTAACCATAGGCACCAAAATCCTATTCAATTTAGGTGTTATATCAGAGTGACTGCTACAACAATATAAGAGGCTGCTTACCTCTGAAAGAAGTCTTTCCCTTTCCCGCGCTATCTTTACAAGTTCAGCTTCAACTGCGGGTATCCCACCAATATTCAAGATTCTCTCTTCCAGTGATTCGATCTCACGTGTAAGCTCCTCGACTTCTGCTTTTGTTGTACGGTAGTTCAAGTTATCCTCTATATTTCTTCTCAGTTGATCTTGATTCCGCATCAAGTCTTTACTTTTGCTCAGTTCAGCTGCAATTTGATTCTTTCTCGATTCAGAGCTCTGAAGCTGGGATTCAGATGCCCGATGCTTTTCTTGAATATCATTTAACCGTTCTCCTTTCTTCAGATCACGATACCTGGTGAAGCAGCTGTAAGCGTATCTGGTACACATGATAATGATGAATTAACCTTTAATTAACCGAACATACTCATTGATCTTAGAATTGGCCTTGAGTAATGCCTCGACTTCTTGTTGGTAATTTCTCTTTTTCTCAGCCAGCTCTTCATACTCTTGATTATGTTTAACTTTAATGTCATTGTAGACACTCAGTAACTGCTCCTTTTCCTTGGATAGAGGGCCCAAAGCCTCGGCCAAATGCTGAAAAATTATGAAATGGAAGATTGTGTTACATCTACGTGTAATGTGATAGAAACAATTTAAAGAGGAACAGGAACAGAGAAGAAGAAGTTTACTTTTGAATGTTTGAAGAACTACTTGATCACATTTCAACGAATGCATAGACAAATATTCTTGAAGCTTTTCAAATACACAAACTTAACCATTTACAAGCAAACTACCACCCTACTAGAGAGGAAGTTATTGCTACCCATTTTATGACGTATCGTCTAGATATCTATATACAGCAAGGTTACAGATCAAAGCTTGTGGTCCATTGCATTGCATTACTAGGAAGCATATTTATCAGAAAAATGATTAACTAATCACATTCCTCACACTGGAGAACTCTCATTCATGATCTTGGAGCTAGTAAATTAGAACACCCATATTCGCCAATGAACAATGAATGTACTCTGATAAATTCATAAAAGTGAGACACGGAATGACAAGTGGAAAATAATCTAGAGAAAACTCGCATAAGACGCACCTTCACGTCTAGGTCAAGTTGACTTTTCTCCTCGGCTAAACGCTCTAGGTCTTCTTCTGCCTTTGTAACGTCGCGTAACAAATTGGCTGCCTTAGCCTTCTCCTCTCTTAGTGCATGCCATCTGGCCTGGAGGCATGATATATCACGTTCCATGTAAATCTGTTCATCCCTTAATTTCTCCAGTTCATCATGCAATTTATCCCTGTTCATAGGTACATAAAAAGGATAACAAGAATAAACTGTGCATGCTAAACCAGGATATATTCAAGGAAAATAATGTTTTACCCTGCATAAATTTAGAGTACTTACTTGGTGCCTTGGAGGCTACTTAATTCTGATTGGATTTCTTGCATAGATTTAACCCCAAGCCCCCTGAAATCAAGTTTATATTCGAGATCTTCAATTTGCTTTTGGTAGGATATGGTTTCCTGGAAGAGCCTATCAGCATTTTCCAGGGGCTGCACCAGTGCTTCAACTGAGTCTTTTTCAGCTTTTATCTGCGCTGAGACTGCTAATACCTGAAATATTGATGACATATGATGTGAGAAGATATGAACTAAAATAAGGATTTTCCAGCCTGCGTGCATCACAACATGATTGAGAAAAAATAGAACAAGCAAAAAACAAGAAGACTTCTAATGACTCAAAATTGACTTTGCGGCTGCAAATCAGTTATTTTATATCCTAGGAAGTTTCTAGAGCGTCCCAACTCACATCATCAAGGGCTTCAGACTTCTGATCCAGCTCTTCTGTATACTCTTGCAAAGATTTCTCAGCCAGAGGAATATTTTCATTAGTTAGTTTTGAATACTCATCAAAAACTGAGCGAAGCTTGTCCAGCTGCTGAAAGATAGAGTCAGCGTTTGAAGACTCTGCTGCTAATGTTTTGAGATGATCCCCCGTGGTTGAAGCCTTGGCCCTTTGCTGTAGTTGAATAGAAATTTAACCAATGAAGATACAAACAGTTATTTCAGAAGCATAAAATAGTATGAAACGTATGAATCTAAAGGAAAAATCTACAGGAGGAAATTTTGTAACCTTCTTAACGAAGTTATCCTCTTCTTCAGCTGAAAAAGTGCGCTCGCAGCAAGGACAAAAATGATGTTCACGGGCTACCTGCTCAAACGGCTCAAACATCTGGCGCAAACCATTCGCCATGCTATATTTGCTGCAAACACAGACCAGAAACAGTACTACGCTTTGAACGACGACAGAAATATCTAGGAATTCACGCAAAGGATGAGATAGAATATGTAGAAATAGTCGGCCATTTTCAACAAGAAACCTTTTCTGGTAGTCTCTTTTTTCCTTAGCCGACTCCAACAGTCTGGGATAAGCATCAATGGTATATGATTCCTGTTTTAAGGCTTGAAGCTTGGACTCAATGTATCTCTTTCTTGCTGCATAAAGGATACACAAGTCAAAGAACTGAACAATAGATATCCCTCTTTAAACTATACATCATACTTACAGTCTGTATCCTTGTAATGCTTGGATAGGCTATTGTTTACTTCTTGAATCTTCATCTGCAACATGTTCACCTCCTTTTCTGCTTCTCGGGATTTTAAGCTCATGTCATCATATTCCCTTTCAATTGACCTAAACCAAAGAGAAAACGAATAAAACGACATTTTGTAAATGTGAAACTTCTGAACACCTGAAGTAGCAAACTACAATTTTTTTTTTTCAGATCCTGATCAAGAGATTTTAAATTGATAAATGATTCATTCAGAGTTACAACAAGGAATAACTTAAGTGAAGGCACGACCTCAGAGCTTGAACTATTTCCTTCTTCATATCCTTCTCGAGTGGCAATCTCCCCTTCAGCACCCCTCGAATTTTATCCTTGCACTCATCTATTCTGGTATATAGCATTAGAGTCAAAATAATGGATCTGTAAAAAGAAAGAAAGAAAGAAAGATGAGCAAAGCATTAGTGAGTCAAATCACATCTTTTTGTGTTTCTTCCCAAGATTCTCCAGTTCCGTCTTCTTCAAAGACAACTTCACTCTGTCCTCAGCATCACCAGCCATAACGTCTCTTTCTCGATTCAGAGTCTTGATTTTATGCTCCATGCTGTATATTTCATGCTGTTTCTGTTCTATTTTGGATTCAAATCCCCTTTCAGCATTTTGTTTTGTCTTTCTCTCAAGCTCAACTTGCTGTACAAACGCAAATGATGGCAAAATAAAGAACCAATAGCAAAGCCAAACTCTTCAAGACCAAAATCATGTAAGTATATCAGGGGAAAGAACTCAATACCACTAGTTTTTCTCGTTCATCAATTTGTTTAACATCCACATTGGATATTTCGAATTCAAACGAATCACGCTCAATTTCTTTCTCTTCTATGCGTTTTGATATGCCTGTCTGCACAAGTCAACGTCAAAAGTAAATGTGATAAACTTTAGGCTCGTTAAAGATATGGGTAGAGTTCCAATTGGTGAACCACACCTTGATTTCATCTTTAGCTCGTTTCTGAGCTTCAATGCTTTTCCAACGGTCATTGGCATCCATATAGCAATCCCAAGCCGTACTTAGAGCAGTTTCATTTGATTTCTGAGATGACATTCAGAATCTCTAAGGATGTCAACATATGCAAGTGAAATACAAAAATTGACTCTGGAGAAAACAAAGAATCAGTACCTTTTTATCAAGCAAGTCCATCTCGAATTCACCCAGTCTTGATTTTATTCGATTTGTGAGATTCAAAACTACATCAGTACTGAAAGGGATACTAGGAACATTTCCCAAATTGTGATGGGAAAAAATCTTCTGGATGGTAGAATCTCTTTCATTCTTCAGCAGCATATGAGCCTTATGTTTGAAAAGGAAAAAGGTTAAACCAAATGGAACAGAACTCATACGATTTTAGTATGTGGTAACTTTGTTAGATTTACTTCAGCTTCTGCTTGTAGCTTGCTGATCTCCAGCATATAGTTGGTTTTTGCATTATGAAGAGAAGAAATTATAGTTTCTGTGTCATCCATCTCTCTCTCCATCTTTCGAATTTTGGTCTCCAAAACCGCAATTCTTTCTTCAAACTTGCTTTTCCATTCTTTCAGTTCTTCAATAGTATCTGGACAACAAATATGACAAACATCAACATATTCCATCCACGTCAGGAAATAACAAAAGGTGAGACAGTGCTCCAGAAAAGCAAAGATAAATTCATCACAACTATAAATACACAATCTGTCAAAAGGACAAATCACTGTGACAATGGTCACCCAAAAGAAGAACCCACCACCTAAAAGAAAGCAAAGGGATTAATATCATGATAGTAAAAGAGAAAACCTTCATTTTCCTCAGGCAATGCTGCATACTGTCTCTGCTGCTCCTTAAATAAGGTGCTCCTTTCGGCAGTTTTTCTTGAAACTTGGTCCTGTAGCTTTCTCAAATCTTTTAACATCATTTCCTTATTATGAACTTCAGCATCCACTTTCTGAATACTGCTTTCCAGTTCCGACATCTGAGCTTTTGAAGACTCTGTTCTTTCTTGATCTTGAGCAATGCACTCACGAAGCTGCATAGGAAGCATCATGTCATAAGAGTAGCCCACAGAGTCTAAGCACATGTATACAGTGCTTGTCTAGAACAACTTTCAGAATTAAAACGATCTGCATCAGTGACCAGTGATACTAAAAGCAAAAAGAACAATAATAAATGTCAAACAAGCTAATATTCAGCATGCCTTATAAGCTGCATCTTTCAACGTCTGCAGATTTTCCAACTTTAACTTATACGTTTTTATCTCCTGAGCTTGATCTTTGTGAAGTTTCTTAATAACCTCCAACGCCTTTGTGTATCTGTTTCATGTTAAAAACACATGTTACAGTTTCTGGGAAGCGGTTTATTGTACAACAGATGTATAAAATACGACACGGAATTGAGCACAGATGATAACAAGTGAATTTGCAAATCCTTCATTACCAAACTCGATAACATTTTTCTCTTCTAAAGTCTTACTTAGATGACTGGGTATTTTAAGGCAAAAATTAGTTCAAGTAGAGAAAAGGAGAATAAAAAACGTATTAAAACAACAGTCACCCCCTCCTGGTCACTACAAAGTCACGGAAAAGTGTATGCATAGTACAGACCACGCCCTTACATCGAAACTAATACAATAGAACTGGGACAAATACATTCTTTCTAAGATCCGCGTAAACACACCCAATTAAAATCAGAAGAAAATTAAATGGGCCCTTGAGAATCTTAGTTATGAAAAATTACCGTTTTCTTTCCTTTTCCTATTTAAGCTTTCCTAAAAGTTCAACAAACAAAAGGGAGGGCCAAGAAAGCAGCCTCACTTCTGTGATGAAATAAGCTTCCGACCTCTTTTTCTGATCTCTACATCTTATTTTCGTTGAGATCAACTAGAACTGCGATAAACACAAGGATTCCACTAAAAAGGATTACTCCCACCTACACCGTAGAAGAGAGGAAGTATCATCCTTCAACTGACTCAAGACATATATGCACTTCCATTTTTCCCATATGCAGACAGGTTGAAAAATTATTAACTGGATCTAACTAAAGTCAAGTCACAAGTTTGTCAGCATAAGTTGTTGTGCGTGTTAGCTACATACAGCACTAGTTACGCGTTTTCAGGATCCAGGAAGAGGCCTTAGCTAGATATGGTGGAAGAATAAGAGAAAAACACACAAGGAGAAGCACTCAGGTCCAGAAAATACCTGGTGGCTGAGAAAATATCATCAAACTTCTTTTTCAAGGTAGAAGGATCTTGCAGTGGCCAATTAGACTCATCTTGGTGCACAAATATGACGTTTTCTAAAATAGCTTTGGAGACACCCATCAAAGCTGGTATCTCCCTATCCATGTCAGCGCATCTGTAGCTGAGACATACTTTCTGCAGTTTAATAAAGTAGAAGGAAAAAATAGAAAAATAAATGATCTTTATTGAACGGAAAAATGCAAAAAGTGGAGACAAACTAAATGAAAGAGTAATAGCAAGAATTATGTGAAACCTCTCCAGTGTGAGGATTAATGGTTTGAAGGACACTCTCAATCGCCTTGTACTCCATCTTAGAAGCCTTTTGTGTCAGCTGAAATGACCTTATACATACCACATCCTTCCCAGCAGCTGTCTTGAATCGCAGCTTAATTTGTGCTTTTGTCTCCGTTTCCCCAGCAACCTTATAACAAAAATTCAGAAGGAAAAAGTGGAATGAAACCTACATAGCCCTTCAAGGAGTAAAACAAAATACAGACGATGCAGATACTGTAGCTTGCCTAAAGTAGAATTTCACATACATAGAAATTGCAAATTCTCACATCCATCAACAATATACCAAAATCGAAATTCTAAAAAAAGCTTTGCATGAATTGAAGGAGAAAAAAAACATGAAATTGGGGTAAAGAATAAAAAAATCGAAAGGAAAGTAGAAAGCTAAGACCTTAGGGTCATGAATGAAGCTGTGACCAGACCTCGCGTTCGGAGGCAACTCTCCCGTACAAGATACCTTCAAACACTCTATAATCGTCTGCGAAATCAAGAAATACCCAAAAAATTTCAACAAAAAGAATAAAAAAAGGGAGACGAGATGGGAGTGAAGTGAAGAGAAAGGGAGGGAGCGATTTACAGTTTTTCCGGCGCCGTTGGAACCAACGATTAGGGTTAAAGGCCTGAAGAAAGTGATGACGTTCTTATTTTCTGGGTCGAAGCTTCTGATACCCTTTATCAGCATTTTATCGACCGTACTCATCTTTTTTGTTTCCTTTCAGCGAGTAAGCACAGGTTAAACCCAGAGAACAACGAGGGTTTTGTGCGAAGAAGAAAAGTGTAAATTGGATTTAATAAGGAAGCGACGGTACAATCTCACTTTGCTGAAGAATATGAGGACCCCTAACTCAATATATATAAGATGTAAAACTTGGCATATTAGCAAACGAAAAAGATAGTAAGTACACATCAAGCTCCAGTTTTGTTTTGTTTGTAAACATGTCTAAAGTCTATAAAAGTATCCAAAAGTGTTGGGGGCATGTTACATGTTGATCTGTGTGATAGACAGAGGGGACATAAGGGTTTGATTCCTCAGCCACATTTCTATACAATCCGAATGAAATACGTGCAAGCATGAAAGTTTCCTTATTTGTTCATCCTTGTCTCCATACTTCCCCAAACAGATGCAACAACAACTCTGCAGACAAACGTAGAATCCAAGTCACCCAGTACCATAATTGGTGATATGATTTTGATTTTAAGGGATATGAGATGATTATTACTCACAATATCGCCAGCCTCACGTTCCCAATCATTGAATCTGATGCGCGCATTAAATGCATCGATAGCTTCGGTAATGAGTTTAATGACTCGTAGAAACAAAAGAACACAAATATAAAAAGGCAAGAAAACGCATGTTAGAATA
Organism: Streptanthus diversifolius; assembly: GCA_039880935.1. Lineage (NCBI taxonomy): Eukaryota > Viridiplantae > Streptophyta > Magnoliopsida > Brassicales > Brassicaceae > Streptanthus > Streptanthus diversifolius. The sequence continues at coordinate 17,283,577 of JAXGFM010000022.1, read as the reverse complement.
TAAACCGCATATCTAAGGCTGCTGAAAGCAAGGAAACCCATACTTCACCTGCAAGAGACAAAATTAAGAGGAGTAGATAAATGTAGTAGAAAATTCAACTCTGGTTTTGGGAAAATGATGGTAAATATTGGTGGATACTCACCCGTACAGCATAGAACCACGATCAGGATATGAGTTGTCCAAGAAGAACCATACATACCCCAAGAACCATCCCGCAAAGAAAAATTCAAGTGCCGTCTTGAAAAAGTACATCACACTATGGGTTCTGCAACCAATAAACCATTATAGAGTCTGTTTAAGTTAACTAAACACATAGAGAAGAGATTTTTATACCTCGAGTCTTCATCCACAGCAACTTGAATGTTATTTTCTTCATCTGCAGCTAGTGCAGTATATTGGGTAGATCCAGAAGGCTCTAGTTGGTTAATATAAGTGTTAAAACGCCAAGAGAGGATTGGGACGGTGGCGATACATGCACAAGTATAACCGATGACCCATGTCAGCAATGGTGCTTTTGGGTGTTCATCTTTTGCCACAGTCAGACTCAGAACAACTATGGCTGCAACAATCTCGACCAAAGTGGCAACTAATTCAACTAGATTCCAAAATCTATTAGGGCGCACAATCCCTTCATCGTCACTCGTAGAATTATACCAAGCGTCCATCTATACCCGCGCAGATAAACTAAGTATAGAACTTTTAGACTCGTTTGGTTCTAAGTCTTTTCGGAAGACCAGATCTTCATAAAGACCCATTCTCAGTTAAAGACTCACCAAAATCATATTCTGAGTCAGCTTTGACTCTTTTGGTTCAAAGTCTTTTGGTTCAATTTCTTTCATCTGATTATCGACTCTCATAGACCAAAAGGGCAAAAAACAAACGGAAGAAAGATTACTTGGTATGAAAGTAATAGCGAAGACATAGCTGGCATTACTTATGGTTAAGTCTAATCTACATAGCAAGATAATGCATACACGTGTACAATCAGTCAGTTTCTTTGCTTATATGATTTTCATATCACTCTTTGTTCTTGGAAGATCGGTCTTTTCTTTGACCACCAAGAATACGTGAAATCTGCAAACCTCTACTAAATGCTTGGTTAAAGAGCATTCTTGTCTGAAATTCAGACACGAACGGGAACCAAGCCAAGAACGCTACCGGAGTGAACAAAAGCAAACCCATCAGAATCTCATAGCCTCGAGCCAGCGTCCGAACCGATGACCAGATCCCTAGATGTTGAATTAGAGGTTTACATGCTTGTGCAATCTGAAAAAAAAAAAAAAAAAATTATTTAAATATCACATTCTAATTCACAAACCAGACAAACACAAAGATGTCTTAAATTTGTGGAAGAGTTTAATGGAACTAGGAAGACTTACAAGTAACATTCCCCATCCGGTTGGCAAGAAAGCGAGCATACAAAGGAAGATGTCTTTAGGTGTTACAAAATGAAGAGCTGTGAAAGTAATGAGAATTGCAAGGAAAGTGAGGAACACAAGTCCCTTGATGATCCTGAAGAGAAGCTGGAAGTTTGTGCTGAACCGTCGCCTTCCCATTCCCAAACCCTGTGATTAGTTTACATTCGGTTTAGTAACCGTTGCATTCAGCTTAAACCGATCTTGATCGAGCATAAGGTTGTCTTATTTTATAATTTATACTAAAGAGATTCAAAATGTGAATGACTTTTCATGGAGTTGGTTACCATACCTTGACAATGAGTAAAATGAATAAGATCACGAACCATGAAGCTCCGTAAATCTACGAAACACCGAGAATCAGTTAATCAAAGATCAAGAAATTCAGTCAATAAGAAAATCAACTTGAGTTAAGTAAGCTTTCTCACCCACAAACTTTGATTTTTCTGTTCAAAAGTGCTAAGTTGATACACGAGTCCATACTGAAAGATAAAGAACCGTAAAGCCAAAATAATCTCGAGGATGATACCACGTTTTCCAGAGTGTCGAAGATGTTCTATCTCTTTCTCCCACCAAGACTCCCAACTCTTCTCAGGAGGAACACCGATTCCCCCTCGGTTATATATCCATTTATTCCAATCTGTCCAATCATCTACAATCTTTTGCCACTCAAAACCAGATGGATTGAACAAGAAAGGAGCAAACAACCAAGTCACCACCATGAACCATATCGAAACAGTAATCAGAATATATGTAACTACGCCTCTATAGGCGTGACCAAATATCTGATACACGAGAAGGAGAACCATCAGCTCAATACCCTTCACGAAATGACTACGCGAGTAGAACCTGTAGTTTTCAGCAAATTTGGCGTGGAACACAACAAATCCACGTCCAGTGCCTCTGTATTCCGCGCCTCCATGAAACAATGTTCTACCGTAGTAATGAGTTTTTGTCCCGAGTTGAAACGTGAAAAACACGGAAGCAAGTTGTAACTGCATCAGTACAAAATCGATTAAGGCGTTATGGAATCCCCTCTCGAGGCCAATCTCCATCATCATAGGTAAGGCCATTAAAAAACCAATCTGCACAAATGACTGAGAAGCAAGTGCTGCTTGAAGAGGCATGTTGGAACGGAAAGCTCTCTGGTTGCTCAATCCTTCTTCAAGACCACTAAGGACGAGATACAGTCGGCCATATAGAAAGACATAGACCGTAAGTACGGTTAACTGTGAAAACACACAAATAATGTTTCAGACTTGGATAAACTTTTCATTTATCATACTGATTGTGAGATAATAAAAAGAATTTTGACCTACCATGGTACTGAAATAGAACCCAATTGTCGTAAAATAACAAGATAGCATACGAAAGAAATCAAATCGGTGTCCTAGTCTGTATAAGTCACGACTTAGAGTTTGTTCACCGTTTCCGTTAGCTATCTTTGCCTCAAACATTGAAATCTGGTTGAGTCCTACATCTCTCCCTTTACCAACTTGTATGTACTCATGATGAGTCACATTACCTTCACGTAGAGTAGAGTTGAAACCTGAAAACAGCAAAGTTATGAGAAAACGAAAAAATAACATATGGAACCAGATCATAACGTATCACCAAAGAAAAGGAGTTGAAGCAAATGCCTGCAAATATGTCTTCACTTAGGTTGATAACTTTAGAAGCTTTGCAGACACCACCTCTGGTAAGGTGAAACAGGCGATCAAAAACATCGGGATGTCCATAATGGAATCGTACCCTGGAGAAGTCAAAATAAAAGGTCAACTTCGATCACTACAAACCGAAATTTCCTTCAGAAGATTTCAAAACGGGAGAAACAAAATACTTACTTCAAGGGGCTAGCTAGTACTCTCTGTCCAATAGTAACAAAACTGTTCTCCTGATTTGACATAAACCATGCAAGAGAAGAAACACTGCCACAAGAAAAAAGACAAGTATGAAATGACTTCGTGCATGAAGACCAAACTGACGTCTAAATGGCAGCACCAAAGCATACTATGATACCTTCCAGTGAATATGTGCTCTCTAAGTCCAAGTATTGTAGGGGTTCTTACGCCTCCATGCTTTTCAAGAAACTCTTGCAGCAAGTTCCTCATTTTGAAAGCTTCCTCCATGTAATTATCCTGTTTTACCGAACGTTTAGATCATAATTTTAACTACGAGGTTAATGAGACTAACTATGATACTCAGCCCAGACCAAATGAAAATTGGTAGGCGCACCTGGTTCATGTCTATTGTCTGTAACCCTTCTCCGCGAGTAAAAATGATAGCATGATTCTGATTCTCCGGCTTTCCCTCTCCTAGTATTGCAGGTCCTGGTAGCTTAATCCGATAAATAACCTGCAGGTAAAATATAAACTGAGTCTCCAAACTAGAACAACGATGTGAGTACCAATGATCATATATGGTTTTCAGGAAAAATGCATGCAACTGGATAAGGGGAGAAAAAAACTAAACTCAAATGCTTTCAGAAACAATTAAGCAGCAAAGCTCTAAGTGTTTCTAGTCAGCATACATCAAATTAATTTATATTTTATACCTGGTCTAGTGTTTGCACAGATTCTGAAGAATCCATAGGTTTTGTCTGTGGAGCAGCTTTGACGAGAGCTGAGTAATAATTTTTTTGGTCTGCCCCTTTATAGCTGTCTTTATGTGTCTGCTCAACCTCATCGATATAAGCAACACGCAGAGATGGGTACCTGCCACAGATCAATAGTAAGCTTAACTAATCCATCTGAGAATGAAATAACTGGTGGATTGAAGAAGACTTACGTAGTCATAAGCCTCAGTATATCTTTAGCACGTTGGTCACCAGATCTTTTCTGGATACTATACTGTTGGCATGAAACCACAAAGGTGAATTTCATATCAGCAAGTGCTTGACACTGAGCCCAAAGTGACTTTCCGCTCTTTGATGCGTCTTCACTAGTTAACTCCAGAGCCTTGTACCCTTTCATTAATTCTTTTAAACAAAACACAAAGCAGTTTTAGGAATATTTTCACAGGTTCTACGAACATAACATAATCATAACAATGTTACGTGAGGCACCTTCATCCGTTGCCATATCAAGGAAGGCCTGAAGCTCCAAAGCCTTTCGGTAATACATCATACCTCTCACTGGTTTATCAAAATCAGAAAAATCAGTCACAGCATGGAAATAGCAAACGAAATATCCTAGAGCTAAAACGTGAGGCAGAGTATGTCTGATGCACAACTAAGAGAAAGACCACATACCAGTTTTGGTTAGTGTTTGGCCTCTGTAAGATGCCCACAAACGAAGATCCTCTTCCAACTCTTCTCTCGCTCTGAGTTCTTCCTCGCTGCCACATTTAATTCGTTCAAGAAAGTTTGTCCACTCATCTGAGGTAAACCACGGACTTAGTTGACGGAATATATCTCCAGAATACATTAAAGAGTCGCAAAAGATTTGGAAACAAAAAGGAAAAGTGAAGAAACCTGGAAAGATCTTCTGCAAGTAAAAGAGTATAGAGACACCATCTTCATTCTGCTTCTCCAAACCAAAAATAGAGAAAAGAACATCCTCTTGGTAATATGGTGTTAGGACCCTATGGGAAAGCAAAAGCATATACAATAAGTTGTTGTAATAGAGAGAGAGAGAGAGAGAGAGAGAGAGAGAGAGAGAGAGAGATTTAAATATCATACGACTGCAACAGAGTTTCTTACTCAACCAAGAACATCCATTCATACATGCACATGCAATATATGGCTAAAAACTTAGGTTGAAAGATGATGGAACATACGAAAAGGAAAGCATGTTACGGATCTTGGGTGCATCTGGCATTTCCATGAATAAAGAGTTCGAGAAGAAAGTAAGACGCCTTCGAGCTTCCAAGTTGGATGGCACATCCATAGCTGATTCTTTGACAGTAAGTAAAAGATGAAGCCTCTTGATCTGCACAATAAAATAAATGAAAACAAACAGATAACTTAGAAGTTACAAGGTCCTCAGGCAAAAGAGATCAAATGCAACACTACCATGGAAACAGAAATGAGGCATGGATGAATTTAAAGGAGAAAACTTGCCTTTTCTTTCCAAGCTTCTGTTTGAGAGTACACAGGGAACCGGAGTTGGCTGAAATATTTTCTTTGTTGATGAAGAGGGGTCATTACGTCGTACTTAACATAAGTCCCATTGTGGGTTGTCTCTAGCAAGCTATGAAAAGAAAACTCTAGATTAGTGTGCTTCAAACAACATTGATCAAACTATTCAGCAGAAAGCCTAGCTCAAATGATCTTACCTTGGAACCTCTTCGTCCATTATGTCTCTTGTCACCACTTCTAGCATGTTCAACAAGACAATAACAATCTGGTCCTTGTCCTCCTCTTTGTTTTGCATCTGTTGTAAGTAAACCAAATTTTTGTTATATTTTCTTGAATTCACGCCAAAATTGCAGAGGCTTTCAACATGGTAAATGCTACAAGACTCACCAAATATTCAATTAGTCGAACAAACTGACCATACAGATCGGGAAGCGCACTTAAGTCCAACATCGATATCAGTGTTTCTTCCTCTATATGTTGATCAATCTTGGAAAAAATATCGTTGATGACCCTGTAAAAGACAAATAAATTAGGAAAGTATAATGTATTTTCCGAGATATAACACATTTAAATTTGCGAGGAATTCTTTTAAACTTACTGCCCTTCTCGTTCTCCAACAACCAAAAAGTTTATGAGGTTCTTGAAAGAGGCATAGCACTCTCTAACTGCACAAGTCATGTAACTGTCGACACTCAATCTCTTTGTCAGTTCGCTACCTTTTCCATTGCTATCTTTCGCCATATCCAAAGCTATTGGGATCTACCACATTTAAACAATGAGTAATCAAGATAATAACAGAAAGACAAACCTAAGATCGTATTGTAAGACCAATATTAATACTCACTTTACTGGCCAGTAGAAACGGTGGCCAGCGAATAAGATCCAGATCAGGGTCAGCCCAATATGGTACAAGCAAGAGTTCCATTTCCCTGTTTAGTAATGAACATTAACACTGGAATCATCTCTAAATAAAAGGATTTAGCAATACATTTTCAGATTGGCAAAAGGAAGAAAATTCAAAGACACTCCACCTATTGCTAATCAAATCCTCTTCTCGGAAACTACTGATTATCTTGTTCCACATCTGAGCAAACCGTGCGGCCTCCTTGTCTTTACTAGATGGAATCTGAAATTACCAAAATATAATACAACTTCAAATGGCGGTCTTGTCTAAAGAGAACAAACATTTGATTATTAAATATTGGTTTAGTGTCATGTTTCATTTGTAACAAGACCTGATCAAACTTGCGGGAGAAAGTCGCCCTAATCCCTCTTTTCTTTTCGGTTTGGCTCTTCTCATTTGGAACCAAGCAAGCATTAAAGGCCCCTGGTAAGGACTGAAATCTAGACCTCAACATTCCTAGCGTTCGGATCTGCAAATGAAATAAACTTCTTTTCAGACATTGTTTATTGTGGGAATAGGTCTATTTGCAAGGAGAGCATGTATGAACCTCTCCAAGGCGTCGAAAAGCTCCATTCAAACCTCCAACCAGGGTTGATACTATAGCATACCATATTTGAGTGTCCATGAAATAAACCTGTATATGAAAGTTAGCATAGATATATATAGGAGGCATAAAAAGAAGTATATGGCAACGGAGCTGTGGCCAACTCACAAGAATGACAGGTGACCAGAGCGAGATCACCACACCCATATTATTCTTGGCTGAAACAAAAGAAAAAAAACACTAGATTATTTAGTAAAAATTTCATTAGGCAATGAACTAATATACCTACATGCTACTAAACATTACCATGAGGAAAAAACTCGTGCCATCTGTAGACTGATATATGAACTCGCATGATATCTTTGGTTGGAACGACAAGAGGTTTAATCTGCGTCAAAGATGGAGTATGACAAACATATATATTTATGGATTGATAAAAATGTCACAAGAATTTTCTCAATGGTTGTAAATTAAGAATGTCTTCAGTTTCCATATGCTCCTCACACATTGCTCTTGTTATATTAGGAAAAAAAACACATTCAAGATATGTGGAAAATTGTAATACCTCGGCATAAAAGCTGAATGCAAGCTTTGATATTAGAAGGACAATCCAAAACATTGTGTACCTAGATATCATTGACAAAACCTCGTTAGGCAGTGCTCTAAGATAACAAACATTATAACCTCGCATGTAAGCTTTTTACACTCTTACTTGAAAAGCGACCATGCACTCTCATGCATACCCCTTCCTATATATAGCCTCGGCTGTATCACCAAGAAATATAATCAAGATTAGTCAACTTCTTAATTATTAGCATTTTAAGATAGGATAAATGGATAAAGTACCTGAGACCACCACATCATCAACATCACTATTTTAATGTCGGATCTTTCAAGATAACGTCGGATGAATGGGAACACGAAGAGAAGCGTCGAGAGCATGTTTGGGGATAAGTAGATAAGAATGACCATAATGAAAAGGGAAGGTGAGGAATTGCCGTGTCCCCCCAACCAGTTCTTTATGGTTTCCGCAATACCAGAAGGGCTCCTCCAGCTGTATGCGTAAGTTACTGGCATCAGTACAACCCATACTGCAGCTGCAACTGCCTTCAAGATGAATCTGAGCTTCACATGGAATGACATACTATGTCTTGATTTCCAGCTCAGAGCTATATCAAGGACAGCTGAAAATGTGGAAAGAGCATTCAGAGAAAGGAAAGAGCAAGTCAAGAAAAGCAGAAACAGAGAAATAGATGTAAAAAGATACATAGCTAGATCATTTTTAATGAAACACATGAAGATGATATAAGTTGAGGAACCATTACCTTGTGCAAGCTTTAATATTGCTGCTGTAATGAAGATGCTCAAAACCTTTAGGAAGACATCACCTTGAAAGATGGCGCCCAAATCCCCTGATCCATTCCAAGCAATTATGATCATTGCCTACCCAAGACATAAATACATCGAGATTACATGTCAAGTTAAGAAAATACAAGTTTGTAAACTGAATTTGATTAAAAAAAAACTAGTCGTACCTGCAAAGACAGGATATAGAAACTCCACATTCTATCAAAACTTCTAAATATATGCCAGAAGGAGCGTATCTCAACAAAATTGACTTTCCCCATCCATCGATCGCCAGTTTTTGGTTTGTACTCCTGCAGCATTGTTGCATTGTGAAAATCAACCATGAAATTCTAGATACAAAAAATTGGAGGAAAAAAGATGGCACACTTATATCTAACGTTTCTCATGACTTGTTGAACTATAATTTAAGTATAAGATATTTTTAATGTTTCTTTAACACCCATTCTGAGCAGTTACGCTGGTAGATAAAATTTTAGTTTGATATTAAAGACTTGGTCAACAAATATATGATCCATAACACAAGACGTTAAAAAATATTCTGTAAACAAAAACTTTGAAACAAGAAAAATAATGAGTCTAGTTTCTTCTACACATACCTCACTTTTGTCAAGTCTACGTTCCTCAGCTGTCTGACAAAAGAAATCAGCATCAGCTCGCATAGGCCACCCTAACCGAAAGCACCGAACTGACCTACACGTTAAAAAAAAACAAGGAGATCCAATCATGAAGAACTGTAAAAAGACGTGACATTCCAGAAGGTTACAAGATAATCATTTGCATCAATTGTACCAAAAATATTCATTCAAGTCGTCATAGTTTCTCCACTCAGAATGCTTCGACTTTCCTCCTCTGCTTCTCTTTGCTTCCTATAAAGTACACGAATATGATCATGAAAACTGGAGGAATTGGATCGGAAGACAGCAAAAGAAGACAAGATGGTAAAGACTGAAGAAAAGTGAAACAAGCAACCTTAGCTATCGTCTTGTATATAGGAGTCACTACTTTCTGCAGGAAAGCTTCATCGTCACCACCATATGCCGGTTTTATATGCTCCCCTGTCGTTGGACTGACACTCCCAGCCAACATCCCATACAACTCGAAAGCCATCTGAACAAATACAAAAGATAAAATTTAATTAAACTCAGATTTAGACACAAGTTAGAATATTTTCGAATTTGTACTAGTAGAATGGTCCGTCTATGTATTAGTTCAGATAACCACATGCCGTCTCTAAATTCAAAATGTAATCTTTCAAGCAACCCACATAGTTATTTAATACATATAAGGGAAACTGAAGACATACATGGTGATATATATAGCAGAGACATTCTGGCATGAATCTCAGGTTTGCAGCTTCTCCCCATATTAAGAGATAGAGTCCCATGTACAGCAGTTTACGCTGTTGAACCTCTTGTTGAATCGTTGGCAACCTACAAGTGGGCACAAGATAAACAAATAGATACAAAACCACAATGCATATAATAATAGTCAACTTATATTACATTTTTTCTATAAAGAAGAAATGAAAACTCCAAATGAGACGTTACAAGGAGAAGCCTCACCAAAGGCTGCTTTTCCGACCCAAATACTTGCACCATTTTTTGTAGTTTTTGAAAAGTTTCTTCATCACTATAGTCAATGCGCGATCATCCAACTAAAGGCAGAAATTGTAAATTAGACCTTAAGTACGGATAGAGAGGACTAGACGAGTAAGAAAACATAACATCCAAGTTCAAAAGAATACATACCTTTGGTTGTTGTTCAGGTCTCGGAAACTGTCGAATGTGGACATTAGCAAGTAACAGAATCAAGTGCTCTCTTTGATTGGAAACATTATCTTTCTGCCATGTAAAATTTTGGATCACAATCAGCACAAGGAGATATATTAATCAACCAAACGAAAACATGATATTCACTAGTATCACCTGAAAACCAAACATAGTTTGAAGCCAGTCTAGCATGTCTTCATCGAGTTTCTTCTTGTGCCCTGCTGGCCATGGTAGACCCCTAGTGTTACGAAGTGCGATGACTGTAGCTTGTATCTGCAGAACAGAGTGCAACTGTTTAATTTTCTTACTCAAAACACAACTAAACAGAAAATCGAAACAGTTAGTGAAATCTTTGGTTAACCTCAGGAAATCTCATTATAGCCTGATTTTGACTATCAGGATCCAGAGGAAGAATGTTGTAAGGCACGTAGATTTGGCTTTTTTCTTCAACTTTTGTGTGGGCCTCTAAAATCTACCAGCAAAAAAAAAAAGAATGAACAGAAACAAGTGAGCCAATAATTTGGTAATCCAACTAAGAGAATATCAAGATGTTTCCTCATGAAAGTATGGCTACAAGATATGATCTACTGTCAGTTTCACCTCATCAGCCACTTCCACATCTTCTGTCTGATTAACAGCCTTCAAAACTTCAAAGAGAACAGCAGCAGTTTGATATGCTTTAGTAAGTTGAGCACTACAAGCAAAACAAAGTTTGCTTATCAATGAAAACGCACATAAAAGATAGATAGCAATAGAGATAATTAAAACACACGGATCCGAACAACCAGTTCCTTAAAAAACACAAACCGGTCAGCTTTGTCGGCAGCGTTTAGCAAAGCCTGGATGTATTTCTTGTAGTAGTGTTGATAGAAACTTTGCATTTCTCGTGCATCACTCTTCTGTCTTCCTGCAAGAGTTGTTTCATTCTCCTGCCCGAGTTGAACAAACAAGGTAAGTAAACTTGACACATAAATCATGAAAATGAAACTCAAGCTAAGTGACGTGATGATATTCACCCGTTCTAGCCGTTGAAGGAGCGCAGTCTTAAACTGGCGAACACCACGTCCACTTGATGTTGGATCAAGCGTGTGCGCCTTCTCAAACGCATAAAACCGACCTAAGACAAGCATCACGGAAATGTTTTTCAAAGATAAGATGAGCAAAAACTCCCATAATCAGGAGAATTTTACATTATTTCAACTCACATAAGTAAGCAACACGTGGGTTACTAGCTTCTACTTCATTGGCTACACGAAGAATCGGAGCAATCTCCACAAGAGACGATGGCACCACTTCACTATCCAGCATAGCCTCTCCGAGATTACCCGCAGTTTGAGTCCGCAGAATCCGCCTCTGCGGCGGAGGCGGATCAGGTCCTCCTCTCCTTTGAGACATCTTCTAAATCTTCCTAAAACCAACTAAAAAGAAAAGGAAACAAATCTGAATGAAGTATTCGTCAAATCGAAAGAGATAACGCCACCATCAAGAACAAACTTTGAGAACTGAACTGAAAAAAAGAGTTAATCATAAGCTCCTGCAATCAAATCAGCATCGGAAAGAAAGATAAAAACATGATTTTGTTTCACTCTGAAGCAAGATGAGATTCGCTCCAATCAATAAATCGATATCATCGAAAAAGGACTAAAATTCTAAAAAGTTGCTTTTATTAGTTAAATGAAAAAGGATCCGAACAGGCAAAAGATAAAGTAGCATAAGATGTGTAAAGGCACAAACTTTATGGCGAAATCTAATCCACCCAGAACCTTGATTCACAACTATCTTCGATCATCCATAGCAATACACAAGGAAAGTCCTGATTTTTAGAAGTATCAAGGCTTCTTCTTTCAGTCTCAGACAGTGTGTGCTTGGTTAGAAAATCAACCAGAAAAAGGAAGAAAAAGCGATAATCGATTGATACCATTTTAATTGATAAAAGACACAGGGAGACGAATCTTTGGGCTCAATCAAGTGTGTTCAGTGAAAAACCCAAGTGAAAAAAATTTAACCTTTGAATCAGATTCGGCAGAATCAAAAAGTGTCCAGTGAAATCAAGTACTACTAAAATAAACCAAGAGATCGATGATCACCTGATCGAGAGAAGGAGAAAAGAGAAGCGGATGATCAAAACCTAAGATAGCTTCAAGGAGAAGCTAATAACATGCGAGAGTAGCTATCATCTTCACCAAAGTAGCATCAGAGAGAGTAGAGAGAGTAGAGAGAGAAAGGATTTGTAGATAAAGATGGGGAAAAGCAACGGGAACAAGACAGGCGCCAATGATTTTTGTTTTATTGGGGGCTAGTTTATCATTTCTTTTTGATGTTTCAGTGTAGCTTTTTTTTTTTTTTATTTTACCAATGAGGAATGTCCTCGACATCATCTCCCATATTCGACATGTTCTTATGCTTTCATGTTTAGAAGATGCTCGGTCCGTCTCTTGCGTATTTAACTATTTATGATGTAACGCTATACTTGTTTTTTTCACCAACATATATTTTCTTTTTTGTCGCCAACCACCAACATATTTAATCAGATAAATCTCTTAAATAAAATTGGAAAGGTGAAACACACACGTATATGTCAAAGTGGTTTTTTCTATTCTCATCGATTGTAATCGGAACATGAAAGAAAGAAAATATTGAAAATCGATTTATTTATATACATGTATATCTTAGTATGCAATTGGTTTTTGTTGGTTCTAAAAGTTTATGTAAACTTTACTATTCGTACGATATTGTTCGTTTTAGGCTTAGCTGATACGAATTTGTTTTTAGACTTTGCATGGTACAATGAATTGATTGAAAAGTTTTTAGACTCAATCGAATGGCCAACTTATTAATGGACGAGATTTAAGCCACATTTTTAAAGTGGACCGCGAGGGGGTGAAGACCATTGATCTAAGGATAGGTCTTGAAGTGAGAGTGTGATGCAATCACCACCATTCTTCCATACTCTATTCATTATTTCCTTTTAATATGTGATATATTTAATCTGTAACGTATATCTTTTTTCTACATTTGTAACGTATATCTTTGTGAGTTTGATTTTCTATTTTTATATTAAATAAAAAACTATTCATCATAAATACTTGCTATAATTTTTTGTAATTTTCTTTTTGTCAACTTTTTTTTTTTGTCAACTTATCATAATGGTTTTAGTATCTTCATTAATAGCATTAGATGTCAAGTTTAAATCTCAAATATGTGTATAATTGCACTGAAAGAAATTTGATTTTTATATATCCAACCTGAATTCAACTTATCCATTTTTAATTTCTCAAAATTAATTTTTAAAAAGATAATTTTCTAAAAACTTTTTATTCTCTACGATCACCAGGTAAAAACCTAATTTTCTAAAGACAATCGGCAGGTAAAAAGCTTAACTTGATACTAACAGTATTATATTTGATATCATAGTCTTTTAACACCATCTTCTTTGGCTCCTAAAAAGTAGTAATAGAGTCTAAAACTATTAATCTACCCATTTTCTTCATCAACATTAAATATCCATCTTTTAGCACAAGAAATTCATTTACTAGAGGTTAAATAGATATCATCATATCTCTTGAAAAAAAAACAAAGAACAAGAATAGAAGGAAAAAGTAATAACTTTTTTCAAAAATTTGAAAAAAGAAGAAAACTTTAGCAGTAGAGAATATTTACTATATTTGAGAAAATATTTGCAAAAATTGTATTTTATTACCGGTAGGGAAAATGGTAAAATATATATTTTACGAATGACATAAGATATAGAAAATAATAAAATGTATATTTAATAAATGGTAGATAGTGTATTCATAATCTGGTAAAATATAGGGCAAAGTTTAGAAAATAAATTCTAATAAAAATAGAAGAAATAGTAATCCTTAGAAATCAAAGTCTATTGTCTCGTAGAAGTAAAATGTGAATTATATTAGTAGTAGAAGAAGTTATAAATATTTTTAAGATTGATTTTTACAAAAACAAAAATTTTACATACTCACATGAATAATTTTTTCATTTTTATATTTTTCTAATTAATCTGACTTTCAAATATTTTTTAAAATTAATTATATAAGGATAATTTAGACTAAAAATTACAAAAAAATGAAGAAATGTATATTAGGACAACAAATCTTATTTTTACAAATCTCGATATCAATATAACATGAGAAATTGTTTAGAATGGTATTACATGCTGAGAGTGTAATTGATCTAATGTATTTTATGATGGATAACCTGATGAAAACTAATTTTCAGTACCATATAGAATAAAAAGAAAAAAACTCATGAAAAAAAAGAAGAAATTGATTGGTAATATGCACGATGAGCTGACGCTGCTCGAATAGCTAATTTGCTCATGACCATTGACGCGTGTGGCAAACTGTTATCATTATTATAGGTGAATTGAGACGAGTATGGAGTAACATAAATATGCATACACAATTCCTCCATATCTTTTACTCAATGAAACAAATTTACATAAAAAGGTGATTAGAATCAGTTACCATAGCCTAATTTGGGTTTAGAGGATACGTCTCTTTTCCGTGAATTTAATTTAGCTAATTTTGTACAAGTATTTCGTTGCCTATAGAATTTTGTACTAGAGTTGCATGTAATAACTCATAGCAAGTTAGTGACGCTTGTTATTTGTCAGTCGAAAGAAAAAAACAAAACAAAACAAAAGGTAAATTAATGTGGATTCACATGTGTGCTTGACTGTTTGTTGTGTTCTTTCTTGTCAGCTTTATAATATTTTTATCAATAATCGAGATTCATAACTCTTCTCATTAATATTGTAAATTTAATTAGTGGGAGCCATGAGATGAGATCATTTTACAGTAACAACATGGTTTGATTACGGGTAACCGGTCACCGGCAAAACGGGCAGATGTCTCAGAAAAGATGAAAGAGTTTAATATATTTTTTTTTATAATTTGCCTAGAATAACTCATATTTTATCACTTATTACTAAAATGACATATCATTTATCATTTAAAAAAATTATTGGTTAAAATAACTAAAAACCTGCATAGTTGGTATAATTTATAAATTTGTCATTTAACAAAAAAAATTAGCGATGACAATTTTACTTCTCATATTCTCTATCCTCCACATAAGTTCTAATTTAACACTCATTTTATTTTTAGGGTGAATGACTATAATGACCTATATATTAGCTGTATTTACCTAGATAACCCATTTTTATATTAATTACTAAAATACTTTTTGTTTTTTTTAAAACCTAGTTGTACCCATATTGGGATGTTGTAAGAAAAACTTTATTACGATATTGCCAGCACATTCATGTTGTTGAAGATTTTTTTTTGCAGAATTATTTTTGTGTTATCGCAGAATTGTTTTCGCAGATTTGTTCTCAAGTTGTCGAAGAATTATTTTTATGTTGTCACATAATTATTTTCTAGCAGTTTTTTATAGTTATTGCAAAATTGTTTTGCATAATTATTTTTATGTTATCGCAGAATTATTTCTCGCAATTTTGTTATAGTTATCGCATAATTGTTTTGGAGAATTATTTTTATGTTATCGCAGAATTATTTCTCGCAATTTTGTTGTAGTTATCGCATAATTGTTTTGCAGAATTATTTTATGTTATTGCAAAATTATTTTCTCACAGTTTTCTTGTAGTTATCGTAGAATTGTTTTGCATAATTATTTTTATATTGTCTCAAATTTATTTTTATGTTGTTGCAGAATTATTTATCGCAGTTTTTTTGTAGTTATCACATAATTGTTTAGCAGAATTATTTTATGTTGTCGCATAATTATTTTTTCAGTTTTGTTGTTGTTATCACATAATTGTTTTGCAGAATTATTTTTATGTTATCGCATAATTATTTTAATGTTGTTGCAAAATTATTTCTCACTGTTTTAATCATAGAATTGTTTTGCAGAATTATTTTTGACGTTGTGGCAGATTTATTTTCTGGACTATCTGACGTGACGTGTGAATGTCTTTCATTTTTTTTGTTTTTCTCTTTTATTGACACTTGTAAATTGTTTATTGGATATCATTTTGTGTTTTTCTTATCCATCTTTATCTCTTAAACTCAGTTATTTCTTGATAAATAAAAAATTTATATTTTATTTTAATAACAAAATTCATCATTTTTAAAATTCTATAAATAGAAATTTATTTTATTTAATTTGAACACACAAAAATCATTTTTTTTAAGATATGAATCCTAACAATTAATTTTAAAATATTCAAAACTCTTCTAATTATATATTTAACTAATTATGTGTGTTTTATGGTTTGTATATGTAATATTGTACTATATATTTTTGATAAAAAATAAATATGTTTCATAAAAACTAAATGTGTTTTAACAAACCATTATATATTATAAAAATAAAATGGGTATTAAATTAAAGTGTATGTCGAAAAGAGAAAATATGATGTTGAAGTAAAATTGTCATCACTGAATTTTTTATGAAATATCAAATTTGTAAATAATAACAACTATACATGTTTTTATGTATTTTAACTAATAACTTTGTTATCATAATAAAGAGCAGATCATTTTAGTAATAAGTGATAAAATATGAGTCATTTAGGCAAATTTCAGTTATTTTTATATTATATAATGGTTTGTTAAAACACATTTAGTTTTTATGAAAAATATTTATTTTATCAGAAATACATAGTAAAATATTACATATACAAACCATAAAACACACATAATTAATTAAATATATAATTAGAAGAGTTTTAATATTTAAAAATTAATTATTAGGATTTATGTCTTAAAAATATTAATTTTTTTCTTTGTTCAAATTAAATAAAATAAATTTCTATTTATAGAATTTAAAAAATGATGAATTTTGGTATTAAAATAAAATATAAATTTTTTATTTATCAAAAAATAATTGAGTTTAAGAGATAAAAGTGGATAAGGAAAACACAAAATCTAAATATTCAATAAACAATTTACAAGTGTCAATGAAACAGAAAAACAAAAAAATAAAAGACATTCATGTGTCATGTCAGACAGTTTACAAAGACATTTCATACAGTTTACAAAGACAAGTTAAAGATATTCACGCGTCACATCAGACAACCAATAAAATAAATATTCCACAACGTCAAAATCAATTCTGCAAAATAATTCTGCAATAACTACAACAAAAATGGGAGAAATAATTCTGTGACAACATAAAATTAATTTTGTAAAAATAATTTGGCGATAATTACAACAAAACTGTGAGAAAATAATTTTGCGAAAACATAAAAATAATTCTGCAAAACAATTATGCGATAACTACAAAAAAACTGTCAGAAAAATAATTCTGTGATAACATAAAATAATTCTGCAAAACAATTTTGCGATAACTACAAAAAAACTGTTAGAAAATAATTCTGCAACAACATAACAATAATTCTGCAACAACTTAAAAATAATTCTGCGATAACATAAAAATAATTATGCAAAAAAAATTGTGGAACAACATAAATGAGGTGGCAATATCGTAATAATGCTTATTTTACAACATACTAGTAAATTTTTAAAAAACAAAAGTAGTTTAGTAATTAATATAAAAAATAAATTATCTAGATAAATATAATTAATATATGTATCATTATAGTTATTCATCCAATATTTTTATAGTATTTTTATCCAAATCTGTCTACTTTTTAGTAACGTCTTCATATTTTCAACTTCTTAGCTTTTTACGATAGAAGAAGAAGAATCTCAACTTTTTGTTTTGTTTTACCAGAAGAAGACTCTCTCCGCCTACCAAAGGTCACCTCTTTTCTTCCTCTCTCTCGCTTTACTAAGGTTTTATCTTCTCCCTTTGAACGAGATTGTGTCAGGATTCTTATTTCGATTGTCTCTCTGCAGTGTTAACAACGATGAGGAGGTGTTTTTCCAAAGTCAGTGGTTGGCAAGTGGGTTTCAAGAATTTGAACCGTTTCTTGGTAAATTTTCGATCTTTTCCCCTATTTGACTTTGCTAGTTCTGTTAAATCTGCTTCTGCTATACTATTTGGGATCCATTTTCTCCACTCAAGTTGGTTAGTTGTTTGAAATGATATTATGTCTGAAGCTAGCTAGTATTCAATTATCTTCCAAAGACGGTAAATTTATGGTTTATCAAGGATTTAAGAGCTGATAAATGTTGATATGACTTCTAGTATGTGTACAAGGTGATTTTTTTTTATTAGAGAATCAATGCTTAATTGTGATCTCTTATCACCAGGTTAGTTCAAGCTCCGTATCAAGAACCATTACCACTACTACTAGTGAGCGTTCATTTAGCAGAAATCCAGCTCAATTTGATCAGACTAAAGACAATCCTGTCTCAGACATGTTGATTGATTCATTTGGTCGGTTACATACCTACTTGAGGATATCTTTGACAGAGCGGTGTAACCTCCGGTGTCAGTACTGTATGCCGTCTGAAGGCGTGGAGCTTACTCCTAAGCCTCAGTTGCTGTCACAGTCTGAGATTGTTAGGTTAGCTGGTCTCTTTGTTTCATCTGGGGTTAACAAGATTAGGTTGACCGGTGGGGAGCCTACGGTTAGGAAAGATATCGAAGAGATTTGTCTGCAGTTGTCTAGCTTAAAAGGGTTGAAGAATTTGGCTATTACTACAAACGGTATCACTCTTGCGAGAAAGCTACCAAAGCTTAAAGAATGTGGGCTTAATTCGATAAATATCAGTTTGGATACTCTTGTCCCTGCAAAGTTTGAGTTTCTGACTAGACGTAAAGGGCACGAGAGGGTTATGCAATCGATTGATTCCGCTATTGCCCTTGGATACAATCCTGTAAAGGTATATTAATAGCTTTTTTTCGTTTCCATTTGATTGCAGTAGAACGATATTTGATGCTCGAGAGCTTTTGTCTTTATAGGTTAACTGTGTTGTCATGAGGGGATTGAATGATGATGAGATTTGTGATTTTGTGGAGTTGACGCGAGATAAGCCTATCAATGTCCGGTTCATCGAGTTTATGCCCTTTGATGGAAATGTTTGGAATGTAAAGAAACTTGTGCCTTATGCAGAAGTGATGGATAAAGTGGTAAGGTAGAATTCTCTCAATGTTTGGCCTTTTTTTTGGAGATTCGTGGACCTTTCCGTGAGCATTTTCATGATTGGTTTCAGTTGTTATGGTAACAGGTAAAGCGCTTTCCGAGTATAAGACGTATCAAAGATCACCCGACTGAAACAGCTAAGAACTTTACGATCGATGGGCATTGCGGTTCTGTATCTTTCATCACATCCATGACAGAACACTTCTGTTCGGGCTGCAATAGATTAAGATTACTTGCAGATGGGAACTTCAAAGTATGCTTGTTCGGTCCTTCAGAGGTAAATAAAATTTCCAAGCTTTTTTTTTCCTGTGACTGAAAACCAATTCTTGTTGATTCAAATGGCTAGAGAACATCTACACACTAACTTGTTTCTTGGTTGCTTCTCTATAACGTTAAAATTGACAATCATTTTGTTTCACACCATAATTTTCTTGTAAGCAGGTTAGTCTGAGAGATCCTATCCGGTCTGGTGCTGATGACGAGGCGCTAAGGGAAATTATAGGCGCTGCTGTATGTATTTAGATGCTTCATCTGATTTTACATACCTTCACAAAATCTTTCCTTCACAAAATCTTTTCTTCAAAGATTGGTTTTGTGTTTGAAACTTAAAGATTGGTTTCAGGTGAAGAGGAAGAAAGCCGCACACGCGGGAATGCTTGACATTGCCAAGACAGCTAATAGACCGATGATACACATCGGTGGCTAAAACGTAGCTATTGTAAGTTCTTTAAGCCATTGTTTTATCATTAACCAAACTGACACAATCAATAAATGTGTATAAATAACCAAGCATTGGACCAACAGACTATCTGTTTCGCTTCGGCACTCAAATTTTGTCGGTACTAGTTTTGAGACTTGATCTGACTAACAGTTCTTAAATCATCGATCCTAATAGTGTACTCTGCCTTTTTTTTTGTTTTGTTTCTCGGGTGATCCATGGAGTCATTCTTCTCTGCATAGGTTGGTGAAATTCTTGGAAAACACTACAAGGAACATTCAGTTTCAATATCTTGTAAGAACCTATCTCCCTGCTGCTCCAACTCTGTGACACAACGTTTTACAAACAAGAATACTGAAAGAGTTTCTCAATGTCTTATCTGTATAAGTAACAAGACACTGTACAGGAACTCAGAATTTATATATGAAATTTTCCAGTCCGATTACTTTTCTTATTTGTGAAAAAAATCAATCGAAGAAACTATCATGTAGATACAATGTTTATTTTGTCAGTCCGATTAATGATAAAACAATCTTAACGGTATCTGCGCTGGTTCGGACCAATTATCTTGATGAGCCACTCCGGTTTGTATGAAGCAATGACTTGTGCTATTGCCAATCCAAGCAACACCCCAGGTCCAAACCCTATTGCCACTCCTTTCCAGTTCAACACTTGTTCTTCTTCATCTTCTTCTTTTTCTTTAGGTTGTTGTGTTGGTGGTGCATTACTCCCAAAGCAATTTTCCTCTAGTGGAAGACCACAGAGCCCTGCATTTCCTTCAAATGAGGATTTGGGTTGCCCAATAATTTGCGTTCCTTGTGGTATTTCACCCTTGAGCTGGTTGTGAGAGACATTAATGTATGCTAGAAACGAGAGGCTCTCGAGTCCGTTAGGAATAGTCCCTGAGAGTTGGTTGCTTGACAGGTCTAGTGACTCGAGCTCGCCCAGATTGGATAAAGAGAGAGGAATATGGCCTGTGAAGGCATTGTTTGATAAGTTGAGTGCAATCAATGCGTTCAAGAGCCCAATGGATTCAGGAATCTGTCCTTGAAGTCTGTTTCCAGAAAAGTCAATGGTGGCGTAGAAAGTAAGGACCCTCTCTTGCTCCATAGATAGACCTTTGTACCGCAAATCTATAGTATTTAGATAGGTGTAGGCAATTACACCGGAACCATACGTATCATGTTGCATATATAAGCCCCCATCTTCACTCCTCCTAAGTGATGATGCTTTCCAGTTCAAAAAGTAATCTGGTGGCAAGCTTCCAGTAAACTTATTATCAGCTATCTCAAGTATTCGTAGCTCGGGGAATCCTAGAGAGCCTTGATGACGTGAAGATATAGGACCATAAAATTTGTTTGCACGGAGGACAAGAGCTTGCAAATTAGGCAAAGCCTTGAGCCAAAAAGGAAACTTATCTTTAATTTTGTTGTTGTCAATGGTTAGAAACTCCAGAGATGAGCAGTTTACAAGAGACCTTGGCAGCTTCCCGGTTAGTCGGTTGTATCCAACGTCAAGTGTCTGAAGCGACGCACCAGCATTGAACACGTCAGGAAGACTTCCTTCCAAGTTGTTCTTTCGAAGATTCAAAAACGTCAAGTTACTCAAGCATTGAGGAATTGGACCAGTGAGGTAGTTGTAAGATAGCAACAACTGTGTGAGAGACCTACACTTGCATATTGAAAGAGGTATGCTCCCTGTGAATCCATTGTACGCTCCATCCAAGAAGTTGATAGAGAGTGGTAGAATAGGAAGTGGTCCTTCAAAACGGTTTCGCTCGAGGATTAAAACCTTGACCGATGAATTTGCCAAAACTTCCACTGGACCTTGGAAACCAGTAACCAAATTATTCGTAATTGACACTGAGTTCAGACGAGGAAGGTTCCATAACCACTCCGGTAGTTTCCCTTTGATTCTATTGTTGGATAATTCTATGAGCTCCAACTTCCTAAGGGTCTTCAAGATCGTTGGGAATTCGCTGATGCCGCAGCTTGTTAAGAACAAGTTCTTCAAGTTCCTTGGGATGTCTGAATTTGAACGTAAACTGGCTGGAGAGATACTATTACCGGAAAGGCCCAGGTAAGACAACGATTTCAGCGAGGAGAAGAGGTTTAAGTCAATCGGGTAGCTTGTTTTTAGGAAAGAGAGGTCAAGATCCTTGAGGTTGATGATTTTTGAGACAGGTTCTAATATTTTACTTTCAAAATGATTGTTCCCAAGGAGCATAACCTCTAGCCTTGATGACGAGGAAGTGTTTGGAAATCCAATAGAACCGGAAAAATTGTTTAGACTTAGGTCAAGATATGATAAGAAAGGCATGGTGAGGAGAGAAGAAGGAATGGTTCCGGAGAAGTGATTATCATAAAGTTCTATAAGGGAAAGCTTGGTTAGATTTTGGACAAGTGGGAAACTACCTGTGAGCTTGTTCCGGAGAAGGTACAACTCGGTTAATGAAGTTAGGTTACTAATTGTGGGAGGAACTTGACCGAAAAACCCATTAGAGGAAAGAGACAAGAACTTTAATTGGTTGAGATTTCCTAATTCAGAAGGAATTGATGAACTGAAGTTGTTGTGACTTAGATAAAGTTCACGGAGGTTGTGCAACTCAAAGAGACTACTATTGGGATTCAAAGTTCCAGAGAATTGATTCTCAGAAAGGTCTAAAACCAAGAGCTTGGTTAGATTCCGTACAAGTGGGAAACTACCAGTGAGCTTGTTAAGGGAAAGGTCTAAAATGGAAAGCAGGCTTAGGTTATTGAATGAGGAAGGAACTTGGCCGACGAAGCCATTTTTGGAAAGAGATAATAACTCTAACCTGTTGAGATTGCCAAATTTAGAAGGAAGTGAAGAGGAGATGAAGTTGTTTTGACTGAGGGAAAGGTAACGAAGATGATGCAACCTGAATAGGCTACTGTTGGACTTTAGAGTTCCACTGAGACAGGCCCTGAGTCGTAGCTTTGTGACCGCACCTGTCGAGTTATTGCACCAGACTCCATTAAAGGGGTCATTGTGGTTGCAGTTGCGGGTATCAAACTCGTTCTTGAACTCAGTGAAAGCTTGAATCTGGTGAGGACCACAAGCCACAAAACCATCAACAGGACCATGGATGTTTGTAGTGGCGAAGCTTGAAGAGGAAACACAACAAAGTAAAATTAGCGAGAGAAAATGCAAACGCATACGACATTCCGACATGGTCTTCATGAAAACTATTTAAGAAAAATAATTATGGTTTAAGAAATGTGAGAGAGAAGGTTGGTGATATAAATGAATATATATGGGTCTATCTCACCCAGGCAACTTGACTTAGAAGAAGGTAGTTACGTGGCTAAGTGCCACTCAAATTCTGATGTGAAATTCACGTTACTTCACTTTTCTAGCGTATAACTTGGATTGGAATAGTTTAACAAAAAAAAAACAAAAATACAGAAAGTTGGATTGAAAAGACATCAGTTTGAAATGTCTCACATATGTTCAAAACTACATAAATCAATTTAGCATAAGTTAGGGTTGACTGAATTCATTTTTTGCCTGTATAATATTGCCTTAAGCCCCACAAGTCTAGGCACGGTACTACGTTCAAAGCAGAATGTCTAAGAGCCACTCAATTTCTAACGTACAATTTGGATTTGGAATGACATGGATCAGTTTGAAATTTCTCACAAACTTACAGAAGTCAAGTTAGCATAACGACAGACAAATTTCTTATGATTTTTGTCTGTTTAATTTTGATTGTCAAATTTCAAAGGCGGTGACTTGGACAAAGTGATCACGGAGCACGTTATGGTTTGGCTAACAAAGTATCATTAAACCGAACAAGAGCACGATCTAGAACTATGAAACTTCATCAGCTAACGGAACAGGATCGTCCTTGGTCTGTGTAATGTCGTGTGGAGAGGAAAAAATCTCTCTGGTTCTTCAACTTTGACAGTCTCGTTTATATTTGCGATGTTTCTACTGAGTCGATTTATTTTGATAATGACTATAAGCTAAATTTATGATTGTAAAATTTCACTATATAACCTATCCATACTTCTAACTTCATCTTAGTGCTTTACTTGATTTATGATCTAGGTCACAACAACTTCAGTTCACTAAAAATTGTTCACACGCAGATCGAGATATGATGAGAAAGGCATGGGTGAGGTGAGGAGAGAAGAAGGAATGGTTCCAGAGAAGCGATTCTCATAAAGTTCTATAAGGGAGAGTTTGGTTAGATTTTGTACAAGTGGGAAACTACATGTGAGCTTGTTTCGGAGAAGGTACAACTCGGCTAACGAAGTTAGGTTACTAATTGTGGGAGGAACTTGACCCAAAAACCCATTAGAGGAAAGAGACAAGAAGTTTAATTGGTTGAGATTTCCAAATTCAGAAGGGAGTGATGACCTGAAGTTGTTGTGACCTAGATCAACGTGACGGAGGTGGTGCAACTCAAAGAGGCTACTGTTGGGATTCAAAGTCCCCGAGATTGTGACATGGTCGTCATGAAATATTTTTAACTAACAAGAATAATTTTTTTTTTAAAGAAAAGTGAGAGAAAAAATTAGTATAATTAAAGATATGTGGGTTGGTACTATAAATATATGGAAAAAAAAAATTGTAGGAATCATGTGGCATAATAGTAGCCACCTCTACATTCATTACATTAGGTCTGGGGTTCGAACCCAACATCCCGCATGTTATTGGAGATATTAAAG
This sequence comes from Streptanthus diversifolius, assembly GCA_039880935.1. Classification (NCBI taxonomy): domain Eukaryota; kingdom Viridiplantae; phylum Streptophyta; class Magnoliopsida; order Brassicales; family Brassicaceae; genus Streptanthus; species Streptanthus diversifolius. The sequence goes on along the minus strand of JAXGFM010000022.1, from coordinate 17,259,053 downwards.
CCAATATTCTATGTTGAAAAAAAAATACATGAAAAATATCTTCCGGTAGTTTAAGGTCTAATACTCAGCCCACAATCCGACTGAAAAGCAAAAGAACAAAAAAAAATCTATTTGATTTGATGAAATTGCAAAAAGCCAGTGATGAAAATTTGATGACATTTATACTAATCATCAAGCTTCACTACAGCATGAGAATAATTCAGACGTTAATGGGAATTATTTATTCTTTGAACTAATAATTGTAAACTTAGATCGTTTTAATAATTTCTGTTTCAGTTACTTTTGGAGAAATAAGTTTTTTAAAGGTTGAAATTGATAGTTTTACATTAGTCAAAAAAATTGATAAAATCTTATATTTGATCAACTATCTTATAAAATAAGTAACAACTTTCGAAATAGCGATTGTAATAGCTGTAATAGCTGTTCCCTGTCGTAGATTGTAATAGCTGTTCGCTGTCGTAGAAATGTTACCCGAACAAGGCCATAAAAGAAATTGGTACAAGACACGATTAGTGGAGAGGTGTATGGATAAGGAGGAGTAGACCACCTCCGCCGCCCAAACCGCCACCGCCACCTAGACCACCTCCGGCTCCCAAACCCTTTGTAAACCCCTTCTTGTACATGCCATGCTTGTGGAGGAATGGACGAGGTTTGTTAAAAAAGTGTTTGTCGTCCTTAACCTCGACATTTCCGAAGGCAAATTCGGCGAACACACAGGCCTTACGGGCAATCAAACCCATAATTAAGTGGTTTCTTAATCAATTAAGTAATTCCACAAGTTTTCGTTTGTGGATATGAAAGGGAGAGACAGCTGTGTTAGTGAAGCTTAGTCTTGGTCTGTTTATATAAGCATACTGTTACTCGTGAGTACGTTGATACTCCATATTATTGACAGATTTGCTTAGGTAGTTAAATTATTTCAAGATTGTTAATGAATGTATTTTGAATCTGGATTAATGTTAACACAGAACCGTGAGGAAAAGCGACACTGAATAAACTGGTCGGTTCAATATGTTGTAACCAAACAAAGATTAAATAATTGGTTGAGTACAACAACTAAAATCTACGTTGGACAATTTATTTATGTCTGCCAACTGCCCAATTGATCTGATCTCATCCAACAGAACAAGAAAATGAAATACTTATATTCATAAATATACGCTTTATAAATATGCAAATTTTATGTATCAGTTTCCGATTAAAATTTGAATAAAATACTCTAGAATGTTGGGAGAAAAAGAACCTGATATTGAAGGATATATATATACATTGTTGATTAATTGGTTCATTTTCAGACACTCATCAGTTAGAAATATCCAATAAATGTGCCATTTCTTGACTTATAGTTCAGCATATATATGATCCCACACAAATATTTTTAAAAATAATTCAATTGGCATATATAAAAAGAGAGACAAAAAACCGTGTCTTTCTTTTAGTAAGAAAAAAACTAATTTGCTACACGAATAAATTGTGTCGTTATAAAAAAAACAAAAAAAATGATAAATCGTGGCTGCTTTGTTTCCCTTTTATAGTTGGACATGCTCTACTATAAAGCCCCCTCAATAATTTGAGGACCAATTGCATTATTCAAACGCTAAATGTGATCCCATTTAGTGAAAAAGAAGCGATCTCATTCTATTGTGTCATTAATGTTTCAACTCAAACACATAGTATTAACTTTTCAATTTCCAATCCAAATCAACGAAGAAAAAAAACAGTTAGACAATGTTATATATATATATGTAAAAACATCACTTACTAATTTACTTTTAGAAAACAAATTGAGGATATTAAAGCTACTAAGCTATATTGATAAGAAAAAAACAAATTTTTAATGTTGGATCGGTCACTTTTATTTATAATTAAATTATAGACATTATTATTGCTAAATGACTATGTTAAGTAATATTTTGTTGAATTTTCAAATGATTTGTGTGGAGAATATACAATCATTTTTGTTATAGATAATGGGATACAAAGATTTAGCATTTTAATATATTTCATGTAAGCAACTGGTTCTGTTTGAATATTAAAATCCCATCACAAAAAAACACAAATATATATAACTAGTATTTCGATCCATTTTTCATGTTGAAACTTCTTAAGCTGTAAGAGATAAAAATACTGTAAATCAGTTCAACTACTGAGTAAGGTACTAGTGTGTAATATATAAGTATGAGACCATCTATTTTGGTAAATCTTACGACCCCATACTCGTCATTATTACAAGGATCTCAAGCCTTAACAATCTACTACACACACGTGTGCCTTGAAGGATCTCAATTACTTTAAAGATGACCCAAGAGGATCATAAAACCATGAGACGTATGCTTGTTGCTTGTCTTTTTCCTTCATGAGCAATATGATAAACTAATCAAAGAAAGTTCTAAAAGAAGGTTTAAAACGACTGGGTTCACGCGGTTTTAGACCCATTCAAACCATCTTCATAAAAGGAGCGAGTAGCCAATAACAGACCCAATATTAGGCCCGTTGGATGAGCTTGTAACTCCAAACATTGAGGCCCATTTATAGACCCATACAGAATCATAAGCTTACCCAAAATCATCAAAAAAAACCAAACAAAATCTTTCCGAATTTCTGATCTCAAAACGAAGTCTCCAAAACTGTTCAAAACCTTTTTTCTCTGCTCTCTCTCTCTCTTTTATTCCAGCTGTTTCATGATCGATTTACTTCTATAGCTCCAGGTGAAAAACAATTCACTGGAATCTCTCTCTCTCTCTCTCTAACCCTATACTGTTTTAAAGAAAATATTTTTATCAATTAAATTGTGATCCTTCAATTAATGAATTCGATTACTTCTATGTCAACTCGACGAATCGCTCAAGTCGTGTTCGCGTAAAAGCAATTCAACTTTTTTTCCGATTTTTCATTCTGATTTCTCTGTATGTGCAGCGGCAATACTTGATCTCTAAAAGTTACTGAATTTGAAGATCGAATTAGGGTTCTGATCCACTCAGAAACACTTCTGATTTGTTTGAGTCTTATTCAGGTTCGTTTTGATTTTTCTATTGTTATCAAACAATCGAAATTCTGAATCACAAATTATTTTGAATTGAGATTTGACTCACTTTTAACTTCTTATTATAGCTCGATCTCGGGCTGAAGCTATGGCACAGAGTAATTGGGAAGCTGATAAGATGTAAGTCAATTGTCTATTTAAGTGTTGTAAAATTCGATTCTCAGATTTATATTTCTTCGTAGAAAAATTATAACTTTCTTTTATTTTTATTTTGTTCACGTTCCTTTTACATGTTATTTTTGGGGATGTAGGCTTGACGTTTACATATATGATTATTTGGTGAAGAAGAAACTGCATAACACTGCTAAGTCATTTATGACAGAAGGGAAAGTCTCTCCCGATCCAGTTGGTAAAAAATATCTGCTTTATTTGACTTTTATTCTTAAACCCATTTCTGAAGTAACCTTATGTTTGGGCAGAGTTGTTTGTCCTATTGGCTTCTTTTGATTATTCCGATTCAAGCTGTTCAAATTGTGAATTGAGCTTTATGCTAAGTGGTTGACTGTGTTGGAATCTTTTTTTTTTTTTGTGTCGTGTGAATGATGTAGCAATTGATGCTCCTGGAGGGTTTCTTTTTGAGTGGTGGTCTGTGTTCTGGGACATCTTCATTGCAAGGACAAATGAGAAACATTCAGAGGCTGCTGCAGCTTATATCGAGGTGGGCTATCTACCATCTGGAGATATGGTTTTGTGTTTTTTCAGTTTGGTATTTGAACAGTGACTTTGAAATTTAGGCACAACACGGTAAAACGAAGGAGCAGCAACTTCAAATGCAGCAACTGCAGATGATACGCCAAGCTCAAATGCAGCGCAGGGAACCTAATCATCCTTCTCTTGGTGGTCCAATGAATGCTATTGGTTCTGAAGGGATGATTGGGCAGTCAAATGCCAGTGCTATGGCTGCAAAAATGTACGAGGAACGTATGAAGCAACCAAATTCAATGAACACTGAGACATCCCAACCACATATGGATGCAAGAATGGCCCTTCTTAAATCAGGAACAAACCATCATGGGTAAAAATTGTCTCAGCTTCATTTTTTTGCAGGCATATTTACTGTCCTCACACCGTTTGACCCCTTTCTCGTCCTGTCTTTTCTGTCCTAAAACAGTCCGATGGTCCAAGGGAATCATCAAGGAGGTGTTTCGGCAGCACTGCAGCAACTTCAATCACGAACTCAGCAGACCCCTGTAATTTGCCTTACTTGATGACTGTTCAAATCTCCTTACTGAAAAGTCTCCAATCAAATATTTTGGTGTGCATCTTAATCTCTTTAACGTTCAGGAAATCAAAAGTGAAGTTAATCTCGGTGCATCTCCAAGACTGCCAGTGGATCCTTCTACAGTTTACGGACAGGGAATTTTGCAATCAAAGCCTGGGATGGGGAATGCAGGTACATACATCCAATTTAATGCGTACCGGATTATTCACTCCATGGCAATTAATTGACCTTTGACTCCAAAATTAATAAATTCTTCCCTCTTATATTCTGAAAATTTATGGTGAATAACACAGGGTGATAGGGTTAATGGCCTCACAAAACTTTTATTTACAATTTGTTAGATCAAGTCTTATGGCTTTGTGTTTTTCTCTTGTGAAGGATTAAACCCTGGATTAGGTGCTCTTCCTTTAAAGGGATGGCCATTAACTGTAAGTCACTGTGATTCATTTGTAGGATTTATCTGTTTGTCATTCCAAGCCCATTTTTTTTATCAAGTTCCTTGACAAATGTTACAGGGCATCGATACGATCCGACCAGGTTTAGGCCCTCAGGTTCAGAAAGCTTTCCTTCAAAATCAAAGTCAATATCAGCTCTCGCCGCAGCAGCAACAGCAACAACAGATTTTGGCTCAAGTTCAAGGGCAAGGAAATATGAATAATTCAGCCATGTATGGCGACATGGACCCTCGTAGACTTATGGGATTACCTAGAGGAAACCTGAATTCGAAAGATGGCCAACAGAATGCAAATGATGGATCTATAGGTTCCCCTATGCAGTCAAGTTCGTCAAAAGTAAGATTTTCTTTCTCAAATTAGCAAAAGAACAACATATCCCTGTTGAATGCAGTGGTATCTGTTGAGCCGAATTCTATCATCATCTCATTTTTTGTGTTCGTTAGTTAGTGAAATTGGATCGATACGTCTGTCCTTATATGCATTTTTATATAATTGCTAATCTATGATACCCTGCAACTGCTGCAGATTTTTCATTTGAAAAATCTGTAAGATAATGCGTTTGTGTTATCCTAATGTAGATCTATCTATAGGGAATACGATTTGGTTTCTCCTTGTTAACCACACCCTCTCCAGAAAATTTATCTGCAAATAATAGCTGTTGACTGCCAAATATCTTACTGATTTTCCCTTTTTCCGTTGCTGTTTCTTGGTCTGTAGCATATCAACATGCCGCCGGTACAGCAATCTTCTTCTCAGCAACAAGATCCTTTACTGTCACAGCAATCGCAGCAGGTAATTTTATGTGGATCATGTGGCTTGGTCCAAATTTGTGCATTCTTCAGTTTATAAAATGATTGAGCCACAACTTCCTTTTCATGTCTTTGATAGAACAACCGGAAAAGAAAGGGACCTTCCTCTTCTGGTCCTGCTAACAGTACAGGGACAGGAAACACGGTCGGCCCATCCAACTCACAGCCGTCAACTCCGTCAACGCATACCCCTGTCGATGGAGTTGCTATAACTGGTAACATGCAGCATGTGAATAACATGCCAAAAGGGCCAATGATGTATGGTTCTGATGGAATAGGTGGTCTTGCATCATCAGCAAACCAACTGGTATGTTTCTTAACATCCCCAGATGATTGATAACAGCAATTCAGCTTTGTTCTAGTTACATCTGAATCCAGCATGCAGTTGTGTTGTGTGAAAGGAAGTTCTTTCTTAGCTGCTTTAGTATTTACTTGCATATCCTATGGAGTCGTGTTATTATCATCTTTCTTATGATAAAAAATAGCTGCAGGATGACATGGAACCGTTTGGAGATGTGGGAGCCCTAGAAGATAATGTAGAATCATTTTTGTCCCAAGATGATGTAGATGGTGGAAGCTTGTTTAGCACCCTAAAGCGGAACCCTTCTGAGCATGCCGAACCCTCAAAGGGTATTTTTTCGCCCTCAGAATAAACATGCTACTAATAGAAGATATATAAAAACATGTTCCTTTTTCTTTCAGGTTTTAGTTTCAGTGAGGTCGGTTGTATAAGAAGAAGCTCGAGTAAGGTCATCTGCTGTAATTTCTCATCTGATGGGAAGTTGTTGGCTAGCGCTGGACATGATAAGAAGGTGCAACATCTTAATCTCTGAGAAAAGATGAATTTAACATCTATAGATCGTTTATAGGTAGGTCAGATCGTGTTTGTTTAAAAACAGATTATGTGGATGCAAATTTCTTTTTGTCAGTAGGTTTTTATTCGGAACATGGAAACACTACAAACTGAGAGCACTCAGGAAGAACATGGTCATATCATCACAGATGTTCGCTTCAGACCTAATTCAACTCAACTGGCTACATCGTCGTTCGACAAAACTATCAAAATCTGGGATGCGTCTGAGGTATAGTAATTCATCTCTTCTAGTTGTAACCATTTTTCTTGTTCTGTTGTCACTGACTACTACCAATTTGTGCAGCCTGGTTACTTTGTACGAACAATTAGTGGTCATACTGCACCTGTAATGTCCCTTGATTTTCACCCTAAGAAGACCGAGCTTTTCTGCTCTTGTGATGGCAACAATGAAATTCGCATCTGGAACATCAACTCTACTACTTGCCTTCGTGGTATAAAGGCAAGCCCCTGAACCTTCGTATGGATTCTCCCCTATTTGAACTTTGTTTTCTAATCTTTGGGTTTTCCAAGCACAGGGTGCTAGCACGCAATTACGGTTCCAGCCTAGAACTGGACAAATGCTTGCTGCAGCTTCGGAAAATATTGTGTCAATTTATGATTTTGAGAATGACAGACGGCTCCACTTGTTAAAGGTAAACCCGAAGATAATTTTTTTGTTTACTTCCTGGTTAAGTCAACATAAGTCTTTGTTTTCTACTTGTCTTATAACTTCGAAGTCCAATGCCTTTTCTTGTTTGGTAAAAGCTAGTGCTTAGATGTCATAAATATTCATCGTTGCACATACACCCACCTATGTAGGACAGTGCTTATGTCTCATGGCTTGATTTATTTTTTGATGTGTCAGGGACATTCCTCAAATGTACATTCTGTTTGTTGGAACCCAACCGGAGAGTTGGTAGCTTCTGTTAGCGAAGACTCTGTTAAATTATGGTCTCTGGGCTCAGGAGATTGCATCCACGAGCTCAGTTCAAGTGGAAACAAATTCCACTCTTGCGTTTTTCACCCTAGCTATCCCAATCTCTTGGTCATCGGTGGCTACCAGGTATTATCTGTTAACCCTGAATTTGGATAGTTTATATGTTCATCGTACAATTATAGAAGCTTTGATCGAATCTGTGGCACCATTTATAGAATGTATATGATATCAGGCTCTACTGTTGCTTGATGTGAATGATTTATCTGTCAGTGGCTTTAACTTTGGTAAACGAATCTGTTGCAGTCACTGGAGCTGTGGAACACAGTAGAGAACAAATGTATGACAATACCGGCGCACGAGTGTGTGATCTCCGCCTTAGCTCAGTCACCTACGACTGGAATGATGGCATCTGCAAGTCATGACAAATCCGTCAAGATTTGGAAGTAGAAAAATATTTGTGTTTCTTTAAGAAAAGCGAACGAAAAACAAAAACAGAGCTCAGGAGTCTAATTATTTGTTTAATTTCTTACATCAATAAGTTTTTGTTTAATGGGTTTGTTTGCGTCAAAAAGCAAAGCGACTTGTGATAATTCCAATCTTTGTTTTATGATCCGACTTTACTTTTTCTTGTTGTTCTGACTCTATTGTTTTTAAGTGAGACAGAGATATGTAAGTAATTTCTCTAGACCGATCAATTTGTTGAAATAATTTCTTATAATCAATCAACTAAAACCCTTTATCTAAAGCCTCAATGATAAAAAGACTACAATAACAGCATAACAACTACACCAAGTACGTTAGGCTTTGATTGTCTTTAACAAGGAGAGGCCCCTTGGCCTAGTTTGTGATCCACTGTGCCGTCTCTTCACACACAAATAAAACAAATAGTTTGTCATTTACAAGGCTGTAATTGTTTTTCTGTAACATGTTGAATATTGTGTGTACGTTTTCTTACATCTACTGTTATGGATCGGGATTTGAACCGTGTAAGTCCCTAAATTAAATGCAGGCGATTATAACCTTTAAGCCATTAAAGATCCAACGTGTTAATAAATAAATAAAAACAAATCAAAATAGTTTATATTAGTAAACGCAAATGTATAAAACATAAAAAGCATGCTTACAATATACTTAAAACATCTAAAGAGATCGTGTAACTTTTAATCCCGTTTTCGTGAAATCGCTGAAAACTAGTTGAATATTCATGTTGTCTTTTTAATTATATTTTTAACATATATATATATAGCGAAATTACTAATCAAAACCGTGAAAAAGTGATAATTTAGTAAATATATTTGTACACAAAGGTATATATCTTATATATATATATAATTATAGATTATATTGTCCTTCGTGAAAAGTAATTAATTACTTTGTGAAGTTTCATAGGTGTATCGTAGTACTAGTAGAAGTTGACATTCCAGATTCGTTCGATCTATTCCCAAACGAGATTTACAAACTTTTCCTTATGTAATACCCCAAAAAACAATAATAACAAGTATGATCATAATGGTTTCCTTTAACCAATTGAATTTCTCGAAGTAACTTCAGGTTTGAGTAGCCGCGCAAATCTTTTCTAACGTTTGACATCTATTTAAAGCAAACATTATTATAATTTAAGTGAAACGTAACTCAAGTTTTTTTTTTTTTTCACTTGAAAAAGCGTTCATTATAAAGAATAATATGCGTCATCATTTCTATTTATAAGTATAGAAATTATTACACTCAAGTTGTCAATATTATAATAAAAAAAAAAAGTAAAAGAAAAAAACTAGCAAAGTACAGTGTACATTACTCACAGAGAGTGTAGAAGAAGCAGCCACCTGAAAAAAAATAAAGAGAATACTTAATTTGTCATAAAAATAAAAAATGAAAAAAATAAGAAAATAGAGACAGAGTGTGACCCCACAAAGCACCATCTTTAGCCCTAACTCCGATTTTTCTCACACCTCCCAATCGAACCTTTTTTTTCTCTCTCTCTTTCTCTCAGTTATTTTGTTTTGTTACATGAAAAGCGTCGGAAAATGGGGAAATACATAAGGAAGAGCAAATTCGATGGAGAAGCAATAGCTTTGATGGATGTTTCTCCTTCTTCGCTCGGTGTTCTCACTCGAGCTAAGTCCTTAGCTCTCCAACGCCGCCTCCAAAAACCTTCGTCTTCCTCCTCTCTACCGACTACTCCTTCACCTAACCCGCCGTCAAAACATAAACAGAAGCAGAAGATGACTGATTGTAGCGGTGGCTCTTATCTTCAGCTACGGAGCCGTCGGCTACAGAAGAAGCCTCCAATTGTCGTGATTCGTTCCAGTAAACGGAGGAAACAGCAGCGGAGGAAAGAGACATGCGGCCGAAACCCTAACCCTAATCCCCAATATATGGATTCAGTCGTTGGTGGTTCGATTCGAGGGTTTATTAGTGATGGGTCTAAGTCGGATTCGGTTGCGGAGAGTGCTGTGTTTGCTAAAGACAAGGAATTGGATTGCGGAATCAACATGGATCCGTGTCTTGAAACTTCATTTGGGGAAAATTTCTTGGAGCTCGAAGGCAGTGAAAGGTATTAACTTTTTTTTTGTTTTTAAATTTTCGTTTTTTTTCCTCTGCTTTATACTTTCAAATTCAACATCTTTTAGGGGATTTTAGATTTTGTAAGATACATAACTTTATTAAACCTAATTATTTGATTTGTATAGCGCCACGGTAGATGAATCTGTTCGTTTCCTGTGAAAAAAAAATCGTGGTATTATTGGATTTGGATTTTCCGTTACTAATTTGAAATCTCTTCAGTTATTCTTAATTCATACTGAAACTTTTCAATTATTTTTCTGATTTGAAATTTAATGATTTTTTTTTAAAAAAAAAACTTGTGTATCATATGATGCCATCTTTTCTTTATCTGACACACCAGTCTCTTCTCTGTGTTTCCGGGGAAAAGTATATTTATTAATCAATCAATTTCTTTTTCTTGAGAAAGTTTTTTGCTTTTCTTCTTCAATTTACTAGTGCAAGTAAGAAGGTGATGGTGACAATTAATTTTTCTTCAAACTTTTTTATCTGCTTTGATGTAAAGAATGCTGTATTTGTGTCTGAGATGCCTCTATAACTCTTGATAGTTTAATACATCTTGGATAGTGTTGGGATTGTACAAAGTTCTTTTGTGTGATTTATTTAAATGTTTGGTTTCTTTCGTCTTTAGGTACTCGCTCTTTGGTAGGCTTTGATGTCCAGATTAATCTAAAGTCGAGATCTTGTTTGAATATAATTGAACCATCTTTTGTTACTCTCTACTCTGTATTGGTATAAACTTTTTCAAGCATTTCTGGAGCAAAGATCTATTGAGAGTTACGTCTTCGGTTTATGCCTTTTGATATTTGAACCACAAATCAACAAGAAGTTACCCATTCTCTTCTTTTTTTTCAGTAGAACATGACTAGATCAGCTTTATTTATAATTGTAGTCAATAAAGTTTGTTGCTTTTGCTACTAATTAATGAAACATAGTTAATTGCTTTTATCTTTGAGAGCATTATATGAAATGAAATGAAAGTAACATCTTACTTCCTCTCAGCTTCAACAGGACCCCAAGTGAATCCACACCATGCAGTTTGATAGGAAAGCAGGAAACCATCACAAGCCCCGGATCGTCTACAAAGCTTAACAATGGTATAAGTGACAATAGCAACCAAAGAGAAGAGAGTTTGTCGGGCAGCCGTCGTCGCCTACCAACCACACCTGAAATGGACGAGTTTTTCTCGGGTGCTGAAGAAGAACAACAAAAGCAATTCATTGAGAAGTATGAGCTTTCCGTGTGATATGTTTTTTTTTCTGCAGTGTTTAAACCTTTTTGGTTATAACTTTCCCATTTGATTTGCTCTGTTCTGCTATGTACCTAACGGTTTCTCTAAACTCTTTTTTTCAGGTACAACTTTGATCCTGTGAACGAACAACCATTACCAGGACGGTTTGAATGGAAGAAGGTAGATGATTAGAAACAGAAACAGAAACAGAGGTGGGGGGATTAATAGTTAATACATACCATTTTAACATTTTCCTGCTAATATCGGTTTGATCTTATTTCCATCATCCGTTTCTTAACTTTCCCAACTTGTAAAGAACTTAGGATAAAAAACCCATGTAGCGTTTTTACTTTGGTGCCCGCAACATAAGTGGCTGAAAAGGGTTTGTGTAACACAGAACTGATACCAATCCTTTTCAGGTCTAAACAGATCACCTTAGTAGTAGTAAACCATAAGAGAAGGATTTTTAGAAGTAACCCAAAGTCTGATAGGGTTTAGCATTTAGGGGTTTAGAGTTCTTTCGGTTAATGGTTTAGTGAAGTCTTTTTTATATATTTGGTACGGGGACTCTGCATTCTCCTATAACGCTTTAAATTTTATCCATTTGTGTGTATACATGTACTGATCTCAAAACTCTTTCAATAAAGACTTGTCCTTCTCTGTCTTCTTCTCTTACTTCATCTTAAGTTGTTGTTCTTATCATCATCATCATTATGGTCCATGTGTTGTGTTCTCCAGACACATAACATCAAAATGACAGGCAAGTAACATACATATATAGGCAAATGTTACATACTGATAATAGAGAGACAGAAGCTGTTCGTTATGGATATGGTTAGTGGTCGTTGTTTTGTCTCTGGCTTCTCACTAAAATCGAAAGTGTTAGAAAGATTCTCTTTCTATCGTTCTTGTGTGTGTACGTGTGTGTGTGTGTGTCCATTGTACTTTCCACTTTGTAACTTGTGCCCGCTATTTTATCATTCGTGCCCACTACATATCATCGTCGTCATGATATCATTGCCATCCTTTTTTTATTTTGAAATTTCGTCTCGTCTTTGCTTGTCACAATATTCGTCTATGCGATTATATTGATTTGAGTCTCGACACGACGTCGTTAGACAGTTGCTAAAGTTACCGCAGAATCCAATCCAATGTGCTTTAAATGAAATTTATTGTGCTCGAAGTTACAAGTGTCGAACTTAGTTAGTGTCTGCGGTTTGCGACTTGCGGCCCAAGCGGTGGAGAGGTAGAAAAGAGGGACCCACAATTACAGAATATGTTTTGGATTCTTTGTGTTGGGATATGGTTTAGTGAGCTCAAGTCACTAACTGCCACACACTCTAGTAAGTAATTTGTAATCTGTTTTTCTTCTTCTTTGTTTCTCCTTTCTTACAAAGTTAATCAAATTTTCTCAAGTATCGTTCAAGTTCTTAGCAAGATCTTGATCTTTTTAGTGATTCTGTTGGTTAGTTTCTCCTCTAAATGTTGATCTTTTTAGTGATTCTGTTGGTTAGTTTCTCCTCTAAACATTCATCTTTTGGCGTTGCAAGATAAGAAAAGTGCTATGATCCTTTACCCATACTAAGGCACACCTTCGAACATATCACTCAAAATCATAACCTTGGTTTCGCAATATCAATTACCGATATTATCGGTTGCATTTCTGCAAGACTGCTGTTTAGATGCAATTTCATCACAACACTTGCAAAACACATTCAAACAAGAAAAGATGGATCAAAGAGACGGGAACAAAGGGAGAGACTTCGAGATTTGTCTTCTCAAATGACTTAAATCTCTCCCTCTCTCTCTCTCTCTATATATATATATATATATATATGATATATGGGAGTAATGCTCAGACAACAAAAAGTAAGACTACCCTGATTTGGTGTAAATACGAATCCCAACTGCCAAACCGAGAATGGCAAGGGGTACGAGGAATTGGAGGATCTTGATTATGAACTCAGAGGTCTTATCTTGATTGTAGTGAGGCTGTTTAGGAGGAGTGTATTTGGTTTTCCTTGGGATTGTTGTCGGATCAATCTCTCCTACGTAGTACTGTTCCATCATCTCTCTCGCGCTCTCGCTGTGACCCACGTCCTCAAAATCATCCGTTGCATCCTTACCTTTAGAACAGAAGAATAACGATCAAAATGCTATGTATTGATCAGCACTAAGTGAGCGTTAAAGCATCAAAGCCACGAGTTTGGAGACGGTTTGTGTTTATACAGACCTGTTGAAGACAAGAGAACTTCATCCCCACCAGGATGGTCTTCAAGGAATTTAGTGACATTGTATACCTGCGTTTTGTCAAACGTTTGAATTAGGATATGAGAAAAGGAAGTGGATCCAACTGAACCCAGTTACCACAATCCAGAAATTTGGAGATTTCTTGTTAAATCAAGAAGTTTTAGAACATGCCCACATCACCATACTTATGATTCCAATGCAAGAAACAATGAACCCACTGAGAGGATATTCGTAATGTTCTTGCTCTTTGTGGCTAACACAAGATCAACGGTGTTTGGCTATGTGTCTGTGTGCATGTAACGAGAATGTGCAAACAATAACAGCTCGAAACAAAATACTCCATTTGCATCTATGTTTAGAGACAGATTTTGGGATTTTCTGAACTAGATAAAGGATCTGTTCATGAATCATTGTACATAGCATGCTTCTTGATTCAAGTAAACAAACCCCCCAAAAAAACCCGACCAAAGTGGCAAAAATGAAAAGAAACTACTGATGGAACAACACACCAAAACGTTTAAAAGTTTCCAACTTTCTTGTGCTGTGATTGAAGCAGATGATCTACGCATTTCACAAACCAATCAATGAAGAAAACAGGAAACAAGTTTTCATTTTGAAAGGAGACTCAAGAGTTGGGATCTACAGATTGCTTAAAAAGTTAAATCACAAAACCAAAATGATCGATCTTCAGGGCCAACTACTGATCGACACGTGTAAACTATTCAATCCCAACAGAGATCGGCGTAGAAGAAATCAAACATATTTGGTTGGTATAAGGTAAGAAGAACTATTTCTACATTTCTCCATCTTCAATTCAAAATCAGATCAATAGCACTGAATCCTTAGCATATGTGTAATGATTACAACTTTTTCCACTATACCCATATAAAAGGTTTGATCCAATCAAGCAAAAAAACATCTATCAGAAATTCTGAGACTTTAAAAGCTTAATCTCATGCAAGCACCAATACGACCACAAAAAGGGGGTTCAAGCACGAGATCCCTAAATTTAGAGCTGAGAATTAGGAAAAAGAAGAAATAAACCTTTCCATTGATGATAATCCAACAATCTTGAGCGTCATTGTGCTCTGAAACTTCTGAAAGAGTGAAGATCTTTGCTTCGTCCCCCATTGTTTTGCTTCTGTACCAGAAATAATCCCACCAAAACCTGACACTGAAATTTAAAGGTAAAAACTTTAAACGAGACCGAGAGAGTTGTTGTCTTGTTGGCTTGGGGACCGGTTTAAGAAATCCGGTTTATTTTTGGTTGGGTTCGTTTCACTCGTAAAGGGTAGCGGATTATGAGTGTGAGTAGATTTGTAAACCAGTTTAGTTAAATTAGACTGTGAACTTGTTCTTAGTTACTGTGTAAATAATTGCTACTCTGCTATTCTGACATTTTGGTATTTATCTGACCAATTTTTGGAAACACATATACCAATGTTAAACCGATGGGTTCATTGGTTTGGTAGAGTTACTATTCCCGGTCGGGTGGGTGGGGTGGGTGGGGTAGGTGGGCAGTGCAAATGTTGCGGTTGTGCTCCAATCTTGCCTTTTTCATTCAAGATCGGTAGGTGAATGATGTGCAATAAATTCAAATATGATATATAAAAATTCTTTTGAAACTACCCGATTCTTTTGTATATTTTATTGACACAAATTTTGTTTTCTTTTTCAGAATCATAAAACTAATTTTTTACTACTGATCTTTTTTTGTTTTTTACTGATTCATATGATAAAAGCAAAACAATGGTAAAAAAGGATAAACTTTATTTCCAAATAAATAGAAAATTGTATATGTATATGCCTTTTCATAGATAATTTCTTTTTTGTTTCTCTACCGATTTCATCTTGTATAAATATAAACCTCTAGGTCAAAGAATAGAATTGAAATAATTAATCCCTTGCCAAATTGTTCCAAACTGCCAAAAAAAAGTTCCAATCTTTCTTCGTAAGGTATTCTTTAGCAATTATCACATACTATATGTCTCTATACTGTCCTTTAATATCTAAGCTAGGCAAGACCAACGAATTTGGACAAATATTATAGGGCATTTTGTAAAGCTTATGTTATTAGGGGTCTATAACTAAATTTATATAAAATTATAGACCAAAGTGTGATTAAGCTATACATTCGGGGAAGTATTTAATTTTCTGACTTGTTGGGTAAGTCTCTTAATATTCGATAAGTTTCCAAATCCCATAGTTTGCATCCGAGTCCCTGACTACTCTCTCCTGCTGCTTTTTATTTTTACCTTCCCATAAACTCAACACTTCAAATCTCGTAGAGACGAGTCTCATCGGAGGTTTCGTTTTCTTCATCTGATTTGCTTTCTTTTAGGGTTTTTTAGTTTCGAATAGCGTTCTTCATCAATGGCCGCCGCTATGGTTAGCTCCGCCGGAGGGTTACTGGCAATGCTCAACGAGCCTCAGCCTTCCTTGAAGCATCATGCGCTCTCGCATCTCAACAACTTGGTGGATCGATTCTGGCCCGAGATCTCCACTAGTGTTCCGATTATGTAATTATCTTTTTTAACTTTTCTTATTTTTCCGGTTTTGAAAATTAGGGTTTTTGTTTCCCACTTGATCTGTTTATGCTTTCTGGAAAATTCGGGGAAAGTTTGTGGGATATGGATTAGTTGAGCTCTCTTTGTGTTTGGGTCTTTTCGATTTGGGTAAAAATTCAAACTTTTAAGGCATAGATAGTCTGTGGCGATGCAGATTTTAGTGGTTTAGATAAGAAAGAAAAGTATTTTTCTTTGATATGACTAGCTTTACCAAGTGATTTTTGTTAGCTTATGAATGAGCAATTTCGTATCAGAGTTTAGCAAATAGTTGTTTTTGTATAATTGAGTTCTAACTTCTTCCTTGACATGATAAGGTGCCTTTTTTAGGTGTTCTTTTACCAACATAATATAGAGAATTGGTTTCCTTGTTCTTCATATGAATATGAGATCAAGTTGTAGAGGCTGTGATGGCACATGGATTAGGTTTTGTGAAACTATGAGTTGTTAGATCTGTACAGTGATTTTTGTGCTGCTTGACTCAAGAGACGTTTCTGTTTTGCAGAGAGAGTTTGTATGAAGATGAGGAATTCGATTTGCATCAAAGACAGCTTGCTGCTTTGCTTGTATCTAAGGTACGATCTTGCGTTTGCTAAACTTAATTGGTGTCTTGTTACAGATTATAGCTGCTTTCTGTTAGTGGAAACATGTGTAATTGTTACGCTTTACGCATGCGATGGTTATTTTCCTTTCTTGATATTTTTTCTTATGATGATCAAATCTTATCGCAGGTTTTCTATTACTTGGGCGAGCTTAATGATTCATTGTCCTATGCCCTTGGAGCCGGAGCCTTATTTGATGTTTCAGAGGATACGGATTATGTCCATACGCTTCTAGGTGCGGATTAAGAAGCTTATTTCTGTGTTTACTCTTTTTCTTTTCTCTTCTGACAGTAGACTCTAGCTAGGGTACTACTGTTAAATGCAATATGCATCTAAGACAAGAACATATCTACTTGACTAACTGCAAGAAAAACATATATAGCGTGCACAACTTATTATCTAAATAACAGACATGTAACTTCCACATCCAGCTATTGTTTTCTGCATTTTTAAGCTGTATAATCTTCCGTGACAAAAAAAGCTGTATAATCTTCCTTGACAAAACAAACTGTATAATCTTATAACAATAGAGAATAGATGATTGATGACTAATTGAGTATGTTACTGGATGATTGTATACTCACCAGATGCTTCTGTTATGTTTTCAGCCAAAGCAATAGATGAATATGCCAGTCTCAGATCAAAAGCAGTCGAGTCAAATGAGATGGTGGACATTGATCCCAGGCTGGAGGCGATTGTTGAAAGAATGCTTGAAAAGTATGTATGCATACAATTTACTAAAATGCTCACGTCATCTCAGTGCATCAGCTGTACTTACGTGATTTTCCCCGTGCAGATGCATCATTGATGGGAAGTATCAACAGGCTATGGGCATTGCGATAGAATGCCGGAGGCTGGATAAATTGGAGGAAGCTATCTCAAAGAGCGATAATGTTGAGGGGACTTTAACTTATTGCATCAATGTTTCTCATTCTTTTGTTAACCGCAGAGAGTATAGACATGAGGTAAGACTAATTGGTCTCAGACCTTGATTGAATAAAAAATAGATGTTCTGATACTATTGACTGAGTAGAGTAGTATGGTTTTGCATCATCTGGCAAATATTGTGATCATTTAGTAGTCTCTATGTTGCATCTTCCGAGTATCGTGTCGAGTAATCATATTTGCTAGCATTCTCTGTTTCTAAGCTGTAACTGAAAATCCTGTTCCAGTTTTTGCGATACCTATTTGAGATGTCTCAATGCTTGAATTGAAAATTATTTTTCTCTGGTTTATTCTAGTCCAGGCTACTTTACTTTAGTCTTATTCATGTGGAAAGGCGATGAAATCTTTTTCTTTTCTTTCAGGTGCTTAGTTTACTTGTTAAAGTCTACCAGAAGCTGCCTTCTCCTGATTATTTGAGCATATGTCAATGCCTCATGTTTTTGGATGAACCCCAAGGTGTTGCAAGCATATTGGAGAAGCTTCTTCGCTCTGACAGCAAGGATGATGCTTTATTAGCATTGCAAATTGCATTTGATCTTGTGGAGAACGAGCACCAGGCCTTTCTCTTGAGTGTTAGGGATCGCCTCCCGGCCCCCAAAACACGCCCTGTCGAAGCAGCTCAGGCCGTTGAAACTACTGCTGCTACAAATGAGAATCCATCAGGGGATGTTCAGATGGCGGATGGAACTCCAACTCAGACAATTTTGCACGAGACTGATCCAGTTGACGCTACATATGCTGAGAGGCTAACCAAGATTAAGGACATTTTATCTGGGGAGACATCTATTCAGTTGACACTTCAGTTTCTTTACAGCCACAACAAGTAAGTTACTGTTGAAGATTTGATATCTTGAAAAGGACATACTTTTTTATTCCAAAATCGTTTATTCCAGGAAGTAATCATATGCTCAACATTCTCTTCTGTAGATCGGACCTGCTGATACTAAAGACTATCAAACAGTCTGTTGAGATGCGGAACAGTGTTTGCCACAGTGCTACAATATACGCTAATGCGATCATGCATGCTGGAACTACAGTGGACACTTTTCTTAGAGAGAATTTGGTAAATGTTTACTTCCACTGTAATATATTTTCTTATGTTTGAGGTTGACTGTGGCTTTGTGTTTTTAACTCTCTTTCATATGTTATTCTTTTCTGAAATGACAGGATTGGCTAAGCAGGGCCACCAATTGGGCTAAGTTTAGTGCTACGGCGGGATTAGGTGTTATTCATAGAGGTCACCTGCAACAGGGTAGGTCATTGATGGCTCCATACTTGCCTCAAGGAGGAGCAGGTGGTGGTGGGAGTCCTTATTCCGAAGGAGGTGCTTTATATGCACTTGGCCTTATTCATGCTAACCATGGCGAGGGCATCAAACAGTTTCTACGTGATAGCTTACGCAGTACTAATGTTGAGGTGATTAGCATATATCTTACTTGATATATTCTCTCTCAATTCCCTGTCAGCCTCTTCGTTCAGAGATAATATGTATTGCAAAAATGTCGATGCAGGTCATTCAACATGGAGCTTGCTTAGGTCTTGGTTTGTCAGCTCTTGGAACAGCAGATGAGGAGATATACGATGATGTTAAAAGCGTGCTTTATACTGACAGTGCTGTTGCTGGTGAAGCTGCTGGTATCAGCATGGGTTTATTATTGGTTGGAACCGCGACTGAGAAGGCAAGTGAGATGCTTGCTTATGCTCATGAGACACAGCATGAGAAGATAATAAGGTAATGTAGTGGAGGAAATTTTTGGTGATGGTGGTTCATGGTATTATAATTTAGCACTTCATTTATCAGCATCTGGTATGTTTTATAGGGGATTGGCTCTTGGCATAGCTCTTACAGTATACGGCAGAGAAGAAGGAGCTGATACCTTGATTGAGCAGATGACTCGAGACCAGGATCCTATCATCCGTTATGGGGGCATGTACGCACTAGCATTGGCTTACAGTGGGACAGCAAACAATAAGGCAATTCGTCAATTGTTACACTTTGCTGTGTCTGATGTCAGTGATGATGTTAGACGGACTGCTGTTCTGGCACTTGGATTTGTCTTGTACTCTGATCCGGAGCAGGTCAGTTTTAGATGCTCCCTTAGTGATGACCACTAACTTCTATTTCTTTAGTGCCTCCAGGGATTTTGTGTGTGCTTATCCTTAGTAATTGATTCTGTTGATTTTTTTTTTGTATGTAGACTCCCCGTATTGTATCACTACTTTCTGAGTCGTACAACCCACATGTTCGCTATGGAGCGGCTCTTGCAGTAGGCATTTCTTGTGCAGGCACTGGCCTCAGCGAAGCAATATCCTTGTTGGAGCCACTTACATCGGATGTGGTTGACTTTGTTCGTCAAGGTGCTTTGATAGCAATGGCCATGGTGATGGTTCAAACTAGCGAAGCAAGCGATTCTCGTGTTGGAGCATTTAGGTTAGTACAGATCTTTTCTCTTCAGCATTGGGAGGTAGAAAATAGTTTGGTAAACTGATATTTTTATATATGTTTTGTAGGCGCCAACTTGAGAAGATCATACTCGACAAGCACGAAGATACAATGAGCAAGATGGGAGCAATTCTGGCCTCTGGTATCCTAGATGCGGGTGGTAGGAACGTTACTATAAGATTGCTCTCTAAGACCAAACACGACAAAGTCACTGCTGTTATTGGCCTCGCTGTCTTCAGCCAGTTTTGGTATTGGTACCCTCTGATCTACTTCATTAGCTTGGCCTTCTCACCAACCGCTTTCATCGGTTTAAATTACGACCTTAAGGTCCCAAAGTTTGAGTTCATGTCACATGCGAAACCGTCTTTGTTTGAGTACCCAAAACCCACCACAGTTCCTACAGCCAATACCGCTGCCAAACTTCCAACAGCTGTTCTCTCAACCTCAGTCAAAGCCAAAGCTAGGGCTAAGAAAGAAGCGGAGCAGAAAGCTAATGCTGAAAAAGCATCCGGTGCCGAAAAGTCCGTCAGTGAAAGTGGATCTGGAAAAGGAAAAGCTTTAACTGATAAGGAAGGAGATTCTATGCAGGTATGTTCATGGATGATTAGTAGCTTCCTAGATTAATCGCTTTTTATTAGACTAGACTTAAAAGGATTCTAAGTTTTACATATACACACATAAGCCATCTAGAGTTTCAAGTTCATGATCATAATAGGGGTGTTTAATCTGAGTGTCGGCTTAAGGAAATTTAATAGTCAATGTACTTTGGATCGGTTTGGTGTGATTATGATTTTAGATTCGGGTTCAGGTCTTCATATACACATTTGTTTGGCAATTTGGTCCGAATTGTTTCGGCGAAACTCTGTCCTGTTTGGCTCGTGAATTGAAATTTTTGTCTCCATAAACTATCAGGTCGATAGCACAGCAACGGTTGAGAAGAAAGCTGCTGAGCCAGAGCCAGCGTTTGAGATTCTAGTAAACCCAGCTCGAGTAATCCCAGCTCAAGAGAAGTACATAAAGTTACTTGAAGACAGCAGATACGCGCCAGTGAAGCTAGCTCCATCGGGTTTCGTTCTTCTCAAGGACTTACGTGAACACGAGCCAGAGGTTCTCTCTCTGACCGATGCACCAACTTCAACAGCTTCTCCTGCAACTGGTGCAGCGGCTGCTACACAAGGAACCACAGCCTCGGCTATGGCTGTAGATGACGAACCACAACCTCCACAAGCCTTTGAATATGCTTCATGATTTTAGTTTCTTTCTATATTAGTTGGAATTTGTTGTTGGTTCTGTTGACAGACGAGCAGAAAAAAAAACAGATCTTTGAACTTTTGATACTGCATCTTGTCATTTGAAATTGGATTTAAGTTCAGGACGATCTTGTGTTACTGCTCTTTTAATTATTATTTAAGTTTCAGTGTCATTTTGGTTTCATATGGCTCACTCATTTATTGGTACAGTCCAACTTCTCCAAAACTACAGTACAAGATAGATTTTTGCTGACGAATCAATCTTTTTTCACCTCTTATGTATATGTTTTTCCCAGACACTTTTCTTGGTTTCGACGCAAATATTTAAAGTATTTTTTTTTGTGCGGATGAGGATAAACATGCATCCTCTCGAGTCTAGACGATGCCTAAAATATATATCAACTGAATGAGTATTGGTAGACGCTAATATGTTAGTTTATCTATCTATGGCCTTTCCATTAATTTTCTTTTTGTCAAAGAGTCAAAGGTCTTTTATTAAAAAAGATTTTAGTTTGAATGATAGTATCAATATAAGTTTGACGTGTTTCATTATGTAATAGCACTAACCATCTCTATATAAAATCCTTTAAAATATTAGGACAAGTGGAATTTTGTCATTTTATACATGGGACATATTGTATCATTATAAAATCATCGAAACATTATAATTTTTCTTTCTAAAATCCCATAATCATTATAAAATCATCTAAACATATAATTTCTATTGTTAAAATCTCCAAATATTTCATATATATAAAATTTTACTCATTTAAACTAACATTAATTTTGTATAAAATAAAATGCTACAATATTTAATATTTAAAAACAAAAATATAGATATATGTATCTATAAATATATATTAAAAGTTATAATGATATCCTTATTAAATTTTGGAACATTAAAACTGTATCCCTTAAATTAAGTTATCATAATGTTTTTAAAATAGTATAATATAATTATTAGAATATCATAAAATTATAATAAATTACTCGATGGCTTAGGGAGAGACCAGAGTGGAGGAAATTGTACGGAAGAGATCACTTTTTGTCACGGGACGGGTCGGTCGGGATTTTAGAAGGGTTTCTGATCAAGATTCTGATTGGGGAAACAAACTGATGCGGTTGCCTGAATTTGAGAACATGACGATGTTGTCTATCGAAACCACTGCTTGGACTAACGAGTTTGCGGTTCCTTATCCGACTTACTTCCATCCCAAGAGCAGAATCGAGGTTAAGAGATGGCAGAGGCAAGTGAAGATGATGGATAGACGATATTTGTTCTCGTTTGTTGGAGCTCCAAGGCCAGAGATGGAGAAATCTATAAGAGGAGAGGTTATAAGACAGTGCCTTGCATCACAAGGAAGATGCAAATTTCTTAATTGTGATACACCAAGGATTGTGGTAATCCGGTTAAGGTAATGGAGGTGTTTCAAGATTCTGTATTCTGTTTACAACCACCAGGAGATACACCCACTCGAAGATCAACCTTTGACTCGATTTTAGCCGGCTGTGTACCGGTTTTATTTAACCCCGACCCAGTACAAATGGTATTTTCCAAAGGATCATACCAAGTATATGGTTTACATATCGGAGGAAGATGTGAAAGATGGTAAGATTAGTATTGAGAAGTTATTGGCTATGATTGATAAAGAACGAATTTCAAGTATGAGGAGTGAGGTTGAGAAGATTATACCGAAGATAATCTATGCAAAACCAGGGGCTGTAGGACCGGACAAGATTAAAGATGCGTTTGAAATTGCAGTGAGTAGGGTTCTTGAGAGAGTTTCATTAATTATTCAAGATAGTGCCACAGATCTAGGAATTACATAATTTGATTTATTATGGCCAAAATATAAATTAATTAGAAAGAAACTCTTTTTGAAGATCTTGGGCTGCAAAAATGTACTGAGCATGTGTGAAGATTAAGATTTCATGGAAAAAATTAATAAAATGTTATGAACAAAGTATTATAGTTTAGTGATTCAATGTATTGAAAATTCATTTGTTTTCAATATATATAAATGAATTATTGAAAACAATCCAAAAAAATAAAAACAAAACAATTTTATTTTTCTGCCAACTCGCTCACAATAAATATAATGTATTTTACGTTTGTTATTAGCCGCTCTAAATCTAATTGGTGTTGGAATCATGTGACACAATGATGGTCAGTTTTGAAATTTATGTCACATGTTTAGGATTCGAATTCAACATCCCGCAATATTTGAAGAGATATTAAAAGTCACTAAACTAAATCTACAAAAAAAAAAAAAAATCCAATTAGTACTATTAATTAAGGAAATATCCGTCAAAATTACTGACAGAGAAACTGGAAATCTTTTGACATATTTGGATCATTTTCTTAATGTTTCGTACGAATAAATTTTTTTTTGGGGAAGTTAGCTGCTGGTTTTATTATTACCTTCTTTTTTTTTGGGTAAAAGAAAAGTTGAGAATCTCTTTGGACAAACGTAGATCATCTCTGAGTGTCCATGATGGAAACTTCTTAAAAAGAGAGATTTATTTGAATAGAATCCACTGAATTCCATTCACATAAATGGTAAAATATCTATTTCGTCTCCATTCGGAAAACGTAACTAAAACCATTAAAGCAAATAAAATGTTAAATTTACAGAGATCACACATCCTTTTAGTTTTTGTTTCGTAAAACCATACCACTTTTTACACACGAGTAACATAAAATAGATGATGAAACCAGCTCAAAGGCTTTGGTTTGTCATTTTAATTTCGTTTGTGTTCTGTCTGTTCGTTGTGTTTCAAATCCATGAATCTGATTTGTTCGGAATAAATCCCCAAATCACTCATCAAGTAAACAACTTCTTCATATCCATCGCTTCTTCTTCACATCATCGAACCCCAAATCTCACCAAATTTACGAACGAGAGTGATGGAAATAGAGCAAAACTTCCCCACGAAGAGGAAACAGATACTTGTGCCGGAAGGTACATATATATGCACAATCTTCCACGCATATTCAACGACGACATCATTAAAAACTGTCGAACACTCATCAAATGGTTCAATATGTGTCCATTCATGGTCAATTCCGGTTTCGGTCCACAGGTTTCAGAGTCCAATAACAGGACGGCTCGAGTCTTAACCTCGAAAACCGGTTCCTGGTACTCAACAAACCAATTCTTGCTAGCGGTTATCTACCGAGAGAGGATGAAACACTACGAGTGTTTGACCAACGATTCATCCCTAGCCTCAGCGATTTACGTCCCGTACTACGCGGGATTTGACGTGAGCCGTCATCTCTGGGGATACAACACAACTGTTCGAGACGAATTGGGGACAAAGCTGGCTCTATGGCTAAGAGAGAGATCCGAGTGGAGGAAGATGTACGGTCGAGATCACTTCTTTGTAGCCGGACGGATCGGTTGGGATTTCAGGAGAGGTTCGGATGAAGATTCCGAGTGGGGAAGCAAACTGATGCTATTGCCGGAATTTGCTAATATGACGATGTTGTCTATCGAAACCACTGCTTGGACTAACGAGTTTGCGGTTCCTTATCCGACTTATTTCCATCCGAATAGCTTAACCGAGGTTTGGAGATGGCAGAAGAAAATGAAAAGTGTGAAGAGGAGATATTTGTTTTCTTTTGTTGGAGCACCAAGGCCGAAACTGGATGGATCTATCAGGGGGGAGATAATAAAGCAGTGCCTTGCGTCTCACGGTAGATGCAAGTTTCTTAACTGTAATAAATCAGGTAAAGATTGCGATAATCCGGTTACAATCATGGAGGTGTTCCAGCGTTCGGTTTTCTGTTTACAACCTTCGGGAGATTCATATACTCGGAGATCGATATTTGATTCGATTTTGGCCGGTTGTATACCGGTCTTCTTCCATCCGGGTTCGGGTTATAACCAGTACATCTGGTATTTCCCAAAGGATTATACCAAGTATTCGGTTTACGTACCGGAGAAAGGATTGAAGAATGGAACGGTAAGTTTGAAGAATATGTTGGGTAGGATTGATAAGGAGAGGATATCGAGGATGAGGAACGAGGTTGCAAAGCTTATACCGAAGATAATATACACTAAACCGGGATTGGTTGGACCAGAGAAGATTGAAGATGCGTTTGACATTGCAGTGGATAGGGTTATTGAGAGGGTAGCAATGGTTAAGAGGATGATGGAAGAAGGGCAAGATCTTCAGAGTCAGTATTCACAAACAAGGGATCTGAAAAAACTTGAGTGATAAATCACTTGGAAGACATTGTTTTTTTTTCTTTTCTTTTCTTTCGGGTTATTGTTGTTGTTATTAGTTATTTTATGATACTTGTTCTTTTTTTATTCATAAGAAACACAAGTGAAAATCATATATAACATGTTGGGAGAAGATATGTTACGCTTAAGACTTTTTTACGAATGCACAAGCACAGTCAGAGTATTGATATCATCTTCAAAATGCACTAATGTGATTGTAAACTCAAAAACGAATTTTCAATTTTGATTAAATACGCGATAGGAACCGAATAGTTTGGTCCAAAATTGAGATAACCGGTAAAAAAGTATCGGTTTGGTACAAACAACTTTTAGTTACAAGAATCATGCTTTTTGCACGAGAATTCGCACTAGTTAGGCGGATCGAACGGTCCCTACTGCTTAACCCGCCCTTTACAAAATACCCGCTCGGATATTTCTGACCCGGGAGATTCTCTCTTCTTTCCTAAAGTACGAAAACTTTAAAAAGTCTGCGAAAACTGAGAAATCGGATGAAGAATCAACCTGAGAAGCTTCTTCCATCCTGTATGATTTGATTGTAAGGATCCATCTTGTGTCTCTCCGATTTTTTTCTCGATCCAAATGCCTTCTTCCTTTGTACCAATCATCGCCAGTTGATCGAATTTTTCTTATTCCGATCAGTTAAATTAGGGTTTTTGATTTTTTTTTTGTTTCCTGATTCGATCCGTCGGGGTTCCTTTTGAAATTGGTGATGATATTCGAAGCGTGAAATGGAAAAGATCTTGTTTTATTCGCGGGGACTTGATACCTGAGCTCGTGTTGCGTAGTTTCCGAAACGATTGTTGATGGAAAGAGAAACGGAGCGAAGTTCGCCGGAAAAGCTGAGAAGAGGCAATAGAGAAGAAGATGTGAAGATAATCGAGTGGGAAGAATTCGACCATGAGCTAACGCGGTTATGGAGTCTTTCTTCTGCTCTGAAATTAGCCACAGAGAAGAAGCTAAGCCTGCAGTCGAAACTCGAGTCTCTTATTCAGGTTTTTCTCTCACTCATGTGTTTTCTTTTGAATATTTCTGCTTTTGATTAGAAAGTATCAATTTTTATTTAGTGGCAATGTCTTAAGGAATGTGGATGAAGCTGTGTAGAAACTCTTTCAAAGCAATTAGATGTGTTTGAGGACCAATTGTTGTTGAGTCTTATACTACTTAGCGTTTTGAGACTTTTCACCATACGAAGTTTATTGTGAGGCATATTGCTTTTATCACTTATTTTTTTCTACTCAATGAGCTTTAATTGATTAGCCCGCGGATTAGCGGGCGGCCAAATTTTGGGCAGGTTAGTGCTGAATCATTGAGACGCACTAATGAACTTGAAGAAATGCGTCAGAGGCTGGAAGCAAGAAAATTGCTTGTTGACAAGACATCGACTGCTTGCGAAGTTACCGAGCAGGATGTTAAAAAGAAAGAGGATAATCTCAGTGAAGAAGTGAGGTCTTTGCTAGTTGGCGGCACAACACTTTCCATTGCGAAAAGCAAATTGCAGGTATAACCTCATTCAATGCAAAATTATCTTCTTAGGAAGGCAAATGCATCATATTGGGAAATTAGCTGTTTCACATGTTTCTTTGTTTTCTCATGTTTCCATTGGCCTCATTGTTGGCTATCGTTTTCTATTTGCGTTTCTGAACTTACGTTTTCTTCATTCAACTGCCACGTAGTTATATTATGAGTAATTGAATTGATGACAGTTGTCTCAAGAAAGGCAAACTGATTTTCTGTTGTAGATTCTCCGTGCTCTGACCAATTGGTGAAGGATTGAATCATAATACTTTATTTTAGCTTCCTTTTCTGTCGTAGGAGTCAAACTGTCAACTAGAAGGAGAAAGTGGCTATGCACACCTAAAGATTGTCACGAATAAGCTGAGAAAGAGGCAGCAGTACATGGTGTCTCAAGTTTCATTTATCTATCCCTTGAAGATTGAGGCTGGACCTTCGCAAGACCAAGAACTGGAATCATTTCCAGGTGGCAGTAGATTAGGTCAGTTGTACAATTTGAGTCTAAAAGCTTATAAGAATAGAAATTTTGATGAGAACGAGACCAACTCCTTTATATCTTTCAATGCATGCCTATATCTTTCTATCATTGACTCTGACATTGATTTCAGCACTAACTTTGCCTTTTTATTGTCGTAAGTGTATGGAAAAGGTCCTTTATTGCAGCATCTAACCTTCTTGACTTGCTTATATCTATCAATGGCTTTAGTAGGAGCTAAGCCGATTAGTCAAGGATCCGTGACAATTCTGGGGCTGCCTTTTAGTATGGCCCCATTTACAAAGATGAGCTTTTTCACCGACAAGAAAGAAGTTCAGAAGTCGGCAACCGCCCTAGGATATGTAGCTCATGTGTGTTCCTTTCTCTTTTCTCGCTACTGATCTATGTATTAAAACTTGCTTTATAATCTTTTTTTGTCTGCAGCCTTAAATGGCTTTGGTTTTCAGGAAACACTGCTAACTGCATTCTAAGATTCAAACCTTATTTGGTTTAAATTTCTTGATAGAAAGTACTAAAGGCTTCCTGCTTGGCTTTTGCAGGCTGTGTCCCTAATAACTCCATACTTGGGAGTCCCTATTCGTTATCCTTTGCGCCTGGGTGGTTCCAAAACATACATTCGAGACTATGCGCCTTACGTTGAGCCTCTGTCATCAGACATGACTCTGATTTCCACTCTTTCCCAAAACTCTAAATTTGTAGAATTCCCTCTGTTTCTGGATGGTCAAGATACAACTCGAGCTGCTTACGCTGTCTTCTTATTAAACAAGGTTAGTTGAAAGTTTTTCTGTTTTTGTTCCTGTCGCTGAGTCTTGAAAAAGAACAATGAATATTTGCCTCTCCCTTCATCTAACCGTAGTATCAATATCACAGAACATCGAGCAACTCCTGAACTTTGTGGGGGAAAACAGTCTAGGACCACGTCAGGTTTTAGCTAACCTTAAAGAGCTAATCCGAATCATCCAATCTCCAGATTAAATAGATTCTTGATGATGATGAGGAGGATGGTGATGTTGACGACGACAATAACGATGATGATTCTATATCCAACTCTGTTTTCTCCTCTTGTAGATGGATCCAGGATATTCCTTCTCAGTTCTCACACAGCTTCAGTGTCTCCGTTTTTTTGCATCTTCTCAAGACGACACTTTGTGGAGTAAAAGGTCAGATTATTTATTCGTTGGAGAACTTTTAGACATGGGCATTGTCTTTAGGATGAGACTCATCTCTCTAGGTGTGATGATTTTGGTTTGGACTTGGAGACAATAAACGAAAGCTTAGTCTAGTTCCTATAAATTCTAACAGATGTATCATTTTTTTTGTTTTTTTCCCTTCTTTTTTCGTGTATCATTTGAAATATGGTTGAATTTGTAAGTGAATATGCATTTTCCTCTGAGTCGTGCATGTTTCAACGTTTTGTTGGCATGTGTCATGCGTGATTTAATGATTCAAAGGCAACAAACTACAAGGCCAAGGGTAAAAGTGGAAAGTAAAAAAGAAAATAGACCAATAGTAGTCTTTGGCGAGGGTTGTCCTTTAGTGCTCAAAGCTCTCAACTTTCATCAGCTTCTATACCTTTTTCTCTCTCTAGAAACTCAAAATTCTCTTCTGAGAGTAGAATTTCAAAAACACAGAAAGCGTATTCTCAAAAATCTTCACTTTTTGTCAACACTTTTAGTTTACTCTGTATTTGTTTCAACAATGGTGAGTTCCTCAACCACGATCTCTGCTTCCTTTGCATCAAAGAGGTCTCGATCTCCTACACCCCAAAAGAAGATAACGCTCAAGGTCAAGACCCAACAGGTCTCTCTCTCCTCCCTCTCTGCGTCTTCAAGCTTTATCATGGCTGCTCTGATAATATAGTGACTGTTTTGCATTTTTCTCTTTCCCTAAATAGAAATTTCTCTTTATGTATTTGCTTCTGCTCTGCCAGTTTTTTTGTCCGCTCGATCTGACCAACTTTCCTTAAACAGAAAAATCTTATCTTTGCATTTTCTTGTATGCATTTCTTTAAAAAAGGGTTAGAACATCTTCTTTAGAAATCTTGTTATATTTTAAAAGAAATGTAAACGTACATTTTCTTAATTAAAACAGGATGGAGGAGAGGATATTTACAAAATTGGTTATGCTGCACATCTGAAGAAACTATTCGATGCTTACTGCACCAAGAGAAACATAGAGCAAGAGACTATCAGATTCGTCTTCCGCCATAAAGAGCTCAAACCACGAAACACTCCTGCTCAGGTTTTTTCTTTAATCTTTTCATTTTTTTTTTACTTTCTAATTTCTACCTATTTAATTAATATTTTACCTTTTCCTTTTGCCACAGCTGATGATGGAAGAAGGCGATCTCATTGATGCTCTCACCACTCAAGGCGGTGGTTAATCTCGCCGGATTTTCTTCATAATTTTCCGATTTGCTCCGAGAACAAGGAAGGAATTTTTAAGTTTTTTTTAATATAAAAAGAGAGTTTAACTACTTAGAGTTTCATTTGCTAAAAAAAAAAACTATTTAGATTTTAAGTTTCCGGTTTGTAGTTGTTGTTGCATCTTAAAGTTTGAACGTTGTTGTCCAGTTAATTTTTAGTTCGTCCTATAATTGTCGAGGAAATTAATTAATGTTTTCTCTCCCGGTAATTGTGGTTTGAATAGTTAAAAATATGAGAACCGGAACATCGATAAAGCTTTCTTCACCGGTTTACAATTTAAACCAGAAAATTAATTAGAAATTTATGACTTGCCACTTTTCTTATTTTTATGGTAAGAAGAGAGTTATCTTCTGCAACAAGCATTTGTCTGTAAAATGGTGTTAGAATGTACAATGACGTCGACGTCCTTTTTCGTCATTTTCATTTGAACTGTTCTCATCATCGTTAATGGTTTCTCCACGACGCTCGACGGTCCGTTTAAGCCAGAAACAGCTCCACTCGACCTGAATCTTGACCCATTTATAAGCTTTGACGTTTGTTTTTTTTGCTGGACATCTACTTAAGAAACTTCAACAGTTCTTGTTCCGGTCTGCAAATTTCCGGTTAGATTGATAAACTAGGATTAGAAAGCTGTTAACTTTTGCTCCACTATCAAGATATGTGTCTGAAAGACTCATCTTTTGTAATTTTTAACGACATTTTTTTGGAATTTACGAATTTTTCTTTGAGTTTATATCCATTTCTCTGAAACAAGGTTGTTGTGTTACTACAGGGGAATCTCAAATCAGCGAAGAAGATTCTGTGCCTCTGGATCCTAATTCAGTGCAAAGCATAGTCCAATACGGTGAATTCAATGTCCGTACTAATAACAAACATGCCACAGGTCATTCTATTGTTTATAACCAGCAGTATCCTCCTGAGAATGGAGTTTGGAACTATTCTTCAGGCATCATCCACCATGTTCAGCTCACAAGTCTTAAACCAAACAAATTTTATCAATACTGATGCGGAGATCCATCTTTATCAGCAATGAGCAAAGAGTATTACTTCAGGACAATGTCTAATTCTACATCAGAGAGTTACCCGCACAGAATCGTCGTGGCTGGAGATTTGGGTCTTACTTACAAACATCAACATTTTGACTTATATTTTCTCTAACCATCCTGATCTTGTGGTTTTGATCGGAGGATTCAGCTACGCAGATACTTATCTCGCCAACAAGACTAAACTAAATTGCGGTTCTTGTCAGTGTGAGCAGAATGGAACGAGTTCTGATTGCGATTCTTGTTATAATAGTCGATAACCTTATCAGCCTCGCTGGGATTATTGGGGAAGGTAAAGAAAGATTCTTTTTTAGCTACAGTGAATCGATTGGTTGTTTAAATGCTAAAAATCTTTGATGACAGGTTCATGGAGCCACTCACGGCTAATGTTCCAGCCATGATGGTAGCAGGAGAGCACGAAATTGAGCGGCACAGCGATGATAATCTGACATTCGCTGCATACAGTTCAAGATTCGCACTCCCTTCAAACGAAAGTGGTTCCTTTTGGCCATTGTACTATTCCTTCAACGCCGGAAGAGCTCATTTCATAGTGCTCATTGCATACACACTGTATGATAACTCATGTAAAGTTTGTTTCTCCAGGTTTTGATTTTTTCTTTTTCTTTTGAGTTAAAATTGCATTGAGATGGGTTACTGATTTCATAACATTCACGTTTCTTCGACAGCTGACGAGTATAAGTGGCTTGAAAGTGACCTGAGAAACGTAAACAGAGCAGAAACTCCATGGGTGGTTGCAACTTGCAACTTGTAGTCGTCCTTGGTACAGCACATTCAAATGGCATTACAGAGAAGTTGAATCCATGAGGATAAATCTCGAAGACTTTCTTTATAGCTACCGAGTCGATATTATCTTCAATAGTCAGGTAAGGTACTTTTGTTCTGTTGTAGTCTTCCTTTGCTTCTGCGGAATAAGTTTTCTCACTAATTTCCAGTCCAAACCTGAATTAGGTTGATGCCTATGAGAGATCAAACAGAGTCTACAACTACACGTTAGACCAATGTGGCCCGGTCTATATAACAACTGGTGCAGGAGGAGCTGGGAAACTGGAGACTGAGCATGTAGATGACCCGGGAAACTGTCCAGATCATTCTCAGAGAAACTCCATTGGATCCTGCAGCTTTAACTTCACTTTAGGACATGTAGGCGACGAGTTTTGCCGGCGTAATCAGCCAGAATACAGTGCGTACAGAGAGAGCAGCTTCGGTTTCGGTATGTTAGAAGTAAGTTTCTAATCTCTATCGCTTGGTGGTCAAGTAACCTTCTGAGATTTAGTCCTTGGACCTAAAGCATGCTTGAATCTATTGACGGCAAATCGCAATTTTTAGCATTTTTTTACACATGAAATGAAACCATTAAACCAGATATTATGGTAAATTGCGAAAATTGATGTCTTTTCTTTTCCCTTTCGACATTTCTAGGTGAAGAATGGAACGCATGCATTGTGGAGCTGGAACCGGAATCAAAACTTGTACTACCTCGCCGCAGACATTATATATATTGTACGTCAGCCTGACATCTGCCCGGTTTATAACTAAACCAAGTAGTTAAACCGGTAGGTTTTGTAACGTTTTACGGGTGTACTTAGCTATCATCTGTGTAACTTAGCTCATTCGTTAGAACTACTACCGATCTGTTCTTCTGAACTCAGAAACCGTATCAAATATTTGTCAATTCTTCACTGATACCTTTAATGTACAAAATTCTTCATCATATTATAACGAACTTTTGTATGATAGTAAATAGTAAAATCTGTAATCAATTTTTCAAACAAGGTCGTCAAAAAAACAAAAGAAACAAAAAAGAAAAAACTATCCTCTCTTTCTCGGTTCTTTTTTCTCTGAAGATCACTGTCTGTTCTGTTTCTTGTTCTTTTCACCAGCAGAAACTGTTCGGGTTCTTTCTTTTTCGGTTCTTTTTTTCCTCTGAAGATGAAAGTTATAAAAAGTAAAAACCTCAAACAACCTGGATATGCCTTTAAACTGCATGCATGTCAATTTAAATTCCATTTTTATGTTCATTATTGTATCTCCTTTTTTCTTCACGAAGAAGATCAGATTAGGTAATATTAATGGAAAACAGCTGTTAACAAATAATAAGTAGAGTGTGCTTTGACGAGTAAGTTTAACAAAAAAGTAATGATATAAGAAAGTGCGTTATTTATTCAAAGTATTGAAGCAATTTTATGCTATTTATTTCAAATATGTTCGATATTTCATGCACCTTCTACGTATGTTTTTACTATCATGTGTGTTTAGCAAATAAACTTCCATATATATTCCATTTTATAATCATATTTTATATAACCCGAAAAACCTGTTGTGGATTCAACGTCCACATATATCTTGTGTATGCTATTGGAATTTTGAAAACAATAATTTTTGGTTAAAACTAATAAACAATATATAACTACAATTGTAAAACTACATTCTTGCTGAAACTAACTACAAGTTTTTGTTCCCACAAAAAAAAACTACGTAACTAAGGAACCCTAAAAAACTATTAACTTTATTTAGCAAACCCAATCAACCATTCGTATAAAGCTTCGAAATGTGATTAAAATGTGATTAATTAAAAATAAATAAAAATAACTTATTTAATTTACTTCGTTAAAAAAAAGCCATGGCGACGTTGAAGACGATGTTGGTTTTATGTCGCGTTTTATCAATTATTCTAGTTTTCGAGGCGATTACGATGAAAATGGAGGATATTATAAATTATGATTCTATGCGTGTGAATAATGCATGGGGATGTTCTCCAAAATATCCTCAGTTTTGTCACAAAACTAAGGTAAATCCATATACGAAAGTTTGAAATTTTTATAGATTAATGGAAATACTTCAAGATATAACTCGACGAAGAGATCACGGAGGACACTAGGGTAATACGTTATTTTATTTGGATTCAGAATTTTTCTTATATTATTGTATATTTATATATTTGTTATTCATATTTTATCCTTCCATAGAAAATTGATACTGCAATAGAAAATTTACATTTATGTAATACAATATGATTAATATGTATACAGTACACAACTGTATTTTTATAAATTATTTTGTTAATAACATGAATTGTACATATTTAAATTCGAGTGATACATGATGATATGTTAACACAATCTATATAATTAAGTTATATGTTTAAAGGGCGATAATCCTAGTCTACCTACTACGATATATATAAGGAAAAAAAAAACTTATACCGTGTTTGTCCTAATTTATTGTACGTAACGCTTTTTATTTCAAAACATATGGATATGAACTTTTCAAAACATTATCTATTTACTAATTGGTTGAGTTTTTATTAACAACATATTAAATGATATTTCTTTTTAGTTTTCGTGATCTTAATTTGCTAAAACATTATATATTTGGAGACTGACGAAATATTTATTTAGTGATACATCTTTGTTCGTGACCCATAATTTATATTTTCTACATGATTAGCGGTTGTTAAAACTTATTCAATATAATTTCTTCAGATTTTAATATCAGATAATACAGAAATTATAAAATTTTATTTATTTGTTTGAACTTATTTTGCTATATATAAAAGATTGGTTACATGTAAACACATCATAGGAAGCGATTCTGTAATAGTGGCTTGAAGGAAGTGAGATTCATTGATTTCAGCCACGGCTTCTCCAATACAATCGCCTCGTAGTTTTTGCTCGCACCGTCGCCGCCGGCTATGCCGTCAGCTGCCACCACAAGCCGGTAATTAACACCGGAGACAATCTGAAACTCGCCGCAAACAACCGTCAAAAACTTGAGTAGTCCAGATTTGTTTTGTCTGTCGTACTCGGAGACCGCAAATTGGCCGATCGCTACGATGTGCGGATCCTTAACGTCCATGATGGGATTCCAATCGCCGACACGCGTCAACGCAAACACGTGAAGAGGGAGGAGGACGAGAGAGAGGAGAAGAAGGAAGATTAAATTGTTCATGTTGCTGTTTATATAACCGTGCGTTGTTGCTTTATCAAATCAAATTATGGATGATGACACTATCGAGAGATTTTCAGGACTCTTATAGTAGACGTTTGCTTGACATGTGGCCCTGACTTTTAATTATTGATTTATGAATCTTTGGTGTAACTGAGGCAAAGCTATTATTTGACCATAACTAAAAAACAAAGTGAGGCAATAAATTATTATTTGACCACAAACAAAAAGTGAAACAGTTAAGTTATTATTTGACCCACAAACAAAAAGTGAAGGCAAGTTAATTAATTATAATGTAGTTCCAGGTAGTTAATTAAGTTCGATCCATCATATTAATTATTAAGACTAGATCGTAATATAACATAGGACAAAATAAAAGCACAAAGTGAAGCAAGTTATTGAATATTAATAATAATAATTTATGGAAATGTGTTCAAATGAAAATTTAATTTTTTTTTTTTTTTGGTATCTGCATTGCAATGATGTCAATATTTTTATTTTTGTCTTTTCCGTTTATATGAAAAGGAAAACCCAAAAACAATTTCATATATTAGTTAAAATGAATTGACTATGTTTATTTTATTATTTATATAAAAATGTTATATACTGCAAATACAGTATGAAATTCGGAATTAGAAGGGTATAATTCTATCCTTTTTTATTGTTAAAAGTGGATTCAGTTTTCTTCAACAGTTCATCGAGTAGTTTGTTGCAATGATGATAACAAAATCTTTGAAACAATATCTCCTAGACTCTTAAGACGTGAAACTAATTTCTAGTCATTTTAGGAAGAAAGTTAGTAAAACAAACAATATCAATATTTTAAGAGAGAAAATACACCAAATCTGTATGCCAAAAAAAGAAAGAAACATAACAGTATTGTCTACCATCTCCTATATTATTTAAAGTTTCGACAATCCTTTCATATGTTTCTCACACAACAATCTAATATTTTTATTGATAAATTAGAGTATTCTGTTTGCTTAGTTCAATATAAAAAAAGATATGGGTATGTCTAAGAAATTAGTTAAGGGTGTTATCTTGTATATGGCTCTTATAATGGTGTTCTTCACTCTTGCAACAATCAAGACCAACGCAGAAGATGTGATAAGCTACAAAGCTCTCCTTGCAGATCATGCATGGGGATGCAATCCAAAGTTTCCTAGAACTTGTCTGAGAGAGAAAGCCAACCCCTAGATTCAACGATGTGAGTGTAATCCGAAGTGCGATACGTTTTCTTAATGTTTGGTTATAATATCGTTCGTCCAAAGTTTATATCCAGATTCTTACTTAATTTATGGTGTTTTGGTACGTACAGTCAAAGTTACAGAATAAGTG
Organism: Streptanthus diversifolius; assembly: GCA_039880935.1. Taxonomy (NCBI): domain Eukaryota; kingdom Viridiplantae; phylum Streptophyta; class Magnoliopsida; order Brassicales; family Brassicaceae; genus Streptanthus; species Streptanthus diversifolius. Next base: position 17,222,856 of record JAXGFM010000022.1, on the reverse strand, counting down.
ATCATTAATTTGTATGTATATTACTTTTAATATACGTAAAAAGTATAAACAACTTGTATAATGTTTTATTTGGTTAAAAACTAAAAAAAATTATGTTAAGTGTTCTTTTATCGTCTTCGCATAATACGGAGTGCATGCTTTCTTTATTTTTTTCTTTTTTCTCTCAAAGAAAAGCCACTCGGCTAAAAGCTTCCTTGACCTTGAGCATCTAAATTAGATAGGTTCTCACCATATTTTCTTAAAGTAAAAAAATAAAATTTTTAAAAGTTATTATTTTATTTAATGGGTATCTACGGTATTTAAGACGACGGCCACCTTCTTGAAAATGGGTCTAACGTCACTTGAAGGTTCGTTTTCCTTATATATGCATGCACAAACATATAAGTCTTAATTTTAATTCTATATATGTTTGCTCATCTGCATATATTCCATCTAGACACCATAAAAGCGCAGGCAATGAAACAGAACAACGCTCACTTCATGTTGGTTCATGGAATGTCTACAAGGTGAGGATCGACTCAAAAAGTTAAGTGGTGTGAGTCATTGGAATTCTCTGTTTCTGGTCTAAAATGGTGAGTCATTCGAACTGGTCCCCTAACACGGTTCTATAATTTAGTCTAGCCTAATAAGTGTATTAATCTTGTGGACTTGAAAATGGTAATATAGGAACGTTGGTTATCCGCTCAGATGCTGCCAAGGACTACTTATCATTTTATCACCGATGAACTGTGTACTGATTGTAATTGGAAAGTCAACTGCAGTTTCAACTTTAGCATAGTCTCTCAGACTGGACCACCTGATATATGCTTACGTATAATGTTAATTTTTCTAAAGTATTAATTAGTGATGAATGATGATTTTTTTTTAAAAAAAAATTTAATTTGATACTCTGATATATGTTGTCTTATCAGCGATTGAGGAGTGTTTCGATTCAAAGCATAAATCATGTTGTGGACGACAAAGCGGTTTCTGTGCAGTGATCACCCTCCCTCGATTACGCAGTTGCGTCTTAGTCTATCACTCTCAGATATTTTGAAAACTCTAACACTTTACACTTTTCTCTCTTTACCTTTATTGATGGAGTAAAAACTGATGGATTACAAACATATCTTATTATACCTGAAATTCAAATATTTGTTCAACCAAAAAAAAAGTGTTTGATATCATATAATTATGAAAATTTTGCATGTAAAAATGACTCTCTAGTTATTTTAGTACCAGTAAAAGCCCAATATGATTGTAAAACTTTCCTTTTGAAAGATAACTCAAAACAAAACATGTCTTCATTTCAATTAAACAAAGCCAATATAGTTTTAAGAAAATGTTTTTTTAGAGAAGCCAATATAGAGTCCACTTCCCCATCTTGGCTGGCCATCCACACGTTATTTTGTGCATAAGCCATTTGTTAATTTCAACATTTTCACTACAATTTTTTTTCTGAATTCGAAAATAACAAATAGTAAAGTCAAAATTATTAAATATATAACAAATGTATTTGTAAATATCATCGCGGAGGAAGAGCTTCAGTCACGGTATAAAGCTAATTCTTAGTTGGAAGTAGGTGTCTTCTTTATCCTTTGTATCAGAACATCTTAGGTCCCATATGATACAACAACGTCCATGTATCTAACAAAGTTTGTAAATGTTTCAACTTTTATGAATCAAATTCATTTTTATTTTGTTTGATAAACCAAATATTTCATATATAACTTAACAAACACTAGGAAATATTCATCATATACCATAAGTCAAACCACTTGTACTACCCCAAATATATGTTTCTTTAGTCATCTGGGGGCAGTCTTGGTTTCTTGTGAAGGAGGAAAATTTTGCTCAGGAGTGGTTGTATGAGAAATTATCACATGTAAACTATACTCTAATCGTTTTACGAAGTGAATTGCATAAACCAGAATATATGCTACTTCAGGTTACTTAGATTAAACAGTTCTGATTCTGGAAACCTCATAAGATTGATATATTTTTAACTTGTTCGAGTACAAGTGAATAATCATGTGTCAAGATAACATATTTGTCAATATTAGAATCTGGTAGGTGAGTTAACAGTTGCTAAGCATATATGAGTGAATAATAAATGCTTCAAAATTAGCATCTTGGTTATATTTAGTTGAAATAATTGGTCAAAAAGGTCATACTTATTAGGTAAAAGCATAAGTGAGTAGTAGTTACAACAATTATACTAAAAAGATTCTAAAACCATAATTTTCTCATCAGTTGTGAATAATATATGAAAGCCAACAAAAAAAAAAATGAAAAAGAGAGGTAGGCCAACGGCATTACCCAACCTCTCCGGTAAACAAAAGAAGTTATACATTCCAAATTCTGTTTTTTGTCTTTTTATTTTATGGTTTTTCAAATAAGAACTCGATATTTAACAAAATAAAAGTTTACTCCAGTTTTTTTTTTTTTACTTTAACTCAATTATTTATCTCGTGAAGACAAAATAAACTACTTATTTTGGGAAAAAACAAAAATAACTATATAGAAATATATAGAGAAAGTAGCAATCTTATCTTTATCAGCTCTTTTTATGTGTTTCCTTTATCTTATTGCATTTATGGTGGCATTATTGCCGCCTTTTAAAGTTTTTTCATTTCCAACTGTAATAATATTGACTTCTCCAGTTATGAAACCAATACTAATTGCAAGAAAATAAAATGAGATAAATCGTTGGAAATAAATCCAGTGAAACCTAAATTTAATAAATCACGCCATTTGTTGCGGCGAGCCAAAAGTTTTCATTTTCTTTTACCAAGGCTTGTTTTCATTTTCTTTTACTGACAATTTTCTTAAGATATATATATTTTTTTCTGTTTTCATTGAAGTATCGTTTTAGATTTTTTTTGTTTTTTTTAAAAAATATTATTTTCAATTTTCAATGTAAAATTTATTAGTTTTTAATGTTTTATAAATATTTGTATTCTGCAATATATTTTTTATTGGATAGATTGTGTTTAGGTATGTGACTAATGATGTTTTTGTTTTTTTGAAAAATAAAAAAAAATTCAATATTTTCTTAATTTATATTCTAAAACCTAAAACCACACTTAAAAAACAGAAAAAATATCAATATGATAAATGATGTTTTAATTGTTAAATAAAAAGATCAAATACTAATTAACTTTAAAATTAGTAAGGTTAAAGCAGCAGTCAAATTTTGATGCCGGTATTTATTAGTGGTGTACAGTTTCAAAATTTCATATAAATTTCTATAATTTTCTGTTTTTTTTGTTTAATTTATATCCAAATAATGCCACACACAACGGTGTAATAGAATATTTACATATACAATTTTTTATTAAGGTAGAAATTTTCTTACCCACGATTTTATATGACTAAAAAAGCTTTGAATTTGTAAAGAGTGTAATTATTGGGTGATGTGTTGGATTAACATTAAATTATCTACTCAGAGCTTAATATCACAGGAATGTAGTTAAGGAAAAAAAGTAACTGAATTTGGATCGTAATGCGATCTTTGAAACAAGTATCAAATTTTAAAATGGGGTATTTAATTTTCATAAATTGTCGATCATTTTAGAGGAGTCACATGTGTTTTTTGACTTCATAAATTCAGAAAAAGGATGAAACGTAAATTGTGGGACTGATTCGATTGATTCGACTGATTACTGATATAATCCATTTCATACTATTGGGGTTTAATCAAAAATGGTAATCACGTTTACTCTTGCTTTTATGTAATTTCCATCTTTTATCAACATCTTATTCATATTTGTCCCCCACTTTATTTCCTCCACTCAATTTTGCGTCCATCTGTTTTTGTTTTCTTACGTTATGTTGCTAATCACCGTTACAATAAGATGCGGCAATACAAAAAGGTGGTAAAAAGTTAAACTGATTTGTTATTGAGTATTTGAGTGGTAACAAAACTTGTGGTAAACTTATATGTTCAGATAATTGTTGAGTCGAAAACTATTACACCACACATTCTAGACTTAACGAAAATTATTTTTGAAAGATACGTTAACCAAGAGAAAATAGTCTCTAAAAAGTAAAATATTGTATTATGATTGATTTTTCTATTCGATGACAAGGTGTATAAATGAGTTAAAAACGTAAGACTTATAATCAACGAAAAACAACGAAGTCAGTAATAAAACCATTCACTGGTCTTAATGGGGGAGATGTGATAACTAATTAGCTTATTAATAAGTCAGGATTCGAAACGCTTCTAAAACATTATCTGAAATTGATTATTATTATTCGTCTTTAGGATCTCGTAGTCTTTGTTTCACCAAAATCAAATCAGCGTATTTACTGATTCTAAAATACTCTGGACTTGTGTTAAAATATGTAGGTAACAAAAAAGTTCAAGTCTCTAGATAGCCAAAAAGTATATCTAATTTCTAGACCATTTATGTCCGTCTGTTTTTTTTGGTTAAAGAGACCATTCATCTCCGTGTATATGTGAAAACATAATCTTATCCTAAAGTCTTTTCAACCAAAATCGGCTTTATAGGCTTAGTGAGAAAACTTCAAAACGTCTGAAATTAAAACATGTGATAATAGTTGGACCCGCCGCAAGTACTATCAATGGTCGGTCTCAGATAAAGAAAAACGATGGATCAAAGATTTTCATAATTTGCTAGATATATATATGAACATGATAATAGCTAAAGTTATCAGATTCGAATTTCAGTGTAGGATTATGTTCAAGAAAAACTATAAATGGTGTGGTGACATGTGAAGGGTTTACCATATTAATATCTTTTCAATAATATCAAGCTGCACCAAAATTTTTGCTCGCTACTTCTTATTAAATAGCCAAGTAAAGCATATTCAGAATTTCGGAAAAGAAAAATTCAACTGATAAGATGTGAAAAGAAAATCCAACCTAAAAGAACTAGCGCGTTTTTATTTCCTTGACCTAAAAAGTAAAAAAGAAAAACAACTCGAGTTTATTTAGGATTTATATTAGAAAATAAAATAAATCAGTATATCGAAAAAGAAAAATTTATATCGTCAATATTCTTCTTGGCGACACGCTTTTAAGTGAAAGTCTTCTTCGGTTTCATTTTTCCCATACGCAAATAATTATAAGTTTGTTTTTTTATAAATTATATTATTAATTGTTTTCGTGTTATCAATGGTTTTTTTCTTCAATTTAAACTATTAGTTTTAATATCCCTTTTTAATATAGTAAAATACTGAGTATTTTTTCTAATTAAAAAATCAATTAAAACTAAGAAATATTTTCATTTTTAAAAAGGAACGAAAGAAATGGAGAATCCTTCGCCATGACACATCACCATAAATGACCAAATGGGTTTTGCTAAATTCAAACCACGCGAACCTAATCTTGTTGAAATTAATGCTTTCAATATTCAAAATATATTTCAAAATAATAATACTAAACTTTTTGAAACATTAAATTAAAATTTTCTAGAAGAACACACTTTTATATATATACACATCCTTGCTGGCAAAAATCATCATTAAATTTTGGTCGGTCAAATATATCTTATGGCCACATATATGCTTATAAAGCATTTCATATCATAAATTCATTCACATTTGATAATAGTATACATCCACATGGCGCCAATGGCAGTGGATCGTCTCTGTTTCGTATTACCGGCGGAATCCGGCGAGTTACAGCCGTCCGTAGAGTCTCCGAAGATGGTTGAGGAGACCAAGGAAGAGGAGAAGAAGAGTCGTGACTGTGGACGTCAAGTAGTGAGTTTGATCGGAGATTTATTCCGGCGATTACACAGCTCCAAATTGGTGAAAAGCTTGAATCTTTGTATCAACGAGAGTAATAAAGACTCGAATTTTATGGAGATTAATGATAAACCTTTCACTGACATGGAAGGTGTTCAGCTTTCCGGCAAAATTGGCTGCGAGAACCCGAGAATCTTTGGATACTCGGAGCTCTACATCGGATCTAACGGTTTCAGCGACGAACTGATCCTCGGAAGCGGCGGTTTCGGCCGTGTTTACAAGGCGTTGTTACCAAGCGACGGAACCACAGTGGCTGTGAAATGCTTGGCGGAGAAAAAAGGAGAGCAGTTCGAGAAGACGTTCGCGGCGGAGCTTGTCGCTGTAGCTCAGCTCCGGCACCGGAATCTCGTGAAATTGAGAGGATGGTGTCTTCACGACGACGAGTTGCTTCTTGTTTACGATTACATGCCTAATCGGAGTTTAGACAGAGTGCTTTTCCGACGGCCGGAGATTAACTCTGAATTTAAACCGTTGGATTGGGATAGGAGGGGTAAAATCGTAAAAGGACTCGCCGCCGCGTTGTTCTATCTCCACGAGCAGTTAGAGACGCAGATTATTCACAGAGATGTGAAGACGAGCAACGTTATGTTGGATTCCGAGTTCAACGCTCGACTCGGCGACTTCGGGTTGGCTCGGTGGCTAGAACACGAGATTGATGAGATTGAGCTCGATCCCAATTACGATTCGGTTTCCTCCTTCAGGAACCACCAGTTCCGAGTTGCTGACTCGACTCGAATCGGTGGGACCATTGGGTACTTACCGCCGGAGAGTTTCCGGAAAAAAACCGTCGCCACTGCGAAAACGGACGTGTTCAGCTTCGGCGTCGTGTTGTTAGAAGTTGTCTCCGGTAGACGCGCCGTCGACCTCTCGTTCTCGGAAGACAAAATCGTTTTGCTTGATTGGGTTCGGAGATTATCCGATGACCGGAAGTTACTCACCGCCGGTGACACTCGGCTACCAAAAGGATCTTACGTTCTCTCCGATATGAAGAGAATGATTCATCTTGCTCTGCTCTGCTCCTTAAACAACCCACAGCTTCGTCCCAACATGAAATGGGTGATCGGAGCACTTTCTGGAGATTTTACCGGCGACTTACCGGCGTTGCCTTCATTTAAGAGCCATCCTCTTTATATTCCTTTATTTTCACTGAAATCCACGTCAACGTCGGCGACAACGACGAGGACCACCACCACGGCCACAACGACAAACCCAACCACCTCGACGACAAGCTTGAACGCGTCTTCGGAATCAACACCGTCGTCAAATTACTTTACTGCCCTCGAAGATTCTATTTACCAGACGGCGGAGACGGGAGAAAATCGGTATTACAGTAGCAACAGCCGTCGGATGATGTCATCCAAGTCTTTCGTATTGGACACGCCAAGGGAGATCTCATACAACGACATTGTTTTAGCCACTGATAATTTCTCAGACGCGCGTCGCGTTGCTGAGGTCGATTTCGGTACGGCTTATTACGGTTTACTAAACCAGGATCAGCATATAGTGGTGAAACGTCTCGGTATGACGAAATGTCCTGCGCTAAGGACAAGGTTCTCCACCGAACTACTTAACCTAGGCCGTCTTCGACACCGTAACCTTGTCATGCTCCGTGGGTGGTGCACCGAACATGGCGAAATGCTTGTTGTATATGATTATTCGGCGAACCGTAAGCTAAGCCATCTTCTTTTCCATAGCCAGATACCGGGGAACACGGTTTTGCGATGGAAAACCCGGCACAACGTGATCAAATCACTTGCTTGCGCAATACGCTACCTCCACGAGGAATGGGACGAGAAAGTCGTTCACAGGAACATAACTTCTTCGACAATATTTCTCGACAGAGACATGAATCCACGGCTATGCGGATTTGCGTTGGCTGAGTTTTTATCTAGAAATGATCACGAACATCAAGCTGCGAAGAAAAAAGGATCCGCGCAAGGCATTTTTGGGTATATGGCACCAGAATACATGGAATCCGGCGAGGCAACAACCGCAGCGGATGTATACAGCTTCGGCATGGTGATACTCGAGATGGTTACGGGGCAGCCTGCGGTGGATTATACGAGGAAAAAGGAAGACGCTCTTTTGGTGTTGAGAATCCGTGACTTAGTCGGTAATAAGAAAAAACCGTTGGAGGAGATTGCGGATGTTCATCTAGAGGATGAGTACGAGAGGCGAGAGATGGCAAGGGTATTGCGGTTAGGGTTGATTTGCACGAGAACCGACCCAAAGCTAAGACCTAACATCAGCCAGGTGGTGTGTATATTGGATGGAAGTGAGAGGTTTTTTGAAGAGGAAGGAGGAAAGGAAGGTGACGTGAGCCGCAAGCAGATGTATGATTCGTCTATGTTGATGATTAGACAAATGCAGGCGCTTGGGATTCATTAAATTATGTTTAGGCAAGTAAATGTTAGTAATGTTTATGCAATCAAGTTTGTGCAACAATATGGTAACACATAAATTTATTGTTTTATTAAAAACAAATTGTACAAAAGATGATAATAATTCAAAACAGACGAACATTTAGTCATTTCACAATTAGAAACACTGGTAAACAAAAAGATATTCATTCATATTCAAAAGAATGATGCTTGAGTTTATAAATACGAAGATACCAATAAAAATCAGGACTACGATGACATGTACTAGAGTATGCACAACCAGTAATGGTTAGCTGGAATGTTATAGATCATACCTTTGAATTATGGAAATTAGATCTTGGGATTCTGTCTTTTTCCTATAGCTGATATAGTTCCACGTCCCAAAAGTTCAGTCTCGTCATGTGAGTCTTTCATAGGTCTTTCTTATTCAATTCCACAAAACACTAATAATATAAACATCCCTTTAGTAAACAAGATAACAGTGATGTCTTATATGAAGCCATTGCTTTTTTTTTTTTGCTCTTTCTCTTTACTGTTTTTTTTTTTTTTAATCTTTAGTTTGCTACGAAAGTAAGTTCTTGTAATGTTTTCAAATTTATATTGAGGAAACCGTTGCTAATAAAGATATGTTCATCTCATTTTTGGTTTGCAATTTTCTTATTAGCTTTAACATTCAAAAACATGGAGATAACACATTTTAAAAGTTTTTTTGATCGTGAAAGCAAAAACTTGTGCTTACATAACAACAAATTTGTTCAAGACTTTTGCCAGTTTTCTCGTGTTTCTCTCCGTCTAGATTTACGGGCTAATAAAATACTTATATGTTTTGTCTTCAAATGAAATCACAACGGTTTTATTTTTGTGAACACACATACTTTTTTACATGTATGTGAACACACATACACACTAACTTTTTGCATTGATGTGAACACACACATACACAAAGTTCTACACCAAAGAAAAAGGAAATTTATATTTTTTTCCTTCCAAAAATAAAATATAAAATATTTACATTTAAACGATCGAGATCTAAATCATTACATCAACTGATTATTGTCGAACATCCTCAAACAACAAACTGTACAAGCAGAAACATTCAAGATGGTTTCCAGTTTATTGGTTTCAAGTAGAGATTGGATACAACGATGAAAAAGATCAAACGTTCATTCTCTGAAAGGTAAAAAGATAAGAGCAAAAAGCTTCTTCGAGATATTACAAACACGCCAAAACAGTTGTTCATCGTTCTGAGCCGCTTCACGCTGTCTTAAAACCGAGGTAACTCGTGTCCTGAGACGGCGAACATCGTGCCATAACCGCTAATGTCTTTAAAGTTCCGTTACATGGGTCACTCTGAAATGCAGTATTTGACACTTCGATGAAGCAGCTGTTGCGTCCTTGACATGCCTGCACAAGAGGACAATGACTTTAGTCCACAGAAGTCATCTTTCACAATTGCTATGAACCAACTTTAGAGCCATATGTCAAAAATTTGTAATCACAATCGGTCAACTAGCTTCCTTAGGAATTTAGGATTTTCATATGTTCTACCTTGGGTTATCAAACTGCGCTTAGTGATCCTGTCACCGGTTTTTATGTTCATTCATATGTTTGTATTGATTACGAATGTATCATGAAGACTTATACTTAAAGACCCATACTTTGCGATAATATAACTTTTACCTCAAAAACGATTGATAACGATTTGGGTGCATGGCATTTCCCGGTAGAAAAGTTCTCGCAGCTACCGCTTGGAGTTCCATAGCTGGCAAACTCGATGGAGGATATTACTTGCCCTTCTTCACAACGCAGATGCATTTCTGGTGCCACACTTTTCATCGAAATCGTTCCGTTCATGAAATCTGGTGTGGACCATTTCCGCAGAGGTGGATAATGTGATTCTGAGACTTGACCGCACAAAATCCCAGCAGTAACGGTCTTAACCGAAATCTTAAATGGGTTTCCCCCTGTTTCTTCAAAGAGCACAAGTAGATTACTTGAAGACTTTAACCACGAACGTGGTACATGGTACCTGGTTTGTGTAGGCTTTCCACAATTTGTTGTGCACTTATCTGAATTGTAGGCTCCACGATAATCACAAGTTCTGTCACATCCATCCTTTTGCGCAGTGATATTCCAGTACCTTCCAATATGGTGTCCATTGACCCAAGCTTGTCCCTTTCCCATGCTTTCCAGATCAAGAACAACAGGATCTGTTCCGACTGGGGTATCGAAGTATGTCTAATTCAATCAGGAGAGTAAAAAAGAAGCAAGGGTCCGTTGGTCAATGAGAGACAAGTAATAAGAAATGTCTTTGTTTTCGAAGGTATGATAAAACAAAACGCCAATATGTTTTGCATATTTACCTTGTACCACATAAAGATCGAAGGTGAAGCGTCAGTCTCCAAGGTACTCCACTCAGCTTTTTCATTGTGTTCAACAGTATATACTTTCTCAACCTCGCCCTTCAATCCCACCTATAATAAACACCAAACATTCAAATGCTTTAACAATGATCTTCAGATTTTAGATAAAGCGAGAGAAAGAAAAAAGAACCCACAACGTTCATTTATTTTAGTTATTATATAAAAACCATATACACCTTAACTACACCTGATAGGTCCATGAAGATTTTGACAAGTCCACATCCCCATTTTTGAATCCAGTAAGCTTCGCTTTGCCTCTAAAACCGGCTCCATCCTTCTCCAAGAAAGCACCGTAATTCTGTGCCATGAAGTAAAAGAACGATCACAATTAGCTGTAAGGAAAAGTAAAAGGAGAAAATAGGAAGTAGAATTTTTACCTGTAAACCAACTGTTTGAGTTAGGAGAAGTAAATCATTGTTTCCCTGCACAAAACGTACAGGCTGCACTGCCTTCACCCAGTGACCAACAACACTGCCTTTACTTCCATTCAGCAGGAGGACAAGTTAGTGAAAGATGAGAGAAAACAATTTCTAAGATTTTGCACTTCATGAAAGCAATGTAACCCTCTTGTGTGGAATACACAACGAACCACAAGAGACAACGTACATAACCGCACAGATGCAATACAGGACCAGCGCATTTGTACAATTACAGGTATGCATATGAAACAGGAGAAAGTGTTGTAAATTACCTGAGAGTTGTTTGTTTACAAACACACGCAACACGTCCCTCATGCTATCAACTGACAGTGTTGGGTTAGATCCATTTTTCTCCCAAAACGAGATATCATCCTCAGATACATTTATTCTAAATTTGGTTGAGAAGCAGGAAAACCATCACAGATCGAATACAAGAAGTAGTAAATGTTATAGATTCCAAAGTACTAAAATTCTCTAGAATACTGAACTGGCAAGAGAATAGACAAAACAAACAATTTCTGATAACTCAAGTCATATTTTGATGTAAAAGCTTCTTAAAAATGATTATACTTTAGTTAAAATCATGAAATAGATAGCTACGCATAGCTACCTTGTCGTATGCCACAGGTAATCAGACCGGTCTTTTGTAACATTCAAATGCTCCAATAATCCTTGGATAGTGAAATTGTCTTCACCCCATATGCCAATAGGCTCTTTCAGAGCCATCCATGATTTTGAGATATAAAAAACATTATCCTGCCTCACGACCTTTTGAAGTATAGACATACTACCTATAGGAGGCCTAGCAGACTCAACCGTTTTAACAGAAGTTTGTGCTCCTACCTGCTCAAGAACATACAAATAAACGAGAAATCTTAAGAACCATCTGGGAAGACCAACATGAAGAATGGAAACTACTATCTGAAGCAAGTAAAAAAGCCAATTGTCTCGTTAAGACAGAAATGTCAAGTTCAAAGCAGAAGATATTTGGGAAGTTTCAAATGGTCCTTCTAAGTGTCTCATAGTGACAGTTCTGTTTTTAAGATTTCAGTTAGAGTTAGCAGTAGTCCGCAACAAAGAAGGATATCACTGAATGTGCTAAAGGAACTGTCAGAATTGCACAAGCACTTACCAGTAAAATGAATTTAAAATACCAGTAGAAATGGAAATCAAACCTTGGCAGTGTTGAAGGCCACATGTCGACAGTCTGGCAATATACTAACTGACCAAGGCGGTAAAGTATATGATTGGCCATTAAATTTCACATAAGCGGATTTATGCTCATCAATGTTTGCAAGAAATGCAGCGCACACCTTCCCTCCAGTCTCACCTTCTCCATGATAAATGTGTGCCTGGACTTTATACGATTAAGAATCCGGAATCTTAAGCATATATGATATAATATCTCATAATCATTCTGAAAGTTAATCAAAACAACGGCCCAGTAATTAGTTCAGTACATAAGTCAAATTAATAAATGGCAATGAAGACTATACTTGCATCATAACCAAGTGAGACTTCTGAAAAGCAAAGGAGAGTAAGAATCAAACCGGAAGGAAACTTATCTAACAGCATTTGTCTATTAAAAGTTAGTAAAACTGAGTGAACTATATGCAACAAGCATCTGAGAGTAGTAGCACACCTCCTGATTTGATCCCAGTTTTTTATACTGCGGCGCATCTGCCGCGACAAGGGCAGGTTCACAAAGTTTTGTGGCAGCATGAAGATCCTTTAGATGCCCGTATTTGGGCTCGCTCCTCAGACCTTAGTAAATGAAAATCATCATACAAAAATTAGTAAATATAGTTTTTCTTAGCAATCTGTTTTCCTGCTAGCCTTAGCTTGCACCCACCATATTCATCAAGAGGAGCATCATAGTCATAGCTTGTAATGTAGAAAGGACCACCAGAAGTTCGACCAAAGTTAGTTCCACCAAAATACTGCAACCATATAACAAAATCATCAATATAAGCAACACAAACAGATGCAAAGCAATCGAATGTTTATCATAGGCATTCTATAATCAAGTTGAGCAAAAACAACTTACCCAAGTTGCCTAATTATCTCCTTCATAGCTTGCCTTTTGAGGGTTCTAAGGGAGGGATGTATGTTAAGTAAATACTATGGCATACTAAAACCTAGTTTCTCAACTCAAAGAAGAAAGCTATGGAACTTATCATTGTTGTTTCTGAATATCATTTGGAATCTGCCGCAAATAAATATAAAACAGCAATATGATGCAACAAATGAACTTGGGCAGGAGAAAGAGAGATAAAAAAAATCTAGTTTACTATTGTACCATGTAATAATTTTGAAAGCTTCCTCCACGCTGATAAAATCTTGCGACTGCAAAAGCAAGATCTTCAGCAGGTCTGTGAGGTAAACTTCCACCCCACTTCGTGTACCTTCAGAAACCCAACATACTCATTCAATCCAAATACCAATTAACATATCATTTAGGCAAACTTCGCTTACTACAATCCACAACAAAAAAAAAAACGAATTACGGCCAACTGTTACGTTGGCCTTGTAACAAAACTTCAAGGAAACACTTCTTTGATAAGAGCAAAGCTTTGTCAGAAGGCTGCATGACAACAAAAAAAAAACATACCATCCATCCCAATCCTCTGTCCAAAGTACTGGCTTCGTCTTCGAATTTGGTTTAAAACCATCACAATAGTATCCGTTGCATGCATCAATCTGAGACCAAAGGATTTTTATAGACGTCAAAAGGAATACTTCTTACAGGAAACTATAACATAGCATCCTTTTTTTCAAAAACAAGGAATTATTCATTACGAACAGAAAGATAAACCTTTTTAAAATTCCAACATAAATCAAAGGAAAAATTGGTTACGGACTCATTATCAATGGCCTCAGGATCGGTAAAGACTGGGCATCTCAACTTGCTTTAGGAACTTAAAAATATATCCTATATAAAATCATCAGCCTGGTGAACAGACTTAGCTGCAAGACTTAAACGGGGACATCTGAATGCAAAAAAAATAAAGTTAGTAACATTACAATATTCTCTGGAGCGTCTGTTTGCTTGCACATAACCCACGGAACTCCAGCGCCAAGCCCTAGAGCCATGCTAGCTGCCCATTTGACGTAATCCTTACCCTTCTGCCCGTATGATTTCTCAACATCCCCGTACTCATTCTCAATCTGTGTAAAAAATATTTCAGTCCATGGTATTAATAGCAAGACTACAAAAAGAAAGAAAGCTCATTGATCTCGAAACAAAGTCTACAAAACATAAATATCTCATATGACCTGCAGCATGATGACGGGACCGCCTTGCCAACAGAACAGCTTTGCTTCTCGCATCAAATCTACAATCTTCTTTACAAACTTCTGCATCTCTTTCTGGAAAATAGCAAACAGAAAGATATGATTACTTAAGAAGACAGCAAAGCTAAATAAAGCTTAAACGTACCGTAATAAAGGAAATGTGAAACGAGTATTCGAATAAAAACAATGTACCTTAAAAGGTTCATTTTCTGTTCGAAATTCTATGCCGGGAACATCACGTAACCACACTGGGAACCCTCTAAGAAGAATTGAAGGAAACGAATAAAGAGAGCTGACTAGGAAAACAAATCAAGAGATACCAATGATTGTAAGAAGACAATACCCGAAGTTCCACTCCGCACAAACGTAAGGACCTATGCGTAGATGGAGATAGAGACCACTTGTTCCAACAAGCTTCACAAACTTGACAAGGTCGTATCTTCCTTCAAAGTTATACTGAACAAAACATCAAAATTTCAAGCTTTAACTGCATGGCGAAAGCACAAAATCGGAGAGCACACAGAGAGAAATTTAGCCAACCTGACGCTTTACAGGCTCGTGCCCATTCCAAAACACATAAGTTTGAATCACATCAGCACCACCTTCTTTGGTCTTTGCGATGAGATCAGGCCACATCTGAATCCAATTTCAAGATTATAAAGGATCCCAAAAAATTTCCATAGCAATCAATCACTGAAGAAAGATCAATTATTTCTATATTTGGCATTTCAACAAAACAGTCAGAAACTGTCAAAATTTCTCAAAACAGAAATGTCAGTGAAAGCGATATTTACTTCAGGAGTGGCACGAGGGTAGTGAATTCCAGCTGAGACTAACATGCGCCGTTTTCCGGCGACGATTAGCGCCCTGTGGTCGTAGCTGACATTGAACGGTTCAAAGAAACTTCCCGAGACAATCGGAAGAGACAAAAGGAAAACGATTATGGGTGGCAGTATACGCCACTGAAACGAACAAATTCGTGTTGATTCGGTCGCCATTGAAGTAAAGCTCATCAAAGTCCACAGATTTTTTTTTAATGTTTTTTTTGTATCTCCAATGAAGAAGACGAAGTACCCACAAAGACAAGCAAGCTTGTAATCATTTTTCGGATTATACCCATATATTTCTAATAAATGCTAAAATGTCCCCAGAAGTTTATAAAATACAACAAAACCCCAGGATACAGTAAATTGATTTTTCTTTTTTACAAAGACAGTGGGTATACACAGTAAATAAATGAGGCAATAACTATCTAATAAGCTTGAGGAAAAACAAAATGTATTTAACTGGAAATTAATCGGACAACTGTAACGTAACAAACATAGTTAACGAAGCGTAACCAGACCGTGTGTGTTGTTTGATCTTGTACGTATCTGATTCTGATTTGTTAACGTTCAAATATTGGATCTGACGCATTTACCCTCGGGAGAAAAGGAGAAAAGGAAAAAAGGAAATACTGCAACTGTCCTAAACCTGACGGCGTCGTTTTAAATCTACCTGAGACTTGCTGGATGAAACACGAGTGAAATTACTTGGCACCAACGGGAACTACTTTAATTTCCTTTTTTGTTGGGGTCTCTACTCTCGACGCTCTATATAAATCTCTGGGACACTCTCTTGCTTTCCATAAATTGATTTCTAAAATCGAGAGTGAAACCCTAGCTAGTTCTTTGCCTCTTTCCGAATTCCAACCTTTACATTCCAAGAAAGATCAACTTAGAAAGCACCTGACGAAGAAGATGGTGAAGAGCGTAACTGCAACGGAACAGATATCTGATCTTCATCGTCTGTTTTCTACTGCAATCAGAGCCGCTAATTCACAGACCATTGATGGTGTCGATCGATGTTTTGATATCCTTCGTTACTTGAAGAATTTGAGTTTCTCCACTAAGGATCTTCTCCGCTTCTCTAAAGAGATATCTCCTTTGGCGACTCTGAGAGATCATACAAACCCTAAGATTCGTATGGGTACTAAAACCTTGTTCAACTCCTGGATGCGAACTCTTTATTCCAAGGGAGGAAGAAGAGACCCTTTTACTTGCGACAATACGAAGCTTCTTAAGAAACCTGCAGCAGATCCTGTTGTCAAAGTGTGTCCCGATTTGAAGAAGAAAAAAGTTATGAGATCTGTGACGACTCGTGGTGTCGCGGCAGAGACTAAGAAAAAGACAGAAGATCAGAGGTCTAAGGTTCATGAAGTCTGCGAGAATAAACAACATAATCTGAACAAGGCTGATGATCACAAGTCTTTGAAAGCGAAGAAGCCTATACAGAAGAAGAAGCAATCCGCTCTACCAATGAAACTCTCTGAAAACCCTAGATCATTGGCTCATGAAGCGGCAGAGATTAAGCAAAAAAAGTCTGTTCCCGCCGTGAAGAAGAACTCAACAGAGACGTTGGAGCTGTTCGAAGTAGCCAAGAAATCTGCAGATGCGGCAAATGCAAAGGGAATTCTCTTGTCTACAAAAGAGACATCAATCTGCGTACACACTCTCTCTCTGCTCATCGATTTCCCCATCAGCTCAACAGCTCCGGAAACTAAGCGGATCATGGAGAAGCTTTCGTATCTTACAAAGCACAAAGACCGCAAAATATGCAACTTTGCAACAGCACTTCTTCAACATTGGAGTCAGAGCATCACAGATCAACAACACAGAGATGCCCTTAAAACTCAAGGCTAGTAGTGTCCACCAGATAATCTGCAAAAGACGAGTGAAGGAAACTTTAGTTGTTTATTCTTTGGGTGAATTAGAGTTAGTTTAGTCACCACTTTAAAGTTTCAATTACTTGCAAGCTAACAATAAGGAATGTTTTTCACAACCTCTATTTGAGTTGTTGTTCAAGTCATAAATGCTTTTCTTATGTTTATGCATATCAATGAAATTGTAGAGTTTGATCTGTACATACAATTTCAGTTGAAATTGAGAGACAACAAACGTCAATAGTAGACAGTTTTTCATTGTTATCAGACATAAACACAAAGGATCACCTTTTCAAAAGAAAGAAAGAACAATAATTGAAAATCAATTTCTGACATTTATGGAGCTCAACTCTCTTTTTTTTTCCCGTTGTTATCATCAGAAAGCTGTAAACAGAGTCCGTAGTCAACCAGAGAAGAAAAAAGGAAGAAGAGCTTGAGGCCTAAGCAGCACAATTGATAGCTTCTGCTTCCTCTTCTTCTCTACCAACCACAAGGAAACAATAGACCCTCTTCAAAGAAAGCAATACCAGCTCTTCAGATTAACATCTGATATGTGGGGTTCTCTTCTTTTTTACCGCCACTCTTCTGTTTCATGTTATTTGTATATAATATCATGCTTGATGGAGCCAATGAGAAAGATCCAAAAATCCAGCCAAAGAAGAGCTGGCCAGCGAGAGTACCGCAGAAGGCGACGCCATTGACAGTGGCAGCAACGTTCGGAGGGAGCTTTCCAGGCCTCTTGGAGCCATCAACGTGGTAGTATATGCGACCAAGGAGCTTTGTGACGAGAGAGATGCTAAAGAGATCGTAAGCTTCAGTAAAAAAAACCCATACCCGCAATTACAATCGCTGTGAAATGGTACATCTGCGTTTTGGCCACATCCAAAGCGTTCAACACTTCTTTCCCTTTCGTCGCCATTTTTATTTCTCCCTTTTTCTTTGTTCTTTTGTTGTTCACTTAGACTATATATTGTATTTTGAATGGTTTGTTCATTCATCATATCAACTACACCCTTATCACAGGGTCCACCTTTTTATAATTTATTAGCAAATATAAAGATTAAAGATATGTTTATATAGATAAACCTTTTTAGTTATAATAACATGAAATAAATAACTATATATCGATAATCAAGTGTATATATATCATTCTGAATATTTATAAATAAATTATTTTTCTGATACCTGTTTTATATTAAAAAATGCTCAATTTGTTTATTTTTTTAAAAAAACTAGGAATACGATTAAATCAAGAAAGAATATGAACCTATAATAAAATCATATGGAATTATATAAGAAAATCAGGAATTATCAAGGAGTGTTGAAAGAAAACTCTGAGAAAATCTTTCAAATATTGTTTATTATATATCAAAGCTAAGAAGAAAGATGATTCCAATTTTAAACGAATCTACTAGGAGACAACAATAGAGAACAAACACACGCAAACACACACCTCTAAGGTACCTTATGATATATATCTAAATCAACTGCAAGCATATTCACATAAAAGTCCCAAGCTTTAAATCCTTACTCGTTCCTGCATTGTTCTCCAAATGGTGGCAGAAGAAGAGCCAATCTTTCCTTGTACCTCGCGATCCTCTTCAACCGTTCTTCTCTTAATCTGAAAACAAAAACAAACCCACAATTTTGTTAAACAAAAACAAAACATTGCTTCTGCAATCACCAAGGAAACAACTTTGACGAAATGTTGTGACTCACCGAGCGCGGACCTTCTTAGCACGGTCCACATGTCTTTTCAAAAGATCAGAATTAGACAACTGTTTCACAGATTCCTCGTCCTGAAGCTCATCAAAGAGTTGATATTAAATCATGAAACTTAGGATTACTATTCCCCATTAGCATTTTACAAAGGAATAAGAAGAAACACGAAACCTCTTCGTCTTCTTCACGAATTGGTTCTTCAACTGAATTTTTTGGCAAACTTGTTTCCACCACATCCGCAGGCAAAGGCTTTGGCAAACAAGTCATTGTATCACTTTGCTGCTTCTGTAAGCAATCCATTAATCCTTGTGTCAATCATATGCTAAATTCTATACTAAATTACAAAAGCAAAACAGAAAATTTGATGCGAACCTGAATTCCTTCATGAGCACCATTTCTCAACCACGATCTACAAAGGGAATATAGAGAAGCTCCCTCTGTTATTCTAACCTGCAAAACAAATGAAAACTATTGATAATCCCCAATGGACAGAGCCAGCAGTTTTGAACGATAACTTAAACCCAAAAAATATTAAAACATTTCACCTTTCTTTTTCTTAGAAGGACCAGCACATCATTCCGGCTTCTAAACAACATGGAAAATAAAAGCAAACATTAGTAGTTTCTAAGATCCTCTATATAACCATATGCATAAAGGAAAGAAGATGGTACCTAGCATTTTTACGCCCACCATTGTCTAGAATTGAAGTAGGAGGATGAGCAACCTAATCATCCAAACAAATCCAAAATTTACCAAATGTAACCGCACACAAGGAAATCTCACAGAAGTTTCAACCTTTCCTTCCCGTGAAACCACTTTCTAAGAGAATTGAGTATAAGTGAAGGTAGCAAAATTAGACGCATGCGACATTTCGTTATAAAACAAAATATCGACGCTTCTCAGAAGGGATTTGTTTTTGAAAGACAGCTATATTTTACTTTGTAATGTGATTAAAAAGTTTAAACCTTTGTGCTCATTATAGATAGCAATTCAGAAATTTAAAAACACAACTACAATCACTTAAGTCAAATGAGATTGCCAAGTACTCTTTTACTAACCAACCACAAAGCTAAAAGCTTTTCACATATACGAAACAGACAAAGCAAAATAACTGATATGATAACCAATCTCTTTCACTTTTCTTCCCTCTTAGAACAAACGACAACCTAATCTATAAATCAACCAATTTCACGAACAACGACCATCAATGAATAGTCAAATTTTTGGTTCGATTAGTAAAGTAACTAACCCGAGGTTGCCAGAAGTGAGGAACTCCCTTCATGTGACCCGACCCGAGATGAGAAGACTGTTGGATCTGAGGATGTGCAGCTCTCATGAACTGACTCATTGGATCCAAACTCGAACCTGATTGTCCATTTTGGTACGCATAAACTGGCCGAGGAGGATACCCACCAGGATTACCCGCTGGATACATCACGGTATTCGGATTCTGTCTTCCGGGTCGGGTCGGTAACCCTCGACCCGAAGAAGCAAGCGGGTAAACAAGACCTGAAGGGTCCTGTTGAGGCTGATGAGGCGATCCGGCAACGGGATTCGGCCGCCGGACCGGGAAAGGATGCGGGTTGATATTCTGTTGAGGATGACGGTGGAGCGGAGCTATGGCTCTGTAAGACGGAGCTGGTGGCGGTTGAGAAGACGGCGTTTTGACTGTGTTAGGTTGTGTCACCGGAGTTTCCGATGCGGCGGCGACGGTAGAACGCGATGCCGCAACAGAGACAGAGTGATTGGATTTGGGATTGGGATCTGGAGTGGACATTGTTCCGGTGGATGGATTTTGGTTTCGCAGACTCAAAATTTTGGGAGAAAATATTCAAATTTGATACCTTTATTTTCTCTAAACCTCCAAAAGACGCGAAGAGCGGTTTCTTTCCATATGGGTGAGAAAGTCATTAAGTGATTTTGTTCCAATTTTGAAAATTTGGTACGGTTTGTCGATTCGGGTCCGGTTCAATTTTAGATAAATAATAATTATCAGTTATAAATATAGTTATTTTGATTAATACCGTATTATACTTGTTTGATTTAAAGTTTAATTGTAATTTTAACTCAAATTAAAAACTTATAAATAATTTTTGATTCGATAAAAACTTATTCCACTTAGATTATACTAGTTCGGTTAAGTTTTAC
Organism: Streptanthus diversifolius; assembly: GCA_039880935.1. NCBI lineage: Eukaryota > Viridiplantae > Streptophyta > Magnoliopsida > Brassicales > Brassicaceae > Streptanthus > Streptanthus diversifolius. Next base: position 17,202,011 of record JAXGFM010000022.1, on the reverse strand, counting down.
GGTTTTGGTTTGAGTTTGGTTTGCTTCTGACCAACTAGATCATAGCATGCAGAAGTTTGAATTCGGATTGTGCGCAACACAAGGACAAGACTAATTAATACAATGCATGAGATTACAAACGTTGTCTAAATCGTTAAATCTTTGCTTCCCAATAAGGTAATTACCATTTCATCACTTAAAATCCGAGATCTTAGTCACAGCTCAGAAATGCGTTTATACATTCCGCAAAAACCAGATCTGTAAAAGTTTCAATCTACAGAAATAGTGGATATATTTAGCAGCACAAAAACAGAGGATGGTCGATCATCTACAAAAAGATTCAAGATTCTGTAATGGCAAGCAAGAAGAAATTGTTGTTGTTGTAAGAGGAATAGCAAATGGGCGTTGAGATCAAGTAAGTTTTTAGAAGCCAGCCCATCCAGCAGGTTGAGCAGCTTTCTGGTTCTCTCTCATCTTTGTGTTCCCAAATCTCTGTGAAGTGTTTCCAGAACTTACAGATCTTTGTGTTGCAGTAGCAGAAGCTGAATATGGTGCAGCAGCTCTGAAGGACTCTGTCTCGAAACCCCATGGCTCAAAACCTTGGCTTGCTGGAGCAGGAGCTGAAGAAGCTGGTTTACTTTTGGTTCTCACAGACTGTCCCTTGGATGCAGATTCCAACACGGGTTTTGGTTCATCACTAAAAGGTTGCCATGAATTTGGATCCGAGCTTCCGGTTGACCAGTCAGATCTGTCTTGCTGAAGTTCCCACATACTTCCTTCAACCTTATCTCTCTGTTTCAACAAGAACAAAAGAATCACAAGACGTTAAAAACTGATGCAATCTTGAGCGTCGGTCTAACGCTTAGATTACTAAGAACCAAGAAAATACCGATGGAGTTGATGACGTGGAACGCATCCCTGGAGAGGCTTGGTTTTGTGAAAAGTCTCTGCTTGGTGATGACGACACAGATTTAGAGGCAAGTGTTTGCTTGAGATCCTGCAACTCTTGCCTCTGCGATCTGCAGATAGCAGAAAGCTTTTCAAACTTAGCCGTAATCTCAGCTTTCTCTGAATTTGCTTGCTTCAACTCTTTTTTTAACTTCTCTATCTCAGCCTCCAATGCCTCTTCTTTTGCAGGTTTATTACCATTATCGAGCTTCGTGGTGTCAAAATCAGCAACAAACGAGTTAAAAGCGTCATCCTTCGACACTCTTGTCCTGTTATAGGTTGAAGCAGGACTTGTGTCCTTACCGCGAGCCTCAACTCTCACAGGACTAGGGTTTTGGGGATGATGACTATCCACACGAACTCTTTCAGATTTAGATGTGTTGCTGTTGTGACTGTTTGGTTCATCAAATATAGGCATGCTTTTGTTATCTTCTGATACAACCGAGGTTTTAGCGTGCTGAGTCGCCCAAAAGGCACCAAGCGGTCCTCCACTAGCTGATTCTCCAGAAGATTGTGGTGGCGGTGGTGGACTTCTACGAGGTGCCGGAGAAGATTTATTTGCTGTTTTTGATGAACCTGCCAAATTTCACAAAGATCAAAAGAAATCACATCTTTCTTCGAGAAGCTATCCAAACTCGGTTTTCCACACCATTACCGTCATGGACTCCAGTAGATTGCATTTCAGGTGGTCGATCGGGTAATGACTTCTGTACATTAGCAGGAAGCTGCTCGTTGACACGAAACCAAATCTGTACATGGAAATGTTGTTAAAGACATTGCAAGTTGCATCAAATGAGAGCAAAGTGCTGTTTTACCTGTGTAATATCCGGTCGATCATCAGGTGAATTTTGAAGCATGTCTTTAATGAGATCAGTAACAGACGCACTGTATTTAGGCGATTCTGGTATACGATAGTTCCCGTTTAAAATCTGCAGCTTTGATTCTCCATCAAATGCATTCTTGAAATAGCATATCCTAAATAAAAGACATCCAAGAGCCTGAAACATTGTAAAAAACAAACTTTAGTGTCGACCTCATTGATTAACGATCAGGAGAGAATTTGAAAAGAGTTTTCACATGACATACCCATATATCGACCTTCTCGCTTATAATCTCCCTTCGAAACAGATCCCACATCTATTGCCAATAAAGATATGAATCACACATTTTCCTTTAACCACTTTAAAAAACCCTTATAATCTGTATAAGGGCATATCTAGTCAAACCTCAGGAGCTCTATATGTTGGTGTTGTGTGTTTCCTAATATTGTCTTCTTCAATGCCCATCTCTTCTGCTCTTTCAAATATCTTGTGATTTGTTGAAACACTTCCGAAATCGCATAATTTCCACTGTCCATCTGAACTAAGTAGCAGATTCTCTGCCTTCAAGTCTCTGAGGCAGTTACAGCAACACCAATGTTCAGTTTATATCGCTTGCAAATGCAAATACGAAAGAAATCTAATAAACCAACATGTATACCTGTGCGCAATGCGCGGGGATTGACAATGCATTGCAAAAACAGCATTACACACATCTCTAAAAATCGTAAGAGCTTGTTTCTCTTCAAAGTAACCAGCACCTCTGTTCTCAAGCACTTCCACAAGAGATTTACCGCAAAAATCCATAGCCAAAAGAGCTTCTTTCTTATTCCTCCCCATGTCTAAGATACCGTGTGCATGGAGCGTGACGACATTCGGATGCCCTTTCAGAGATTTCAGAACCGAGATCTCTTTCATCACGAGTTCTAACGACTCCTCGTCGTTGCATATGATGTGCTTTAAAGCGTATTGCTTTGACGCGTGATTTGTATCTTGAGCTAAGTAAACGCTGGAGAAACCTCCTTCCGCAATGACGTTTCTTACATGAAGTTTAAGATTTCCTATCTCCAGATATCGACCTTCAAAACCCGCAGGTTCTTTCTGAGCAAATGGTTTGAACTTCCACATATTTGGATCAGTGGAAATAATATGAATGCTGCAAAAGCATTAAAATTCGACACAAACTTATACATCCCGGATAACAAAAAGCAATAAGAGATGGAGTAAATTAGATTTATCCAAATAAGGCATTCAAATACATAGATCAAACAAAGATGCTAACACAATTTCTCAGATAAGAATCCAGTCAAACAGATATTTCATTATGTGACCCAGAAGAACAAAAACATTGAGAGAAATTACTCTTTGCACAATGTTACAGAACGGCATAGATGGAGCTAAAATTTGAATCCTTGATCAGAGCAACCAGATCAATACAGAAAAAAACGTAGAATATCAAGAACTTCAACATACAAAATGGCTACTGAAGCAAATCATATATCATCTTGAATCGAACTAGATCCTATAAAGATTCTGTGAGACTATGGTCAGATACGATAACAAATACATAAGAATTTTATCATCAATTAAAGAATCCCGGTAAATCTAGAGGAATCAAGCTCAAAAGCCCACTTCACAGTGTAGCTTGAATCAGATTCTAATTAAACTTTTTTTGAATCAGAAGAACACAATCAAACAACACTAATGAGTCTAAAGATTAACCGCTTGGACGAAACAAAATCTGAAGCTTCCGAGTAAGCGAGATCTCAACACAGAAACAGAGAATCGGCAGAGATCAATCAAAAATCCAATCCAGATAGAGGACAAAAAAAATTGTACCTTTGCAAAAACCCAGATGTTGATCAAAACAATCCAATCACCAAAAAGGAATATTGGCCTAAAATCGAAATCACAGTAGCTGCATTAAGATCTGCGTTCGCATTTTGCGTAGAAAGGAGAAAACTTTAAAAAGGTAATTTGGAGAGAGAGAGAGAGATAAATGAAGAAGAAGAAGAAAGCGGCAAATCCGGGAAAAGAAAGGTTTAGTGAGATAAGAACATTTTTTTGTTTTGTTTGTGTATAAAGAAAATGCCTAAACCCAAAAAAAAGACGTGAACTTGAACGTGGACGTGACACTTATCCATTTTTATTTTAAGATTATTTTCACATCTATTTCTCGATTGTACATGTATTATAATTTATAAGCACCTACTAATTTGTTTTTTTTTATTATTATTTGTATATGCGTGTGTCCGTACAAAGTTATCATTTTTATAATGTTACTGCGATGTAACATATGCACTTGTTGTTTTGTTCTAGTTCTAGAACACCCGTTCTTGTCATAATATTATAAAATTACCCATTTTATCCCATGTTTGATTAGCTCAACATGTTTGAAAAGAAGTGTTTCAGTGCTTTCGGTTTCTAATTAGAATCTTAGGTGCTATACATAGTTGGATAAAAAAGAATTATACTTTGCGGATATGTTACACCTAATATCAAAATTTGGTCTTGACCTTCAAAAATTATGGATCAAAGGTCAATAAACATCTTGATTATATTAATATACAATGTATTTATTTTTTTTTCAAAAAAGGCTATAAGTAACGTATCAAAATTTCGAGTTGTTTATTTATCATGCTAATCGGCTTCGATTTATACAAGTGTACGTTAGACTTAATCCAAGAGATACACAGTATATATATATATGTCACTACATAAAAAGATGACAATTGTAAATTTGCTCTATTATCATTTGATATTCATATTTCGTTATTCCAAAGTCAGTAATGGGAGGGAATAGATATAGCTTGAATCCGACTGTTACGAGAACACCTTCCTTGTAAACGTTGAATCCTGAGAGCGATGTAAAATTCCCAGCGGTTGCTGTATCGTTATCCGAGTTAAGCAATTTCAAAATCTTAGACAAGAAGACGATCGATGGTCTCTAATGATTAGAATCAATACACAATGCTGTTGAGTATGTTTGTTTCAGATACCTAGCTTGTCTTAATACAAAGCTTTTGTGAATCAGTAGGCTTGATGCGAAAAAAAACATGTTGCAGCTTTAGGTGATGAGTGAAAAGCTAAATGAGCTTTAGATAAATGAAACAAAACTAATCTTTACAAACTATCCTAAAATTCTAAAAACTGGTCTCCATAAAGACACAGTTTTCTTAAACATCTTAGTATGTTTCAAAATATAGGAAATGCGTAAATGGAAAGGGGTACCAAGCGTGGTCGTTCTTGGACAACTTTGAGTAGCAACACGGATACACTGTGGTCAGACATTGTTACGTCGATTTCAAAGACAACTTGAAGAGAGAGAATTCTGCCAATTTGGTCAAAACATTTTCTTCATCACTAATTAAGTGAAAAAGGGGGGGGGGAAAAAACAAATCTTGTTGTTTAACTTTCTATAAATGAATTATATTTTTATATTTTTTGTACTAATTTTAGTTTTTTTTACAAATTTTTATTTAGATTTAACCGTGCAATGGGATTTTTAAATTTATCAACAGAATGCTAAATTTTTGGTAGTATGTCCCTATAAAACATTTTTCCGGTCGAAGAGCAAAAAATGTGATTTTATAATTTCGCCATAAATTTAATTATTTTTTTACCTATATTTTCAATTTTAATATTTTATATTAACTGAAGATTTCCACTAGTTCGACAAAAAAACATTAACTAACTGGTTTAAATGGTTTAAACCGATCAAAATGGATCAAATCGGACAATTTCTAGTTTAATATTTGGTTTGGAATGTTTAATTATTAGTGGCTAAGTTGTGTCATACAAGTTTTTAGTTAAATTAATATATATATATATATATATATATATATATATTTATATTAAAAAAGAGAAAACATATGTGGCTTAGTGTTCCATTATTTTATGTCTATCTTCTGTTTTCTATCAATTTATAACTACTAATTTTGGCCTTTTCTTATATATTGAATTTTTTTTTACATTAAACTAAACTTCAATTGGAATAAGTGAATAAATTATTAGTTTTTTTTTCTTTTGATGGATTGAAATATGTAATTCATAACATATAAAATTTAAATTTTTGAAAATTTAATATAAAATTTTTTAACGTCTAGACCTAGTTAGACTCCGACAAGTTATTGTAAATGTTAGACCACTTAATTACCGACTAATAATTTTTTAAACATCGGTGTGAATATATTGTAATTTAAAGAGATATCTCTAATATTGGTCTTTAAATCATATCAATAAACACTCCATTTTCTAAAGTCTTTAAAGTCATATCTCTAATATTGGTCTTTAGATGTAATTTACCGTATAATTACATGTAATTTAAAATCATATCTCTAATATTAGTCTTTAGATCATATCAATAAGCACTCCATTTTGTAAAGTTTTTGTGAATAAATAAGGTTGGGATTCTTGATTTTGAAATCATCCAATTATTTTTTCTTAATATCTGAGAAATTCAAATATTTAATTTTTATCCTTTTACCAAATTTATTTTTTCAGAAAGTGTCTGATTTTTTTTTTCAACAAAGTTTGGGTGAATCTGTTGTATAACCAAAAAAACTTAAAATTAATTAACTAACAAATTTAGAGAGATAAGAGGAATTAGAGAAAGAGAGAAAATGAGGAAATTGGTTGCCTTTTAAATTATAGTTTTTTTTGCTATTGAACCAAATGTCTCATATTGTTTTCCGTTGATTTGCCAAAAATATAAATAAAAAAGAGCTAAAATCTCACAGTTTTGTTCCAAAAAAACTATCCCTTGACAAACAGCTTACCTTCTTCAGCACAATTTCTCTGATTAAGGTGAAAAGAAAGATAAAAATGAATCAAGACAAATACATAAAATCGACACCGTGAAGAAAAAAAAACGAGAAACATACTTGAGAAAATAAATTTAAAAGGAACAAAATGTATGAATTTATAGCCCTATATATAATTGAGGAAGTGATGAACCATGATCAAGCATATATCCTCATCTTGTTAATCACTTTGTAAACATCATCCACGTCATCGTCGCCGTCATCTTTAACCTCCTCCACACACCGCTCATTGTCGTCCCGGAGACTGCCCTCGCCGCCACCACATCCTCCTCTGCTGACGTCCGCAGCACCAGACTCGACTCTCATGAAAGAAGTGCACAAGAGAAGTGTTAAGAGGCAACAGATGATAATGTCTCTGGACGCAGCCATGGTTCAGACACTTTCTCTCTCACTCTCTCTTGTCTAAAACAAATTACAATAGATTAATCGAACTGTTTTATAAGCTATGGTTCTTCTTTTATCGTGTTCTTTTGTTATGTTTTTTTTTTTTCTTGTAATTATGCTTATATAAGAAAATGGAGTTTACTATAAATGGTATAAATATTTGTTTCCTTTGTGCTGGTCTTAAGGCTAATTAACTGTTGCAATATTTTTTAAACTTATTTTCTCTTCCAAAAGAATCACTTATTTAGAAAATGAGTTTCTTCAATTTGGCTATGAATATTAAATGTTAAACTATTTAATGTACAATTTTGGACCCAAAACAAAACTGTTTAATGTACAATTAAGTCGTCAAAGTGTTACCTTCCATCGACACTAAAGTCATCGTTATTTGTTGCAATATACAATCGTTTATGCATGAAGCTGCAGTAACAAACAAATGATGGATTTACAGGTTAAAGACGTTACTACTCCATAATGGACCCTATTTGGACTTAATATAAGGATAAATACTTGGGCTTAACATTCTATATGATAAGCCCAATAGTAAATTCAAAAGAAAATTGCTGAGTCCAATAAAGGTCCAGTGTCAACGACCTATCTTTCTATCACCGCGAATTTCTCTCTAATCGGAAAACATCTCCTCCGACGACGACGTCGACGACCACCGTCCCTCCGTCATGCCGGAGATTGACGCATTGTTTGAATCGATCAATGTCCGAGACCTTCTCGCCGGACACGATCTCAACGATCAGACCACTCCGTTATCGGCGCCGGATCTCCGTCTCCTCATAAACCGTTTGGAGTCTCATTCCCTGCGGATCAAGTCCAAAGTACAGTCCTACCTCGTCGCACATCACTCTGAATTCTCCGAGCTTTTCTCAAACTGTCAAGACGCCGTCTCCAGGACTCGCCTGATCTCCGACGACGTCTCCGATGTCCTGCAATTGATTTCCGACCGTCCGATTGATGTCGAGGTCCGCAAAGTAGTTGATGAGATAACCGAGAAGACCAAGGAAGTGAAATTGAAGAGAGAGTCGCTTGATTTAGTGAGTGCGATCGTGGGAATTTGCGAGGCCTTGCAGGAAACGAAGGAAGCTCTGAAAGGCGGACGTTTCAGATTCGCCGCTGAGAGAATCAGAGAACTCAAATTCGTATTGAGGATTGGCGAAGAAGAAGAAGGAGAACCTGTTGCCTACGTTTTGCTTAGGAAAGAATGGTCTGATTGCTTTGACGAGGTGAGCCGATGGCTAGTTTCGTCGTCAAAGTTTCTTAAAAATCTAATTTTTCTTTTGAAACGGAAAGCAATGAGTCTAAAGTTCTCTTTTTTTTTCTGACTTCAGGGAGTTTGTTTTCTTAGGAGGAAGTTCTGTTATTAATAGTCTTTTTATCTTGCTTACTAAGAATCTGAAGGTTTAGAAGAACTGTATCTGTGTTTGCAGATTCAAGAGGAGCTTGCAAAATTCATGGAAATGGCAGTGCGTTTCGAGCTGGACTCGCGTAAGCTCAGGATTAATTATCAGCTAAGCCTTGGTGAGACTACTAGAATCGCTCTTAGTACGGTTCTGGGGGCAATGGAGGTATGAATGTGATTTGACCTCTAGCGATGATCATAGCAATTTCAATGTGATTTTACTATGACTCTGTTTGTTTTTACACTATTTTGCTTTTGACTGTTCTGGACTTTTCTAGGTGATTGGAATGTTAGACTATGGGTTTGCAAAAGCGGCTGATTCAATCTTCAAGCATGTTATTACTCCAGCTGTAACTCATGCATCTACCTTTGTTGCTGTAGAAGATTCATGTGAAACCTCAGGGGAACTAACCGAAGCGACATTGAAGCTAGAGCAATCCTCAGATCACAAGGTAGCTATTTCTATCGTACGGATGAGATCTTCCCATTATCCATCTCGTGAATTCTTTCTTTTTTCTCTAGCCTATAAGTTATGTGCTTCTCGTCTTTTTTGCGTTGGACCTTTTGCTTCTAATCCTCTAGATGCTTACTTTCATGAATGCAGACGGAAGATGTGGATGGAGATGCGATATATTCAGGAATTCTTAAGGTTGTTAAATTCATTTGCAGCTCCTTGTGCTTTGGAAACGTTAAATGGATCCATTCTTTCGGGAGATTGGCATGGCCGAGGATATCAGAGCTAATTATTTCTAAATTTCTTTCAGAGGTTCGTTTTTATAACTCTATTGGTAGAGAGAAGAAGACTTTTCTCCTTTAAACTTCAATTGTAGGTTGTTAAAATCTTGTTGTTCCCTTTGGAGTCAGGTTGTTCCAGAAGATGCTTCAAAACTTGCCGACTTTCAGAAAGTTATTGAGCGGACTTATCAATTTGAAACAGCTTTAAAGGAATTGAGTTTCGTTCCACCATCTGATGCGGAGGGAAGGCTCAGCAAATATGCTGAAAATGTTGAGGTTCATTTTGCATCTAGAAAGAAGATAGAAATTCTAGCTAAAGCAAGAAATTTGCTGTTGCAGTGTAACTTTACGGTTTCTCAGGTGAGCATTGATTATCATCACTTTTATTGCATCAACCTTCTCATGTATAGATCATGATTGTGAAATCCTTTTTCAGGGACTTGCTATGAGGAATACCAGTTTTAAGTCTGATGATGCGGAATCTTTAGATGTGAATTCGTCAAAGCACATCGTTCGCTTACTTTTTTCATCTGAAATGTGTGTGGTGTCGGAAGCTGCTTCTCAGCTCGTGCATTTGGTGCATAAGACTCTCGAGGTAACACTTTCGGACGTGTGCAATTCGGTATCAGCATTTTTCAGACATGGTTGGGATAATAAACTCATTTTTACTGCAGGATGTTTGTGTGTCTTCTGCAAGGGTTGCTTTAGAGTTCTACCACGCTGCTCGAGATTCTATACTTCTATATGAAGCTGTTGTTCCCGTCAAGGTCAGTGAAAGAAAAATTTCAAAGAATATCCAATTATTGAATCAGTATGGTGATTATCATCACATGGAAATCTTTCATAAATATCCGCAAAAGTCTTATCTTTCTTCTTCTTTGCTCTCTTGAAATGTGAAGTTAGAGAAACAACTCAATGGCATAAATCAGGCTGCTGTTCTTTTGCACAACGATTGTCTATATTTGTTCGAAGAGATACTTGGACTTGCTTTTGAGGTATGGACAGATATGTGTTATGCAAAATAAACCGCTGTTTTGAACTCTCTCTCTTTGATTGAGAAACTGACGTCTCTTCTGAAAAAAGCTCTCTTCATCAATGGGTGAAATTTACAATTTCTCTCCCCTTCTTCTCTGACTATACCATCATTTTTATTGACAGTATCGTGCTAGCTTCCCTAGCTCCATCAAGGAATATGCAGTATTTGCTGACGTAGCCCCAAGATTTAAATTGATGGCAGAAGAAGTTTTACAAAGACAAGTTCAGCTAGTAATTTCGAGTTTGCAGGAGGTGAATTTCTATGGAAAAGTAGTATTATGTGAATTTTAAAGGGCATTGATTCTTCATCTAACATTTTGCATCTATCATCAGGCTATAGATAGTGCAGATGGATTTCAGGATACTCATCAAATAAAGCAATTTGAATCTGCTAAATTTAGCATTGAGCAGGTAATTCCACACTCTTCAATTTCTGTGTTCTTTTTAACTTATTTCCTTTTAAGTGTCAGTTTTATCAGGAAAATGCAATTGTTTAATAGGTTGTCTTTAGTCTAGAGAAAGTGCATCTGATATGGGAGCCGGTCTTACGGCCAAAAACTTACAAACAAAGCATGTGCGTAGTTTTGGAGTCAGTGTTTCGCAGAATAACCAGAGACATTCTTCTTCTAGACGACATGGCTGCTGATGAAACTTTTCAGGTAACTGTTTCACCCTGGTAGTCCCTTGTGAAAGGTAAAGTTATAAATGGCTGTTAAATAACGGTTTTGCTTATTCTCAGCTACAAAGACTGATTCATCTCATGTTGGAGAATCTGTCTTCTTTACTCGGTTCCTTGAAATCTGCAGACGACACTTCCCGTCCTCTTGATGATCTCATACCATCTTTGTGTAAAACCCGAAAACTAGCAGGCATGTCTTTACTCTTTATTTGTTTATTTTTCCATCAATTTAACGCTAAGCTTGGGATTGGCGGCTCACTGATTTTTTCGCTCTATGGCTTCTTTTTCTTGTGTTTCTCATTTACAGAACTATTGGATATGCCTCTTAAGTCTATAACTTCAGCTTGGGAAAGTGGCGAGTTGTTTAGTTGCAATTTTACAAGAACAGAGGTACTATCTTTTTAACTTGTTTTACCTCATTAAGAAATTCTGAAGCTTTTGTAATGATACGTGTTGCAGGTACAAGATTTCATCAAAGCTATATTTACAGATTCGCCATTGAGAAAAGAATGTTTATGGAAGATAGAAGACGTTAGCCAGTAGCAGGAAATGATAAAACTAAAACCCCTTATAGACCTGAGAAGAAGCGAGACTTATTGTGGCAGAAGTGTCATGAGGTATAAATGTGAGCTTGTATCATCCACACTTGTGTAAGAATATATATACGTGAGAGAGTTTTTGGCTGATGAGTTATTAAGCTTTAGGTTTTGTGTCCCAGATTTTGTTGTACATGATTTCACATTTGGTCATAAGATCTAAGTAAAAAAAGGCTCAACTAATTTAATGTGCAACAGTGCAATTAATGAACAGTGTTCATTGTTGGGAAAACTATATTTTTGTTTGAATTAAATGTTTGATTTCGGTTCGATTTTTTATGGTTTTATACTTTTGCAAGTTTCACAGAAACTAAAAGCTAACCAAAACCATTTGTAAATTGGTTTGGTTTTGATTTGGTTGGCTGTAATTTCGGTTTTGGTTTAGTCTTGATTTTTACATTCATAGTTGTACTCGTGTCGATCAATAATTTACTTGTTCATTTTATCGGAAATCTTCGTCACCATTACATTGTTTATCACCGAGAACACTTACAAAATTATGAAGTGTGTTTAGACTTCCACACTGCTCAAACACACTTGTTGGGTTTCTCCATTTGATACTGCATCCGCATCTTCTTTTGATTCTGCAACTCTAATCTTCATAACTGTCCTCTTTTTGCGTGATCTACTAGGACCATATTGTGCCATGGTCCTTGTGTTTGCTAGCACTGTCTTTTCTACCACATTCCTTTATTATTACCTTGCATTCTAAACCATCTTCACCATGAGAATCAGCCATCTCTTCACACTCAAACGCAACATGTTGTTCTTCCATCTCGTTGTCAGAATCACTAATTCCTTATGTTCCATCACTATACCTAGATTAGATTGATCAGCCATCTCATCAATGCATCTACTTGTTGCAGTTGATCGAGGCACCTGAGAGCCATCATTACGACCAACACCAGGGATACAAGTCTTGTCAACAGCACCGGAAGTATCCTCAAGTTCTGAGCCATCTTCACCTTGAGAATTAGCCATTACTTCACACTCAAACTGACAAGATAACTCATCTCCTACTCACTTCTTTGGAGAAGAGGATGAAAGCAGCTATCGCCAAGTTCAGCTGAGTGATTGATTTGCCTTGGACTGTTGTTGAAAAGACTCAGAAGCTGAGGTCGATTGTCAGAAAAGAAACTAAAGTAACAAGAACCCCCCGATGTTACATGCAGTTATCTGTCCATGCTCAGGTGTCCGGAACAATAAAGGATGCATTTCAAGATCAGTCATTCTTCACAGAGGAGCACATTTTCTCGATGGAACTCAAATTTTCCCTCCCAGACATGCCACCTTAATAATACTAGTTTTGGAGCACTGATGCTTGGCAAAAACAGACCGCGAGATAACATGGGCAGAAGATGGAAGGTTAACTGGAGGCAAATCAGAGGCTAGTCTCACTACAATTTTTGGTATAGTTTACGAGAGGGGTCAGACTTTGTGATGAAACAATTTTCAATCGAGGAAATGGGAAGGACTTATTTAGAAAGTGAGAAGTTGAAACGATATGGCCGCGTAACCAGAGGAAAGAAACAACGTGCAAGCCTCCGTGTACATGACTCTAGACGATCATTGCCAAAGCAGTGCATAGATCTTGTAGAATGAAAGAGACTTGGTCTCAAGTCTGCTATAAACCCTTCAATGCCTCCCTTGAATCATCGACCACTTCATCTCTAACAAGACTTTGAGTGGCCTTGGAAGCATCATGGAAACTGTCCGGTTGCTCTCTGAACTTCTTTTTTTTTTGGGATCACATAATCGCGGCGGCTTCTTCTCCTTTTTGAAAGAATCTAGCTTACATGACTTGCTGTGAAACCCAAGGGCAGTACGCCATTCCAACAGGTTTGAGATTTTTTGGTGAGGAAGTGGAAACAATGGCACTCTTTCGAACCAAGCATCGAAACCGGATTCCATTTGACACCGTCGATAGTCTTGAACAACGCTGAAAACATCAAGTAGATATCTTCCAGCTAGATCCAGATCCGATGAAAGAGAGTCAAGAAGATGACTTGGGCCTTGTTTCTGACTTTCTGTTGTTGAAGCATCTGAGATCTAAGTCATTGTACTTTTGTTCCAATGTGCTGCTGTGAATGATTAAATGCACAAAGAGAGTAAACCTCGACAAGATGTTGAAGGTGAACCTGAATTAACCAATGCAATTCTCTTATTTGGGCTTGACTGAAGAAGTCAATTATTGGAGGAGTGTCTTGTGATGAATCAGCAGCAGAAAACCGAATAGCAGGTTGTGCAATGGGCAAACAATCTGCTAGCCTGATCAGGATAATTGTTGGAGATGTTTGGTCGTCTCTTGTGCCTAGTCACAGATCGTGTCTTGGTGCTTTTGTTGTTCGATATACTTGTTTCCTCGTCATAAGTCTCTAGTGCTTGTTCAAGCTTTATCTCAAAGTCTACATCGTTATCCTCATCATCATCTTGAACCTCACCATCATCAATCTGTAAAAAAACGGCTGCTACCAGAAACTTGCGGAATTCTTCTTCCTCATCATCAACGTTAGGAATCTCATCCTCATCATCATCAGTCTCGTGAAGAAAAGCATCAAGATCATCAAATGTGCAAATCGCCAGCGAACACCTAGCTCTAGTTCGCTTGAAGATTGCATCATCTTTCTCATTTGACATCAAAACTTGCTTCTGCGTTTGGATCATGTCACACGATTGTCCTCTGTTTTCCATTAGCCCCAACTTCCCTCTTTTCTTACATTGTTTTGAGAGTCCTCGGGCCACGAGACATAACTTTGAGAAACAGTACTGCTATTAACAATTTCACCATCAAGAATATACTTTAGAAACGGATCGAAATCAACATCATCGTCTTCTTCATCTAGCTCACTACTCAGAGACGGTGCCGCTAACCAAACACCGAAACACTGAATTCTGATTCAGTTTACAGAGTCGAATACAATGAGACAAAACTAGGTTTCGCCAATCTTTACTTCGGCTTTGACATCGACAGAAGTCACAGAACTCAAACGTTCTGAGTATATACTATGGGGTTGATTAAAGTTATAAAAGCAATTGATTTCACCCGGTTACAGTTTTGTTTGCCCACCTCTAGTTTTTAAACTGAAATGAAACAAGATATTTGGTATACTTTATTAGGAAGATAAAACAAAGTGAAGAGCGATGCACTCTATCAATGTCAATCCCACCAAAGATTCTCTGAGTATGTGTCTATATCTACAAATCAAAAATCCAGACATGTTGGGAAGTTCTACATATGGATGGTTCTCGTCTCTTGAAATGCTCTTATCTCACTTTCTTTTTGGCAATACAAAAGAGTGAGAAACATTCAAAGGTTCAGTTCCAAAAGTAGCAAAATCAGGTCACACCTTGGATTCTTCACAACTCATCCTTGGTACTAACATTAACATCATCATCACCTCCCATGAGTTCTTCAAGTGAGAATTCATCTTCCTCAATCACTTCACCGTCTTTACCGTCCCATGCTTTCGTCTCAACAATCTCGGGTGTTCCGTTCATAGGTAGGTTTCCTTTTCCACCGGCCCCAGCATCCTTCACAAATTCTCTGATGTAACACAAAAAAACAAAGATTACGTGTTATAAGAGTGGAGAAATCACTCAACTGAATTCTGAATCATTGTGCTCTCTAGTTCAACCAAACTTACAAGAGATGTTGAAGCTCAAATGCGCTTTTAAGAGGAGCATATACTTCTTTCTTCACGTTCATGGCTACCATTGCTGGATAACCGTATCCTCCCACGCTAACTCTCTTCTCTAAATCCGGTTGCGTTACAGCGGCCACCCATACAAAACTGCAGATTTTACATGAGATTCTCATTCTAACTTAAGGACTGATTCTTTCCTGAGATGTGCATGAAAACTAAGGACCCTTGTCCAGATGTTCTCAAAGCAAGTCCTAACACTTCTATGAGAACCCTCAACCTCAAATTTGTGTTGAGTATCGATTCAATGCCTGGACACCTTGCATAAGCTTGTCTGTTAATTCTTTAATGCATCTTTCAGGTAGACTTTGCTCATTTTAGGTTCCAAAGAACAATAAAAATATCTATACATTTTGTCCATACTGAGGAGGCTCTGAAACAGGATATATGATGCAATAGCGAGAAAACAATATTTCTCAGCGTACCTGTAAGGATGTCTCTTAAACTTCTCTGCAACAGATAACAACATCTCGAGATACTTGTTCCTTCCTTCGGCTTTGGAGTCGAGAATGTCTGGTAAGAAAGAGATAAAGCAAATAGCAGCAGAACCACACTTATTTTCCATGACATCCTATACAATCACCATAGAACAAATGTCAATGTCTTGATTTGGAGCAGAGTACCATCTAAAAGAGAAGTATGTGATGTGAAAACGATACCGGTCCAGTTAGTTCAGTTACTTCAACAGGCCCAGCACTGGATTCCACAAGTTCTGTAGCAAAAGATTCTATAGCTGACGCAGATCTAGCACCATCATAAGCATATGGGCTGCTTTTGTCTACACCAAATACCATAATTGTAGGGAATCCTTGCACTTTGAATCTGCTCATAATCGACTGCAATGTATAACAACTTGGTCAGAACTTATCACGGGACAAAATGAATACATGAGTTTGATACAAGAAAAAGACATTGTGGCAGCGGATCAGGATATATTCTCCAGATGCAAATGGGAAAAGACTAGCACAGGTAACATTCCCAAGAAACCAATAGAATGCTGAGACGGGAAAGAGTCCATGGAAATTAAATCTGAAAGCCAAAGATATTAGAATGTAAACATTTCTAGTGATTACCTGCTCAACATCGCAATTGACATGACCTAATTTCACCTTTCCCTTCAAGTTTCTTGCAGCCTTTTTCCACTCCGGGGCAAGCTTTTTGCAGTGTCCACACCTTTTGGAAGAAAGAGAGAAAAAAAAATATGTTTTACACCTTTAGTTGTACCAATGTAGTTTTAAGGCATAAACAGTCCACTGGGTCAGTAATCACAACTTACCAAGGTGCGAAAAACTCAACGATCCAGAGTTCATTGCTTTTAATGACCAACTCATCAAAATTGCTGGAGTTCAGTTCCACAGATGCACTAGGCTCAGATTTCTTTTCATTAGATCCTTCTCCAGTTGGTTTACTTTTTCCTTCCAAACGGTCACTCACAAGAGCCTTAATCTGGGAAGTTAACAGCAATCAGCTGATCTGAGTGCAGGAACACGAAGCTTTGGTAGAGAAATGTTATATGTGCAATGCAAATTAAAATGACATGATGGCCATTTATGGTTCTTCAATTTATATTTACTAAAATAGCTACAAAACCATGGAAAAGGTGAAAATATACTGCATTTATAAGATGCTGACCCCATTTAGGTCACCAACTGCTGCTCTTTTGTATCTTGAAATTTTACTTTTCAAGAGCAAAAAGGACAAAGACAAATAATCAGATCAGTGTTAAATTTTGTTTGACGGACAATCAGTACGATTCAACTACATAGCTATGCAGTACTTCAAGAAGGTATAAATAGTATAAAATTTCTTCTCTCCTAACCAGAAGAAAATAACCTGGTAGAGTTCTTGTTTGTCGTAGAAGGGACATCTTTTACAGGGTCTTTACATGCATGTCATCGGATAAGAATCTCTTGATAACAGAAAAAAATTGTAATTAAGAATAAACAAGGAGCATGTGACAAACCTGCTTGTAAGCAAAATTAGCAATGGATTTAGCATCTCTTTCTCCTTGGTAATCAACTGGAGGCTTTCCAGGAACAAAGACCTTGATGGTTGGGAAGCCTTTAATACCATAATCCTGGACATAAGAGAGTATATTGTAGCCAGTGAGAAACATTTTTCTCTTTTTGTATACTTTAAGTGAGATTTCTCATGGGAAAATAGAAGCTTTGGATGACTGTCAGATGACTCAAAACAACATCACAAACCTGAGCGGCAAACTGGTGAGCGTCTGCATCAATGGCTGCGACGGTAGCAACACCTTTCAAAATACTAGCCACTTTCTCCCATGTTGGTGTCAGAGCTTTACAATGACCACACCATGGTGCAAAGAACTCTACCAAAACGACTCCATTTGAATTAAGAACCTGCAGCACGCAACATTTTAAGAACACATCAATTCTCATTTCGGTTTTACCCAAACAACTATAATTTTCAACAAATTGGAACTTTTTAATTAGCATCACACAATTATAAAATCATAAAAGATAAACCGGATCTAAACTGCTAAAAATATACACCCAGCTCATACACTCTAATCTACAAGCTTAGATCAATCTTCAAAAGATGTTAACAAGTACGAGATCAGAGAGAACAAACACTCGAAAAATCTTCCGAAATGTGTGAAGAAGTACGGATACACCTAAAGATGATGAAATCGATGAGCGCCATACCTTGGACTTGAAGTTAGAAGCAGTGAGCTGAACCACAGGCGACGAAGATCCATAAAGAGCATTTCCGATATTGAAGAATCCAAATAACAGACACAGAAGCGTGAGCAACGTTAATGGTGATTTGTTGTACATTGCTTCTTCCACCTTTTCTCTATCTTTCACTTTCTCTCTAAAAAATGTATCCCTTTTCTCGCGATCCTACGCAGCAGCAGAATTAAGAACACAGACTTCTTGGGAGTTACGTAGGTTAACCAATCAGATCATGACACATCAGCGTAAGATGCTCGTCGTTTCTATGTTTCCTGGTTCTGGGCGAAGCCTCTGCCTCAGAAAGTGGGTTACCATTTTTGTAAGATTTCGTATACGAATGGCCTTTTTCAGTCCCCAATCAAACAACTTTCGGTGTATGTAACTATGTTTAACAAAACAAATATTCAACTTTTTCGAGTTGCTTCATCTAACAAAGTCCGAATGCTGTATACAGTTTGGTACATAAAATAGATAAGAAAAATAGAATAATGATGGGTCTGATTGGTTGAGCATCTGAAAATTGCTAATTGATGTCAAATTATTTTATTAACCAACTCAAAAACACTGTTCATTTTCCTATGTTGTTTCACCCATGGCTGTCTTCGAAACCCCCAAAAGAAAAAGAAAAGAGAACAAAAAGATAGAACATTTTCACAACCCTCCTTCCAAAAAATTTAACAAAAAGGGCAGAGAGATCATTTGAGATTGTTAGAAACCATGATTGTGATGATGATATTAATTCTGAGATCATGATCATGATTATGAAGCATTATCGGATGAGTCCTGCTTCCCTGAGTTGTCCGCTTGTGAAGGATTATCGTACTCTGAACTTGGACTCTCTGCATCAGATTTACCATTGGACAAGGCGGTTGTATCAGAACGGCTTGGTTGTGATGGGTCCTGCACTTCAGACTTGTCCGATCTATCGTCTTGTATCTCAATCTGTGAGGTGGTGTGATTCTCTGCATCAGGTTTATTACCATTGGAGAGAGCAGTTGAATCAGATCGGCTTGGCGGTCGTGAGATCCTCAGATGAGTAGAAACAGGTGAAGCATAAGCACTAAGCGTAGAAGGCATGGTCAAGCCTGTATTGTCGTAAGGGTTTAGTGGCATTGGGTGATCAAATTTGCAGTTTGCTCCATACTTGCAGAATCCGTAGGCCGTGAAGTTGCCACATGCTGGTTGTCCCTGAACAAAGCAGATATTTGGTGTCACCCGAAGCTCCATTGATGTTTAACAAGTAAAACAAAGAAAGACGACAACTTACTGGTCTAGCTGGAAGAACAACAGGGTGTAAGAGATTTGGTGGTGAGGGTAACATCCTTTCTTTCGGATGACTGTATTTGCAATCATCTCCATATTTACAGGTTCCGGTGTTCAGAAAAAACCTACATTCAGCTTTTTCAGAAATATTATGACGGTGCGATGTCACTGCCACAGGCACCGATGCACTCGAACTCGAGTCAGGTTGAGTTTTCAAATTATAAATGGGGTTAGATCCAGGCTGCACCACGAAAAAGAAAAAGAAAAACGATATCTTTCAGATCAAGACATTCTTTTGCTAAATTGGTCTCTATGAAGGGAAGTGCCAGAGCCGTAGCAAGAACATTGCACTCTTTTCTAAAAGTAGAATCTCAGTCTATTTATGTGTCTTAACACAGATACAGAAAGGCCTCTACTTGAGCCACTAGCAAAGATATTTAAGACTTACCATGTAAGTCGGCCAGCCTTGAGGAGGTGCAACCATGAAGGGCATATAGGCCTGAGGGTGAGGAACTTGAGGACGTGGCATAGCTCCATATGTTGCAGGAGGTGGCATAACTCCATATGTTGCAGAAGGCAAAGACATCATCGTCAAGCCACCGGCATAAGGAAAACCAACAGAAGGAAAGCTGGACATTCCATATGTAGTAACCTGGCCATTATGAGGCTGAGGATGAGGATGATGGAATTTGCAAGCAACCCCAAATCTACACATTCCTGTCTGCATGTAATATGGGCATGACTTCTCACCCTGGAGAGACAAGAAAACATGTGAAACAATAATAACGCAATTGGTAATGAAAATAGCAACCAGATTACGTAATCTCACCTGTCGCATAGGATAACCGAGAACATTGAACAGCACGGGTCCAGCACCATTCCTGTCCTTTGGGTGGTGATATTTACATGTTGCGCCATACTTACAGGCTCCTGTCTTCAGAAAATACTGCGGATAAAAATTACATATAAAAGAGGGATGTGTTCGTTAAACATCTTCAGAGAAAAAGTGAAACAATGTAGAGCATCCACTACCTACTTATTATGAAAAGACCCAAAAACATGTTTTAAGAACTATTGCTAATACTACACGCAGGAAACTTGATGCATTTACTCAGAGATCGAAACAGCTACTCAAACTTTTCAGATCAGCAGAATGAAAAGTAAAATGTTAAGCAGTGCACCTCACAGTCTGGCTGACCAATCCTCTCAGGCAGTTCGTCTCTGTGATAAAAGACACCCTGCGAAAAATAAAAACCTATAAACTGTAAGCTAAAAAGTAACAGAAAATGTGCAAGAAGAGTCAGCCAAATAGACTAAATATCTCACCTGTGAAAGATGAGTAAGAGGATGATTGTATCGACAGCTGTTTCCATAGCCACACTGCCCAGTTCTCAGAAAAAACTGGCAATCTCGCTCACCGGGACGATCAGGATATGGACTTGATAGCTCCATATTCTCTTCATTAACTTTCAATCTCCTAAAGGTATCTAAAATATCATTGCACCGAGAAAACACGAGACATGAGCATCATATAACTAAAACACCACGGAAAGAAGAAAAACAAATTCATCCATTAGAACTGGTAGACCATGTCAAAAGTTAACAGACCAATTATATGAGAACAATCTCCCACGACATATCTTTTAATTAACTTCCATAAATTTAAAGAAGTATTCAGAATCAATGATCCTACACGACCGATCCAACGAGAGAACCCCAAAAAGACATATTCGTATTAACCTCCAAATTTCCGAAACGTTTTTTGAAAGAACAAAAATTCCAAAAAAGAAGGAAAATCACATTGAGACTTTGAACGATCAGAAGCATAAAAAATATTTATATGATCTTCAAACACATTACGGAAAACAAACTGTTTTTGTGGATCCCTGATGAAATTAAAAAAAAAAAATGCAGATTAAATAAACAGTAACTACCTTCAATTTTCTCGGAAGATCGAATCGATCCAGTAGAGTTCTGAACCTGCTGAGTTTCAGGCATGGCTCGTTATAACACAAACACAGTCACAGAAAATAAAATAATAATAATCAAAAACTGGTGCTCTTCTGTATTCTTTGGAGAAATGATCAGAGAGAAATCCTTTTGAATGTGTAAGAAGAGACAATGATAACAATGATCTCAACAACAACAAAGAGGAAAAATCTGTGATTATTAAATAAGGAAATAGATTGTTCCTTTTTTCTGATGAAACAATAAAACGAAGGAGAAGAAGAAGAAAAAATGTAAAAAACTGAAAAACAATATTTTTAGTTTTAACTTTTTTTTCTTTCCCAAAGATAGATTTATCGTTTGAACAACTCCAAAAAAGAAAAATCTTTGCCCAAATAATCCGATTGGAATGAAATTTTCCTTATTCTCTCCTTGGCGATTTCCTTTTCTTTTCCCAGAATCTGAGATTTTAGGGGGAAAAGTTTTCGGATCTTCCTTTTTGGTTTTTGCCTTTTTTTTTCTCCCAATGTTAATGTGTTTCAATGTGAAAACGAGAAAAATAAAAAAATGAATATATAACAGTGCTGCGTAATGAGTCTTTGCCCCCTAGTGTACGGATTAATAAATACTGCCGGTCCATTGCAAAATGACAATCTTGCTCCTACTCTTTCATCAGCTCGCATACGCGTGATTTAATCTTCAATGTCGTGGTTTTATCTCAACCGTCGGATCTGAACCTTATGGGACCCGCGCTTATCTTTCCGAACCTTATATTTTGATCAAATTTTACTTATAAAAATATTTTCCAAAACCATATGTTCAAATAAAAATAAAGAAAATAAATTGGAAAATATCATTTAAATATACTGGATTTTTCAGTTATAAAAGGTTACAATAAATAATAATTATTGGTCTTCTTCATATAAGAATTTAGGTGTCTAAAACAAGTTCCTTGTAGCACATAGTTTTAGCATTACAATTAAATTAATTTAAATTATAACTATATTTTTTTATCTCTATTAGTTTTTTGACATATAGTAATCTAATCTCTTGTTCATTCATAAGTTTTTCTCTAGGCGAGTAAAATATGATAAACTGATTTCTTTTCTTTCATTTTTTGCTATAGAATAATAAATTGTTAATATTTAATATGCAATCACACACCTAAACTTAAAGCAGTTTATTCGCGTATCTAAGTGACGGTGCTTGGGTGTGTGGGTCATTTTCTTAATTATATCTTCTTCCTAATCCTACTCTACAAATTTCCAATTATATTATGTTAAATGAATACAGTAAATGTTTTCTATTGACTCATGAGTGCTAGACTTTAATTAATTGATTTTGTCATTAAAAGATGTACTTAATGTCAAATTAAATTGAAATGCTCAACATATCAAAATTTTGTAAGTCCTTGATAAAAGACATAGGGACATTTAAAATGAAAATATTTATGTCAATATTATAAGATTGATATTTAAGCTCAGCTAATTTCTTTCTTTTTTTAAAAAAAAAAAATACATGTGTTTGATTTTTAGTTTCACTAATAATTCAGAAATTCGGGGGAAAAAAAAAAAGAGAGAGAAGAATTGATGGGTATTTTCGTCATTTAGTGTGGAGTAAGAGGAAAAAAAGGGAAGCGTGAACCACACGGTATATTAGTTAATGATAAAAGTAAAAAGCTGGTTTATAGTAATATAGTATAATAAGATTAGGGGAGCTTTATCAAGAAAACTGTTACTTATGTAAAAATGGTCTGGTACGCTAATCTGCGGTTTGGACCAGTTTATTTCAGATGTAGGACCCACCCACGCTGAGTCCTTTCTCCTTTCATACTTGGTAGTGGTTTAATAACCAATACAGTAAAAATGGTAAGGTAAGTTAAATTCAGATTAAAAAAATATTTGTTTAACCAAATTTTTTATTTATCGATAAATAATATTTATTTTTATTTATTTATATAGTATTTTTGGACATCTAAAAATTTGAAGAAAAATGTAAATTAAAAAAGTTTTACAAGAATTAAAAAAATGAAGTTTTCTATAACTATAAAAATAAATTTTTTAGATTGATGTAGAATTAAGAAAATAAATCTTCTAGTTTTTAAGATTTAATGTAATTTATTTAAACATTGGTGATAAATTGTATTACCTAGGAAAAAAATAACGAGAATGATATCAACGATTGAAATAGTACTGAATTATGAGAATGATACATAAACATGATAGTAGCGTTACATCAAATATATCATCAAAATAAGCATATCAAACATTAATCACCTTACAAAACTATTTTTCACAACACGAACAAGATATTCATAAAATTTTGTTTGCGATAGAAAAAATCAAAGATGAAATGAATTTTGGTATAAAAAAAAACTATATACTCTTTTTTATAAAAATCACTTATTGTACAAACAATGATTGAAAAAAAATATTTTTTAATATATATATATATATATTTAATGAGATATGAAAGTTATTTATTTATATATACATAGAGTTTTTAAGGATTTCACAAAAATATTTATTAATGCATTCAACATGATTGTTCATTTAGTTCATTAACCCAAATCGGGACTAAAAAAATTATTCATTTGCTAAAATTATTCATTTATGAACGAGATTTAACTGTATAATAATTAATAAAAATTATTAACCATTTATTTTTCCACAGATTGAGCACATAAATATTGGACATGACTCCGGTTGGAACGCCTCCAACACATCTCTTCTAATCTCGGAACTTGAGTGCAAATCTGAGTACATTCCTATCAAACGACTCCTCACATCAAAGCATGGATGTTTTATAGTATTTTATTATGGAAATGAGGAATCGATTGATATTTGATAATGACAAAAAATTTCATTCGGCAGTTATTAACAAAGCAATCTTAGATAAGAAGTTGTAGAATGAATCTCAAGAGAGAAATGAAGTTAATCAATCTCAAGAAAATCAAAAAGTTAATCATAGCGCCATTGAAGCTCTGCAAGATTTGTGGAATATCAGCAATAATTACTGTTGTGTAGTTGATGCTTCTTGGCGATCCACTCAAGAGAAAATAGGTACTGGTTGGATCCACTCAAGATTTGAAGGTGCTTTTTGCAGGAGACAACTTAGTTCTATTCAAAGAACTAAATGCCTTATTGGAATAACAAGCAAGGACAAATGTAGTGCCATTCAGCAATAGCTACGGCCACTAAAGACAAAAACTATCGAATCATCTACCTTTTGTTTACGAAAGTGCCAAGACTTGTTATTACTGAAGTAGATGAAATAGGTAAGATGACGCGAGAGCAACAAGTTAATTACGTTGTAACTTGGATTATGTCAATCTGTTTTGTTTAATATATCACGTTGCCAACAACAACAACAAAAAAACCAATATAATGAATAATCTAATAGTGAATTTATTTAATATAAAATAGTGACTAAAATTAAATATATAATGATGACAATATACAAATTAAGTAACTAATAAAAATAGAAAAAAATTAAAGGATATATTTACTTAAACATATAAAATATTATTTATATGTAAAATCCTTTTTGATGTAATATGATGATAACAAAACAGTTAATAACACTATTATACGAGATCAACTATATTATTTATAATACATAAAAATATGCAATTTTATTCTGTTATCCGTAATATTGTCGTAAGTTTACATATTATATGTCAAATATATTTATCGTATAATTCAGTTACTGATATAAAATAGAAAATATTAATTTAAAACTTTTAAATTAATATTATTTATATATATAATTGACATTAAATTATTTTATATAATAGTGAATATAATAATAGGTTATGTAAAATAAAATATGTTAGTAATAATATATAATGTTTTTAGTATGCTAACATATTAAATATCTAAATAATAAGTATATTAAATTAGTAAAGTAATAAATGTACATATAATATATAATGTATGCATAACTTACACAAAATATTCATCAATAATAATTACAGTAAAGGTATCAACGAAAAAAACTATTTAATTTTTTTGTTAATGGTATTGTCATTCTCGTCACCGATATAATTAACATGCTAATTAAAATTGTGTAACACAAGCAAAAAAACGTTTTAAATATTTTTCAGAATAATCATCACAAGATTTTTTGTCATCAGATTCAACAATATTATTTTGATGAGAAAGATAATAACTGAAAAATCATAGAATGGATGCTTGGGTATATAACATAGAAATTTGATTAGAAAAAAATTATAATATAAAAGGATAATAAACACTGTTCATTTTAGATCTAACCAAAAACAAATATTATATACATAAAATGTATATAAAATAAAAAGAAAGGCGATAAGTAAAAGTAACAGAGTAATCTTCTCTACAATAACACTTGTACAAAAAATTGTCAGATTACTCATTTAATAAAGTTTCTTAACAAAATATAATAGTAAAAAAAGGGAAGAAAAATGATAAAAAAGAGAGATGGCTCTTAAATAGGAGTTTTAAGAATTATGTTAAGAAACTTATTTCCATGTGTCAGTTCCTAAGTGGATGAGTGTTTTTATTAAATATTTGATTTAATTAAATAATTAAATTTTATTAAAATATTATTATTTAAAAGTTAAGATCCTTATTTTTAGAATCTTAAATCTCCCTTTCTTTTATACTCTTCTCTTTTCCTCCCAATTCTTTTGTACTCTTCTCTTTTCCTCCCAATAAATTAATAAAATAGTCTTTTTGTTGAAAAATTACCTAAATGAAAAATTAGACGAAAATTTATTGTATACCAATCTAGTCTGATAAATCCAAAATGTGTGCTTTTTACGTCAACGATTTAGAATTTGGAATACTGAGCACAAACACACAAAGAGAGAACACAGTGAATACTGAGCTGTGTATTTTCTGGATAGTTTGCATTTTATTATAGAAGAGAGTTTGGTTAGGAAATTGTTACCAATTGAAGTTGCAGTTGTGTTCGTTGGTTGCATGACCGATGAATCAAGGAAGATAAGATCTTTAGTAATAGTAAAATGGAATTGGTTTTTTGTAAGTGAAATGCGGATTTAAGGAGTAGAGAGACTAATTAACACATAGGACAGAGAATGGATGAGATTCTGCAAGTCATTGGGATAGAAACCAATCTCATCGAGCAAAACATGATAATGAGCCGGTCTTGAAGTTTCCTGAGAGATCACCAAGGGAAACATAAACGTAGAGTTGATTATCAAAATAAACGGGTGAGGACTGAAACTCTTAAGATTAAAGAAGCATCGGCTTTATTTGTTTAAGTCTAAACTTACTATTATTCCTGCATGAGCACACATGTAATAATCGTAGTTTGTCGGGTGTACAATCTTGGTGTCCACGACAGTTCCTGACAAACAGAAATTTTTTTATTATGATGAAAACTTTCTGAGAATAGATATTGGATCGTAGTGTGACTGATGCAGAAGACAAAAGTATTTTGCTACCTGCAGGAACATTTTGATTTTCATGACCTTTAGCTTGAAACAACTTGGTGCATGTGGTGTCTTTTCTGAGCCACAATGACAGTGAAATTTGGCACATCGGTTTCACCAAGACGTTGATTCGCCTGCACCATGTTAAATAAGCAAGCTGTCAATATAGATACATTCACTAGAAAAATAATGGAATCAGAATTTGATAGAAGCCAGAACCAGCCAAGGGACTTTGAAACAGAACCTTTATAATTTGGTCCAACTCAATGTTCAGGACTTGGTTGAACTGTGATTCACTTACTCCATCCCTAACAAATATGGCCATGATTCTGTAAGGATAAACTTTTAGATACTGGATGTTAACTTAAGAAAGATAAACTGGTACCTGAAAAATAATAATGTGCTTAGGCTTTAGTCCCTTGCTTGTCTGGAAAAATTGTACAAAAAATTAGTCATAGAAAAGACTTTTACGTATCTTGTGATATGTGGGAATTCACACAAGATTAATGTGAGAATTTTGTTTATCAATGAAATGTTGCAAGAGGACTCTATTCCCAACAGAGAATTGATGCCTCCAAGCTAGATTAAGACAGTAAAAGAACAGAGAACATTACAGCATTGAATTTCTCAAGTGTTAGCTTGGGTGGTTGATAATACCTTAGAATATAACTTCAGGAGTACACTGGTGAGATATTGGTCATTGATCTTGGTAGGGCAGATGCATTGTGTGTTAATCCCTGCTTCAGTGAGACAGACCTTCTTCCAGGGACCTTTATAGTATGCAAAGACCCATTGGAATCTTGACTTCATTTTTGTAATCAGTTCTTTCTACCAGTTCTTAATAGCTCTTGGTTCTAATTACCTTGTTGTTTATGTTCCACCGTCCGCTGCAAGGTAAGAACTCCACATTCTTTCCAATGTATACAGAAATGAAACAACATGGCTGTAAGAATATTAAAGAATGGGCATGGCGGCGCATACTTTTCTATGCACAAACAAAACATAAAGAGTTTAACCATTGGGGGATTGAACTTAGGAGTCATTTGTTTTTCAATAGAGATGCCACATCCAGCCATAAACTGAGGAAAAATACCAATATTAAGCGAGCTGGAGTGGAAGCCTCCAATACCTATTACGCCTCCCCCCAACATCAACAGAGTTCCTATCATTGTCGAAAAATGAAAATGCCTGTCTGACCAAAAGACATCCCCTGCACAATCAACGGTTTCTATAGTAAGCATCTATCATAATAATGGTCACAAAATGTAAATAAACGCACTTCTATTATATATACCAAGATAATCTCTGTCCGGTAGAATGTAGAAAGTATCTTTTTTTTAATGGAAACATACAATGTCAACAGATAGAACGATGTACCTTTCGGCTGCTTGCTGCCTTAGTACAATCTCAAGCACTCTAAGCACCTCGGCAATACTAACTTCAGCTATAATTAAAAAAAAAAAAAATTTATCAGAATGTCATGCTAATATTATTAGTTAACTAATTCATATTTTCGATTGGCTCAAAATTTTGAACCAAAACTTGGAACATCCATATTCTTTAATTATTTTTTTTTTTTACAAAAAACAAAATTAACATACTTTTCATTCCCAACCCCAATAGTTTATTGGACATGATAAGTATAAAACAGTTTTTTGATTAAAACGAAATAAAAATTTCATAAAAAAATGATGTGCTCGATTTTTCACAAAATCACAAGGTTCAAATAGGTGTTGTTGTGTTTGAAGTTTTATAATGACTACAAGAAGTTTATTAAATAAATACAACCAAAAAAATAAAATTGAACCAAGCCGGTTAAAATAATATTTGCACTTTGAAAAAATGACAACCACACGCGCTAAAACTAGCGCGTAGGTACCAACGTGTATCTTTTGTATCCTCAGAAAAGAACCACCGTGGATCCCACACACCTCCAGCCTTAACTCCTCCTCATCTCCGCCATACCCACCACTCTTCCTCACATTCCGATTTTCTCAAACTAACCCCCCTCCCCAATTTAATAACAGTCCAAGAAAATTTTTGATAGGAAAAAAAACAAAATTATGGAAGATATTTCGACGGATCCGCTTGTTCCGGCTGTGAAACCCGACCCGAGAACATCCCCCGTTGGCGAAGGCGCTAACCGTCATGAAAATGACAACGGAGGAAGCGGTGGAGACGGTGGTTCAGAGATTGGAGCTCTGGATCTGGACAAGGACTTGCTCTGTCCGATTTGTATGCAGGTTATAAAGGATGCTTTCCTCACGGCGTGTGGCCACAGCTTCTGCTATATGTGTATCATCACACACCTTATGAACAAGAGTGATTGTCCCTGTTGTAGCCAACACCTCACCAACAATCAGCTGTACCCTAATTTCTTACTCGATAAGGTTTCTTTCTAATTTTACTCTTAATCGTGTGGGTCGATTCTGTGATTCTGGTGGCTTAGCTTTTCAATTTTTGTCTCGGTGCTGCTCATTTAAGTTTTAGCTTGAATTGGATTTCTTTTTCTTTTCTTTTTTTTGTCTCGATTTTTGTGGAATAAAGGAAGCTGCTTGATATGTAAACGAATGCCGATGAAGTTTAGCTAACTTTGTGATGTCTCACAAGCATGTAATCGTGGAATTGTTCTTTTGCTGAAATTGAATTAGATACTTGGTTTAAGAAACTTTTGTATATTTTATCTATCTATCCCCGAAATGCAGCTTATTAAACGTTTTCTTTGTTCCATCTGTGTAGCTATTGAAGAAAACTTCAGCTCGGCATGTGTCAAAAACTGCATCACCCTTGGATCAGTTTCGGGAAGCACTACAGAGGGTCGGTTCCTGACAAGCCTTTATGTTCCACTCTTCCTCTTTAACTTGGCATTCTCACATTCATTATTGGAGTAAAAACTAATTCTCTGTCTAAAGTCACTTCTTTTGATCAAATTACATCCTGCTTTCATCCTTAGACAGGGATGTGATGTGTCAATTAAAGAGGTTGATAATCTCCTGACGCTTCTTGCCGAAAGGAAGAGAAAAATGGAACAGGAAGAAGCTGAGAGGAACATGCAGATACTGTTGGACTTTTTGCATTGTCTGAGGAAGCAGAAAGTCGATGAACTAAATGAGGTTGGTCTGTTTGAATTTTGAAGTAGCATCGGGTTACGTATTACTAATTATTCTTGTTGCTCTTCAAACTTGTTATTTTAGTTTCAAAGTGGGACTTCCGTGTGTACTTATGCATGTTATTTTATACTTGTTAAAGACGAAATACATCTTTGTATCAATAAATGGATCAAACTATTAGTGAGACTTAAATCACGAATGTTTTAGATGAGTTCTTAGAAACAAACGACAATATTTGGAATTCTGCCATTAATGTCGTTTACCCATTTTATTGTAGGTTCAAACTGATCTTCAGTATATTAAAGAGGATATAAATGCCGTTGAGAGACATAGAATAGATTTATACCGTGCTCGGGATAGGTATTCTGTGAAGTTGCGGATGCTCGGAGATGATCCAAGCACACGAAATGCATGGCCACTTGAGAAGGATCACAGTGGCTTCAACTCCGATTCTCTGAGCATAAGAGGGGGGAATTCATTAGGCAATTTTCAAAACAAAAAGGTAGAGGGAAAAGCTCAAGGAAGCTCTCATGGGATACCAAAAAAGGATGCACTGAGTGGATCAGATTCCCAAAGTTTGAATCAATCAACTGTCTCAATGGCCAGGAAGAAACGGATCCATGCTCAGGTTTGTTCTTTCTTGTCTGCTTAATGTCGCTGACGTTGGGATGGTAGCACAATGGCATTACTGTCTCAGATAGTTGTGTGTTAAAGAGGAAACAGATCTGATAGCGTTAGGCTCCAGTTATTTTTCTACAACAAGTACCATGGCTAGCCATTCTGCTCTTAGTCGGCTGAATCGACAGCTCAAGAAAATGAGGTTGTGGGTAGATTAAGGCTTGCATTATGGCGTCGGAGTGATTAATTTCGCATTGTTTGCATGAGAATTAGGAGTAGCGTTCTGGACTTTCTCTTTCTTGGTTAGTGATTGAAGCCGCTTCTTGTCTCTCTGATACTGGAGCAACAAAAAACCAGAGTTTGTAGACGTAGTAATGGTTCTATGAATTCTATTCCCTGGCATCTAAATATTTTCTATAGGTTTCTTAAAATGTCCTGTATGGTCCTTTGTCTCTATCCGTGATTGCTTGTTGATAGATAGACTTGATTGGCTAATTTCATTTGATTGTCTTGTCTTGTAGTTCAACGATCTACAAGAATGTTACCTCCAAAAGCGGCGTCAGTTGGTAGACCAACCACATATTAATCAGGAAAGTGATAAGAGTGTAGTACGGAGGGAAGGCTACAGCAACGGTCTTGCAGATTTTCAATCTGTGCTGACTACCTTTACTCGCTACAGGTTGTTTAGTGACTGTCCCTTTTCTAATTGGTACAGTCGTGCTTAAATGTGTTTCAAATCATCTGGATTTTAATTCCACTATTTATTTACAGTCGTCTGAGAGTTATAGCGGAAATCCGGCATGGGGATATATTTCATTCAGCCAACATTGTATCAAGGTGAGTTTTTTCTCCTTGCTCGTTATATCAGTTGACAGATAGCGTAACTAATGAAAGAATGTCCTCCGTCTTAGTGTCTATAACATATCAAAATATGCCCCTCAAGTGATCAAGTTCTGTTTAATTTATGGATAGACGCAATTACTACTATGGGATCCATTGCTGTAATAAATTCTAAGCCAGTGAATGGTAAGAAGAAGAACCTGCTGTCATGGCAGGGACAAGGTTTGTGTTGTCGACAGGCCACTTAAGAAGAATTTTCTAACAGATAGACCACTATGTTCTCCTTATCTGTTTCAGAAAATAAGTTGAAGCTGTTTTGCTGCCTTTTTTTGAACGTATCTCTTTCTCAGTAAAGGACAAAACATATATTTCAGTTGCCCCTGTGGCTCCATTATCTTGCTCTCCCTATAAGCATTGATTTATGGTCTTTCCGTAGTTTATGTGCTTTATGCTTTCCTTGAACTCTAAGTGAATGACCAGCTTGCTGAGACTTACTAAAAGAGTGTGTTGCTCCTTTTCAGCATAGAGTTTGATCGTGATGATGAGCTGTTTGCCACTGCTGGTGTTTCTAAATGTATAAAGGTTTTTGACTTCTCTTCGGTACGTTCAAAAACCTTGGAGAGCATTCATTTACATACCAATTAAATCATCTTTTCCAGAGTTATGCTCTTGTGAGACGGATCATGCATCTCAATTGTGGGAATACTTGACAGTGGAAACGAAGATGTAACATTTGTTGAAGAAAGTCTAGTTGTGATGCATGATAGTCATTTACATTTTGTTTTCTTAGTATTGCATAGAACAATGTATATCCAAGCTTCTAAATTACCAAATTGTTAGTTTTAGTATTCTGTCTATATGATGGACTACTCTGGGTTAGTTGAAGATGGCTGTGCATACTTTTCAGGTTGTAAATGAACCGGCAGATATACAGTGTCCGATTGTGGAGATGTCAACCCGTTCTAAACTTAGTTGTTTGAGTTGGAATAAGCATGAGAAAAATCATATAGCAAGCAGTGATTATGAAGGAATAGTAACTGTGTGGGATGTAACTACTAGACAGGTGAATACTTTACCCTACTAATCCAGCATCGCACCTTTAAGATATTCATTTCATGGGTTGTGCAATGTATCTAAATTTTTATTGAAACAACTGGTGACAGAGTCTTATGGAGTACGAAGAGCACGAAAAACGTGCCTGGAGTGTTGATTTTTCACGAACAGAACCATCTATGCTTGTATCTGGTAGTGACGATTGTAAGGTACCTCCAGTTTTTTGGTTTTCCAATTTGCATCTTGCGTAGGGCTTTTTCTTGTATGAAAAGTATACTACTTTTACAGATTCGCTAGCTCGTAAAAATACTTGGTCACGAATTTGTCAAAATTCTCTGATGAAACGGAGAATTACCTGCATGGTCATTAGTACATTATGTACGTGTGGGATTAGCCATATGATGCATTGAAAATCGTAACTTCATTTGCTGACCTTTTATTGATATTACTAGAAAAATATAGCTAGCTTTATTAGAAATTTAAGTGAATCTTTTGTGTTCTCTGGATTTCTAGTACCAGTTGCCACCTTTATAGTTAATTAACCCATTGTGATCTGTGTTTGAACCAGGTTAAAATTTGGTGCACAAGGCAGGAAGCAAGTGTGCTTAATATTGATATGAAAGCAAACATATGTTGTGTCAAGTACAATCCTGGCTCAAGCAACTTCATTGCGGTATATACTTTCATGACTTCTGCAACTTTGCATTTCAAATTGATTCCCTATTCATGTTGAGCCAACCGATCATGATCAGCATAACACTACCACATATCTTCATAATCTTTGATTAGATAGAGAGACTTAGACTTTAAAGCCTATTGACTTATTGCAGGTCGGATCAGCTGATCATCACATCCATTATTACGATTTAAGAAATATAAGTCAACCTCTTCATGTCTTCAGTGGACACAAGAAAGCGGTTTCCTATGTGAAATTTCTGTCCAACAACGAGCTCGCGTCTGCATCTACAGATAGTACACTACGCTTATGGGATGTCAAGGACAACTTGCCAGTAAGATTACTTCCCGAGCCAATCTTACGGATTGCATAAAAAGAAACAAGTCTTGGCTATGTTGTTCAATATTACTTTGCGTTTATTTCAGGTTCGGACATTCAGAGGACACACTAACGAGAAGAACTTTGTCGGTCTCACAGTGAATAGCGAGTATCTCGCTTGCGGAAGCGAGACAAACGAAGTATACGTATATCACAAGGTTCACAAATCTGGCTCCATTTTTGCAGTTATCATTTGCACATATTGAATATCTCGTTGCTCAAGTTTTGAGGATGTGGGATGCAGGAGATCACGAGACCCGTGACATCGCACAGATTTGGATCACTAGACATGGACGAGGCAGAGGAAGAAGCGGGTTCATACTTTATTAGTGCGGTTTGCTGGAAGAGCGATAGTCCCACGATGCTGACTGCGAATAGCCAAGGAACCATCAAAGTTCTGGTACTCGCTGCTTAATTGTAATAAATATTTTGAAAGATTTCAAGCTTCTCGAATCAATCAAACCAATAAATTTTACCATCTATTGTATTTTAGTGGGAGACTGGGAGTTATAGAGAAAAACAATTTGTCAAAAGTAGGGCTCATCATTTGGAAAGCAACGTTGTATTATAAATGCTTGACTTTGGATCCCTCAAGAAGAATTTGTATCAAGATGTAGATATCTCACGGTTCCTTAATTTCTATAGTTTAATTTATGGGTATAATCAAAATGCTGCGACTGTGATGAAAAGTCAAAACCTTGACTTACCTGCAAAGCGTCCAAATCCATGCAATAATTCATTAATATGTGTGCATGTAAAGCAAGATATTTGAAGAATTGTCGTGATTATATTAGTACTTAATATCTCTAAAGTAACTCATAATTATTGTGATTTGTGTGTTGTCGTTCTCAGTATACGGCCATATTAATACTATTGTAATAGTAATCCTTTTACATTTTGATACGTAACTCTGGAATGGCATGAAGCAAGTCTGTGAACATGCAAGCTATGGGAAAATCATCCCATGGCCAAAGTTTTTCTTCTTCTTAATTAATTCCTAAATAATTAGTTGGTTACATATTTCATTTGCTCATCCTAGTCACTATAATTAGTTGGTTTGATAAAAATAATTGCTATTTACAAGCTTTTCTAATTACCTAAGTTACGAAGTCTTTGACTTTGTATTTTGTAACTAATGAGTCAAAAACCTCTTTTGAGAGGAAACAACGACTTTTTCTCACAACGAAGGAGACACATGAATGTGTTTCTTCCCTTTAATTTGCTTAGATTATAATTGTAATTAATCAGATTGATAACGGAATTAGGAAGTTATACACTAATTATACTTGTATATGAAAATGAGATGTGGATAAGATGGTCATAAACTTTCTATATCTGTTTTTAACTTTTTAAGATTTAAATAGTTTTATTTGGAAACACGCAAAGTATTGACGTAGTAGCAATTTAATTTATTTAGAATATAGTTCGAAAGTCGCAGATTTAATTGGAGTTTTTTATTTGTTATGGTGAAAGCAATCGTTTCACGTTAGCCACATATATTTCTCCAAGTTCACATATCGTATTATAATACCTAAACATGTAGGTCGAGTTCCGCAAGCATATATAATATACCTATGAAATCTAAATGTGATTATATTCAGTAATCTAAAAGTCGTGTATAGATTAATTATATTAGGTAGCACAACATTTCACTAATACTACTAATTATTTTATACTCACAAACACGAGTCGTATGAATTTTTAAATTTAAATGCCGAAAACCCCATGGTTAATCTGTAATGGATAGCTCGGAGCCAACACCTTCACTAGGACTTTTTTGTTATGATATCTAATATAGTTATATACTCGAGATTAGTTTTATATTGTTCTTTAGAACTTGCGATTTTTGATATGACAAACAGAGAGTCATTATTAGTTAGACAATTTCTTGACCTCTTTTTTTATTAGTGCCGAACATTGTCAAAATATAACATACCATTATTTTTGTTTTATCTAAGAAAACCCCTTTACCAATATATTAATAAACAAATAAAACAGCTATTTAATCGGTTTTTTTACTTCAACTTTGTAATTTATACATAGTCCAGTTTAAAGTCTTTCGGCTAAAAAATATTTTATTTTGTTTTGTTTCCAAGATATTCATTGTACAGAAGTTATATATATATATACTTATTCCATTCTATTAGAAAAATGTAATTTTCATATAAATCTTAAAATAATGTATCCGTTTTGTATTCAAAATGATATTTAGCAATTTTGAATTGAAAATTAATTAAATATTATGTACACCATGATGATATTTTCTGAATAAAATAGCATTATTTAAAAATATATTGAAAAAAATAAATGATTAACAAATTGTTTTTGTGGAAATCATTTAACACTATAGTGATTATTTCTGAAATTCATTATAGAGTTCAAACATAGCACCTCAGATAAGTTGACAAAACAAAACAAAAATATTTGAAACTCAACCTAGCCATTGACAAATGTAATGAAAATTTGACTATATTAAACATACCAGAGTTGATTGATTAAGAACCATTACAATAAATAATAGGTTCTAGTAATCAACCATAGTGGTGGGCTACACAATTATCAACTATTCTCTCGTTTAACGGCTCTAGTTAACTTAAATAAGGTGAGAAAATGGTCCTCGTCACATATAAATTAATTAATTTGAAATGTATGCCCTAGTTTTAGTATCAGTAATCTTTTGCTCCATAAAATAAAAAACAATTATATATTATTTGCTCCATATATATAACAATGACAACTTATTGAGGATATTCAATTAAAGTTTGGTAGCAGAAGTTAAACAAAACATGGCTATTTGTAAAATTTTAAAGAACATAATATTTTTAACAAAAAAATCATAAACTTTGGGATTTCTTGTTTTAAACGAAAAAATTAGGAAATTTTGAGGAATAACATTTTAAAATGTTATTTTATTAAAATTAAAAATACCACCTTACAACATTTCTATAACAGTTTATTGAATTTTACATTTGTATAGCTTATTTTATGAAAATTTATAATCTTAGAAAACTTTATTGCTTTCAATTTTTAATAACAAGCATTGTTAGAAATTTATGAGATTTATAAAAATGTATATTATTATTCAAGTTTATAACACTGTATTTTTATAAATAATTTTATGAAAATATGTATTTCTATAAATGATGTTTTGAAAATACATAAAATAGTAACTAAAAAATGGAAATAAAAATTTTATTTCCTTAAAAAATATTATAAATTTAAAATCGTGTTTTTAAATTTTTCCAAATTTATTTTATTCATTGATCAAAATTTTTTATGTTATTTAAAAATATGATTTAGCATTTTTTGAAATAATTTTTAAATTACTCTTTGTGTTTACATAACAATGTTTAACAAATCATTTTGTACAAATAGCTTTATATCATTAGTTCAACTAGATAATTACCAAAAATTATATGTCGGATGACGTTTGAAATAAAAAATATTTTATAATGTAGTTTGGACTTAGAAAAATTATGGATTTTAACTTTTTAATAATATAAATAAAAATAAAATAATCTAACCTAAAAATGTTTACAAAAAGAATTTTTAAAAGACATTATCTCTTATTATTTTTTATTGTCGTGTTTGAATAGAAAAATTGTAGTAACAAAATAAAACCACTACTGTAATAATATAAATCTAATGAATGCTTAAGTTAATGGTCTATGTTGATAAAATGATGAGATTTCCATTTTATTTAATGTTTTTTATAGATTTGATTGTTTTATATTATTAAGAAAAACATTGAAAACATTTTAATTTAAAAACCATGGAATTTTGAGAAAATACTTAATGGATATTTTTCTGATTCCAAAAAAATAAAGAAAAATTATTTAATTAGAAACTTATATCTAAAATTATAATTGAAGAGAGAAAAGATTTGGATCAAACGTAAATGTTTTTTAAAGATATTTTTCAAGACTTCCAACTGTTATTTGAATGATGAAGAAGATGAGATATATTAATTTGAGCTTCTATTGTATCTTAAATTTTACTACTTTTTAATTAAAATATGGTTCTGTTTTTAGTTTACAATCTTTTAGTTTTTGATTTACTATTGATATCCCACATTGGAATAAGCGAAATTGTTCTGCTTCTCGTTATCTATTAATCCATTTTGGTAAACGGTAGTATGAATTAATTATTGGAAATAAAATATTTCTAGTACTAAAAAGATAGACATTTAAAAGTACACTCAACTATAAAATTAATTTTACTTTGGTTAACACATAAAACTTAATAGTTTGAGTTAATATCATATTTATAATCATCGAGTTTCAGCATGCATAATGGTTGATTAAAGAATAAGTGTAGTTTTAATAGTACATTAAAATAGTTATGTATAGATACAAATAAAATTATAATTATATAACACAAGTATATAGTTAACTATCTGATATCGTTTAACTTGGTTCCTCTTGAGAAAGTATATAATGTTTTAATAATTTTGTATACTTAGAAAATAGTGCGTTTAGACTTTAGAGAGATAAGCTATTGACGGCTCAACCTTCACAAGGTAAAACAAAACGAAGTTTTGGTTGCTTTTCGTGGAATATTTGAACACTTGATCCAAAATATCCATTAATAATAATTGCTTCACTTTCTTTATGAACTAATATATATTCTTACTAGTGAGATTAAATTGATTCTCATCCGCACAAGTAGTTTTCACAATTTATCTGCTGAACAGGTAATACAGTAAACTATCCATATGATTTTTTTTTTTTTGACAAACAAACTTTCCCATATATATTATAAAGAATAGAACTTTCTTATACAACTGAGAAGAGTAAATTAAAATAGTTTTTATCATTTCAAACGTGTATAATAAATAAATAATCATTAAAAAGGAATTTAGTTTTAGTCTAAATTTACGAACACGATGAAAAAGTTTGTTTAATTATAAACTTTGAAATGTTGAAAACAGTTTCTTTTTTTTTTGGAAGGGGGGAGAGGTTAAAATTTATATTTTTCATTGCGTTTGCCTATTTCTCCATCTATTAGTCTATTATTAATCATTGAAATATTCCAAAATCAAATAAAATCTAAATATTCTGTGATTGTTTGTGTGAATGTGTGTGGACATGTGAGAGGCATTGTTATAAGTCATCCGGTCCTACTTAGCTGATTCGACATATTCAACCTCAATTTATAAATAAGTTTCTTAACTTTTTAATTTAAATTAATTTATTTTAACAACTGAAATCTTTAAATTGAAATGATGAAACTATTTAGTTTATTTTTTCTTAAATATAAATTTTATCAACAATAAAGATTAATTTTTTTACATATATGCATAATAGGATCTATTCGCTCTGAAGATCTAGTAAACTCCAATTTTTGTTTTAAATCAGTGTATTTATTTATGGATTCAGTGATCCAAAAGACAATCAGACAATCAAATACACTAAACTCAGGAAATTATATAACAAAACATATTTTTTAAAATACTATTGCGGTTACATATTATGAGAACATTATTTAGCAAAGGTAGAAGTTGTCAAACATATATTGTATGGGAATAGGTTACGTATATGACCATATAATAAGAGTTTTTTTTTTTTTTTTTTGTCAACCAGAAAATGGTGAGAGTTAATTAGGTAGATGACTATAGGCTTTATATTTCCAGAAACACACAAAAATGCAATGCTATTTTAGCACCATATCTTACCCTAACCGACATGGTATATTTAAAAATTGAAAGTTATTTAAAAGTATAGCATCCCTGATTAGTATTAATCAAAAATTACAAAACTTTTGTTTGTTTTTAAAACTAATTGCACTTTATGTTGTTAATTGCGAATTAAGAATACTAATTTTAGTTAAAAATAAACGAAATTTCATTCTTGAAATAAAAATATATTCGAATACTTGTGTATTTTGTCATCAATTCACACTGTTGCAGACAAAGAATATATATCTAGACATAGAATATATTTATACGATATGATTTTTTAGTCTTGTCCTTTTGGTTTGAAGAGAGGTTAGAATGATTGGATCGGCTTCTCTTCTCCTCTTCTCTTCTTCTCTTCGTCTTCCACAGTGACCCACTTAATTGAGAACCGAAAATAATTGGAGAGATAGGAATCTTTTCTCATAAAATTCCCACTTACTAATGTTAAGTCACTTAAGTGGAACAATAATTTAAAAACTTAAAATAATATTGTTTTCACCAAAACTCTTTTTCATTTGACCAATTTAATCCTAAAAATAGGAATTACTAATTATGTCATTCTGCCATTCGCTATCCTAGGTGTTTCCCAATAAGTATAGCTCGACATTATATTCTATATATAATTTCGTTTATTTTTAAAGTTAGGGCGATTTCATTATAGAGGATTTAGACTGTTTTTACAAATTGTTCAACTTTTAGCACCTCAAGGTGATCCAAATAAATTTATGTAAGCCTCTTAAGCATGTATTTGAAATAGTAGGAAAAAAACATTTTATTAAAAAAAAAAAAAGATTTCAATAGTAATATCTGTTAAACTGTGTCCTCAAGTGTAACGATATGGTGTTAACAACATTACAAGAAGTTTAACTAAGCATCTAACAAAGAATATATGTTCACTCACTTTTCCTTGATTAAACATGTCGTAGAATCTCTTTACCAGACCAATATTTACATTTTAGCGAAAGGACAAGAACCATTTGGTCTTCTTATTGGTATCAACCAAGTGAGGTTATATGTTCTCTTTTTCAATACTAAGGTTTTTATTTATAATTCGTAAATTAGCGTGGAATGGTTAAATTATCCACTATTTTATTAGATATTTTTTTTATATTTTTTGTATTTTGTCAATCATAAAATTATTAGAAATCCGAGAAATTGAGCCAGTTTGGAATCGTGGATAGAAAAGAAAAAAAAATGTCTTTCAACTCTTGTTTTCCAGACCAATAAATCAATAGTACAATTGAAAGTTCAGAAAATTAAAACAATATACTAAAGAAAAACTGAGACTTCAAAACAGAAAAACTAGTTAGTGTAAATATTTCACTTATTAAAAATTTATTGATATACTATATATATATATATATATATTTACTAATACAATATACAGTTTAATTTATTTTAGTAATCTTAAATTTATTTTTAATTAATAATATAGTAAGTATGAGGAGTTATTATCCATTTAATTTCAAAAACGACTAAACATGATGCAACACATGAAAAAAATATTTCTAAGAAGTATATATATTTGGATTTCCTACATCGAAACTCCACTATGTTGGAGCTTCTACAGAGATATCAATATTTTCCTGAGTCTCAACCCAATTTAATTACAACTAAGCCTTTTCCTTGCATTGATTTTCTAGTTACTAATCTTTTTACATTTTAGTATCAGAAAATCTTTATAAGGACACACTATATCATTTAAAAAGGTATTCTGGCTATTTTTTTTTGGAAAATTATCATTAATATCGTAGAATTTTTGTCATGTATCTATCGATTGTCTTTAACATCATTTTCAAAACCATATTGAAACATCGACTTCGTTTTAAGACCAACATTGATCGCGACGTCTTAACCAAAGCTTAGCTTACTTCACAGTAATCGAACCTTACACATCGGAAAAGCTACAGTGGAACCCGATATTCATGATTTTGAATCCCAATAGCAAATCATTATATTCAAACAATATCATTAGAACTTCACTAAAAAATATTAATTTTGTAAAATAAAATGAAACAAAAGAATAAATTATATCGTTTATAAAACTTTATAGAATCGCGAGTCATGACTTGCCTTTGTACCATATATATTAGTACCACACAAAAAAAACAGAATTATTTTTGGTCTTTATTTCATATCTAAATTTAATTTTCGTAGCTTAAAATTATTATTTTGCATGATATTCTTATTTTCTATCAGTTGTATTACCAGTCATAATTCAGTAATTAAAAAATATTTAATTTCTCTTTATAGAAGTCTTAATTTATAGTTAGATCGCGAATGAGTTTGATGGTGACTCTAATTGTAATGCATCATAAAGCGTCTTAATTCACCATGAAAAAACCTTTTAGATGAGGCTTTGGATCTTTGTTTCGGCATGTTCGAATTCCGTTTGGAAATAGAATTACAAAGCCACTTTATTGGTTAATAACACATACACATATATACATACATATATATATATATGCATGTTTATCTCAGAGTGATGTTGAAGGTTAATCGACAAAAAAAAATTGTGAACTTTTTGTCTTAAAAGGTTTGTATTATGAACTTTTTATTAGTAACCTTGTTTCATGAGCTTTTTGAGACAAAAAACTGAAAAAAAAAATGAATTCACTAAAAAAAATGAATTCAGATATATATGATACAGTATAAAAAAAAATATGTGAGGAAAGATTATAAAATTTATAGCAATATATACTTGAATGGCTGTAAATTTATCGAAGCAACAATTGAACTAATGTTATATACGTAAATTGTAAATTGACACAAAATTTAATTATAACAAAAAATAATATAATTGCAAAAATTAGGGTTTGACTGTACATTCTTAACATAGTGAGCTCTTGACGGTATGTGGAGCCCCGCTCAGCTCGGGCCCCAATAACCTTTCCCAAATCTGAAGCATATTCCACAGAATGTGCCTTTTCAAATTTCCCATTAGTTATTTCATTTTTTCTAGTTCATCTTATTTATACCTATTTATTTTTAGCGAGGACGACGAAAAAAAACCGAATTAGTACTAATAAGAAGAACCACAATGATGATTTATGAATTTAAAAAAACAATATGAAAAGAATAATAATATATATCATTTGGATTTTTTAAAACTTGAGAAACTCTTTCGCTTCTAGAGACCCTATTAAAAATTATCATTGTATCATACCAAAAAAAAAATATCAATGTAGTTGATCTAATGTTTCTCCTCATTTTCAATATTTTCTGTAATTGGGTCTTTTAAATATGCAAATTTAATTCTTTAAATCAAGCAATTTTCAATCTTCATCCATGATAACACTTGTAAACTATATTTGTTTGATTGTCTTTTCTTATTAGCTTACTACGGTCATATTCAACTGTTAAGTAACAAAAGATTATATATCCATCTCTATAAATATTTTCTAAGTTTTGGCTTTATAGTTTTATGTTGTGAGTATTATAGAAGACAATAACGTGACGTGGATGACTCAATTAATTAGCAGTTCTCGACTATTTAAACATTAGAGTGGAAACACATTCAATCACTTATTAAACCAAGCTATAAGTTTTTAGTTTCGGAATTTGAACGTTTGCTTACATATAATGTTACAGCAGGATGTCAAAGTTGAATAATATTATTGTTTTCGTCGATTAGATATGATCACATGAACATTGATCTAATATTGTTACAAATTTCTTAAGGGAAACAACTAGTGATGATGAGAGTCCATTCAATCTTTTATATATGTCTTAAAAATAGTAGGTGAACATTTCTTAATTGTCAGCTTAATTTTGTTATAATAACAATTTGGTTTGTAGAGATTTACATATCTTAAATTACGAGAGGTGATAATACTAATACAAATCACTAAACTCCATTCACCGGTTTTATCATTTATAAGATACATATTCTTTACATACACAAGAGAGCATAACATTGATAACAATCTTAAAATTAATAGACACTAGCTACTAATTAACATCTAGCAGATTATACGAAAACATAAGACGATTGGAAATGTATAAGTGATTAAACCCTAAAATCAAAGTAATTAATACAGTATAGCATAATTATTTAACGTAAAATAATTTATAATACATATACAGTATGTTAGTTTGACAAAATAGACAGATATATTCGAATTCTTACTAATTTTTATAATTGGTACAAAATAAAATGATACATGTCTAATCCTTACCGTAATACTACCAATCCAAACCTTATATTAATTTGAAGCGAAAATAAATACCGTCTAGTATATACTATAAATTCAAACGAGTTATCCATTGAGGAAACTCACATATAGAAGCAATTACAAGTTTTTAAAGGAAACTTACAGATAGAAGCAACAATATACTGACATGATTCGGTCGGGTCATAATAGAACTGACCTAGATACGTCCGCAAACCATTACCACAATTTCCTTTTTTTAGTATAACATTTTATTGCAAAATTAATATTACACTTACATTATACGTTTTTTTTTTAATCAAACTCATAATATATATATATATGTATTGATGTCAGCAATTTCATGATTTTATTGGGGTGAAAAAGGTTTTGTATTTTTACTCAGATTAACTTAATTTCTATGCTGATGAAATACGGTTCACTTCTTTTGTACCTCGATTTCAATAAAATCGTGTTCACCATAGTTTGCAAAATAGAGCCAAAAGCACGAATGAAGTTAATCCTTTGGTAAAAAAAAAGCATGAATGAACTGTATTCTTTTGGAATGTGTGAATTAAATAAATAGCTTGATATTATAAAATAATGTATTATCGAGTAAAATAATATGGTAGTTGTTTAAAATACTTGCGGGATCTTAAATTGTGTACACACAAAAAAAAATTAAACTTGTAAACGATTTTGTCATATATATATATATATATAATATTCTTAAAACTCAAAAT
The DNA here is from genome assembly GCA_039880935.1 of Streptanthus diversifolius. Taxonomy (NCBI): domain Eukaryota; kingdom Viridiplantae; phylum Streptophyta; class Magnoliopsida; order Brassicales; family Brassicaceae; genus Streptanthus; species Streptanthus diversifolius. The sequence goes on along the minus strand of JAXGFM010000022.1, from coordinate 17,158,310 downwards.
AACAATATGTAGAATTTAACTATAAAGTGCGTAGTTGATAAAAAAAAATATATTGCGTATACTTGTATTTAGTTTTACATTTGAAGAAGTATTATTTATGTTTTACATCATGCATTATAATTTACGATTAAATAATTTGAAGAAGAAAAAAACGCAAGTCTCGTTCATCATCTCCTCCAAATTTTCTTTCTTTTACTTTTCTTTTATCGCTCTAATAAAAAGTCACAAACAGCGACAACATAAGTTTCTCTCTCTCTACAATGGCGAGTCTATATAAAGCAACAAGGTCGTCGATTCATAACGACCATCTCCATTACTTCTCCATAAACAAACCAACCGACAGAGATAAAGAGAGATCTTGATCACTTAAATTTTTCTTTCGGATTTAAACACTTTTGATAGAACCTATCTCTTTCTTTGAGGATGAAACTGATTGAGAAGACGATGACCAAGTTTATCATGGCGGAGGAGGAAGAAGAAGATGGAAGCGAGATCTTCCGGACGATCCAAGTAGCTAAAGTTGACCGGAGCAACAACCTATCTCCGCCGCCGTCGTCTGCTAGTGATTCTGCTGCTTCCGCTACACCATTGCTAGAGATCCCCGGCCTCGACGAGCTTATCTTGATTCCTCCGTTGAACTTCGCCATGGTCGATAACGGTATTTTCCGGTCTGGATTCCCGGACTTGGCTAACTTCTCCTTCCTCAAGACTCTTGGCCTTCGCTCAATCATGTAAGCATTTCGATCAGTTGACTGTATATATATATATATATATATCTTGGATATAGAAAACATCGGAATTGTTGATTTTTAGGTTTTTCTTTTTCTTTTTCTTGTTTGTGTCAAAGATGTTTGTGTCCAGAGGCGTATCCTGAGAACAACATGCAGTTCCTCAAATCTAACAAAATTAAGCTTTTCCAGTTTGGCATTAAAGGCTACAAGGTTTGCGTCTCCTTTTGCTTTTTTTTTTCTTTTTTAATTTTATTGGCACTCTCTGTTCATACATGTCCATTTCTATTTGCTTGATCATTGGCTTTGTTCTGTAATCCTGGTTTTGCGGCTTCAAGTTGTTGTTTACAACCTGAGTTTGTATAGAGGAGATTATCAGAATTGAAAATTCATATCTTAAAATTTGCAGTGTCTCCCAGGATTAGAGAACGAGGTTTGGTTGCATCTTTGGAACTCTAAGCATCAGAAAGAGGGTTCCTATCCAAATGGAAATTCGAAAACTTCGGTATTAATATGAATACTATTTGGATGATGGTTTCTAATCATAGTCTAAATTGCTGAATGCTGCTTAACTGTTCTTTAAGCCTACTGTCTGATCACTTAGTTGCATGTTTACTTCAGAGTGGTCACTATCTTTGTCATGTTACTTATGATTTAGACTAGAAAGATGGCAGTTCATGTGTGACTCTTTTTAGAGATTATTCTAATCCACTTTTTTTTTATATATATGACCTTTCAAGAAAAGCGTACACCATCCTTTAATGCTTTTTTCGAAGGATGCTTTCTTGGCTTTGTCACCATTTACTTCATGGCCCCACTGTTTGTTTCTTCTTACCTTCCATCAACCACCACTTGGTCCTTTTAACTGTATATTTATAAAAATTAGATAATGGGCTGCGTCAAAGAAATACTGAACTGCTTAATACAATTGTTGTCAGAGATCCACTACTCGAAAGTGTTTACTTTCCTTTGTGTGTTTTCATTGATACTGTGTTTCTTGGTTCATGTTAGTTGCGCGTGCACTTTGCACGCATGAATGGTATCTTATGTAATCTTGAGAAAGAAAAGAAAAAAAAAAAGTGTTTCTTGAGGCAGCACAAGTTGTAGTTGAAGTAGACAAATACTTTTTGGCTTTGGTGGTGAAAACTTGGAGAAAGTGACTTGTCGAAAATGTGTTACTGGTAAAATTATCCACTTATGAACTGGTGGTAGGTATGTATCTAAACAAAGTTGGGAGTGTGAGAGTGATAGATGGTTTAGTTGCTGTACATTATTTAATACCTACCTACTTGAGGTTGCTGTACTCTATGTTTTATGTGGCTTATGTTTGGATGAAATGACACTTAGTTTCAAGGGAATGTTGTTAAGGGAGGTAGTAATAAAAAAAAAAATTGAGCGTTGAGTCGTTAACTAGGTTCCTTTATCGTTTTTTTACATTTCTAACGCAGCCATAAGAAGCCAATCAAACATGTTACTTTGTTGAAACACACTTTGTGATGGGGCGGCTAGTTTAACTTCATCTAGATCATCTTTATAGACCAATATGCTGTTATGGTAGTGATGTTTCTCTCTCCAACAAATTCAGCAGCCCTTGTATATTGTCAATTAAGCTTTTAGATTAAAACATAGTAGGTAAATTAAAGTGGCTTATCATATTGTTATTAGAGTGATTTGACTAGAAGGGTATTGGATATTCTACACTCATATTTTTGTTTGTTGCGTCTCTCTTGTTTAAAGCTTCTTCTCGGCTAAGATTCCTTATGTTGGGTGTGACATCTCTTTGATTTTGTGATTATTTTGGCTGTGCCTAACTTTTAACATACGAAGATAGAATATACCCTACAGCTCTTTTACAGTACTACTCTATGGAATAAGGCAAACTAATCCTGCTTTCTGATCAGTTTAGGTCTCGAAGAAAAAATATATATAGCCGATAGTACTCGACTGATTCATTATAATCTGGATAACTCTCTGAAAGTGTGATCATTTTTGCAGGAGAAATTTGTAAATATCCCAGATTATAAAATCCGTGAAGCACTTAAAGTCCTTCTCGGTACGAATCATAAAATTCCTATAAGACATACTTACGTAGAAAAACATGTTTCATGTTAAACTTATGTCTAAATAGTCTTTTCATCTGCTTTCTAATCTTCAGATGAGAATAACCATCCAATTCTGATTCATTGCAACCGAGGAAAGGTATGTAAGAGTTTGAAAAGCGCCAAATCTTCTTAGAGACGAGATTCATATATTTTTGTTTTGAGTTATGATGATGATATTGCAGCATAGGACAGGGTGTCTTGTTGGGTGCATGAGGAAGCTCCAAAAATGGTGCTTGACATCGATATTCGACGAGTACCAGCGATTTGCAGCTGCTAAAGCTAGAGTTTCAGATCAAAGGTTCATGGAGTTGTTTGATGTTTCGAGCTTCAAGCATATACCAATGTCTTTCTCTTGCTCTAGTAGCTAAGGTCGAAGAAGAAGCATCAAACAACAACAACAACAACAACGTCCAATCTTTTGGGTTTGATTGATCAATCAAATCGGTCAGTCCCTTGAGCCTGTTTTTTCGTCTTTATTCTTAGTTGAATAACAAAAGGAGGAGTTCATCATGAGTTTACCAGAGGAATATCATCATCATACCTTCTTGTCTTTTTGTCTTTCTTTCTCTTTTCTCCTTAAATCAATCAGATAATAACTATAATAATTGGAAGAAGAAATAATAGATTCCTTTTCTTTTGATTTTTATTTTTTTTTGTATGCTAATAATGTAATGTATTCATATGTACTCAACTCAGTGTAACCATTTAGCTATAGATCAATATAATTATAGATACATTAATACTTTAGATAAACTGAAAATGTTCACTAGATAATAAATTCGAAATACACAATCTACGAAAATCTGAATTAAAACAAGCTTTTAATCATCAAGATAAAGCTCGTGTAAATGATTGCGCGAAACTATAACTTGACCTAGCAAATGAAGGTTGACTACTGGGTTTGAAAAACGATGGCACATGAACGACCAAGCATCTCCTTGATGAGTTACATCCGAGTCACAACAGCATACCGTTCAGCTTCTTCTTCAAGCCCGTTAACGGAAGGCATTGCATATGAGATTTGACGGCGAGGATGGAACCTCCTTGAAGTGAACGGTTCGATCTCAGCGTCCGTCGGGTAAAGAAAGCTTCGAGTAGCTTCGTTAACGGAAGGCATTCCTCTAACGGCGACAGCACCGAGTCCGGTGTGAATAAAAGGAACAGATCCTTTGAAGAATTTAGAATATTGATGCATAACCATAGATGTGTAATGAAACCAAGTTCCCGAGACCGAAGAGATTTGAGAGCGAAGTGAAAGGAGCGGTTTTATCGGCGGCATTGACACGTGTGAATCCGGCGAAGATGAAGTTCCAGAAAGCTCTTGCGGAGGCGGATTGCTGACGCGTGGCGAATAGTGAACCGCATAACTGGGGACCGATGCGATTCTGTAATGCCTCGAGAGAAGACGTTACTGTACCACTGAAACTGAAAGCAATCGTCATCATTGTTGTTGTTGTAAGTAGCGAAGTGGTGAAGCTGGTCGAGGATGATGGCAGGTATAGGGATCTGCCTTGCGTAATCGGCGTTTGGGTGAAACTCCGAAGCGTTCCATAAAGAAGTGAAGTGAGGCATGTCGAAGAAGCGGCCATTAAAGGAGGCTAGAGATTGGAAGAAGGAGACTAAACAGTACATAGATTGAGGAAATCGAGTTCGTTCAAGATCTGAGCGTATTGGTAAAAAGATCCTTTGTCTTGAATTGACGAAATTGTGAAGTTCCAGAGGAGAGAGATGTAGAGCTGCGAGATGATGGGAAGCCATGAAGGAGAAGATTGGAGAAATTGGGGAGTGGTGAGCATTAGCTGATCGCAAATTCCGAGGACGTGGAATATCATTTCAAAGCTAAATCAGAGCAAAACAAGTAATAAACCGACTGAAAAACAGATACCGGTCCGTCCCGTATCCAGTCCTAATCTATCATTTCCGGTTTAAAAAAAAAAAAAAAAATCAAGATTTTGGTGTTGACGTCTATGCAGTGTGCAATTTCCTTCTCGTATCTTCTCCCTGCGAATCTTAGGTGTGAGAAACGCAGATAAGCCAAAAAATGAATTTAGATTAAAAAAAAAAAAGTATGAAAATTTATGGCATGGAGAGAAAACTCACTGTACGTTGATGGTTTTTTGAAGACCTCCCATGTTTTGAGTTTCTAGAATCCGATCTCGAGGTTATTCCATGTACCCTATGAATAAAGTCTTGTATGTGATTATATATACTGCAAATTAAAAAAACCATAATAAGCACACTCATATAAATGTCAGAAACTGGTCACAAAGGAAAGTCTAAATGTATGTAAGAAGCTACTTTACCTAAGCCGATGTCTGTTACAAGCAGCAAAGAAGGCTACAAATCCGTTCAATATACTCTTGACAGCACGAAAAACCTGAAAAATATTGAATCCAGAGAAACACAATTAGTAATGACTCAAGTTGTAAGGATTCGGATTTCTTTTCATTGTACTTGGCATGGTTTACCGACATGAGAAAAAAGGTCGTTCCAAAGTGTACGCCACATGGAGACTTCGTATGTCTTCACAGCTGCTTGAGAATCTGATGCAAGCTGCACTATGCTGCTCATGTACCGCCACAAGTCTCCGAGAACATCGAATATGTATGAGAAGGAAAAAGCTAAACCGTTGGCCAATGCAACAACCACCCTGATCGGTGCATATAACACTTCCCATAAGATCCAGAAAAGAGGCAGCAAAACAGTATTTGCTGCACCATCGGAAAGAAAGAAAAAGATGAGGATTTTGATTATATGCTTAAAGATGAGAAAAGTTATGCTAAAGCGAATGGTTGTTTTACTTACTGACGTTCCAAACTAGTGATACTATAAACCAAATGGGCAAAAGCACCACGTCTACTACATCACCAACGAGATTGCAACCAGACTCGATCACTATCCAAACCACTGAAACCAAGCTCTCCACTGTTTCCGCCAGCGAATTCCATAATGGCAGGAGCAAACCAAGAACATCTAAAAGAGGATTTACCAGAGGCATTATGAGTAAAGAAACAAATGACTTCATAGCACGTGCCATTGTCAGAGCCCACTTGACAGCTTTCTGAAAGTTGTGAAGAAACAACATCGTTCCCAAGTACTTTATCCGTGACACCATGTCCCATGTTTCAACCCAATCAAAGAGTGGTCCGCATAGCCGAGATGCAGTGGCCTTTAGAACGGGGACATTTTTGTACAGGTCATAAAACCCAATCACAACGGTGACGACTGATATCATCACATATAGTGCTCTGGCGAAAAGGCACATCCAGGGTCGATAAACATGGCAAAAGCCGGGATAAGACTGCAGAAACAAGACCCATGAAGGAAGACCAGCTTCAAGTAAAGTAAGCAAGCGTATGTCAGCCATTATAACCTCTCGCAATTTGAAGGGCAGATCCCGGTCACCAAACCTAACAAGAACTAGGACATCTTTATACTGGGTTGCTTCAATGATGTTCTCACCATCAGGTACATGGCTTTCCCAGTGGTCGAACGAGTTATCTTTTCTTTTGGGTGTTTCCACATAGTCAACTTCAACTCCGGTGCTGATTGACTTAGTTACTCTTCTTTTCTTGTATGGTCCAGTCAGAGGCGGTGTGTGAGGTTCGTTTTCATCATAATCTGCAGTAGAATGGTCAACGCTGAAGACACTTCTTGAGCAGCAAGGAGAGTCATTTTCAACAGAAACATTGTCACTACCGAGGTTGTCGTCATCATCAACAGGAGAAGTTTTTGAGAAATCCGCTTCAGCGTCATGAAAAACCTCCCCTGAAAGAGTTACAATACTGTATAGGCTTATTTGAGCTTGAAAACAATGCAAGGCTAAAGCATGCAAAGATGTATCACCAACTAAAGAAAATTTGCCTGAGGAAAGTAATTTCAAAGCTAAATCAGAGCAAAAGAAATCCTTTATGAAAACTGATAATACCTTTAATTGCATCAAGATATTCCCTCAAGCAAGATCTTTCAGCTTTTGTTCCAGAGAACCACTGAGACATATTTGTTACAGCTTGACCGATACACTCAAACTCCCACCTTCGCATCAACTTCGCTTCTACAGCAAGAGATGTGTCTGTCTGCATAAAGATCAAAGTAAGAAACAATAAAAGCACACAATGTAAGACCAAAACAAATGGAGTGTTGCAAGGAGTACCAGTAGCTCGTTCAAGTAATTGATCCCCCTCACATTATCCCATTCAACTTCAAACACGATGAAACCGTACAAGGTCTTGTGCAACTGCTTGTTTAGAAACAACGAGCTTTGCAGTTTCTTTGCAGGTAATTTCTTCTTAGAAAACGTCGCGGCATCGATCAATGAGAACCATTTCTTAAGCTTCTTCGTTTTCCTACTGTTGGGATGGGAACACGCCTCTTTAGGCTTCTTCTCCTCCTCTTGCTTCTTCTTTTTCTTCTCCTCTCGACCTTTCGTGTTTGCAAAAGGGGAGAGTCTGGACTGCAAGCAAAAATAGATGGGTCACTTGATCACATTTTTTCACTTGAGCGACAACGAGAAATACTTAAACCATCTTTTACAACCTTTGTAACCATTAGTTGCCAGAAATGAGCCGATCGGGTGCCAGGATTCAACCATGGCCGGTTGTCCACCAATATGTAAATCTTCTTGCTTTTATTGCCCATGAAGATACTGAGATCAGAAAGATATGATTGAAAGTCTCTGAAAACAAACACGCAAGTATTTTCAAGTTAAGAGCTTTGATGACAAAAACGAATCACCACAATGAGATTCAGGGCAAACACATACGTAATCTTATTGTGCCTTCCACAGAGAACAGAAAATCATGAAACTAGACAAGAGAATTGCTAGAGCAAAGTGCTTCAACTATAATTCACTTCACAGGGAGATGTTTAAGACATTAACACCAAGAATTGATACTGATTCAGACTCAGGAAAGAAAATATAAAAGCACGCGATCAGAATTCTACAGGCATTCAATTCAATTTACAATTTATATCAAGAGAAGAAAAAAGGCTACTGCTTATAATGCAGAACTTTTAATATAAATTGTCAAAATCAAAACAAAACCTGTTTTGTCTGGAAGGACAACGTAAGCTTTCCTTTTTAAAAGGTTCAACAATGGCTGGAAAACAAGACTTCACAAAAGCAAACACAGAACAGGAAAGTTAGTATTGTCCTTGTAAGACAAACAGGTCGTCCATGTTCATAGAGAAAAAAACAGCAGAGAATCATTGATCTCTGAATTTTACAAAATTTTGGATTCCAAACAATTAAAGAAACCGAATCATAACATTAAGAAGAACAAAAATTGTGATCAAAGAGCGAAAGAAAAATTTACCCGATCTGGAGACTCGTCAAAGGGAAAACACATTTAGTTTCATCAACATTCCCCATCTAAACCGGATGATTGCACTCTAATCTCCAATTAAACGTCAAATTGACCTCAAAATCACTGAACCAAAAAGAAAAACGAACAAAACAGTTGAAGACAATTTCGTCATCATCATACTACACCGTCGGATTCTCCACAGAAATCACAAGAACTCGGCTACAAAGAGAAAAATAAAAGGTGAAGCAAATTACCGTGGAGGATTTTCTAGAATATAAAATGGTGGATGGTAAAAAGACGACACATTAAATGTATGGAGATTTGTCGAATTTGTAACAAAAAAAAAAGGAAACTTTGAAAAGATACAGAACTAAGGAAACTCAGACGCAAAAGAAGAAGAAGAAAAAAGAGCTCAAATCGAACAAAATCGAAGCAAAACCACCACGCCGTGGCTACAATGGATCAGAGAAAATATAAACCTTTATTAATGTAGCAACAATTACGAAGAAAAAAAAAAAAGAAACAGAGGCTTATCATGGAGAGAATCAGCAAAACCCATAAATTCAAATTTGAAGAGAGAGAGAGAGAGAGATAGAAATTGGGTTTACTTGAAATGGAAGATGTGGCGAGGAGAGAAGAATATCTCCAAAGAGACGGTCTCAGAGGGGGAAGGAGAAGGGTAAAACGGTAAATGGATAGCCGAGGAAGCCGGAGAAAAGGGGGGGGGTTGGGTTTGTGTGTGTGTTGTTATGGCGCCAGGGGGGTCGTCGGTTTTTATCTCACCGGTCCAGTTTGATCAGACAGAGATATACAGAGCTTATGGAAAGATAAATAAACGCGTGGGATAAGGTCCTTCTATGGCAAGCGCGTGTAGTTTTTTTTATTTTCAGATAATTACATAAAAGGTCCGTTAATATTAGATTTCTCACAAAATACCCACTTAAAGAATCTCTTAATTTTTGGTCAACTAATTAAGAGTTGAATGGAGAAAATGTTTAATCTCATGATTTTCATGGAAATTATAATGAAAAAATTAAAGACATGAAAATAAGGAGACATTTAAGTAGGTTGTATTTAAGGGCTTTGGGTGTGTCTTGAAGAGCGTATCATCGTCACATACACGAATATTCATCGCTTCTGGATGGATGGATGGATACATAAATTGCCTGCAGATATTAATTCGTTTAGTTGAACTGCACAATAAATAAGCGAATATACATTTTTGAAACTATATTGTCTCATTTTTTGGAGAAGAATAGTAAATTAATCATCAAAAAATAGGAAAATATATCTTTACCGAGATGGAACCTAGCAAATACATAAATGAATGCAACTGACTTTAGTTACCTAGAAACTTGTGTTTTTTTTTGTCAGCAAACTAATTTCATGAACTCAATGTCTGGCATATCATCTTAACTAGTTAGGTTATTTGACGTGTTATTGTCTGAAAATTATAGCATGAATTTTAAGAATGTTTTTTAAACAGTAACATTGTATTGAAGCAAAGTACATATGCTTTTTCTAGTTTTGGTTTATGGAAGAATTGAAACCAAAAAAAGGGAAAATAATTTGTTTGGGGTTGGTGTTATAAAAGGCCACGCGTTCTGGGCGCGTGAGAATATAGGATGTGGGGCCAATAAACAAAACAAATCAACATTTTTGGACGTATGTGATCGATTTTGTTTCAAATACAAAATTCACGATAAAATATAGAGAGCTCGTGGTGGGTCCTTAACGCCGCTTTATAATTCTATCTACATCTTCTGGGAGCTACGTAATAATTGAGAAACCAATGCAAGTGCTCTTCTTTCTCAATAATCTACTATAAACCTATCAATTGCATTATTGCGAATATCACGTTACATGCATTATAGCATATAACAACAAAAATGTGTTCTTCGCTCATCATGAGTTTTGAGATTATTCAACTACTTTTTTTATTTCTTCATATGTAATAAATTTTCTGATAAGTTTTACATGGAATAACCGAAGTGCTGCCATGTCAATATATCAACAGAAGTCGTATCATACCTAAATTTTGGTCGAATTGATAGTGTCGTATACTCTTCTAAAGGAGATATTTCATAAATGACATACTAAACCGTAGTAATGATATACTAGTATTTGATAAGACAATATGTACTAGTATATAATAATTCAGTTCGCATCTCACAAAAATAGATGTTGAATGATTCAATTGGTAAACAAGTTATTATGTCATACTAGTCAAAATTTGGGGGATAAAATTTAATTGTGTATCTACTATTTATATCTATCTAGTCAATGCATTATTCGACTGACAAAAAAATTAATGCATAATTCATTTTTGGTGATTGCAGATTCTACAATTTGTTTTGAGTTTTAGTATAGATGCTATTGTTACCAACAAAAAAAATAATGAACCGGTGATTAATAGTATTATCTTCTAAGATCTTGATAACAACAACAATAGCTTCGCTTTAAAGTTTTCCTAATTACACGATAAACTCTGTAGACCAGACCGGGCTACCAACTAGGTTGCTAAATATGATTAGGTGTGGTTCTCAATTAAAGCTGTCTTAAATTCATGGTCTACACTCGACAATACTGGATTTAGACCATACGGGTTAATCAATTTTATTTTAATTTAATTTGTAGTCCCATATTTAATTAGACCCAGATCTATGAAAGAAATACGTTTTTTCATGAATCGACTCTAGTTTGATATTTTTCATTTTATTTTGGTCCAACATTAGCTGATTCATTAAAGTTTAACCATATGAAAATTAACATTTACGATTCGTACATATTATATCTAAACCGACAAATTCAATAACATATTGACATTCTTTTCCACATAAGGAAATGTAAAAACATAAAACCTTTACTTAATAATGTACATACAATTCGAAAACTAAGGTTGAACAAAACACATATACACCATTTTTATCTAGTTTCAAGTTTCAAACAAAGATTTTCAAATAGATTCAAATCCATAAGGGACACTAATGTTGCTAAAACAAAAACACAATCGATATTAAAAACCTCAAGAAAAAGCAACATCACCCAATTAAACGCTACTCTTCTTAACCGAAGGTGGCCAAGATAGTCTCCGGTCAGCTTGAACATCCTCATTTTTAATACCATCTTCTTCTGCTTCGTTTGGATCATGTATTTGTCTCCTTGTGGTCTGAACAGCTAAGTCGTCGAAGCTTCGATTTGTTATCCCTTGAGGTGGAGTCATACAATCTGAGTCTCTATGTGACATTTCGTCCCCTCCTGGTGTTGTTGGTAAAGAAGCAGCAGAGTTACCAACTCGAAGGTCTTGAAGAGTCGCAAATGATTCTCTCATCGCAGACATGGCCTCGAAGAATCTTGTGCATGACGCTAGTGCCACCGGAATTGGACGCACCATTTCCTGGGGAAAATATTGTGACGAGATTGAGATCATAATATGTAAAACCAAATCATCCACTGTTTGTCAAAACATTACATACAATTGGCAATCTCTTTCTCTATTGATGCAGCGAGATTAACAACAGAGAAATATAATTCGATGCCCTGTTGACCACAATAAGTCTATTATACTAGGTAGAATCCTTCTGCCATGTAGTCTATGAATTATATATAGTTTACGCGATAGCATAGCGTAGTGGAACTCAGTACAGAGTTTTCCTCTTAAACTATGAATAATGAACAAGACTCTCACTAAAGAGTGTAACAAATACAGGCAACAAAACATATGGATTTGTGTCTTAAAAGATGTAATGGGAAAAACCAAAATGCATATAAAAGAGAGTAAAAGTATACCCCCCAGACTGAAGGAGGTTCTTTAAAGTTTTGGGTCCACTGAAAATCAGACACTGATGCTGTTAATGCGCCATAATCACTGGCGGCTTTCATTAGCAACTCGGAAAATTGTTTCTGAAAAATAAAAAACAAACAGAACAAAAGGTATCAGATACTATCAAATGACAATGATTTCAAATATGAATTCATTGTAGGATAACTAAAGCAATAAGGTTTAGCTGATCCTCAAAGTAGCGAATACTATTAAATGACATGACTCACCTGATATTCTGCTTCAACTGGAATACAATCTAGAGAATAAGGTTGTTGGAGACGAGCAATGATGCGATCCTGCCATATAAACAGACAAATGATGTAAGTCACTTCAACTAGAGGTTCACAAACGGATAGCAAATATTGCCAAAACATCTTAAGCGAGAGAACTCCAAGTTTCAGAATGATAAGGTAGATACTGGATAAAAAAAAGGATATCACTCAAAAGCAGAATAGAGAGAAAAATGAACTGGAGGTAAACTACAAACGGGAAAGATACAAAGCCTTTTTCCATTTAACAAAAAAGAGAAGTTTTTTAGAGGTAAACGGAGGAATCATGTACCTTGTTTTGTATAACATCTTTCAATATTTGAGTAATTCTTGACAGAGTCTCGATTTTCTTTTGCATTTCACTGACATGAGTCAAATGTGCCACATTTTTATCATCCTGAAAATTCACCAACAAAGAAGTTAGATAAAAAAAGCATTGAGCAAAACTTGTTGCAGATATAATGAAAAAGAGTTATCATGCGGCTTTCAGGCAATTCAAACTTATTTCACTTTGAACGAGAAACAACAATCCATCAAAAAAAGTTACCTTCCTACCTTGAAGCTCGACCTGAAATTTTCTGCAATTTTCCTTTGCACAGCAGATAACTCTCTCAAGACCTTTATCAAATCGTCACCTCTTTCGCCATTTGAAGACGCCAAGCTTTGTAATTCTTCCTGCAGTGAAAACGATTGAGCACAATGTGCATTACCACTTAGCAATTTGTTGATTAAAGCATAGCTATTTTTCTTTTTATGAAAATCAATCGGTCTACTAACATAGCTGCCGATGCTTTAGCTAATTTCGATCCCTAATGTTTTTTTTTCTGGTTGTGGGAAAGAAAATAATAACAAAATTCAAAAAATTTATAAAAATTATGTTGATAAATAAACTTTCTTTTTGTCAATGTAAGTAAATCATTTTGAACAAAGTAGACGAAAACAGAAATGACTCAAGAAGAAAATTTGTTGATTCACCCAAATATGTACTCAAATCTCTTATAAACAATTAGTTGGCCGGAACCACATGTATAAACTCGATTAAACATATACATAACATAATAGATATTATAAGTTTGGTTATATACACTTAAACCATGTATAAACCTGGCTATAACATACATACATACATATATTAAGTTATAATCACGTCCATTTCAGCCGACGACCGAAATTCAGGTTTATAGCTTTTTTTTTTTTTTTACAAGGCTTATAGCTTAAAATTTGAAATATTTTAACTCACTCAACTATTTTTTATCTACTGGGCAAAAATAGCAAGTACGAAGATCCACGGAAGACGTAAGACCTATGTCGTCTCAAAATAATAATGGGCTTAGTCCATATATTGATCTAACACGGCCCAACATTTTTATACGAACAAGATGTATATAGCCATTGAAACAGCTGATCCGTGAGCAAAAAGCACGAACCACGAAACCAATGGAATATTTGTAACAAAGATAAAATCTCAGAGTCAGATAAATCAAGCAATGAGGTCGTTATGTCAAACGAAACCAAGTAATCAACCATAGTTTCTTCATTTGCGTTTCAAAAATATCGCACAAAAGCTATACAAGTGTGAGGCAAGTCAGATCGTGGTAGACAAAACTAAAAGCCAATCAGTTATGAGCAGCACGAAAAGCATGCATCTTAGGCTAGTTGGTCATCTACATGACCACAACCAATCAAAGAAATTAAGAAAAGCTTAGTGGATTATAATAATATATAACACTACTAGGAAACACCTCAATTTATCGAAAAAGAAAAAACAAAAATAAAAACATAATAAAAAATCCAAAAATAATAATAAAAATATATATATAAAATCCATTGAAAAATCTCTTAAAAATTTCTAACGTATTTTCAACAAATTTTTGATGGAAAAATAAATAAAATAAATAAAAATATAGATTCGTCAGAAATTCATCAAAAAAAAATTTGATAAATTATTGACGGACAAAAAATAATAAAAATAAATCCGTAAAATAAAATAAATAAAAATCCGTCAAAAATTACCGACAAATTTCTGACGGGATTAAGGTAACCACGCGTGAAACTTAGTTCTTTCTTCTTTGTCTTTTTCCAAGTTTGTCTCGCATTCTTTTTCTCATTTTCCTCTCTTTATTTCTTTTGGCCTCTCAAGGAGTAGAAAAAGAGAAAAAGAATCAAGTTTAAGTTTTGAGTTTATTTTCTTCTTTCACCATCATGAAGATTCAGGTTAGTTCACCAATTCCCAGAGATTCCTTTTGTATAATTTTTTTAAGAAAAAAATCTTCTCTTGATTAGTTGAATCTGTGATTTTTTTGGACTTGTGTCCTTAAGTGAACATACACTTGGATGATGTAAATCATTCAGTTCTCATCAAGAAGCTAGTCAAATCTGGTAAACATACTAAAATCAGGGGAGCTCCAAAGGGTAACAATAACCCGAATCCAGCTAAGATCTGAAATCAGTCTTTAGATCAGCTAGCCAACTTTTTTGAATTTTTGTTTTTTAAAAAAAATTCGAAAATTCTTCAATAATCAGATCGTCAGAAATTCGTTGAAAATCCAACAATAAAAAATCTAGTTGTCAGAAATCCGTTGAAAATATCATTTGAAAAATCGTTGTCAAAAATTTTGACAGATTTCTGACAGTTTTCAGTTTCTGACGAGATAGAGTTGATGAACATAATCCTTTGGAAATCCATAGAACATAGTTGAATAAATTTCTGATGGATTTTTCTATCAAAAATATCATGTGTGTTCTTGTAGTGTAAGCTACTAGTGTCAATAAGTGCAATTAGTTTGTGTATTAGGGTTTTCTCAAAATCACGAGTAGGATCATGTCGATGTAGATGGAGATGTGACTAATGTAAGTTGTTTCTGTTCTCATGCCTAAAAGACTATTGACTATAATAGCTGTTTGATAATGATACGAAAAAACTTACACGCACATATCCTTACCTTGGGAGTTAAAGGGATAGTGTCGAGAATTAAGCCGTTTTCCCACCTCAATGGTAGCAATATAACAATTTTGTTAATTAGTTTCTGCATGTTTGTTTAAAACTTAAATTTGACAAAGACTCTTAACGTAAAGATTTGACAGGTCTGGTCATTAATTAGTTTCTTAACTAAAAGATTAGAATTTGATTCGTAAATTAAAGGGAATATCCTGCATTTATTAAAAGGAGTCTATTTTTTTATTCGAGTCACCAACTATTCTGCATGGATTCAAGAGAGTGATGAGAGAAAATAAAAACTAAATAATTTCTTTAATCGATCGAATCTTGATTTATGTCATGCTACCAGCTTATCAGTTTATCATCATCAAATTAATTGGTGATAAAATAAGGACCCGTTGCGCGGACATAACGACGATCTTATAAATTTTGTGACTTATACTTTGAAGATTCCACGTTTTAGTTTTGCAAGGACTTGGAGAATAAAGTAAAGACGATAATAAGGTTCTAAAATATAGTTTTATTCTAACTTAATTTAAAATTCAGGTATTTAGTTGGCCGTTGGTCCATATATTATTATCACAAATCGAGCATTTGATAGTACAAATGCGAAACCGTAAACTATCTTTTCCTAAAGGTACTGACGAATATTCCAACTCAGACATGCTAGAAAATTCAATCTCTCCCAAATATGTTTCCTAAAGGTACAGGGTTAAAAGTCACTGTATAATAAGTATCAATTAACAAGTTAATTAATTTATTGAAGTTTCTTTATACGATCTTAGATGGAATAGTGTAGCTTCTATGGAGTGTGAGGGCGTCGGTGATGTGCTGGCGATATTTCTGCCACGACGAGACACATGGCGCCCAATCATTTGACAATATTTGATTGCTTCCCGCGCGTTACACGAACCACACACCAAATGGCAAATAAATTGCTTATGTAAGCGTATAAATAAGTCTTATTGTAATAACAAAAATAAAGGTTGAGTAGTAAGTACTTACTTCTTAATAACCCAAGAGTTTTAATATATTTAATTCGAAATAATCAAACCTGATAAGGTTGTGAGTTGCATTGTATTTACACAATTTAAATTTTTAAATTATCCCAATGCAATTTCAAGCATCTGTTTCCCAGCACGTGTTGTATAGTAGCTTAATGATAAACACATGTTTCCGTTAACAACATATCAATAATTACGTCTAATGTTTAGAGCATCTTCATTAGTTATATATCCAATGAATATGTGAACTAAAAATAAAATAATAAATTTAAAAAGAAATAGAAACGAACGAATATTTCAAATGTGATATTTTTAGATATCCATGAAAAATCCTTACCACATTTTTATAATTTTAAGTGGTTCATTTTTTAGATATTATAATTTGTAATTATTTAGTTAAATTACATTAAAATAATAGTATTTAAGTAATGAAGAATTCCAATTTGAGATACCATTATGCTTTTAGTGGCGCTAATCGTACCTTTTGGTTGCTTAAGTCAAAGTATTTTGACCAAGTTTGTCGGCCGAGACTCGAGGTTAACAAATGATGGGTCCACATAGAAATGTCGGTGCTCGGGAAAAAAATTAACCGTCCAAACCGGTCATCATGTAGTAGTAAATCTCAAATACCTGAATTACTGCGAAATTTATGGATGTAGGAACTTGGACACGTGTAGGTGTGTCTTAGTGGCATACCCCTCTTCGGTTTGAAACTATACTAAGATATCCAGCTCGATCTTTACACTGAATATTAATTTTGTCGACAAAAATACATGACGTTCTTATAAGTTTAAGATCTATCATATATTTTCTTTCTAATATTATAAGTTTTCTGTTTAGATATAAATAGAGATAAATTATAATGTTCGTAGATATAGGGATATAAATTTGAGTTAAAACATTCCACAAGTGATCCACATTATATAGTTTTTATAGTATCGCCGATATGATGATTGAAAATAATGTTACGTGATTGGTTTCATCAGTCGTGTGTTATTGCAATTCCTGAACGTGTTGTGTTGTGGAAAACTACTCAAACCTTCTACAGTTGTGTAAGTCGATAGAGATTAGAATTTTATTTTTTTATAACTTCTTAATTTGTTGTGTTGTGGTTGATATATTACATTTTTTTGTTAATATATTTTAGTGATTTTAATATATTTTTTAAGTATTATATTCAAATCTTAAACATGTGTAATAAATTTCAGAAATAATTACCATTGTATCACATAATTATCACAAAAATATAACATATTAGATCTGAAAAAAACAATATTGACTCAGGATACAAATATGAAATGTTTTTTATGATACATGTGGAAATAAATATTAAATGGTTTTCCAAAATATGTGAAAACAAATTTAAATGAAATTTTATGAAATAATTGGAATACAGTTGTATAATGATCTCCCAAACACAGCAGCCGCCGGTAAAGATCCTCTGCCTCGCAACCAAATTGTAAGAACTTTTAAAAAAAATTCCTTTATCTTATTAAATATCCCAGATTCCCAATTAAGTTGTAATAATTACTCTACTAATTAATTGGACCGTTTCATGGAAACCTGTAATCATTACAATTAGACAAAGAATCTAACTAAGATGCCCAGTCCTACAGTCTTTTGACTGTTACACTTTCTGGTTTTACAACTGCTCCTCTCCTCACTTTTTTAAAATTTCCACAAAATCGCTAAATAAGTTGAAATTATTATATCACTTTTGATTATTATTATTTTTTTAAAGGTCTTAGGAATGTCTCTATTTTTTAAATAAAAAAGTAGCACCATAAAACAATATATTATTAGTGTTTATATGCATATATAGTGTACGACTTTTAAAACAATAATAATTCGTCCAGATTTGCACAAGGAAAGCAATAACTAGCTGCATAAATTACGCACATTAAGCCCATTACCACTATGTGGAAAAAGCAAAGGTCTTATCTCATATGTGAATAATTTCAGATTTTACAAACAAAATTTACCACAAAAAAAAAAATGATAGCCACGTCATCTCTCTCTCTCTCTCTCTCTCTCTCTCTCTCTCTCTCCTCCTCCACCACTCCACACAGCTTTTAAATATTTCTTGCGAAAGAGCAGAGAAAGAGAGAGAGACTAGTGAGAGAGTCCATCGCTTTCTCTCTCTCCCCTCTTTTCATCTCCAACAGAGACTTAGAGAGATAGAGAGATCTACACAAAAATGACTGTAATGGAGATTCACCGACATAGGCGATGGCATTTTCTCCTTCTGATCACTATCTCCTCCGCTGCGTCTTTGATCGATGTTTCGTCGGAGACAGAGGTCGGGGGATTCGACTACGGCAAAGCATTGTCTAAAAGCTTACTCTACTTCGAAGCTCAGAGGTCAGGTCGTCTTCCGTACAACCAGCGCGTGACGTGGCGTGATCACTCCGGTCTCACCGACGGTCTCGAGCAAGGGGTTAGTTTCTGTTACAAACTCAAGTCATTACTTTCATTAAATGTCTTCTTTTCTTTTTAAAAACTTTAAACGTAGTTTTCTTTATTATCAATAGTTTTGAAAACGACTTGAGAAAAACAAAATCTCTTCTAAATTAATATACTAAAGGTAATCTAGTTAATATTGATATTTATTGTGCATTTACTCATTACGTGACTTTTAAATTTGCAATTGTGGTTTTATAATTGTTGTTCAATTGACTAAAATATTTTTTTTTCATTTTTATAATTACTATTCCCTCGGTTTCTGTTTTTGAATAATATATTTTTTGGTGTTTTCACACATATTAAAAAATATATTGTCCTTAAGTTGATACTAGTAATTTATATGGTAAGGTTTCCTAATTTTTGGTCTCCACATAATGTTTGGAGTTATTAGACCATTGTGTTGTAATAAAAAATATTAAAATTTGACAATAAATGTATTATTTGTGAATAACAATTTTCGATAATTTTAAACTTATAACTTATCATTAATAATCAATAAAAGGTGCATAGAAAACTTAAAAAATCTATCTTTTTCAAGTAATAAAAATAACTCTTACGAGGGAGTATTGAATTTTGTTGTTGATTTTTTCTAAAAATATTTTGTAAAAGAGATTTGAAAATCTTCATTTATTAACAAGTTAATAAGGAATTAGTATTGAAAATCATTGCTGATTTAATAAGTGATGTGACTTTAATCTCTATAATTTTTTTTTTTTTTGTATTTTACCCTTTGGTCATAAAGGTGGATTTAGTGGGAGGATATCACGACGCCGGAGACCATGTTAAATTCGGACTTCCGATGGCTTTCACGGTGACAATGCTGTCGTGGAGTGTAATAGAGTATGGTGACTCACTCGCTGCCACCGGTGAGTTATCTCACGCGCTTGAAGCCATCAAATGGGGAACCGACTACTTCATCAAGGCACACACAAGCCCAAATGTTCTATGGGTCGAAGTTGGCGACGGTGACACTGATCACTACTGTTGGCAGAGACCGGAGGACATGACCACTTCACGGCGAGCTTTTAAGATTGACGAGAATAATCCGGGATCAGATATTGCCGGAGAAACTGCCGCGGCTATGGCTGCAGCTTCGATCGTATTCCGCACAACAAATCCACATTACTCTCACCTTCTCTTGCACCATGCACAACAGGTACATTACAATTTTCTTTTTATTTTATTTAATGTTTTTAAATGTTAAAGTTGCAACCCACATTTATCTTAATTTTTTTTTTTGAGATCAGAGATATAATTTAGTTATGGTCCTTACGGTTTTGGTGTAGTTGTTTGAGTTTGGAGACAACTACAGAGGAAAATACGATGAGAGCGTAAGAGTTGTGAAAAGTTATTATGCCTCGGTGAGTGGTTACATGGACGAACTTTTATGGGGTGCCACGTGGCTTTATCGAGCCACCGACAATGATTACTATATGAGTTATGTGGTTGACATGGCTCACCAACTCGGTGGCCTTTCTTGGGCCATGTCCGAATTTAGCTGGGACGTCAAGTTCGCTGGCGTTCAACTCCTCGCTTCCATGGTTAGTAATTTATTTTTACCAAACCACATGACTGAATTAAGAATTCGGTCTGGTCTGCTTAGTTAATCTGAAAATAAAAGAGTTTACAAACGAACAAGCAAGTAGCTACACTCCTAATTATAGCATTACAACCGAACATTAAAAGCTCAAGAGTTTCAACATAATAGTTTAATTATTTTTTTAGTAAAGAATAGGACTAACCTCTTATTAGATCATTTAAGCAAATAAACGGTCCAACTTAAAAGTTTGGTAAGAATCTTAGTATTGTGTTATGTGAAGGGATTATTGTCAAGCTTTAATTTCCTCACGTTTAATTAGATTATAACCCAAAGTAAGGTATCCCTCAGTCCCCACCACCATCTCACACTGAACAACTATTCAAATACTTTCTCTTTGTATGCAACAAAATGAATATTATCAGATTAAATTTGAATTTCTTTCGAGAAAAGTTAGTTAGAGAGCAGAAACAGAACTAAAAGTCACGTGCTTCTGTTCCTCTAGCTGGGTACGTCTCTTTAAATGGTTCTGTTATACGGCACGTGATTCGAAACCTATACTTGCTAAAGCTTATTTCTTATGCGTAAATAGTCAACAATATTTACTCGAATTTTGTGCTATAACACAAGTGTAATTTTAGAGATAATTGGGGAAAACATTGTGTTATTGCTCCAAACATACTAAGATTTGGAGTTTCAAATTTATTTTAGTATGTTTGTTAATTTTTGTATTAAAGTAAATTCCCTATAGAATGTCTTCATCATATATTATATAATATAGACCATCTTCGCAATTAGCTCGATTTTACTTAAACCATAAATAAAAAGAAATTATTCGTTTCTATTCATAATTACATGAATAATTGGAGTGTTGATATGATATTCTCTCGATTGAAATTTAGTATATTTTTTTATTAAAATGATTTATGGTTTCTTCCGTCATTTTTTCAGTTGATAAAAGAAGGAAAGCACAAGCAACATTCAAAAGTCCTACAGCAATATAAATCAAAGGCGGATCATTATCTATGCTCAATTCTCAACAAGAACATCAACGGCACAAATGTCCAACGAACTCCGGCAGGTTTACTCTACGTCCGGCAATGGAACAACATGCAATACGTTTCCACCGCGTCTTTCCTCCTAACAATATACTCCGATCATCTCCTACAATCAAACTCCGATCTCGAGTGTCATGAAGGAATTGTTACGCCTGACGAGATGCTCGTGTTTGCCAAATCTCAAATTGACTACATTTTAGGATCAAATCCGATGAAAACAAGTTATCTAGTTGGATACGGTCCAAAATATCCGACTAGAGTTCATCATAGAGGTGCATCGATAGCTTCTTACAAAGATTACAAAGGGTTCATTGGATGCACTCAAGGATATGACAATTGGTACGGACGGCCCGAGCCTAATCCAAGTGTTTTAGTGGGGGCTTTGGTCGGAGGACCGGATCACCTAGATGATTTTGTTGACCGGAGGGATAATTACGTTCAAACCGAGGCTTGTACGTATAATACTGCCCCTTTGATCGGTGTTTTTGCGAGACTTGTAGAGCTTGAGGAGCAAAAACTTGAAGAAGAAGATGTGAGTTTGGTTGCAACTTATAAGAGATAGGTTTAAGAAAATTAGAGTACAAAAGGAAAAGAAAATGTGGTTTTTATTTGCACCCATATATATATATATATTGTTGGAGTTTTTCTTCTGAACAATTTTTATCGAGTGAAAAGTGTGTATAAATATGAATTATCAATATAGACCTTTTTTTTGTTGCTCGAATGTCTTTGTTTGAAAACAAAGTTATATATATATTTGTTTGAAAACAAAATTTTTAATACGATGTAATTATATATATATATTTAAAAAAATTAAACCAATCCATAAAAAATCAATATTTAATGAATTATAAGAACTGAAAAAGACTATTTTAATTGGGTTTGGTAGAAAATGGTTAAAAATGTATTGAATACCAAAACTGATTGTTTGCAGAAATTCTTGACCTACCATCCATCCTAGAAGATGCATCTGAACACTCTCAAATCCAAAATCATTTTCAGCTAACAAGAATCAAGCTCTCCATTAAAATTTAATGGCTACATTGGTGATAAAAAGACCATGATTTGATTTTAACTAATTTATTGTCTTTTTATTAAAAATATATATATATATATATATATCTGTATGTAATTGTCCAAAGTTTGAGAAAGGCATTCAAGACAGCAGTTCCATTGATTGATCAATCAATATTGGGGGAGCGAAGAGACAACAAAAAGAAAGTATTTAGTTTCTTTCGTTATCCAATTTTGGATAAAATGTAAAATCTAATATTACATACTACAGTGATCAGGGAAGGTAATCGTTTCACTTTATTAGAGTTACATTTTATAATATCCCCATATAGTTTAGTCGATCTTATTTGTCACAACTTAGAAGTTGAAACGGTCTTTTTTAGGTCTGGACGTTCGGTACTGTTCGGTTTCGGTTCGGATAATTTAGTTTTCGGTTTTTTCGGGTTTAGAGAATAGGAACCGTTCGAATATTTTTTATTTTCGGTTCGGGTTCGGTTCGGTTCCACCCAAATTCGGGTCAGGTCCAGGTATCCATAATATATTTTAAAAATAAAATTTAATTAAATTTAAATAAAATTGTTTAAATTTTGACAAATATAAATTAAAATTTTTAGATATTTCAATTTTTTAAAATATTTTGATTATTTTAATCTAAAATTAACTAATAAATTTAAATTTATTATTATAATTTAAGTATTTCAGTTATTATAAACCTAAATATAATTAATATATTTGAAAATATAATTATATTTCAGATATTTCGGATACTCATTCGGTTTTCGGTTCGGTTCAGATTCGAATTCCGTTTTTCGGGTATAAGAGTTTATGAACCGTTCGATTATTTGTCAATTCTAAATTTGGTTCGATACTACTTTTTTGGGTCGGGTTTAGTTCGGTTCTTGGAATCTGGTTATTTTTTACTTTATTTGTTGGTTCGGGGAAAAAGAAAGCTCTCTTTTTCTTGCCACCTGTTTGTTAGTTTATTATTACTTACTCTGTTACAGTGTTACCCCTTGCGTCATTTACCTTTTTACACTACACTTCGCGTCCCGAACTCGTTTTACGACGTCGTGTAAGACCGCAATATAAACAAATCATTCGTCTTCTTGGCGAAAAAACTGTAAAAATATTAAAAATCCCGCCCAAACTGAGTAAGAACACATTTTCGCCAACGATGACTGATAGGGCGAAACGGATCTGCGGTGAACTTGAAGTTAGTAGAGAAGAAGCAATCTATTACCTCGAAGGATTCGAACGGGAGGAGGGATCAGTGAAGGAGACTAGTCGCGGCAAAACCTTGGAGTTGCCGTCCATCACGGTTGAATCTCCGTCGAAGGTTCCATCGAAACTGCAATTGAAGACCGATTCGCTTCGGAGTCCGAATCAGCTGGATGAACAATCGACTCAATCGAGAGATGAACTTATCATGAAATTCTGCACTGTGCTTGTTGGAGCGGATGTACAAGAGGTAGTCTTTTACCTCGAACAAAACGAATGGGATGTACAGGGAGCCATCTTGCATTTCTTGAAGGATAGACGTCCAACGGCTTCTCAAAGGAAGTTGAATAGGAAGGTTGGGAGATCGGATTCGCAGCCGTTCTCAGGGGATGAAACATCCGTGGCGGCCACATTGATGTTGATGCGGTAACTTTTACTCTCTTCTTTTGCGATTGGTCCCGTAATTGTGGTGAATTTCTTGATTTTAGAGTGTAATGTATTTCTGTGTGTTTGACTGTTTGTGCGCTGGAGAATGATAATGATTTTAGGGTTTCTAGATTACGATTTCTGAGTAATGAGTCTCTTTCATATCTGAATCTTTTTTTTTTTATCATTTTCTTTACTTTGTATAGTGAAGGAAAACCCCCTAAAGCTAGACCTCGAATGGTGTCATCTCAACTGATGGTATCTTCTCTTTCTACTGACTTGTTGTTTTCTCGAATTGTGTTTGCTAATAGAAAGCTTAACTTGGCAATGAAGAATATGAATCCTTTAGTTTTTAACATTATCTCTTGGTGGTCTCTCTTTGAGTTACCCTTCTTAGTGTTGATGCATATACTGCTTGCATTTGTCCATTTCAGCTTCAGGAAAGTACAAGTCCCGTCCAAGCCAGGGAAGAAATACTTTCGCCCGTCAAGGAATCTCCTGAGGCGCCGTCGTCAAGTATGAGTTCGAGTCAACTGCCGAATTCGCCTGAGCAACTGTCTCAGTTGCAAGAGGAAAGTATCAAATCATTCCGCGAAGTGACTATGGGAGCGTCTCGAAAAGCCGCAATCGCTTGCCTCAAACTCTGCAATTGGAATGAAGATGACGCCATCAATTATTTCTTTGGAGATTGCACAGAAGCTATTCCTGAAATCTCAACGGCTGAAGCGGATGTATGTAGCCTTCGATTCCTCTGCACTTTTTTACTGTGATCCTTCTTGTTTTCTCGAATTGTGTATGCTAAAAGCTTTAACCTTAAACCAGAACCTGGCATCAAGGATCATAGTTACATAAGAGGAGTTAAAATTCTATTATGTCTTGATGATCTTTCTTTGGATTGACTGGCCTTCTCTGATTTCTTACGACAGATTTTAAAAGAACCGAACTCAATGTTGTTGGTACACTGCTTGCTTGCATTTCTACCTTCTGAGTATTTGTGTTTTGTCTTTTCATTATATGGACATGAAAATTTGAAGGGTAAGGCTGTTGACGAAGATTTGAGCACAAAGTCACTAGAAGAAGCTGGTGGAGACTATTACCCTGAAGCTAGACCTCTAATGGCCTTCTCTCAAGAGAAGGTAGTAATCGTCTTTTTTTCTGCACCATAAGCTGTTTCTAGATTTGTGTTTGATAAAAGCTAAAGCTCAAAACATAACCTGGGAATAAAGGAAAAAGGCAATCTTTTAGTTTACCATAAGGTCTTAACAACCTATATCTCTGGAAGGTCTTTTTTTAGCTGCCCTTCTCTGGTTTTTCTTAAAAAGAATGGTACTCAATGTTGATGCGTACACTGCTTGCATTTCTACATTCAGATTCAAAATATTCAGGAAAGTTCAAGTCCCACACAAACCAGGGAAGAAACCCTTTCGCCCGTCAAGAAATCCGCTGAGGTGGGGCCGCCAATGGTGATCGATTCACGTACGAGTTCGAATCAGCTGCAGAATTCGCCAGAGCAACCGTCTCAATTACAACTCATCGATTCATTCGTTGAGTCTGCTGGTGGAGGAGTTACTCGAGACGATGCACTCGTTTACCTTAGATTCTGCAATTGGGATGTAAACCAAGCCTTCTGCTGTTTAATGGAAGAGGTCTCGCATGTGTTATCATGTAGAGAAAACCTAGTGTAGTGCTTAACACTAGCCCAAGACCGTAATATCCGAGAGACTTAAGATAAACAACTTTTCTAAGTATGAAAAAATATGGAAGAACAAGAAGAGAATACTTGAAAGATTTTTAGAGAGAAAAACTTATGAGGAACACTCTTTAAAACTTTTCTTTATTTCTCTTGTTCAACTTCTCTTGTGTCTACAAATGAAAGGGTGAGGAGGTATTTATAGCCTCCCAAAAACATCTTACAAAGTACTCTAGATTGTTCTACTAACCTCCTAGATATTTATTGCTCTCTAGAGATTTCTACATAAATATCTTACATTAATATTTTTTAGAATTCTCTAGATACTTAGAGAAGATGAACTCTAATGATGTTTCTAGAGAAATTCTAGAAGTTGGACTTAATTTTTGGGCTAAGTCCAATAATGGATAATTGGATTAAACCCATAATTAGACTTTGGCCCAAAATCAAGTTTAACTTTAATACTCCCCCTTAAACTTGATTTTGTCAATCATCCCGAGCTTTGAACGAAGTAGCTCGAACTGACCTTTTGGTAATGACTTGGTGAAGATATCTGCAACGTTGTCTTCACTTCGAACCTCCAAAGCTTCAATTGTTCCATCAAGTACTTTTTCTCGTATAAAGTGATGTTCCAATTCAATATGCTTTGTCCTTGCATGGAACACTGGATTATTAGCCAACTTGATAGCACTTTGATTATCTCCGTAGATGGGAATTGGCTTCTTTATTGGCTCTAACAAGTCTTCAAGGAGTCTTCGAAGCCATACACACTCTTGAGCTGCGAGCGTTGACGCTTTGTACTCTGCTTCAGTAGTAGATAGTGACACCGTTGCTTGCTTCTTGCTGCACCACAAAATACTTGTGTCTCCACATAAGAACACATAGCCTGAAGTTGACTTCCGATCATCTAGATCTCCACCAAAATCTGCATCTGTGAAACCATGGAGAGACACCTTGGTATTATACTTGTACATCAGGCCCATGCCAAGAGTTGTCTTCACATACTTTAATATCTTCTTTGCTGCTTCCAGATGTGGCTTTCTTGGTTCCTGCATAAACCGACTTACAAGACCAACCGCGAAGGCAATGTCGGGTCTTGTAATGGTTAAGTATAAAAGACTTCCTACAAGAGAGCGATAAGGTTGGGGATTTGGTAGCAAGGATCCTTCATCACGTTTAAGCTTTATGTTTACGTCCATCGGAGTACTACGTGTCTTCCCTTCATGTATTTTGAACTTCTCAACAACTCTTCTTGCATAACTTTGTTGACCAATGAATATTCCATCTTTTATCCTTTCTACCTCCAAACCAAGAAAGTTATTCAGCTCACCCAGCTTTTTCATCTCAAACCTTACCGACATATCCTCTTGTAAACGAGTAATTTCCACTTCATCATTTCCAGTAATTATCATATCATCCACGTAAAGAAGAACTACCACGTGAACTCCTCCATTCTTCTTGAAGAATAGACTTGGATCAGAATTTGATGGCATATAACCGCAGAACTGAAGAAACTGTGCAAGCTTTCCATACCAGGCTCGTGGAGCTTGTTTTAAACCATACAGAGCCTTTTTAAGCTTGCAAACATAACCAGGATGCTCTAGTGACTTGAAACCAAGTGGTTGCTCCATAAAAATACTTTTATCAAGTTCACCATATAGAAAAGCATTCTTCACATCTAATTGCCATAGCTTCCAACCAAAACTTGCAGCTAAAGATAAGAGAGAGCGTACCGTAGTCATCTTTGCTACTGGGCTGAAAGTCTCATCATAATCTTCTCCATACTTCTGAGAGAATCCTCGAGCAACCAATCTTGCTTTAAATCTGTCAATGCTTCCATCCGTCTTCCGCTTAATTCGATACACCCATTTACAAGAAACAGGTTGGACATCCTTGGGTTTTGGAACCAAATCCCAAGTTTCATTCTTAATGAGAGCATTTATCTCCTCCTTCATTGCAGTCTCCCACTCATCAATCCCTTTTGCTTCATCATAAGATGATGGCTCCTCTTCATCTAATGGAGCTGCAAAGTAGCATGAGTATGTTGTGACAAACCTGTCATCTCTGAACCGAACAGGCCTAATGATATTTCTTTTAGGCCGTTGATTTTCCTTGGGCCCTTGATCTTCTTCCTCATCTTCCTCTTGGTTGATGCTCCCCCTTTCACCTTGTGTTTCATCTTCAGAATTTTTACTATCACTTGGTACTTGAACAACTTCTTCAATGATCTTGGAGGAACTCAAACCTTCTTGGTCAACCAATACTTGAGGTGGTCCATAGTAAGATGAAATTTCATCAAAAACAACATCACGAGACACAATGCACCTATGTGTCTTAGGATCCATACTCCTCCAACCTTTTCTTTGTTCATCATACCCAACAAAGATGCACTTTTTTGCCTTTGCCTCCAATTTGGTTCTCTGAGAATCGACCACATGGACATAGCAGATTGATCCAAATATCCTGAGATGCTTCACCGTTGGTTTCTTCCCATGAATCATCTCATAAGGAGACTTCATATTATTTGGACTAAGTGGCACTCGGTTGATGACATATGATGCACATCTCATACCTTCTGCCCATAAGGCTTTAGGCAAGTTCTTGTCATGTAGCCAGCTTCTGCATGTCTCACTTAGATGCCTGATCTTCCTTTCTGCTACTCCATTTTGCTGAGGTGTATGCGGACATGTAAATTCTCTCTTTATTCCATGTTTTTGACAAAATGAGAGAAACTCTTTTGACATAAACTCACCTCCATTATCCGTCCTTAAAGTCTTTATCTTCCGACCTAGCTCTCCTTCCACGGTAACTTTGAATTCTTGAAACCTTGAAAATACTTCTGACTTTTCCTTCACAAAGTATACCCAAGTGTACCGTGAGAAATCATCTACGAAGAGCAACATGTAGTGGAACCCGGAATATGAGGAAGTTCTTGTCGGACCCATTAAATCACTATAAATCCTCTCCAACGGAGCACTGCATCGCGAGGTGGAATTGTCAAATGGGAGTCTATGTGACTTTCCATATTGACAACCTTCACAGAGTTTTCCTTCATCTTGGATCTTTATCTTCGGGAGCCCGTTAACCAAATCCTTGTTCATCATGACTTTAAGCTTAGTCATGTTTATATGTCCAAGTCTAGAATGCCATACATAGGCATTGTCATTGGTACTCATCTTCTCAACATAACTGTTGGAGGCAGATAAGACATATAGATCCTTAACCCGTGCTCCGGTATGAACCACATCCGCTCTTAATTCCTTAATATTCTTCAAAAATTTAACGTCTCTTGGGCCAAATAAAACATAGTTACCTGAGTCTACTGCATTCACCACAGAGAGAAGATTCTTCCTTACACCAGGGACATGGTAAACATTCTTGAGAGTGATTGGGCTTCCATCATCTCCTTCAATGATAACAGTCCCTTCCTTCTCAACTCGGTGTACTGAATTATCAGCAGTGATGATGGCTTCTCTTCCGTCATGACTCTGAAGACTAGAAAATAATTTTTCATCTCCGGTAATATGATGACTACAACCAGAATCCACTATCCAATCATTTCCCAGATTTTTAGTTGCAGCCTCTACCGTGAAACACTTTCCCCATTCTTCTTCTTCATCATTACCTTTTGATTTCACCATATTTGTTTCTTTCAGCTTGACTCTACAATCCTTTTTGAAATGCCCAAGTTTTCCACACCGGTAGCACTTGAATCGCTTTTTGTCTCCCATAGAAGATCCTTCTTGTCCATCATAATTCTTACCACCAGAGTCCTTAGGTTTGCCTCTGAAGCTTTGATGTCTTCGTGCTACAAAAGCGTTTCCGGAGTCATCCTGGACTTTAACTCCAGCCATTTGAATGGCTAGTGATTCTTGCGAGGCTAGAAGATTTTCAAACTCCTCCAATGAAGGTTGTGTAGCCCATCCTTGAACTGATGTCACAAACGGTGTATATTCAGGTCGTAAACCTCGAATAATAGACCGTTTTAACCGTGCTTCTGAAATTGATTCCTCCGAATTAAGAGTGTTAATCTCAGAACAAATGTTCTTTACTTTGATGAAGAACTCTGAGATTGAAGACTCCCCCTGCTTTGCATTTGCCAGCTCATTCTCTAACAGTTGTAGCCTAGCCTCATTCTTCTTGTTGAACAATTGATCAAGTGCCTGCCAAATAGAACTAGCGGAGGTGCACCTTGAGATATGCTCAAATACTCCAGAGGATATTGACCTCTTCAAAGCAAACTCCGCCTTGGCATTCTTCCGTGTCCACTCTTTTGTCGCTTCCGCGGTTGCAACATCTCCCCTTGGTGGTGTTGTGCTGCTGCCACCGACGACATCCCATAAGTCTTCACTCACCAAGTATGACTCCATACATGACTTCCATAACCGATAGTTAGATTGGTTTAAGATTTCCATACCCAATCCAACTGCACGACCCGTTGACTCCATACTTAGAATAATACAAGCTCTCTTTAGATCTTGAAAAGAACTAAATCAGAATGGCTCTGATACCATGTAGAGAAAACCTAGTGTAGTGCTTAACACTAGCCCAAGACCGTAATATCCGAGAGACTTAAGATAAACAACTTTTCTAAGTATGAAAAAATATGGAAGAACAAGAAGAGAATACTTGAAAGATTTTTAGAGAGAAAAACTTATGAGGAACACTCTTTAAAACTTTTCTTTATTTCTCTTGTTCAACTTCTCTTGTGTCTACAAATGAAAGGGTGAGGAGGTATTTATAGCCTCCCAAAAACATCTTACAAAGTACTCTAGATTGTTCTACTAACCTCCTAGATATTTATTGCTCTCTAGAGATTTCTACATAAATATCTTACATTAATATTTTTTAGAATTCTCTAGATACTTAGAGAAGATGAACTCTAATGATGTTTCTAGAGAAATTCTAGAAGTTGGACTTAATTTTTGGGCTAAGTCCAATAATGGATAATTGGATTAAACCCATAATTAGACTTTGGCCCAAAATCAAGTTTAACTTTAATATATCAGAGAACGAAACATCGCAGGTTCAGGCTTTACATGGTTCCCGAAATCAAGGTTACTTGGAAGAAGGCGAAACCGGGAGCTCGTCTAGGTAAACCAGTAAATGTTGGTTTCTGGAGTATTCTTTGTATGAATCGCTAAACCTCTGAGGATCGCTAACTTCCATATCTAAACTTGTGCAGTTCGAGTAATGCTGACCCGACCGAGACAGGAAATGTCACCATAGCTATTCCTGGAATTGCGTCGTCTCAAGTGGATGTATGTAACCTTTTGTCCCTCTGCACTTTCTTACTGGTCTTGCTTGTTTTCTCGAGTTGTGCATGCTAAAAGCTTTTAAGCCCAGAACAGAATCTGGCGTTGTGGATCTTAGTAACATAAGGTGTTAACATTCTTTATCTCTTGATGGTCTGTATTTGCGTTTCTCCTTTTTACCCCCCTGAGTATTGTGTTTTGTCTTCTCGTAATATGAACAGGAGCATTTGAAGGATAAGGCTGTTGACGAAGATTCAAGCACAGAGTTATCCGATGATACTACGATAGAACTAGAAATCTGGTTGGCCAATGGTGAGTCCGGGACACAGGTATGGATTCCTGTTAGATCAGACCAAACCGTCAGAGACATCCGCGAGAGGGTTGAAGCGTTTAGACCAGAAAACAACAGAGAATACTATTTCAAGTCTGATACTGGAGTAGAGTACAGGGATTTGAATACAATTGTGCACAGAATTACTTCAAATTCTCATGGTTCTACAACTCTTTACCAGGTGTACTCCACTTAGCTTTTGGCCTAGTACAGTTTCCATTGATATATGAAACATGCAGAGAGACAGAGAGATGTATATGACTTTAGAGAGGATTCTTGCCTTGTATAGAAAGGAAAAAAAAAACAGAGAGGGATAGGAATTGATAAGGAGAGTTCTTATTATAGCTTTGAGTATGTATAGTTTGAATCGATTGATGAAACATAGAAGATCTGAAACAACCGTTGTGTCTCCTCTGTTTCTTCATTATACTTTACAAAACAGACCAGCTGCTTACTTTTCTTTTGAAAGATGAATTGGAAGAAAAGCAATAAGATAGTGGATGTTTCTGGTTCGTATACAGATAACATGAGAGGATGTTACCTACCTGTATCATTGATCTCTTTCGATTTTATTCGTCAAGAGGTTAGGGAAGAAAAACAGTAAATGTATATGAATACATTATTGAAAATAAATAGACAAAAACATAAGGAACTGCTTTATTACTAGACCATCAACCGCTCGACAGACATTCAAATATCACGCGAAAAATCCAAAACAATACAAACGGCTTAACTTGACGAGCCACTCCGGCTTGTATGAAGCAATTAGTTGACCTACTGCCAATCCAAACAACACTCCAGGAGCATATCCTATAGCCACTCCTTTCCAGTTCAACACCTCTCCTTCTTCCCCATCTTGCTTCACATCTTGTATTGGCGGCAGACTAGTGCGGACGCAACTTTCTTGGAGTGGAAGTCCACAAAGCCCTGCATTCCCTTCGAAAGAGGATTTGGATTGACCGGTAATTTGTGTTCCTTGTGGTATTTCACCAGTGAGTTGGTTGTAAGATACATTTATGTACGCCAAAAACGAGAGGGCCTTGAGTTCATTAGGAATAGTCCCAGAGAGCTGGTTTCTTGACAGGTCTAGTGACATGAGCTGGGTAAGATTTCCCAAAGACAGAGGAATACTGCCTGTGAATGCATTGTTTGATAAGTTGAGCGCAATCAGTGCCATCAAGAGGCCAATGGATTCAGGAATCTTTCCTTCAAGTTTGTTCCCTGAAAAATCAATGGTGGTGTAGGAACTAAGGACCTTCGCTTGCTCCATAGTTAGACCTTTGTATCTCAAATCTACAACATCTTGGTAGATATAGTAACCATTTATGGAAACTGAAGTATCCTCTTTGTATCCCATGTATATACTCCCATCTTTATTCATCTGGAGAGATGATGCTTTCCAGTTCACAAAGTAATTTGGTGGCAAGCTTCCTGTAAAGTTGTTATCCGATATTTCAAATATGTGCAGCTGAGGAAATGCCAGAGGACCTTTATCAGGAGGAGATATGGGACCATAAAATCTGTTTGAACGCAGGATAAGGACTTGTAGGTTTGGTACATCCTTGAGCCAGAAAGGAAATGCGTCTTCTATTTTGTTGTTCTCAACGTTTAGAAACTTTAGAGAGGAGCAGTTTAGAAGAGACCTTGGAAGCTTTCCGATTAGTTGATTGTAGCCAACGTCAAGTGTCCTAAGCGAGGAACCGGCATAGAACATGTCTGGGAGACCTCCTTCTACATTGTTCTTTCGGAGAACCAAAAACGTCAAGTTACTCAAACATCGAGGAATTGTCCCGGTGAAACTGTTTTCTGACAGATCAAGAACCATGAGAGAGTTGCGGTTACACAGTGAGAGAGGTATGTTCCCTGTGAACTTATTTCCCCACGCAGACAAGGATTGGATAGAGAGTGGCATATCAGGAAGTGCTCCTTCGAAGCTGTTTAAAGCCAATACTAATATGCGCACAGATGAATTGACTAAAACATTCGCAGAACCTTCGAAACCATTAAGAGAATTGTTGAACAAACTCACCGAGCTCAGGCCAGGAAGTTTCCACAACCACTGAGGCACTTTCCCTTTGATTCTGTTGTTGGAAATGTCTATATGCTGCAAGTTTTGAAGGGTCATAAAGATGATTGGGAACTCAGTGACGTTGCAGCGCGACAACATGAAGAATCTCAAGCTAGATGGGATTCTTGAATCTAAACTTAGAGTGGCTGGTGATATGCTGTTACCGGATAGGTCAAGGGACAACAAAGATTTGAGAGAGGACAATAAGGTTAAGTTGATTGGGTAGCTTGTGTTGAGGAAAGAAAGGTCGAGACGCGTGAGGTTTATGAGTTTTGAGACAGGCTCTAGGATTTTTCCTTCAAAAAGGTTTTTTCCGAGGAAAAGGACCTGGAGCCTAGATGAAGTAGACATCTTAGGAACTTCAACAGATCCAGCGAGATTATTTCCACGGAGATCAATATATTCCAAGGAAGGCAGAGTGAGGAGAGAAGAAGGAATGGTTCCAGTGAAGTGATTATAAGCAAGTTCTAAATCATAGAGCTTGGTTAGATTTTGTACAAGTGGTAAAGTACCAGTGAGCTCGTTATCGTCAAGGAACAACCGAGTTAAAGAAGTTATGTTACGAATTGTGGGAGGAACTTGACCGAGGAAACCATTAGAGGAAAGAGACAATATCTCTAAGTTTTTTAGATTGCCAAATTCGGAAGGGAGTGGAGAAAAGAAGTCGTTGAAAGCGAGGTTAACGGATCGGAGTTGGTGGAGCTCAAAGAGGCTACTGTTGGGATTTAAGATTCCAGAGAAGTGATTATTAGAAAGATCTAAAAATGAGAGCTTGCTTAGATTTTGTATAAATGGGAAACTACCAGTGAGCTCGTTATAGGAAAGGCCTAAGTAGGAAAGCATGCTTAGGTTATTAAATGAGGAAGGAACTTGACCTATGAAACCATTAGAAGAAAGAGCTAAAACCTCTAACTTGTTCAGATTGCCAAACTCGGAAAGGAGTGAAGAAGAAGATGAGGTAAAGTTGTTGCCAGAGAGATCAAGGTAACGGAGTTGATACAGTCTGAAAAGGCTACTGTTGGGCTTCAAATTTCCACTGAGACAAGCCGTGAGTCGTAGCTTCGTGACCACACCCGTCGAGTTATCGCACCAGACTCCATTATAGTTGTCACTATGGTTGCAACCACGAGTATCAAACTCGTTCATTAACTGCGTAAGAGCTTGACTCTGGCGGGGAGGACAATCAACAAGACCAAGGACAAGATCATCAATACGTAAGAAGCTTGAAGGGGAGACACAACAAAGTAAAAGTAGAGAGAGAAAATGAAATCGCATAAGCAATTCCAATATGGTTGTCATGACACCTTTTGAAGACAAATGATTTTGTTTAAAGAAAAGAGACAAAAAAGACTTAAGAGTATAAAAGAAGAGGTGGGATCTGAGTTGCTTATGTCGGGGCCATCCTATCATGACAAGTTGATTTTTCTAATTTTGGAATCACATCACTTTGACAAGTTCAAAGGAGTATCTGCTTGGACTTTTGTTTGTTTATAATTTGTCAAAGTTCAAAGTTAATGACTGGACAGAATGATGATGTTATGGTTTAGCTAATATAAATTATTAAACCAGGGGGGCATGATGTTTGACCTAAGAATAATGCCTAAGTGCCCACGTTCAAACTTCAAAGGAACAAGTGGCATGGACTTTTGTAGTGTTTGTGGATTGTCGATTTTCAAAGATAGTGACAGAACAAATTGATCCTTCTAATATTGAACATTTTGACTGTGGATAGATAGTGACTATATCTATTAACGCCTATATTCATTAAGGCCCATGCTTATTAACGCTCATGTATAGACTGTTCATTAATCAAAACAAAACACAGAAAAAAACAGATAAGTCTCGTTTTCACATCAATACCAAAAAAAGTTATTTATTTTACTAAAATAACAAAATTTTGTTTTTTTCATTAAAAAACGCAAAAGTTTTTTTCTACCAAAACCATAAATAACATTTTTCCCTGCAAATCATATTTTCTACTAAAATCACAAAAACTGTTTTTCAGCAAACAAAAAATAATATTTTCCTCCTAAATTGCCAAGTAACATTTTATTATCAAAATCATAAAATGTTTTTTCGTCAAAATCATAAAATTGCATTATCTCGTAATAATTGCAAACTAAGTTTCTCCGTAAAAATCACAAACTACGTTTTTCCATCGAAATCACAAAAGCATACTCTCACCAAAAATATAAATTCAATTTATTTTTCAATCAACAATGTTCGTACAATAATTCATTTTTTTCACAAACAAGAGTTTATAGTTTTTTTTTCTTTTATTTTTTCACCAAAGTTCATCTCATCTTTGATTTTTCTTAGTGGAAACAAAACTTTATAAATATCTTACTCGTATTGTAAAAAATAATTCGTAAGATGATTATTACTCGATATGCTTCTTTTGATGATTCATTTGATGTGATGCTACTATTATCTGGTTCTGGATCATTCTCATAATTCAATACAAACTCAATAGTTTAATCATCGGTAGGCAATTCACATCATTCTCGTTATTTTTTTTTTTAGTGATACGATTCATCCAACACTTGTGTTTATATATGTTACATTGAATCTTAAGTATTATAAGATTTATTTTTCCTAATTCTATATCAATCTATAAAACTTCATTTTATAGTTCTAGAAAATTTTATTTTTCTAGTTTGCATTTTTCTTCAAACTTCTAGATATGCAAAAATAAATAATAATATTTGAATAAAAAATTATTTATTGATAAATAAATAATTTTGTTAAACAAATATTTTTTCCTGATTTTAATAATATATATTTATAGATGTTTAAATATAATAATGTTTGACCAAAATAAACCCTGTAAATTATGGAGAAACGAAGATTATGAATCCAAACATAACGTGAATACAAATATGAATTATATATCAGTAATCCTGCTGGATATTACAGAAATGTTTATCGTAAAAACTTTTGAAGAAAGATTGAAAGTCTCAACAAGAAACTGTTAATTGAATGCATGTCATCAGATGATCAGTAAGACTAGAGTATAACATGAGATGACCTACGTAAAATACTCATCCTTTGGTCCGTGTATTTGCAAGAAGACTCTTTTGAAGAGCAACAATTAGAAGACATGAGTTTGGTTGCAACATATGACAGATATAGCTTATAATAAACACATGTAGTTTTATTTTTGCACCCATATAGATTTAAAGTTTTCTAGTAATTTATTATTAATTAGAAGTTAGAACGTTCTCTTGTTGCCTTGTGGATATAATTACGTAATTTGGCGTCATTTTAGACTTCACTATAAACGACGCTGTTTTAGCAAGAAAATATATCGCTCGTCTTCTTGAGAAAAGAATTCAGAAAACAAAATAGATCCCGCCCAAATTTGGGGACGAAGACCACGACAAGAACACCTTTCGCCGACGACGATGGCTGATCCTTTGAAAATAATCTGCGATGAATTAAAAGTTTGTAGACAAGAAGCGCTCTTTTACCTCGAAGGATTCCGATGGGTTTTGGATGTAGCGATGGAGGCTTGCCGCACCAAAACCTTGCCGTCGCCGTTCCTCACGGTTCAATCTTCGGCGGGGAACGAGAAATCCGCGTCGGAGGAACAATCTAGAAATGAAAAGATCGTAAATTTTATCGAATGTTGTGTTGGATCGACTGTAGATGATGCAACGCAGTACCTCAGCATCCACAATTGGAATATAGAGGTAGCCGTCAACAATTTCATTGAAGAGCACCGTCCAACGCTTTCTGAGAGGAAATGGAATTCGAAGAATCGGCGATCTAATTCGCAGCCGTTCTCAAAAGATGATTGTACGGCGATTGAGCAGTCGAATCTGCAGAGGTTCTCAGGGGATGAAACATCCAAGGCGGTGACGTCGAACGTTTTGAGCACAGTGCCCCAGTTTCCAACTAAATCGACAGATTTCATAATCAGGAGCTCTTCTTCTTCTAGGTCATCATTTCCCTTTCTTATTCCAAGAACTATGGCTTGTTTCCGTAATTCTTGATTTAGGGTTTAGTGTTTTGACTGTTTGTGCGGTGGAGAATGATAACGTCGTTTTCTTGATCATCATCAATCTTTCAAATATTTTGGTTTCTAGATTATGATTGCTGAGTAATGGGTCTCTTTCATTTGCTTTACTTGTACAGTTCGGAGGAGATTGATCGGAGAGAGACACTCAACAAGTTTGAAAGAGGAGAGATGCAGTCAAGAATGAGTTCGAGTCAGGAGCCAAATCCGTCTCAACTGAAAGAGGAGATAGTCAAAATATTCCGTGGAAGGGCTATAGGAGCTTCTCCACAAGCTGCACTTGATTGCCTCTATAACTGCAACTGGAATGTAGAAGAGGCCATTAGTTATTTCTTTGGAGATTACAGAATAGTTAGTCCTGGGATGGCGAAGGCTCAAATGGTTGTATGTAACCTTCTCTTTCTCTGCACTTTTAACTATGGTCTTGCTTGTTTTCTCGATTTTACCTTCTCAGTATTTGTGTTTTGTCTTTACACTCCACGAACAGAAAAATTTTACGGCTTCAAAGACAGAGTCACTCGAACATATCCCTGAAGCTGTACCTCCAATGGCTTCATCTCAAGTGACGGTAGTAATCTGATCTTTTTCAGCACTATAAACTACTCTCTTGCTGTTTTCTAGATTTTGTGTTTGCTAAAACCTGAAGGGCAAAACATAAACTAGCAATGAAGAAAGTTAACTCAATGTTAGCAACCTACTGTCTCCTGATTGTATTTCTTTGAGTTGCCCTTCTCTGTTTTTGTTATATAAAAAGGAACTACTTTGCATTCAAAACATTCATGAAAGTGGAAATCTCACTCAAACCTCGAAGAAAACCTTTCGCAGCCGAATTCGCAGACTCAACTGTATACTGAACAACTCATCGGTTCGAGTCAGCTGCCGAGTCAGATGCGACAGTTTCAATTGCAAAAGGAATTCTGCAACATAGCTCCTGAAGCATCTCCAAAAGCCGCATACGATTGCCTCACATACTGCAAGTGGAATTTACAGGAAGCCCTCACTTATTTCTTAAAAGGAGAACACAGAGAAGCTAGTCCTAAAATGGCGTCGTCTCAAGTGGATGTATGTCTTTCTCTGCACTTCTTTTACTGTGATCTTGCTTGTTCTCTCGAATTGTATGTGCTAAAAGCTTTAACCTCAAAACAGAACCTCCTTGTGCCGCCCATCACGAAATCTGCTGAGATGCCGCAGAATTCGCAGGCTCAGTTGTATGATGAAAAACTCATCACTTCATTCCTAGAGGTGGCTGTTGGATCGTCTAGAGAAGAAGCAATAGAGTACCTTGAAGTCTGTGATTGGAATATAAACCTAGCCGCCGACAATTTCGTAGCCGGGTACTCAGTGGAACAACTATCTACCGCGAAAATTATGAGTTTGACGCAGAACAGGCGTCGTACGATGGGATTACCTTCACAATCACAGTTTGAGGCTTCATACGTTCCCCAAAGTCAAGGTTACTTGAAAGAAGGCGGAACAGGAAGCTCTTTTAGGTGATTTCCTTTTCTTTTTGTTCTCCCTCTTTCACTTGCACTCTTGTCTCCAACAAGTATGAAATAAATAGTCCCGTAGATGTTGGTTTATAGAGTATGCTTTCGTATGAATCTCTCTCCTATTCTTTAGGATCGCTAAACTTCATTCGCTTACTTGTACAGTTCGATTACTGCTGGCCCGACGGAGACACAAAGGTCACTTGAAGAGGCTGGTGAAGGAAACGTCACAGTGGCTATTCCTAGAATGGCGTCGTCTCAAGTGGATGTATGTAACCTTCTCTTCCCCTGCAATTTTTTTTTTTTTTTAATTTACTATGGCGTTGCTTGTTTTCTCGAATTGTGATTCCTTAATTTTTACATAAGGAGTTAACATTCGATCATGCCTTGATGGTCTTTGTTTGGCTTGGCCTTCTCTGATTTCTTAAGATAGTTTTAAAAACAAGGGACCTCAATGTTGATACAGTGCTTGCGTTTCTCCATTTTCGCTTCTGAGTATTTTTTTTTTGTCTTAAGTTAAAGAAAAAGGCTGTTGAGGAAGGTTCAAGCACGGAGACATTCCTTGATTCTGGAAAGGACACGACAATTGTGGGGACTCAAACTGCGCCGGATAATATTGCAATAACTGTCATCTTGGCTGATGGGTCTGGGACATCGCTGGATCTTACTTTTAGATCAAACGAAACCGTAAAAGACATACGCAATGCTATTCACGAGCGAGCAGCAGATAACGACGAAGACTACTATTTGCAATCAGTGACTGGAGAAGAGTACAGGGATTTGAATGTAACTGTGCACAAAATTTATACTCGTGGTTGTACAACTCTCATCCAGGTCTTCCCCGAACAACAGCCTTGATTGTGTACAGTTTTCATTGACTGAGGAAAGAGAGATGGAAAGAGGATGCATATAGAAACTTTTGATCATAGCAGCTTCATACTTTTGTTTTAAAATAGGAACTAATAAGGAGAGCGTTCTTATTATAGCTTTGATTCTGTATAGTTTGAATCGATTGATGAAACATAGAGAGAACTGAAATAACTAATGTTTCTTCATTCTTGTTTACAAATTTTTAAAAGAGTAACTGGTGAAAAAGCGATGATGAATAAAATGGCAACAACAGTACAAAACGTTTAGTTTCGTCCATAGGATTATTACAAGGTCTATGTTGTTAGTTGTTAGTAGATTTCTGATTAAATTATAAGATTTCTGTGTTATTATGTTTGCATATTAAAAAAAAAAAAAAGTAGACGGGCAGATGAAGTATTAGGCTTTGTTGGACTTTTAAGGAATAGAGTATTTCAAATGATGTACACAGAAGCTAGTACTGAAGAATTATTATTGCTACAAGCTAATCTCAGAACAGAAGCTGACACTAAAAGATGTGGATCTTAGTTACATAAGGAACTAACAACATACTGTACACAAAAGAAACTCAATGTTGATGGTAGCTAGTTTCCTATGATGGTGGATAAGAGTGCAGAAGAAAACAAACAGAATGAATGGCCCTTTACAATTGTTCTCTATATATTTATCATATAGATCGATCGACTGAGACTTTCTTCACTTGGATGTTCCATTGATGTTTTTGCTTATAGAAGTTTGAGTGTACTGGAGTGAGATATGTCACGTCATCATTATGAAAAATGCCCTTTTGATCTCATTTCTATTAGATTAGAGATTACATATTAGGCCTAGTCCAATGGTTTTAAATCTTTTTCCGGAGTTGTGAAGATTTTCTCCGATCATAGCGTCGGTTTGTTGAAATCAATATATCTTTTATACTGTTGCACTGTTTACATCAGAGCGGAACGAATTAAAACAAATAGCATCTTTTGATTGTGACTCTCAAGTTGTTAGGACAGTTTTGAACGTTTCGTTAGGGTTGAGTCTGTCTCATAACTTACATTATCTTGAAATTCTAATTAATATATCTGATGATTTTCTCTCTTAGCGGCATGTTCATTACATTTTGTGCATTGGTTTTTGAAACCTCCTTTAATTCTAATAGAATCATTATACTTTATTTTAGGTTTCTTTTTAATGAAAATTTTAAATTCAAAAAACAACATATTGCTTAGCTGGTTTCAAATAACTTGAAATTTAACGGCTAGTTTTTAAATTTTTGGCTCGTATAGTCTTCCATATATATATATTTTTTAAATTAGTTGTGTTTTATTTGTAATTTTCTATGATTTCTTATTTTATGTGTCATAATCCCCATATATTCTTTGTAATACATGTATTATTGCTCTTCTTTGTTAATTTTTGTTCTTTCGTGAAACATAAGTTGATTCATGCACTGGATGTATATCTTTAATTGATTAATTAGCTGATAAGACCCGATCCTTTTAAAAACAAAACAAAACTCCTTTTTTTTTTTTTGTCGACTGCAATGGATAAACACAAATTCAGTAAAAGGACTCGGTCGTATTTGTTCTTAATGCCACTTTATTCTCTTACAAATCAAAACAATATCTTTGAAAAATCCCAACATTCTTCACTCACTCCAAACAAGACTATATAAACACCATTCAACGTTTAGCTTTTACTATCATCACACTTCTTACTTTCTTCTTTTACTAGTTCACTCTTAAGCAATGGCACTCCTCTTTCTTATTTTCTTTTCCTTTGTAATTTCCACTTCCGCTATCATTATAGGAGATGTTCCTTTGAACTACACTCACGTTTGTGACCCGACTAGGTTCGCAAACATTGGCTTAGATATGTCCGACTTCTTCTACTGCGACAAATCATTACCGTACAATGTGCGAGTGAAGGATCTCGTGGCTCGGATGAAACTTTCAGAGAAAGTTGGACAAATGGGAGACAATGCAACAGGAGTTATGAGAATCGGACTTCCAGCTTACGAGTGGTGGTCCGAGGCTCTTCACGGCGTTTCCAACGTTGGTCCCGGTACGGTTTTCGAGGGTCCAGTCCCTGGTGCCACTAGCTTCCCTAATGTCATCCATACCGCCGCATCATTCAACCGCACATTATGGAAGAATATCGGAAAGGTATGTACTAAGCAAAAATTTATATATTGATCAAAATTCACAACGGATTGGTTTATTGAGATCTACTGAAATGAAATATTCATATTATGATATTTTACTTTCATGCATTTGTAGGTTGTTTCAAATGAAGCTAGGGCAATGTACAATTTGGGACAAGCCGGTTTAACGTTTTGGAGTCCTAATATAAACGTTGTGAGGGATCCGAGATGGGGAAGAATCTTGGAGACTCCTGGGGAAGATCCTTTTGTTGTAGGGACCTATGCCTCTAACTACGTCAGAGGGTTACAAGACGTGGAAGGCACGGAAAACGCAACCGATCCTAACTCTAGACCGTTGAAAGTCTCCGCTTGTTGCAAACACTACACGGCTTACGACGTTGACCAATGGTTCGGCGTTGACCGATACCATTTCGATGCAAGGGTAAATTTTTTAAAAATTAACTCATGATCCTATATCAGCGTTATGCATGCTGATCTTTTGTTAATTATTCCATTAATCACTGATACAAGGTGGCTGAGCAAGATATGATGGAGACTTTTCAGCGACCGTTTGAGATGTGTGTGAAAGAAGGAGATGTGAGTAGTGTGATGTGTTCTTACAATCGCGTGAATGGAATTCCTACTTGTGCCGATCCGAGACTCTTGAAACAAACCATTAGAGGAGAATGGAACTTACATGGCTACATTGTCTCTGACTGTGACTCTATAGAAGTCATTGTTGACAAACAAAAATGGCTTGGTGATACCAAAGAAGACGCTGTCTCTCAAACGCTCAAAGCAGGTCACAAAACTATGAATTATATTATTATATAAATTAATGTTTTTACTTTTTTGTCGCACTAATATTTTTGATATTCGTTTTAGGTCTGGATATGGACTGTGGTGATTATTACCCAAAAGCTTTGAATAGCGCAGTTGATCAAGGACAGATTAGTGAGAGTCTTATTGATAATTCTCTAAAAAATCTCTACACTGTACTTATGCGGTTAGGGTTTTTTGACGGTCAACCCGAATATACCTCTTTAACAAAAACGGATATATGCTCACATAAAGCAATTGAATTGGCGGAAGAAGCAGCCAAAGAAGGAATTGTGCTGCTCAAGAACGACAATGATACTCTTCCTCTCAGCTCCAACCACTACAAGAATCTAGCAGTGGTCGGACCTCATGCGAACGCAACTTCAGCCATGATAGGGAACTACGCCGGGGTTCCTTGCCGCTACATCTCCCCGATGCAAGGTGTCTCGGCACTCACCACTACTGCAGACCTGGCGTACGCGGCTGGATGCGGTGACGTGCTATGCAAGAATGACACGATGATTTTCCCCGCAGTTCAAGCCGCTAGCAAAGCAGATATAACTGTGGTTGTAGCGGGACTAGACTTGACCGTTGAAGCAGAGAGCTTGGATAGAGTCAATCTTCATCTTCCTGGTTATCAAAACGAACTCATCACTCAAGTCGCTGAAGCGGCTAAAGGTCCGGTGATTCTA
Source organism: Streptanthus diversifolius (assembly GCA_039880935.1). Lineage (NCBI taxonomy): Eukaryota > Viridiplantae > Streptophyta > Magnoliopsida > Brassicales > Brassicaceae > Streptanthus > Streptanthus diversifolius. The sequence goes on along the minus strand of JAXGFM010000022.1, from coordinate 17,115,069 downwards.
GTTATATTATCTGCCGGTGGGGTTGATGTGACGTTCGCCAAAAATCATCCCAACATCAAAGCTATACTATGGGCTGGTTATCCTGGTCAAGAAGGTGGTCGTGCCATTGCTGATGTTATTTTCGGAAAATACAACCCCGGTTAGTATATAAAACGCAAAGCATCCAAAGAAGTAATGTTGTTGATTACCACTATATATAAAACTTGATTCGTATACGATATTGTCACTTCAGGTGGGAGATTACCACTGACATGGTACGAAGCTAACTATGCGAAACAGATCCCAATGACTTCGTTGAAACTCCGACCGGACGAGAAGCTAGGTTATCCAGGAAGAACATACAAGTTCTTCAATGGAACGACCGTTTACCCCTTTGGACATGGACTTAGCTACACTCAGTTCAAGTACAAGACAGCTTCATCGGGTCATGTCATCCCAGTGAACATCAAGCTCGAGAAGAGACAAGTTTGCCACCACGTCAACTACACGGACCCACAAGATGACACCGGAATAGCATGTCCCTCTGTTTTGGTTAATGACTTGCAGTGCAAGGAAAAGGTAGCGGTTAGAGTTGCAGTTAAGAACATAGGGAAGAGAGACGGCGACGAGGTTGTGATAGCTTACTCTAAGCCACCGGTTGGAATCGTGGGAACGCACATCAAGCAGGTGGTAGGGTTCGAGAGGGTTTTTGTGGCTGCCGGAAAGAAAACGGACGCGAGGTTTGAGTTCGATGTATGTAGCAGCTTTTCGATTGTTGATTCAGTTGGGTACAAGGTTTTGCCGGAGGGAGTTCACGAAGTTGTGATAGGAGACGGTGATAAAGCGGTAGCTCTTCAAATTAAGATAAGTTATCATCATTAGTGAGAGAGAGAGGGTGTGTGCTTTAAGGGGTTGGTAACACATTAACGTAGGTTTTCTAGCCATTCAAATGAGTTAGTGTGTATTTATCTATTCGGTTAGTAATAAAATTATATATTTGATTGAGATTCTTCGTCTACACACGTTTTACTTAGAAGAACGTCTTAATCCATGAAAATATAATTAAGACCGGTATTGGTTTTTCCTAATAGTAATCTTGAAAGTTTTATGGATACAAAAAGCATAAAAAATACTTGCATAAAAGGAAAAGATTGACTTTGATTCAAAAGAAATGATCGATCAATGAAACGCAACGAACATAAAACATATATTCAGTATTTAGATGTGACCCGGCCATTACAATGAGAATAGACTTCAAGATCACGAAATAGTACCAAGGAAAAAACAGCCATAAACACACTTGAAAACCAAAATTTTTGCCTCCTCCGGTGAAACATTGCTAAATATTTGGAGTTTGGGATCTCTACGAGCGATCCATCTTCTCTCTTGGACGGCCAAAGAGTACCAATGGAGTGGGAAAGACATTAGAGAGGACACTCCTTAAACATAATAAATTGCACGGCCAATTGGAGTGACCTTATCATAGGGTTTTGTATCTGCCATCTTGATTAAGAAAAACATATACTAAGACAAAACTCCTAATAAGAAGTTTAGAAAGAAACCCCAATTAACGAGAACTAACTTGGGGAAGAGAAATGGTCGGCGAGATACAAAACCTTATTAGGAGTTAGTTCTCGCCGACCATTTCTCTTCCCCAAGTTAGTTCTCGTTGAAGGCTCTTCTTCGATCGTCCACTACCCGTTTTATTCAATGAATGAAAGAGTTACAAAGTGAGGGAAATTATTACCGAAAAGTCATCGAATTTCCAAGCTGGAGAAATGGCAAAGTGATCACCTTATGGTATAAAATCTTTACAGCGTAGCTAACAAAAAATCATTCAACCGGAGTCTATGCAAGGTGATTTCTCAAAATAACACTGCATATTCTGGGTAAGGGAATCTGAACCTCAATCTCAAAATACGAGTGCAATTATTCGTAATCCTGCTTGGAATTCCAGGGAAATTTATTATAAAAAACCTTTGACGAAAGACTGGTGGTCTCGACAAGAAGCCAGCAAAGGAAATTGATTCAATAGCCTTAAGAGTTCAAAACACACTCTTCTCTTCAAGGTGGATGGATGGATAGATAGATAGATATCAAAGCCAAATAAAAGCAAAACAAGGGTGGGCTTATTTAGCGGCTTCAAGCGCAGAAGCTCCAGAGATAATCTCGATAAGCTCTGTTGTGATAGAAGCTTGACGAGTCCTGTTGTAAGTGAGGGTGAGACGATCAAGCATTTCTCCTGCGTTTCTACTTGAGCTGTCCATGGCAGACATCCTAGCTCCCATCTCACTACACGCATTCTCCAGCACCGCATTGAACATTACCTACAAGTAGAGTTTACGAAAACCACCAAAATTAATCGGTATGTTTCTTTCTATGTTAAAAACCATAAATCAAGTTTGTATGTTCTTAGGTTACTTACACAAGAGAATTGGAACTCGGCCAAATTTTGCAGAATTTCTCCCTTTGTTTCACCGCCTTCAATCTCGTATGAGTCGAGCTCACCAAGTTTTCCTCCAACTTCAGATTCCTTTTCAATAATCTTTCAATGCAGAAACAAGAATAAAAAAAATATAAGCTTACAGTTAAAGCAGAATATGAGATAGTACGCACAATTCGTAGCCCTGAGACATTTGACACTTGTGACTTACCTCTGGTGACAAAACAGTGGCCACAGTCGGGAGAAATGCGACAACCGAATGGAACTTGTTGTAGACAATGCGCAAAGCATCAAATTCAACGTTCTTCAGGATGTCATCAGCTAGAACTGAGACCTGATGCAGCAAGTAAACATGAGAAACATTAAAGAAAACAATACACAGCTCGAAGACGAAAGTAATGCTCCTAACTAGTAGCAATTATGAACTACCTGAGCATAATTGAGTGGATTCTTATTCAGCTCTGTTACAGTAAGGGAGATGTCGTTCTTTGAGTCACGGAACATTATAGCCTTTGCTTTCTCTCCGACGATAACAAACTTCACGTCCTTTTCAGGGCCTGCAACGAAATAAGAAGAAAATCAGGTATGGTAATTTAGGGAAACAAAACCATGAAACCATCGATAGTGCTTTCAGAACATACCAGAGTTCAATTTGTACAGAGCCCTGCTCACTTTAACAACAGTGGAGTTAATTCCACCACAGAGACCCTTGTCAGAAGAGAGAGTGACCACCACACTCTTCTTTACGTCAATGCCTGGTTTTATCATTATGTAGACGCTAGAAATCATCAACACATCCAAGAACAAGACAGAGATAGCAAGAGGATGTATATCTAAGAAGAGAGTAATAAGAGCGAAAAGATTTTTCTTCATCATCAGTTGAATTCAGGTCATGAGATTATCAGAAAGACTAGTATGAAACGATTAAATAAAAACTACTCTTTATTGTAAAACGTACTGGGGTTATCTCCTAGAAGAGCAGTAAATGGCTGCCAAAGTCCACGGGAGTTCTCAGCTCTGCCTTGAACTGCTCTTAGCTTTGAAGCAGCAACCATCTTCATGGCCTTTGTGATCTTCTGGATGTTCTTTACACTCTTCATGCGGTTACGCACTGCACAGAGTATACATTTCAAACGATTCATGAATATTAGAACATCTAAGACTCTTAGAAACACAATCCTAACTAGCCAAAAAAAAAAAAATTTCCAATTATCAGCTGAGACTTACCCACTTGAGTTGAGATGGATCGAATTCCAAGAGGTCCTTCCTCCCTACAAAACAAATGCAGGTTAGTCCTCATCATTATCATGTTCACACAACATCAACACAAAAGTAAAAACAAATCATTATCGCCAATTTTCTGCTACAAGTTAAAGTGAATTCATATTGCGATAGCAACACGAGATTCAAAAGAAACGAGCTTTGCTCAGACGTTTCGGAGTCTCAAAACTCCAAATAGAACATCACATATATCTCACTCGCTAAAGTGAATTCATATTGCGATAGCAACACGAGATTCAAAAGAAACGAGCTTTGCTCAGACGTTTCGGAGTCTCAAAACTCCAAATAGAACATCGCATATATCTCACTCGCTAGATACTCGCGAGTCAAAAGAAACCAATTTCGATGAAATCTCGTCAAATAGAAAATTCAATAAAATAAAACCTATTCAGGGAGAAATGCTAACCCTAACGATCATACATCAAAATGTGCACATATCCTAAGACTCAATCAAACCAAGCGATAACGGATTCACAAGAGTATCATAGAATAGCATCGAAATGATGTGCTTGATATTTTGCGAGGGTAAGGATGAAGGAGAAAGAGATCTCACTGATCAGAAGAGAGAGGAGATCGGATGGCAGCGATTGGACGAGCGGCGATTGAAGGGATGAGACGCCTCCCTTCGCGACGGAAAACAGCCATTGCCATTGATCGAAGGTTGATGGAAACGAAAACCTAGCTCCGGCTAATTTCTCAGATCGGTATTCTCCTTCTCGACTCGGATAATATTCGAGAGAAACGACTGCTATGGCGAAACCAAAAGGGCTTTCTCTATTTGTCAGAACACACACTTTCCACGGCGTCGTTTTTGGATGAATACCAAAGTTTCTCCTGAATTCAATTTGGGCTTAACAGAGCTAATAAAAATAATACTTTGTCGGCCTGTTTGTATTTTTTATATAGGCCCACGATTGAAATTTGCCACGTCATTACTTGTTGTTGAGTCCGGCGGTTGCAACCGCAGTGACTACTTGAATGGAGTCCGATATGATAACGTCACTAGTGCGGTCACGAAGTTTCAACTTCCAAGTGGTTGCTTAACTGGAACTCTCAAAGCCAACAGTAGCCTCTTTGGGTTTAATTAATCTTCTGTACCATAATCTTTCTCACAACAACTTCACTTCCTTTTCACTCTCTTCTGAATTCAGCAATCTCAACAGATTAGAGGTTTTGTCTCTTTCCTCTAATAGCCTCTTTGGGTTTCACCATCTTCGTTACGTTTAAGTTAACAACAAGGATCAAAAGCTAACAAGAACTAAAGCAGAATTGGTCTTTTCAACTTAAAATTTACATAAACCAAATTTACTTTTACAAAAAAAAAAAAAAAATAAATAAACAGATTCAAAAACCTCAGTATTACATTCTGATCCAATTTACACCGAGATTCCTCCACCGCCTGTAACATCATCTGGAGGACTGATCGTGATCCAGAGCAGCGAGACAGTAATCGACACAAGCCCTGACCAAACATAAACAATGGTTGGAACCTTTCCTTTTCGACCCATCAACCCTTTAGCAAACGGATACATATGAGTCAAGACCCACAGGCTAAAGAATGTCCCTCCCAGTAACTTGCTCCACTGCGGAATCACACTGTATATCGTCCTCGAAGCTCCGATCACAATCGCAACAAGGTTCACTACAATGATTGTAAGAGGCATGATAAACAAGCCTGTCCATTTCACAATGTAAAGATCCGCAAACATGTCGTCTTCGTCTTCCCCTGCAGATTTCGATGTCAGGGTAAAGGAGATCTCAATTCCGGCTATTACTTTGAGCAATCCTTGGACGACTGCTGCGAGATGAGCGCTCGTGCCTCCAATCAGCCAAAACTGTTCGTTTCTCCACCATTCTTCGAGTCCGATCCCTGACCATTTGACCTCCAGGAGAGAGATTAGAGTTAGTGTTATGGTGATGCAGAGGAGGTAGGAGAGGAAATGAATGTCGAGGCTCTGGACGATGAATTTGCCAGAGAAGAGACACAGAGCCGGAAGGAAACAATAGACGACCAAGAAGATGGAGGTGAAAGGGTATATCCCGACGTTGAGGTAAGCGACTCGCTGGAGAAACTTGAGCCGTCTGGTGGCGAACATGGCGTTGTTCTTGGAGAAGAAGATCTCTACAGAGCCAGTGGCCCAACGAAGGACTTGGTGGAGACGGTCAGTGAGATTGATCGGAGCTGTGCCGCGGAAAGCATCACGTTTTGTGATGCAGTAAACGGATCTCCAACCGCGGTTATGCATACGGTAACCCGTCACCACGTCTTCAGTGACAGACCCGTAAATCCATCCGATTCTGTCTCCCCATTCCGTATTGTCTTCATACCTGAAAAGCCAAATTTAAACTCTACAGGTTTAAAACTACATAACTGTTTATACTAACAAAGCATATCTATTGTTTCGAAACCTTACCAGCAGGAAATGACGGCGATGGCTTCAGCTACGGTTGGAGCATCAAGGGGAGGTCGTGGCAGGAGCAAAGCACCGGGTGGTCTTCCGTTTTTAACTGACATGTGATCTGCGAGAGGCCGTCCTTGGTACTCTGCAACTGGAATGGTGTCTGTGAACATGGTCGAGTTACCAAACTTTTTGGGAAGACCAAGATCTGGATCATCGGTAAGAGGCTGTGTATCGGACTCTAAATCAGATGCTTGGGATGTTTGCGACGCTTGGGACTGAGTCCGGACATGCATAGCCGGGGCCTTTTCCTGACCAAACACGCCTGTGTACTCGTTGGCACGAGGTGGGTTGAAGCCATAGAGAGCATACCTTCGGAACATACACCCTGTTCCGACATAAACCGGACCTTGTAACCCATCTAATGCTCTCATGTTACCTGTTTCAGAACCCAAGAAAATGTTTAAGCTATGGTGGCTTGTGACATAAGTATTACATTTATGCTGTAGTTGAATCTTAATTCAACAACTCACCGTCGAAGAAGACGGTATTGTGGTTTGCATATCGATCCGATGGGTCAATTCCTTCGAACCTTTGCGGAAACTGAATGTAACAGATTCGATCACCACCTCGGTCCATCATGAAGCACATTCCTTCTTTGATTGCTTTGGAGTTGTAGATGTAGTGATCACAATCCAGATTGAGGATGAATGCGCCATTGGAAAGTATAGCTGAAGCTCTAACCATACCGTTCATGGCACCGGCTTTCTTGTTATGGTCAAAACCTGGACGTTTCTCACGCGATACATATGCAAACATCGGTACTCGGATATCAATCCCTGTGAAATCCAGCGCACCTTCATTCGGTCCGCCCATCACCGGTTCAAGCTCAGGCACTTTGCTCATGATCTACAAATTGGATTCATGTTTAGTCGGTTTCTTGGTCTGATTTCCAGAGTGATAAAGTTAATGGTTCGTACCTGTAGGATTCCGGCGTGATCTCCTTTTGAGTGATCAGGTTTAGGCTCAAACCACGTTCCTGGCCAATGTGTACCATCAGCCATCCACGTTGCTTTGACCACCTCAACCCCATCCGGCGGCAACACACCGCCGTTTTTCTCTCGGGCAATCCGCTTTTCCTTAAGCTCTTCTCTCAAGTTGAATTGCTCAGCTCTTTTCTTGATTTGTTCTGGAAGACCATTGATCCTAACCTTGAATTCGTCATACTCACGCTTGATCCAACGACGATCTTTGACAAAATCTTGCCTCTTCTTGTTTTTCGTCGGGTCTGTTTTAAGGTTGAAGTAACTATCCGGGTTCCTCGGCTCTATGTCATGTTTTCTGCAAAATGGCACCCAATACTGCAAAGAAAATGATAAAGCCATATCAATTTTTGTCATCATCTATTAGACTACCCAAGACACAGAGGAAGAGTAACCGAATAAGAAACCTCAGCAAAACGAACAGCCTCAGCCATGGCTTCAAAGGTGAGAATTGCACCACCATCGTCTGAAATGTAGGCCGAAAGCTTCTCGATTGGATAATCCACGGCGAGGATCGAGAGCATGGTGTTTGCGGTGACTAAAGGCGGTTCCTTTTCCGGGTCAGCCGTGGAAACAAACACATCAACACCAGGAAGATCAGAGCGACCCGTGGGGTTTGATGGAGAAGGCTGCTCAAACTTGTCATGCAAGGCAGCAAGGTCCGTGGCTCTGTTTATAGGGTTTAGCTTTGGAAGAATGTCAAGAATCCAAGAGAAAGCGAACCAAATCTCGCACACTATAGATAGTCCCCATAGCCACATTGCATCCTCATTAGGATTCGTAACACGCCACCAGAGGAAGAAGAAGAGTATCACGAGACGAAGCACGATTAGTAACCTGAAACCAATTAAGGCGTGTAAAATGTAAGATTTTGAAGCAGAGATTAAAAGAACAAGAAAATCTTGAAGGGGTTAAATGTGAAAACAATAAATCACCTGTACGGACTAAGAACTTTGGCAGGGACCTTAACTTTCCTGGTGAGAGGCTTCCATGGTTTGTCTAAGAAATCCGACATGGTAACGCCACCATCATAGTTATCATCATCTTCTGACCAAAACGCGTTTCCAATTCCGTATTTGCCTTTAGATTCAAACAACCACCTGTTATGATCAAAATCTCCTGTCTGACTCCTCAACAACATTGATTTGTTATTCGACTTCATCACAGATAATCTCCTCTCCAGTTTGTTCCCCATCTTGGGGCCGTTTCCTCCTCCGCCACCACCTCGACGGTTAGCATCAGATTTTGACTCGGAGGTGGACCCGGAGGAGCCAGCAGGTTGGTTGTCCGGTGTAGGAGGCAGGAGGACGGTGTAGTCGATGTAATCATTTTGGCCGGAGTAATCACCAGAGACGTCCATGTCATCGTCGCGGGAGATGCTAACAATGCGGCCACTGGACGTTCGGCGACCAAACTTGACGGCTTGTGGAGGCCGGCTTAAGGAGGAGGATTGTGAATTTAAGGTCTTTTTGGTTGGACTTGAAGCCATTACAATAATGGAGTTTTCTGTTTTAGGTCGTTTGGTTTCTTCAGCGATGAACCCATTTTCCTTGACAAACCTGATTTAGGAAAAATATAAAACTTTTTTAAAAAAAAAAAAGAAGAAGAAAGGAATGTGTAAAAAGGTTAAGAGGGAAAAAAGAGAAAACGAAAAAATGTTAGGACTTTTAGAATTTTCAACGGTTGATAGATCCTTTTCTGTTATAAGAAAATACTTAAATTGAAATCTATGAATTCTGAAATCTCCTTTCTTTAAGCTTTGTCTCTCTTTCTCTCTCTCTCTCTCTCTTTGTTTCTATATTTCTGGACGTGCATAGCTATTTGAATGAAGACATTACAATAGACACTAGAGCTCAAGCAGAAGGACCAGCGTGTCACTCTATAAGCCACGGAGACGGAGGTTTTCCGACGAAATAACAGCGAAATCGCCCGGGGGTTACGGCAAGTCGTTTCGATATCAGTAGACGAAAGCATAAGCGTAAACATGGCTAACAACACAATCCGAAGTTTTCACAAAGTTTCCCATAAGAAGAAACGTAAACAAGCGATTGATTCAGGAATTAGCGATGCAGAAGAGAAAGGATTTCAACTACGAAATGTAACAATGGAAGAGTGGAAATGATTTCGGACAACGAAATATAAATGGCAAAAAATAAAATCCCTTGATGAACGAAACAATGCTTTTAACCGGTTTTTAAGGAACTGTTCGGAGACATTACTTAACCGGTCAAACCAAATCGAGTTAAATTCATATGAACCGGGTGGACTATGCCATACCGTCCTCATATCATTATCATAGCAATTCAAAAAAAAAAAAAAAGCGAGAAAGACCGAAGCAAACACAAGCGTTCCAAATAAATAATGTTTTGAATGGTGACCAAAATTAATGAACTTAAATACTAGATTTATACAATATATAAGGAATATTTATTAGATGTGATTTTTATTCTTTATTTTATAGAAAATTATAGAACAAAAATATTACTAATCAATTTTTTCTTTTTGTCAACTATTACTAATCAAATTTGGAAATAAATAATAAGTAACATATATTTTTTTAATTCAAATTATTTTGTTCCTTTTCATTTTTTTTGTCAACTTAACCTAATAGCTTTTAATATCCCTTTAATTTTGCGTGGTGTTGGGTTCAAATCCAGATCTGTGTCATGAATTTCAGAGGTGACCATCACTGTATCACCTGATTCCGATTATTTTTTCTTTTTCATTCTTATTATTTTTAATAGTTACTAGTCAAATTCCTGCAATAGCAAATGTTGGCAAAATGTCAAACATTTAAAAGATGTATCAAATATGGTATTTGAGAGAAGTTTATATGATTTGATTTTTAGTGAGTTTTGGATGAATTAAAAAAGTTTTGGTGATTTTTATTAAACTATTCTAGAATATTATAGTTTAGTTGGATTTTATATTTTAATTAAGAATTTTTACCATGTGAATCATGTGGCACAATAGTTCATTATAAAATTCATCACACATGTTTAGAGTTTGAACCAAACATCATGTGATGATAAATTTCAGAGGTAGCCACCATTGTGCTACACAATTATTATGCATCTTGCAATGTTAAAAGAGATATTAAAACCATTAGAATAAGTTAACTAAAAAAATAAAAAATCTCACTAAATCATTTTAAAATCATAAGAAATCTCCTAAAATCTAATAGTTAAAATATTTTCAATATCAATGTAGTATAAAACAAATTTTAAAATCATCAATTCAATAAATTAAAATTTTAAACATCTTTTAAAATTTATGTTTGAATAACATTGAATTTTGTTATTTTAGTACAAATCACTGCAAATTATAGATTAATTATACTCCCCTTGGACATGCGTTTATTTCTCCCGCGTTTTGGTGACTCTAGGGTTCGTCCTTCCGAGTCCTCCATACCGGTTTGGCATCCTTCTTCAAGGGCCAGCCCACGGTCAGCCCATCCACCAAACGAATCACCCAGCCCAATCTACAGAATAAGCAGCTCATTTGACACAAAATGATGCGACTGGCCCAGCAAAACGAGACCAGTTAAGGGAGAGAAGTGACCGGATAAGCCGGTTTCACCACCAAACACCATCTGTAAACACGATTGTACTATAACGATAAGCTTTCTTTACCGACCAAATACTATACAATTCAGAGAATTAATCCTTCCATAATATAATAAGATCAAGGCCTTAAGGTCATCAATTTGACGACCTCCGCGTTTTTCTACGGTCCCTTTATACGATCCCAGGATCAAATCTGTAATCAACGAACTCTCAGTCTTAACGAAAGTCTATAATCAATTTGAATACCACAGTCGTACGTACGAGTTATACAACAACACATATATGTATATATGACCTATACAAAACCAATTTCAAAGTACAATCTAAGCAGAGAAACATAGAATGAGAATTAGAAACCACAAAAAAAAAAAAGAAGGCAGCACAACGAACTGAATGAGGATGTTGTCGGAAATCACAACGAACATTTCTTCATAAACCCCCGAAGAAAACGTTCCAGACTTATTTGCCACAGTTGAAGCCACCGCAGATTGAGAGGATGATGATGAGGATCAAGGCAATGATGATTCCAAGAACAATGAGCTTTATTTTCATGTTTTGAAACCACATCTTTCTTCTCATTTGAGTTCCTTGTGTTCTGAAATCTTGCGCCTATACACAGTTTTGAGTTCAATTAAAAGTTCGGAAAGGCAAAAACAGAGAGAGAGAGAGAGAGAGAGAGAGAGAGAGAGAGAGAGAGAGAGAGAGAGATAACTAACCTGTGAGCGAAGGTTTTCAGTTTTGTCCACCAAAAGTTCAATTTTCACACTACGGTCAAGAACCTGCAAATGAATGAGTTCCACAATGTATAAACGGTTTAACAGCAGAATATGTCTTAAACCCCGAGAATTATACATTCCCCTCTAAAATTAATGCTTTACGAACCAAAAGATCCTAGTACTTTAAGTCACGCTAGCTAAACTCAATTGGAAATACGTAAAGAAAAAGGGTCGGAATCGAACCTTCTCAATGTTTTCCATCATGACACCTTTAACTTCAGATACTTGAGCTTTCACCTTAGCAAGCTTGCTAATCTCATCAGGATGATCCATACAATACTGCATGTGCTCTTTCAGTTTCGACCTTTAGAGCAGCCAAAAAGGAGTCAAAACGACTATGCCCATGAGGATAACAGAAAAATATAAATAGCAATCAAAAAGTTCAGATTGAAGTACCCAAATTCTTTATTCAAGCTGTTTGCTTGAGCAGTTGCAGCCTTTCCACCACCATATCTCTTGTTGAACTCCTCCTTAACTCGTTCCAAGAAGGCCATAGGAATCTGCCTTCCCGCAGAATCGACTGCAACAACGCAGTAAGCTGCACAACACGAACAAAAATAGTTAAACTTTAAGGACATATTGAGAGAGAAGGCAGAAGATAAACAAGAGAAGATCCACCAATCGCTTATAAGAAAGTTGAACGGTATAATAAGAATATATATCCACCTTAAACCCAATCAGGCACATAAGAAATACTCCAATGCAATCGCTTAAGCGATATAACTTTCAAACAAATAAAGCCAAGCAAATCAGTAAACTAGAAAAAAAAAAAAAAACTTAGAATCACAGATCCAGAACAAGGCTTGTTCTTTCATAAAAGATCCCCCAAACTTATCACAGATTAGATAGAACACCAATTAAAGCTAAAACATACCAAACATAAGAACTTGGTCCAAAAGAGACATCCAAATGCTCAAATAGATAAAAAAAAATCTACGTCAAACGATGAATAAATCGCGTTTATCTGATGAAAATCATGAAAAGGGGGAATATAAGGAAAAAACAAGACATAAATCGAAAACGAAAACAAGCTATTCAAAATCATTCAAAAACATGAAAGCGAAGGTATAGATAGAGCAATATTATGACTTACTGAATCCATTTTCAACGAGGTAATTAAACGTATGACCATCGCAATTGTAGGTAAACTTGTTGTTCGAAGAAGGAAGCTTTGGGAGGCACTGTGCAGCGATGGATGTGAAGTTGCCTTTGAAATCGGTGAACTCGACGAGGATTACCGTGCCCCGAGCCACGAAACTGTAGATCAACGATTGTTGCGCCATTTTTTTTTTCTCCCTCAAAAAAGAACAACACTGTCCGATGGAATTACTCGACTAATCAGAGACTTGTTATATCGGCGTGAAGGAAGCTTAGAGTTCTAGAAGACTTAACGCTTAAACGCGTAGAGAATCGAGGACTAAGTGCGAGAGAGAGAAAAAGAGAAAGACGGTGAAAAGAATGAGCATAGGGAGAGACAATCTAACGTCTTTCAACAAGAAAAATCAAAAAAAATCAAACCTTTGAATTGAAAGGACTAAACAAGCAAATTCAGAAAACTATAGCCAGCTTGTGAGAATAAAAACCTTGATAAGGACTAATTCAAAATTTTCCGAAACTTTTATATTCAACTTGTGTGCCTCATAAAAGTTGGTGATGTTGGTATTTGATGGTTTCAACTTTCAACGTATATCCCAGCCAAATTAGTTGAATTGGATTCTTAAGTTTGAACTTTGAATTATGGATAGAAGTATGGTCGTTCAAATATGTAAGAAAATCTATTAAAATATATTTCTATACAAACAAGTGTTTTATCATTGGTTTAGATATTGTAAGTAATTTTGGTTTGTATATATAGAAATTTGTTTTGTGTATTTGAATATATTTCGAGTAATTTTAAATAGAACAGCTTCGATGTTTTCAAGGTTAATGAGAAGTTCGAAATGTTTTAGTCACCATACGAACCTACATGCACCCATGTCATCTCCTATTTATTCAACTGTTTTCCTGATTTATAATACTAAGTTTTTTGTCAACATATTTTTAAGTTTATTAGCATGCCGAAGTTTTGGCATGTGTCCGCAACCCTAAACTTCAAAATAAGTGTTTTTCGCATATAATGACTGGTTCTCCAAATACCAATTTTTATCTGGTTCTTGATTGGTTTGGAAATAGATTGATGACATGACACCAAACAGACAACAAAATGTATGGTTGCACGCTGGTCGAGAGGATTGGACCAGTGAACACATGACCTGGTCAAGAAGAATACAAGACTCCGGCAAACATTGGTTGTGCTGCTTTATTCAAACTATAATAAACTGAAGAAAGAGGGAAAAGGATCAGATTCTCTCCAAGGAGAACAGAGTGCTGAGATCAAATATTTGGAGAGTGAAAGAGAGTTTTTCTTGCTTGTACACATCATAACATCTCTAACGAGCGTCCTTGGACAAAAGGCCGTGCGCTTCAACTTTCCTTGCGTTGCGAAGCTCATCAACTCCATCTCCTCTCTCAAACACAGCCGCTGCACCCATCCCCGTCCCTGCCAAATTTTCCCAATAATAAAAAAAAAAAATCCAATAATATTTTCAGACACCAACCTAAAGATCGTAAGAATGAGGGTATAGATTAAGAGAGAAAGAAGCATACCAATGCACATTGACACTACCCCAAAACGACAGTCTTTTCCACGGCGTTTCATCTCGTGCAACAAAGTAGCAACGCAACGTGCTCCTGTCAGAGATTTCACAAGCATTAGCTAGCTAATCTTGGTCTCTTAGTTATTGGTCTATTGTATTAGAGAAGTTGTGAGTTGGTTAGAGTTTGTGAAGGCACACTTCTAAGGATGCGTCGGCAGATTACTTTGGGCGCGGGTATCCAAGGGTTTGGTTTAGAGTTTAGTGTATAGCTAGCTCATTAATCAATTCTCTCTGTTCTTATATACCTGTAGCGCCCAAAGGATGTCCTATGGCCATTGCGCCACCGTTGACATTGATTTTCTCTGCGTCAAGTCCCAACTTATTACGGCAATAAACGAACTGAGATGCAAATGCCTGAACACAAGGATTCAAACCGACGGTTATCATCACAAAATTTTGGTAAGAAGATCCTGGTAAAGTTCGCTTATTTACCTCGTTGATCTCAAACAAGTCGATGTCATCGAGTTCTAAACCAGCCGCCTTAACTGCAGCAGGAATAGCAACTGCTGGACCAACACCCATGATTGCTGGGTCAACACCAACTGCAGCAAATGTCCTGCAATTTGTCCAATAGTGTGCTACTTAGGGAAAACCCCGAAATGTAGGCAAATACATAAACAGTGTATGTTTTCTTAGATACTAGCATATCTGTGTAAATGGACATCACAGGCATCTGCAGACTTCTAACGTTATAGCTCTATCAAAAAATTACCACCCACCTGAATACACCAAGAACGGGAAGTCCTTTCTGTGTAGCAACACTTCTCCTCATGAGGAGAACCGCTCCTGCACCATCACTCACTTGGCTGGAGTTTCCTGTTTTGAGACAAAACAAATCAAGCAATGGATTCAAAATTGTGATAACACGAACTGTAGTCTCCGTGGTGAAACAATGGGAAAAGTACCAGCTGTTGTGGTTCCATCCTTTTTAAACACTGGCTTCAGCTTCCCAAGAGTAGCAAGGGTTGTGGTTGGTCGGATCCCATCATCAACAGAAACTGTAATGGGTGTCTCATCTCCTGTTTTTGGGTCAACAAGCTGAAACAGAAAACACAAGTTATTGACTATCATGAATGAAGATCAGCATTAAATGCACCAAGAGGAGTCTTGAATGTAACAGTTATTGTACGGAGGATCTGGAAAATACCTTGGTTTTAACAGGAATGATCTCATCCTTGAATTTACCAGCAGCTGTAGCAGCAGCCGCCTTTCTGTGCGAGTCAACCTAGCAATATGACTCGACAGCTTATCATCAGGAGATCATATTTATGGGTTAAACTAAGAGTACAAACATAATGAAAAAGTTCAGTTGCCCTACAGCAGCTTGATCTTGCTCCTGCCTTGAGACGCCAAATCGTTGTGCTACATTTTCGGAAGTAACACCCATAGGGAGAAGACAATTCTGTGCTTGCTCGAACTTCTTCACCTGCAATATCATAATACGTTTTATAGTGCGCTATAAGTTTTAACGGAGCCAGTTAACAATCCAGAGAAGAGAGAATTAAGAGCCACTACCGCTGGGTTGACTGACCCTTCCCATGCCATCGGATTGGCAGTCATGGACTCCAGACCAGCCCCAATACCTGCATCAGACTTTATCGTCAGCTAAGTTCTTCACAAAAACGAAGACATCAATCAATGTAATAAAAGACGGCTATTCTCTTACCAATATCATAAAATCCAGCTTTTATGGCAGCAGCTACGTCAGCAACAGCCTGAAGCCCAGAAGAGCACTGTCTATTCACGGTTCTAACGGGAACGGTTTCTGCGAAGGACATAACAGCATGAGCATACAGCATATAAAAACAAAGATTTGGATCTCAGGACATAAAAGAAACTTACCAGGGAAACCGGCATAGAAAGCAGACATCCTGCATTCGCTGGCTCTCTGAGATCCCGGTGCCAAAACAGTACCCACAATAATATCACCAACATCACTTGGGTTAAGATTTGTTTTCTCTATCAATGCCTACACCAAGAAGATAATACCATATATAAGTACAAGTAGGAATGAAATTAAGAAAACCAACAACAGAACAAAAGAGATAGCGACATACCCTCAAAACAGGCGCAAGGAGATCATCGGGATAAGTATCCTTGAAGCTGCCACGTTTCGACTTGCATAGTGCAGTCCTGTGTGCCCTGAAAATGGATAAAAAACGCGTGAGTTCTTCACAAGAATCTTAGAAAGAGAAAAGAAGAACAAAAGCATAAGAGATTGACTTACGCGACAATCACTACATCATCTCCATACAGAGAGGTCCTCTGATATGCAGCACTATCCCCAGCCAAGCAAGCTGAAGCCTGATAATTTGGATGAAACGCGTTTAAGAAAATGATACGTACTAGTCGAAAATAAGCTTTGAATTTTGAAGAGATCAATTGATAATATTAATAAGCACATCATCATAATTCTCGTTTGCACACTTTCTGCACAACACTGATGATTCGAACCGATCGAACAAGAACCAAACAACCAATACGAAGATATATCTATCTCAATTAATCAAGTGAACAAAACACAATCCAAGTCTTAAATTCGATCTCAATCAATCAAGTGAACAAAACACAATCCAAGTCTTAAATTCGATCTCAATCAAGCTGAAACCATAAAAAAAATTCAGCTCATAGGCAGTGTGCAGCGAATCAAATCATAATTCAAAATAAAAAAACCTAAGAACTCCATACAAGATATCCAGATCGAGAACAATACGGAACTCCGAAGCCTAGAGATGGCGATATATCCATAGAGAAAGAGAGAGAGAGAGAGAGCTTACAGAGAGAGAGCCCTCAAAACTGTGTGAGGAAGAAGAAGAAGGTCGGAGATGTTCAAGAAGAACTCGTTGTCTCTCGATCGCTTTCTCCATTTTTGCCGATTTAAGATTAAAAAAAAAAAATCTGATCCAGAGAAAGGATTTGTTGTACACGAAACTACAGTCCTGGGTCCTTTGGGTTTAAGATCAATTTATAAGGAAGATAGCTCGCCGCTTTTGGCTGTAAATAAATCCAAAATAAGAAATCAAAATTCATTTTTGTTTGTAAATATTTGCTTGCTTAATGTGGCCAATAATCCCATTTGGACACACAAGTCCTAATCCTATCAATTTTCAAATCAGACAGTGCATTAGCCTTGTTCTTAAGGCTTAATCTAAATCTATCATTGACCAAATATTATCTTCAAATTTATCAGAAATCAAATGCAATTATAACGCTTTGGTTTGGTTGGTTAATACTTCCAATAAGAAACAAGATTGATGATAAACTGAGAAAGAGCCAAGAAGATAAGATTAGGCGTGACGTGTGCCCCCGCCCGTTTTGGTCTTTGATGTGCGTGCCGTGTATTCTTTTTTCATCTTCTTACTATTTTTAAATTTTATACGATGATCCCCCACTCTTTTTTTTTTTTTTGTCACCGGCCACATTTCTGTTTTTACCCAATAGACCCTCAGGCATTCAACGTTTATATTATGGTTATGGATACAACAACTTTACTCCAACCACAAATAGCCACGCGTGTGTATATATGTATAAATACTAATTTACAGATTACTATAAAAACACTAATTTACAAAATCCAACCTTTAATCTTACAGCTGTACAATGATTCTTTCTTATTTAGTTATTTGACTTCATCGGACGGCTTATATTCGTCGCTTGGGTTGCAAGACAGCTGACATTGATCGGAGCTGTTCAATAATCTCCGTGAACGATGGTCGGATCGCCGGATCAAACGACCAGCATTGCTCCATCAAGTCTCTCCATAGAAGATCACATTTTTCCGGCACCGGAGGTCTCAACGTATTGTTCACAATCCCACCTTTTTATCAACATAACGATTAAAAGATCAAAAAATTAATAAAGTATCGTAGAAATGAAAATTTGCAAGAAACAGAACTTATATATATATATATATATATACCAATGATGGCGCCACAATGCATATCCGCGTAAGGTTCTTGGCCTGTTAAAATCTCCCACATGGCGATACCAAATGAGAAAACATCTACCTGCAAAAATGGGAGACTAAAGCTAAAAAAAAAATCGTAGTCATTGGTTGATTGGTCCTGAAAATGATTGTTGGTACCTTCTCAGAGACGCGGTTGCTGCTTCCATTTAATAGCTCCGGTGCCATCCATGGAAGAGTTCCTCTAACTCCACCAGACACAAGCGTGTTCCGTTTTATTCTTGACAATCCAAAATCACCAACCTGCATTTGATTCAACTATGACAGTCATGACCTGTTACATACAGATGATATAACCCGATTTGGGAAGCGGGTATTGTTACCTTGCATATTGGTCGTTGAGGATCTCTCAAGTTAACAAGCAAGTTATCACATTTTAGATCGAAATGAACAATATTCTTCATATGTAAATACTCCATGCCAAATGCAGCATCGAGTGTTATCATCAGCTTTTTGCGCCTATCAAGCGACCTGTTTAAATACTATCATCAGTATACCTCAGAAGAAGAAGACAAAGATTGGGTATGTGCACAAAAAGAGAATGTACCTATCTTTTCTCTGCAAGACATGTCTCAAAGATCCATTTACCATAAACTCAGTCACAGTCGCCATAGTTTCACCAGGTCCTTTTGGTACAACCCCATAAAAGGCCACCACATTCGGATGGTGAAGATTCGCCAAGATCCTAGCTTCTCTCCAGAAATCTTTCGTCTGTAAAAAAATACATTTCAGCCATCAGAGTGTAGATTTATGGAGGACACACATGATATAAAGTTGAGTTAGTTAAGTTAAACCATTCGTTCTTGCTCGGATGATCTACCAGAGAAACAGCTATTTTTTATCCTCTTGATAGCAACATCAGTTCCTCTCCACTTCCCATAATAAACAGTTCCAAATGTACCAGATCCTAGCTCATGTAAGTCCTCCAGATCTAAATTCTTTATAATCTGAATTTACAAAGACCAGAAATCACCACCGAACCTAAGTGGACGACAAACAACGCTTACACAGAACCAACTGTCTGAAAACTTTTGTAACCTGTAAGTTATAGATTCCAGCTTCTCCGATTGTATCATTAGTATTTTTTCCTTTACCATTTTCTTCCTGCAGAATAGAAGATAGTATCATGGACAAATAACAAACAGGAATTGATCCGAAAACTCTGCTTGAAAAGAAAAACAAAGTTACCTCCATTCCCGACTCAGAACAAACACTTGTGTTCTCTCCTTCTCTTGTATAGGAATGGTTATCATCTGACTCACTGTGCACATGAGGAACAATGCTAGCAGCTAAAACCACATCTGAAATGGTTTCGTTTGTCACATCCTCAACTACGACTGGTGGACCAAGAAAATTCTTTTTGCAAAGACCATCTGATGATCTCTGCGTACGCGGGAATACAGATTCTTTACTTCCCATTTTCCTAAGCGACAGTTCACAGAACTGTAAGCTGTCTTCCCTATTCAAATAATCAGCAAGATTTTCGTTGGTATTTGCAGATAAAGAGAACACAGAGCTTCCCGAGTCTTGTGAACCGATTGAAGCAATCCGGACAATTCTATGGTAATTTGGACTGAAGGAGCTACTAGTTTCACTAACTCCAAGTTGTTTTGAAGCTAGCTCGAAAGAACTGGGATCCTCATTGTTTATCCAATTGTGAACTTCTGTGATGAGCTGAATCTTGTTTTTTCCAAATTCTGGATTCTTGAAAGAGAAGTCACTCTCTTCCCATTTTTCTGAACAAAATGACATAGCCAAAGAAGGTGATTTCTCTCTCACCATTTGCCATGGAAGTTTAGTGATTGATTCTAACCGTTTGTTTATTTGGCTCTCATCATGCAACTGTGGATCAGAAATAGCGTTTTTCCTTAGCACCAATTTCTCAGACCCGGTATAAGCTTGACCGGTTTGAGGATGAGGAAAAACATCCCCACTTGGGCTTCTGTGAAAGGTCCTCTCAGGATGGTTCTGCATTTGCCTAGTCTCAAACAAGAAACGATTTTGCTGTGGTAAGTTTTGAGCAACCATGAAAGGGAAGTTATTTTCGTAGATTCCATTTGGATTAACGAAGTAAGAAGTGTCGGTATTGGCTCTCTTGGGAACTGAATATGGAGATGATGAAGGAGATTGCTGCTCATATGGTGGTATCTGAAGCCCAGGCACATAATGAACAGAAGTAGGCGAGTCTCGATGACTAAACGTAGGGCTATAATCAGAAGCATTTCCAAACTGTGTTGTTGCTTGACTTTGCCCACTGGAACTCTTTTGCGGACTCACATCCACAAAACCATTAAGAGCTGAAACATAATGATAATGTTCAATATCCGTATGCTGCGTGTTTTGGTTTATGTTCATGTTCTCTTGCTCAATTAGAGACACAAGAAACACTCTTATCTTCTTGGAACCAGCCTTCCCTTCTGCTTCTTGATACTCCTCAATCATATGAAGAAGATCTTCATCTGAGCAAACGGAGACTAGTGCATCAAGATCTTCTCCTGGTAATTGGTACTTGATTGTATGAGGATGGTTGCATATAGCAAATGTCTTTTGCATTAACTCATTCAAACCAACATGTTTATACGTCGAAATTATCCGAGTCTCTCCTCCTATGTATCTAAGCTTCCCATCACCAGGCCTCGGTAAGATCCTTCCACCAAAACTGCAAAGAAGCTTCAGTTTTTCAGGTAAAGAAACATTTGATGCTGTTTGATACATCCAATGCGAGTCTGAACCATCCGAAATTCCGGAATCAACTCTCTGAATCCCGAGGATTCGATTGAAATCCTCATAAACTAGTCGGTTACTATGACTCTTCTCAACATTTTTACTATCTACTTGTGCTTTCCTTTGAGCACTAAAATCCTTCAAGAAATCATCTGAAAACTCCTCCCCTGTCTGATTGCAAACATTGTCTTCATTCATGTTATTCCCGTGGAACCTATCCCTAGCTATCTTCTTACTTGAGCATCCCGGAATCTCCATTCTCATGGTCTCTCAAGAACCAAAAACAAGAAAAGCAAAAGTCTTTTTCATTCTTGTGTGCAATCTCTTATATAGGACAATGTCTTTGTTCTTCTTTGTCTGCACAATCCCTTCTCTTGGTACACAATAATATCCCCAATTTCAGATTCGTGGTGCTATTAATGTCCATGAACATATATCATCTTCAAGCTCTTTGTTGACAAATATCAATAATCAAAGAGGAACGAGGAAAGGTTCTGAATTGAAAATGCGCAGGGATATTTCAGATTACCCTGCATAAAAGCAACGATGAGAATCCATTTCAACAACAATGTGTACAAATTTGAAACAACGAATCTCTTCTTATGTTTTGGAGTTTTGTCTGAAAATGACGAAATAAACCAATCATTATCTCAGTCACCGATAAGACCTAATTAATGTGGTAACAAAAACTAATTACCCGTAGAGAAAGGCCAAAACCGAGGTGAGATTAACAATGAAGAAAACGAAATTTTCGTGGGGAAAAAAGAAGAGAAGAATGTTTCTGAAAATGGAAAAACGAAAGAAAAAAGGATAAAAAAAAAAAAAAAAACCGACGCTTTCGAAGGAAGCTTCATTTAAGAAAAATAAAGTGTAAAAAATGGTCATTTCGATCGAAAGGAAAGTAAAAATGGAGAGATCCATTAAAGGAAAGAAAGTATAAGTGAGGTTCACATATTGTGCTTGTTTTGGAATTGCCATTGATAACGTAAGCAATTTAGGAATCTACGTCAATCTATACGTGATTCATTTACTATTTTTTTTTTTTAAAACAATCGTATCAGTTTATTTTTCCGTTTTATTTGTATCATTACGGCAAATCATATCTAATAAAAATAAAAAGTACAAATCTTGTATTTTTTTTTGTTGCCAACTCAAATTATGTTAGATACAAAAATCCATCAGAAGATAAAAGCATCTCATATTGGACAGATCATACAACACCCATTTTTAGGTTAAATATACTCCCTTATCTTAATGTAATCAACATTTAAATTGAATAATACATACACATGCCTATACATACACATATGCTCCCTTTATCTATGTAAACACATAAAAGTATTATAATTTATACACACCCAAGAACAATACCACGTGTAACTGTAAGTATGATGTAAATGTCTTCTGTGGCACAATATACAGTCATAACGATCATCATGTATATTCATATTCCAATTTAGTAGTTTAGGGGGTGTTATTGGAAATTGGATTTGTAAAGAGTTTGTTAATTTAAGAATGGAGAGATTTGTTAAATTTATAAAGAGTTGTATAGAGTTTTCTATATTTAAAAAATTTATAAAAAAATATATCTTATAATAATGATTTTAAAAAACTAAGAAATATATGTAATTTTATCAAAATTTTATTTAAAGAGATAAAATGATTAAAATTCAACTTCTAATAACACTAGATTTTAATAGAATCATAAAATCTTTAAAACTCAAGCTTTATGAATAACATCGAGTTTTGTACAGTAAAAATAATAAATAGAATTTGAAATTTTTAAAAATATATTAAAAATCCAACTCCTACTAACCCCCCCCCCCCCCCCTTAATTTACATTCAATAGAAAATGAAAAAGAAAAAGAAAAGAAATAGAATAAGTAAGAATCTTCATTTAGTTACTATTTACACAAAATAATCTTATTCCATCTTGATAAGATTATTGCTTAATTAATACTAATAATTTTTCATATGAATGGTAGTAACAGACTACGTTTCCCATGGTAACATTTAATCTCATCTTCTTATCTTGTTACCCATAAATAAGGAGCTCAAACGCATTACTCTGCCTGAACTAATCAAAAAGTTAACAATGAAAGAAGATAGATCTATCGATATGGCGTCTAGGCTTCTGATTTTGAGTGTCTCGTCTCTCTTTTTCTTCTTCCTCGCCGTCTCAAGTGCTCCAACGAATGGATATGACGGAGGGGAAAAGGTCTTCGACGTCAGAAATTATGGTGCTCGCGGCGACGGCCAAAGAGATAACACGTTTGCCTTTACAAAGGCGTGGAACGACGCTTGTCAATGGAGTGGTGGAAGATCAACGGTCTATATACCTCTCGGAACATTCTTTCTCCGTCAAGTAAAGTTCGCTGGTCCTTGCAAAAGTAATATTACTTTTACAATCACAGGAACTTTGTTGGCTCCTCGGAATCTTGTCGTCATCAAACAAGTAGAATGGATTGTTTTCCAGTACGTCGATAACATCACCGTTACCGGCGGAGGATTACTTGATGGTCAAGGATCTTACTCTTGGCAACTCAATGATTGTAACAAAAACCCTAATTGTCGAACACTAGCCATCAACATCGGGTTCGCGTTCGTTAGATACTCGAGGATTTCCGGTCTAAGATCGATCAACAGCAAAATGGGACACTTCAACTTCTTCTCGGTCGAGGATTTTAACATTACCGACGTCACCATCACCGCTCCTGGAGATAGCCCTAATACCGACGGAATCAAAATCGGTAAATCTAAGAATATGAATATTTCCAACGTCACTATCGCAACGGGTGACGACTGTATAGCAATCCTTGACGGAACTAACAATGTGGATATCTCTAATGTCAGGTATATTAATACGCCTCAATTACAGCTTAAAATCCAATTTGAATAGCGGAAATCTAGCAAACCTCTTTAACACAAAATATGTAAATTAGGTTTAGCAAAGATATATGACAATATTCTCTGATTTATTTTTATTCTTTTGATTAACCAATAAATTCTTTTTATTTTGCGTTGGTCTCCAATATTTTTTTTTTTTTTAATGTGGATTCAATAAATTGAGCTTCGGATATCTCTCGACACCAGGTGCGGACCAGGGCACGGGATTAGTGTTGGAAGCCTCGGCAAGTATAAAAATGAGAAGAACGTCCAGGGCTTAACCGTGAGAAACTCGGTTTTCAACGGTACAACCGACGGTTTACGGATCAAGACATGGGCTAAGTCGGTCTCGGAAATTTCGGTTTCAAATTTCTTGTACGAAAATATCCAAATGATCAATGTTGGAAACCCTATCGTCATTGATCAGCAGTATTGTCCACACGGACAATGCGATAGTCCTGGAAAGTATGATTCTCATGTTCAGATCAGAGACGTGAAGTATAACAAAATTTGGGGAACTTCGACGAGCCAAGCGGCTTTGAAGATGCAGTGTAGTAAAACGTTTCCTTGTCAAGACGTTGAGCTCTCAAATATCTACTTGAAGTACAATGGACGCGACGGGTTAGTCACGGCTTTGTGTGAGAACGTTGGTGGTTCGGTTCGTGGCAAGATTGTTCCTGCTGATTGCCGGATTTGATGATCTAAAATTAGTCATTTGTTTTTTTTTGGATTTTTTAGGAACATTATAGGACTAGAGTTTTAGTAGGTTGTCCTCGATGCAATACTGAAGCTAAGATGCAACCGAATAAAACGTCCATATAAATTATAAATTTGGGATGTGAAAAAGGAACATTTTTATATTTTCTATTTTAGGAAAAAAAAATCTTGTAATTATTCCTCTATTATTGTTATTACTTTAAATAATGACTAATTTAGGTATATATAGATTATTTTTTTTATTGATAATTAGGCGGATTACATTTATATTACATGAGATATTTAACAACTATACAAATAAACTCATTAAAATGTGGAATTGTATTTTTGACATTATATATTCTCGTATCGATTTTATTCCAAAAGCAGTTGATTCTAGTAGATCAAAAATATAATATAAATCTGCATCTTGTTTCCAAATTTATTTATTTCCAATAACAAAACTTTCTTGCTCCATCTATATTTCTTTCATTTTCTCTCTTTTCCATATAACTATTTGTAACAACTGTACAATTTGAAAGTCAAATTTATATACATTCTTTTTGACTGAATAGCATACCAGTAATGGTGGGTCCTAGAAAACCTTTTTTTCAACTGTGGGATAGCATAATAACGTCTAAAAAAGCTATTTCACAACTATTTTGCTAATTAAAAAATTTGCAAAACAAAAAACAAAAACAAAAATACAAATATGTGTTTTCTCTTACAGAAAATACAAAGAAATATTCATGAAACAAAAAAATGAGTATTAAGTAATTTTTTCACGGAATCAAATTTTTATAATTATTTAATTATATAATAATAATATTTTATACTTCTAAATAAATAATATATAAAATATAATAAAATCTTATTTAAGATAATTTATATTCACGTACTCAATAATCTTTTATATATTATAAATGTATTAAAGCTAGATAAAAAATACTTTGCAAAAAATTATAATAATAATATTAAAATGTTTTATTTTTAATAATTTAATATTTATTTTGTCATATTTTTGATATTTGTATAATATGACAAATTATATTTAAAATCTAAAAAAATTAATTTAAAATATTAATTAAAAATTATTTTTTCCACCATTACGTAAAATCTATCTAATCACACAAAAATTTATTCTGTAATTTTTATTACGTAAGTTTTAAATTATTCTACATTTTTTAATTTTCTATCATTAAGCGATTACGTAAATATTATCACCATTGTATCAAGTCATTCCAATCACAAAAATACTATTTATTACCTTAAATTCTCCTTTTCTTTTTCTTTTACTTTTTTTATTTTATTTTATTTTTAGTGTGTTAAAAAAAAAAGAACAAAAGTTTATAATTTTGTTTCAACCGACAACAGTTTACGATGAATGATTTATATGTATGCCCTTTCCTCGTATGCTTTCTTCTATGGTGACTATACAAATCATATTAATCTATACTGAAACCAAAAAGATTAATTTAACAGACCTTTCTTTCACGACGGCGCCGGTGGAGGTAAATCACCGCACGTGGTCGACACAATTACTTTTCCGGCACGTTCTCCAGACTCTATCAGCATCAACACTACTTCCCTCATCGTCGGTCGATCCGACGGCGAAGCTGTCGTACAGAGAACCGCAATTTTCGTAACTGTGATCATGTGAGCTAGAATCACATCGTCCACTACTTTCGTCAGATAAGGATCGAGTATATCAGATGTCAACGAATGATCTCTGATATGGTTTCTAGTACACGTGGTAAGATCTCCGCCTTGCTCCAGCGGTTGAACTGGAGCTTTTCCGGTTAACAATTCAAGAAGAACAACTCCGAAGCTGTAGGTATCGCATTTCTCTGTTACTTTCATCGTGTATGCATACTCTGCCAAATAAAACGTTTTTAAGTTCGT
Source organism: Streptanthus diversifolius (assembly GCA_039880935.1). NCBI lineage: Eukaryota > Viridiplantae > Streptophyta > Magnoliopsida > Brassicales > Brassicaceae > Streptanthus > Streptanthus diversifolius. The sequence continues at coordinate 17,088,714 of JAXGFM010000022.1, read as the reverse complement.
CACTTCGTTGAACTTAGAATGCATCTTGAAAATTTGATTTTTTTTTTTTGGAACATACCCGGAGCGATGTAACCGTATGATCCAGCGACGGCTGAAACGGATTTTGATTGTGGCATGTCGATGACTTTAGCCAATCCGAAATCTCCAACATGAGCTTCGAAATTCTCGTCAATGAGAATATTATTAGATTTGATGTCGCGGTGAATGATCCTCGGTTTACAATCATGATGCAAGTACGCAAGACCTTCCGCTGCACCGAGCGCGATAGCAAACCGAGTCGGCCAATCAAGGCTATGCGATTTCCCGCCGTGTAGCATCTCGCCGAGGCTTCCCCTTGACATGTACTCGTAGAGCAAGAGGTTCGAGTTCGATCCTTGGTGGTAGCAGAAACTGTAGAGCCTTACGATGTTTCTGTGGCGGATCTTGCCTAGAGTTAGAATCTCGGCGCGGAAACTGTTATCCGTGTTGTTGTTGTTGCCGCCTTCTCTGTTGGATTCGAGCTTTTTCACCGCTATGGTTTTGCCTGATGGCATCACCGCCTTGTATACAGTTCCGCAAGCGCCTCTACCGACAATGTAGCTTTCGTGGAAGCCTTTTGTCGCTTCAAGAATGTCTTTCACGGTGAATCGTTCTTTTGGGACAAAGTAAATGTCGGATTCTTGGAAAAACGGTTCCTTGTCGTGCACGTAAGGAGCCGTTGCTTCCACGGGATGTCTCAGGAAATGAACGACGATAGTTATGAGAAAAAGAGAGATACCGCCGATGACTGAAGATACGATGATGATGATTCTCCCACGACGAGCAGAACCAGATTTTAGAGATGAAAGCTTACTCCAAGAAGAGAGGTTAGAGTCGCAGCTTCTTAAATGCCCGCCGCAGAGTCCTTTGTTCCCGAGAAAACTGGTCAGAGTCATGTTTTGAAAGAGCTGTGTATGCGGAAGCGGTCCGGTGAGGTTGTTGTAGGAAAAGTTGCATCCGAGTAAACTGGATAAGTTCTCGAACGTGGTCGGGACTTCGCCGTTCAAATGGTTGTTGTTCAGAGAAAGGTACATTAGCAGATAAAGATTCCCGAGCTCGGATGGTATCTCGCCGCTGAACTCGTTGTAGCTCAGGTTCATTGCGATTTGGAGACTCGAGAGTAAACCGAGCTGAGGCGGTATACTCCCTGAAAACAAGTTTCCTCCCATCTGTAGCTCGGTTAGATGTGTAAGGTTTCCAATGGTAAACGGTATGTTGCCAGAGAATCTATTGTCTGAGAGTCTGAGGATTTCGAGCTGATGAAGACTTCCGAGCTCGCAAGGTAAAGAGCCGATGAAACCGTTCCGGCTAAGATCAAGTCGTTGAAGCATCTTACAGTTGGCTATCTCGGAAGGAATTGGTCCCGTGAGAGAGTTTGATGAGACGTTGAAAGTTACTAAGTTGGAGAGTTTACTGATTTCTTTTGGTAGGTTTGAGGAAAACAGGTTAGCTGCAAGGTGAAGCCTTTGAAGCTTCTGGCAAGTGCCTATCTCAGGAGGTAATGGTCCGCTAAACCGGTTTTGATCCAACTCTATAGCTGAAAGATTAACAAGCTTGCATAACTCGGTCGGGAACTGACCCGTGAATCGGTTTCCAACTACACGAAGCTGCAGCAGCGACTTGCAGGTCAACACACCTGGTGGGATGTTTCCAAATAACCGGTTAGACCCGAGATTCAACAGAATGAGATTGGATTTATGACAGATAGAAGGAGGAATTTTTCCTGAAAGTTGGTTCTCTGAGAAATCAACAACCCATAAAGGACTGTACAAACCAAGACCCTGAGGGATTACACCGCTGAGAGAATTGTGGAAGAGCTGAAGTTGACGCATTGAGGTAAGATTCTCAAAACCGGATGGGATAGGACCGGTTAAGGAATTGATGGAGAGATCGAGTTTCGCCAGATTCTTCAAGCTACTAAGTTCGTTTGGTATGATGCCGGTTAACTTGTTCTGAAACAAATACAGTAGCTTCAACTCACTGATCTTGCTCAGCTCAACTGGAATCTCACCGGTCAACATATTCTCCGAGAAATCGATCTCCATTGCTCTTGAAAGATTGCCAAGTTCCCTTGGGATTGTCCCATTCAACTGGTTTTGGTACAGATAAAGCTTCTTCAATGACTTCATGTTACCAATCTCTGACGGTATCGGTCCAGCGAATGAGTTACCATATAAAGCAAGAATCTCAAGCCTTGTTAGATTCCCAACCTCTTTAGGAAGTGACCCTGAAAACTTGTTCTGCCATAGAATCACCTCTTTAAGTTTAACAAGCATCCCAATTTCCTTAGGAAGCTCTCCAGAGATGAGATTCTGCGCAAGACCAAGCAACTTCAAGTTTAGACATCTACCAATTTCATTAGGGATACTTCCAGAGAACTGGTTTTGCCCCGCACGAAATGTAGTCAGCTTGTTGAGATTTCCTATAGAACGAGGCAATGGACCGGTCAAGTTGTTAGTATAAGCCACAAGCTCTTCCAAATTGTATAAATCACCAATCTCTTCAGGCAACGGACCCGAGAGCTTGTTATTGCAAATGTTAAAGCTTCTCAGATGCGAAAACTTCCTGATCTCGACCGGAATAGAACCACCGAACTGGTTGTTATTCAAAAACATAATCTCCAGCTTCGAACAGTTTCCGATCTCCCTAGGAATATCTCCAGTTAACTTGTTATACGCGAGGTTAAGATAAACCAAGTTAACTAAGCCACCAATGCTCGGGGTTAATACTCCAGAGAGATTCATAGAACTCAAATCAAGAGATGTCACCACCAGATTATTACTACTATTACTGCAGTTCACACCTATCCAATCACACGGCGTCTCGTCAATTTCATTCCAATTGTGAAGACGGTTCAAGGAATCTTGAAATCCTCTGTTCTTTAACTCCAAGAGTAACTGACCATCGCTGTTCAAACTTTCTGAAGTCCAAACCATAACTGTCAAGAGGAACAAAACCCCACCAAACATAGATTTTGATTCTGTCTTAAACTCAGAAGAGATCCAACCCATTGATACTCTCAGCTTCGTTCTTAACACAAAGGAACAAATTATATGAACTCGACACCTGCAAGTACAGAGATTCACATTTACTTTCACACCAAAGAAGATTTTGTCGTTTTTTTTAAAAGGAAAAAAAAAATCAAATCTTTTCAATTGAAAAGAGATGGTAAAATGCAAAGCTCAGAGCTTCGAGCAGCGACGACTATCCCTAACTCAAACCTTAGATCTAATGATTTCGAACATATAGCGAATTTGGATCCGAAGAAAGTGCTGAATACGTTTTCAGTATTCAAATTACGAGCAGCAAAACCATTTTTTTCCAGTTACTTTTAAAGTAAATGGAAATTAGAGAATGAATACAAGAAGTATACCAATGTGAATCCATAGATGAAGCCAACAATCAGGAGCCAAAACTGATAAATCTTTCTCGGCAATTAAAATATGCAAGAGAAACACAAAAAAAAAGGAATCTTTTACGAAATGAATTAAAGATTTCAACAGCAAAATGAAATAAGTTGTCTTAGTTTTCTTACTTGTTTAGGGACGAAATAGAATCTCTCTCAGCTTTCTCTTTCGATTCCTCAAATAAATTTTAGTGATTTGAAATCCCATTTATTGTATTGGAATAAAAAAGAGATCATCTTTGATCTGGGAATCAAGCAGAATCTGAAACCCAAAAGGTGAAAAAATAAAGGGACTTATCCAATAACTTTTAAGCTCCACAATCCCAAGAATTAAAAAAAAAAAAAAAAAAAAGTGAGAGAGATAGTGATGAGAATCGATTAGTGTAAATTCCAATAAGGATTTTTATGGAAATAATAAGCAAGTTTTGCTTTGGCTTGAAGCTCTAATGGCCGACAAGCATGCCTTCTCTCTCTACTGTATTTGCTAAAATAGTAGTTCCCCTCTCTCTCTCTCTCTCTCTCTTATAGAGAGTAGTAATAGTAGAAGCTTTTCCAGCTTTTTTTTTTGGCCCATTTTTTTTTTCTTTTTCTTTGTCCATTTTGTTCAGTGCCAAGAACATCAATTTTCTAATTGAAAAGGAAGTTGTGGAGACGAAGAAAATAAAAGTAGAAAGTGGCAAACTTTTCCAGGCCAAAGAAAGTGATACAATTTTTATATTTTCTCCGCAAAATCTTTTTTATTCTTAGGAAAAAAGCTTTTTGTAGAATTACCGATTGTGACAGTTCAGGTTCTGGTTATTTAGACCATAGTGAATATGATTAAGAAACAAAATCGATAATTTACAATAAAAATATTCAGCTCATAGTAGTAATTAACATCTATTTGATCACCTACAATGTGATATGTACTAGCTATTTAAAGTTTTGTAAATCCAAAAAAGCAAGTCAAATTGATACCACCGACTGATCTAAAGAATAGTTATAAGTATCGTTTCATTTTTAATTTCCCAATAAACAAATTGTTCGTAAAAGTGAAATTTTTTTATCTTCTCTTCTTATTTTTCTCATTTAGTGTAGTTTTTTTTTTTTTTTTTTTTGTCAAAGTAACTTAATGTTTAAATATCCCCGGAGCGCCCGGTTCGAATATCTAGTTTAAAATGCTGATTAGACTATTTTTCTTTTACAAAAGAAATATATTTTTTTTAGAAACATTGCTTTGACTTAAAGTAATTTAGCTTTCAATGAAAATTATGAATTGACCAAGCAGATTTGCTTTTAATTCTTAAAGTCTTCATAATTTATTGTCTTGATACGGTGCCATCTTAGGGACAATGTGATGTGACTGGGGAATATGGGTCCACGGCCGTGGCGATCGTGAGTAATAGGACTGTACAAAATATCTGAATTCGAAGATCTGAATTGAACCTGAACCAAAAAAATAGAACCGAATAAAATTTGAAATTAACAAAATATCCGAACGGGTCCTAAACTTTTATAATCAAAAAACCGAACTCGAACCGAACCCGAACCAAAAACCGAATGTGTACCCAAAATATCTGAACTACAATTATTATTTCTAAATATAATAATTATATTTAAGTTTATAATAATTCAAATATCCAAATTTACAATTTATATATCTGAAATTATCATTTATTTGAAAATAGAAATAATCAAAAACATTAAAAAATTAAAATATTTAAAGATTTTGAGTTATAGTTTAGAGATAGGTAAAAAATACTAAAGAAAAAGTTAAAGAACATAAGTTAGAACTGAACCCGAAACGAACTGGAATAGTATTTGGATACAAAATGGGACTTAAAGTATGTTACCAGAACCGAACCGAATCCGATGAGAATCGAACCGAACCCAAACCGAACTAGAGAAATATTCGAATAAGACTTAGACTTCTCACCCCAAAAACCTAAAAAACTCAAACCCGAACGGGACCCCGAATGCCCACCCCTAGTTAGTAAACTGTTCAGTGAAAGACTGTTGGATGGTGTGAAATTTCTGAAGTTTTTCATTTTTTAGTCCGTCAAGAAACTAAAAATTGACATTATTTTCTTTTGTCGGAAAATAATAATAAAAGAAAATTTATACTTTATCTTCATGGAAAAATAAAAAAAATAGTAAGTTTCTTTTTGTCAACGGAATTGCTGCTTTACATAATTTATAGAACAATATATATATATACATCTAAAATGAAATTGTGAAACTCTATGTAGAGTTTGAGCTAAGAGACCATCAAACGTGATGAGGAAAGGAAGGTCATATTAGTTGTGTAAGAATCATAAATTTATTGAAAATAAAAAGGTAAAATGAATTGTTATAAAAAACAATTGAACTTCTTAAGATTGTTTTTGAATTTACATTATAATTTTTTTATATAAATGTACATTAAAACTTTAAAATGTGTCAAACACTAAATACTTTAAAAATTGGTTATAAATATAACGAAGATTTGTATGATTTCCGTTGTTGGTAAAGACACATTAGGAGGCTCAAGTTGCTTGACACGCAATAATTAAACTATACAGAAAGTGTCTTTATATTCGAAAAGGGACCCAATATCTTTCTCGATAACATTTTTCTAAAAAATAATAATTTACATGTCTAAGAAAATGACATTACACTAATTGTCAGATTTTTCCCACAAAAAATCAAGGCGGCAAACTTAAAAAAAAAAACTGACATGTGAAAACATATCAACAAAACCAAGTGGTTACTTTCTTACATGTGCATGATACTTTGGATAATTGGAGTATCGGAAAAAAGTTCGGATAACATTTTGTGGATTAATTACATTATACTATGACAATCAAAGATGCTAACAGTTTAGGACTTAGGAGTGACTATGCCTTCTAAGTTCTAACTCATCATTGATTTGAAGTATAAATCGAAACATCCGGAAATAGATTGTTTGCATATTCATATATGTATCATGGTTGTAAATTTTTAAAAATATAGAATAATATCAACAAATCCAATAGCAGCCATTTAAATTAACGTTTGTGGTTTGCAAATTCCTTCTTCTCCCTGACACGAATATCGAGGGGCCAAATTTCAATATCTTTGGTTAAATCCAAAGTTAGGCCAACACTTCATCTGCTCCACGACAAAGTTTTAACCGGACTTGGGCATTACTATTAATTTTGGGCATTGGCATTAGCCAGTCTAACGGGTTTGAATAAGTTTTTCATCCCGACATCCAAAGGACCAATGCTAAGGCTTCATGTTCATACTCTCCAGCGATTTTACAGTTGGATGTGTATGAAAACCATTTTGGAGTTATTATCGGATAGCTTTCGGATGTTACTTTTCCATAGCTACTCCGCCCATCTTTGTCCATGGCCCAAACCAGTTATGTCTTAGTGAGACTAGTTTACATGAATTGTTTGTTTTAGAAGTGCAGTTTTGTCTCTTGCATGTTGCTTAATTTCCTAATTATCACCACTTATTTGGGAACATCTTTCATTTCCTTTATTTCATGGCATGTGTACCGTCGCCTTTGTGTCATGCAGTCAGCTTTTGGATTGGAAGGGATCGATTCAGATGATCCGCTCTCTGTACTCCACATTAGTTGCGGCATCAATCATGGCTTAGTAATTCCCTGTTAGTGTTCTTAACCTCCCACATCGTCATTCCACTGCTTAGGCTCCATGTTGTCGAGATACGAGGACCTCTCCACAATTTTTTTCTACTTATGTATATTGATTGTTCTTATCTCTTGTTTTTAGGTTTTCTGCTTATCTTTTGTCACAGCGTTTTTAGTAATTTTATTGGTTTTGTTATCATTTGTAAACCTTTTTTATTTAATGGAGAATAAAGTTTACTTGATGGTTTGTTTTTAGAACTTTTTTTTGTTCAAACGAAATTTGATAGAGATATAAAAATTTATTCATTTCGTGATTAGGTCTATAGCCACTATAACTACATGTATAACCAATAAAAATTTATTCATTTCGTGATATTTGACAATATTTTAAATGTTCAGCCAAGATGAGACGAGATGCACTATAGCAGGCTACTTGCTACACCGGTCACGATTCTTTTACTCTTCTTGTTCTCTCTTTATTTTAATAGTATATATTTTATTTGATTAATCTGATCCTTTTGAATTGAATTGGCCACTTCGACATGTTAGGAATGTAAAATCGTTTGCTTTTCCAGTTTTCCTAACAAAATCTTAGTACCTAACTTTTATAGTATTGTATTATACATCAGTTGTGATATGAGATAACTATGAAAATGTATCACATTTTACATAAATGTTTATTAAGCTTGTCATCATCGTTCGATAGTAAATGAAACTCATGGCAAATGATTTTAAAAAATCATATACAGCCCATAGTACTACAAAATTTCCGTATATATAGTTTTATAAACCATTTGAATAAATTAGATAAACGATTGAAGTTTGGTGGCTATCTCATTAAATTGACTAACAATATTGTTGCGGATCTTGCGTTGGGAATTCACCTCAAAACCTTTGATTTCAACTATCTGTAGTTAGCTTATTTGTTCGTATTTAAATCGAACTCCAACAATGGAATCAACAACGTTAACAAAAAATGCAAAAAAACACAGAATCTTTCTAAGAAAAGAAGAGGATATAAGAATGTATGCAAAAATTAACGAACTCATACTTTGCAGTGAGAACCCTAATCTCGGTCATACTTCGTTCCCACAAATCAACTAGATCACTTTACGAAAACATGAAAAAAAAAAAAAAATCTTTAAGGTGAAGAAAATGCTTGATGCTTTGTTTTGTTTTACGGTTACAATAGAACAATTGTTTGGTTAATTCTCGTTGAGCTTAACCGATATTAAACCGAGATTATAATTGACAATTAAACTGTTTTTCTTTATCAAACCAATACCGATTCTGAACCACACAGATAATATATAGATAGTTCAAATAATTAAGTTGACGCAGCGTCGCAGGCGGAGTCAAGTTCATTTTAATTCCTTAAAAAAAAGGAAAACGCTTTGTAGTTACAAGATCGAATAAATTCACTCTCTTTTTGATATATATTTGATATATATATATATATATATATATATATTTGAAATTGAGCTGCATGACTAAAATAATGTCTTTAGACCCGATATAACTTGTAGTTGTAAATTGGTATGATCAAGGCATACGGCATACAATACGTCAAATACTATAAATTAACTCAGATATGCATCAATCCCAAGATAAGATGATAACACTTCAAATGTTATCAAAATCTCAAGCAATTAAAAGTCATCAACCAAAACTTGTTTTCAGTACAAGAGTCCAACGATTACGCAGCGTTGGATTTTGTTATAGTATAGTATATAACAATATAATGTACTTTATTATCGCCAACTAATTTATAACAACATAATTTATATTTAAAAATAGCAATAACTCATGTTAAATATTACTATTAACAAGAATCGATATGTTTTTTAATCTTTCTTTTTCTTTTTTTTTCTATTAAACGAAAATGATTAATCAAGTTATAATATTTTAAATTATTTAATCGAAGTTGCTTAGAAGGTCTCAGGGGTTAGATTTTCCAAGCTTTGACTCAACATGCGTCAATAAGTTAATAAGATTTTAATTGTTTTGTGTACTTATATATTATTTTATGAACGCTTCATCGCCCATGCACTTGTTTTTCCAGCTTTTTATAATTATAGAAGTTACAGAGTTTTAAGTTTATAATTTCCCACATGTTCGAAATTCATATTACATTGCGTACATATAAACAAGTAGTGATTTTATAGTGAATGAGGAAGAAAGTTGTATATTGCTTAGACATCCCATATATTATTGAAAAGTACAATTATCATAGGCTTCTATATAGCACATTAGTTAACGGATATGCTTTGTGTTTCGTCTTATCCGACAAAATGTAGAATGGTTGTTCCATGACCATGATGATGCATCTTTACCATAACTTATGCAGTTGTGCTTTTTTTTTTTTTCTTCTTTTTCTAATACATCATATATATTAAAAATTCTACTACCAAACATAATGTAGAATGGTTTATCCATGATAATGCATATTAGAATAACTTGTGGTTTTTTTTATTACATCATATATATTCAAAGTTATACTAATAAACATTCCACGTTGTGTTTAAGTTCAAAACCACAGTCCGTAACCGGCACCATTCTCTATGTGCAAAACCATTCCCAAAAACGTATATGTAATGTGCCTACACACGTATATACATACACTAATACACACGTTTCATGTATACGCAATCTTACGTCTTTCTGTAGGACCCATATAAGCGTGTGAACGCAGTATTGAAGGCCTACCACATGTCCACGTCACCTCATTTTCCATTTTATTCCACGTCACCGTTTGTAACCATGTGACTTCTTGTCTCAAAGATACCATTGTTATAAAGAAAACACACTATTTATTTACAGATTCGATTTTTCCTTATTTTTTTTACAACGTTAGAGTCACAAATAAGAAAATTTGGGTGATTAATTCATAAAATTGATTTAAAGTATCCTCTTGCTTTTTGCTACGTGGAGACTCATATATGTGCTGGTCAATACTCCTAACAATATCTGAAAGTTATATATTTAATTATAAGCAGAAAACGTTAACATAACAAATTTTTATTGGTCGACGGGTGAAATACTTTATAGTTATACAACATGTGTTACTTGAGTGAACTAGGTGATTTTCCCCGCCTTGCAGGGAATATATTCACTTTTTTTTTGAAAAAAATATGATAAAATTAGTTTATTCATAAATACAGTTATTTTTGTTTCAAATTTGTAGGATTTTTAGTTAACATCTCAGAAAATCCACAAACTGGTCACAACGTGGAGTTAGTCACACAACCTCTAGAATCCCCGGTTTTACGGTCTATGGGAACATAAACCCTTTTGATCTCTTCACATAAAGCAAAGTGTTCACTCAATACGCTCTTAATATCTTCCTCAGGATAAGAATAGTCAAATCCCTTAACGAAAATTGATTGACCTCCACCACCACCGTTTCTGAAGTTTTGGCCAGCATGACTGCAATAACTTGCCAAAGACAATACTATCAACACAAGAGCATCATACATAAATTGGCATCCTCTTTTGGCATAGCAAATCTAACATCAACAACTTCGCCACCTTCTTTGAATCCTCCTGTAGCAGTAGTTGATGGTGTCTTAGGCTGAAAGTTGAAGCATGATACGGCCTCTCTCTTTATACTCAAGCTTTGATTAGGTCACTCGTCATCAACACCGACACTTCTGACTTCGTAATTTCTTCCGTCTTCGACTTCATTAAAAGCCGACACTTAGAATGTTTATGTCACTCGTTAAGCTAATATTGCATATAAACATTAGAGATCTAGGGTTTGATATGTATAGTTTTTTTTTTTAATAAAAAGCTTATGATATCTCTATATTTTTCTAAAATTGTATATGTCAATGGTTTATGGACTAAACCATGATATTTTGGCGTATTATGAGGGATTTTCAGAAATTTTGGTTTCAATAGTATACACATAAATAAATTTTATTAAGGGTAATTTAGATTTTTTTTTTTAGTTTGAGAATGAACAAGAGAGCTCCATTCCTTCGAAATCAATTGTCAAATTATAGCATAGATTTGTGAGAGATGACAAAATAAAACATGCAAGTGATTCTTAAGGGCTTTTGAAAAACTGCCCTATAGCCCATAAAATTTTATTATCATTAAGCCCATAACGCTGAGCTGGACTGAGGTGAAAAGAACGGTTGACGTTTTGTCACGTCACCTTAAACTTTATCAGAACTTAATAAGTCCTCACCAATTAGACAAACTTTGCGGTAGTGAGCGGCCATGGAAGTGGTGGCGTTTCCGTACAACCACCGTACGCCTCCACCGGGTTTTCCATCACATAAAACCGGAAAGTTAGTAGTTAACCGGGATGGATTCAGCAATGTTAGAATGAGAAAGCCGACGTATGAAGGAACTATCGTATCGGAGAAATCAAGAGCAAGAACACTAACGACGTTGCAAGCAGTTTCCGGCGGCGGAGTTTCCCTTCCGCCACTGGATTTAACGGAGGATAATATCCGTCTGGTCCTTACCGAGGCTCGCATCGAGGTAAGCGTCTTTTCTTTCCTCATCATTTTGCTATTTCTAGATTGATACGGAAGAGATTTGAAACCGGTTAACAATAACCAGTATTCAACTTTACTGTTACGTGTGCTTTAAGACTAAGACTCTCTTGACTCTTTGTTCTATAAAAAGGTTTCGAATTTGTGGACTTTTGATAAAAAGAAAATCATGTTTTGGTTTTGTAAAACAGCTTGCACAACTCTTCGATTTATCGGTTGGGATAACAGGACAAGTAGAGTTAGTGGAACTAGACGGACCGTTCGTTAAGATAAGTCTTAGAGGCAAGTTTTGGCACACACGTGCAATGGTTCTAGCTCGAATTGGAAACTACTTGAAACAGAGGATCCCCGAGATTTTGGAAGTTGAGATTGAAGATGAGAAGCAACTCGATGATAGCCCTGCAAATTTCTAATCTCCATTACTTTGAAAAGTAAAAGTGATATCGATCTTTCTTGCTTTAATGTGACAGATGTTTATGAGTTTTTGAAAGCTTGGTAACATATATAAATATCGATTTGTAGTAAAAGTACATCGTTTTTAGAATCTCAAAGATTAGCAATATTTTTTTTTTTTAATGTACACTAAGAGTGGATTCGGTTTCGGGAGAGAGACCTACAAGGGAAGGTCCCAAGATTCTCCATGGATGTAAAGATATTGTCTACAAAGACAACAAGCTTTACGTTTTAAGTCATTTAGAATCTTGGATTTCTCTCAAGAACTCCCTAGAGCGTTACTGGACAACGTTAATCAACATCCGTTTACGGATGAGAGACAGTGTTGAGGTAAGATCGGAATTACTGTCTCTGGAGGATATTTATCAATTAGGAATCGGTTAAATCGGATTTTCAACATCTTAAAGCAGAATTCAGATGGAATATTGTGGAGTCATTAGGGGGAGAATCTTGGACCACTGATCTTGGTGTGACTGTACCAGCAGTTAATGGGACTAAACCAAACTCGAACAGTAGAGATAGGTATCCTTATTGTGGCGATCTTTCAACTCAAGTGTTGGAGACGATCCTAGATGTTCACACCAATCGTAACTTCGGTTACGCGAGGTGGTTTATTCCTCGTCTTCGTGAGTTATAATTGGCATAAACTAGTGTTGTTTGTCTTTTTTTTTTTTTTTAATAAGGTTGTTTTGGTGTTTGCATACATAAACATTTCTTGTTCCTCTCTATATCAATCCATCGAGGAATTATGTAAATAGTTGCCTAATTAGGTTTAGAGTTTCTGATTTTTGGATCATCTTTTTATCCGTTAGATTCAGCTTTGAGTCAAATCTATTTTAATGTACATAATTAAAGAAATAAAAGTTTTGTTTGCTTTTTCTTTTTCTTTTTTTAGTTAGATTTGTTTCTAGTTGAGTTATTTGCTGCAACCTTCTCGCGGATTGGGTAAATCGGATTTGACCATCTCTAGAAAAATCCTTAAAAGTTATGTTGACAATTTTTTTTCTTAGACTGTATTAAGATTTAGTCTAAATTGATTAGCAAAAATGAAAATATGTTTTATAAATGAGGATAACTCCCAACGATATTAAAGAAAATATTAAAGTTATTAAGATAAAATTAATAAAAAAAATAAATGAGGGTACCTCAAATAAATTATTGAAAAAGGAATATACGAACATATGATTTCATTTGCTTCATACGAAAAACAAAAACCCTAAGTTAGGCTCAAGCCTCCAGAGTCGAGAGTATTCAAGAGACGACGAAAATGTCTAGAAATGATGATTGGTCAAAGCTTTTCCCCGATCTATTGCGATCGATCTTCGAAAGCTTGAGCTCTTTGGATTTTCATCGAGCAAAAACCGTTTGCTCAAACTGGTATACCGTTTCCCGAACATGTCCTCTGTATCCATGGCGAATCGTATTCCAAGGTCAGAATTCTCTCTTGTTTGATCCAGTTCAAGACAAGGTCTACCACAAAAATCTTCTTGGAATCGACTTGTCCAAAATCCATTGTCTCGCTAGTTACAGCAATTGGTTTCTAATCGTAGATCCTTGTCTAGATTTCTATCTATTGAACGTGTTTACTCGTGAAACAATCAATCTTCCTAAATTAGAGTCATCACTTCGTGGTACTCCTTTTAGATTCATACGAAACGATCATTTTGAACACTTCCTTGAGCTCTACGGCACCAAGTTTCTTGTAACTTGGGACGATTTCAGGTTCTCGAACACAGCTGTTTTGTGGATAAACGAGAGAAATGGAGATTTCGTCGTTTCTTGGGCTATCAAACAATTCTATATCTTCTCATACAAGAAAATAGCAAATGATGATGATGAGCGATGGAGTATTACATGCACACAGTGTGAAGACATGGCTTATAAAGATAACAAGCTTTATGTCTATACCTTTGATCATTACATCAATATTCTTGATTTCTCTGGAGATTGCCCTAAAGTAACCATCGAAGGAAACCCTTATCTCAATCATCCTTTTCCCTTCGTAGATACGATATATAAGATGAGGATTGCGATCTCAAACTCAGGAGAGGTTCTGATTGTTCTGAGCTTAAAAGAGCCAAACAGAAAGTTTTGCATTTGTAAGCTGAATCTTGAGATTGGCGAATGGGAAACAGTAGAGTCTTTGGCAGACGAGATGTTGATTTTTGGTCACGGGGTTACAATAAGAGGACCGGTCAAAGATAGAGGAATCAAGAGTGATTCAATCTGCTTCCGTGATGATGACCATTTGTCTGATAATTATCTTACGACGAGGAGACAATCAAATTGTGGTGTGTTCGATCTTGCAACAAGTACAATCACATGGCATACAAGATTAGATGATCGGTCTTCGAAGATTTACTGGTTCGTTCCAGGACATGCTTAGTCTTTATATTACAGCCTTTATGAGAAACTCTTCTTAGGTTTATAAGTCTTCGTTTGAGAAACAATCACATAACTCTCTTCTCTTTTTGGGTTTATCGAAAACTTGATGTAAGTTTATAACATGCTTCTTTTAGCTTTCTTTTTGTTTATTTTTATGATATATCAGATTTTCCAATGAAATTTGTGCTAGGCTTTGAATCAACTTCTCAAGCAGCCATTCCCTGATCGCCACTTCCCAAAACTGGCTCTTTATAGTTGATTCTTGTCTAGATTTGTCTCTCTTAAACTTTTTCACCGGTTGAGAGGATCAATGGAGTCAGTTTACGGACGAATTGGATTCATAAGAAAAGGCTTGCATTATATGCTTAATTAGTCGGTGTTGTGGCTGTCATAGGCTTTTCTTTGGCTTCAGAGATTTAGCATACTTTACCAACGAATTTTTCTTTTAATCTTTGATGAAGTTTATGTTTTGTTAAACACTCGCCCTGGTCAATTATTCTTTATTGTTGATTCTCGTCTAGATTTGTATCTTTTGAATATGTTTACTCGCGAGAGAATCAATCTTCCATCGATGGAGTCATTGTTTCTTGGTCAAGCTAACATAACCTCTTCCAATACACCGGATGAACGAGAGAACAGGAGACTATGTTGTAGCTTGGAGTTACAAACAACATTACTTGTTCTCATACAAGAAAGGAGATGACTCGTTGTATAATCTTGAAGGCACACGGTATAGATCTATGGCGTATAAGAACAACAAGCTTTATGTTCATACATCTAATGATTACGTCAAGATTCTTGATTTAAAACCTGGGGAACATATGTGGAAGAAGAAAGTAGCGACTAGGAACTGAGGAGAGGTTTTGATCGTTTTGAGCTTGAAAGGGTTAGAAGAGAAACGTTTGTTTTACATCTTTAAGATGAATGTTGAAAGTGGTTATTATGAAAGACTAGATTCTCTCGGAGGTGAGATGTTGATATTTGGTCATGGAGTCACAGTGAGATCTCCGATCAAAGAGATTAATGGTGAAGGAATCAAGAGTGATTCAATCTGTTTCACTGATGATGATCTTTGGCTAATGTGAAGATTATTTTAATCTCAGCAGAAAAAATTAACTGCAGTGTCTTCGACCTTGCGACAAGCACAATCACATGGCTGAAACCATTAGATGCTTCGTTCTTGAAGAGTTTCTGGTTTGTTTCCGGATATGCTTAAGTCTTGGTTAGAAGTTAAGGAACAAAATAAACAGAAATCGAAATAAAGCATACTTCTTAGTTCTTATAATCCATTTTGGCGTGAACACCAAAAAAGGGAGAAGTAACATAGCTACATAAGATGAAATAAGAACTTAGTAATTAGGACATTAATCTTTAATCCAACTATACATTAGCTTTGCCGCCTCATCCTTTGTCGTTAGGTATATAGCATCATCTCGTGCTTCCCATATGTATAACGCCCCACATGTACTATAACGACCTGCTAGATATGCTGTAAAGTTCTTATGATATTCGAGATTAGCACCTTTCCACAAGATACATTTGAATCTTGTCAGGAGAATAAAATGATCATGAAAACTAAAATTGTATGCAACGTCTTGATATCTCACAAAATGGTCGCCTAGATCGTCGTCTTTGGATTTGCAATGAACTTTGAGAATACTACGACTAATAGCAAGGTTGTTTTGAAAAGCTATGGTGTTTTTGTGGCACTTAGCTTCATTCCACTCAAACTGCAAAGCAATTATAAGATGCACAAAAATATATACAAGATTCATTTTTTTATTGTTATTATAGTAAATAGGCTTCTTTTGAAACTCGAGAGGGTCGAGATATACTTATTTGTGTTCGTCTTCACAACATATTTATAGACTACATAAGGTTTCTCAAACACAGATGTCAACAAGGGTTGGTGGTTGTACTACATTTGGCAGGCTTCTAGAAGCAAACTTTTGGTCAACTTGTTCAAAAATGAAACTATATTCTACTTTAAATAAATTTATTTTAAAAATAATTTTCTTTTTGAACAAAGAAGAATCCGTAGTACTTTGCTCGTTTTAACTCTAGTTACGTGTCTTTATTTTTAATTTTTAAATCTGGATTCATTTATGTAGAATGAGTACTTAGACAATACTTAAAATGATAAAAAAACAACTTATGACATATTTAAAATGGTGAGAGAACAACAATAGATCAAATAAAGTAAATTTTGAAGATTTTTTTTTTTTTTGAAAAGTCTTCTTTATTATTAATTTTCTTGCAAACTTCATATTTTAATTGCATTATAAACACTAATTTTTGTTGTTGTGTTATATGGCCCTAACCCAAATTAGATCTATAGATGTTCTTGAGTTCAGAATCCATTTATACGAACATCACCATACAATTAAAAACGATTACACCTTCCAATTATACGAACATCACTATACAATTAAAAACGATTACACCTTTGACTCCAGACCATCGTCTCCTCTATGCTGGTTTTCATAGTTTTAGCCATGGTTCAAACTTTTTATATTTTGATATCAAATACATTGTATTGAAATAATATAATATTTTAAAATATTCTTCAGTTGGAGTTGAAATCTCGATTTTCTATTTCTGACGTTTTAAGCCTTTCACATCATATTTCTATGGTAGAAGGCTGTGGAAATGAGCTTTAGTCCAATCGCAACCCAAGTCAATTCTATCATATTACAGTCCAAATAATCGAAGTCCAATACACACAACACAACAGAACACGACAAATACTTCACTGCTCATCTTCTTCCTCCTTCAAAGATTCGTCCTGTCGACAGACTGTTAGCATCTTTAGCAAACCTTATCCTCTAGCTGTGACGTGCCCATATGAGTCACCTGCTTCTAGACTGATCTTTTACGTTTGTATTTAAGCCTTAGTATAGTCACCAGTGTAAGATATCGAAAATATAACACAACAAGTATTTTCTTTCATCATTCTAAAAGTTACTATGTGTTTCACATGGTATCAGAGCTCTGAAAATCTTAACAAGTATAATGGAGCATGTTTTCGAACCGTATCCTTTACCGAGTGGTATCCCTGTTTCCAGCGCAGTGACTATCAAACTGAATGATAGCAATTACCTTCTCTGGAAACCGCAATTAGAATCTCTTTTGTGCAGTCAAAAACTTCTTAAGTTCGTCACCGGTCAAGAACCTGCATCTCTTCTCTCCATCTCCGTCGCACAAGGAGATATCGTCAATCAAATACCATACCCCCGCTTTGAAGCTTGGTCTTGCACCGATCAACTCATTAAATCCTGGCTGTATAGCACTCTTTCTGAGGAAGTTCTTGGGTGTGTTGTGGGTTTTGCAACATCCCATGAGATATGGAGCTATCTCGCTGAAAATTTTAACCGTCGCTCTGTTGGACGGGTTTTCGAGCTTCGCCGGACTCTTCAGACACTCACCAAAACATGCAAGAGTTTTCTTGAATACTGCCGAGCTTTCCGAACAACCTGTGATCAACTCGGATCTATCGGTGAACCGGTGGAAGAAACCATGAAAATTTTCATGTTTCTCAATGGTTTGGGTAGAGAGTATGATCCAGTCAACACGGTCATTCAACACTCTTTATCTTGTTTTCCTCCACCAACCTTCAATGATGTTGTTTATGAGGTCAGTAGCTTTGACACCAGAGTTCAATCCTACGAGCAACCTCCAGAAATAAGTCCACATCTTGCATTTGAAGCATATAAACCACGAGACAATCACAGCAAAAACTTTTTCTGAGGCAGTGAAAACAGAGGAAGGTGTGGTTTCTCATCAAGAGATCGAGGTTTTTCACAGCAAGTTGGCTCAGGTTTCAAAAATCATCCTAACACAACTCGTCCTATCTGTCAGAAATGTGGTAGAGCTGGTCATACTGCATTAAAATGCTATAATCGATTTGATAACAACTATCAAAGTAATGCCATACCTCAGGCTTTAGCTGCTATTCATCTTTCTGATCTCTCTGGGAATGAATGGATCACTGACTCAGGCACCTCTGCTCACATCACTGGTGAATCGACCTCTCTTGATAATGTTATTGTGTTCAATGGGGCTGAGAACATCATGGTCGCTGATGGAAACAACATGCCAATCACTCATGTTGGATCAACTAACATCGCTTCTACATCAGGTAGTCTACCACTCAATGATGTTCTAGTTTCAGCTTTTATTAAACACTCACTCCTATCAGTCTCTAAGCTCTGTGAAGATTATCCCTGTGGATTCTATTTTGATCATGAAAAGGTTCTGGTTCTGGAAAGGGACACATTCAAGGTGCTGACAAGGGGAAGCATGTCTAATGGACTCTATGGACTGGGAACTGACAACTTTGCAGCCTTCTTCTCAAACAGACAAACACAAACTTCAGTTTCACAGTGGCATCAACGTCTAGGACATGCTAATGATCAAGCTATTCATCATCTCATTGCCAATAAGTTAATTTCTGTTTCAAATAAGAAAGAGGTTTCAAGTGTTTGTGAACCTTGTCAAATGGCCAAGAGCAGCTGTTTACCTTTTCCACATTCGAATCCAAGAAGCTTAGAATCTCTTTTCTTGATACATTGTGATCTGTGGGGACCTTCACCCGTTGTTTCCTTCCAAGGATTTAAATATTATGATGTGTTTGTTGATGACTTCTCCCGTTACACTTGGCTTCTCCCCTTAAAACTCAAGTCAGATTTCTTCAACGTCTTCTTACAATTTCAACTTCTAATAGAAAATCAATTCTCCAAGAAGATTAAGTTCTTTTAGTCCGATGGAGGAGGAGAGTTCACGAATACAAAATTCTTGTCTCATCTAGCCAAATGCAGGATTAAACATCTCTTATCTTGTCCTCACACACCTCAGCAGAATGGACTTACTGAACGCAAGCACAAACACATTGTTGAATTGGGTCTTGCTATGTTTTATCACAGCCATATCCCACTTCAGTATTGGGTAGAGGCATTCTTCAATTCATCTCAAATCATCAACCTTCTTCCATCGCAGCCTCTTGGTATGTCCACACCACATGACTATCTTTTACAACAAAAACCTACATACAATCACTTACGCATCTTTGGTTGTGCCGTCTACCCTCATTTGAAACCTTACACATCTCATAAGTTGGAACCAAGGTCTCTTCAGTGTGTCTTTCTGGGGTATAATCTGAAATACAAAGGCTACCGGTGTCTCTACCCACCTACATGAAATGTTTTTATCACCTGGAATGCTATCTTTGATGAGACTATTTTCCCATTCAAAGGAAAGTACCAAGAGAGCATTCCCAGATATCCCTCTAAGTTACTTCAGTCTTGGCAGATGAGCTACTTACATGTTCAATCAGTTTATCAAAAACAACGGTCGGTCACTCTTACTAGACTTGCAATTTTTGAAAATGCAGAGAACGCTTCAGTTTCCTCTTCAGCCTTGTCTTCTCCAATCATCTCAGAGTCGCCTGTCTCACAAGAACCATCTCACATCTCTGCATTTGACAGTCTCTCCCCTGTCTCAGAAATTAATCAAGAACTTGCAGCAATCTCTCACGATCAAAATGTTCATCCAATGCAAACTCGTTCCAAAACAGGCATTCACAAGCCCAATCCACGTTATATTCTTCTTGCCACTGTTCCAGATGTTCCAAATACAGTAGAGGAAACACTTCTTGATGAGAGATGGACAGAAGCTTGTCATGAGGAACTAGACTCTCTGGCAGTTACTCACACCTATGAACTCGCTCCTCCAGAACAAGGCATGCATATTCTTGGATGCAAATGGGTCTTCAAAGTGAAGTTGGATGCTGCAGGTAACATTGACAGACTACGGCCCGGCTAGTTGCAAATGAGTTTCAACAGAAAGAAGGTGTTGATTTTCTCAAATACTCGCATGTTGTTCGCACAGCCACAATTCGTATTGTCCTGAACATTGCAGTATCAAAAGGTTGGAGAATCACACATTTGGACGTCAAAAATGCCTTTCTCCATGGCGATCTCAGCGAGCCTGTGTATATGCAACAACCTCCAGGTTTTGTTGATCATCTTCGCCCAAACTTTGTCTGCAAATTAAAGAAAGCTATCTACGGACTCAAACAGGCTCCTCGGGCTTGGTTTGATAAGTTCAATAACTTTCTTCTTGATTTTGGGTTCAAATGTTGCATTATCGATCCCTCTCTCTTCACATATCACCAGTCTGGTAACTCTCTGGTTCTACTACTCTATGTAGATGATATCATCTTGACAGGAAACAACGATGATCTGTTACAAGATTTTGTGTCTTGTCTGCAAAATCTGTTTCGAATGAAAGATTTAGGTGCTCTTCACTATTTTTTAGGGATACAAGCTGAGTTCCTTGAAACCGGGCTCTTTCTTCATCAAACAAAATACACTGAAGAGATACTCAATACAACAGCCATGTATGCCTGCAACGACATGCCTACACCGCTGCCTACTCACTCACAAACTACAGAGTATGGTAACCTGCTTTTCTCTGATCCTACTTACTTTCGTAAGATTGCTGGCAAACTACAATACCTGACACTCACCAGACCTGACCTCCAATACTCTGTCAATGTAATCTGTCAAAGAATGCATGCTCTTACTAACGACGACTTTGCTAGTCTAAAACGAGTCCTCAGGTATATCAAAGGGTCTACGAGTTTTGGTATCCACATCAAACGAGACAGCTCTTTGGCACTACATGCTTACAGTGATTCCGACTGGGCAGGCTGCAGAGAGACAAGACGCTCAACCACAGGTTTTTGCACCTATCTTGGATCAAATATCGTATCATGGTGTGCTAAAAGACGACCTACAGTTTCTCGCTCATCTACAGAAGCAGAATACCGCGCTATGGCATCTACTGCAGCTGAGCTCGCCTGGATATCTTTCATTCTCCGAGATTTAGGCATCCCACAACATCTTCCACCTCAGTTAAAATGTGATAACCTGTCAGCAGTTCATCTCACCATCAATCCTATACTTCATAACAGAACAAAACACATGGAGATCGATTATCACTTTGTGCGGGAGCAGGTAGCTCTTGGTAACCTTGAAACTGTTCACATCTCTGCTTTTTCACAGCTCGCGGACATCTTCACCAAACCACTTGCTCGACGAGCGTTCCATGATCTTCGTTTCAAACTCGGAGTTGGTCCTTTGCCCACCTTGAGTTTGCTGGGGGATGTGGAAATGAGCCTTAGTCCAGTCGCAGCCCAAGTCAATTCTATCAGATTACAGCCCAAACAATGGAAGCCCAATACACACAACAAAACACGACAAATACTTCACTGCTCAACTTTTTCCTCCTTCAAAGATTCGTCCTGTCGATAGACCGTTAGCACCTTTAGCAAACCTTATCCTCTAACTGTGACGTGCCCATATGAATCACCTGCTTCTAGACTGATCTTGTATGTTTATATTTAAGTTTTAGTATAGTCACCAATGTAAGGTATCGAAAATATAATACAACAAATATTTTCTTTCATCATTCTAAAAGTTACTATGTTTTTCACAAAGGCATGATCAGATAGATATTGGAGATGTACAACACCATAGAGAGTTACATAACCCTTCACGAAGATTACGTGGTTTCTTGGATTTACAACGATTTGTACTTGTTCTGTTACAAGAAACGGGGTGATTCTTGGTGGCACTTTGTAGGCACAAAGTGTTTAGCTATGGCTTACAAAATCCAAAAGCTTTGTGTCTGGATCATCCTTTCGACTATGTTCAGAAGACTCAGGAATACATTTGCAAGAGGAGACTAGCGATCACGAATGTAGGAGATGTTCTTGACGTTGTTACCTTAAAAGCAGTCTCTAAGCAGCACCGGAAAGGTTTGTTCTACGTCTTTAAGATTAATCTTCAAGGTGAAAAATGGGAACGAGTTGATTCTTTGGGTGATGAGATGTTGGTTTTTGGTGATGGGTTCACATTACCAGCAGCAGCATCAGCTAAATAAGATAATTTTGGAGGAATTATCAAGAGGGATTCGATATATTTTGTTGCTAATGATGTTTACTCGCATACAAGTACCGGTGCTTTCAATCTTGTGACAGCTAAAGTAAGCTGGCCTCGATCTCCTTATCGCTTGTCCAACCCTCGCTGGTTTGTTCCAGGATCTGATAAAAATTGATCAGACCATGGTTCCCTTTTAGTTCTGACTTCACTTCACCAGTAGTTGTACATTTGATATTGTTCTTAATGGAATCACATTTAAGGTAAAAAATGAATGAACTTGGTAAGAAAACAAACTTTATAAAGAATGGACATTCAAGGATTCTGGATCTGTTTCTTTTGTATTAGCTTTTAAAAAATTGAGCAAAACGTCAGGGAAAATTCACTTCATTTATCTATCTGATGACTTCTTCTGTTATTGGCTGAGGTTGTTCATGAACTCTAGGCTGTCTCACGATAGGAGCAATCAACTTCCAAACTGTTAAACCCAAAATCAATAAACAAAAATTAGTATTACCTGACTGAATCAGTACAACATGTTTGATTACAAAGGTTGCAAACTATTTCTCTTATTAGATCTTATGTAAGTTCAAGAACTGAAACCATTAGTTTTACATTATAACTTACGGTATATTGCTGCGGCAAACCACTCATTCACTATCTTCACCCATGTGCTTGTCCACCCAACATCAATGCTCCATCTGCATGATACAATTTTTAGTGTCATATGATCTCAAGTTTGTTGCAGTGTAGTTAGGGACAAACGCTGAAGATGAAATATGGAATATACAGATGGAAAGTTTTATTACTCTCGAGCTGAATGTGCGAGGTTCCAGCTGATGAACAACATAGCAAAGTACATTGCTCCTAAGGAGAACACAAGGTGGAAAAATCCGTAGCTGTATGGTATATCATCTTCTTCTTTAGCTTCGTCTTTACGAAACTGGAACTGTAATAAGATTTAATGTCTTGAGTCATGAAATCTTGAATTCTCAAGCTGAGATTGAGTGTACAAACTTACCCTGAACGATTCTGAATCAATCCCGGTTGAGAATGTTGCCATCACAATTGCGCCTATAGCTATAAGGAAACTCTGAACAAAGAAAAAAGAGAGGTGAGATTGAGTCTAATTAAGCGAAAAATCAAGAAGATGCTTTTAGCTCTCACCAGAACTGTAATCCAATCAGTATGACCGTTTTGAGTATGCGCATTGCATTTTGTATGTGACGGTTCACTGGTACATAACATGGTACTTTAGTAACGCTTTGGAAGAACCAAGCAAACAAAAGTCAGCTTTTGTTTTTGTCTTTACCTTCTGATCGCAGACCAACATAAGAAAACAATGTAGGAAGCCATAATCCCAGATGATAAAAGTCCTCTGTTCACCTTTAATGAAAAGCAACTTAAATCATCAGAATTGAACAGAGAGATCGCTCATTGTGTTAGCACAGAGAAATACTCAGGAAATTCACCATTGAATGTAAGGACATGACCATCATAACGATTAGAAGAAGAACTGTCCATGAGACGAAGAATATATTGAGGACACAAGCAGTGGAAGCTGCATAGAAGTAGTACATCACCGCGATCCCACAAAAAGAACCGATGTAAGAAACTGTTGACATGACCAAACCAAAAGAGCAGCTGCAGAAAACACAGTACTATTGTAACCAACAGTTGATATATCCACACTAGGACAAATCTCTTTTGTAATGACTGATACTCGCTTACCTTTGCTTGCTTTGATCATAAGGCATCCAGTAGTTATTCCACCAAGTGATGAACTCGATAACACTTACAAGCTGAAGACCAAGAAATATCCTGAAACCATAGACAAGGTATGAGAGACATGTGATTCTTTTACATATAAAGAGAGTAACTTGAGAGATGAATTTACCCCGCACCAACACGTGCGATTTCTCCTGTAAGGAAAACATATATTTGTCGTGATCCAAACCAATCAAATATTAAAATAGAAAAAGATTATAGAGCTATAGTGAGACAGGAACATACCGTAAATTTGAATGTAAAGCTGAGGTATGAAGAAAGAAGCTACCATGGCTGAAACCAGCAGGAAAAACTTAAAGGTCCAATTATCCGAGTGCCAACTGTTTTGAGCTTGGTAGAGTTTCATTGTGTTCCATGTTGAGAGGAACATAATGAGGAAAAATATCTTCATTTTGTTAAGGATAACTAAACTTATATAACATAGTTATCCAATTATTAACATTGTGAACTCAATCAGCAAAAAGATTCACTTTCCAGGATACGAAACATCCAAGACTCACGCGGAGTACCCCAAGTGTATGGAAACAATGACTTCCTTCTGGTCCACAACTACTGACATCTGTATTGACAATTTCACACAAAGTTTCCTTATCAGTGGACATCTTTGGATTCCAAATTAACATTAGATATAGATCACAAAAGATTATGACTTTACATGGGAGCAAGGCGAGAGCCTTTTGTGCGTAGTCACGGATGAACCAAGCGCATAGATTTATGATCAAGAAGATGGTTCCATAGACATAACGAGCTCTCAACGACTTGTTTTTCTCTTGGTAGTAAAAGAGACTCTTCTGTTCTATCTCCCTTATGAGTTCATCATGCTGAGCAGCCTCCAAATCACCAGGGCTGATCTGGAACGCTCTCACCCGTGGATCATTCATTGCCAAAACCTACAATAAGTTGAAATCATCCTGAAAAGACTAAACAATTATTGTTTTGAATGCTACAGGATCCTAAGAACTAAATCTCTCGTTCAAATCAAAATCCGTTTATTTTTTTCTTCTTCCATCTGTGAGCTTTTAGATTTGGATAGGTGACATAGAAAAAACTCTAAAGTTTCTACATTTTAGCTGCAAATGTTTATAAAATGTGGAATTTTAACAAAATTTTCTTGTCAAAAGACTCAAAAACAGAGCTAATATAACCTTAAACAGTCCATATCACACGACCAATAAATCAGACAATTGAAAGCATCAAAATTCGTCAATTATTTTCGTCCCATTTACATTATTATGCTTATTTTTAACGTATTTTGAAGTGTGTTCAAGAATTTTAATATCACTCAAAAAAAATGGCAATGAAGTTCCGATAACAAAACATCATTACGCCTCGTTGTTTTATAAAATAGAATCTAAGTACAAGAACAAGATGTCAAAAGGGAAACAACAAAGCAGAGAATCAGACTAGTAATTGAGTATCTACGAAACTCGATCAGTCATTAGGAGAAAAAAAACTTCAATTTCTGGATAGAAGTCTGACCTTTTTGGCTCTGACTAGAATTCCACCTTGAAGAGACAAACAGAGAATCCAAATAATATGAATTAAGGCAAAGGAAAAAGAAGAAGAAGAAGAAGAAGAAGCTTGAGAGTTGAAGTGTGAGTCACAGTATTCTCACACGACAATCTCGCAGAGAGCGTAAAGAAGAAGAGCGGTTCCAAAGTCGATTTTTTTTAAAAAAAACAAGCTTTAGTGTATGATTCTATGTCACAATTTCATTGTACTTATTTGTGCACCTCTGTTCCTAGCCGTACGATTAGATGACTGCTGTCTTCATTTGCTTTGATCAATTACATTTAACTCCCACTTATTTTTTCTTTTTAGCTTTTTGGCTTTTTGGCTTTTCTTTTCATAAAAACTATTATGGCAATTAGATTTTCTACTTTTTTTTCTTTATAAAAAGAAGTTCTTAATGAATAGTACCAGACACACATGTTGAATTTCCGCTTGAGTGTTCTTTTTTTTATGTTTAATGATTGAAAATGTTGAACATTGTAAGTTTTGTAAATAAAATAAAAAGAAACATTCCCTGAGCACGAGGAAACGTTAATATGTACATACACGTCTCGGTATATGATAAATAAACAAATAAAAGAACGTGGAACTTTCTCATATTAAATCCATGATTACTTGTAGTTTAACTATAAGTTCTAAAAGTGTATAATCAAATGAGACATTCAATTTCTTGCCTACACAGATTTAATTTTTCTCGTTAAGCTAATTCATCATCGAGCTCAAAATGAATTCTTCATTCTTTTATTATCTTACTACAGTTACTATTATTTTAGATTTCTCAAAAAAATTGACGTGTAGATATAGAGACAATGTATTTTGAGTTAGATGAGTAGATGTTTAGGAACATTCTAAACTTGTATTTGTTTTTGTTTTGTCATATAGTTTAATGGATTTATACCATTCCTTATATCTTCACGGAAGTTCGAACACATGGGTTGTATGGTGATATGGAGACTTTGACCAACTTACCAAATCAAATCAACTCGTTTAATTAAGCTGTGAATTAATCTAAAATATTTTAAATTAGTTGATTATGGTTAACTGCTATTCTAAGTAGGACAGATTGTGATACGGACGAACAAGTAAAAACAAAAACAAAAAGGCTTTGGTTATTGGTTCACGACTTTTTTGGGGAAGAGAGAAACGTTTTGGGGCCACAAGGCTCTTAATCATAATCTTCTTCACCACGAGATTTTAAACAAATTCACATCACACTATATTAATTAATAAGCAAAAGATGATTAAGTTTCAGACAATTATTGTCAACTTCTTTGTTACAAGAATTAATCCAAATTGTTTAATGACTTTTCTAGGGGAGAGGAACGTTTGGGGATCTTGATTTTTAGATTTGTAATCTAAAAATGGGGTATGTTGCAGCTAAATATAGACAGCTAAATATCGTGTCACTAAAAGATTAGGTTTGGTGATAGTTGGCAAGAACTACAAATCTCCATGCGAAACCTCATTGAAGATTCCCTGAACTATATTCTAAAGATTTTTAGAAGATAACACAGACTTAAATCTTTAAAAAATGTTTTATAGATCGGTTGTGAATGAAATCCAGAAACCATGGAAAAATATTAAGGCCTCTCTTGCTCTCTTATGGAATGAAGCAACCATATCATCACACAACGATTTCCAAAGTAACCTAGCTAGTGTGTATGGTTCTCATCAGAAACCCATTCCTCCCATACCGCCCATACCTCCCATACCGCCACCTCCCATAGCCGGAGACGCATCCTCTTTAGTCGGAATATCAGTCACAACTGCTTCCGTCGTTGTCAACAAAGACGAGACACTAACCAATAGAATAAACCAAGAAAAATAAAGATTAGCAACAAAAACATTGCAATAAACTTCAAAAATAAATTTTCGAAATGTGTACCTTGCAGCATCAACCAATGCGGTTCTGATCACTTTCACAGGGTCGATAATACCAGACTTCACCATATCGACGTATTCTCCTGAAAATAAATGCGGAGAGAAATTAGCTCAGTATATAGCGAAATAACAATGTAGACCAAGAGCAAGTAGAAAACGAATTTTTCTATCATGCATATAAACTGTGAGACCTTTGGCAGCATCATAACCGAGGTCAGGATTATCTGATTCCAAAAGCTTGCCTACGATGACTGCACCCTCGACTCCAGCGTTGGAAGCAATTGTGTAAACAGGTGTCTGCATCAAAGAAAGATTTTGTGTTTAAGATTCAAGAAGCTGTTTAAGTTGAAATTGAAGAAAGATGTGATGAGAGTAAAACCTTGAGAGCGTTTTGGATGATTTGGACACCGATTTTCTGATCAAAGTTAGCTGTGGAAAGCTTCTCAAGTTCTTTTGACGCGTACAAAAGAGCAACACCACCGCCTGTAATTCACACAAGGTAATGTAATTTATTTGTCTCAGAAACTTTTTACCAAAGTTTATCTTAGGGAATTCAGTTTTTTTTTTTACCTGGAACAATACCCTCTTCTACAGCTGCTTTGGTGGCATTTAGAGCATCGGTTACTCTATCTTTCTTTTCGCTAACTTCTGACTCACTCGCTCCTCCAATCTAAAAGGCCATATAAAATCCACCCAGTCAGTACATATTCAGTCCATCAACTCCAACACAAATGTTCAGAAAACAGTTTCATTACCTTTAGTACAGCAACACCACCAGAAAGCTTAGCCAACCTTTCTTGTAACTTCTCCTTGTCATAGTCAGACTCGCTTGCTTCAAGCATGGATCGTATCTGTGTGATTTATTTAGAGTTAGTACATAACATCCTTACCAGTTGGGAAAAAGAGTCAAGGCAGATCCCTGACTCTCTTACATGACAATAAGTGAGAAGTATAAACCGACCTGTTCACATCGTTCCCCAATTGATTTCTTGTCACCAGCACCATCAAGGAATACAGTGTCGTCTTTGGATACAGTTATCTGTTCACAAATGAAAACCATGTGATATAAACGAATCTAAAGGTAAATGGGATAAGAGCCAACAGGGATTGGGCCAATCGAACCTTTTTGCAGTTTCCAAACATACTGAGGTCGACTTTCTCGAGATTCATACCTAACTCTTCTGTTATTACCTTTAAAATTGAAATTATCAAAGGAATATTATAGCTCGTGCAATTAGTGTGAGCGGTGATTGTCTTCGCAGATAGTAAAATAGGAATATGGGCTTGCCTGAGCTCCGGTTAGAGTAGCTAGATCCTGTAAATTGGCCTTTCGGTTTTCTCCAAAACCAGGGGCTTTCACAGCACAGACCTATAATGTGATGGCATTTACATCAATCCAAGCAAATTAAATATCTAATAAGACGTAGAAAGAAAAAACAAAAAAGATATGATAAGAGGCTGAAAAGAAAAACCTTGATTCCAGCACGAAGTTTGTTCAGAATTAGCACGGCAAGAGCCTCGCTATCCAAATCCTCCGCAACGATCAGCAGCTGCCTTTGCGTCTGAAAAAGGGAAGATAAAATATATATCGATCTTCAGATTAAAAAAGTAACTTGATAAATATTAACAGACATAATTGTCATTCAAGATATCACCAAAATTGCATATACCTTGAGAGCCAGTTCTAAGACTTTCACAATAGAGTTTAAATTGGAAATTTTCTTCTCGTGGATGAGAATGAGAGGATCTTCTAGTTCCTGCAACCATATCCATGCAGAACAAATCAATTGCGAAGTTCCTTAGTATTGATAAAACAACAAGGTGGGATCCAGATCATTACACATTTTTGGTTTTTCTGGTTTGTAATGAAGTATGGGGAGATGTATCCCCTGTCAATCTTCATACCCTCAACAACTTCAAGCTCATTAAACAAGGTCCTGCCATCCTGTATCAAGAGATGATAGCATAAGTTAGCCACCATAAGAAATAAGCAAAATAATTTTAACATTTGGGGACAAATTCAACTCACTTGAATTGTGATCACTCCCTCTTTGCCAACACTTTCCATAGCCTTTGCAATCAGTTCACCAATTTCTCTATCTCCATTAGCTGATATTGTTCCAACTTGGGCAATTTCTTCAGAAGTGCTAATCATGCGTGCTCGACTCTTCAAGTTCGTCACAACGGTGTCAACAGCCAATTTGATACCACGTCTTAGGTCCATCGCGTTCATTCCAGCAGCAACTGATTTACAACCTTCCGTGAAGATAGCTCGAGTAAGCACTGTAGCACACGTTGTTCCTGTTTTTTGTCGGATACAAAAACAACAATTAATATGAGTATAATAAGAGACTAAAAAATTCACTATCCAAAAACCAAAAAAAAACGTTCGAATACAATGAAAAGGAGCCCTTACCATCACCAGCTACATCATTTGTAGCGTTAGCAACCTGTTTGACAAGACTGGCACCAACGTTCTTGACTCTGTCCTTGAACTCAATGCTCTTGGCAACAGTCACACCATCCTTTGTCACCTTTGGTGCACCCCAGCTTTGTTCGATGATGACATTACGACCCTTAAAAGGACACGAATATTCAGAAATTGGTTTTACACTGTTGAATCAGACACTGCGAGGATAATAAAACAGACAATTGATGACGGCAGTAGTCACTATGGCGTTACATCTTCATTTCGTTAACAATATTCACTTACAATATTAATCTTTTGAATTAAGATCTGAAACAAACAAAAAAGTTTATACCTTGGGTCCCATAGTGACTTTAACTGCATCAGCAAGCTCCTCGACACCTCTAAGCATCAAAGCCCGACCCTCAACACCGAACCTTATGTCTTTTGCTGCATAATTCCTAGTAGAACCGAGCCTGCTTCCAACCTAAACGATACACGAAATACAAATCAATACATACATATCCACACAATGGATACAACAGCATAACTAGATACGAAATGAAGACCACGAACCTGGGTTGTACAGTTTCTTGCACATCTGTTGAATCAAAGAAAGACAAATAAATCATTTTAATAAAATGAAAATTTGATCGAAAATCCAATCCGCATCAATTTCTCGCAAATTTCCGATATCCGAGAAACCAATCAGAAGCAAAACTTCATAAAAAAAAACAAAAAGCAGCATTCAAAATCGCATCCAATAAGAAAAAAAAACACATTAGCCGAGTAGATCTTACCTAGCTTTTGAAGCAATGCTGGAGACAAGACGATACATGGTGATAGATTCTCACTCAACCCGAGAGGGTTACAGTTCGCTTCAGACAGATCGAGCTAAATTGACGATTCGACCACTCGCGGAAAGAGAAGAAACAAAGTACAGCAAAGATTCTGGAAGCAGCTTAGGGTTTAGGGTTTTGCGTTTTCTCCAAGCTCATTGAATCGAGTGTTTTAGCAGCATCCGATTTGGATCCAGCTCGAGCTTTATGGGCCTTTTAAAGCCCAATTGGACAATAAAAAAAAAACTTTCGGTACACATTTCTGATTGTCGGAATAATCAAAAAAATCGATTTGGGGATCAGAGAGTAATCGATTGGAGCTAGTGAGGTTGAAGAAGATGACGGAGGCGATGATAAGGAAGAAGCCAGGAATGGCGAGTGTGAAGGATATGCCTTTGCTTCAGGATGGTCCACCACCGGGTGGGTTCCCGCCGGTTCGGTATGCTCGTCGGATCTCCAACACGGGTCCAAGCGCAATGGCTATTTTCCTCGCTGTTTCAGGTGCTTTTGCTTGGGGGATGTACCAGGTCGGTCAGGGCAACAAAATCCGCAGGTATAAAGAAAAACGATATGTATAAAGAAAAAAGAAAAACAGTAGTTAGCTAGCTCACATTTCACATTTTGTCTCGTGAAAAATGAAATTCTATGTTGACTTGTGGGTTTTCTTTGTTATGCAAATACGAACATGTGGGAGTGGTTACGGTAATTGGCATTGAACTTGAAATTTTCTGGGTCTAATTATTGTTCATTGTCATCAAATTGGTTATAAGTAAAGCTTTTGTTTGTTATGTAAATCGTTTTAGAGCTAATTAACGATCCTTTGAGCTTTGGTGAAGAAAGCAATTTAATAGCAATATGATGATTGATGATGCCTGTTACTTGGATTTTAGGTGGTCTGATTGTGAGTTATATAGCTTCATGAGTATTGGTTTTGCGTAGAAGACAACACCGTGTTATCATCTTTCTTGGTTTGTATATCTTCTAATTATCATCTTTCTTGCTTTTGTTTGTTATCTTTCTTGGTTTGTATATCCTCTAATAGCAAGATGATGATTGATGATGCCTGTTACTTGGATTTTAGGTGGTCAGATTGTCAGTTATTTAGCTTCATGAGTATTGGTTTTGCGTAGAAGACAACACCGTGTTATCATCTTTCTTGGTTTGTATATCCTCTAATTGTCTTCTGTGTTTAAAATCGCGATTGCATAATGATGAAAAAAGTGTTAAAAAAAAAAGCAAATGTTGAACGCACCAAAGTTTTAATTAAGGTTGCTGTTATGGTAGAACGTTGAAGGAAGAGAAATACGCTGCCCGTAGAGCAATTCTACCCATTCTTCAAGCAGAAGAAGATGAAAGGTACGTAATGAAAAAGGAGTTCTGTTTCTGTTTTCAACTACGAAATTAAACAAGTCTTGTGGTACAAAGTTCCTGTTCGTTGATTCCCTTGTGTTCATTGCCAAAATAGGTTTGTGTCTGAGTGGAAGAAGTATCTTGATTACGAGGCTGACGTGATGAAGGATGTTCCTGGATGGAAAGTTGGTGAAAACGTGTATAACTCTGGTCGTTGGATGCCTCCAGCTACAGGAGAGCTCCGTCCTGATGTCTGGTAATATCTTATCAATGGCTCCTTTTGATGATGACGACTGTTTTGTAAGCATTTTATAACCTTGATGCGTCTCTACCATTTATCTCTTTTATTCTTCGTATAATAAGAGAAATGATACATACACTTCATGTATTAAGGAACATATTCTTGTTTTATTTTCATTCGCAGCTTTGTCTCTTTGTCAATGACAAAAATGAGTTTCGAGATGGATCTTGTTCATAGTATCTAATCAAGTTTGAAACCTTCTAGATCAGCTCTAGTAGATATGTTTTCACATAAAAGGGGCTTATATATTACAACTAATCAAACAGATTAGTACATTAATTGATTTGTATAAGAATATGCATTACATAAATGAGAAGCCACATCTTCGTTACAACAAAAGAAACCCCAAAAATGTTCTGTTTTCACAAATATTTTATTTTGGGTAGTTTTGTTCCATGAAGTGGGCTTTATCTCTTACAAAAAAAACACTTTCATTGCTCTCTTTTTCTCCCATCTTTTTACCTCTTCTCATATATGACTATGTATAAAATAGTAGGAATCAAAAGTGTGAGATACAACGACGGTGACGAGCAGCGACAGATATAATCCGTTGCTTAGTTTCTTCTTTCCAGCTATTAGCAATATCATGAGCCACACTCATCGCATCAAACGACGCACCTGAGAGTCCTCTTCTCGTGTACTTCACTGCATACAATCCAGCCTCCCCTTTCCACCCTTTTGGAAACGGGTTTTTCTCTATCCCAATCTTCCCCAAGTCGTTCTCCTGCAACCACCAAACCACATTTCAGTATTGAACATCTTTTCATCAAACTTCTCTTAACTGTCATTACCGTTAATCAGTTTCAATGAAACGTTTTAATCAATCGTTCTAATCATTTTGATCTTTTAAGAAGAAAAAAAATGTGAAAAATGATAAATGTTCATTTTGTCTACCTTAAGCCATGAAGGCACATTGCTTCTGTAACCAGTCGCAAGAACGACGATTTTGATCTTTCTTGCTTTTATCTTTGAAATTGCTCCAATGTCTAGGACGGGAGTTTTACCGGCGGTGTTCTTCAGTTCTAATGGTCCAATTTCCGGCCTCTTAAGCCCGTTTTTAACAGTATTTCCCAGAAATAACCTCGTGAGAAAGAGCAGAGTCTTATCCACGAGCCAAACGGCATCCATTTCATAATTGTTACACCTATTTCGAATGTAGACTTCCCCAGAATCTCTCTCAGCAACACATGAACCTGTTCGATCAGATGAAGAAAAAGTATAATTATCAGTTGCTCTGTTGTAGAACACATGAAGCCAGTTCTATGTTTTAATTACAGAAGAAAGTAATTAGACATGGGCATTCGGGGTCTGGTTCTCAGAAGAAACTGTTGTTAATTAACCAACCCTTTCCCACTATTTTTCTATTAACAAAATTAAAAGCATTGTGAATAAATAATCTCATAACTACCTTTTTCCCAAAAATCATAGCTTTTTTAAAAAATTTTAAATAGCACAAATTTCTTAGAATAATAATTAATAAATTTGATTAAAAAAAGTAACTACCGTCTGTGTGTGTTTTACCTTAACATTTATTGAAAAAAGGGGGGGGGTGGAGAATGAAAATATTGTCTGTTAATTTTTTATCATAACATTTCGCGAAATACATAAGAGACATGCATGTTCTAACAATATATTTGATGAATATCATTGTTTGTTTTTAATTAGTCCTTTCTCAATCTCTAAAGAACATATTCTTTCCATGGTTTTTGTTTATGATATATATGGATTTCTGATGATTGGACTTTTCGTGTAATTAAGAAAACGATTTCAAAGCAGAATCTCAAACTTACAGCCTGCACTAATCTCAAGTATAACTAAGAAGTGAGAACGTACCTTGCACTTTGTCTTCTATATTCCTACCTTTCGATAAACACTGTAGACCTATTTGAAATTTCTGCCTGAACTATTATTGTCTTCAATATTTGTTAGTCTACAACATTTTTTTTTGTTTTCATCTTATTTTGATTGATATTGTGAGAGATCGTTTTAGACTTTCACAAAAAATGCAAAAGCATCCTCCAAACTTAAAAAATATCGTAAGACCAATAATTGTGAATCTTTTACCCCACTAAGGGGACTAACGATATCTACAATTCTCCAACAACAAAAGGTTCCGAAAACTGATTTCAAAGTTACTTGTCCTACAAGTAAAGTATTGGATGTCTTTAACCTAACCATTCTGAAGAGAATGAACATGTAAGTATCAAATCAGAACAAGAGAAAGGGAGAGCCCTACACCTGAGCTCAAGATGCCCTCTGGAAACCCTATCGACGAAACCTATGGGATTCTACATACCGTAAATCTGTGCAAGGGAATACTGTACAATTTTGGTTTCATCAAATCAGTGGGTCAGATGAAGGACGGACCAAATAGGTCTCAGTCCTTTAGAAAGTGGAAGTTAGGGTTATCAGCGAGTTCGATCGCTGGCTTTACATTGGCAAATTCTTTTTCTTGCATGCAGTTGGAGATTTCATCGGCTGCAAAGGGCATGCTGAGTTTCACAAAGACAATACATATGAGGTTAATTATGTGGTGAATAATGTCTGAATAATCTGGAGAAGTTTACGCGTTTTTGAAATAAATAATTTTACTACCTGGTATCATTGTCTAACAAGAACGAACGGCTGTCTTCGTCCTCATCTGTCATTAGAAGTTTCAAGTTGGAAATCACCTGCATGGACCGAAAACATGAAGCAAATAATGAAATGATATGGAGATACGAAAAAATGTATCATGGTTTATTTGAGAGATGTACAGAGAAAACATACGTCTGGAGATACATTCTGATCCTCGTGGCCATCAATTTTGCAGAGCGTACATATTCTATACAATTGCTGAGTACTAAGAGCCTGAGAGATTAAAGAAAGAGACAGATAGAGAGAGCGAGAGAGAGATAAGAAGAGGGTGTGGATATTGTCATTATCCAAGCATCTTTCCTTTTTTCTTATCAGAGGGAATGTTTTAGATCAGAGAAGCAAAAAGTAA
This sequence comes from Streptanthus diversifolius, assembly GCA_039880935.1. Classification (NCBI taxonomy): domain Eukaryota; kingdom Viridiplantae; phylum Streptophyta; class Magnoliopsida; order Brassicales; family Brassicaceae; genus Streptanthus; species Streptanthus diversifolius. The sequence goes on along the minus strand of JAXGFM010000022.1, from coordinate 17,053,345 downwards.
TTACCGGGCAGAGGTTAGTCGTAAGATCATCATATGTAATTGTGGACTTTTGTTCTGTAACCTGGAAGAGGAATCAGGTGATATATTCAGGACAAAGAAAGAAGAGAGAGTGTTGTAATGTTAATGTAAGTTTCTTAAATTTGGTTCTTAAAAGACAGACCAGGAGCACCACGGCTTGTCTTGTGTGTTTGAGTTCTTCCCATGAAGACCCTACAAACTGCATTCAGGATAATTTAATTGCAATCAAGATACTGAAATGTTTGGTTAGTAAGATCATTTTAGAAAAAATGAACTTACATCTTCAGTTGCCTGGCTACACCATGACTCTAGTTCATTTAACCAAGCGTTCACTTTTTTGCCCATATTGAATGTACAGCATTCTCGTTGCAGAAGACTACATTAGTTATGTTACAGCTTTAAGTTTAATGGCTGATGGTGGGATATGTGATTTTCATCCCGTTAATGGTGGATAGGGGAATGTAATTTACCTGTTAAAGACTTGAACGTTGATGCCTTGGAATGTTTGGCTGAATATTTTCTGAGCAAGAAACAGAGGAACCTGAAACAAGAAGTTTTTCAGAGAGGACACTGAGTAGATACAATCAAATTACCCTCGAATACATAAAAGGTCTTACGTAATTTTTCTTCAATGTGCCGAGAATCCGATTCAAAAGATCTATCATGCCTTGCCAAGTTTTCGCTGGTGAATTCTCTGCGGATGGCGTTGCAGGTAAATTCTCTTCAGATATCTTTTCTTGTGGATTCTCTTCAGATGGCTTTGCTGGTGAACTACCTTCAGACAGCTTTTCCGGTGGAATCTCTTCAGATAGCTTTGCTGGTGAATTCTGTTCAGATGACTCGGCTGGTAAAGTTTCGGCAGAGGACTCATGTGATGAATCTTTCAGTCCCTGAGTCATAGGTTGATGAGTAATAAGTGAGATGACCCTATCTAGCAGAGATCATGATCTTAAATTTTCATTTGTTTTTTTTTCAGGAAACAATATGTAGAGGTCTACCTGTATACATGACGAAAGCACGGGCTCTAGTTCTCTCTTCACATTCTCTTGAACTATTCCATATATCGTTTCAACGTAGGCTGTGAGCTGCTGCTTGAAAAGCAAAGCAGGAACTCGAGCATCCACTTGTTTCACAACGTCACCTGAAAGGCTCGCCGAAGAAGGTGAACGGAAACCCTGAGACATAAATACATAAAATCTTAGATTAAAGCTTATAATGGCCCTATTAAAATGGTAAGGCTATTCATGGAGTCAATGAAATAAGATGTTGTTACCTGTGTCATCCTCCCAAAAAATGAAGTCGGCTGAGGAGGTTTCTTTGGACTTGCACTGGTTGTGCTATGGGTTTTCAAGCTTTTTTGAAGCAAGAACAGTAGCGTAGATGTGTTTGTTAGCCAATAGGTCAAATGATCATTATCTTCCGGATTCTGGAAAGAGAAAGAAAGCAGAGCATGATCACAACTTCAATATAACGCAAGTCTAGCTGTTTCTCTATTGTCAGATTATATGAGAAGTATTTGTCAAGAAACATATTTTACATTGATTTTTTGACCATGAATACTAAAAAGCGACTAATATGTTAACTTCAGGTTACCTCTATAGCGGAACCAAAAACAGGAACAATACGATCAAAGATACTGGTTTTCTCTGCTTCGAATAGTTTCCAGTGTATGAGACATTTGTATATTGTAAATGCTGCAACAGGCTTGCCATGGCTGAACCCAATATTTTTTGACACAGATTTGAGAAGGACGTCAACGTATTCCTGCATCATTAATTAACCAATGAAAAGAAGTATCACCATATTGTGACTTACGAGTTATGTTTTCGTTAGGCACATACATGGGGCTGTCGTTCGATCCGAGATCGTCTAAAAGACATTGTCCCAAACCTTCCTGATGGTATAGGAGCAAGCGATTCCTGTAAGAAAGAGATTTCTTTAATAAAAAGACTTGCAAAGATGATTAAGTGCATGTATACAAGAACAGTTCATTTAGCTTTCCACTTTCTACTTACATGATGTCCGTTCTGCAGTGGCTGCAAGATGTACGTGAAATGGAAGAGGTCAACATATTTCTTGAAACGATTCTACAAAAGAATATGAGAAATTACTAAGAGGAATTTTACCGGAGGTCCTGTAAATGACACCTGGGGTGACATTTTCCGGGAAGCTGAATTAAACAGTGCTTGCTGCCGAAGAATCTTGTCTTCTGTTTCCATGTCAGAGACCTTTTCCTCAAGCCTAAACCATAAAGAGTAAACAATTAAGGCATATGTAGTAACTGCAGAGAATGCAAACATATAGCAAAGAAAAAGATAGAAGACTGGAACTTTGGACAAAGAGAGAATGCAAATTCATTACCTTTGCATAGATGTTTTTAACTCGATTAGTTTCGTCTCTGTGTCTACAACCTGTTGGAGCCTCTCTTCACAAAGTCTACTTGCTTCCTCATACTTCTTCTCTGTTTCGTCTATTTTCTTTTCCAACAAATCTACCAGATCCTGTAGAATTTCAATACATTTAAGACACATAACCCACAGACTTGTAATGGAGAAGGATATAGTTTCTGAAAAGCTTACATATAAGACTTTGTTTTCAGCAGCAAGCTTGTTGGTCATTTCATTATCAACCGAAACATCCTCTGTTAAGCTATCTTCTTTCAGCGTGTGTGTCCCCTCCTTTTGCTCGTTTGGTGAATCGTTCCCTTCGTTTTCGTTACTTTTTTTCTCTAACGAACTCGCCAGTGCCTGAGAGTGTCATACATCAGATCAACGAAAAAAATAAACCTTAAAAGACTAAAAGGAGCATGAATTGAGCTACGTCACTACAATTTTAACTTGAGGAACTCATTCTCAGCTGCAAGATCACTCACAATCTCATAATCAGATGAAGCACTCTCCTTCAGCTGCTCTGGGATATTTGAGCTCGTTTCGTGGTATTTTTGGTCTAAGGCATCGATTTTCTTCTCCAATGAACTGACCAACGCCTAAGAAATGGTGTTTGCTCGATGAGATATGGATTATCGATAGGAAACATTGAAATCTCAATTAAAACTCTTTTCCCACGAATCTGGATTGTCTTTCAAAATCAATATCAAGGGATTCTACCTTCAATTGTTGATTTTCAGCTTCAAGTTTGATGATAACATCATGGTCAATGACATTAACCTCCTGTTTTATTCGCTCTTCACTTATCTTACCTGCTTCTTCATATTTGGTCTCGGATTCATCAATTTTCCTTTGTAATGAGCTCACCAACTCCTTGGAAGTTATAAGGAAACAGAGTAAAACAGAGCAACCGCAATCATACATTTAAAATATTAAAATATTAAAATTCTGCAACCTTCAAGCACAGTCTAAAACCTTTATGGCTTTACCTTGAGATGTTCATTTTCTGCAGCGAGATCTTGCGTCATCTCCAGATCCTTAGCAAGTTCTTCAAATTCTAATTGCATGTCCTGTAAAGCGGACTGCAACTTCGAGATCTCCTCACTTTTGGTTTCTTGAGTTTCCCCGAGCTGAAGTTTCATATCATTTAAAGCTGCTTGCAACTCTTCGACTTCTTGAGCTTTGGACTCCTCAAGCTCTATCTGCATATGTATCCAGAACAGCAACATGATCTAGTATCATGATTCAGGAAACTAAAAGATTCCGCGTGAATAGTCATGTATGACATGTACCCTCATCTGTTTCTCAAGTTCTAAGCATGAAGTGAGTTCTTCCAACTCCTTTTCTAACTTATTCTTAGCATCTTGGAGGGCTCCCGTTTCCTTAGCAGCCTGGAAGACACATAAATATTAGGAAATCTCTGAATTTGTTAACAATCACGTTGAATATTCATGACATCTCATGGAAGGTAGGATAGTTAGTAAAGAAACCATTTTAAGCTTCTGCAATTCTCGGCGTGCAACTTTCACTCTCCAGCCACACTGAGTTGTAATAGCTGATTTCTTCATTCTTAAAAACCTCCGCCGACACAAAAATCTTCTGATTTGACTCTGTGGAATCAGTAACTTACATGTTATTGATACTCAAAACAAATTTCGACTGATATAAGATATGAAAGAGTGAAATATCATTGTCATCAAAATAAGGTTTTAAACTTGCCTGAATAATGATCGCCGCTTTTCTCCTCTTCCTGTATTGAAGTTCAACTCGAGCAGCCATTGCACGCAACCCAGTCTGAACATAAATAGCTGAAAAGTACAACTTTTTATAGGCTGTTTGGCAAATATACGTCCGTGCCTGCTTCTGAATTCTCAGAGAAGCAACTTCTCTTCTCATGGCCTCAAACCGAAGCCGTGAAACATGTCCTGAAATCATTTGGGAGAAGCCTAATGAGACCTACTATGAAGACAAGAAACTACTGGACATGAAATTGCATACAACATGTACCTCTACAAAAGGCTTGGATATCTGTTGAAGCCGATTGCAACATCATATATTTTTTACGAGACTGATAAGTAAGGACTTTCCTCTGTATGATCCTTGCTGAATGGCCAAGAACTTCAGCTCGGTGAGCATCAAGTTCTGCCATCTGACCTGCCCTAAGAAACACCTTTGTCTTCCCTATCTGTGATTTAAAAGATACATGTAGTAAGAGAATCCATAAAATATCTCATGGCATGTGAACAAGAAGAACAGCTCATCATATAAGTCTTGTGAAGTGTGACAATGAAACATATCCGAAAGTGGAAATGCCAAGAATATGAAAACGCACCTGAAAACCTTTTAGATCCACTTTTGCTAGTATCTTTTTGCAAGCATCTACTTCTTCATAGCTTTAAACATAAACAGAGGCAGAAAAATATTATATGAGTCAAAAACCTAAACTTCTATTAGCATTAGACTAAGAATTTAAAAGATTAATTACAAAAGTTAGTAATGGTGAATCTACCTCTTGTTTGTAGCCTCTGGTCCCAAAATTCGGAATCTAGTTAAAAATTCATTGAAAGGCTTTCTAGTAGGATATCCAGCACAGCTAATCCTAATGGCTTCCATGACCCCCTGAGGCCAGAAAAGGATGTTTCACAACATCATATAGAGGTCAACAATTTGTTGCAGTTTCGAAAGTGAAAGCATAAGGTTCTCTGCAACAATAAGCTTACCCCACACCTAAGTTGATGAAGAACGTTAACGTTCTCAAAAATTTCGGGCTTAAGAACGTTATTTGGTTTAACACAGCGTATGTAGTGCGGCTCTGTGGTGTTCAACGTCTCGAGCAAAGATTGTAGTTGTTGCTGTATTTTAGAACATGGTGAGAATGACGGTATAACATATATCTGAGCAGAATTTGTTCAAAGTGACATCATCTTCAGACCTTGAATTGAGAGCCTATTGATGAGAACTTTGATGATTTGGAGGATTCCTCTCGCAATTTTGGAAACAAAGATGAGACAAAGGAACAATCTGAAGAGTTCATGAGAGATTGATGTTCTCCAACAACATAATCTTTGTTCTTGTCCAAAAATAGTTCAGTCTGATAAGTTACCTGAAATCGAACAAGAATACAAATCATCACACCGAGTCTACACTTTTTGACATTAAGTCAAGACAAATATTTTTAAGCACAAGCTTCTGAGGCACTAACATCACCAGCATAATGGCAGATGGTAAAGTCTGTACGAGCCAATTTTGGTTTGGTAAAACGCTTGTGGCTACTAAATGTCTGGTATAGCTTTTGCGCAAGTGTATCATGTGTTGATCTTGGAAACATACTGTAGAGGAAAACACAAATCAGCCACTTACTGAAGAAAAAAAAAGGAAATAAATGAAGAAATAAAGTAGATGACGTTTTGATACATTACCAAGCCTCATCGATAAGGGCAATAATGCCGCCAGGTTTCTGATCAAGACAGAATTTGGTATTAGTAACTGAAAATCAACATGTCTGAAATTGTATATCTAGTAGGAAACGGATCATAGGTTCCAACACCACTCATTAGTGCTACTATTTACCTTTTCTATAAGATCAAGGACATCCTGATTATCAATGAACTCTATGTAACTCCAGTCAATCTCTTCTTTAGTATACTCTTCTTGCTCCATTTTGAACACATGCTGAAAGAAAGAGGACCACATGCATGAATTTGGATCAACATAAAATCAGATCAATCAATAAGTAATACTCTGAAAAGAACATCAGTCTCCAACCTGGTTGAAATGCTGCTGCAGCTTCTCGTTTGTCAGGTTTATACAAAACTGTTCAAAACTACAAAAATGTTTGTGAAAAGAGAAAGTCAACGTTGGAATTGTATCAAAAGCATTATTACTGCCATCAGTTGAACCACAGAAGGGGAACAATCAATAGTGAGAATATTATTATTGTCAAAACCACAAGGAAAAGAGCTAGCTAAGTAACTTAAATGCTAAGAAATTCAACAATAAGCCATCAGCTCATTTCTAAAATAATAATAATAATAATAATAATATTCAGAGAGCACATATCCAGGAAGCAACTTAGCTAGTTAGAAATCAAATCGCTAAAGGATATTTAATATTTAAAGAATGTAAGAGCGTACCGGTTAAGCACCTGTTTGTCTTAAAACTCTCGAATCCATATATATCCAGGACTCCAATAATGTATTTTGAACTTGGGTCTTGGCCAATGGAGTTATTGATCTTAGTCACAAGCCTGAGAACAATAAGTTTATAACCTTTTAACAAGTCATATCTAAAGAATGATATTTAAGCTTTTCGTAAAGACTCCGACAGTCCGTTACTGTTAACCCACCAATCAAACAATTTGGAATAGACAATCTTGGCAAGAGCATCTCTGCTTAGAGCTGCACTACCAGGATCAAGCGACTTTGTAATGCTTTCACCACGAGTCACCATCACCCTTTTGCACAAGGAGTCTTCTAGAGCTTTCTCATCACACCTATACCAACAAAGAGCAATCAAGGTTCTAAGTCCCGTAGCCAAGAAATATGTTATTCGAGAACACATAATATACTGAAAGAATGTACATGAAAAGTTCTGCAGCCACTTTTAGATGGAACCGGGATTTATCGTCCTTAGGTTCTGCAGCATCTGATTCTTCCCCCTTTGCAAACTCGATGTTTCCTAGATGAAGAATAGCAGCAACTATCCGGAAGATTGCATCCTATAAAAGGAAAATGTAAGAAGATTTTTCCTCATTACTGATCAGGTAAATGACTTGCGAGAAAGTACCTGTTCTTCAGTACTAATCCCAACAACATCCATAGCTTTCCTCGTAGCTAGGTATTCCTTGGAATCATCAAGTGCACTCAATGCAAAGCAATTCGATTGATTTAGGTAGTGAAATGTGCTTGGTTCCCCTAATTTATACCGCTCAATTTCCTGAAATCTCATAATAGAAGCTAGTTTTGTCAATAAGAATATCATCCAAGGTCAAGCATTAGATTTGGATATACATAAATTTCACATGTACGACCTAATGGACGCATGAAGGGACCATGTTTACCTGTTCTGGCGCAGCGCAAAGCATGTAAAAGCAATGATAGTTTCTTTCCGGGTCAGAAACTTGACAAACTCGTGACCTCTCAAGCAAATATGTTCTAATAGCAGCTCCTGAGATTCTTCCCATATGATTAAACTGAATCTCCACGAATTTACCGAAACGACTGCACCGTGAGATATATATGTCAAGTTGTGGCTTCAACAAGATACATAAAGTGGAAAAATCAAGAATTGTTAAAAACATTCCACCTTGAATTGTTGTTTCTGACGGTTTTTGCATTACCAAAAGCTTCTAAAACTGGATTTGACTGCAGAAATGGAAACATAATCCGAAGAGTAAGAAGACATCTCCAGAAGGTAAACTCAGTGAGTCTATATTTAATAAGAATGTAGATAGATAGTGTAATCTACCTCCAAAACTTGCTGTTCTACAGATCTTCCTTCAGTCTCAGCTTTTCCACCCATGTATGCAAGATATTGCATAAGCATCTTTGTGCTCTCTGTCTTCCCAGCACCGCTTTCCCCACTCACCAAGATCGCCTGGCTTACTCCCTCGTTGATCATTTTTCTAAATTTTACATTCTTGATGATTGTAAGGCCCCAAAAGAAAATTGACAGTATTTAAAACGTTTCATCAACGAAACAAGAAGATTACCTGTATGCAGAATCAGCAACTGCAAAAGGATGTGGGCTTAACTCGCCAAAATCTGAGCCTTTATATTGTTCCATTATCTCGTTTCCGTATAGGTGGGGTAATCTTTTAAAGGGATTCACAGCTATCAGTATATTCCCTGTGTATGTCTGTAACCATTTCAAGAACAAAATTAGCTTGCTACATACGCTTCCGGAAAAAAATCATATTGAATTTATAGCTATAAGCCTAAAACTGTGCAGTGATCTGAACATCAAAGGAAAGATAATAAGCTAGTGAATGAATTCACAAGTGGGTGTAATGAAAGAAAGAAAGAAAACTGATAAGGGTAACATACTGAAGCGTACATATATTTCATTTGCATTATAACGGGATTTCAGATTAAGAAGAACCCCTGGTTCATGCAAATACGCAAGCTTTGTCATGTCGTCCACACCAAGTTCAGGAAACTCTGGATCCTTGGGGTAGACAGCATTTACCTTTGCCACAACCTACATAACAAATGCATTAAAAATCTGAGAACTTTATGCTCACCACCCATCATCATGTACCTTAAGAGCCAAGGAAATCTCATTTCTTCTAATTAACACATTGATTTTAAGAAAAAAAAAAGAAGAAAGAAAGGGCTAACCGTCTTGGTTTGGCAGTTTACTTTGACCTCATCATCGTTAGCTTCGACTACTTCTCCATATATCCAGGCTTCATCTGTATCTTCTACCCAGACATGCGACCCCACAGCTACTTGTACTGAAGCAGCCTGATTCAAAGTTGAGCATAATGGGGAAAAAAACTTCAAACCAATTTCAGATTAGAACATGATGAAAACGCAAAGCAGATTAGAGAAGAGAGCCTCGTACCATTATTACGGAAAAATCTGTTTATATATTGCTAGAAACGATCCCGAATGAAGATTTCCAAACGGGAGAAACATTAGAAAAAATCCCTGAGAACCCAATCAAAAGGTGTTTCCCGGGAAATTTCTCCACCATGGATCCAACGATGAATCAGACACAAAATATTTCTCTCTCTGTCTCTGTATCCCTCTCTCTCTCCAAGCTTCAGAATCTCTGATCGACGTAAAAAAACAAATTGTTAAGGCTACATTCACGTTTCGCGGACGAAATTTCACCAACAACAATAGCAGAAACCTTAAATCCCTTAAAGCTTTTCCCTTTCCAGGACGTAGAGAAAAAACAAAAAATGCCCAGAAAATCTATAGATTGTGGCAGAAAGTAATAAATTTTCTCACGTTTTCTCACGGATTTTCTCTCCAGATTGTTTTTTGTTTTCCTTGTTTGATGCTTCATCTCTCTCTCCCCCTGGTTGCTGGAAAGAGAGAGCAGAGAATCCACGTAGGCGTGTCAGGTAAGACATTAATCTCTGCAATTCCAAAATTACCCCTACCATTTTTAACCGGATTTCAATTCAAATGTTCTTTCGCCGGGACCAATCCGGTTAGTGGTATTCGATTTCAATGGAGGAGATGATGACAACGTGGCGCAAGCTCAGTGGACATACATGGAGCAGAATTTTTCCGCTTCTTCACTTTGGTCTCGCTTCGCCAGGCGTTTATGGCGGACAGAGTAGCTCTTCTTCCCCTTCTTCGTCCCTTGTTGTTGAAACCGTCTGTATTCCTCAGCTTCTCAAACCTCCATGCGTGGCGATGCCAAAACCCTAAACCTTCCCCTTATGGTTCTCATATCTTCTATTCCTTTTCTTCACACTTTACACTAGTTTCGGTGAAGGTAATGCCGTTGAACCGCCGGAGATTCAGCTATGAAATTTGGGCTGTTACGGAGGAAGGCGGTGGATATGGACGGATGGAAAGGGGGAAAAGAGGGAGGAAAAGGCGGCAGCTTTGGGAAGAATTATTGGAGGATAATGTTGAAGACGACGATGATGATGACGGTGGTGGTAGTGGTAAAATTGACCTGTGGAAGATCTTAGAAGAAATTGTAGATAATGTCTGGATTTTAAAGGTATAATTTATTAGTTTCGATTAAATTTCATTTGACGATTTTCTATGCCTCTTAAGCCTTAAAAATATAATATTGGCTTGAAACAAAAATAAACATGTTGCTGGTTACATTGGGAAACTACTACTGTTAATTTACAATGCGGATTGGTATTGTTTATTGGAAATAGTTATGGAGATTATGGAATATTAATTCATTTAGTTAGTATTGAAAAATTCTTGTTTTGCAATGATTCTGAAGTCGTTCTGATTTCAAATGACATGGATAAACCAAGATTGTGTCTTTCTGCTACTATGTCTGTTTTTGTTGGTGTGGATCTTTACGGGTTACACTTCTTTATAGTGTTTTGGTGTTCATTTTTGTAGGCATTGAAATCGTATGGATATCTCCTCCCGTTCATCCTATTATCGCTTTTTTTCAGCACCGGACCCAAAGCTTTCCTCATATCACTAGGTGTAGCCATCGGGCCATCATTGTTGTTTCTAGCGTTCCAGAAGTTGGTTGGTTGGAATAAACGCACAAGAACATCAATGGCAAATCAATTTGGCACAGAGATGATGCAAGAAGAAGAAGTGGATACAAGGAGGAGCCGAGTTCGATACAACCCATCGCAGGTCAGAAGCAATGTCAATGGCCGTGGGATCAACCGTGGTTCAGCTGAAATGGCTTCTAAGTTTGGTGGGTGGGACGAGTTAGAAGGGCTCGGCACCATATCCGAGCAGCCAAGAACCGAACCTAAGAGAAAACAATTGAAGAAGAGGAAGAAAATAAGAAGGGAAGAAGCAGCACAACCATTGTTGTTGAGATTGTTGGTGTCTATGTTTCCATTCTTAAGCTCTTACACAAACATGCTCAAGTGAACCGGAATAAACATTTCTCCTCTAAACCAAAACGAACCAATACTTGATTTTCCAATAAAACCGAACCGGATTGGTTAAAAATAGCTAAGAGAACCAAAAAAAAAAAGAATAATTATGAACCGTTTAAACAACGTATGTGTCTCGATTTGAGTTGGGGATTTTTCCCATCACTTTTCCATGACTTTCCTCTTATCAAGATCATTCCTTTCTCTAACACTCAGACCTTCTTCGTGTTCGATTTCCATGGCGAATTTAACGACGAACACAAAAGCTCGCCTGAGAGGCGTTGTATTCGATATGGACGGAACCCTGACGGTTCCGGTCATCGATTTCGCCGCAATGTACAGGTCTGTCCTCGGTGAAGATGAGTACAAGCGAATCAAGGCGGAGAGTCCTACTGGAATCGATATTCTTCACCATATCGAGTCCTGGAGCCCCGATAAACAGCATAAGGCTTATGAAACCATCGCCGATTATGAGAAACAAGGAATAGATAAGCTACAAATCATGCCCGGTAAGGATTCCTCCACCTTGGTTTTTGAGATTTTGAGTTTGTGTTTGTTGCAGAGATTTGGGGGGAGTGTTAGGGATTTGGGTATTTATTTCTTTGTCATGATCTATTTGTGTTTGTGTGAGGCAAAGGTTGCGAATTTCGAACTTGGTAGAGTTACAATTGAGAAAGATTGCAATTTCAAGGCTGAAAAATGAAAATGAACGTTTGTTCAAAGTGGATCTTAATGTGTTACAAGACTTTCTGGTCTATGGAGGTTTGACTTTCATTGTCTTATTAAATCATATGCCTTTTTTTTGTCTTTTGAGAGCTTTCTGTAGAGGTCAGTCAACATCACGATCTGTGATCTTCCTTTCCGGGACACTGGATTTATGCTATTGAGCATAAGTTGAGTATACTATAAGATGATTTGCATTTGAAAATCTAGATAGCATATTAAGGTTAACTGAAGACGAAGGAAAATGTGTACACTCCTTCAGATCACAACATCTGGATCATGTAGTTTTCCTTTGTTTTGAGTACTCCTGTGTTTCTTTGGTGGCTAGAGGTTTAACTCTCTTCTAATATGCGGTAAGTTATGTTGCAGGTGCTGCTGAACTATGTGGCTTTCTTGATTCCAAAAATATAAAGTAGGTTTTTCAGATTCTTCTCTCTATAACTTTGATCAATGTTAAGAAGGCGATACTCAGTGTTGAGTAGGTAAGCGACTCTTGTTTCATTTTGTAGGAGAGGGCTTATTACACGCAATGTTAAGAAGGCAATCGACATCTTCCACCAACGTTTTGAGGTGAGTATTTTAAGCTATAAGCCAGATATCAGAACTAACGACATGTTGTCAAATCTTTCTAACCAGCTACCTGATTCCTTTAGCTGGTTCATCTCGTTTATCAGAAAGAACAAATCAAAGGCCTTCACTAATTTCTTTTCATTGTATAGGTTATCTTCTCTCCGGCACTAGGCAGAGAGTTTCGTCCATATAAACCAAACCCAGACCCACTGCTGCATATATGTTCTGAATGGGACATCCAACCTAACGAAGTCATGATGGTTGGTGACAGCTTAAAAGATGATGTGAGTAGCAGAAATGACGATAATTCTTTCTGCATAGCAAATTTTTAAGCAATGCCAAAAGAAGTTTCGGATTTAAGCCCATGAAACAACCAAAATCACGGACCTTCTTATGCACTTGTTTAAAGACTTGCTATGCGGAAGGGATTGGCTACCGACTCTCAGACTATTTCTTCGCATATTGACTGAACATTGTAACTGGTAATTGATTATCTTCACTCGATTCTGCAGATAGCATGTGGGAAAGGAGCTGGAGCCTTCACATGCTTGCTAGATGAAACCGGAAGGTATGGACCAGATGATTTCTCTGTCTCCGGACTCCATCCTGATTTTAAGGTCGATTCCCTGTCCAAAATTCAGAACATATTGGAGACGAACTTCGACCTCAACCCATAGTTTTTATTTTCCTCCAAGTTCCTCATCTTGTAGTCTCAGTGACCGAAATAGTCTCCTACTCAACACAAAGGCTGTAGTTTGCAGCAGGATCACTATTATTAGAGAGATGATGCCATCACACAGTATCTGTTCAGGATAGCTATAAATATCAAATTACTGAGTTCTATTCACTTGTCATCTTATGTTGCACACATAGTTGTCGTGAAATTTGATTTTGCTATGTGAAAAAGACTTCTCAATCGTTTTTAGTGTTCTACAAGGAACCAAAAACGCATATTTCTTTGTGAAGACCCCACTTGGGTCCTTTTGCTTCCATACATCTGGTTAGCACAGTCAGATCATGTCATATTACTGTGTAGAATGATGCAAACATTACATTTCTGTTTGATGGCTACCTAATGCCATATCCCCAATATAATGGCGATTACGAATAAAATCAACAAGGTAAAGTTGCCTCCCGGAAGAACCCATGACCTGCAAAATCAGAAGCTTTTGGTTTCATATCATTCCTGCAAAGATAATTGACATGAAGAACTGAAACAGAGGACCAGAGAAAGTTGTGTTGTTGGGGGAAGATACCTGAGCTTTTTTTTGGACTGTTGAATATAAGCCATTGCAGGAGGCAGGACACCAAAGAGGAAACAATTTGCATAAACTCCAGCAAAATCCAGAGCTCTCGAAAACGTTGAGGGAAAGAACGTTGCAATTAGAGCTGGAACTCCAAGCACAAACAGCATCACTATTGCTTCGAATCCATCACGAGCTCTCACTGGTTCACTGTATGAAACTCTTCCATCAGTTCTCTTATCACCCTCCTTCGACGAGAAACCCACCGACCCAATTCTTCCATTTCCATTGCCATTTGATTGCTTAGACACAAGCTTCCATGTATCGAAGAGCTGTTTAGGGAAGCTAACAGCGTATCCGACTAAACTGGTTGCTAAGGCTGAGAAAGCAAAGCCTTGAACAGCAGATAAAGCAGAAGGGTTCACAGATAGAAGAAGAGAGATTGGGTCAATAGATGAAGAAGAGACAGGGACATTGATTCTTGCAAGCCCCAAAACAACGAGATTCCATGACAACACCATAAGCAATGGCACAACACCGCCTACAAGAATGGCTCTCCGAGCATCTGAAACCGAATCCCCTGCGAGATTGCATATGAAAGGAGTGATGACATGAAACCCCAGTGTCAGTACCATAACAGGAACTGCAGGTAAAACCGCTGAGACTTTCCAACAAGATTGACCAAATGAGGCTAACAAGTTGGATCTAGCCACAGATAAACCAATGGCCACAAGTGAAGTTATAGAGAAGAGCATGAGGAAGCAGAGACACCTGTTGGTAACATCAATGGCATCGAAAGGGAAAAACCCGATCAAGATTCCGGAAAACATAGGGAATATAGCATTGGCCAAGAGTGGATTCATGGATGGAAACCATTGGAACACAATGGAGCCAATACCGGAGACGCAAGCAACCATCAAAGAGAAACTCAGTGAAGCATAGACAAGAGCCACAAAGATTCCAAATTTGTTCCCAAATGATTTGGTTGCAAGCCCTGTGAAGCTAACCTCTGATGCATTGTCTTCTTCCATAGCTACAAAGCTGAGCTCAGCCACGAGAAGAATAGAGGAGATGACGTAAACCCAAGAACCAAGTAAAGCGATGGTCGATGGGATCGAACCAGATCTGATTGTTGCAGCCGGGAGGCCGAGCATTCCGGGACCCACAGCAGTTCCAATGATCAAACTAACGGCAGCCCAGAAACTCTTTCCATTTCGTCTTTCATGAGTAATCTCCAAATCCGTGACTTTCTGTAAATTTTCGGCCTTTTCATCATCGGAAGCAAAATTTGACCGAGCTTCATCATGGTCTCTGCATCTGGCAACTAAAGGTGAGTAGAGAGAGCCATTCTGATTAATGGGTTTTCGATATTCAATTGTAAATTGCGTTGGAGGCGAACTCGGAGTATGACGAAGGGCGGAAAACTTGAGAAAACTCCGGCGAGAAGAAAGTGTACGAGGAAGGGCATATTGGGGAAAAAGATAAGATTTTGAAAGTGGAGGAGATGAAGGAATGGGAATATTGCAATGTTGGCGAAGAGGAAGAGCCATTGATGTGATGTGCGAGATTCTCTGTAAGTGGACCTGATTTAATTTAGTTGGAAAGTTTTGAATATTAACTCTGTGGAATCTTAAGTCACCGTGTAGAGTTTGGAAAGTTTACTCGACTCTAGGGCTTCTGTCCAATTAAACCAGACATGAGGGACTGGTCTAACCAACAGCTTAAAATGGGGTTTAGAATCTTCTACATTTTACTTAGAAGTTTACTTGTTTAAAAAATTGTGTTATTATATCAAAAATATTTGGTTATACATATAGTATTGGATAAAATCGAAAAAAATATTTAGTTAAATTGAACTAGAATAAACCGACAACTATAAAACTTATTGTATTATGGGTTTGGGTTTGACAAATTTATTTAAATTTTTTATTTTGTATCATTGTTTAAAACTCAAAAAAATTATTAATTTTTTTAAGAAAACAGTATAAAACAAAAACTAAATTATATATATTTCAATATTTTATAAAAAAAAAAAATCCACTCAACACATACGCTGGTTAAATTCTAATTTAGAAACGAATCAAAGGTACAGTCTCTAAAATTTTGTATGCATTAATTGTTTAAGGTCGTAGCCTCGCAGGGGTTTTCCTAAAGAGAAGGAAGAGAATTGAAAGTGTGA
This sequence comes from Streptanthus diversifolius, assembly GCA_039880935.1. Classification (NCBI taxonomy): domain Eukaryota; kingdom Viridiplantae; phylum Streptophyta; class Magnoliopsida; order Brassicales; family Brassicaceae; genus Streptanthus; species Streptanthus diversifolius. The sequence continues at coordinate 17,037,676 of JAXGFM010000022.1, read as the reverse complement.
AACATTAATTGTACTAAAAAGAAAAGAACAAGATATATAAAGCTAAAAATAGATAATCCTAACAAAAATTTGTGTTCTTGTTTAAATAATTTTGGGTTTGTAAACCCATTTCCTTCTACAAAATCTCGCTTTTTAAAAGGCGTTGAGAGAGCAGAAGAGAAAATATCTAATTGTCCTTCAGAAACTCTCTGCCTTTCAAATTTCTCTTTCAAGTTTTTTGGATGTGACACGTTTCTTGTGGAACAAGTCAAATAGTTTTCTGCGTCAAATTCATGGCGACAGATACGTTCATCAAGTTAAATCCAATCTCCATCAATCATACCCTCTCCAGCCTCCGAGAATTTTCCCGCGTAAACCCTAAAAGCATCTCTTCTCGGAGCTATATTAGCCCAAGATTAATATCTCGCAGCCATTTCAGCCCGAGAAGATTGATCTCTGGCGAGAATGATAATATATTGTTTCCCAAGAAACAAATCCCTCCGATAGTTCGATGTCAGGTTAGCTCTGAATCATATGAAAATGTAATCTTTCATCGATCGCATTAAATAGTTTTGTTCAATTTATCCAGACAAGTCTTGGGATAGGAAGGAACCAAAAATGGTGGGAGAAGGAACTGAAACCGAACATGAAGTCGGTGACATCACCAAAAGATCTTGTCGGCTCTCTAATTAACGCCGGCGACAAACTAGTTGTCGTAGATTTCTTCTCTCCCGGTTGTGGTGGATGTAAAGCTCTTCATCCCAAGGTAAATCGGTTTTAATCATCTGAAATTAAAGAACTAAACCGGATACAACAAATTCTAAACGAAAGAACATTAAACACCCCCCCTCCCTCTACCGAATTGAGCAATAACTATTAGTAGACAATTCCAATTAGGTAGTAAACCGACTGCAAGTGGTATTATAGGATTGAGTCAAAAGCAACTTAAGTTTTGTGGACATGGTGGGTTACTTTAGTCTTTAGATCTAAGAAAATCTCCAAATTTCATATGATTTTGATCAATAAAATGTGACTTGGATATATATATATATATATATATTTCAGATATGTAAAATTGCAGAGAAGAATCCAGAGGTGGAGTTTCTACAAGTGAACTACGAAGAACAAAGAAGTCTATGTCAAAGTCTTAACGTTCATGTTCTTCCCTTCTTCCGCTTCTACCGGGGCTCCTCAGGCCGCGTTTGCAGCTTCAGTTGTACGAATGCCACGGTACTTTCGATGTTACTCGACTCTTCTTTTTCTTTCTAAAACAATTTTGGAACTTGGTTGTTTGTTTATGTTTGCATTTGTAGTTGCATCTATGTGTATATATATAGTATATAGACTTTTTCAAATGAAACTATAAATTGAAGCATTTCAAACAAAATCATTTTGCTATCAGTGGCAAACATAAATGCTAAACGTAAGCGGAATGAGAGTTCTTTCTTTCGCGTTAGGCCTTTTTCTGTATTTCACAAAGTTTAATGTAAAAAAAAAAAATGAAATATTTTATGTTTCGAAAAAGGGTAAAAATTTGCATTTGAAACAATCAAAACCTAGCTCATAAAATTAGTCATGAACTGCACATTTTCTTTTTGGCAGATAAAGAAATTCAAGGAGGCGTTGGAGAAGCATGGTAGGGAACAATGTAGCATCGGAAAGACAAAGGGACTTGAGGAGAAAGAATTAGTAGCCATGGCCACAAATAAAGACCTATCTTTCGATTATAAACCAAAAACTAATGGAGACAATCAAGAGAAAAAAGGAAAAAGATCAATACTTCCTAAGATCTCCAACCTCAAAAGAAAAGGTGAAGAGCGTTTTCTACTAATTAGTCCTGCGAAAATTGTCTAGCATTTGTATTGTTTTGTTTTTTTTTTATTTCTATTTCTTAATCTGATTGCTGTTTTTTGGGTATAATTGCTGTTTTATTGCTTAAGAGATTCAATCTTAAAGCATTCATCTGTATATGCCTATGATGTAGGTCGTCCATTTGGGGCATATTATTCTGTTATATATGTTGGTAATGGATACTTCTTTTTGGTCAAAATATATATGTTGATATGTATACTTGTTAACTTTCATATACATATATATATGCAGGTTATCTCGTAAGCATTATGTCTTATAGTGATGTAACAACACATGTCCAGTTTATACGTGTCGAAAGTCAATGCATATGTCAGTGATAATTTCTAAAATAAAAAATCGAACAAGTGACAATCAAATCGAAGAGGTCACAGTTTCGAGGAGTTTATGTAAGAATGGGGTGGGGACCCACTGGAACCTTTAAAAAAAAAACTCTCCTCTTCCAAACACCAAGGAAACCCTGTAAAGCTCATAATAAGCATCATGAACAGTCCATTATTATCCATCACAAACCCTGTAAAGCTCTTGAAACCATCATATGTGCCCTACGGCATAAGCCAAAACACAACCATTAACAAGAAACAGAAGCATCAAACCAAAACGCTTGTTGTAAAATTCAACACGAGGTCAAGAACAACAACATTGACCAGTACGTAGTATCTCTGTGGTTATAAGGAGAAATAACAATGGTGGTGGGTATGAAGCAACGACGGCATTAAGGCAAGTGGGTAGAAGAGATCAAGGAAACGCGGTTTTGTTGTGTGCTTTAGGGTATTGGGTTCAAGGGTCAAGGTGTTTCCCATGGCTTGCACTTAACTTTCATATGGCTCATTGCCTCAATCTCAAGCCATCGACGCTTCAGCTTTTGCAATACACTGCTAGTCTTCCCATGGTGGCTAAGCCTCTCTATGGAGTTCTCTCTGATGTTCTATACATCGGTGGTACTCGTAGAGTTCCTTACATCTCCATTGGAGGTTAGTCAAAACAAGATTCTCTTGTCTTGAAAAAATTTGCCAATTGGTCCAATTTTTGTGTTGTCTCAGTGCTTTTGCAGGGTTTAGCATGGGGTTCATTGGCTATATTCCCTGGTTCTCGAGAAGTTCTTCCTTCACTTATGGGATTTGCTTTGCTCAGTAACCTTGGAGCATCCATTGCTGAAGTTGCTAAAGATGCTCTTGTTGCGGAGTACGGTTAAGATATCTAATGAATGGTCTTCAGTCGTATTCGCTTATGGCTTCAGCGGTTGGAGGAATCCTTGGAAACTTACTTGGTGGATATTGCTTACTCAAGACACCTCCTAGAATCTTGTTCCTTGGTTTCACAGCTATGTTGTCTCTTCAGCTCACTGTTTCTCTATCCTCTAAAGAAGCAACCTTTGGCCTACCACGGATAAGAGAACAAAGTACTTCAGAGACAAGCTCGGTTTTGGGGATCGTAAAGAAACAGTTCTCGGATCTTATGATAATTATTCAGGTGGATGAAATCTCTCAACCTTTAACTTGGATAGTAGCTTCCATTGCGATGATGCCTCTTCTCACAGGATCAGTCTTCTGCTACCAAACTCAAATACTAAATCTTGATCCTTCGGTTATTGGAATGTCAAAGGTCATTGGACAGGTGATACTTCTTTGCTTAACTGTGGTTTATGATCGTTACTGGAAGACACTTCCCATGAGGCCACTGATCCATATCGTTCAACTTCTGTACGCTATTTCAATACTCTTCGATTACGTCTTGGTGAAGCAAATAAATCTCGTGTTCGGTATATCCACAAGGCCTTCGTGCTCTGCTTTTCGAGTGTGGCGGAGATTCTTGCACAGTTCAAGATTCTTCCGTTTTCTGTCTTGCTAGCAAATATGTGTCCAGGAGGCTGTGAAGGATCCATCACTTCTTTCCTTGCTTCAACTCTGTGTTTGTCATTAATAGTTAGCGGATTCAGTGGAGTTGGAATGGCTAATATGATTGGTGTAACATCGAATAACTACACAAACCTGCATGCAGGAATTCTCATACAGTCATTAGCAGCTCTGTTGCCTTTGTGGTTTATTCACTACGTTCCAATGTCAGAGCCTGGATTTGAGAAAGAAGCAAAGAGAGCTTTGAGTAAGAAAAGCAGGAGGAATAGACGAATAGGGAGAGTCGTAGGTCAAGAGATTTTTGTATACCGACAAGAAAGAGAAACAGAAGCGCAAACATAAACAAGAATCAGTCTCAGTTGATCAAGTTTATTAGGGTGAGTGAGTCTGAGAACAGATAAGAGTTCACGCTTTTTGAGGCCGTACTCATAGGAGGCCACGTTACCTAATTTTTTTGGGAGCATTTGTGAACAATGGCCTTATGTATTAAGTTGTTCAGGCTTTTGTGAGACCAGTCCAAATACGTCTAGGATCAATTCAAAAGATCAGAAATAAAACAAGTGTTTGATGTTACATGATTCGCCTAAACTAAGCTAAATGTGATGCTAAGTAACTTATCTAGTCTAAGTTACATCATTCGTTTTAAATTCACATCATTTGAACCATCTAACATGCGTTCCCACTCCACTAGCATAGTGGTAGAAGTCAGAGAAACTGCACTAATCACTACCTGCAAATATAATTGATTTAATTAGAAGAAGGAGATTATTTAAATTTTTAAAGCTAACTGACGTGGCAAAGAGAGGAGAGGAGCTAAACAGTGTGTGTGACACATTCTTTTTGAGTGAACTTGGGCCGAGTTGAATTTTGGTAGCCCCGATTAAACAACGACGTCAAGGGTAGGATTCAGTATGTGACAATAATCAACTTTGTTTGAAGTGAATATGTTTAATGTAACGATTATAATTTTTAGTCTCTAATTAGTATTACTGAATTTTGTCGACAGAAAATTACAAATCATTCGTAGTTGACATTGGATGACATTAACGAAACGAACAAGTCCTTCAAGGCTTTAACTACATTGAAGATTTATTTTTCATAAAAGCAAACACGAACTTAATCAAAAGTTTAATCACAAAAGAAATACGAATTCAACTAAAATTTACTGATGGTTCTAAAAATCAGTAAATTTTATTTCTTTTGTGTTTAAACTTTTGATTAAGTTCGTGTGTGTTTGTTTTTATGAAAAATAGACGTGATTCGATTCCACGTTCATCTGACTTTAACAAAAAAATCAGAAAACCGATTTAAACCAATTAGAATCGGTTATTAAATTAACTTCTTCATCCTTCCCTTGTGTATAAACTCTGAATATTTTAGGAAAGCAAAATTGTTGGTCTCACCACAAATGACCCACCATAAAATGGGTGCCGGTTTATAAATTAAATAAAAAAGTATATGGTACATATATAAAAATTGTGTGAAATAATGGTAGTTATTTCTAAAATTCATTATACATGTCAATAATTAAAAACTAACATTCTACAATGTTAAACATAGCACTCTATAATGTTAAAGGAAATATAAAAACTATTAAACTAAATTGACAATAAAATCATTAGACTAAATTGACAAAAAAAAAAATAGCAAATCACTCTAAAATGGAGGAGGTTTGCATGTAATAAACTTAGATAATAAATATCTGTTTGGATTTGGAGTCGATTTGTAACCAAATTTTTTTTAGAGATTTACCAGTTTTTAAAATTAAAAATCCAACTGAAATAAAACTGAAAAGAATCAAACAGAAATCTAAAAGAAATACTATAAGTATCTATATAATCTAAAACTTTTCTAAAGAAAAAATCTGGACCCAATCAGTTTCTATCTAAACTTGTCTAGATTATCCAAATGTTCAAACTTAAATTGTATATTTTACGGATTTGTAGGTTAATTTTTTTTACGAACTTTTAAAGTACTTATCTAATTTATAGTATCAAAATTTTGAAATATTATATAATATATAAATTAATTAACAAACCTTTACTTCTTAAAATGTGTATATATGTATTAAATTATTATTTATAAAAAAAATCAGAAAAATGTATAAATTGATTGTTTATTTTTATTAAATTGCTTGCGAGTTACCTGTGGAGTCTGCAAAAGCCAGGCGGATGCAGACGAGAGATCAAAAACATTCAAACCTGTTGCAAGGCAAGCCTAGCTAAACATGTTTGACCTGCTTGACATGCCTAGTTATCATCTATCATGTCATTTGAAATGGCGACTTGTGTTTTCATTCAAACAAAGTACTTTCGACCTATTAGCTCCGATCACCGGCCCAATTTCTTTTCCAATCGGGTCTTTTGGACACAAACAATTTCGTTTCAATATAAGAAAAGTGGGTTATTCCAGAGAACTTTGACTCGTTACCTCAGGGGGATATGATTAAAAGATGTCGACATAGTGAAGTATATAACTCATAAATCATATTAGACGATCTTAATAAGCGTCTCTATCAGGCCATAAGGTGATAAAGTCTTCGAAGACCTCAAAGACTTCATGACAAACTAAAGGCCGGTCTCCTTTTAAGCTGTACATGCCAATTAATAAATAGCGTTACATTTCATAACAGACAATGTAGACTACATTTGGCATCGATACAGAGACGCCCATAGACCTTACTACATTCAAAGCCTTGAGGCATCCAAATGGTTTTGATCACCAGAAGACAAATCTCTTACAAGAAAATCAAAACAACTTATTTGGAATTAACTTTAACGTTACTTGAGAAACACTTCTCGAATTAAAACTATTGAAATCTTCTGTCAATAGTTTCTCTCAGATTCAAAGATAGAACAAAAGGGGAAAGGAAAAAAGAAGCACACGTGTGTAGTGGAGATAATCAAAAGGCCATTTCATTGCAAAGCGGTTTTCAACGAAAATAACCATAGAGTTCCAAGTAGCAAATGCAGAAGTTCCATGGACTTGATGTGTCTGCGGTTGGACCGGTCAGAACCAGCCTGAAAAACCTGAAGGGAAGTAAAGCATTTGCTGCTGTAATTGGCCACGATGCAAACTGACCGGGCTTGCACATTGTTTGGTCGTTCTCATGGACTCTCAAGTCCGTCCATGTTTTCCCATCCATTGATCCCTTCAAACCCATCAAGACATCAACAACAAACACAAAACCTTCCTAAGCAGCTTGTCTTTAAGAAGACATCAAGTCTAGGCTGAATGATTTCAAAAAGATACCTGAAACTTCCAGGACCTTGCGTATGCTCTTGACCCGTCTTGTCTGAAAGTGTAGTAGTTGCACATAAGCTGCATCCAACAATTCTCAGCGAGTTATTTTCTCAGATATCGAACTAAATACGAAAACTAAATTTTCTTTTACTCAAATACATTCTCTTATTTCTGTGAGCATGATTTTACGAAAACAGAGTATGTGATAGAAAGAGAAGTTATGGAGGAGACCTGATGATCTTCGCCTAAGTCCACCATCCACCAGGAAGATATATGGCCGTCTTCCATCCTTGGCCCTGCAAAGGAAGTACCCTGGTGCAAAAAGTAAGTCGTTAATTTTCCATGAGGAAAAAAGTTTCACTGCAGTTATTTTTTTGCGTCTCAAGATATCTGACTTGGATCACAGGTAAGTTAAGAGAATCGTTTGTTTGAATTTTGCATCCAAAAGGGAATATGACTATGTAGGAATTATGTGGTACAATGGTAGCCACCTCTGAAGTTATTATACAAGTATGGGGTTCGAACCCAGCACCCCGCGTTTATAAAGGATATTAAAGCGACTAGGTTATGTTGACAAAAAAAATGGAATATGACTATATGCTCTGTTTAATGTTGTCCAAACAAGAATCACCATACGTTGTAATTTTGTAAGTTACTTCAAGAGACAAAATTGGATATGCAGGTAGGGCACAAGCAAGGAAGTTCTTTCTACATCTAAAATTATAGTTTCTAGAAAGAAATGGAAATTTAAAAGAATAAATAATTTTATATTTCAAGCCCAATTTCAATCATATAAACCAACTTTGCTGAACCATACCACGTAGGTTTTTGAAGCTAAAACCTTTGGATCAGTGAACCTGGAAGTGGGGTTGCTGGATGTAATGATGATTTTCTGAAACATAGAGAATTCAAAGCATAAGGAACTATTGCACCAGTAAAGTTCCTTGTCATGGTTCTCATAAGACAAGTTCAACACCATGAAGAAAGGAAGCAAGATAAATGACTTTAACCTTTGAGAGAACCGGGTTGACCCATTGATGACTCCCATAAGAAGTACCAACAAAGTGAAGCACCCCATTGCTATCCCCATCACGTATGTACTGAAGCTCTTTGAAACTCGATTTCCGGTGTTGGAACCTTGAACTAGAGGTGAAAGCTTCAATAACTGACTAATCGGGAAATATAAAGCTAGAGATGCTTACAATCATAAGATACATGAGTCTATAATTCTTACATTGGCTCATTTCCTGGGCATGTCGATCTGAAAGCCAGAAAGCTAGCAGCCTCCTTTATCTGTACACAAATACAACATAAGAGAGCGCTTGGAGAAAAGAAAAGTCTTGTAACGAAAAACAAATATTCTGCAAAACAAGATGGACATAATGTTAAAAACTTACAAGACGATTGAATACAGGGATTTGCCTGCTTAGGTTGCTGTTTGCTAACTGCAAGGTCATTAAGCATAGATGGCATCAGCATAATAAATTAACAGAAAATGATGAAGTCCATCCAGCATAAGCAGGGTCAGGATCTGCTTTACCCTCTCAAGCAACTCGTATGGCAACAAAGAGAAGCGTACATGAGGCAACAGGTCATCAAGTGACTGAAGCCTTTCTTTGAACAAAGTTTCTGGATTAGAATAATTCATTAGCTCATTTATAACTTCCCAACGATGTGGCTCCTCAGCTTTCATGCACCACATGAGAACAGCATCAAGAATCTTTTCCTCAGATGTCACTGTCAGATCTGGAGACTGCAAATTCAGGAATTAGTACAGGCTGCAATGCTATCTTACATACCATAAAAGAATGAGACGTCATTCGTCAATCTTGGTGATGTTTATTACAATTTCAAAGTAAAACTTCGTGTAAATATTTATTTCCATGATAACTAACACTGATCAATGCATGAGCAAAAATGTTTTTCCCCAAGAAATAAATGTAGCCGTTTAATTTTGGTCAAGTCCCCAAGTAGGTCGAGAGTTTTTTATAAGATAAAGAAGGTTGGTGCAAGAGAAAACACACCTCAAGAATATCACCGAAAGCGGTCTGATCTAACAAGACGAAGTCCAAACTTGTGGTACAATCGTCGAAGTGCATGGCGAACTTCCTCTTGCACATCTTCTCAATGAGTTTACATGATGAGATAGACGAAACCACTTGGAGAACTGAGCATACGGAATCCTGCAACAAAGTTCAGAGGTTAGCTTTCAAAAATGCCCTACTAATTTCCAAATTTGTCTGCTTCCGCGCCCAAAAAACTTGCATAAAAGAATTATTCTTGTTGTATGACCTTCTTCCAAAACGATACCGCCATCCCTGCATGTAATATATACATGGAACAATATTAATATTTTTTTACTGGTAAAATCATTCGCTTCGTTTCTTCTCTCTTTTATTTTTCAGAAGGCTGCCTCACTTCACGGGTCGTTAAGCTCTCTATCATACAGAAACCATATTGTAACAGATGCGCTGGAAAAGAAGAGAACCATGATAACGAAAGAGAAGAATATCATTTACTAAAGAGGGTTTTGAAGTAAAAATTACCTCCGAGAGACACTCTAAGAGCATTTTGCAGCATTCTTGATGAAGTGTAACAACTCCAAACCGGTCAGCTAGAAAGAGAAGATGAATCAAATCGGTACCAAAATTCACCGTGTCTTCCATGTTCAACTCTCCACTATACATGAAACTGATCATAGCATTGAACGCCTCTGGTGAAACATCGGTTAAGTAAATTGTTGACGAATGGCTTTCACTCATCCCATTTGTAAACATCTGGATGTTCATTGGAATAAATGAAAATTGTGAATCACTTTTTTCATGCACATCAGAACTATAACCACAAAAGAGAGTTTCTCACCTTAGCAAACGCAACACTCCAAAGACTTAGAATGACTTTGTGAGATTGGAAAGTGAGACCATGGTCACTGAGATATATTTTTATGTCACTATACTCGCCGGCTGAGTACAACATTTTCAGCTTACCCACATCAGCAGGGAAAGCAGTTGGGAACATGAAACCAGATCGGGGTTGAGAAATAGGACATGAGAGTTTGACTTTCTTGCAGGTGTCAGATGATCTGTTGCTTAGGTTTAAGCGGTCTATAATTTCGTCACACTGTCTCACCAATGGCATGACTTCAAACTTAGAACCTAAATCCCGCAATAGAGCAAGTTCTGATTCCAAAATCTAGATTAAAAACAAAAAGGTCCAATAAAAGCATCAGGAAAATGAAGAATCTCCAAGCTAAATGAACAAGAAAAAATGTTACTGAAAAAGCATTTCCCGTGGTAGAAGAATACCTCAAAACCAAAACAAAGACAACTAATATAAGGGAAGAAGGTATAAATATAAGTACCTGTGTTTGTCCCGTATAGATATGTTGAAGAAGTGCATGAAGAATCGGGTACGATACTCCACGAAGCTGGATGACATCCCGGTCTGATGAGCTCAAAGGAAAATTACCCGATGCTTGTAAGATAACCTTGTGAGCAGGGACATCCATTGCCTCTTCACCAACAAGAAAGATCGTGTCTGATAATTCCCAACTCTCCAGAAAATTTCCGAGTCCCCACTGTTCATAATCATAACCAGTCCCTTCCTCCACAAACTTCTCCTCACCAGGCTCACCTCCTTTGACTTCACGGCAGTCCACTTCCTTCCACAGTAAGATATGATTGTGAGTCACAGGGAACACACTCACATTTCTATATCCAACATGTTTATCCCAGCTACTGAGACCAACATACTGGACATTACAATTGGGCTTCGAGTCTTGCCACTGAAACACCAGGTTCTGAAACGGATACCGACCTTTCCCGATGCTAATCAACCCATCGTAGATACTGATCCAGTAACTCTCGAACTCCAAAGAACACCGACAGAAATCAAAAGATTCTTCATCCACCACCGATTTACCATCAACCTGAATCTTCAGCCTTCGGTTCCTGTTGCTACCAATGATCACAATGTAATGAGGACTATTGTCTTTCTTATAATGGTAATGTTGGCTCCCGACATTCTCTCTGAACACAACCGTGACATCGTTGTGAGCAAACGCATCAAACGCAACGCAACCTCTTCCCGCTTCTCGGAACTTGAGATCATCACTCCAAGCACACTCGAAAGGAGCAACAGTCAGAAACTTGTTCTCTTTCTCCGGAACCATCTTTCTACATAAAAAGCCTTGCTTCTTTTACCTAATGGTATTTCCAAAACCCAGAAGCAATCATCAACCTCTATATATAACCGAAACCAAAGGCACTGAAAAGCAAAAAGGAAACAAAAAAATCAAGAGGCAAAAAACAGAATCCACTCATTCAGACATTTCCACAAACACAAATCAAATCAAACCAAACTCACTTGCAACACTCTGACTAAGTTTTAATATGATCAAGAGCTATTGTTTTTTTTATTTGTTAAGAAAGAAACGTCCTTTTCAAAGATAAACCCAGAATCTACTAGAAAACCATCAACTTGGCAAAAAATATCTGAATCCATTTATATCATACAACTGGTGCATACCCCACCATGAACTTCCGCTGTCAAATCTCCACCACAACGTCGTTAAATAAAAGCACGAGAAAAATGACGGTGGAAAGAAAAAAATGAAAATATCTGATGCAGATTGCATCAACTTCAAATCAAATACAGACAAAGATTTGAAGATATCTATCAGTAGAAACTACCAAAAAAAGAAAGAAAAAAATAGGCAAAGATCAAATCTTTTTGAGGTGGAGGATAAGCCTTACCTTAAAAACTGTCGTGACTCATGATCGTGTTAAGAGATGTAAGATATAAAAAGAAAAGAGTTAAAATTGGAAAGCAAATACCCGAAAACGAAGAAGAAGGGGACAATGATGATTGATGAGATATTTTCTTTTATTTTGTGTCAGGTGTGGACAAAAGATGTTAGTTGGTGGATTCATAAATGGGCCAGAAAATAAATCAGTACAAGGCCCCAAATATACTCGACAATTTAAGTAATTAAGCTATTTTAAGCTCTAGCTACTATGTCAAGTGAGTTTGATTGCTCGTACAAAACCTTGTTAAGCCATATCTTTGTAAGTACATTTTTTTTTTGTCAATTTAATCAGAAAGTAGTATAAAAGGGGTGCCTTTAAGTGTGCCTTTTAAGCATTGATTCGTTCAATTATGGGTTTTATGAATCATTACGCCGAACTACACTTTGGCAACTTTTATCGCTTGAATCTAATTTTTTGTACTTCGTAAGACTTATATTCCTCAAGTGGAAGCTGATATTAAGAAGAAAACTTGGAATCATTAAGAGCAATAAACTTGCAAAACGAGTCTTGACAAATCCTACCTTCTACCCCTTAAACCCAAATCCAACAATTGCAGTAAACTCCATCACAAGCAAATATACCCAACAAAAACACTTGCTCCGATCATATATCACACAATAATGGAGCAAAGCCAAGCCGATCATCGCGCACAAAAGAGAACAAAACAGGATAAATCGAAGTTAAGTTGTTACGGTTTGAGATGGCAATTTTGGGTGGTTATGCTCTGCTTCATAAGTAACAATAAGCATTGCCGGATCTTCCAAACATCTCTCAACGTGCTTCCTAGCTGGACAACCTCTCATGCTACTGCATTTGTAATATCCCCTGCACACACACAAATTTCAACATTAACACTTGTCAATAAGATTCATACTTTATACATAATAGTGTCTCGTCTCTCTCTATGAATCTCAACTCATTGGGAGCCAAATGCCTTGAACCCTACGAAAAAAGATGGTCTTTGCATTTGATACCATCTTTCCAAGTGCATCAAACTCAAAACGTTTTCTTCTGAGTTCATCAATCAAAGAGAGTGATTTAAGAGGTGTATACCTGGGATAAGGAGAGCCCTTGATGGGTTTCTGACCATATTTTCGCCACGAGTAATCATCAGGAGGGATATCTGCAACCTTGTTACTTATAGCAGGCACTCTGATCGATCTTCTAACCCGATGTTTCCTGTCATCGTTATAACCATCATCGTTAAGCGAGGCTGTGAAATGAAAAATACAAAAAACATGCAACAGACCTCTTCTTAGAACAGTGGCATCGGCTAGAGCTCCCGCATTTGATGCTTCCATGTTCGTCTCCTTTTATGAGGCATTTTCTCTTAGAGTGTTGTGAACTCTGATCTGTTGAACTCGGAACCCCTACCAAATGGAAGGAGTTCTTTCCTTCTATATTAGCGACGCTACCATCTATGCTAAGCGATGAAACAAAGGACCTAGTGGATGACATGGTTGGAGTACAACTCGAGTTATCGAAGCTCAAACTTATCCCGCCGTTGCACTTCCTAAGCATAATCTCAGCTTGATGTTTCTGTTGCTGCTGCTGCTGCTGATGATGATGATGAGCCTGCAACCTTTCATGTAACTGTTGTTGCTGCTGCTGTTGATGTTGATGTTCAGGAAACATATTCGGATAATTTGAAGAAGGCATTGCCTGCTGGTTAAGCTGAAGGAGAGGGGCTTTTGCATTTGAGTTTAAACTGAAAGACCGGGTCCCTAAAGTGAGAGAATCAGTGGGTCTCAAGCTCAATTCATGGAAACCAGACCGGAGCACCGGTGCTTTCTGAGAAGATGGAGGTTCTGTTCTTTGGAGACAAGGATCAAGGAAGATGCTTTGAGACAAATGGGTCTGTGGTTTCTTGGCTCGTCTAAACCTGGCATGACCCACACTGCTGCTTAACAGACTCCCCACTCTCTTGAACCTAAACACAGCTTCTCCAGTTTCTGACACTAAACTCAAGTCGTACCCGTGATCCTGTTGATGTGGTCTAGATAAGAGGTTAAGAACTCTATGACAACTCTCTACAGCTGCTCTGTTGGTTCCTTCTATCTCCTCCATGTCTTAATAAGTTACACAACCCTAAATAAACAAAATACGAACCCTAATTTTTCCCACCCAAACGACTCAAGAGCAAAATCACTAATCTACCCTAAAAACCAAAATGGGAAAGACCCAGATAGTCAAATTTCCGTTTTTACACACAATCCTATCACCACAGGACACAAAAAAAAGAAGTTGCCTTTCTTAAGCTTGAAGACGAAAAGATATAAAAAATTTCAATTTCTCATTTAGAAGATCAAGGTTAAAGGAAACAACGGGTATAACACCGGAAAATCAAACTTGATAGACCAAAACGAGAAAAAAAAAAAAAGAGGACGAATTGGGAGAGAGAGAGAGAGAATGATTGGGAAGCGAAAGCAGAATGGAGCTTCCTTGGATGCTTGCAAGCTTAAAAAGAGGCTGTTAATGAGTTGTCAATCCCAAGATTCCTCCACCATCTTTAAAGAGGTTCGAGAAAACGAAAGGTGTGAAAGAGAAGACTTTCTTGACACTCTCTCTCTCTTTCTCTATAGCTTCTGCAATCACTCAACCAAAAATAAAAACAAAAAAAAAAATGAAAGCATTTCTCCGGTTTTTTATTGTGATTTTACCCCAAAAACTACAGTGAAGATATCATTTTTAAAGCAAAAAAAAAAAAGACTTAAACTTTATTTTGGAAAAAGCAAAGAGAGAAAAAAGGAGAAGGAACGAAACCGGCGTCTGTCACAGATTTCAGAGGTGGGTCCCATTCGAAGACTAAACCTTAATTTATGTACGATTCGGATTTTTGTTTTTAATTAATTAAACTAAACGCAAAGAAGCAGCATATTCAAAACTCCTGACAGGAATTAATAAATCAAATTTATCTTCATGATATTAAGGAAAATTTTAGCTTCATAAGATTTCTATTATGGCTTTATTATCTGCCTCATCATGTCATCGTTATATACGAAGTTAAATAAAGGCAAATATCGTTTAATTCCAAATTTTTGAGTTTACTTTTTGTAAGTAAAAACCAAAAAGAAAAGTGGAATCCAAACCTTTTTTCTCAGTTTCTAACGGTTAGTTTTTTACCACATATAAACGTGTCTTTCTCTTTGACGGATTTTAAGTAGAAATCAAATGATTTGTTTAGCAAAAAGTTAAGCTAGATGAAGACAAAATATCTACTAATAACATTTCAACGGTTTCATTGTTACTTTATTAGGTAAATTGGTAAATATTGTTCAGTATTTGAAGCTTTTCCCCATATATAATATCAGTCTAACATTTTAAGCATCCAAAGCTAGTTTTGAAGTTTCAACTTTTATGTTAGGGTAAATAAAGGTTTAAAGCTGAATTTGCAGATTCTTTTTTGGGTTGACTTCTCTCTCAATAAATTCGCAAGTCATTAGGTTCACAATAATTCCGTGTACATCTCAATTAGTCCAAACAAAGGAACACATGTTCATAGAAATGACAACATTATCTTATCTATCATACATTCAAATGTCCAAAAGGGACACAACCTCCTTTTTTAAAAAAGTAAATTTTGAATATCTTAGACAACAAAATGTCTGTCTCACCAATCATTCATTTTATGATTATAAGAATATTTTATAATATTTTGTTACTAAACTACACAACACATTCGACTGCTCCTGCGCTTCACTTCTTTCTCTCGGTGGTCTAGGAAACATTCAATGTCGACAAAGAAGATCAGATGAGTCTTAAACACTTCTTTACTTGTTGCATTCAGGGAGCTTCCGAGCATAAACTAGCACCATTACAAATTCCTCTGCAGAGGAACCTATCGATGCAGCGACTCGTTGATGCTTAGAAGTTGTTTGCAACCATAGCTCCACTAAGCTGTGAAGCTGCAATGTTGGGATCACTGGTTCTCCCATACATCTTATCTCTACCTGTTATAACAAAAGTAAGCATAAACGAGTGAACAAAAGGGAATGTTGATTTTAATTCAAACATTTAAGGACCTTAGTTAATCAAATTGTCAGGTCATTGTCGAGTTTAGCTTTACGAACCGGTGAGACCCATTAGCCATAATCTCAAAAGGATTGATTCCCTATCACGCTATAGTTGTGGCACGTGAGTCATAAAGGTTGCAGGTAATAAACTAACAATTATGGACCTTATAGTCAAGCAAAGGAATTGACTCGATCTATAGAAGCAAGGTCTATCTGAATCCATATTAGACAGAGTGTATACAAGCTAGAAACAGTAAAGTAGCAACTGAATGGAAGTTGTTGCTTACCTCAGTTTCAGTCTTAAGATCAAGCTTCCTCATGAGGTACTTTTGGATAAAAGACATTGGAATGTTTCCATCCCTATCATATAATGAGACAGCAGATCAGCTCTGGTACAATATAATTCTTCCAAACAGAATATTAGACACTCCCAATCCAGAACTAGGTGTGAGATGTGGCCAAAAAATAATTAAAGGCTCTATTGAGAAGTATATACCACAGAAATAAAAATGTCATGGAAACTCTGCGTAAAACAACTGCGAAATCGAATTTGGAACCATAAATGCAAAAAAGTAATGTTATGCCATATAAAAAAAAAACT
This sequence comes from Streptanthus diversifolius, assembly GCA_039880935.1. Taxonomy (NCBI): domain Eukaryota; kingdom Viridiplantae; phylum Streptophyta; class Magnoliopsida; order Brassicales; family Brassicaceae; genus Streptanthus; species Streptanthus diversifolius. The sequence continues at coordinate 17,021,307 of JAXGFM010000022.1, read as the reverse complement.
CAGTGACTAGAAAATAGAGCTTTCAAAAGAAAACTTACCTTATTCTCAAGTAGTTTGCTGGAATCTGAGGCAAAGATGTTTCCCCTTCCCTGAAACCAGCAAGTTTTGTCAAGATAACAAGACACAAAAATGAAAAGGCATGGAAAATCATGAACATAGGTAAAAAGACACTCAGATGCAGAGTAAGAATCTCACTGATTATTTGAAGCCACAAGTGAGAACCAAACCGGACCATTTCTCCTCTCCTGATTCAGGCTTGCTGCATCTGGTAGTGGTGGAATTCTTGAATCGCCAAAAGTGGATGACCTTTTACGGCGAGTCCTATGCGTTCTTTTAAGCTTAGCAGTTTCTGATGTTGTAGGATCACCACTATTGCTGATCTCTTCCTCGAGTTTACATTTTCTTTTATGATCCTTAGTTTTGGTCTTACTCCCCTGAACATCATTAAGAGATGCATTTTCATGCTCAGAGTTTGGGTCCACCCCTTGAGAACTAAAAGACTTTGAGAGCTTTGTTCCGTTTGCCACATCCACAAGAAAATTTAAGGGTTTCCAAAGATGTAATTTGGAATCCCAAGGTTCAGCAACATCCTTGTTTCTTCGATTAGAGAGGGACTGATTTGGCTCTGCATATGAAGACTGCGAAAAAAAGATTGTATAAAGAAATGCATGGGGAACGATCTGAGGATCATAATCAATCATAAGTTTGTGTTTGGACTTGGCGTCCAACCATGGTATGTTTGCGACACAAACCTCTCCCTCTCTCACAAGCTATAATTTCATAGTATGTCATAAAAATTATGATATCTATTCCTGGAAAAGATCACTGTGAAGCTAAAAATGCACAAACTACTTTCCATAGTGTACCAAAATAAAAGAGACACAAAGCTAAAGAGAGTAATCACCTTCTTTACCTGCCTTTTATTCTGAGTAAATTTTTTAAGTGTTTCAGGCGAGCTTGCGCTCTCTGTATGATCATCTCCAAATTCGTCTTCCTTCTTCACAGTTCTCTTAGTGAATGAACTACTACTCCGTACACCTTTTCTCATGAGAGATTTTGATCTTTTTTCTGTTGTACCAGTTTGTGCTGATACCCTAGGTGTGCTTACCACCAAAGACGAGATAGACCTCTCTTTCCTCGCAGGTAATGTGATTGATGACACAAATTCAGGCGCCCTCTCTCTTTTTCGTTTTAGAGGAAATATTTTAGCTCTCAAGTCTTGCAAAATGTGGTCGGGCCTAAAATATATGAACAAGAGTGGTTCCTTAGCGAATGCATTAGTTCACAACCAACAAAGCTCGTACCGGTATATAATTAGTAGCCTAGTACGAGAGAGAGAGAGAGAGTACTAGCGAGAATCAATCTGGTTCTCACCAAAAATAGTTGATGTCAGCAAAAGCTAATCAAGATATTCAGGTTGTACGTGCTTCTGAATCAAGTCATTTTTCTTAATTAATTCCACATTATGCCACAAAACTTATAGAGAAACCTCCCATATATTGCGCATTCCAGCATAATCGTGTACGACTTTTTCAGCATTATACTAATGTTATTAGTTTCACCAACGGTAAGAGTAAAAAGGCTTCTAACAGTCTATGGTACAAATATAACATAGAAAGAAGGAATCACTGCTAAGCCAAGGCTCATGAGAAAATTGTGTAACAGTAATAGAGGAGAGAATAACCCACCTTAGTTTCTCCAATGGGGTACCCCCGAGGTCAATATCGCATACCGGACAGTACTCTATCTCATCCTCTGTGATTTTCTCATATATGCATTTTCTACAAACTGCATAAAGATGATCTAATAACTTATCTCATTTCAATAGATAGTAACTATCAAGTAAGAACAAAATGTTTTATATCCAATGCGACAAAACTACTTAAAAGATCAAACAAACAATTTTTCGGATCAAAAGTTCAACTAAAAATATGAATAGCACAATGTTTAAGCAAGATGGCTGGCTGCCAAGTTTGAAATTTATTAGATGCAAGAATAGATTTGCCTACAGCAATGCATATAATTAGTATGGCTTCTACTGCATTATGCTATACCAGTTGTCATGGCTGGAGCTTATAGACTATGCTTTTAGATAGTTAACAACCTAAGGAACCGAGATGGCATCATACCAAAACACAATTAATGGTGACACTGCTTGTTTGTGTCCCCAGAAACCAAACCCCAAATCAAATGAAAACACCTAATTTTGGCAGTGAAGTAAGCAGATTCTACAGGGCATTGAGACCATTCTACAGCTGAGAAAAAGGCTAATAAATTTACAACTTCCGATGCTAAAAGGGAAACTGCTCAGTTTTGGTATGGAATCGCAGTTAACATTTACTTTTCTTGTCTCAGATGAAAATGAGCATATCAACTAGATTTACCTTACATGTGTTTAAGTTAAACTCCACAATTACAGAATGACAGAGCTGTACATATTTATTTGACTGGTTTTGCAATCACAGTAAACAGGGTAAAATTTCTTGGTAAAGGACAACAGAGAGCAGGTTGTGTTTAGGTCTGGAATTGTACATTGATGTTGTCTCCAAAAGGAAAATAAAGTACACAGAATGTAGTAAATAGTTCGACATGCAGAAAAATCACTAACACCTAAGACTGTAATTTAAATAAAACTAACGCCAGTGAGATCTTCCAAACAGAGATAAAGTTAAACTGTCTTTAATTGGATGGGAACTGAAACTGTACCAGAGACTACTAGTAATGGTCCCTTTGATACTTGAACTTTACCAACACAAAACTTACATGCTGGACATAACAAAGCAAGTGACACTTAACTAACAACATGCAGATACAATGACATGATTAGCCAACACCAAATTTCGAGAAGAATCCTCATTTTGGACGGCATGAATTGACCCGACCATAGCTTTCATCGTTGACGAAGAAAGCACTCACCAAACTTCAAAACAACCAACCTAAATAGACGAACAAAGTAATATTCTTGCAGGCTACATGTAACCAAAGTTCACAGATTTTGGTCAACCAAACAACAAACTATTCAATAATCATTGACCCCGAATAAACCAATTTCATCAAAATCGATTGAGATATGGAATAAATGTTAAGATTGACTACAAAAGTGTCAATGTATACGAAGAGAAAGAGAAAACGCAGCAATTGCGAATTCAACAGAGGAAAAAGAGAATTCAAACGTAAATCGAAAAGGGGGAAGGAAGAACTAACACGTGTGAAGGCACTCGGAAATAGTGGTGGCGTCACGGAGGAGCTTGTCGCAGAGAGGACAAGTCATGCATGAGACCACCGTCTCTTTCTTCACCTTGGCCACCATTTCTCCTTCCATTTCTCTCCCACGTCTGGTATAATGTCTTTCCGTGTATCGACACAAAGATTGCTCGATTAATCTCACGTACTATCCCCAAAACTGCATGTAGACGAAAATGAAAACGACGACCCAGTAAAAAAGAAGCTCCCAGATTTACGTTCACCTCAGTCTTTTCCGCGATAGAGACGTTGAAATCCGAATCCGATGGAGTCTCTACATTGAATTTGACGGGAAAGGGTGGAGAATAAAAGAAAAAGAAGAGTATCAATCGGACGAAATAGAGTGAGTAAGAAGAAGACGGAGAAAAAAGAAGTAGTTGGAGGAAGGGATTGTGAGAGAATGGAGAGAGATTCGGAGGAGAATATGGAGAGTATTAAATTCAGGAGACGATCTGAAATCAGAACAAGAAGAAGAAGAAGAAGAAAGAAAGGTTAAGATACAACAATCCCGTAAAACAGTGAAAAGACGTTCTTCCAATTTTTATTTTTATTTCTTGTCAAATTTAATATCACTTTAATATTAGCAAATCAATTTCATTATTTATTTTTGTTTATATTCTTTTCACCTGTTTTACTTTTTCTAAGAATGGAATTTTACTAAGACAAACATTGTTTCATGTCATCGGGATGTGTGGTACTATTTTTAAAATTCATAACACAAGTTTAAAATTTGAATTCAGCATCCTGTAATATTAAAATATTTAAAAAAAAGCATTAAAACTATTATATTTTTTTTTGACAACCATTAAATTATTAGATTACATTAATAAAAATAAACATTGTTTGATGTTTTTAGGTTTGCAAAGTCCAACAGTTTTTTACTCTTCTGTTTTGAATCTCTGAGATTTTTACTTTTCTTTTTATTTATTAAATCAACTGATTAACAAAATTTAAGGTAAAATATAGAGGATAAACCAAATGAGTTGATACTTGACAGAGTATTTGGCTCTCAATGATTGGATACATTAATAACAAAAATATGCAAAAAAAAATGATCATTACTATAAAATAACAATATAAATTCAGGAAAATAATCAAATAATATGTTGTATATATTGTGGTAAATCAATTGATAAATCAGGAAACCAAGGATTGGAAATTTTAATATGTCTTTTGTGGGATATTTTGCTTGTTCAAAAGCTCTGCCATAAATAATGACTATAAAAACTAATGTTGGTATTATATAAGATCCAAAAATGATAAAATCGTAGTATTATGTAACATAATATATTCTATTATTCAACGACTGTAATGAAGAGACCGACTTTGGAGTTAATAATTTAGATGATAAAAAAAATTATTTTAATGGACACTAAAATCTAGAATTGAAAGTTCAATTTTTGATCCTTGTATAATTGTTGGGATTATTAGGTCATTGGATCATGTGATAAAAAAATTAAAAGATTGAATACTTTTGATTCTTACACATTTAAGTTTAGAATATATACAGTCTTACAAGAGCTTAGAGTGTTTAGCTATAACTTTATTTTCAAATTAGATTTGTGTCGTTAGATATAAATTGTTTATGTTATGAAAAACCGACAACTAATCATGATTTATGCTTGTTTTTAGGCATTACTATTTACTATTTAACATTTATCTTTACTTCTTTTGACACTAGTTGTTTTTCTTTTTTAAATCAACTTTTTCAAATTTTAGTTTATTATTTATGATGAAATTATGTCAAGTTAGTTTAGATTCTTTTGTATGGATTATGCAGTTTTTCTATAAATAAAAAAGATATTTGTTAAGAAGAAAATTATAGTTTCAACATGATTTCTTTAATGTTCTACTAAAAAAAGAGAAAATTACTATTTCGTAAATCCAAATAAGACGAAACTTGGATCATTAGTAACATTAATATTTTCAATGTTTCAACTTATCTAAAATGCAAAAAAAAAAAAAAATTGTCTGAGATGTCTTTCTCATAAAGATTTTAGAGATGGATCAATACTAATTTAATAATTAAAAAATAATTTTGATACTAAAAATATCTGATGATACTCTTATTTTAGTTAAGAATATATCCGCTTCTATCATAGTTAAAGCTGTTTATTCAAAGCAGAGAACCTCACATTCAACAGATAAACTAAAAATTTGGTACAAACGAGTTAGTTCACCAAATTGTTTTAAAAAAAATAAATTTAACGCTTGTGGATCTTATGCAAACATGTTTAATTAAAACACTTTTCATTTTCTCATTGTTTACAGTCTTTGTGTATGTTATGTAAATGTGTTTTAATAAGATGAAAAAATAAAATCATAAAGTTTTGAGTCAGTTTTATTGATTTTCTTTATGAAGCTTTACTGCTTTCTCTAAATGTAGTGAAGAGGTTTTGAACATATAACTATCCTTTCTAAAATATTTTAAACATTTTTCAGCTAATATTTTAGATTTTTTAAATAATATCAAATTCATTACTCTATAAAAATTTATGTACAAAAAAAAATAATAGAAAATTTAGAAAAAACTTTTAAAAAACAATTTCATCACAATGCAAACTAAGCTAAAATCCCGAACTTGAAATCACTTTTGAAAATTGGAATAGATTATGTAGCTTCAGCTGTTAGAATAGCGCATAAATGAGACTCGATACTTAACAGTCTTTTCAATAATTCAGAATTAAATGGGTAGCTAATGTATAAAACATGATTATGTCTTTGTTTTACGTTTTGAATCCATGATATAATGTTGATGTGTTTTCTCCCAGTTGGGATTTGCTTTTGCTCTTGGTTGATCATCACAAGTCTCTGACCAAATTGTAAAAGTGTATGAACACACTAACTCTTGTTCATTTTTCTCCAAATGCTATGCACCATTATATGAAATACATATCTTATGATAAAGAGTGGTTCCTTAATTGTATTGATTAGGAGATGAGTGAAATAAAATCATGCCATTTCGTCATGAATTGATCTTTCAATATCCCTTTCACTAGTGTCTCCCAAATTTGTATAGAGAAACCACATTCAACAAAGATGTGACTTTTGTTTCCATGGATGCTTGACATAGAGTATATGATGGATCAACATGTGTGTTCTATTCCTGCATTGGTAACCTGTTGAAAACCGATTGTGCATTGTAACACAGAGAAGAAAATACAACTTTAGTGTTGCATTAAAAAATCACACACCTTTGTCAGTCCCAATTTACAAAGCGTTCTCGCTTCTGACATCAAATTTTGCCTTTGGTATGATTTATGATCTTCTTTGGATTATGTTTTACATTTTCTTAGAAAATGAAGTTATATCAATATGGAGATTTCTATATATATAATTATATAAAAAAAATCACAGAAAAAAACATAGAATTTCCCAATTAAACAGAATAAAAGAAGAAATTGCAAAATGCAACACAAATGTAGTGCAAGAGAACAATATAATTGTTTATAATTTTCATTTGGTAGAATGTCTTGGCTAGTTTCCGGAATTTTAAAATTTCTCTCCACAGCCATACAACCATAAACTACTTTTATGAAATGTTGGTTCAAAATGATATATTTTTATCATTTAATTATGTGTGAAACACATGGTTTTTCTTTGTGTCATGTTCTCTTCTATCTAGATAGATATCTAAATGAAATTTCATCATATTGAGAATCTATATTATAACTTGGCAACTGGAATATGGTATATATATATATTTTATTTTTTTGATATATATATATATTTAATAAAAGTATATATTATATGTTACAATAATAACTAATTATAAAATTCATGATTCGAACTTATTATCCCACAATGTTTAAAAAAGTAAATTGATAAAAAAAACAGCAAAAAAATAAATATATTTAATAAAAAACTAGGTTTACAGCTTATTATAAAAACAAAAATATCACACTATGGTTTTTATAGCAACAAAATATCACACTATGTAATAGCAATAAATTACATCGGTATCATTTACTTATTTTTTTCCTTTTGTATAATCTCACTCTTCTTCATTGTCATCTATCAGATTTGTCAAGCCATCGTCATATATCCGATTATCTAAAACCTTTCTCCAATTCGACCTAAAACAGTCAAATTGTTCTGCAAAGTACAGTCAACCTGTGAACTTTTCCAATGGTTGCTTGGGAGAACTTTCGAGGGAACCAATCAAAAGAAGACAAATAGTGGTAAATTTGCACCTTCATCGACGGCATGCTTTCACATGTACACCGCGCCGCATCAGATTCCCATCGCCTCTAAGTCGGAAACATTTAACATCTCTACATTAATCTATTTCCCAATCAAATAAATAAAAAATTATACATGTTGATACTTTATTATTATTATTTTTTCTGTATTAAGTAAAAAAAAAAAAGCAGAAGTCCTCGAACATGCACGAGGAAGCTCTGAATCACAGGAGATGAAAGCGTAGGAATATAGACTCTATCGCATTAGAAGGAAACCAAAATTGCAGAAGGATCTCGAAACCCTCAGCTGTTCATCGTTTCATCGATTTCTTGTTAATCAAGCGGAGAATCTCCGAGATCTGTGTGTCATCCCTCTGGGGATGTGTTGTGCTTCTTCTTCTTCGTGGAGAACGATTAAAAGGAAACGGAGATAATCTATGAAGCGTTCTCTGAGAAGTTTCGCACATTGATGAATCAAATTCGTCGCTGGCGGAGGATTTTGATCCTCTCGTTGCTATTGTTATCCGTCTTCGCTCCGATTGTTTTCGTTTCGAATCGGCTCAAGAGCATCACTTCCGTTGGTGAGCTTCTTCTTGTTTTGGTTTCTTCGATTCGCTATCTATCGTTATCTCGCGACTGTTAGATTGTTGGATATGGAAATAGTATAGTGGAACTTCGTGTGTAGAACTATTACTCGATTGCGTCGGTTGAATCTCCGGAATAGCTATAGGCTTGCCTTTGTAGTCTCAGCTTTCCGATTACGCATCGGAATTTTTTTTTTTTAATTTTGTTTACTGATTGTTTTTTTTTTGGCAGACAGAGGAGAATTCATTGAAGAGGTGCCCGACATTGTACGTATATTCTATTTCAGATCGTAGTTTTTGCTTTATTATCCACTTTTTTTTGTTGTTTCTCGAGAGTTGAACAACTGAGATGTTACATGTATTCTGCAGAGATATAAGACGAATGATGATCTTAGACTTACGGCTATTGAACAGGTTATGTTCGCTGCCATTCATATACTTGAACCTTAGTGGAGCATTCATTTTTTTGAATTGTTTAGCTTTGTAACTTAGGACGGAGAAGGCTTCAAGGAGCCTAAACGAATTCTAAAGGATCAGGAGTTAAATCTTGTGGTTTTTTCTAATTCTTCTGATAAAAGTCATGACGATTTGAAGTCTGGTGAGATAGACAAAACAACTGTTCTCTCAGAAATTGGTGGGGGTAATATTCTTCTCATCTTGTGTTATTTTGTTTTCTTGTCATTATCGTGGAAGGTTTCTTATCTGTAGATACCATGGGTTTCAGATAAAACCAAGGAGGAGCAAGCAGTAGTTTCACAGCAAACCACAGTAAGCTCTGATGCAGGGGTGCGTCTTTTAGTTCAGTCGGATAGAAGATAGAACGAACTTTAGGAGTGATTAGGTTTTGGAGAAATTCACAAAGATAATCCTAGTATCTCAAAATCAACCCATATGACACTTTCTTCCATGGACCTTGCCAATAATTGTGGATAGGAAACCTAAATTAGACTTGCATCATTATAGTCAGATCATATGCTTTAATTTTGCAGTGTTTTAAAATGTTTTTCCTTTGTCTCAGGAGAAAATTTCAGCAAAAGATATTCAACTTAATCATAAAACCGAGTATCGGCTCCCTTTAGCTAAGAGTGAAAAGAACTCAAGGGTTCAGCTTGAAAGAGCAAAAGATGAGAGAATAAAGGAGATCAGAGACAAAATCATCCAAGCTAAAGCCTATCTGAGTTTGGCCCTGCCTGGGAATAACTCCCAAATAGTGAAGGAGTTGAGAGTTCGAACAAAAGAACTAGAACGTGCTGTCGGTGATGCCACCAAAGACAAACATTTGTCAAAGAGGTAAGCACAGGTGATTGATTCAAAGGGATTCCTGTTCCATCGAGTAAATACCTTTCGCATCTAATTACAAAGCCAAAAAAAAATTACTGAAAATTCTAAGAAGAGTCAATACAGATATGTTTTGTTTCTTTCAGCTCCCCTCAAAGATTGAAGGCCATGGAACTTGCATTGTACAAGGTCAGTCGTGTGTTTCACAACTGCCCTGCCATTGCTACCAAACTCCATGCCATGACTTATAAATCCGAAGAACAAGCTCGGGCGCAGAAGAAGCAAGCAGCATATTTAATGCAGCTTGCAGCAAGGACTACCCCAAAAGGGCTTCACTGCCTCTCAATGCGTTTGACAACAGAATACTTTACCCTGGATCATGAAAGAACGAAGCCTTTTCAACAAAGTTATAATAATCCTGATCTCTACCATTACGTTGTCTTCTCTGACAATGTTTTGGCCTGTGCGGTTGTTGTTAACTCTACTATTTCCTCGTCACAGGTAGATGCTTCATTTTTGTTCTCTTTCTTTCAACAGATTCTGGTTTAATTCCTCTATACTTGTGAATTTGATATCTAGACAAACGCTTTAGGCTTGTACCGTGGTTAACACAGAAATTTTTTTCCGGTAATGGAACTAGGAAAAGGAAATTACATATGTGTGCTCTTTTTTCGATGGACAACTTCCTCTTTTCTGATTAATGTGGACACAGATAGTGCTGTTTTATGTTTTCATGTTTCAGATCTAATGACCCATATTGTTGTTATGCACATATCTTTGTAAATCATCATACACTATTTCGTTTCATTACTTGAGCCACTTATTAATGCAGGATCCGTTTGTTTTAATCAAAACTTGTGGTTTGGTTTATGCACGTAAGAGAATATTTCCAAGTTTCTGCTGAAGCCACACATATTTTAACTGTTTTATATTGCTGCTTGCAGGACCCGGGAAAAATAGTATTCCATGTTGTGACGGATTCACTCAATTACCCAGCAATCTCAATGTGGTTTATATTAAACCCAGATAGCAGAGCTACAATCCAAGTCCTAAACATTGATGATATGAATGTCCTGCCTTTGGACCATGCTCAATTGCTGATGAAGCAAAATTCAAGTGACCCGCGATTCATTTCAGCCCTCAACCATGCACGCTTCTATCTCCCAGACATTTTCCCAGGTCTGAACAAGATTGTATTATTTGACCATGATGTAGTAGTTCAGAGAGATCTAAGTAGACTGTGGAGCCTCGACATGAATGGTAAAGTTGTTGGAGCTGTAGAGACTTGTCTCGAAGGTGAACCTTCATATCGTTCAATGGACACACTAATCAATTTCTCAGATGCATGGGTTGCTCAGAAATTTGATCCTAAGACTTGCACTTGGGCGTTCGGGATGAATCTATTCGATCTCAAAGAATGGAGAAGACAGGATTTAACATCTGTTTACCTGAACTACTTCGACCTGGTATAACATTTCGTTCCCTCTTAGTTCTCTCGCATCTTTACGTAAACACATGTATGTGTGGGTTTTGAATAGTTATTGGTGCAGGGAGTAAAAGGACATCTGTGGAAAGCAGGGAGCTTGCCACTAGGTTGGTTGACTTTCTTTGGGCATATGTTACCATTAGAGAAGAGATGGAATGTGGTTGGGTTAGGTCATGAATCAGGAGTTACAGCAGGCGACGTTGAACAAGCAGCGGTTATACACTACGACGGGATCATGAAGCCATGGCTGGACATCGGTATAGACAAATACAAGCGGTACTGGAACATACATGTAGCTTACCATCACCCATACTTGCAACGTTGCAACATTCACGATTGATTTCAAAACAAGTTCCCACAAGACGTACGTTCAATTCAATTCTTTTCTTCTTTGTCAAATGTTATGATTAGATTCATTCTTTTTACAATATCTCTTGTGTAAATTTTTTTTTTAGAGCTTAATGTCAGATTTAGTTAACAAGAGCAGAGTGTTGTTGTTCGTACCTCCTTATTGGTTTGTCATATACAATTTCAATGCGTTTTATTATAAAATTATAATTCACACCAGTAGAAAATAGAGAAAAAGATTGTGTTGGAGGGAACGAGATGAAATATGCTACGTGGATGGAGCCTATTGGTGCAATATGGATAGAATCATATCCAAGTTAGGTGGCTTGTATTGGTTCGTAGAGATTTTTTCCACCACTGATTTAGTCGCTAAGTACGTTTCAAAAAGCCAACACAAGCAAAGATATCAAAGGTTGTGTTGTTGCTATAGAACACAAAAACAAGAAGAAAACAAAATCTCAACGTGAAGAGAGTTTGTAGTTTTGGAAGCAAAGAAAGAGAAATGGCTAGCTTCACTGCCTCTGCTTCCACCGTCTCCGTCTCCGTCGCTCGTCCTGCTCTCCTTCTCAAGCCCACCGTCGCCGTTTCCGCTCCAGTTCTTGTTAAAGGTCTCTCCCTTTTTATCTTCTTCTTACATTCTTTCTTAGATCTCATTTTAGGCTAGAAACTCAATCTGGTCATTTGCAAAGCGAAAATCTCTTGGTTGCTTTATATTCGTTGAGTGAGTGATCTTGAGTAGTTTGGTGGAGAATCGACAAGAAGTCAAGAAAACATTTTGATCGAAAGGTTCGATTGTGGTCAGAACAAACAGGAGCTTGCTAGAACCAATTGGTTGCTTGACTGGATTTGGCAGTCACTGGTTTAAAGTTGTGATTTTTAAAAAATGTATTACTGTTGCTCAGGTTTGCCTCCATTGAGTAAGAAGAAGGGAGGAGTGAGATGCTCGATGGAGCCAAAGCAAGGAAACGTCTCAGCTGTGGGAGCTAGAGTTTCAGCAGCGGCCACCGCAGCTTTGACGGCTGTGATGAGCAACCCGGCGATGGCGTTGGTGGATGACAGGATGTCAACGGAAGGAACCGGATTACCCTTTGGGCTGAGCAACAACCTATTGGGTTGGATTCTTTTTGGAGTGTTTGGTTTGATCTGGACTTTCTACTTTGTCTACACTTCATCTCTCGAGGAGGATGAAGAATCTGGTCTTTCACTCTGAATATGAACTATATGTCTTTTAGACTTCATCAGTGTTCATCTATCACCTTTTCCATTTTCATGTGATGACATGACTCACCAATGTTCTTCTGGTTTCTTGTAATTTTAAGTAAACACAAAAAAAGAGACTATTTTCCTGTGTACATCTTGTTTCAATGTTTCACAAATCTGTAGAATTTCACAATATGATGATGGTTTAAGATATTATATATATAAAAGAAAGAAAGATAAAGAACACGAAATCCATTTAAGAAACACGAAAATTCAGGAATTCAATCAGATCATGACAGACAGACAAGACCATTAAAGACCATAACTACAATATACAAGAGCCTCATGGAGAAGAAGAGCTTAGTAACTTATTAATAGTGGATCAAATAACAAATAAACAATCCAAAGAACATTCTTGCGCGCTAAGAGTAAAATCTCAACAAGGCAAAGATAGAAAAGGGATCATAATTCATCATTATGATCTTTCTACTGCCCACGAGTTTCTAAATCACTCAAAGATAACCAGAAAATAAGTGGAAGCCAACATATTTTGTTGAACTTTTCGTGAGACTCAGATTTTGTTGTTATAGCTTTTACTTTGCATAATTAGCATCAACATATTTAGCATGACAATCATCGTAAGACAAATATAAACGTTTCTGATGTATAATAGACTAAAACTTTTAACAAAAATCTCAGTTTTTATTAATTATAAGACTGATATACAACCCACATGAAAACCATGATACTATAGTAAATTAAAACTTCTAAATAAATATTAGAAAAGCTCTTTGATACTGAAAAAAGGACAAAAGAAGACTACTGAATATGATGGAACAAGAATCTTTCGTAACTTTTATTCCACATGAGTACAATTTGATCGCTAATTTTGTAATCTTTTGCTTTAGCGATATTGCTTCATCCTCCCTTAAACATGTATTTGCTGCCGTATTTGAGCAATGTTACTGTGTAACCATCAGCTTCATGACCTTCATCCACAATTTGAAGCTTCACTTTAGCACCGCTTGGCGATAACACATTCTGGACCGTGACATGTTCCATCTCCGGGATTATAGAAGCTTCCGATTCTGGTTTCGGTAGAAGTAACGGACTACCATGTGTCAAGATCAGTGTAGGTTAAATTCTTCTTTTAGGACCCATGAATCATATGGAGCCAAACCCAATTCTAAATTGATTTCTTGAGTCATATTCTAGCTAGCTATATGAATATTTTTAAACTGAGGAAGATTGATAACAAAATTGATGGAGAAATATAATATATACTCAAAATTGATTTCTTGAGTCATATTGTTCTCTCATTTTAATGGACAATAAAATCCAAGATTGGAATTCGATATTTAGTCCCCACCACATAATTGTTAGAATTATTAGTTTATTGGATAATGTGATAAAAAATTATTTATATACTTGAAAAGTACAATACAAAAAAAAATATGTACCTTAATGTAGAAAGACAAACATCAACTGTTGTATTATGGAATTTTGGAACCTTATACAATCGTCAAACTACATAACATTAATAAAATTAAGAGAGAAAACAAAATCTCGTCCCTAGAAATCCGTTTTTCTTTCCAAAATCTTGTACTAATATTTTACTGAAATTTATCTAGAATGACTCATATTTTATCACTTATTACTAAAATAACATACTCTATTGAAAAAATTATTGTTAAAATACCTAAAAACCTGCATAGTTGTTATAATTTACAAATTTGCCATTTAACAAAAAAATCAGCGATGGCAATTTTACTTCATCATATTCTCCATCCTCCACATAAGCTCTAATTTAACACCCATTTTATTTTTATACTATATAATGGTTTGTTAAAACATATTTAATTTTTATAAAAAAAATTTTTTTATTAAAAATATATAGTACAATATTACACATACAAATCATAAAACACACAATTAGTTAAATATATAATTAAAAGATTTTTGAATATTATTAGGATTCATGTCTTAAAAAGAATAATTTTTTTGTTTGTCCAAATTAAATAAAACAAATTTTTATTTATAAAGTTTAAAAAATAATGAATTTTGGTATTAAAATAAAATATAATATTTTTATTTATCAAGAAATATTTGAGTTTAAAGATAAATGTGGATAAGAAAAACACAAAATCTAAATATCCAATAAACAATTTTGTAGGCTGTCACGTCAAACAGCCTACAAAAACAGGTTAAAGACATTCATGCATCACGTCAGACAGTCCAGAAAATAAATATGTCACAACGTCAAAAACAATTCTGCAAAATAATTATTCGATAACTACAACAAAACTGCAAAAAATAATTCAGCGACAACATAAAAATAGTTCTGCAAAAACAATTTTGCGATAACTACAACAAAACTGTGAGAAACTAATTATGCGACAACATAAAATAATTCTGCAAAATAATTATGCGATAACTACAACAAAACTGTGAGAAATAATTCTGCGACAACATAAAAATAATTCTGCAAAAAAATTATGTGATAACTACAAAAAACTGCGAGAAAATAATTATGCGACAACATAAAAATAATTCTGCGACAACATAAAAATAATTCTGCAAAATAATTCTCTGATAACTACAAAAATCTGTCAAAAAATAATTCTGCGATAAGTACAACAAAACTGCAAGAAATAATTTTGCGACAACATAAAAATAATTCTGCAAAACTACAAAAAACTACGAGAAAATAATTCTGCGACAACATACAAATAATTCTGCAACAACTTGAGAACAATTATTCAAAAACATTTTTGAGATAAAACAAAAATAATTTTGCAAAAATTTTTTTGCAACAACATAAATACGATGACAATATCGTAATAATATTTTTTTTTACAACATTCTAATAAGAGTACGACTTAGCAAAAAATAATTTAATAATTAATATAAAAATATATTATTTAGATAAATATAGCTAATATAGTTATTCACTCAATATTTTATGTATATTATCGATTTGTTTTATAAAAATATTTTACAATTATTCAGTTTGACTCGGGTTGTAGAATTTGTGTTCATGCAATTTTAACAATTATATTTGTGACATTTACAAAAGGAAAATGGGCATATATATGGGTTATGTGTAATTACGAAGAGAGAAAACGGAGCTGGGAGAGATGGTGGTGGATGTCAGGAGAATGATGATCCTCAGAACGGAGACGCTCGGCTTGAATCCAACGTCCCTCACTGTTTCTCACCATTCCTTTGTTTGCATCTTGACGCCAAAACGGTGGAACCATAAAGTGTTCTTTGAGAAAGTCTGATGCTTTGTTCACTAAAGCTGGATCTCTCCCACTCGACAGCACGAATCTCTCCCCTTTTCCATGATACCTATATTTGCAAGTTATATATTAGCAAATTAAACATCAATATGTGTATAAAATTGCATATCACTAAGTCGACATTCACGTGATACTCTCGGGTCAATCTTGTCGAAAATACAAATTTGATTTTTTTTTTTTTTTATCAAGGTCCAGCTACAATAGACGTAATCCAGAAGATCACAATAGAAAATTCAAACTAGTTTGATCTATATGAATATAACTGGATGTCTTGTCCAATCTATATATTCAACGCTTTAAATTTTGTCGTTTTAACTTCTTAAAGAAATAAAAACATATCTATATGACTTTTCTTAACTTCTCCCAATATATTATTACTAGTTTTTTTTTATTAAAGTCTCACCATCTCTATATCATATCATATTTCTTTTTGTCGGCCTCTAACATGATCTCAACTTAATAATAGTCACTGATCATTCTCATGTTTCCGTCCTGTTTTCTTTTTATCTCCTCACAATACATAACATTTGCACCCTCTAATTATATTTGTAAGCTTTCCAAATTTAACAGTTATCCCAAATTTGGAGCATGTGCATGGCAACGTATAAGAAATTATGAACATTGAACTTAAACATGCTTTATAAAAATTAATTCAAAATTAAAATAGAGGACTGACCCGTCAAGGAGATGGAGCATGGCCTCAAGATTATGAGCGTTAGAAGGATCAACGGACGGTTTTAGGAACGGCGAGTTCTGGTGGTCCAGTGCCAGCTCCTCCCCCACGTGGCTGTAACACCACGGTAAACCCTCCGCGATCTTTATCAGCGCGTCAGGAGCATTCTCGTTCAAAAACAGTCCCGGCGATTTCGGAACGACGTCGTGAACATTCACCACTCTCATCACCTTCACTCCAAGCTCCTTCAACCTCTCCTTGAATCTCACGTTACCCACGCGCGGTCCACCGTAAGTTAACACCGTCACGGGAATCAACTTCCCGCTCCGACTCCGGTTTAATCTCATCTCCGCCACGTCGTACGCGCTCAGTATCGCCAACGCTCCGCCGAGACTATGTCCCGTCACGGTGATGCTCAGGTCCTCGTTTTCGTCGTCGCCGTATCTCTCCACCAGACACTTAACCTCCGCTAATATCTGCTCACGCGCCGAGAATCTCGAGAATTTGCATGACGTGTCCTTGTCCGTGTACAAATCCAAAAACCCAGATTCGACCTTAACGGCCGGGTCGGGGCACCGGATATTGTTTCTGGATACCGGTTTCAAATAGTCCTTGAGATCCGCTATCCACTCGAGCCGCGTGACTGTTCCTCTCCACGCGATCGCGATATCTCGGCGTCCGAGGCGGTTACGAGTGGCTTCATCGTCGGAAACGGCGACGTATCCCATCCAGTTAGCGTTTTTGCTCCAGACTTTAGACCACCGCGATTTTGAGAAGAAGTTCGGGAGATTGATGTTCGACGTCGCGTAGAGGTAACGCGCCACCTCGTACCCCGAACCGGTCATCCCAAGAGAATTGAAAAACTCGTGGCGGGAGAATCTTGAGCTGCCGCAGTATCTGGAGGAAGGATCGAAGTCGAAGGCGTCGTAACAGGCCTGAGCCATTTCGCCGTAACGTATCAACTCCGATCTTAGAACTGGGTCCATTGGATCAGTTAACCCGGCCCAATCGTCTTCTCCTTGGATCTTACGCCACGTGTCTCTTAGTCTCCTCTCTTCCTCTGCTTTCTTATCCCGCCGGCGAAAATCCTCCGCCGTAATCCACTGTTCTCCAACTGATCCTTCCTTTTCTTCGATCAAACCTAGTCTTTCCCGCTCGAGCCTCGAGATCACTGCGGATAAAGAAGCCTCGTCGGTTCTTGACAAAGAAGCCCTCGTAGCTACTCTGAATCTTTTCACCGGGAGACTAATGAACGAAGAAGAAGAAGAAGAGTGACCGGCTAAAGAATTCTTCTGGTTGATCGTAAGGAGGTTCTGAGGAGGAATGGTCGCCATTGTTGAGAACCTTCCAGTGCTTGGTTTCCAATATGTTATAGGGCCACCTTTTTATATACATACAAATCTCTTAAAACGTGTTCTATTCTACACAATACATGTTATTCGTAACATGCAATAAATAAATAGCAATCGATTACTCGATATAAGTTTATGATCATATCATCATTAAAATTATACTTTCAAAAATAAAATAAAAATCCCAAAATTCTAATGTTAATGAGTTTCGAAGTGGCATCGCACAATGATTGATTACAGGCACTAAGTAGATATTGGGATGGAAGATCTATATACCATGATCATATAAACTAATTTTAAATTTCCACGCGAAAGTAATATATTTTCTAAATTGTAAGGTCTTACAAAGTTTATAAATTATAACCAAATTAGACATCAAATGGAAAAAGTCACTAAACTGAATTAAAATATGAACATTTTCGTCGTCCAATTAGTAACCATGGTCACTATTTCTATTAAGCTGTTCAAACTCTTTAAAAATAATGTACTTCTAAGAACAGCATTTTGTGTCTCCGAGTAGTTTTTGATCTGTTGAGTTCTTAGATTATATATGTGTTTATCTTGTTTGTTTCATATGTGTCTTTGAAAATTATACTCACGTGAAACATGAGATAAGTATATACTGAGTATATTAGATTAATAAAAAGTGGTGTTTTGAATAATGCTATTAAATGTAGATGGACACTGCCACACCTAATTAGCTTGGGGCCGGGGCGACGTGGATTAATCCTCTAGGTTCTAGTTCTACCATTAAGTGGGTCGATTCATTTTAAGATTTGGAACACTGTTCAAGATTTCTTATTGCACTTCATAATAAATTGCTTGAAAAATCTAACTAATATAGATTAACGCCCATCAGAATTATGTAGAGTTCCTATAATGATACTGAAAGATGCTAGTAAGATTTTTAATTCTATAAAAACGATGTATACTAACTTAATGTATAAACTATCAATTCTTCATTTTTTATGAATCAGATGGTTCTAAGCTTCGAATTGTGGATAAACTTATTATGAGTAGCTTCGAATTGATCAGCAGTAAGCAATAAGAGAATTTGAATTACTCAACTTGTCATCAGAAGAGAGAAAAAAAAATGATTCAACTCATATTATAAGTAGAGGGTTGGTTTGTAGAGAAGTCATGCACCAGTGGCAACACAGAACAAAGTCGTTTAACATTTAATGAACATTTTGGTATATAGTCTATTTTATATGTATATATATGCCCAAACTCTATGTAAATTCGCTTTATTAAAAAAAAAAGAGAGAAAAAGACTCTAATTACAAATGTGATTACATGTCTCGATGCTTCTAATTTTTAAACTAAAAGATTGTTGAAAAATTATAAACTTTTTAATGGCCTTTAATTAATGACCTAAACTGAATATGAATTGTTGACCGCGACCATATCTTTACAACAAAAACAAACAGACAGCTCAATCTCATCACATTCTGTAATGAGGTGTCCTTCCTTCGTCACTACTTACTTTAATGTTTCTTCATAAAATATTTGGACATGTGATTTAATCAATAAATTATTTATTATAATATATGGAGAGAAAATCGTATGAAAATGTACAACTCAACACGTATATTTTGGTGGTTCATTTGAGAACCCAAAATACCTCTCATTTTGTAATCAATATGAAATTATTCAGATCCATACGGATTATTGCAAACTAATACATGTCAGAATGATTTATAAAACATATGATTGTTTAGTCACTCGAATGTCTTTTTTTCTATAAAGAACATAAGTCATTAGTATATCATTAGCTAGAAGTTTACACGTTCATTTTTCTTCTCAGTTTGGTCATAGTTCTAACAATGCATAGTTTATCTTTAGAACAATAAAATATGTTTTACATTCATGTTTTAATATGAATTTCTTTATCTTTTGGAAATATTTAAACTTCCCTAACATATATGTTTTATATTCTTAGAAGCTTTATTAACAACATATTTTTGAAAACCATCTCAAACCTTCGAACGTCCGCACACGGCCATATTAGATATCGAGTTATTGATTTATTGAAGCTTCATAGAAAGAAAAAAAAAAATGTAAACAAATATATAAACTGAATATATTCGAAATGTAACAAAACGTAATTGAAAATTGGGTGTGTGGGTAAGCAATAATAGGAGAGAAATGTGAAAGGAAAACATACATAAAGAGTCAAAGATGTTTACCGTGAGGTCGACTGTTCACACCATCGTAATAAATCCATTTGTACGTGTCCGCTTGTTCATGGTTTCGTAGTGCGAGTAACCACATCTAACATAACTAATCGCCTTTTCAATCATTATTTATATTGAAAACTAGGAAAGTTTTTTACCAAATGGAACAAAAAATCTCTCTAAATCTCCGATCTTAAGTCAACTCAACGGTTAGTGGTAGATAGATGCGTGAATAATGAACACTGGCACTGCCACTCTTGTCTAAATTCTAATGGACCCTTACTTTAATCCATATCATATCTTACATTACAACATGATCCATCTCTACATGTTATTTTTAGTTACTTTTGTTTTTATTACTACATGTCTTACATCGGGGTTAGAAGGTTTTATGTAGCCTACCTTTTAGGGCAATATAAAAAGCTGAAAAAACTAGGCTAATAATTAAAAGCTGAAAAACTGAGCTATAATTTGGCCCAATAAATGTCCAAAGACCAAAAAAGTCCAAATGTGGTTAAAAGTGGTTAATTCTCTTCTTACTTGGTTAGTAATCTGAAGTTCAAGCGCTCATTTTCTGATTATTGGGATATTTTGTTCATTATAATTATAAAGGACACCATTTTTCATTTAATACTTTAGGTCAATTATTAATCAAAGCTGGGCTTGCTCAAAAACCAATTTTTTCTTTTCTTTTCATGGTGATGGTTTTTACAGCCATCTTTATGGAACTCCACTCTAGGAACAGCAACCTACTCTTCTTGGATCAAGTTTTTAATGGTTTTCAGTCCAAAATCAAATGGCAATTAATAATAGATTGATACATGTCTTCTATAACACTTTAGGTCTCATTTTATTTCGATGTGAGATTCCTAAAAGATTCATTGATCGACATTTAATTAGATGAGTCAAGAGGGAGAGAATCTCGGCAAGTTGCGAAAGGAAGTGGCACACGAGAGACACCCATATGAAATTTTATTCCTTCTTGATCACTATTGAAGTGAGATTGAGAGAATCTCCCAAAGAAAATCATATCTTGTTGTATAGTGACAAGTTTCAAGAATTGGGTTTTTATTGTTGACACACACACGATTAGATCCATCCAAACCAGCCTGATCTCTTCTCGTGTCTGCGACAAATACCGTCAATCCAAAGAAGAATATATGGCATATCTCTTAGCTTATTCACCACAACTTTATGCTCACACCCTTCATCTGAGCATGACTTTTGAAACAAAATAATATGCTTAGAGAGGCATAAACAAAAAGTGGAAGCTTGGTCCACATAAAAATATAAATTCTAATTCTCTGGCATAAAAGAATTTGTAAATAAATATAAACATGTGCCATATTCTTAAATTCTTTAGCATATCTGCAACAAAGAAGCATATGGTTCAATCGAAATGCTCATCTTAGTATCTAGGAGGAAAAAAGGATAGGTGAATTTTGGTTATGCAACTTTTGTTGGTCCCTCACTAATGCCAAATTGAAAAACAAAACAAAAATATTAATTTGGTTCACAAAAAAAAAAGTCACTTTGATGAACTTGGGAACCTTTCGGACGATCTTCTGTGATCTCTTTATTTCTTTTTTGGTCTCCACATTCTTTTCTTATTCCTTTGTTTTGTTATAAATAGCCTATGATTCAAGAAACTCAAGTCTCAGGCAACACTGAGCTTAATACTGTAGTCTGTAGTATATACAACAACAACAAAAAACTCTTTTCTTCGCCCAAAAGCGAGTTTTACTCCATGAGATTTCAGTGTTAAATATATTTCATTCTACTAGGGAGAAACAAAGGAGGATTTTGTTTCTTCTTTTCCAAGGAACAAACCGTAGATTGATTAAGACTTTCTTCAAGAAACCATGGACAAAGTTGTGAGGATGTCTTCAGAGAAAGGAGTGGTTATATTCAGCAAGAGCTCGTGTTGCCTGTCCTATGCAGTCCAAGTCCTCTTCCAAGACCTCGGGGTTCACCCGACCGTCCATGAGATCGATAATGACCCTGATTGTCGTGAGATCGAGAAAGCCCTAATGAGGCTCGGATGTTCCACACCAGTCCCAGCCATCTTTGTGGGCGGGAAGCTTGTGGGTTCAACCAACGAAGTCATGTCGATGCACCTAAGCGGCTCGCTGGTTCCGCTGGTTAAGCCATTTCAGGCCAATCTATGTTAAGAAAAGGTGTCCTAACTTTCTAAACTACGAAAATATAATTCAATAAGAAACAACTAGCCAATGCAACCTCTGTAATGTAGCTTTATACATATTCTTGGTTTTGTAATTTCATAAAGATCCTATAATAATTGACTGATTTCCAATACAAGTTTTAAATTAATTTCAGTCTTTATGGTAATCTGTCAGGGGAATTATAGGACTTTGCTTTTTTTTTATTAATTATGATAATTAAGGGTAATAAATAACATTCATGGCTAAATGCTTAAGAGTTAAGAGCCCCCACCCCATAAAGAAGAGTATGCAAAGTACATATTTTTACAGATACAGAGCGATTACAGACAACGATTTGTCTTGTTGTCTGATTCACTGGAAGAACAGAATAAATTGAGAGTTGTTGTGTCTCACTTGAACTCCACGACTTGTGGGTTTGGAGGAGTGTGAGCGATATCTGATGAAGAAGACATTGAAGTGACATTAATGGGATATACCTCAGTTACTTCTTCGGTCTTCTCATCAAAGTAGACCACATCCTGCATCGTGAGCTGGTGGTATTCGACTACTCCTCTCAGATAGAGGTTTTCGCGTGTGTATATCGAGTTCTCGTGAGCTAAACGAGCCTTCTCGGCCAATAATGTTTCGAGTTGAAGTCGCACCTTTAGATGAGAGAAAAAAACACACAACCAAAGATCAGAAATGTAGACCAATATTGTTCACTTTAAAAGGCTTTAAAAAGAGTAAAAAACATTGATACCAAATCATCGTCATGCGTTTGGCTGTTCCCACCACTACGATTCTCCCTCAGAACCTTATTTTCTTCTTCCAGTTGAGCACATCGCTGCTTTGCAAAGGCTAGATCAGATTTTACCATCTTCAGCTCCCGAAGAAGAAGCTTTGCCTTGGCAGCCATGGCCATTGCAACCTGTTGAGATAATGTTATGAGAGGTTGAGTATTTCTATCAGTAGTCTGACACTGAAGTGCATAACTCGAAAAAACTATTAATTCTATGATTTTTTTTCTGATTTTCAAACTCAATAATCAGTAAACGAAGAGATAACAAGAGCAGAAAGAAGCAGATATATATTTTTGCTGATGGCAACCAATAAATGATACAGAGCAGCCACCTTACGTCGCGAGAAGCCTTTAGTTGAATTTCCAAATCTGCTTGTATCTCAGGGTTCTGCTGGTTCCGTGAAAGACTTGGCTTCTTCTTAATTTTTTTACGTGTTTCTTGAATAATGCCTGCAGTACGGTTCTCCACAGCTGTAATACCCTCCTAAAGAAATTCACAGACAAGTAACAATCTCAGCCCCAACAAGCTCTCACTTAGTGCAGTGAAGAAGATAGATTTGTGGAAACAACACAAGAATGCATATATGCTTCCCTTATACACAACTGTATGAGAACTAAGCAAGACAAGATTGATGTTGTCTCTTACAGTGCCATAAACAGGTGCATAAAGAGTAAGAAACTAACCTCAACTACAGTGCCAATGGTGCCACCGATATAATTTAACGACGAAGTGATCGCATCTAAGCTTCTCTGTAATGAAGGATTCTCAGTTTTCCTACCCGTCTGACCACCGGCTTCCTAAACATGGAAATGAATTTTCAATTCCATAAGAACGCTTCCCACAAGAGAGATTAGAGTACGCAAATGCACGTTTATAAAACTCAGTCCTCAAACCTTAGTTCCTGAAGTTGAAGAAGGCATGTTGTGCTCCATTCTCGCGGGACTTTGAGGTAGCTGTTGAGAATCATCTTCATCTAAAAGAGCCTTTGCTTTACTAGCTAGACTTCCCCAAAAGCTTCGTTTCGGTTCGTTCAAACTTTTCATAGACGTGTACTCATAAGGCTTCACTTCCTATTCAAATGGACATTTTCAATTGAAGCAAAAAATAAAATAAAAACAGATCAACACAGGAACAATTCAGAACACCTTAAAACAAGATTATTCAAATGAAGAAAAAGCAGAAAAACAGAGTAACCCATGAATCAATCTAACTGCTTTAACAGACTTAAATCCACCAAACACGAGAAAGAAAGAAAACTATATAAAAGGCGAACCTTTGGAGGAGTGGGAACAGGAGCAGAGGAAGGAGAAGAGTAGGCAGAGGAAAGAGAATAGTCTCTATGCGCTGAAGATGCTCGAATTGCCTTGGCAGCGAGCGATGACGCAGCAGACGATGAAGCCGAAGACGGAAACGACGAAGAAGATGAATAAGAAGACATCCTCGACGTCATCCTTTCCTTATCGCTATCCATCTCCATATGTAGATCTTCCGAGTTCCTTTAAATCTGGAATCTGATTTCTTCAATTTCTTTCGACCTTCATCAATGGATTAATCAAAGTCTCCGATTTTGTGGTTTGGGATTCGAATCGAAATCTAGGGTTTTCCTGTGAGCATCTTTTTGGATCTTCTCGCAATCGCAAATGATGCCAAATTTTTTTTCTTTTCAGTTTTGGAGTCGTCGTCAACGCTAGACGACGGTGCCATCAAACTCCACATGCAACGGGTACGGAATATAATTCCGGTTATTGAGTCTTGGTTTTCTACAAATGTAATAAACCGGTTTCTATAAATATGGAGTGTTTGTAATATAAGATGATGTCGTTTTAATTAATAAAGATTAAAAATAAAAAAATGAAACAAATTACGTTTGGATATTTGTATTTCGTATAGTTCGGGTACTAATTAACAAATCAAAATTATACAACGTCTTATTTACACCTCTGTCAAGAATTGAGGTAGGAATAAATCATTTTTCATGCAGCTAAGTCATCTTGGTTGACTGAATGATTAAGTTTCAAATGGAATTTAGGACAATGTTGTTTTTGGTCAAATAAAGCAATATTTATGTATGATATTCGTATTTTTTTATAATTTAGTACATCAAAATTGTACAACTTCTTATTGACACCTCTGCAAAAAAATGATACCTCTACCAAAAATTGAGGTTTTTTTTTCCATTGATTATATAATCCAAACACGTTCGTTCTCATGATCTCATAACTTAATTTGAACAAACCATTTACATTCTCGATGTAGGAACGGAATAGTCCGGTTATACTACTGATAGATTTTGGTCCATTTGGTTCTGACTTTATAAAGCCCATATCTGGTAAATTATATGTATCGATAAAACAAAAAAAAACCATTGCTAAAAATAGAAAGAACCAAGAGAAATTCTTTGCCGAAAATAAAATTTGTCAGATTGAAAAATTTGTAACAATGTTCGGAACAAACCAACCTAATTCTTCTTTATGTTCAAATTTGACCGAAGATTATATTGAGATTGGGTCATATTGACGAAGAAATTGTTGTACACACATCTATAGATACAGATGTGTAACATTTAACAAAGATTTAGGAAACTACTTTGTAATCTTACTCTGACTCATGATAGCAAAATCAAAAACCAAAGAAACAATACGATGAATTCCTTGCATCATTCAATTAGAAACTTCTCATTTTGCAATGAATCATCATCACCTTTTATTGCTCTTTCAATTGAAACAAATCTCTCCAGGCCCATCTCCAAGGGTAGGCGAGAGGTGTCTAGGCTATAGGTCCATTATTTATAATTCATCTCAGAGTCCAAACTGTTTGTTTTCTTACATTTCTTTACGAAAAAGTTATAAATTAAAATAAATTTTGAGAGTCATACATGCATGGATGAATCAAACCGAGCAGACAATTTAAAATCACTTCTAAAAAATTTGTTAGACGTTTTAAAACCACAAACCAAAGCGTTTGACGTTTATCAGTCCATCTAAACTTGTCTGCATGGAGTAATCGACACTTAAAAAAGAGTCAAACTACTTTTTTTTATCGCCTACACAGTACACAGAACATAGATTTATCACAAAATCGCTGCTGATGGATGCTGCTAATAGCAATATAGCATACCCGTGACCATAGAAAAGATTCACATGCGACTAAACACGAAATTTTCAACTCAAATGTTTGTATTTATTGCCCTTCTTGGCGTTGAATCAAATGGGCTTTGTAATAACTAGTATGTTTTTCGGTCAAAAAGGTGCTAAGCTCCTTACTATATTCAGGAAAGCTCGTGTTTGATTGTTTCTTTCTTGGTCAAATCCATCAAGAGACGTTCGAGTGACGATATTCGTACCGTTGACTATATCCGAATCCATGCAACCCTCCCAACCATATATAACGGATAAGAGATAACTCAAATGAAAGCGAGGTACCCTAGTCCCGGACACTTTCTATTGGAGGTACCATGATAACGATCCACCTCATCAGGCTTTATCATCGTCGTTTTCTGCTTCTCGGACTTTTGCTGCTCTCTACCCAGCGCCTCATAATGTCCCTTGGCATACGTCTATTTGGTTCTCAGGACGGATTCCTAAGCATGCATTTATCAGTTGGATAGCGGCCCATGGTCGACTTACAACAAAAGATTGTATCCGTTGGTTCTCTCATGCTGTTTCCACGACGTGTATGTTGTGCAGCACCCACGATGAGACCAGGGATCACCTCTTTTCTACTTGCTCATATTCATTTACCTTACTTCGCACTATACTACTCATTGCGACATTCTTTCTCTTTTGCAGTGGCTCCCCCAGTCGACGCCGCATAGATATCTCAAGATCATCTCTCATCTCCTTCTTCAAGCTTCGGTGTACTTTTTATGGCGGGAGCGAAATTCTATACTCCACACCAATATTTCTAGGCCAGTCGAACAGCTTGTTAAAGACATCAGAAACACTATCAAGGCTAAGCTCATTGCACTCACTCCATCTAGCACTAATGAACCTCATACTCTTTTGGAAACATGGTTTGGTCTCAGCATGATCATCGCTTTAAACATGATTTACTGTTTTTATTTGGGCTGTACTCTTTTACCTTGCTTGGTTTTCCCTCTCGGTTTTTCAGGCAAAGGAAAAGAGCCCTCATCCCTTTTTTATTTTTTATTTGGTTATAAAACTTCTACTGTAAAATGTTTATTAGCATTGATATAAAATTTACCGTTAAGCAAAAAAAAATGAAAGCGAGATGTTCTAAATTCGTCTGGCTTTTCCTAAGAAAAAGACGACAAGCCGTGATTAGGAAAATTGACGTAGACATTGGGCTTTTTAACAAATAACCAACTTTGGCCCAAATTGTTCATTTTTGGTTTTCATTTTGTGTTTCTAGTTGCATCTATTTCATAGCCTTTGTTTTGTTTCATGTCTCATCCGTTTAGCCGCCGTGAGGTTGGGATACTTGTTCATTATCACACAGCCCCACCCGCAAATTAAAACTTTTTAGCATCAGAATCTAGAATTCTGAAATTTGCATTATCCATATACATATAAGAATATTTTTTGTTCTACTTCATGTTTTTCTTCGACATATATAATCGAACTAAAATAAAAATCCAAAGTGACAATTAATCCTTAGATGTAACCATTATATATAGTATAAATTGTTGATTGAAACTACACGGCATTACAGGTCAGAGCGTTTGTACTTATGTTATAGATGATAGCATCATCCTCTATATATGGTCCAACCTATCTTCAAGCATGAATGTTTCATTCGAATAATTAATTTAGACTTTATAATGTCATACCTTAATTAGCACCTTAAGTAACTGAATAATCATTCTCTCTGAATTAAGGATGTATATGCTTACCGCCCACACATGACTCTCGTTCGTTTGAGCTATACCATATTTCTATTGCGTATGGATGCAAATTCAATTCTATCAAAAGAAAAAAAAATTTATATATTTTAGATACAACAATAAAGAATTTATATGCAAATGTTGCATCTAAATCTAACTAAAATAAGATAAAATACACTCACATATTTGGAATACATCAAATTATGGTGACTGTGAGAGCTTGCATTGTAGTTTGTAAATGTATTTACACACAGTACAATTGCTATGTTTAGCATAGATAACTACAAGAATATTTTTTTTTCAAAATTTCAACTTATCCTAAGCTTAGTGGTTGAGGGACTCATCTTAAAGTTGGAAGACCAGTGTTCGAATTTTTCTATTATAATTTTAATCATGGTTAGCCACAAATGTCGTAAATAATGAGAATAATAAATGCTTCAAAGGTTCTACAAATATTAGTTTAGAAATTCAGGTGATGATCTTACGACCCTTTTTAAAGAACAAAAAAACAGATTTGTTGGAATAGTAACAGATTCTTATTGAATCACATACATCAATATTGTTAACTTGATTCACACGTTTGTGTAATTATGTTAAAATAGAAAATTAACGTAAATTGTTAAGGGTTTTTATGTAGACACATAATATGAGTCTTCAAATTCAAACAACAAATAGTCTTAAAAAAAACAGCAGAAAATTATTAGGGCAACTAGGCAATTGTAGAGACATCTTAAAGGCGATAGGGGCACGTGTATCATAATGATAGGAGGAAAAAGGGAAACTGGATTCTGAAAGATGATTTGGTTGACGTAGCGAAGCCATACACCACGAGGTTTAGGAAGAAAGGATCACCACATACTACTGAACTGGGTCTATTCATGACATGTTCCTACTATCCCTAACTTCACTGGCTCCCACATCTCTCTAATCGTACATCCACTTTAAATTTTTTTATTTCTTATCTGTCAATGATTCACATGCACTGCTGTTTATTAAATACATTTCAGCATTTTCTTCCTTTAGTTCATAATTTTTAGGCTTTTTACATGTGAAGTCCTTTTTTTTGCTATCATTTTCTCATTACCCCAACCAAAAGTAAGATTGTGTTTCTCATCTTTGATCGATTTACTCTACAAATGGCTGCCAAAACACAAATGAATGTTATCGGATAATATGCTATGTGACGATTGGATCTTATTTTAGGGATAATATTGCCTGATATTAAATTTGTATGACAATTACGTGTAATGAGATAAGTTCATTTAGCCATCTATATTCGTTCGTCGTCTGTAACACTTTGTCCTGACTTTTCTGTTCAGTCGCCAGGAGATTGCTTACTTCATAAACTTTCTTCTGACAATATTCCTCATGTCCACCGTTTTAAAATTGATCTCATCTAATATTATTGGTATAGTGAACATATTTGTATAAGCATGTTATAGAAAAGATAAAATTTAATGATATGTTGATATTCAAAATAATTTCATAACGAGCAACATACTAGCTAGCTGTTAAATGTTAATATGTTATCTACAAGCCATTCATATTACCAAGAGATCGCAAATAATTAGTCTATTATCAGTAGGTTGGAAAAACGTACGTAGTTTATGAAAGGTATACATTCCCCAATAACCTAAAACAGCAGTCACTGCAAGTATATAAATATATCCAAATATGTAAAAGTTAAAAATAGAATGGTGAAAAGGAAACTGATTGACGAAGACCAACCAAAAGATTAGAATGATTTAACTAAAAGAGATAGTAATGAAACAACATAACGAAACGACAAATGAAAACATTAGAAAAAGATGGCAGAAGAAGCCAAACGTACATTTATATTGCATAGCAATTGGGTGGATTGAGGAGGGGGGACCCACGTTATATAATTTTCAATATATAGACACTCTCCAATTATGCCTCTATAGTCTTCTTCACTGCACATCC
Source organism: Streptanthus diversifolius (assembly GCA_039880935.1). Classification (NCBI taxonomy): domain Eukaryota; kingdom Viridiplantae; phylum Streptophyta; class Magnoliopsida; order Brassicales; family Brassicaceae; genus Streptanthus; species Streptanthus diversifolius. Next base: position 16,991,734 of record JAXGFM010000022.1, on the reverse strand, counting down.
AATAAAAATGGCGAATGAAGGAAATACCACCATCAACATGAACACAATGTCTTCATCTCTTCAGAGAACCGGTCAATGGTACTAAAACCGGTCCATTCTCAACTATAGATTCTCCCGAGGAATTTCCCACCCGGTTCATCCCTAATCATATGAAATTTATAACTTGTATATGTAATTGATGCAGGGTTTTCTCACAAGATATTCCGACAGATGTTGTAGTTGAAGTCGGAGAAGCTAATTTCTCTCTTCATAAGGTAACAACAAATCTTGGTTCTTGATTCAATTCACTTTTAATATAAAAAAGCAATATTTTGTTTTATTTTGACGTCTCTCTAACTCATATAAACGAATTGGAACGGAGCTATGAGTTTATTATAGGATTGAGGCATCGATACATTTTATTACTCTACATGTCTAGGTCAAAAATGGTTAATAACATGAGTTTCTATTTGTAAATTTCTTGATCTTGTATATATATATATATATAGTTCATGCTAGTGGCGAAGAGCAACTACATAAGGAAGCTAATAATGGAATCCAAAGACAGTGACGTGACGAGAATAGATCTCTCGGATATCCCCGGAGGTCCTGAGATGTTCGAGAAAGCTGCCAAGTTCTGTTACGGTGTTAACTTCGAGATTACCGTCCAGAACGTGGCAGCTCTTCATTGCGCCGCTGATTTTCTTCAGATGACCGAAAAATTCTGCGACAACAACCTCGCTGGTCGGACACAAGACTTCCTGTCTCAGGTCGCTCTCTCTAGCCTCTCTGGAGCCATCGTCGTCCTCAAGTCCTGCGAGATTCTCCTTCCTATATCTCGTGATATTGGTATTGTTAACCGTTGTGTGGACGTCGTCGGTGCTAAGGTTTTTACCTCTTAACTCATTCTCACTTACTTTCAAAATGTTACGGGTTTTATTTCAAGGTTTTACGTAGATGTAACCACGACCTAGTATTTAATACGGTTTTAGGTATATTTGTCCGATATATAATTATTTGTTCAAAAAATCTTAAGTTTATATGACGAATATACTATTCTCGGATGTTTTAACTTGTAAAAACTTTAAGAAAATACTATTCTCAGATCGGTTTTATTGGTTATTAATTACTAATTAGTGTTTCTTCTATGTAAATACATGAATCCATCAACCATGAGTCATTAGAATTTAGATCAATTACGTTCTAGTTGCAGATCCGATATACATATATATATATATATATATATTGAAACGTTTTCGGTGTTTTGTATGATAAAAAGTGACCAGTAACATTAATCGTACTAGGATTTACATTCTTTTTCTGATCAATTATTTCAGTTTTGTTTACTTTCGGTTCAATCTATCAAGCTTTTGATTAGGTTCTCTGTCTCAGTTCCGTGGGTCTCAAGTCTGTATTGTTTCGCGTCCATGGGCTTTTGTAGTGGTTGTTACATTAAGACATTAACTAATACATCTCTTTTCTTTTTCCTTAAAGGCTTGCAACGAGGCAATGTTTCCGTGTCGAACACCACCAAACTGGTGGACAGAGGAACTCTGTATCTTAGACGTTGACTTCTTCGCCGACGTCGTAGCTTCTATGAAGCAGAGAGGCCTCAAACCTTCTTCCTTAGCCTCTGCCATCATTACCTACACCGAGAGAACCTTAAGAGATCTCGTCAGAGATCATTCCGGCAGAGGAGTCAAGTATTCCGATCCCAAAAACAACGATTCCGAGGGGAGATCTCAACAGAGAGACCTCGTGGAATCGATCGTCTCTCTCTTACCTTCAGACAAAGGACTTTTCCCGGTCAATTTCCTCTGTTCTCTCCTCCGTTGCGCCGTCTTCTTGGACACTTCACTCACATGCAAGAACGAGCTCGAGAAACGAATATCCGTCATTCTCGAGCACGTCACCGTCGACGATCTCTTGATCCCGTCTTTCACTTACGACGGCGAAAGGCTATTAGATCTCGATAGCGTCAGAAGAATCATCTCTGTCTTCGTCGAGAAGGAGAAAAACGTCGGAGTATTCAACGGAGGAGATTTCAGCAGAGGAATTTGCTCTGCTACGCTCCAAAGAGTTGCGAAAACCGTTGATTCTTACTTGGCAGAGATCGCCACTTACGGAGAGCTAACGATCTCCAAATTCAACGCCATCGCAAATCTCGTTCCGAAATCGGCTAGAAAATCAGATGACGATCTTTACAGAGCGATCGACATCTTCTTGAAAGCTCATCCGAACCTAGACGAGATCGAGAGAGAAAAAGTGTGTAGCTCAATGGATCCTCTCAAGCTTTCTTACGACGCACGTCTCCACGCTTCGCAGAACAAGAGATTACCAGTAAACATCGTTCTTCACGCGCTTTACTACGATCAATTAAAGCTAAGAAGCGGAGTCGAAGATAAAGAAGGAGCAGTAGTTATAGTCCCTGAGGCTTTAGCGACACGTGGACAGGTTAAAGCTGATACTTCGTTGGCTAAAGAGAACGAAGCTTTGAGGAGTGAGCTCATGAAGATGAAAATGTATGTTTCGGATTTGCAGAAAAACGGAGCAGGAGCTTCTTCTTCAAATGCATCGTCGTTGGTGAGCAATAAAAAGAGCAGCAAATATACTTTCTTCTCATCAGTTTCGAAGAAACTTGGGAAGTTAAATCCTTTTAGACATGGGTCTAAGGATACTTCAAACATCGATGAAGATCTTGCTGGTGTTGATATTACTAAGCCAAGAAGACGAAGATTCTCAATCTCCTAAGAAAAACAAAAAACGTTTGATCAACTACTTTTACGTTTTTGTTCTTTGTGTGTGTGTGTGTGTGTATAATTCCTTTAGTCTAGTGTAGTAGTGTGCTCTCTTTTTTTAATTTTTTTTTCCCTTTGATGCGTGATTTCATTTTGTTTTTGGAGTGTATGTTTATTGTTTAATATTGAGTTTGGGATCTTCAAAGTAAAGAAAATCAAAACCACTTTTCATTAATTTCCTCAATTTTAAATTGATTGAAGAAGACTGGTACAGGAAAAAATAGGGGAGTTTCTAAATTTAGGTCATTGAGTTTGATTTTTTTTTTTTGGTAATAAGCCAACAATAGATTAACGAATCAAAGTTGTTAGGGAATGGACAGCCTTGATCTACAGTCAAGAGATTTATGACCCTTGAAGTTTTTTTCCAACCAGCCTTTCTGTGATTTGAGTAGAGAGACAAAATCTAATTTTGATGAAATACAAAACAAAGCTCCAATGTCGGAGCTTCTTCCTCCTCCTCCACCAAGGAGGGTTTCTTCAGGATTTGGTGATCCCGCATTGGTATTCCCTGAGTTTGCAGCAAAGCAATGCGTGCTCGAGAAAGTTCAAGAGGAAGATGGAGAAGGAGAAGATAGCAGCTTTGGTAAAGGTTCTTTTGACCTGAGCTCCAGGTTCTCAAGCCCTTCCATCTCTCGAAACGAGTTCGACGTCGTCGTCGAAACCCCTAAAAAGGCTCCGTCTTTGAAGCTTCCTCCTTCTGGGTTGAGGGAGTCGTCTTCGTCGTTGAAACTCTCTGGGTTCAGAGAGGAAGAAGAGACAGACCGGAGTCAAAACTCAGGTTCCTTTGTGGATCGTACCGGTCATGAGGAGAAGAGAAATTGCTCTGGATGTTTCAGAAAATGTTGTGCTTTCACTTGCATATTTCTTTCCATTGTTCTTATAATCTTGTTGTTGACAGGATTGTCTGTGAACTCTTCGATCAAATCAAGACTGCCTCAGGTTTTTGTCACAAACCTCAGGTTCTCGAGATTGGATTTCGCTAATTCAACAACGGATCTTCTGATGAATGCGAATATGAAGACGGTTCTTGAGCTGTCTAACAAGAACGACAAGTCGGTGTTATATTACAGCAACATGAAAGCTGATGTCTCTTCTGAGAACATAAACCTTGGACAGAAGAAGCTTCTTGGATTCACGCAAAGCCCTGGAAACGTTACCTATTTAAATATTGCCACAAGACTCAGAAAAGCCAAGGTCTATGATGTTGATGCTACATTGCTGAGAAACAAAGAGAAGACGCTTGAAGCTGTGGTTAATGTGTTGTTGAGTGGGAAATTGGGTTTTGATTGGCTGGGGTTTAGGATTCGTTTACCTATTGTTATTGCTTGTGAAGATGTGAAACAGAATGATGTGATCAATGGACTCAAGCCCAAGTGTGATATTCGAATCTTTTCCCAATGAAAAGCGAGTAATACACAAGACCCTTTGAGCTTTGTTTGTGTTTTGTTATTAATATATTTTTTTGGTTTCTAATTTTCTTGTTGAAGATGGAACAACATAGAAAAAAGAGAAGTGAGAACTTTTGTTTCTCTAAAATTAACATTAAGAATCCACAAAGTTTTTTAACTTTTTCCCCGTTACGCCTTTGCATCAGCATGATTTGTATTTTTTAAAAGATTATGATTATAATTCACTATCGACTTAGCTTGTAAATTTATAATCATGTTTCTAAGTTTGTTAATGTCAAAAGAAATGGGTTTCATCTATCTCTCTCTCTCTCTCTCTCTCTCTGTCTAGAATCTAGAGAGATGGATTAAAACTCGAATCACGATGAAGCCACATGCAAAATCTTGGGCGTTGCAGATACGCCATTAATGTTCTCCCAATACATAATACAATGTCACAATTATTGAATCTATTTTTCTTTTCCTTTTTCAAAACAAAGAAGACTTCAAAAAATTAAAATAAGTATCTGGGAGTTAAGAGTTAAGACGTGTAGATAAAGCGTATTCACACTTTCAGAGCTACGTTTCCAATTTTCAAGATTCATGTGAGAAACCAACTGTTTAATTATTTTTAAGCACATTAATTTTTTCAGAGAACGTGAAACAGAAATGATTAGTTTTTGATTAGATCAATCATCTTGAAAGCAGATAATATAAAAGGGCTTAAGGAGACCATTCTTTTGAGTATTTTCAATCATAAGCTCTTTGGTCTTGCAGCACCTGGGTAAAGTAAGGTTTTTTTTTCGCTCCTACTTTTGTCTCTTGTTGTTTCTGTAATTTATTTAGGATTATATTATTAGTTTCATCAATTTTTTTTTGTTTTTAAAATAAAGGTTCTGATTGGTAACCTGCGGAATAGCAGAATCGCGTTTAAAAACGTGATTCCAAAAACATTTTACAAATCAGAAAATCCTGTAAAATCGCGTATGAAACGCGAAAATGCAGACTTGCGTTTTCTCTAACAAAAAAATACAAACAAAATTTCATTAAGCAAAAAAAATGATGGTAGAATTGTTTTTTGTGGAATCAAATTTTTATAGTTATTTAATGACATAATAATAATATTTTAGAATTTTAAATAAATACTAATAAATTTTTGATTTATAAATATAGTCGTTTTACATTAAATTATTTTAAAAATTTAGTTAAAAATATTCAAATAAATAAAAAATATTGAAAATATTGATAGTCACACTATATTAAATACTTGAAAAATCAAATAATTAAAACAAAAAACTTTTAAATATCTTATATAATAGTATAGAAAGAGTAATAAATAAAACTATGATATTTGATTTTATAACATCATAAGATATTAATGTATTCTTATATATATACTAAAAATAAATTAACTAATTACAAAACGATAATTAACTTTTTATAATAATATTAAATAAATTTATTTAATAATTATTTGTTCAATTATAATTTCTTATGATAATAAATAATATATTGAAATTTTATTTTCTTAAAATAACTAGTTCAATTATAAAATCTAATAAAAGTTTTATTTAAGATAATTTATATTTACTTATTCCGCAAACTTATCCAATCATATAAAAATTTATTCTCCGATTTTTTACTAGATAGATTTTAAATTATCCTATAAATTTTAAATTATTACGCAAATTTTTTTTTTTCATTATTTTGGGATTATGTATCTGTTACGAATCAAAGCCAAACTGATGGTAGAAGCTGAAATTTAATTTAAACTCTAGATTTTCTTGATATACGTGGCAAATTCCGAATCGGTTGTTAAAGCTTCACGTGTTTCCTTTGACACATGCAATCCTCTCGTCTTCTTCTTATCTCGTCTAGTTTGTTTATTTTGTTTTATCCCAATTGCATTGGTAGACTCAAGCAAAACTTCAATCTGAGACAGTCAAGTCTTTGAACATCAATTAGTTACCTGAGTTTTTCATATGCATGCAAAAGGTTCGTTGACTATCTTGATATCTCTTGAACTTTCTTGTAGGGGTTTCTGAGTTTCCCGCATCAAGTCATGGCCTCGTCTGCGGTAAGACACCGTCGTGTAATCTTTTCAATCATTAGATCCTTGTGTGTTGGTCTTATGGTCCTAAGATTTACTCACTTTGTCTGATGTTCTCAGGCTCTTAGCAAGAAGCAGTTTAAGAGGTCAATGACCAAGAAATCACACTCATGGTGGTGGGACAGTCACAATTGTCCCAAGAATTCAAAATGGCTTGCAGAGAATCTAGAGAGTATGTTGTCTTAATTAACATTGAGATCTATCTCCACTTCATGTAAATTACCAATAAAAGAAAAAAAATCTGACATTTTTCTTTCCTTTTGGCTTGTCAGAGATGGATGACCGTGTGAACCACATGTTAAAGCTAATTGAAGAAGACGCAGACTCTTTTGCTAAGAAAGCTCAGATGTATTACCAGAAGCGTCCCGAGTTAGTCCACCTTGTCGAGGAGTTTTACCGCATGTATCGCGCATTGGCTGAGCGTTATGATCAAGCTAGTGGTGAACTTCATAAAAACCTTCCCTCTGGGATCCAGTCACAGGGCTCTCTTGAGCTATTATCTCCTACCTCCCAAGAGAAGTCCAGTCGCCGTCAGAAGGAAGAGGAAGAGTCATCATCTTTGACAGATTCTGGTTCTGATTCTGATTCTAAGTCAGTTGCTAATCATTCCTCTGCCAATGGTGAAGATGGTGACGAGGCATTGATCCGTAGGATGGCTGATCTAGAGCTTGAGCTTCAAGAGACGAAAGAGAAGCTCCTTCTCCAGCAGGACAATGTTAATGGTGACAACAACACTGATCTCCTTCACAAAATTACTGTATATGAAGGAGAGCTTAGAGAAGCTAATGAAAAGATTAGAATGCACGAAGAAGAGATCTCTAATCTGAAGATTGAGCTTCAGAGCTGCATGTCTTCTGGAACAGAAGCTCCACTTGGTGTTGAACATCAAGAGGAAACTGAAGATGCAGCAGCTACAAAAGTGCAGGCCTTGGAGGAAGAGCTGAGTATCGCGAAAGAGAAGCTTCAGAACTTTGAGAAAGAGATTTCTTTTCTGAAAAACGAACTTGAGATCAGTAAAGCTGAAGAGGAGAAGCTTCAGAGCTTACAGCATGAGCTTGAGTTAGCTCAAAATGACGCTGATACTCTCGGAAACAAACTCAACGTAGAGAAGAAGGAAGTGTTGAAGTTGCAGGAGAGAATGGCAATGGTGAAAACCAGTTTACAGGACAGAGACAACGAGATAAGGTCACTGAAAACTGCAGTCTCTGACGCTGAAGAGAAGATATTCCCAGAGAAAGCACAGATCAAGAGAGAAATGTCAAAGCTTGTTGACGAGCGAAGCCGCCTTGGTGAGCAATTCAGAGAGTTAGAATCACATATAAGGCTGATCACGGAAGAGAAATCTGGAATGGAGGAGAAGCTTAAAGGAGAATCCGAGAAGATAAGCGTAATGAAAGATGAGAGCAATGTGCTAAGAGAAGAGATTGGGAAGAGAGAAGAGAAGATTAAGGAAATGGAAAAGCATATGAAGGAACTTCACATGGAGCACGTGAGGCTAAGAAGACGGTCGAGTGAGCTTGCAGAAGAAGTGGAGAGGACGAGAGTGGATGCATCAGAAGTGGCTGAGCAGAAAAGAGAGGCGATAAGGCAATTATGTGTGTCACTTGACTATTACAAAGATGGGTATGAGAGGCTTTGGAAGGTTGTTGCAGGACATAAGAGAGGAGTGGTCTTAGCATCGTGAAATTTGGCTAATTAAGAGTAGTGTAAGTGACTTTGTGTCTTGTCCTTATCCTAATGACTGTGTGTTCTTTTGGACTTAAATGTTGTTGTAAGGGATGTTAGTTGTAGTATACAATTTGAAGGTGGGTCCAAATAAGAAGGCCCATTGTAAGATCGTGGTTGCAAACGAGATGGTGATGTGAAGACTTATGGTCAATTCAACTAGGGGAGTATTATGGTCACAAATTTGGGGTAATGGTGGATTTGGTGAGAGGTAGGTAAACTCCATGTCGCTGTCTCTCCTGGTAGGTATATCTAATTCTATTATTATCATTTATCTTATTGATCTTTTCTTGTCCTAAATAGGCCACAAATTATTTTAAAAATACAATTACATGACGAACGTGTGAGACAGGCGACCATTTATTTTTAAAGTCAATTCGGTGGTTGTTGCCAAATTGACTCTATTGACATTGAACGATTTTCATATATGTCTATGCGCCTAATGCTCGAGCCTCTACTGTGCTTCGTGTTTATTTTAACAACCATTACTTAATAATAATATGTTTTCTTAACGGCGTCTCAAGCCGTGACGTATTTAACTTCTTCCTGTGTCCTTGCGACTTTGCATTGATCCCCATTGGTCCAACTGTCCAATGCTAATTGTTTTACTCTTGTTCGAAATTCCCAAATGTAAGAATAATAATCCAGTGTTACTTAATTTTTTTTTTTGTTAATACATTTTCGAAGGATATATGAAATTATAAAAGAAAAAAATTAACCAAGGTAAAAATTAACGATTGTTTTTCAAATCTGCTTTTTAAAAATAATACCAAATATAACCTTTTGTATATATTATTTCATACATTAGTAAACCATTTTCTTTTCGTTTTTCATATTAATTTGCTGCTAAGTTGTCAACTTGGTATAACCCAAAAAAGAAAAAAAAAAATATTGTCAACGCAGAGACACAAACGTAATGTCATCGCCTCTCCATTCGTAAACATAATAATTTATTGTCACTAAATATAAAAAACAATTGAAAATCAACTCAAAATCCAGAACATCTGGGCAGATGTAAAACTGCACTCTTTACATTCACTTATATACTTAATAGAAAACCTTTTTATTCAAAACAAACTAAAAGTCTAAAACAATTGGCTAAATATGTAGCCTACCTGTTATAGTCAGTTCAAGTAAAAAACAAAAAGAAAAAGAAGAAATAGAATGGACTCTTTTAAAGTTTAAAAGCTCACCTGTTTTGAAATCCCTTTACAACCTTTAATTTAAACAAAACAATGTAAATTTTCTTGAACGTGCATCTACAATTTAATGACATTGCTTTAAGAATGCATCTCGTACTTAGAACATATTTTTTTTTCAATAAAAGGAATTATGGTATACAATTTGTTGCTGAGAATTTTTTTTGTGTGAATCCAATAATGTGTCTAGTAACTTCTATTTGATTTTGGGAATGGATTGTGCATCAAAATGTTAGAAGAATCCTGGGTTGTTGATACTCAATTTAGATCTCCAGTTTTGAAAGAAGATTTTGCAAAAAAAAAAGGTCTTGGTGAATATATTTAGAGAGTTGGCTTTGGATCAATGAAATATTTCTAGATTGCACCAAACCTTTTCGGCGGAAGAATGCATGATCATTTGTAAAGTGCAACCAAGTAGGGAGGAATTGAAACATCGTTACACCTGGATATACTATAAGGATGAAAGATACTCAATAAATTAAATTTAGAGTATCAAATATGGTACATCAAGTTTCAAAAAGAGTCACAAGAGAAACAAGTTTTAAACACTAGCATGAAAAATTTTTTATGGACATTTGGAAATTACTATCTCCTAAGATCAAGCAACTACTTTAGAGGATTTTGTCAAACTATATGCCTACAAATGAGATAATAAAAAGGAGAAAAATGACATCACAAGCCAAGTGTCCTCAGTGTACTTATGAGGTGGAATATAGGAACCATTTATTCTTCACATGCCCCTATGCTAGGGCAGTATATGCCCGCTCTGAAGCGTGGTACTTGTTTGCACCATTAACAAAGAATTTCATCTACACAAATGTGAATTCGCGCATAAGTGGAGCATGAAAGAAAAAAAAATTTTTACTTCTGGTCTTGGATGATTTGAAGGTTATGGAAGACACAAATGAGCTTCAATTTGAAGGAAGAGATTTCAATCTAATGGAAACATATCACAAGACTAAAGAAGATGCAGAGGAATGGAAAAAGGTTCGACAGCAAGAAAAGCAGCCTCACATGGTACCATATGGGGTTGCACCAAAACAAGAGATCAGAGTGCCAAGAAGAAAACCAATGATACAAAATATGATCAGACAATGAGAGCCACCTTCAAAAGGTATGGTCTTTTGTAATATTGATGGGTCTTGGTCGCATGAATCCTTAGTTATTGGAACCAGATGGATAATTAAGAAACCCCTTGGTGAGGTTAAGCTTTACGGTGAAATTTTTGTTCTTCAAGTTCCCTTTATTCTCTATGTGGAGGCACCTGCGCTTCTCCAATATGAGATATCAAAAAGTTAATTTCCAATTAAATTGTTCATATCTCTTATTGGCTCTAGAAGCTCTGATAAAATTACCAATTTTAAATGCTTACCTTTAGAATATATGCAATATGCTGACCCAAAATCTATCATTTTTTCTTTAATTAGTTAAGTGGGAGGCTAATATGACACCAAACAGGATAGCAAAATGTATTTGAATTTGTCTCATTTATTATGCCACAATTAATAAATTGTTAATTAGTACCATTTGTAAATGGTGATATAAATGTAATACTTTAAAGTTTTACCATTAATGGAAATGTTGAATTGAAGTTAAAAAGTTAACTTGATACTTTTTTTTTTTTGTAAAAGATGATGAAAAGAATAAGATGATGAAAATAAGCACCTCCTTCATTTTGACCAAACCCTCATCACTTTACGGTCTTACCTAACCCCCTCCGAACACCGAAGCCCACCACCACTACTCACACACACAGCCGTCTCCGTTAAATCTAACGCCGTTTATCATTCTATCTTTCACCAACTCCCACGCACCTAACGCCGTTGTGTTTTGGCCGTTGGTCTCAAGTCTCAAACCTAACCAACCCCTTCCCTCTTATAAAATCGTCTCTCACCTTCCTTTCCTCCTCAGCAGCTTCTTCTGCTTTCTATCATTCGCCGGTAAATCAAATCTTTCACTCTGATAATATAAAATCGGAATCGAGAGTTAAATTGTAAGTAATGGATCTTCTCTTGTTGGAGAAATCTCTAATCGCCATCTTCGCGGCGGTGGTTCTCGCCACCGTGATATCCAAGCTCCGCGGCAAGAAAATGAAGCTACCACCAGGTCCTATGCCGATTCCGATCTTCGGAAACTGGCTTCAAGTCGGAGACGATCTCAACCACCGTAACCTCGTCGACTACGCTAAAAAATTCGGAGACCTCTTCCTCCTAAGGATGGGTCAGAGAAACCTAGTTGTCGTCTCTTCACCGAATCTAACCAAAGAAGTGCTCCACACACAAGGAGTAGAGTTCGGATCTCGAACAAGAAACGTTGTCTTCGACATTTTCACGGGAAAAGGACAAGACATGGTGTTCACTGTCTACGGTGAGCACTGGAGAAAGATGAGAAGGATCATGACGGTTCCTTTCTTCACAAACAAGGTTGTTCAGCAGAACCGTGAAGGATGGGAGTTCGAAGCTGCGAGTGTTGTTGAGGATGTGAAGAAGATACCTGATTCCGCTACTAAAGGGATTGTGTTGAGGAAGCGTTTGCAGTTGATGATGTACAACAATATGTTCCGTATTATGTTCGATAAAAGGTTCGACAGTGAAGATGATCCTCTTTTCCTCAGGCTTAAGGCTTTGAACGGAGAGAGAAGCCGATTGGCTCAGAGCTTTGAGTACAACTATGGAGATTTCATTCCTATTCTTAGGCCTTTCCTTAGAGGCTATTTGAAGGTCTGTCAAGATGTTAAAGATCGAAGACTAGCGCTTTTCAAGAAGTACTTTGTTGACGAGAGGAAGTGAGTTCTTTTCGTCTCTTTTTATTTTATTTTTATCATTCTTTGTTTTTGATTTAGGGATCTTGAGACTAATATCGACAAATCAATCAGGCAAATTTCGAGCTCTAAGCCTACAGGGAGCGAAGGATTGAAATGTGCCATTGATCACATTCTTGAAGCTCAACAGAAAGGAGAAATCAATGAGGACAACGTTCTTTATATCGTTGAGAACATCAATGTCGCTGGTAACTTTCCTTAGCCTTTTAGCCATTTTCTCTGTGTGCCTCTTTCGTTTCCTTGTAGGATACGTAATCAATCCTTTAGACGTCTCTTGCTTGCGTGACAAACCGACGCTAGACTTTTGGGTGAATCCTGTAAATTTCGAATACTAAACTAAAACAGCAAATTAGGCTCATCCTGTTAACACCTTTCTGGTCTCACCTAAGGAGGTGAGATTTGTATTTGTAATGGCTATTAAGTTTGTGTGATGCTGATTTCTTGTTTTAATTTCTGGTGAAACAGCTATTGAGACAACATTGTGGTCCATCGAGTGGGGAATTGCGGAACTAGTGAACCATCCTGAAATTCAGAGCAAGCTAAGGAACGAAATCGACACAGTTCTTGGACCAGGCGTGCAAGTCACAGAGCCTGAGCTTCACAAGCTTCCATACCTCCAAGCCGTGATCAAGGAGACGCTTCGTCTAAGAATGGCTATTCCTCTTCTCGTGCCTCACATGAACCTCAACGACGCTAAACTCGCTGGCTACGACATCCCAGCGGAAAGCAAAATCTTGGTCAATGCCTGGTGGCTAGCAAACAACCCTGAAAGCTGGAAGAAACCTGAAGAGTTTAGGCCCGAGAGGTTCTTTGAAGAAGAGGCGCATGTGGAAGCTAATGGTAATGACTTCAGGTATGTGCCGTTCGGTGTTGGACGTAGAAGCTGTCCCGGGATTATATTGGCGTTGCCCATTTTGGGTATCACCATTGGTAGGTTGGTCCAGAACTTCGAGCTTCTTCCTCCTCCAGGACAGTCTAAAGTGGATACTTCTGAGAAAGGTGGACAATTCAGCTTGCACATCCTTAACCACTCCACAATCGTAATGAAGCCAAGGACCTTTTAAAATTTCTACAAAAAGAAAGAAAACAAGAAAAAGTAATTTCTGCAAACTGACTATTTTTGTGGTCGGCATTATAATGATGTTTGTGAAATATGTTTAATATTCCTTTTTTGTAAGGTGTTGTGTAAAATGTCGTTAAAAGGTTCGATTGCAATAACCAGTGGTTCCCACTGTTTTGAAAGGACATTGTCGTTATATAAATTCAATTCCTCATGATTGAAACGTGTAGAAAATGATGAAGAAATGATTATAATAGTCGTTTCTTTGTTTTATCAAAGAAATGATTATATTAGGAGACTCGTGTCTTAATTTACAATAAATTAAAATAGAAAGACAAATCCAACTTGAGTTCATAGAGATTAGAATAAGCAAGCACCATCCCTCTTTCACCAAACACAGCAACCTCTGTTAAGCTTCAGCAGCTTCTTCTGCTTTCATTCGCCGACGATATTGTCACCGGAAAGTAAATTACTTTTTATAAAAATACAACAGATACTGAGAGTATGGATCTTCTCTTGTTGGAGACATCTCTAATCGCCGTCTTCGTGGCGGTGGTTCTCGCCACAGTGATTTCCAAGCTCCGAGGCAAGAAAATGAAGCTACCTCCTGGTCCTATAACGATTCCTATCTTCGGAAATTGGCTTCAAGTCGGAGATGATCTCAACCACCGTAATCTCGTCGATTACGCTAAGAAATACGGTGACCTCTTTCACCTACGGATGGGTCAACGAGATCTAGTGGTCGTCTCTTCTCCCGATCTTACCAAGGAAGTGCTACACACACAGGGCGTAGAGTTTGGATCTCGATACAGGAACATTGTTTACGATATCTTCACTGGGAAGGGACAAGATATGGTGTTCACTCCATACGGTGAGCACTGGAGGAAGATGCGACGGATCATGACGGTTCCGTTCTTCACCAACAAAGTAGTTCAGCAGAATCATGAAGGATGGGAGTTCGAAGCGGCAAGCTTTGTCGAGGATGTGAAGAAGAATATTGATGCCGCCTCCAAAGGGATCGTGGTGAGGAACCGTTTGCAGTTGATGATGTATAATAACATGTTCCGGGTCATGTTTGATAAAAGGTTCGAGAGTGAGGATGATCCTCTTCTTCTCCGCCTCAAGGTTCTCAACGGAGAGAGAAGCCGGCTTACTCAGAGCTTTGAGTACAACTATGGAGATTTCATCCCTATCCTTAGGCCTTTCCTTAGAGGCTATTTAAAGATTTGCCAAGATGTGAAGGATCGAAGACTAGCGCTGTTTAAAAAGTACTTTGTTGACGAGAGGAAGTGAGTTCTGTCTCTTTCGATTTTGTATTATCTTTGTTTCTCTATTTTGGGATCTTGAAAGTGACATTTGAGAAATCACACAGGCAAATTGCGAGTGCTAAGCCTGCAGGAAGTGAAAGATTGAAATGCGCCATTGACCACATCCTCGAAGCTCAACAGAAAGGAGAAATCAACGAGGACAACGTTCTTTACATAATCGAGAACATCAACGTCGCTGGTAACTTCCTTACCCTTGATGCACTTTGATAGGTCCCACTAATCTTGCCATTAAGGTTTTTAATTATTAAAAGAAAACATAATTGGACAAAAGTATGATGTTGGAATCAATCTAATCCTCTTTTTTTCTTTTCTTCACCAAGCTTCTTTGGCTCAATTATTATATTTGAGATTCGGTTTTCTTGATTGAACCGATCGGTTTGCATCACCCTTTCTCTCTGTACCTATTTTTCCCTCCCTTGTAGGGTACGTAATCAAACTCTAAACTTCTCTGCTTGCATACGAAACTGAACACTAATCTCTTTGGGTGAATCCCATAAATTCGGAATGTTAACTAAAACAGTAAATCAGGCCTACTTCATTTTCACTTCTCTGGTCAGAAACTGTATAGTTATTTTACATTTGTCTCCCATGAAAAAGACTGAACTGTAATGGACATTTTTTACGGTTTTGTAATGCTCTGATTTCTTGCGTAATATGTGCTCAAACAGCGATTGAGACAACATTATGGTCTATCGAGTGGGGAATTGCGGAACTAGTGAACAATCCTGAAATTCAGAGCAAGCTAAGGAACGAAATCGATACGGTTCTTGGACCAGGCGTTCAAGTCACAGAGCCTGACCTTCGCAAGCTTCCATACCTCCAAGCCGTGCTCAAGGAGACGCTTCGTCGGAGAATGGGTGTTCCTCTCCTCGTGCCACACATGAACCTCAAAGACGCTAAGCTCGCTGGCTACGACATCCCAGCAGAAAGCAAAATCCTGGTCAATGCCTGGTGGCTAGCAAACAACCCTGACAGCTGGAAGAAACCTGAAGAGTTTAGACCCGAGAGGTTCTTCGAAGAAGAGGCGCACGTGGAAGCGAACGGTAATGACTTCAGGTATGTACCGTTTGGTGTTGGACGTAGAAGCTGTCCCGGGATTGTATTGGCGTTGCCCATTTTGGGAATCACCATTGGTAGGCTGGTCCAGAACTTCGAGCTTCTTCCTCCTCCGGGACAGTCTAAAGTGGATACCTCTGAGATAGGTGGACAATTCAGCTTGAAGATCCTTCACCACTCCACGATCGTTATGAAACCAAGGACCTTCTGAAAAAAAAGAAATGTAATTTCTCCAAACCGACATCTTGTTATAAATGGCATTATAACGAAGTTTGTAAATCTGTTTGAATAAGCCATGTTGTTAAAATGTCGTTAACGGGTTCCTTCCACGACTACAAGAATAAGTGGTGCCCATTGTTTCGTATGGACATTGATTTATAGCATTTCAAGTTCTCATATGAGTGTTAAACCATAGTTGTTAGGAGGTTTCTCACTTCTAAACAACGTTCATGGAATTCTTTTCTGAACCTACTATACAATTTGTGTCAAAATTAAAAGACATCAAAATTTTAAAATCAATGTGTTGAGCAGTTCTCTAAAACTAGGATTGGACGTTTGAATTCTGTTCGGGTAGTTTGGGTTATTTTTTATGTTCAAATTGGATTGAGTTTAGTTCAGAGTTTAGATAAAAAAATGATTAACTTTGAATATAATTTGGTTGTATTTTTAACTATTATAACTAAGTGTTTTCACATATATTTTTTTTTTTACGTATTTTAGTTATTTTTGTTTCAAAATAACTGATTTCATTTTATAATTTTAGTTCTAAATATTTTAAGTTATTTTAAATCTATATAAAATTAATATTTGAAAAATATAATTATATTTTAGATATAGTTTGGTATATTGTAAAGCTCCATTCGTTTTGTTGGTCTTTTTGTTGAACCTGAAGGCAAAAACATAAATTTGAGAAATAATAATGATAGTAATTAATAAACTATTTCCAAAATGGGCCCATGGGCAATAGTTTCAGATTCGTTGGAGTAAGAGTAAGTCTACTCCAACTGCCAAACAGCAACGTAAACTTTCAATCGCAGTCGAATCAGTAATTAGTCATTGCAAAAGCATGTCATCGGCTTGGGGCTTCTCGAGTTCTCGTGTTCTTATCTCTTGATTGATCACTTGGGGTTCGCAAGGTCACTCCTTCTATTCATAATTAATAATGGGCTTTGTAAGGCCCATCGATTTCGTTCTTAAAATGATTCACGACTCGCAGCTGCTCATAAGAACAATTTCGAATTTTTTTTGAGAAGACCGTTCGCTCGCTGCATCGTCCTCCTCGATTTGCATTGCTACGATTTTTTATCAGTTCGCACCACAAAGATCCATCGGTGTCATCATTGTTGTGTAGCACAGTTTTCCTTAATCGTTTCGATGCTCCAAACTCCGTTTTCGGGACGCGGTTAAGATACTGTCCAAGCCTCTCGAATTTTTTAAGTATCTCTCTTTCTTCTCTCTTGAATTTGTATACTTTTCCTTAGAAAATTGACATAGATTCTTCGGGATCTAATCGTTAATTTTTGGATTGGGAATCGAAGTTTACTGTCTTAGAGATGAGTGTTAAGTAAACGCAATCTAGTTATTCGAATCGTTGCTTTGAGCTGTTTGGGGTTACGATTGAAGTTTCTAATTACGAGATCCATGTGCAGTCGTACAGCTAAGATCCGCCATTGCTAAGAATGCTGCAATGGATGGGAGGATCGAGGCGGAAAGTAGCCGCTGTGAGTGACTTTTGCTTCTTCCTTTTAATGATAGTGAACTTTTTTGTTTGAGGTAACTCAGAATCAGAGAGCTCCATTATAAATGGCTGAAGATAAAACCTCTCTGGGTGTTGCGATTTATTGTTTATCTTTCTTATAAACACCACTCCTGAGTTTTTAAGTTAATTACTTGTTTTAATTCTGACATGTTATTATTGTTTCTCTTGCATCTTTTGGGGCATTTCAGTCGCACACATCTGTGAAGAAGAGGTGTGTAAGCTCGTATTCTTTTGTTTATGAGGTCTTTGTCAGCAGCATATGCTTCCCACTGATGATGTTGTAGATGTTTAGTGCTTACACACTTTTAATTTTTTTTTCTTTGTTTTGAACCTGTAAGGCAAAAACAATACTTTGAGCAGAGGAGACATCAACAGCATCAGCTCGCAGTTGGGTCTGAGAGCTGTATTAATGATAGAAACAATAGTAATCAACACCCAAGAGAACACCAATCTTTGGATATTCTCAATTTCCTCAACTTGACAACTGCTACTCCTGAATGCAAACCTTCTCATTCAGAAGGTAATTATATTCTTGTTCTCAGCGTGGTTTATAGTCTCCCTCATAATTTGTCAATTTATGGACCCTTTATTTGCATTCTCCTCCGAACAATGACATATAATTCCATATTGCTTTCTTTTGTTTGTGTCACTTGTTAACTAAAAAGGAGTGGAAGATCTGCATGCTGATTTCTACAGCCTGAAGGACAACATTTCAGGATTAGGTAAGGTATCCAAACTCATGATCTATGAATCTGGGCTCCTCTTCTGCTCAATTTGTGTCTGTGATGTTTCAGGAAGTTCAGTAAACGATAAACCAGAAACTACTTCCTCAAAGAGGCACGTCAGTTTTTCTGTTGTCATTTAATGTGACTGCCTAAGTTTTGTTTCTCTGGAGTCTTTTTGCTAATGGAAATGCATGTCTTATAGAAACTCTATGCTTCACTGTCTTATAGGATTTCGTTTAGTCTCCCTGTCAACCAGCCAAATGATTTGAAAAAAGCAAACACAACAGCGGATCTGATGGATGGCACAAAGCGGAGTACGTATTCACTATAACTTAGCATCTAGAAACTAGAAAGGTTTACTGTATTCTGTTTTCCCGTTCTTGTACATAGAGTAGATAGGCCTGTTTCATTCTGGTTTGACTTCCCAATCACTACTTGATGCTTATCAGAATTTGAGCCGTCTGCAAGACTGTTTTTCTATTAATTTAGACATTGTACTTGTGTCAGGATTATCCGTCTTCGATTTGGTTGGTGATGATCATACAACAATCAACCTGGAAGAATGTTCTCCATCTGAGCCTCACATGGCATTTTCAGTTGAAGGTATAGGAAAATCTTAAGTTTCCAAGTGTACCTAGACAGTGATCAGTCTTCAAAGACGATATTTCCGACTGTGCCTTTCTCGTATGACTCTTCCTTCATTCAGGTTTAGGTAAAATAAACACGGAAACTCCGCCTAATTCTCCACAACCATCAGGCAGGTGAGTAGCATTCACGATTTTGCTTGTATTGGCACTTTTTCCATTATGTTTGTTTCCCCTTTTACTGTTTTCTCTTACATTAGCAGTAGTATGTACTATTTAGGATATAAATCAGTGAATTACTTACAATGATTGTATTTTAATTTGTGGCGTGAAAGAAACTTTGCGTACCGGTACTCCTCTCCATGGAATGATTCTGGTCAACCTACAATAAACGTCAGGGAAAGGCTCAACGACTTTGAGAAGGAAGTGGTAAGAAAGTCTCATCATCCTATCCTGTAGCTGTCTTTCTATCACTTCTAAATTTTTTTCCAGACCCAGTATTTTCATTTCGTTTTACAGGACACGATAATTGAAAGTAGCAAAATGTTCCAAGATGATAACCATTATAGGTCTCCCATTGGCATACATGCTAAAGATGGGGGCAGTAAGCAAGAACTGCGCACTTTCCGTGATCATTTGCACAAATCATGTATCAGCGACTCAAGAGACTACATCTTTAACGCTGCAGATTTCAGCAAAAGCAGGATCGTTGATGAATACGAGTGGAACGGTAGTTTCTTAAGCAAAGGGTTTCCACATTTTCTTCTCGCACAACTCACCATATAAGCAACTCTTATTGTCGCACGTATTTTCTCTTATATGGTCACGACCCTCGACCTTCTGCAATCTACACAACATGACATGAAAAATGTAGCATGTTACTTAGTAAATATAGTATATTATGTGCATGTGCTGTGACATGTACTATGGGAAATCTTTTCTGGTCTAAGATTATTTGTGCATCTGTTTCTCTCTTTCCTCGTAATATCAAATAACAAAATGTATGAATTTGGTTTCTTCTTCGTATCTCACCAGCTAAGTCCGCCTTTCTTGATGACGGAGAAGGCAGTCTTTACTGGAAGGATCAACGGCCATGCCAGGAAAATGTAAACCTTATTTCATGAATTATGGAAACGATTATATTGATAATCGCTCTTCTACAGAACACCATGGGACAAAGAAGATGTGCTCTTCAAAATCTCTCAGTTTGTCACTTTATGGATAGTGATTCTGTACCGTTTTGCATTTACAGTCTTGTGTCTCTAGGGATTACCTGGAAACGACCTGGAGGTCCAACATCGAAGGTAGGATTAGTTCAATTGAATTAGGTTATCAGCCTTTATAAATGCTTTTATCAAGGATCTTACATTTGACCAGATACGTTGCATTCATAGAATAACTAGTTTAAGCGTAAGTCTGGTTGATTTAATTCACTTATATTGAGTCACTCTTAGTTTGCTCTATTCTTGGTGTTTGAAGGTGAAAAAGTACGCATCAACATGTTTGTTGGATTCACCAGGCCTGGGCCTATTTATTCAGTATATCCTTCGTTCTTCTTTCTTTCAGATTCACCAGTTCAAAGACCACAGCGTCTAGAAAGGACCATCGATCATCCAAGTTTTGCCAAGGAAGTGTAAGTCAGATTTTTAAAATGCATCAAGCCACTTCTGAACTAATGAGTACTGAAATTTTCATAAATAATATCTAGTTTTTTTTTCAGAACCCCCGATTTTGATTTTGGAAACGTGTTTGACCTGCCGGTTTGGTCATCCGTTGTACTGGAGGAAGATAAAGACAGCCTTAGTTTGCGTAGGTTAGCATCTAGAAGATTTCTCTTTCTAATTGTGTTTCATATGCTTTAGATATACTGACACATCTCACTATTTCTAACAGTGAAGAATCTTGCTCGTCCAGTGCAGGTATTAGTTTTTCATAAGAAATCTTTGAATCATGTGTTAGGATTTTGGAAACATTTTTTTCTCCCTAGTTATTGAAACGTCACTATCCCTGAATTTTGTCAGTTTGGGCCAATGAAACCAATACAAGACAGAGGAAGAGAGAAATTGATTCTTTTTGCAACCTTGGAGACAACAAGTGTCAGAATAATGGCCTTTTCCAAGAATCTTGGGAAGATTGGGATATGGATGGCCAACAATTGAAGAGAAAAGTTGGGTCTGGAAAGCAGGTGAGACTATCAAACCCAGGAAAGTTAAAATCTACCAGTCAAAGAGACTCCTCTTTCCATGGTGGTCTCGACGCGCCTTACAATTGGTTTGCAGAAGGATTTACAGGTGCAGGCATAAGCTCAGGTTTCTCTCTATTTTTTTCCTGAAACATCTTCACTGGCTTGGCCATCATCCTGTCCCAAGCCACGGTGCAGAGATCTATACCTAGTACCAAAGAATATCCATTTGGATTTGGTTTCAGGCCTAAATCATAATCATTATCCTGGCGATCTCTCACAATTAAGTTCCTGTTTTAATTTCTGTCGCAGATATTACAACCGAGAGAGACAAACCATATCCTTTCCTAAACCCCGAGGATGGTAGCTCATACTGGCGTCAATCTCGAGCCCCTGATTCTATTCAGGAAACATGTGTTCCTAAGTTGTCAGCTGGAGACACTGGAGATGATGCTGATGAAGAAGACGACTACGTGAACTGTGTATTAGCAAACCGTAAATCTAAACTAGCAGGAGACATCTGCAGTTTTGAGAGTGACACGTTATCCAAGAACGATAATGAGCGAAGCAAAGAAGTGAATGACCAAAAAATTCAGGGAGATGAGACCTCATCATCCATTGCAAAGAGTTCTCAGACGAAAATGAGTATGTACGGTAACCATTGTCGCGCAATTCTCTATGTTCTTCACTAATATTGCAGACAATCTGTTTGTTCTCTTTTTTTGGGTCGAACAGTCTGTTTGTTCTTAAGTACCGAACTTGCATAATTAAATCCAATGCTTCTGACACATGGAGAAATTTTAATGAATTTGTTAGATGTAACCTCACCAAGGAGGTCATGAAAGCTTGGCATGAAGGAAACAGAGGTAAAATGAATTTGGTTTCCGAAGAATTCCATTTGTCTATTATTAGTAGGATTACAAGAAGCTAACACATGAATCTTGATTTAGAATCAGGAGAAAAGACATGACTCCTTGACTCATATCCATATATTGTGTCTTTTTTTTTCAAGTTATCTATAAATTTGAAATCCAAAAATTCATGTTTAGTGGGCATAAGGGAATGTGCAAATTTTGGAATATTTTTCAGTTGAGTGTGGCACATGTGAAAATCAACCATATGTTGTTTTGTCCATACAGCGATTAGCGTTTGCGTTTTGCACCTACTTTTACATGCAACGGCATTTGTCATTTAGTCACATTACCCACGTTCTGTCTTTAATTATTTTAAGATGCTTTTGTGGTTCTCTGTGGATAAGCGCAATTACAATCACATAAACATGTTTTGACCAAATTTAGTTAGAGATGATTTTTCAAGTGTCCGTGTTTTGTGAAAAGTTTTAAACTTTGTATTTTTACAAGGTTCCAAATTAATTCCTGTAGATCTGTATTAAAATATTAAAATTCGCCTTCTTTTCTACACTCAGAATAGCATATATGGCTTAGGTATGACAATTTTGTTCTCATAATGGATATATGGTGTTAATAAAGTTCGTACATTTTTCTTTAAAAATGTTGGATACTTTTTTTTGTTGTTATTGTTGTTGTTGTCAATGTTGTATACTTTAATTATATGGGGGATAATGAGATTCCTTGATATTAGTATTATAGTTATACTTTAATTAACAAGAGAAAATAAAAAATAAAAATAATGTATTATGTAATCCAAACAAATCATTGAATTTGGTGTATAAGTCTTTGATTCAATTGTAAAATATATTATTCATAGGCTTTGCCGTTTTTTTTTTTGTTTTTTTACAAATATAGATATGCGAATGTTTACTGTAATTTCAACAACTTAATTTTAATTTTTGAAACTTGATACCATTTGTCAGTTGTGAAATACAATGGCAACATACAAAAGTTGATAAATGTTATGTGATTTTTATAGTCGAGTTGTAGTTGTGTGATGATGTCAATCTAATAGTATAGTGGTTCGGAGTTCGGACTATCCAAGTCCGTTTCATTCATTTAATAGAATGAGAACGGGGAAAGTGGCCTTGGGTTGATTTATCTCTTCTGCATGGTAAAATCAAGAAGAATTCCAAATGTTGTTTTGTATCAAATACTAATTATAGAAAATGGGGGAAAACTATACATATTTTGCGGTCAACAAGAAAGTTCCATATATTTGTTATGGACAGCGACATATTTTATCCGAATTAAAATTACAAGTTACTCGTTCAATAGTAGTCGGTGAATAGATGCTAGTGCTACTACGAGGTACAAAGTGGGTAAAAATCAAACGTAATAGCCTAATAGCTCGTGCAAAAGCAGAAGCAACTAAGATTCCACCAAAAGGAGATAAGGAGTCAGATTTAGATTTTGTATTTAGGTATAAACAATATTTTACTTTATGGTATTTGAAGTCTAAATCTGGTTAAAATATGCAAAATGTATGATTTATGGATGGAGAAAAAAAGTAAAGAAAGACGATCGAAAATCTATTCTAGGCAAAGTAAATTTATCTTTTGATGATGGTTTATTTTCAAGATTCACAAACAAAAATTGATATTTGTGTTATTTCCATAATTTAAAGAAAAAGGAAATAAAATTTACCAAGTACTATAAGTCTATGTTAAATCTGCTTCGGATACAGCATGCCCTCAAAATATCCGAGCCAATCAAGATATTAAAATACAAGGCTTTTTTACATTTAAAATTTGCAAAAAAAAAAAAGTAAAAGAAAAAACACAAACAATTTTAATATCCCAATTTTGACAGAGAAAGTACCTAAAATATTAATTTGAATACATATAATCAAAATATAAAAATTTCGGCATCAGACACATTAATCTTTAAGTATAGGACGGAAACAAATATATCTTATTTATCCACACAAAAAAATTGATTTCTACCAACCCTAATGTAAACTAAGAAGAAAAAAAAAAGTCAACAAGGGAATTAAGAAGAAGGAAAAAACCTAAAGTCGTTCACTTGCTTTCTCTTCTAATCTCTGTTACTTTGGTCTTAAGCGGCGTGTGTGTTTGTCGTGCATGCATTTTATGCGTTTCTTTGTTTTCCCCTCTTCTCTTCTCTTGCATGCTCTCTCTCTCTCTCTCTCTCTCTCTCTCTCTCTCTCTCTCTCTCTCTCTCTCTCTCTCTCTCTCTCTAACCCATAATTTTAATTTCACATCGAAAAATTAAAACTAAAAAGAAAAAAAAAAACTCGTTGCCTCCCTTCTTCTCTTCGCCGTTACAGTCCCCTCTCTCAATTTCGCCGTCAAATTTTATCTCTTCTTGTACTTCCCGCCGTGATTTCTCATTCAACCTCTTGTGATCTCTCATAACGCGACTTGGATTGACCACGTCGATGCATGTTCATGACTAGTCTCTTCCCCAATTCACGTCGATTTCACCTCCGATTCGTCCTTCCAGCTCCTCCCGTCCTGTTAGGGTTTTAAGATTTTCGATTGGGATTTGGAAATATCTGTTGGGTCGACGAAAGCTTCTGACTTTTTTTTTCGCCGGAGGATGTTTGAAGTCAAAATGGGGTCAAAGATGTGCATGAACGCATCTTGTGGCTCGACCTCTACTGTCGAATGGAAGAAAGGTTGGCTTCTTCGATCTGGTGCTCTCGCTGATCTCTGCTATCGTTGCGGGTAATCAATCTCTCTCAATCTTTCTAATTTTACTTTTCAATTTTACGAAAAAAATACCCAAAATTTCGTTGCTTCATTTTCGATTTTTTCTTTTTTTTTTTCCACTCAAAAGTCTTGATCTTTCACTCATTATGGTGTGTTTGTGTTCTTGTTTTTGTGACTACGTAGATGATTACTTGATTCTGCTTACTGCCTATTACCAATCGTGACTCTTTTGATCTATAAATAGCACAAAGTTAATATACAAATAAGTGACTTTTTTATTTGGTACAAAAAGGGATGATTGATTGACGTTTTGATTTGCAATGATTGTCATCATAGATCCGCTTATGAAAGTTCTTATTTCTGCGAAACATTCCATATGGACCAATCTGGTTGGAGGGAATGCTATTTGTGTAACAAGGTGGGTTTTAAAAATTCTCTCTTTTTTTTCGATTTTTGTTTTTCTTTCTCTGCAATGTTGGTTTGATTGAAATTCTGCAATGACAGAGACTTCATTGTGGATGCATTGCCTCTAAGCTCATGGTCGAGTTCATGGACTACGGTGGTGTTGGTTGTACTACCTGTACTAACTGCCATCAACTCAATTTGGTGAGTTTTGACTCTGATTGAGTTGTTGTTATTGTTGTAATGATTTTTGTTATGTGTCTTGACGTTTCTTTTTTCTTTGCAGAATAAGAGAGGTGAGAATCCAGGTGTGTTTAACAGATTGCCAATGAAAACGTTAGGAGATAGGCAACATACAAATGTGGAAAGTGGAACGAGTGTTGACGGAGTAGTAAGAAGCGAAGCTGATTTCTTTGCTCAGTCACAGAGATGCGATTCTCAGCCACTAGTCCCAGGGGATGACAAAAGAGAAGCGTTCATGGCTCAACGTGGGTTTGGAAATCTTATGAAACCAGATAGTAATGCCACCGCCGGGTATAGGCTGGACGCAGGGGAAATGCATGAATCATCAACACCTTCACAGCCATCTTTGAATATGGCGTTAACAGTACTTCCTTATAGCCCATCTTTTGCAACCCCTGTCGATGGAAAGAAACTCATCGTTGCTTCTCAGTCCCACATTGTTCAATGCTCTGCGTCTAGTATACTGCAAAAACCTTCAAAATCTTTTCTTGGAACTCCTCCTGGGACTAGTAAATCTGCTCAGGCTAGGATTGGGAGGCCTCCTGTCGAAGGACGTGGGAAAGGCCATTTACTTCCTCGGTACTGGCCAAAATATACTGATAAAGAGCTTCAGCAGATCTCTGGAAAGTATCCTTTTTTTGCTTATGTTATTTGCCAAACTTTTTATTTTGGACATAGTTCTGGTGACCCCATGTTTTTCCTTAACAATCTTTTAGTTTGAATTTGAACATTGTACCTCTTTTTGAGAAAACTCTTAGTGCCAGTGATGCCGGTCGCATTGGTCGTTTGGTTCTTCCAAAAGCCTGTGCAGAGGTACTTTTCTCATTTCTATGGTGCTTTTTCCCTTTTTCTTGAGATATCTCTGAAAGCTATGACTGAAGTCGGCACGGTGTGTAGGCATATTTTCCTCCCATTAGTCAATCAGAAGGCATTCCTTTGAAAATACAAGATGTGAAGGGCAAGGAGTGGACGTTCCAGTTCAGATTCTGGCCCAATAACAACAGTAGAATGTATGTCTTAGAAGGTGTCACTCCTTGCATACAGTCCATGATGCTACAGGCTGGTGATACAGGTAGTCCTCGGCACTTTTATGAACATTGTTCATGTTTCAGCAAAAGATTTACGCCTTTGTGAATGTATTGTTGGTTTTCTGCATTTTCTCATCGTGTGGCGTTCTTCTTCGCCTTTTGTGAAATTGTACAGTAACTTTCAGTCGGGTTGATCCTGGTGGCAAACTAATAATGGGTTACAGGAAGGCAGCTTATACTGGAGACATGCAGGTTTGAGTTTCTATGAACTATTTTTTTTCCAGGAATGTGCTGGGTTTTTTTCTGCTTAGCTCCATTCTTATGTGGATCCAATCTTAATAAACAGGGGTGTGGTCTCACCAACGGTACTTCAAACGAGGACACATCATCGTCGGGTGTTACAGAGAACCCGACCTCCATCAATGCTTCCACGTGTCCCTCACAAATTCCGGAAGAATTGAAAGGTCTGCCTGAGCATTTGAGCTCACCGTATGGTGGTAGTAGCTTGAAGAAGAGTGAGATGAATGGAGGCAGGATTTGTGATGATCCGTCTCGGGTTAAAGACAAGAAGAGGACTCGAACTATGGGGGCAAAAAATAAGAGACTGCTTTTGCATAGTGAAGAATCGATGGAGCTGAGACTCACATGGGATGAAGCTCAGGAGTTGCTTCGTCCCTCTCCCAATGCAAAGTCTACCATTGTCGTCATCGAGGAGCATGAATTTGAGGAATTTGACGTAAGTGGTAGATCTTGTTGATTCTATCACAATCAATGAGTAGTTTCGTCAGGTTAAGTTTTGTACATGACTGCCCTCAGTTAAGTCATATTTCTTGTTTATGTTATGCACAGGAACCTCCTGTCTTTGGAAAGAGGACGATAATTACTGCAAAACCTTCAGGGTAAAATTTTTTTTTTTTTCACTTCTTAAGTCAAAGAAATGAACGGCAACGTATCTTATTCTGTGATATACTTGCACTTGGTGCTTACCGTCAGTTTTCAAGCAATTTGCTAATGAATATCTTGGTGAACCAGTGAACAAGAACGATGGGCATCTTGTGACGACTGCTCTAAATGGAGAAGGTTACCTGTAGACGATCTTCTCCCCGCAAAGTGGACATGTTCAGACAATGTTTGGGACGGGAGCAGGTACCAATTTCCAACAGTTTTTTTCCTCGTGGTCACTTAAATCGAATATTGTCTATTGAAGTCTTGTTGCTGTAATCTTATATACTATTGATAGGTGTTCGTGTTCTGCACCGGAGGAGAGTCTGAAGGAACTCGAGAATGTTCTTAGAATGGGGAAAGGTATGCTTTCTGTTATTCCTTCGCGTCTCGTGGTTCCTTCTCTTTAGCTTGTGGCATTTGTGTAAGAGACTGCTTCCAAGTATTACTGCGAGCTTTGGATGGTGTCTGTATTATAGTTTCAGGATATATGTTTATTATTTGTGCTTGTTGTGCCATCCTTATGTTTGGAATTTTATCAAATTACGGTTTTTTGTGCGTTACCTGGGTATGCTTTAAGGTCATACATATATACTCAGCTTTTGAGTTGTCGAGTCTCAGAACACTAACTGTCTTGTGTATTTTATTTAGAGTTCAAGAAGAGAAGAACTAGGGTAAGCCAGACAGGAAAAATTGAGCAAGAACCGTCGGGTCTGGATGCACTAGCGAGTGCAGCAGTCTTGGGAGATACTTTAGGCGAGCCAGAGGCTGCGACCACAACCAGACATCCAAGGCACCGGGTTGGATGCTCTTGCATTGTGTGCATTCAGCCGCCAAGTGGGAAAGGTAGGCACAAGCCGACCTGTGGCTGTACCGTGTGCAGCACCGTGAAGAGAAGGTTCAAAACGCTAATGATGAGGAGGAAGAAGAAGCAATTAGAGCGTGATGGAACAGAAGCAGCAGATCAGGAGAACAAGGAAGCGACAAAACAGGCTGAGCCTGATAAGAGTAAGGGAGAGAAGGAAGGGAAAACAGGGAGGATAGATCTGAACAGTGATCCTTATAACAGAGAAGACGTTGAAGCTGTGGAGGTGGCGAAACAAGACGAGAGTAAAAAAAGAGAAGTAGGGCAGTGTTCGGGCGTGGCTCAAGGCGGTGATGTTTTAGGAGTAACGGAGTTAGGAGGAGGAGACGCTGAGAAAATCCGTGAAGAGCCGAAAGTTACAAGCTGATATGGGAAAGACAAAATGCTAAACTCATAGCTACTTAAATTTAATCTGTTCTCAAAGGAAGGACACCAAGAGGAGAAGAAGAAGAAGAAAGAGAGAGATACAATTTTGTGTTTGATTCTGTCATAGTTTTAGGCAAACATAAGCTTCTGGTTCAAAAGAGCAACAATGGCCATCTTCTGCTTTTGCATTTTTATTTTTTATATAAATTTTTCTTTTGGTTTTTATGGTCTGTGGTGAGTTTGGGGGGTGGGTGGGTTTTAGTTTTGTCTCCATTAATCTAGGTTTTGCAGAAGGCAAAATGGAGGTTCGGTGTTCGGTGATCGGTCTTTTTTTTGTTGTTGTTTTCAACCTCACATGGGAAGCATTAGGTTAAATCAAGATCCTTTTTCTTCTTGTTGTTATATTATTTGTGTAATCTTCTGTTTAAGATTACATAAGATGTGGCCATCATGTGGGAGACGAGGAGATGCCACACATTGTGAAAGTTGTTGAAGAATGCATGCAGCAGGCTTTGGAATAGTAATCGTATTAAGAAGAGATTAATTAAGATGTCGTCAATCTGATTAATAATACAATCAGATCTGTAGCATTTGGTTAAGAGGATAAAGTGCAACAACGATTTTGGTTTTGGTTATATTATATCAATAGGTAATCTTTTAGAGATAACTGTGTTCTTATTTGATTTACTATTTTTTGTTACCCAAATTGTATCCTCTGTTTGTCTGCTCTCTTTTTCCCCTTCTCATATGTCTTTGTATTAGCCAGGGATTAAGCTAAGTAGCAGTCATTGTTCAATCCGTTGTTGTTATCTTAACCAATTTTATTTACAGAAGAAAATGCAAGTATCAGTCTTGTCCATAACCAATTTATTTCCGTTGTTTCACATCCTATTTTTCTTTGTTAAGATCCTCCAATACAATGAGAGAAATAAGACAAAGATTCAAGAGCTAACCACTTTGGCAACGATCACAGTGGCAACATCAAGCTTCCCTCCTGCACATTTTTTATTTTCAGAACCAAATATCAAATCAGAAACTGGTCTTCTTTGAATCGATCAAAATATCCGGATTCTTCACTAACAATGATATTTTTACCTGTAAGCTTCATTCCTAATGCCTTCTTCCAGAGAGGAACATCAAACCCCTGTTTATGACAAGATGCATTTACACGGATTCAGAAATACTTTGTGTGAAAACATCCATTCTTGGTTTAAACCTACCTTGGTTCTTGCTTCCAATGCATAGGTTTGAGCAGACTCTTCAGAGCTTAATTGGTAGGGACAATCAAAATAATGTTCTTGTGGAGTAGTCGAAAAAATGATCTGACCTGCAGAACGAGTTGGATAGTTTCGGATGCGAGAGACGAAGCGAAGAGCTTGCCTGAGGAACCATCATTCTCGTCATCGGAATCGCCATTTCCTGCAATGAACGTCTCTCTATCTCGATCTCTCTATCTCTTAGTTGGATAAAGCATAAAACACGTAATTTCTTCGAATGTAAATTGAAAACAATGAAAATGAGAGTGACAGCAAAGAAATATTGGAAAATGGGAGCAGCGGGAGATTTTGTTAATTTTCTTTTTAATTTTTCCCTCCAAAAGAATAAATTTTAATTTCCCTCCACCCTAAAGAAAGAGAATTGGCTCGTTCATTTTGTGTATATAACTGTTGCCAGTTTCTCCCAAAGTTACATAACTCATCTTTAGCTTCTTTTTTTTTTCGATTGCAATGGTAGGTCCAGATTTGTACTTCCAACAGTCACTTGGTAAAGGTACGTTCAGTTCAGTGAGTCTATGACGACGGTGATATGTTAGAAAACTTTTCATTGATTGAATAAGTATAATACTAAGAGAATAAAATATGGTACTTATGAGATTTTTTATTTTTAACTATATAAAGAGACACATAATTAAGGTCTCTAATATACTAAATCAACGAGTTTTCTACTTATCTATAAAGAAATAAAACATAAATATCTCTTACAAAAAAGATTTAGTTGATAAATATCTCAAACCTCTCGGTTCTAATCCTTGAATTAGTGATCACAATCATCATTCCGTAAAAGTCATGAATTCATGTATTATTCATATAGTAATGTTTTAATCTTTGATAATCAAATAAGATATGATTTTGGAAAATACATGAAATTTTAATGTTTTTATGTGTAAATTCAAAAAGGAATTTGATTAGTTCTCAAACGCTTTAATTCTATATATATAATTGTTGGCAGTTTCCCTAAAGTTAAATTTGCAAATTCTCAAATTTTATTTCACTTATTTAGAAGAATTGATCTTTAGCTATTTTTTCAATTGCTATGTCAGGTCCAGATTTGTGCTTCCAACGATCACTTGGTAAAGGTGCGTTCGGTTCTGTGAGTCTATATACAGGACAACGTGACGATGGCGAGATGGTTTACGCCGCCGTGAAAACCTCCGACGAAAAACACGCCGCGTCTCTCTACAAAGAGTTTCATATCCTGTCTGAATTCAAAGGATCTTCGAGAATCGTCCAGTGTTATGGGACTGGAGTGCAAAAGAAAGTCAACGAGCAAGGTTGCGTAGATTACAAGATGTGCATGGAGTACGCACAATTAGGAAGCTTGAGTAATTTCATGAACCATTACAAAGACAGGAAACTGCCTGATCGTTTGATCAGACACTTTACTCGTATGCTTCTCCAAGGTTTAGCCACGATTCACGGAAGAGGTTATATCCACTGCGATCTCAAACCGGAAAACATCCTCGTTTTCCCGAGTTGCGTCTACAAGAAAGGCACGTGGAGAGCGTCTTTCGAGTTGAAGATTTCTGATTTTGGCTTGTCCACAAGAGATGGAGACAATACCTGGTGGCAACCTGATAGGCCCTTTGCGGGTACACCGATCTACATGTCTCCGGAATCGATTTCCCACGGCGAGACAGGGAAAGGCCTTGATTTGTGGTCTTTGGGCTGTATTATACTTGAGATGTACACTGGAAATGGACCTTGGTGGCACATAAACTACCAAGTGGATGATCTCATGAACGGCCACGAGCCACCGATTCCGAGTGGTCTTCCTTTCTATGCAAAACTCTTTATCATGACTTGCTTTGCGGCGGGGTCCAAAGACAGAAAAGACGCGCCTAGGTTGTTGAGGCATATCTTCGTGCGTGAAGACGATAATATGATCACAGAGCCTTCAGTGAATGCTAAGAATGATAAATGCAAAGAAAATGTTCTGGAACTCACGAATCTTCTTAAACAAAAAGCTCTCTCAAACTAAGATTGCTCGTGTAACTGAAGTCATGCCTAGCATGACCATCGAGGTCTAGTTTTTCTCTTGTATCAATGCTTCTTACCTTTTATCAGGTCATCACCTTTTTTTATATTAATATTATGTAATACATTCTTGCCGCTTCCGGTTCCAAGTTCTATATATGGAAACAATTTGATAACTTTTGTTGACTACATTTTCTTTCTTATTATGCTATATATATATATATATTTCTTTTTCTCCCTCTAATAGTTGAATTTAATGTATGTAAAGATTTAAAGATTATTTGCATCACAATGTAAAGATTATCTGCAATTACACTTGAGTTCTTGGTTAAGCTTTCCAAAAGATAATGATCCTCACTTTACTTTTTTCTTAGTTCATCATAGCTTTAACTTCGGGGTAACCTATTCAAGCCTTGTTTATTCTCTTCTCTGATCTTTTTTTGCGCTCAATTTACTGAATTTAGAGTCATAATTTCTCACCTTAAGAGCAATCGCAGAACTGCAGAAGTTAAGTTGTAGGAGAATACTCAATAACCTATTTTTTTAATTGTTGGAAGCAGACTAATAGTTGTATAATACAGGTTACTTTATTCAACTACTACTAAGAAAATAAGTGGATTAATTGCAAGTTTAAGCATTAATATAACAATTTCTCGAGTTGGATTTTTGTCTTTTACAACAACACAGTTTCACGGGACACCTTTCTGTTAGACAATTGCCTGTAAAATGTCTAGCTTTCAAGGTTTCACAGTACATTTTTTTTTTCTCTCTTTGCATCTTACATTCCTTTTGTAGATATTATCGAAGCTCGGGGAGTTACCATCTCTGAGCATCAAAGCTCTTGTTGCGGTTATCTCCAAGGACAAAGACATAAACTTTGGGGACAAACTGCAAATGGGAAGCAAGTTACATGTATACTAGTCACTTTTCCAATAATTCTTATTCGGTCTACAACATAGGCAATTAGAGAGATGAAGGTTTCTTATGAACTCTCAAATTTTATCTTTGCAGAGAGCCACCGTTAGCTCTGGCTTTTACCGCCAATCTTATCTATCCATCGAGAGTCTAAAAACCCTACGAGTGTTGAATTTCATCCAGATGCATTCGTATGCAACAATCAAAAATGTCTACTCGCACTAGTCTAAAGTTACAGGGTATATTAGTTTTAAAGAAGATAGTCAATCAACTTAGTATCAGTGGTCTAGTGATAGAATAGTTCCCTGTCACTGTACAGTACAGACCCGAGTTCGATTCCTGGTTTAGCGATTGTTGGGTCTTTCGCATTCTTCTGATCTCTGAGATGAGAGTAGCCTCTCCCTGAGCTCTTTTTCTTTTCTTCACATCTTTGTATTATTTTGTCTTTCTTTTCAACTATTTTTTTAAACTATGAACATCTCTGTATTCTTTTGTTTTTGTTCTTAAATGTTTTTTTGTAACTAATATTTTCTTCACATCTTATGTTTATCTTTGTATTCTAACAATGAGCATTTTCACTACACTATCTTCTCTTTTCGACCCTTAACGTTGCCATCGAACTACTTTATTCCGCAGCACCGTCCTCTAATTAGATTGAAAATTTAAACATTACTTTAACAATATCCCCACATTGGGTATTTATTTGTTTTACAACAGTACATGTTTACAGAATTATTATACATAAACACAAAAACAAAACAAAAAAAACCCCTTCTTTATGACAATAATTGCCTTAATAAGAAAAGCTTTCAGGGTATAAAAACACACAACAATCACAAAACTTTCTTTTTTTCTTTGCGTCTTCCATTCCTTTTTCTACACATAAATTTCTCCGGCTTCCCAGCCATCAGCGAGAACCCGATGTCATACGGTCCATAATGTATCCGCAGATTTCATACTGTTTTGAGTTTTCAATTCCATGGGTGACCAATTCTTACCAGACTGGTTTGCACAATCTTGTGCTTAATCTTACGAAAGCATCCAACTTCAGTTTGTCATGAAACAGCAACAGGTCCCTTTGGCACAGCTTGGTCGTGGTATATGGTGTCTGATACTTTGCTAGGTGGCCAATACCGGAACACAGATCTTCCAACAATGTTCTCTATCGGGAGTGGACCCCTGCATTTACATTCAGTACAATCGTCAATAAGGACGCTCATTACCATTAAATTAACACAATTGCCAACAATTAAATACTGATCACAAGAATACTCATAACAGATGATATGTATTTTATTTTCCGAACTGATATTACATTAAGAAAATTACCAGTTATGAGAATCAAAGCTTTTGTTGCGGTTGTCTCCAAGGACAAAGACATACCCTTTGGGGACAAACTGCAAATGAGAAGCAAACCTTATCAACAATCTGATTCTCAGACAAAGATGAACAGGTGGTAATTAGTACAATTTGCTCACCATTGGTTCCATTCCATATGACATTGGCTCCAAGACAAACTCTTCTTCTTGCACACTGTCATTCACAAAGAGTTTCCCATCACGAACCTGCATGATACATCATTCATAGGTTAAAACAACAATTTGATTATAAAAAAGAGAAAAGGTCGAGTTCATTTCTGAGAAACTTGCTGTCCGAGAAAGCCTCTACAAAAAGTAATACCGACCGAGGAGAACAAAGACTTCAATGGGTGAGAATAGGATCAATCAACAAGTGGATTGGATTAAAGGGCTTACTTCAACCCAGTCACCTTCACTTGCCACTATCCTCTTTATGAAAACATCATTGGCATTGTAACCATTTTCCTGCAATTCAAAGGAGAACATCAACACCTAGTTATAGAAGATACCGCACACAAAAAGCAAGAACTTTGAACTGTCACCTACCACCAAAATTGGAGGAGCCTTGAAGACTACTATATCTGAAACCTCTGGCTTCCTGAAAAAGTACGAGACCTGGCCAAAACCAAGGCACACACACAAATTTCGCCAAGACGGTCAGTTTAGTTCTAAAAAACATAACGAGTGTCGTTCAACAACCTATATCAATCACTAAAACCTCTAGCAATTGCCCTATAGAACAACCTTCACCTCAGTTTCATCAAGCTTAGTAGAGAACAACATGTACAAATCCAATAAACCATAAGAGTAATTAAGACATAACTATTACAGTTCTAAACATGCCAAAAACTTATTTGATCTTTTCTAAAAAAAACAGTACCTTTTCGGCCATAACGCGATCACCCACGTCAAGGGTAGGGTACATAGACGTGGAAGGTATCGACTTTGGCTCCGCAAGAGCAGATCGGAAAAGGAGAGAGACAGTAACCGCCGTGAAAGCAGCCTTTGCATCCTCAGAACAGATATTCAAAAGCATATTAACCCATCCGCTTCCTCCACTCGATTCTTTCTCATCACTCAGCTCCACCTTACTCATCAATTTGTTATCATCATCATCATCATCAATCTCCGGCCGTTTGGACCGTTGAAGAAACGGAATGATGGAAGACGCCTTGAATGGTGAAACCCCGAGGAGGGTTGACTCAGGAGCCGACGTTGACTTAAGAATCGAGATCAGTCCCATCACAAGCGGGCTCTGTCTCCCTTCTCCGATGATCTCCCGAGCGATGCTGGTGTACATCGAACCGGGTCGGATCATGGGAGACTTGTTCAGATCGGGCTTCTGGGTGAAGAACCTGGGACGAACCAAGAGCTCAAGGCAGGATCGGAGATCCCCGCCGGAGCCAACACGGGCTCCGGCGGAGCATGAGAGGTTCCGAGCAACATAGGTGGAGTAGGTAAAGGTGATTCGTATCGCCATTAGGGCGAATTTGAAGAAGAAGTTGAAGAGGTAAGGGTAAATTGAGGTGTCGTAGAGCAAGAAAGTCTCGGCTAAAGAGAGACTTAGCAGAACAAGCAAGCCATTTCTAATCAATCGATCGGTTAATTGGAAACAGAATCGATTAATTGAAAGGTCGAACTATCGCCGACGAGATGATCGGAAGATATTTCCGCCGGCGATATCGGATTTACAGGTGACAAGAGAAAGAAGGAGAGATCTGGGAATCCCTAAAGGGCAGATCTTGAGTTTGTTGTGGTTGCAATCAGAGAAACTTCCTTTGCTTGAGAGAATGAGAAAAAAAATATGGTAAGTAATATCTGAAGAACTATACTTTACTTTTTTTCTTTAATTAAGTTTAATATTCTAAAGTAGAAAAGTCAAATGATGACCAAAACTGTTCAAAAAAAAAAGGATTAAAAAAGTCAAAGTCAAGTTTGGCAGCGGGCTTTATGAGCCACACGATCTCGTGCTGTCAGTAAAGGGTCTACAGACAACTAATTGTGTAATGAATCAATTAGTTTTAATACATTTAAGTAGTTAATAAAAGGGGAAAAAATTTGTTTTATGTGCTAGGTGGTATTTCTATGTTACAGTCTTCTTAGTATAGTGATACTCAACACAAATATATATAAATTAATAACAGTTTTCGTAACATGTTAAATATTAATTATTTTAAAACATGTAAATATATCTTTTAATACTGTAACAAATGATTAAAATGTTATAATTTAAATTGATGTATCTAGGTGCATGAGCTCATATATATTCGAAATATATATAATTTTTTTGTCAATTTAATCTATTAGTTTTTAATATCATTTTAATTCTGAAAGATGCTGGAATTTCAAATATGTGTCATGAATTCCAGAAGTGACAACCATTATGTCATATGATTCTGACAAATATATATATATAATTTGTTATTAAATGTATATTATGCCAAAACATAATTTACAGTATTAAAACTATGTATCTCGATAAATCATATTATTTAAAGCATTATAAATATTTGTAGGTGAAACATTATAAGTATTTTTAACAATTAGTTTGGTCGTGAATTTTGTTTGCATAGCCAAATCCGACAAGGTTAGATGCATTGATTGGTATGACAACTATGTCCTTGATGCATTGATTGGTAGATCGGCTTAATTAACTATGTCCTTCTTCATAGTTCAATTTGATCCAAATGTATCATCAGTTTTTTTTTTCACGCTCTCACTCTCTCACGTGAATCCTCTATGTCTAACTTAAGGATTTTGATATAAAATTAAAGAGATTAAGAGGTATCCGTAGAAATCAGCGAAGGCACAAAGTGAAAAAAAGCCAATCTTTCTTCTGTTCAACAGTAAAGATTGAACCATTGGATGTGATATATTCATGCTTTGATTTCATTTTAACTTTAATACTACAAAATCAAACTACAAAATCAAAAACAACTCGGCAAAAAAGGATATAATAGTGAATCAAGCATGATAACCTCAAATACCTCAATAAAATCTGAGTAGAGAGAGACAAATGTTACTCCTACAAATGTTACTCCTACTTACCACCAAGACTACGACCCTTCACATCACCACTCTATTCTTCTTTATTTACTTTTTTTTTAAAATAAAAATTTGTATTAACTAGATAACTGAATTACACTCTGTATGTATAAATATATTTTAAATAATTAAATTATTATAAAAATCTAAATTTGAAAAACTATACAAATAATGGTTTTAATTCTGTTAATATAATTGTGTTATAGCAATTATTTTATTCTTTATTTTCTTTTTAAAAACTTCATATTAATAAATAACTTAATTTTATTACTAACTTAATATACAAACATTCTTATTTAATTTAATACCACAGTCTATTTTTTCATAATAATACATCAATTTTTAAACTATATACATCAATACCACCAATTTATTAACGAAAAGTTAACTTCCATTAACTTTTATTTTTAAAATCAAAAATACATATTTTATAATAAATAAAATGTTTTTAAAAAAATAAGAAGATTCAGCAAACCCCCCCCCCCAAATAAAAAAAAACAAAAACCTCCAAAAATTGAAAAACAAATCTGTATTATTGCAAATATATATAAGTATAATTTGATGCATATCTTTCATTTCAGATATGTAAGATAAAGATCAGAAATTAAGAATCACATAGATAAAAAGAAATGTTCATCCCATTTTTTCATCCCGAAAACTATAAAAATATTATCTTTAGCAGAAGGAAGTTTTGATCCATGGTCATTGCGCATCCAAACATAACCACTATTTCACTCTCCAAACAATTTAATTTTAGTCAATCGATATTTTTATTTAGGTATCCAAAAGTCTTCGAAAAACAAAATGCGAAGAAGGGAATGGGACAAATATTTTCCCTTGAAACCCAACGATGTTGTTCCAAGATGAAGAAAACCATGTCCACAAAGAGACTACAACCAGAGAAGAATCTCCAATTTTTAATACATCGAAACCGTCATGGAGTTTATTTTATATTAATAACACAGTATATAAATATTATGAATTAATCATTACTGTGCTAGAATTGAACACAAATTAAGCATCACAGTCAAATAGCAATGGCTCAAAAACTAGAACTGTTAAGTAGTTTGTACCGTACTACATCCTGAAAACATCTCCACTTATATCCAAATTGTAAAAAAAGAATCAACAATGCTATTTTGTGGCAGCTACATGATATATGATACTCGCAGTTCTATTTTATATTAACCATATAAAATAGAAATAATTTCAGATTAGTTATCACAGAAGAGCCATATTGGATTGAATTTTTGCTGAAGATTTGAACATATTTCTTTCTTTCTTTTTACTTTTTTTTTTTTTTTTTTGCTAGAAGGAAAACAAAAAAAAGGAGTATTTTTAGTGACACTCAAGTCTTCTCTAATCACTGCTGAGCTACCATTTCTCTCGCTTTTTCCTCATTTACCATTAGCTCTAGACTAAGTATTATGCTTAATCTTCCATTTCTACCACAACAGTATGATCCAAAAAAGACCATAGCCATCCATTAGTAACTATGCTTTTTAAATGACTGTCTTTATAAAAGAAAACAAACAAAAAAAATAGTGCGTTGGAGTATACGAAACTCTTTTTTTTTAAAAAAATAAGTGTTGTTTAATAATTTATTTTTGTTTCAATGAAATCAAACAAAATCTGAGTTTTTCTTCTATTTATCCAGTTTATTAATTAGAAAAAAAAATCACCAAAATGTATTAAGAGCAAACGAAAACAATTGTAATGTATACACTGGATAGCAAGCAATAAAAGAAGAAGAAGATTCTTACATTTGATTAACGTCAAACTCAGCATTTTACCATTCTCATAACACACACCAAACACTCACTGATGGCTATATCAGGCATCTTCTGAGGGAAACTGCTTCTCTACATCCGCGACGGTCTTCTTTGCATCTTCAACTTCTGGGCCTTCCTTCACATCCGTCTCTTCCAATTCCCCCTGCGAAATACAATTTTTGTAAGAGACAAAACACAGAACAGGAATTCCACGGTACCATCTGTGTGCTTATCCATTGTTTGTTTGTCTTCAAAAAGAGACTAAATGCTTTCAGTCTCTGATCACTGTAGATACACAAAGTTCTAGTTTGAATTGTTTCTCTTCATAAACGGAGTAAGATGCTTTCATGCAGGGGAATAATCTGATCACTATTATACACACAAAGTTCTAGTTTGAAGATAAAACTGCTCCTAAGCTTTTCTCAAACAGAGTTCAGATCACTCTCTACGTTTGTCATACACATGTAAATAAGATTATATTTTTTGAAAAGTGTAGTTACCAAAGTGGACTTGAGGTCAGCTAATGCAGCCTCGAGACGTTTGTGGCAATCCGGAATCATCATCCTTGACTCACCCAACACATTCTCCTGCGTCAACCACATAGATAATCAGTGAAAAACGATAAAGGATCTCTGAGTTTTAACATAACCCGTACCTGTATTTCTATATACTATAAAACCTAAATGACTAATCACAATAAAACAAAATTTGATACAAGCATAAGGAAGCTAGAGTATCCAGATACACTTATAACACAACACAAACACATCCTATCATCAAATTCAAAATGATCAATTTGAATAACATACCTGCTGTTTAAGGTCGTAAGGGTCAGCACCTTTATCCTTCATATCAGCAGTCTTAGCAGCTTCTCTCTCAACCTCTTTCTCATAAGAGTGAAGCTCTTTCACAATCCGTTTACAAGTTGAAGTTTTTATCTTCAAGTTTCTTATCGCTTCCATTGCTTCCTGCCCAACAACAAAATAAAACACATTCTGAAATTAGGGTTTATACACACCACCAGCGAACAACTTAAGACGCAACAAGGATTCTTCTAAACTAAAATTCCCTATTTTCCGATATTAAATTTTGCCGGTCAGATTTATATATATGAGCCGCGCATTACAACAGATCGGGAACAATTTTGATTCCGATCTAACATTTGAGATCGTACAGATCGATCATCAATTAAAATAATAATAAAGAAATCATTTATACATTTACAGAAACGAGAAGTAGCGTTTTGAGAAACGAACCAGACGACGATCCAAGACGAAGGAGAGAGCACGCGGCGCTGAGTGAGAGGAATCGAAGAAGAAACAAACAGACCCTTTCCCTTTC
The DNA here is from genome assembly GCA_039880935.1 of Streptanthus diversifolius. Taxonomy (NCBI): domain Eukaryota; kingdom Viridiplantae; phylum Streptophyta; class Magnoliopsida; order Brassicales; family Brassicaceae; genus Streptanthus; species Streptanthus diversifolius. The sequence continues at coordinate 16,951,906 of JAXGFM010000022.1, read as the reverse complement.
CTTTTCCTTTTCTTTTTGTTTTTTTTTTCTTTAAAAGCAAATACCATTTTTCATTAAATATATAAGAACTTATACATAAGCTATTACAACATAAAACTAAGCTAATACAACTTTACAAAAGCTAATACAACAACGCTAGAGTCACTGTAAAATCGTGAACTGAATGTATAATTCAGTCAATTTCATAGGAATTAGTCCATCTAAACTTCTCGATGAAAATTTAAACTTAACTTAGATGACTCTATCAATGCTATAAGATTATTCAAAAGAAAATACAAATAAAAACGATCTTCAAAGATGATGGTCAGATCCACGAGAAATCTGAAGTTACAACCAGCAATCAACCATTAGAATCAACTAGCCAATAACAACAAAACCATTAAAATCTACTTCGGTTACAGCTTGAAGTATATTCAAATCTTGTACTCTTTAGATCTGAATCTACAAATAGGCAACCATCAAAGATACGTTGAGGTCTTGGATAACTCCTAAAAAAGGACACCGACCTCCCTTAGGCGGCGAAGATGACAACCCGACAAAAGGCCAGTGAAAAGTCAAATTGTGGCACGACGGACTTAGACGATCCACAAATCTGGAAAATCAACATCGGGATCACGTCCTCAAGAACCCCATAACACGTGATTTCCAGATTATTAATAGCGTTATATCGCCTTATCGCCAAATCCCGAACGTCAGTCGCTGAACGCCAAGCGCCATCACAAAAAACTGAACGCTAAATGTCAACCGCAGATGCTGAATGCTAAACCCAATCGAAGAGCACAAACCTAAAATCTCAATCGCTAACGCCAAACACAAACGTTTCAAACGCCATAAAACGCCAAATGCCACAAAACGCTAAAACGCCTCAAAACGCCAAATGCCGCAAAACGTCAAACGCCTCCAAACGCCAAACGCATCAAAACGCCAAACGCCACAAATCGCCAAACGCCTCAAATCGCCAAACGCCTCAAAACACCAAACGCCACGAACCGCCAAACGCCTCAAAACGCCAAACGCCTCAAAACGCCAAAAACCGTACACGCCAAACATAACGAAATGCCCACACGTTGAAACGCTCAAAATCGAAGTGTTTAAAACGCCATACATGGGGAACTCCGAAGTTACCATCGTCGAGTATTGATGGAACGCTCAGACCACCGAAAGCTCGGTTCACCCAACGCCATATTCACCCAAAAATCACTGCAGCAAGGACGCAACCACCTGAGCATCCATCTGAGCACCACCATTAACACAACTAGCATAAAGACCAATGAGACCTTGAACCACTAAGGAAAACGAAGAAGAACGAAGAAGAACGAAGGGAGAACGAGAGGAGCCTCCCCGACGTTCGCGAGGAGCGCCGACCACCGGAGAGGCACATATATGGGCAGCTGCTGGCTAGAAGAAGAAGGTAAAGTGAAGGAGAAATTAGGTTACCGCGGGAGATTGTGTTATCTTAGACCATTTGCATCAGTGATACTTTTAAAGTATCATCTTTTAAAAAATAAAAAAAAAATAAATAGAAAATTAGAAAATTAATGAGACTTGGTCTGAGAGTCTCAGTGGAAAGAGACTTAAGAGACGTCTCATTCTCTTTTTTCTCATTTTCCTTTGATTTTTTCTATTTCCTCTCTCCTATTTTTACTCTTTCAATAAAATTAATAATATAATATTATTTATGATACTCAGATAAGTTTCACAGTTGATGATGATCTTAACATCTCTTTTTTTTGTTCTTTACATTTCAATTTTTATTTATTATTTTCAATTTTCAATTTTATTTATTTTTATTTTTTTTCAATTTAACCTAATATTTTTAATATTTTATTTAATATTGTAGATAGTGAATTAGAAACATCTGATAAATTTCAGAAGTAACCACTATTTTATAATATGTATTCTACAATTTTATTATTTAAACAATAATATATTTATTATCTGTTCAAACAAAATCTTTTATACAATGCTAGTTTTTTTCAACAATGTACGATAGATATAAATGAATATAAATGAATATAAATTATGACATTTTATATAGGATCATATTAAACATTTTAAAATAGCACTCAAATAAATAATATCTTTGATCTAGTATCCAGTTTATTAATTAGACATATAAATTACTCTAACAAATTCTATAAAAACTAAATACTACTCCCTCTGTTTTTATTTAATTGTCGTTTTACAACTTTTTTCTTGTTTCTAATTATCTGTCGTTCTCATTTTTCAATACAATTTTTGTTAAAAAAAATCCAAAAATAACCTTATTTAATATAACCCTATTTATAGTAAATGATGATCAAAAACCAATTATACCCAAAATTAGTTATACTAATAATCATTTATGATAAGGTTAAAATAGTCAACAAACAAAATTCATTAATCTACGAGAATTTTTCTAAAACGACAATTAAAAAAAACCGGAGGGAGTATATGAAACATATATCTTGTAGGATTAACAGCTCCGAGTTTTGGTTGAATTTAATAGTTGGGGTGGTTTTACATTGAACAAATTAGATGTTGTAGTTAGAAGAAAACAAAAAAAAACAAAAATATGTGTGAATGTGATTTTTGTTTCTGATGATTGGTGTAGTTTATGTAGTTTTTGTGTGTAACACCAATAGTCCAATACACACCATTGTTTTACTGTCTAATTTTGACACTCCCAACTTTTTATATAAGCTTACACCAATTTCTTTTCTACCACATGTTTTGAGAAAATAACATTTTTGTTTCTTAACAGACAATTGGCAGTCTGAGTATTTGCCACCCCTAATGAGATCAAGCTCAACAAAGTCGATAGATCAAAGTACGACACAGTAGAAACAAGCATTCGAAAGACATAGCCACATGTAACGTAGTAGCAAATTACCTTTTGTTCAGGAGTTCACCACCTTTACAGATAACCTGATAAACAAGGGAATGAAGTATTTTCATGGCAATCCTGGAATTGAAATATGATCAAAATGCGATTAAAGAATGGCGTATCATTACTTCCAAAACAAGTGAACAGATATGCATAATGAAGATGATCAGAAAAGCAAAACACAGAGTAAACTGGTGAATGAAACATCAATCAATCGCAGCTCTTACTATAAAAAAAAAAGTCAACTTCTTTCTACACTTCGATTTTGTTTAAAGAAAAAAGTAATAATAATAGAACGGTGTCGTTTTTGTCACTTAATAATAATAATAATAAAAATGAAATGGATATCCTGTCAAAAGAGTCTAAACGGGTAGACCTTAAACGAAACAGTTTAGTTTTAGTCATTAATAAACGAGTTATGGGCTTAATTTTTAAATAAATCCTTTTTAGGCCCGCGAGCCCATTATTCCTTTTTATTAATTAGCACGATCAAAAATTAAATTCGCGTTTATTTTAAATATTTGCGACGACATACTTTCTGTTTTAGTTACAAAAGACTCGGAACCAATTGAAAATGAATAGATTATCTTTTATAATTTCAAAAATTATATTTTTTTGTACTCAAATCATAAGATTAATCCTAATCATTTTTTTTTGTTAACGTAGCCTAGTGACTTTAATATCTCCAATAACATGCGGAGTAATGAATGCAGAGGTGGCTACCATATAGTATAATGATTCCTACAATTCTAATCGTTTTCATGTAAAAAAAATGTGGAACCTGATAAAATGATACAGTCACATTCAATGTTTTAAGACTCGTGCATAAAAAAAGATGATAACATTTGAATACTTACTTGATGCTCATTAATCGAGAAAATTCACTCAGAAACCATACCGTGTTCACATGTCTGTTGCTGAAATTTCATAAGCCAAACAGAGAGGTAGGAGGTGAGATTTGGACAGTGGTCCTCTTTTTCTTCTTCACAGAGAAGAAGAACAAAAAAAAAAAACTAAAACCTTAAAAGATTAAATCTCATCTCAGTTTCTTTCTTCTTTAGTTAGATCTCAGTTTATGTGTCAGTGGTCCTCTCTATCTCCAGCGATCTTGCATTTCATATGTCTATTCCGTACTTGTTGAGTTTCAAATTGTTCATGTCTCTTCACTGTTGTTTTTTTTTTTTTGGTTTTGTTGAAGCTGTTCTTACCGCCAATTTCAACTTTGTAATTTCAAAATATTCAAAGGACAATGGTGCAGTCCATCCCCAAACTATAAGAAATAACACCTAATAAAATCTTGAAGCAACTTTCGTGAGTAAATTAACTCTGTTTATATGTGAATAATCATAGAAAAGACAAGAATATGCTTATTGGTCAATTCTGTCGTAAGTCTTATCAGTGCTTCCACGCCCTTACTGATCATTTTTGAATAAAAACGACAATATGATAACTACTTTTATTTGGTTCCATTGATTAAAAGAGGAATAAAGAAGAAGAAAAAACTGGGCTTCAAAGAGAATCTCCACGACAACAACAACAACTACAATTTCACAAGACAGAATGATACTAATATTAATGTTACCGGAGGTTAATTACGATTACATTAAGAGGGTTTTTTTTACTTGGTTTTTCTAAGTTGACGCCAGATTTGCTCGAAAACCTGGATGATAAGATCATGATACTCCTTTGGATTCAAGGAAAGGTAACAAGCAAGAAGATCCTCCAAGTCTTTTGAAGCTCTGATGTTATTCTCCTCTATCATCTCCACCATTGATTCTCTGAAATCTTTCTTTGGGTCAATGGAACGCTTCATCACTGCAAAACTCTCAAGAACAACTTCTTTGCTCTCTGATCTCGACGTGCTTCTACGCGTACCTGAGAGTTGAATTCTAGGTGAATTTACTCTTCTGAGGTTTATCCCTGCAGAGGATTTTCTTCCACTAGAAACTTGCTTTTGGTATTTCTTCTGTGCTCTGCATTCATCATCTTCTTCTTCTTTCTCTCGATTAACTTCCACAGAAAGATGGCTTTTTAGCGGTTTCTTGGTTGGGTTACTTCCAGAACAAGCTTTCTCTATGGAATCAGACTCTTTGACCTTGTACTTGGTGAAAGCTTTGTTGTTTGTGTCGATCCTGAAGTTGGAAGGATCAGCGAATTCATAATCCTCCTCTTCGTAGAAACTAAACACAAAAGACTCAGGGGACCTTTCAAGAGCTAGAAAGGCGCAGTGAGAGGAATCTTGACCATTGATCTTGCTCTTGTTTAAACCTGCAGATGCAAAAGGAGGAGTGATTGGTTTAAGAGATGGCTTGTAAAGTGTCTTTCTTTTACCAATCCTTTTCGTGTGGAGAGAGTTTCTTGGTGAGTTATGGCGAGGACTGTTAGCTACTAAGCTGATGGAAAAATGAGAGGTCGAAGAGTGATGAGGAAGAGAATTTGAGGAGGCGTTCTTCTTGTTAGTAGTGTTCGAGGAAGAAGAAGAAGAAGAAAAAAAAGGTTTGTTTTTGGGTTTAGACTGTTTAGTCATGTCTTTGAGCTTGTGAAGCCATGCATTTGGGATCATATCTGAAATTTTGAACTTGTAATTTCCCATATTATCTATCTCTCTTCACAAGATTTTCTGATTTTCTCTGGTATAAAGGAACTCTGTTTTGTTTCCTTAGATAAAGAAAAGTAAGTCTCTATGTGACAGATAAAAGAAGCTGAGATTGGAATTGAGTAGTGAGAAAATTAGGGGACCCATTTCAATAAAAGCTTAAAAAATGACTTTTCTTTGTATCATTGTCACCAGCATCAGCATGAACTACTTGAGACATCACATTTACACACGCTTTGGTTCATTAAGGATTATTTAAATAGCTTAATGCGGAATATGACGAAATAATTGATTTAGGGGGGATTCTTAAATTAGATGACCAAAAATATATTTGATGAAATTAGAAAATTATATGATAGACTGATTAATTATGAATATTGGTTAGTCTATCATATAATTTTCTGATGTCATCAAATATATTCTTGATCATCTAATTTAAACCCCCCCTGATTGTTAGACTGGTTAATTCGTTATTAAATTATTGATTAGTATAGTATACTGATTGTTTTTTTAACGAAAAATAACATAGAAAAAAAAATGAAAGAATAAAAAGCTAAAAGACTATGGAAACCAACGTTACCAAGCGGACTTTTTAATGTGTTTGTAACAAAATCAGTTTCAGGGAATCCACTAAAAAGTTTTTCATAAAGTTATTATGACAAAATGGCAAAAAAAAAAAGAAGAAAAAATGCAGCTTTTTCTTCTAAATAAGCTTTTCGACTAAAAACGTTCGCACCATTTGCAGCCTTAGTCCTAATGGACAAATCGAAATTTATGATATAAACAAAAAAAAATCAACATTTAGCTAAAACCTTTTACACATTTGAAACTATCTTGGTTAATACACATAATAGTGAAATTATATAATTTCCTTTCGATGCTTCTTTGAATTTGGTGAAGTCTGAACCCTTACCTTATTTTTATTAGGTAGAAATAATTGTCGAACTTTGTATGATTATATTTAAGGTGATACAGGTATGCAAATGATGAGTTTAGGATAATCGATATTTTTCCATTTTTATTTGAATATTTGAATAAAATAGGAGCAGCTTTTGAGTCGTAATGATGAAATTGGGAAAACATTTGGTCCAATATGTCCACTAACGCCGAACACTTTGAGACCACCCTCTTCTTTTTACATTCCTTTTCCAAATCAACATTTTTGTCAACAATTTTTTTTTCTTTACAGATTCCACAAACCTTACATAAACATTCACAAGTGAATAGAGAGGTATGAATGTGAAACATGAAATGGATTCAACAGCTAAATTATGTGCAACATAATGTTTCTGTCTACGTCACACACACACAAACACAAAACCAACAATGCAAGATTTCAATCACACATATCAATTATCCGATAACTCACTACTAAATGTAGTAAAACATAGATAAAGAAGTTGAGAGGATTTAGAGCATAAGCACGTATCAGAGAAGTTAAAGTACAACTTAGTTCAGAGAGGCAGGATCAAACTAAGCCTCACTGAATTCTAACATGTTTACGAGATTCCCCTCAAAGTATATAAGATATATGTCACAAAGTTGTAATAAAAATGGAAATGAATTATATCATATAAAATGATTTGATTACAACTTCACCACTGGCATTAAGCAAATGATATGAAACACGTACGTCATTGCAATGATTGCAGCGGTAGATGTTACCGGAGCATTTTGATAAGAACAGTTTTTCTTGGTACCATCAGACTAACACGACGGAATGTTTATGTTGATGGCTCTTGACATAGGTTGCAATCCCAAGACATTCTACATGGGCGTTAAGCACCAAGTCTAGCACAAATACTACAGGCTTGAATGAACTGTGAGTTATTCATCCAAAAGTTATAGAGATTGTGAATGTGAGACTTGATCTTTCTAGATATATTCACTGTTTTGATGCATTCAATATGGAAGCTGAATTTGCAATCGATAACAGTTATAATTGCGCTTTGCAATATTCATCTTACAGGCACTCGTCTCCACTTGTAAATTTCATTTCAAGCATGTGTTCTGAATAAACTGGGTTATATATAATAGTAGTTGTCTCCAAAATTCAATACACCAAAGATGATATATCTCACCACACGTCAAACATGACAAAGCTCTACCGTAGAACTTCTTGATTTCATATCAAGCAATCTGCCCATTCGTCAAGCTCATCACTCATGTGGATCGGTCTCATCAAATGAATATGGACCACATGATTAACCTTCAACATATATCTGGAAAAATTAGGGAAGGCTAGTCCTAAAATATACTTTCTTTGATTAGTGTGTCTACGGTTAAAAAGCCACACCAAAAATTTGGTTTCCGTAATATTTGTTTCAGTTCTTGATTTGTTGCTCCTGTGACGTATTTACCACATGAATACAAATCTTGCAGGTACAATGGTGAGGGTTCTTCCTGTTGGTTATGATTATGAGTAAACTCATGATAGTCGTCATTACCATTGTCATTTGGAAAAAATATAATTGTGTGTAAACATAATAATTACCTCGCATAGAATGCATTCAATGTGACCACAAAAATCAAATTTTTGGCAAGAGTAGGCATGGTGTTGTCTCATAAACTTCACATTACTCCGAAGAACCGTCCTTGCCTAGAAACATTTTATACATGAGTGTATGAGTGTGATAAATTTCTTGATGAGAGACTCGGGTATCTTAAGACACTCGATTTGAAACTTCAAGCTACACTCCACAGAGTGATAGTAAGATTCGAGAGAAATGGTATCAGTTCCCATGCATATATGATAAGGGCTTCCTTTTGCAAAGAAAAGGCGAGCTCAAGTAGCTACATAAAACAGTCTATGCTCATAAGACTTGTGCTAAAAACCTCGAAACAAGAAGAGCTCATGCACACCTCAGGTGAAGGTCAATGACATTGATCCTTAATTTGCAAGCAGAACAAGATAGTCGAGCATCACAAGTTCGTAGGTAACTAAAGCGTCTGAGAGGGTGATCTGGATGCAGGGGATGCTGAATCTCTTTAGTAAGATCAACACATTGTTGGTGAACAAAAGAGTAACAACGAGCACAACCGTAACATATGAAGGAAGAAGATACAAGAAGCTCACATAGCAGACAAGACCCTTCGGCGTCTGGTCTTGGTCTACACCTCCTAAGAAAGTGGACATGGCTGTCTTGGAACTATTCTTTGTCATCCCAAGCCTTAAAGATCAAGATGTTCCTCTAGGAGTGCACAACCCAGATCCAAGTAAATGTCACATGTTTTACACTCTTGCAGGACTTACAAGACATGTTTCCACACCCGGAACATATGTTCTATTTTTAGTTTTTCGATCATACTGGAAAAAACAAAGCTCTAAAGGATGCTCGAGGTGGAAACCGTGAGACACTTCGTTGGAAGTTTGGAGCAAACTTTACAGAGATCGAAATTACAATATTTGCACGTGAACTGGACATGTTCATGGGAAAAAATGTTTGATGTTTTTCATCGCCATTGAAAAAAGAAAAAGCGGAAACTGGATCCAGAGAAGGAAGACAGAGATCTCATGATATCTATGGATGCTCCTGCTCTGTTTCTGCGTAGACTTTTTCTTTCTAGTTTTTTTTAAATTATTTTGTAGGACTAATAATATATGTACTGAGAAAGATTTAAAAGTTGGAGATCTTTCACTAATAGAAACTTTTATTTGCTTTAGTGTGTGTATTAGTTTTTGAAGTACGGACATAAAACTCTCAAAGATCTATGAAACTAGTTGATTCATTTTTCACTAGACGTGGGACCGTGTTCAAGTTCAACAAATGCTGCTGCTTTGACCCACCACCAATCAAGAAACGACCTTTTCAATATACAAAAACAAAGTCATCATCTTGAATTTTTGTTCAGAAGCAAGAGCCACCAAACACTTGGAATAAAAACTATATATCTCCACCGTTTTCTAAATTTCATGGGACTCCACCATCATGACTTTCACATCCAAAGACGTGAACCGCACGCCAACAAAAGCCAATCCTTTCTAAGCTTATACACACCAAACAAAACAAAAAGCGCAAAGAGGATTATCACAGCAAAACAACAACAAAAAGCTTCGAGACAATGAGAGTGAAAGCAACTTTGATTAACTTCAAATCAAAGCTTTCCAAATCATGCAACAGATTTGTCTCTCTCTTCCGCTTCAGAGTTAAAAGACCTGTCTTTATTAGACCTCTTCGTCGTGCTCGTCATGGCAATGTCAAACCTAGACATCATCATCATCATCCCAAGAAGCCAATCTGTTCTTCTTCCTCTTTGCTGTCTTGTCTCTGTTTTCTCAGCACAAACAAAGACCAGGAGATGAGCCAAACCAAACCCAGAAGTTCCTCTTGTAAGACAATTTCTCTACAATTTTCGAAAGAAAAATGTTCTATTGCAAGTTTAAAGATGAAAGTTTATAAGCAGTTTTTTTATCTGTTTATTCTCCAATTGCAATTTCAGTTAGTGTGAAGGATGATGATTCTTTGAAGTTTATGCATTCGCCTCTTACGCCAGCAGCAGCCAAGAAGTTGTTCACTTCACCCATCACGACACCCATTTATGCAGCAAGGGCCAATAAATCGCTGAGCTCAAGAGATACATTCGAAGACAATGCTGTGGAAGATTCTTGCAAAAGCTTTGAAAACTATCTAATTCATCTGATTGTTGAAGAAGGGAAAATGGATGACTTAATGGACATCGAAGAGCTTCTCTTCTCTTGGAAGAATCTTAAGAGCCCTATCTTCATTGAACTTGTCTCCAGATTCTATGGAGAGCTCTGCAGAGACCTGTTTTCAGGTGAATGAACAGATCGAAAAATGATCAAAACAAAAAGCTTTTATCTTTCTTTCTCCACCAAAAAGTTTTATTTTTGGTTTTGGCAATCATTGAACACACCATTTTAAGGTTTCTAAGTGTAAATTGAAACTAAAATGTGTGAAGACTATCAAGATTGTATTTTTTTTCTCGAGTTTTACATAGCCAAAAACCTTGGATTTATTAAGTACAGGCTGAATCTTGGATGTCAACAGAGATACAACACAAATGATAATTAGTGAAATATTAATTTCCTTACCTACAAAACTTTCAAAGAAAAAAAAACAGAGATCTTTACCTGAAACTATTTAAACAATCGAATCTGGCTGTTCTTTTCACACTTTTGTCTGAGAAAGATAAACATGAGATTTAATCACTGAATCTCCAACCTTAAACCCCGGCATTGTGATGAACTCAACTCTTAGATCGCCTTGTCCTTCTTCTTCTTTTGCATCACCCACTACAGATTCCATGTAGTCACCTGAGTATCTAGTTCCTCTTTTGACCACAAAGATCTTTGCTTTTAGATCCAAAGAAGCTGCAAACGATCCAAGAATCCATACACACTTTGCCATTCTCGCATAGATTCGATAGAACATCGTTCTTGGATGCTTACCGAGCAAAACTAGTCCCCTCATATCCAAATTCCCAAAGAACGAAGCTTCCATCGACGGATGAACAACTAAAAGATACCTCTGACCGCAGAATCTTGCAAAAGCAGAATCTGGAAACGCTGTTAACGCGTCCAACGGATCATCGAAACTCATTAGTTCGGTCACATCAGAAGGGTTAAGCTTTATGCCGTGAAACATTCTCCGAACAATGTATGACTCAAAAGCAAACTTCTTATCTGAGTTCTTAGCATATGTTACATTTCCAACTATAGATTCCACTGCTCTGTCCAAATTCCAATCTGTAGCTTTCATCAGAGTGATCAATGGCTTCGCAAAGTCGTGAATGGACTTAGAAGCAGCTCTGAACACGAACTCAAACGAGGAAACACTCACAATCCTATCTTCGAGTTTTCTATTCTCTGCAACCAAACAGTCGAGTGTCTCCTTTAAAGAGTGAATCTCACTCTCCTTTGCTTTCATTTGCGCCTTGAGTTTCTCCAAATGCTTCTCATTCACTTCGACTTCATCTCTCAACCGGTCCAAACGAGAAGCAGCATCAAGCTCGGTCTTAGCCTGGAGCTGCTTCGTTTTGAGATAGAGGCGTTTGATTCTTCGTAAGGCCTCGAGCTGAGACACGACGAGGTTGTCTGCTTCTATGATTTTGTCTGGATCATAAGGCAAATGAGCTTGTTGAAACTCAAGATACGCGACCTTAAGCGCTGAAACAATGTCGAACAGCTTCGTAATCTCATCATCGTCCCAAAGACAATTTGGAATCTTTCTCGAGGGTTTGCAATTAATTTCGAGAATTTCAGTTTCCTCGAAGACTCCTACTTCATTACAAAGGTCGTTCGGATTCGGCTTCTGGTCAGGGAACACACCAATGGATCTGAATTTGCAGGCTTTAGCGAATTTGGAGATGATTTCTGATAGGTTCGAAGAGGGATTCGATGTTTTAACTACAGCATTCTCCATTGACAGAAGAAGAAAACCCTAAACAAAAAAGAAATGATTGTTAACGAAATGAGACTAGGGTTTTAGTGCTTCCAAATGATTCGGGTTCGACTCAGATGAAATCCCTCAAAAAAGTTTCAAATTTTCAAACGAACCAAAAAAGTTTTTTGTGTGTGTGTATGATTACATTAATCAGACAGAGAGAAACTGACAAAAGCCAGTTTGAAATTTTCAACGTTTAGCTATTAAAGTCATAGCACAGAGACTTAAAAGATGCACAGGAAGAGTTACAGAGACCGAAACACAAGCAAGAAATAGCAGAACATCAAACACAGAGACTGTAGAAACTCTTTAAGTCAATAAATCAACAAAGTATACACACATTCGTAGAGGAAACACTTAAGAAGAAGAATAGAACAAGAACAAGAAAGCTACCATTTAAATCGATAGACAAGCCAGAACAAAAGGACCAAAACAAAATCACCTGTTTGTTTTTGTACACTAGTAGCAGCCAAAGCAAAGATAAACACGAGGAAGGCCAAAGTTCGAGCCTTTTGTGCTTCTCCTCTCTCTCTCTCTCTTCCTCACAAGAAATGCTTCTTGGTTAACATTGGAATGAGGTTTATTATATTCTTCTTTTTTAGATCTTGCTCCTAATTAAGAAGACGACACAAACAAAAACCCTTTTTAAAATATGTATATATAGCCTCGTTAATGGTGATGATTCTGGGATTCCCAAACCATAAATCGACTATAATTGGCGTTTAGTTCTCTTTTGTTTTCTTTCTTATTTTATTTTTATTACCGAAAATCGAAAACAGAGCGTGTCTGGAACTAAAGAAACTTTGATCTTCACCAGTTTTCAAAAAAAAAAACTACATATTTAATTATATTTTGAATAAATCCTGGGAATCCAAGAGAAAACCCTCAGGAATCTCCACAGACACCGTCGCGGCGAAACAAAAACCTTTTGTCTGTCGTCATTTATGCTAAAAAATAGTATATATTTTCTTGTTAAATAGTAATAAATTAGATATTTAATTTGTTAAACTGTGTTACTATTAAACTTATTGTTACATGCTTCTTCAAATGTTTAGACTTTTAAGGGGAAGAGAAAGGTAAAGTACTAAAAGAGGTTAAAGCTGATTTGCACACGAGTTTTCTAGTCTCCTCTTCTGTCATATTTGTCTCAGCTCTGAAACTGAAAAACAAAAGTGATTGTCCCAAGAAAAACGTTAGGACCAGTGATTTTAAAAAACGGGCCGAACATTTGAATTGGATTTGCATACGGGTTATTGTTCAACATGGCTAGACTAGTTGAATCGAGTTTTTTTTTATCAACACTAATATAAATAGAGGTATATGAAAGATAAGATAACTAAATCTTAAGTTTTAAAAATACTAATATCAAACATATAAAATTAAGAAGTAATAATTTAACTAAATTATATCTATATATATATATATATTGACAAAATTAGTCAAGAAAAACTTGTATAATATTTTTCTAATTTATAATTGGTCAAACAAAATTGAAAAGACTTAAAAGTTCAAACAATGAATATTTGATTAAAGTTTTACTTATATGGATATATGTTAAATTCAAGTTTGGAATGAATAGGAAAAAAAGAATTGCTATGAGCAAAAAAACATTAAAAAAACTAGTAGGATAATGGTGTATTGTAATTTTTTTATGATTTTAGTTTATTCAAAACTAAAACCGGGATTTTAAATTGACCCGACCTTCATGATACAATTGATCGAGTAAAGGCATCGGCTGATGTAATAGCTAGAAAGGTTACGAGTATGTCCAATCTACTATGCTACAATAATCAATGTTAAATCCTGTTGGCTGATCCCTTTAATATAAAGGAATAAAGTTGTATTAACATGACTTCAGTTTCAAATCAATGAAAAACTCTATTATGATGTTAAAAAATTGGCAACCAGTTCACGGTTTAACCGGTCGAACCGACGAGTCCGATCCGGTTTTTAAATCACTGATTAGAACATGTCATACTGATTGCGCCTCGTTTTTAAGGCCCAGTTATTCTTTTAAGCTCTTGGGCCAAATTCGGCTCTTTCTAAAAGTACCGCTAAGATCAAATCTGACATGAAATGCCTTATCAATTATCATGCATGATCTCATTCGGGAGCGAATCGGCGACATATATCTACCAAACTATCCTTGTCAAAGGAAAGCGAGAGTTCCTAACTTTGTCATCTCACTTGCAAATGTAAAATTGTCATGTAATCCCCACGTTTGTTTACAAAATTATTGAGCCAAAGTTAACCATATGACATTTATTCACACAAATTATTCTATTTAACATCTTATCGTACGATCTCTCTTCTCTATCATAAGTCATAATCTCACAGTTAGAGATGTTCCTACTTTATTGACAAAAATAACCAATTTTTAGAACCCTTAATTATAAGAGTTTTTATTGACAAAAAAATTGATGATTTCTTGGTGTTTTTCGTCTTTCAATTTTTCACAGATGTTTACTTTTCGCAGATTTGTTAGGAAGGTTGTAGGTGTGTTTGCGGATGGTAATTATTGTTGATATTTTTTATAATAATTATAGAAAATATTTATTATCATTTTCCCATTCTAAAATTTTCAAAAATAAAAATTATATTTTGTGAGCGTTTGGAGTTGCAGACAGATGTAGATGGATAATTGAAAACACAAATAATTTTTTTATAAAAATATATTTAGAAATTATAATATATATATATAATAAGTTAAAAATAATAAAATTTGGATATTATAATTACAAAATATATGAATAAATTTGAGATGATTTAATTCTCTATTTAATAATCATAATTTTATATTTATAAGATCTTAAACGAATTTGTTTTGATAAATATTTTCACAATCACTAATATATATGAATCTAACAAAACTATGTTTTCTAAATCTAAGATTAATCTCCCAAAAATAAATATTTTTTTTCTTTAAATCATAAATTTCATTCAAAATAATAAAAAATGTATCTTTATAACTATATAAATTATTTATATTGTTAATTTATTATTTAATCATACTTGCATTCACTAATTAATCAGTTATAAATATGTTACAAATGCACTTAATTTTAAGTTGATATATGAATCATATCAATTGCATAAAAACTTTGAAACTGCATAACTGTTTCGTTTTCGAAAACTCACACACTTGTTGCATGTAAACCAGTCACATCCTTAGTCTTTTCATACACTAATTTAGTATTTTTATCTTTCGATTGTGTAGTTCGATTTTTTCCCATTATGTATGAGTTTTGTGTTTCAAGGCGTACGTTGGGGCTGCATCTGTGGAGGTTGGAGCTTTACAGGCTTAGTATTCCATCCATGCATTTTATTTAGACGATAGAAAGCAAAAATATAAGCAATAAGCATAGTTTGACGAGTAATCAAAGCCATTACAGTTATAACAGTTTCAAGTAGACTAGGATGAGTATTAAATTAATCTTCTCTCATCTCTCAATGGTAAGTTGCAATATCAGTGATCCCAGGTGATCTGTGAAACCATAATTATATTTCAATTGAACTGCTCGCAATCAATTCCTGTTAGACTTAATTAATTGCCAACGACTTGATTTCTCAAATACTTATTAGAACGATCTTTTGTGTTAATTGAGAAATTATGATAGTATTTAGTAATAATTCATCCATATGATCGAATACGAGTATCCAAAATGAATCCAAGTTAATTATGATAGTATTTAGTATTTCCTTTGAATGATATAAATGTTAATGAACAAAAAGAGGAGGGTGGTCCAAATACTGAAAACACACAAGGCATGAATTCAACACACTCGTGCATCTCTTGTCTCTTTCTCTTTATTCACTTTTGGCTTCCCTCTTCTCCTCGGACCTGTTCCATCTGCCACACTCCATCATACATACATAGTGCATGACAAGGGTACGTACCTATATCTCATATTAGATCTTCTCTAGGTATCATACGAGATACGAAAAAAGGCTTTGATCGAATACGTTTATTTTTAAATTGTGTGTGTGAGATGAATTATGTATAAGTACGGTACCACTTGGGATTATTTAATCATGGTGGATATATAATTTTAGTTTCTTTTTGGAGGATTTTTGACAATGATTTCTAAATATATATACATAATCATCATTCGAGCTAATTAATTAGCAAATTTACTAATATGAAGCTTCAACAAGCAAGAATTACACGTTCAAATTTTGTTTTTAGAAACCTCAATTCAGAGACGTCGATCCATTGCTAAGTAATAATACTAATAAAACATTCTAAAAATGAAATTGAGAGAAACTAAATTATTCTTTATTATAAACGTAACATAGAATATATTAATCAAGTAGCTATCTTTGAAAATTAGTTTCAATTTCGTTGCTAATTCATTACAATCCAAAATCACCATAATCAACTTTATATATTTTGTCGAACTTTCAAGAATTTGAATTTGATAAAAAGTACATTTAGTCGTCGGATCCATCACCATTCGGCCCACAAACAGACTACCAAAAATCATTACATATATACTATAGTTTCTTCTGAAGAAAATCTGGAAAATAAAGTTCATTAAGATATGCCTCCTGCTATTTGAGTTCGAACACATCACCTGCAGAATGTGCAAAATTTTCTTCTTTGCGACACTTCTTTGAATGAATCGTGACGCGTTCTGCATTTGATTGGGGTGAATGCGTGATCATTCCTATGTAAAAAAAAATTGCGTTTGCTGTCTGCTATGCTTGACATCTTTGAATCATACATGATAAATCGGAAACAATGCAAGTCCCATCTGTCTCAATCAAGAAACAAAATGAAATTTGAATAACAATAACATGCATGATAAAAAGAAAAAAAAAAGATACAGTGTGTCAGATGTTTGTATTAAACCTTATTATAAAAATAATTGAGATCGAGAAGTGGTGTGTCAGGGATAGAGATACTTACCTTCGCATGTGACCCTCTCGACATTTTCTTATCACGAATATTTCTGTTTTCTCTCGTCGACTAATGTGAGTTAGGAAAAGTTAATAATACTAGATGCAAAAAGATGATAAACAGTATTTTGCTACCATTCTACGTAGAGGTCCGCTCATGTGTGGTTTACTGGGGTCCAATCTTGAAAATTTCTATCTTTAAAGTGGGACATGATATTAACCCTAATTTTTGATGGAGACGGTATGGGAACAAAAATGACATATAGCTAACAAAAAAAAAAACATTTATTATTCCCGAAGTCATGTTTAACCAATATGATCTTAATAAAAACAATATATTTTTAGTTCTTTATTAATGTGTTTTTTTTCCTGTCTGGTGATTTGTGATTCCAATTAAAAAGAAAATGTGGTGGACTAATACTTATACTTTCATACCTGAAGTCGAATTGTGACACGCGGTACACGTACTAATATAAATCTTAGAATATACTTTTTGATGCAATCACAAAATCTAAAAGCTGGTATAGTCAAAGTATTGAATTAAAACAATGATTGAATATAAAAAAATTTCAAAATTATATACAAGTTTCTTTTAAAGTGATGATGCAAATTTTTTGTAAAAATAGTTTCTTTTAAAGAAAAAAAAAACTATATCATGAGCAGAACAATATCTTATCTCTCATAAAACAGCGTTATTTTTCTAAAGTTTACCAAGACTTCGGTTTTAGAGCATCGAGAATCTCCAAACACGTAGATGGTACAAATAAATTTATACAACAGATAGGTGAGAATGGTCACTAATTAATTATATATATATATAACTACTAGGTTGGTGACTACTTACGTCTTTAGCGATGACACGTAATATATAAACACATAAATGGTCATTCTTTAACAATGACACTAATTAGCATGTCTTGGTCTTCGATCAGTCCGACGAGATTACAGAGCTAAGACTCGAGAACTTGTGGTTAACAACAACAAAAAATGTGGTATATATATACAACTACTAGGTTGGTGTGAAGAAATTTATAAAAATCAAAGTAGTTTGAATAAGATCATATATTTTTATAGTTCTCAAGACATCGTAAACGATCAGTCCTATACTACAAATTGTTAGCCGTTCCCTACTGTGAACGTACCGTTTCAACTGAAAATATTGTTTTTACCATGTCTACTGTAAAGAATCACCGGTATATAATATTTGTGTGAATTGATATGAGTAGATAATTATTGATAGAAACTATAGTCTATAGATATAAATGTGTAAATGAGGAATGAACATGGAACCCTTCTTACACATTTGTTGGGATGTTTTGTCCATACCTCCTTGCCCTTGGAATCTCTCTGATCTTTCATCTTACGGCCCTGCCTTTTCCCTCTCTTCTTCAAATCAGTCAACTCTCGTCTATCTGCCTTAATTATGAATTTATGATCAACAATTGCTAATAAAGAATCATCTCATTAAAACTTATAACAAACTATAAAACCCTGATCGAGAGTACCTCTAATTCTCTATTAAACCCTCAGAACAATAAATGAAGATTATACAGTATCACTACTAATCACGTGAATTCATACCTTATTAACATGTGATGTGACACACACCACAATGTCTATGCATATTTTAAAGAACTTAAGAGAAGAAATATATATAATAGATAAAGAAAATAGGTTGGAAGATTGCTAAAAGCAAATTCTGGGGAAAGGAAGGGTACAATGACAAAGAGAATAGGGTGCAGGAGAATCTAACTCCCAAACTTAGCAATTCTTAGGTACCTTTCTTAATTATTTCTCTCTTCCTACACTCTTTCTCTCCTTTGCTCTATCATTTTGTTATCTTATTATATTAAAATTTCCAAATTTTATTGCACATTTTGCAGTAAACCCCTCGTTCCCTCATAATCGACTCATTTTGCTCTTTCCCCTTTTCAACCACTCCCACTACTCCCTCTCGTTTTTGAGAAAACCCAAATCATAATAAACCAAAAAAATACATTTATAAATCCTTTTTGTAAAATCTTTCACTGATTTCCATTTTCATCTCTGGTTTTTATAAACCCACCAAGGTTTCTGCATGAAACTATCCTGGAGGAGGAGTCATAACTAATCTCTGCTTCTTCTTAGGTGGGGTTTACCGAAAGTTTCGTAATCATGGGATGCGAGAGACAGTCATCATCATCATCATCATCATTACCATCCTCAGAAACATCGAGAGCCAAGTTCAGTCTCTTTTATATATTCCTACTCTGCGTTGTCCTCTGTGTGTTTACCACTTTCATTACTCCCTCTTCACTTTCTTCTCCATGTAAGCCCTCTTTCTTTTTCCTTTAGCATTAATTATTATCTTTATTTATATAAGAAACATAAATATCTTTTAATATTTGGGTCGTACGTAACATTGAATAATGTTTTATTGTTGTAAAAAATGCAGATATTAGGAACTCTAATTCTGGGAAACTAGGGCACTTCTATGCACAGGTTCGTATAAAAATAATATAAATATACACTTTTTTTATAGTTGAGTCAAAATTAACTAGGAAAAAAGGTTCACATACCAAGCCTTGTTTTTAAAAAAGGCTCAAATACCGTGTTATATATCTAATAAAGTAATAAGCATAAACACTTAAGTCCAGAAAAGCTTATTCTCCTGATTCAAGTATCTTTGGAGGAAAAGATTGATGTTGATTCATCATCAATGACATTTTAAATAAGCTTATAATGTGGGGATCATTAAAAGGACTACACAAACAAAAGGAGTGTGGCTAAAAGACGCATGAACAGTAAGCAACTGTGACCGCATGTCGAGACTGACTGGGCAGCAGAGATGCCATGTACTCCTGAAAAGAATCTCAGCCGTCCGATTCGCTTCGGCACACGAGGACAAGGACAGTACTCGACTTTGGTCCGTTCGCCAATTGTGGGTCCCTGCTCTGCTTTTGTCTGTGTTTCGATGATCTCGATCGAGTGGTAAAATGGTAATATTATAAGTTCTCTCGCCCCCACGGCCCACGTTAACGTATGACAAACCTCTTGGAACTTCTCAATCCTTCTGCTCGTTTTTGGTAATGTGCGTAGCGGTTTTTCCGGAGCGGTATTCCCGGTTCTTGTCTCACACCCCAGACCTTTCTTTACACTATTCTACCTAATCTGCGCATTTTAGCAAGAACACGCGCATCTGAGCACAATTAGTCGTGCATAATTTTGCTAAAATTCGTACTTGAGTGACACAGTTCACTCGCTGTCTTATTAGTGTAGCAACTGGAGTTGAAACATTTTTATAAAGTTAATATATTTCGACTTTAAAGTTTTGTTGACTGTATAGTCTATTCTTAATTCATCAAACGTATCATTCAGGTGGAGGAGGGTCAGAGTACACTGGTGATGAAGAAAATGAGAGGGATCGGTGACCTCAGCAACGAAGCGGAGATACGAAGGATTTTAAGGGGATTGGGGTCATCTCCGCCACGGTGCTCCTCCAAGTGTGGAAGATGCACGCCGTGCAAGCCTGTGCACGTGCCGGTGCCTCCGGGCACGCCTGTCACCGCCGAATACTACCCTGAAGCTTGGAGATGCAAATGCGGCAACAAGTTGTACATGCCATGATCTTATATAAATATATATATACTCACATATAGTATCTATATACATTATATATGATTTATATGCATGTTTCATGGTCATATGTCTTCTAGCAACAACATAATGGAGGCAGTCAATCAATATAGATTGAACGCAAATTTGATTTCTAGTCAAATATGTCATATATATTAAAAAAATATTTTAGGACAAACCTCTTCGTGAAACTTTTGATGATTGATTGATGATGCTCGTACAATGTGTCCTTTTAATGCGATATCTTTTTAGCATCGTGTTGCAAAAAGAATTATGTAGCTCGTACGGGCTTCATAATGTCACATAGGTTATATGCTCATTATATATGGACTAAATATAAGTAAGCAAAAGCCCACTAACATTTTCCCTTGTTCCAGGACTCGTTGATCTCATTTGCATTTTGTAATTGTAATAATATAACTCTCGAATAATCTATTCATTTTGTTTTACATGGTTACAGCTTATCTCAATCTCATTGCCATATAAATAATAGTATTTCAAATTCGTAGTTGTAGAGTGACTGATTCTTTTTGTCCTACTGAAAATAATCACGACGTGAGTATGATACGGCCCATGTTCTATCTTTTTATTATTTCAAATAAATAAATAAACAGATTACCGATGGATATTTTTTGGTTCCGGTCCTTCTGGACTAAAGAATAATATATGCTGTTTTTTGTAATAAGATTTCCTTATATAAACATAGAAATAGTTAGTATTCAATCAAGTTAAATAATAGAAAAAATAATTAGTCTCCATTCTCCAATCAGATTAAATAATAGAGCACCGGCCCAACGGACGGGTAGAAGCTGCCGGCCCACATCCTGAACCGTCCAGCTGGAAGCCGACGTCGACTTGTTCCATCGTTGGGATATTGCCACGTGCCATAATCTCATATTGTAAAAAAACACCTGCCACCATCTCGTCGGGAAAAATTCACTAACCAAGTCGTTATCTTCACTACCTAAAATATTAAATTAAAAAACCACATGAGATGAGACACGCAGTTTATACGAGATACCTAACTATTGATGTACGTTTTCTTTTTACCATATATATAAGATTCTGAATAGTTCTAGATGTAAAAGGTACGAGAGAACTTATGAGGTTTTAGGTGAAATAATCACGCGTAGGTACAGGAAAATAAGTAGCTAGAGAGACCATCGACAACAAAATAATCGAGTGATAAAAAAAAAAACCACGAAATAATTTGTGAAATTGTTCGATTTTTTTTCTAATACATATATGTAAGTGTCTACCGAGTGTACAAAAAGATAGAACGAAAGTCATCATATCTTTGTTTTTATGACAACGAAAATCATCATTTCAAATATATATATATATATATATATATATAGCATTTTTCGTATTGCTTCTGTCATCAAATATAAAATTTTCTAAGAAAAATACAGTTACAAAAAATATACTCCCTCTCGTTTATGTTATTAATGTTTTCACACGTTAAAAACCAAATTAAATTTTTTATTATAAATGCATTATTTTACGTCATTAACAATTTTCAGTAAATTTAAACCAATAGTAATTCAATAAAAAAAATTTTAATTTTTTTTTGGCAATTTATCATTATTAATTAATAAAAGTGCTATATATATATATATAAGATTACTATTATTGAATTTTGGAATATTTTTTTAAAAACATGTATATTTTGGAAATAGAGTGGATATTAATTATATTATTTCATTTTTAAAAAAAGTTGTTTGATATTCAATAAAATAATAATATAATCAATCAAAAAGTACTATATAATATAAATAAACACAAATATCTAATAAATTTAATTTTACATAAAATTGTAAATATCTTATATTTTAGGATACGAGGAGTAAGATTTAAATAATTAAATATATACATCAATTTGACATTAATGGGATATATATAGACTTTCAACAAATTTCTGTAGTTGACTTCTTTATTTTTTATTGTAAAAAACCAATTTAATATTAAAAATTTAGTTGTAGTGTCGATATTATTATTTCTGAAATCATTTTTATATATGATTAGAAGCTTTAGGTTGATATTCAAATATTTTTTATATTTGGAACAAAATATATTATATAATTTTATACTAAATATTATTTGATCGTATAATCTTTAGCTTTCAAATTTAATAGTTTTTAAAATGAACTAAATACACTTAGTCTTATAATATCATTTTTTATAGCTATTGATTTTTGACTGCTTTTATAGACTACTGACTAATTTATTTCGTTATATCATTTTCTTACACATTTTTTCACCATTGTTTTAATATTTTTTTATAATTGCGTTAATTTAAACTCTTGATTGACATATTTTAATAAACTTTGAAACTATATATTTATTTATATGAATGATTTATTTTTTAAAATTTTCTTATTTTAAGAAAGAAATATTCTTTTTGTCTTATTATATAAAATTTTATGTTTCTAGTTTTATAATTAATATGATTCTGATACATATTAGTCAGTTAATTTAATTTTGAGTCTTATATTTTTTAGATTATAGAAAATTGAAATATAGTAGAATAAGATCATTTAATAAAAATAAAATAATACTTTGTAAAAGTTTTTATTACTTCGCATTAGTGATTTTAATTTAATATTATCTTCCTTCATGATTGATTTAATTTTATTTACAAAGTTATTTATGTAAAATAAAACGTTATTTAATTGCATATAATATATCATTATAATTTACCCATTACATATCCACCCAAACAACTTATTCCTTTTTTGTAAGTAAAAAAAATTAACATAAAATTATATTATATTCAAAGTTATTGTATGTTAGGAGTATAGTTTTCATCTCAATAGCTGCCACTGATCCATTTTTTCATGAAATTATGGTGACTCTTTGCGATCGAATAAGATTAAATTAAACAAAGATTATAATTTCTGTGAATGGATGTGTAGAAGCAAGATTAGAAAAACTATTTGAAATTAGATAGATCAATCCAAAAAAGTTCGGTTATCTATCACTGATCATAGATTTGATTTTGATTAATAGGCTAGACAGTTCTTGCACAAATTGATCGGATACTAGAGATATATCCCCGAAAAACCTAAGGCAGGATAAAACTGAATCAAACATGGTCCATAAGATGAAGACTGGCTCAATATACCAAGAGTATTATCGAACGCGGCAATGTCTTCTGGATAAACTCGTAACTTGTGTCGTCCATTCATTGTTTCAGTGTGAGTTTTTCTTATGATTAAGATTAAGCATCTCCATCATGCGACGTTCTTCGCGATGGAGTTTGTTAAAGGAGGAGAGCTGTTCAACAAAATCTCAAAACACGGACGTCTCAGCCGTCGGTATATTCCAGTAGTTGATCTCAGCCGTCGGTTACTGCCATGCACGTGGAATTTATCACCGCGATCTCAAACCGAAGAATCTCTTTATCGACGAGAACGGAAACCTGAAGGTATCAGATTTCGGTCTAAGCGCATTGACGGATCAGATCCGAAAGGTTTATTGCACAGTTTTCCAGCTTACGTGGCGCCGGAGATTCTCTCAAAAAAAGGATACGAAGGCGCGAAAGTCGACGTGTGGTCTTGTGGCATCGTTTTTTCTCGTTCTCGCCGCCGGTTTTTTTGCCGTTTAATGATCCGAATTTGATGAATATCTATAAAAAGATTTAGAAAGGAGAGTATCGATGCCCTAGATAGATGTCTCCAGATCTGAGACGATTCATTTCTCGTCTTCTTGATATTAATCCTGAAACAAGAATCACCATTGATGTGATTCTTAAGGATCTTTGGTTCGTGAAAGGAGGTCTTAAAACGATTAAGTTTCACTACGAAGTCGATCAAGATTATGATTTCGTGAAGGGGAAGGATGATTCTGAGAATCAGAGAGGAGGAGGAGGAGAAGCGGAAGCGGTGAAGAGTTTAAACGCGATTGATCTGATACATTTCGCGGCTGAATGATTTGCTCGTGGTGGTGGAGGCAAGGCGGAGAGGTGGCGACGCAGATTGCTACAAGGAGATGTGGAATGAAAAAACTCATCAAGCTTCAGCTTATCCCCGTTTGCGATCAGACGCCAATCGCCAGTATTTAAGGATCTTTCCATGATGTGGTTTCAAATCAAACACCATATCGCAGTGGTTGGATTGGCTGGATTGATTTGCGTTCTGTTCTGTTTCTAGAATTATCACCCAGAAAAAAGAAAAAATACATACAGAGAAAAATAATATATATATATATATATATGTTTCTATAATGTACCAAATTGTACGTATCTATTTTGTGTTTTTTTGGTAAAAATGAATAATTATTCACTATGTACAAAGCAATTGCATCTCTAAGACTCTGAAAGTATTATGTTAGAAAAAAATAAAAAATAAAAATAACCATTTTTACTTTAAGACGTCTCATTAGAGCATTTAAATTCTTAAAATTTCGAGAGTATTGTATCAGAAAAAAAAAATTAAAAAAATATTAAAATAACCATTTTTCTATAAGGCATCTCAGTAAGTTCATAAGAGACGTTTCTTCTCTTTTTCTTCTTTTTTCTTATTTCATCTCTCATCTCTTTTCTCTTATAATATAACAATTATAATTATAAAATATTAGTTATGAATTTTTTAAAGGTTCATACTGATGCTTTTAGATCCATCTTTTTGGAATGTTTCTTTTCATTTTTCTTTTCTTTACTCTTTCATCTCTTAACTCTTTTCTCTTATAATATAATAATAATAAATTTAATTATAAAATATTAGTTATCAAATTTTTTTACATTCAGCGTAAAAGTATCGGCATCAATGATATCCTTTGAATCTTTTAAAAATAATATTTTATTAATTTTTATTAATTTTTAAATATTATATTATTAAATAAATACTGAACCAATAATATTGAGACATATAACAAATACTCTTTTGAGACCGTCTCTAAAATTTTTTCTACTGAGATGTTTTTAACCAAAAATCTCATAATTTTTATTTTTATTTTCTTTTAATTAAATAATACTATTGAAATATCACAATTGCCTATACTCAAATACTTACTTTTTTGTATAATATAGGAAATTGCTTCTGTTTATAGTTTGGATTTCCAATTGTACTCGGATACTTAACTACAATTGGTTTTTTTTTTCAACTGCTCACTTGACAATTTCTGATTTCAGTTATGAATTTTTTAAAGGTTCATGCTGATCTCCTTTTTGAGAAAAAGCTATTATTGTCCATTTGTTTACAATCTTACAACTCAAAAGGAGTGCAGGTTAGGGAATCATTATTATTATTAAAACATCATCATAAGCACCGGTCTTTTCTCATCCATCTCATCATTGTTTCAGATTCTTTCTTTTTTTTTTGGTTCTAAGGGTAAAATTTTATTAAAAACCAAAGGGTCACTTTTACAGCGGAAAAATAAATAAATTAAGAAGAAAACATATAGCGGTCTCAGATGAGAACACAAGGAAGGAGGACAAGAGAAAAGGAAAGAGGAAAAACAAAGATGAAAGGGAAGGGTGGCTGCCTCATTAAAACCCCTACTTGGAAAAAACCCATAGGGAAAAGCCAAGTAGGATAAAAGAGTACAGCCGAAGAGGAAAAAGGGAGAGACAATCAGTTGCCATTATCAAAAAGGAAGGGCGAGGTGTGGGACTGGAGCCCAAACCAGGATTCCAAAATGGTAGGAGAATCGGTAGTAGTGGCGGGGAGTAAGGATATCAGCCTGGCTTTTATGGTGACTTGGATGTCTCTGGCAATCAGCAGCACTGGCCTAGATGATTGGGTGTGGAGCCTGGAGTTCCTCTCGCGCCAAATGTGGTAGACAGTCGCCTGTAGAAGAAGATGAGCAATAAGCCTGAGATGACTGATATGGGAAGACTGGGGGAGCCACTGCAAAAGAGAGAGAAGAGTGCGATGAGTAGGAATCATGTGAGTGACTAGGGACAAAAGTGAGAGAGAGAAAGAACATCTAAAGAAGAGATGATCCCTGGTCTCGTCATGGGTGTCACAGAGGAGACATGTTGCTGGAGAAGTAGCGGAGTAGCGACGGATGCGAGCTCTAGTGGCGAGACGGTCATGTACCGCAAGCCAGGTAACAAAGGAGTGCTTGGGGATTCTGCCCGAGAACCAAATATGCTGGTGCCAAGGGACCTCAGGAGGTGGCGGGAAAAGGGAGAAGAATGTCCGAGAGGTGGAGAACCTGAGGGAGGACCGGGGATGGTGGGGGTCATCACCGGGAAACAGCCAGAGATAGGTATCTGGGGTGTCAGGACGGATAGTAGAGGTGGGACTTGGGAGAACGCTGCGCAGGAAAGCAATAATCGGGTTCCTCGACCGGGACGAAAACCGCCATGAACCCGCAGTAATAGCATCGCTGACTGTTGCATCCGAGCGGATTCCCGAGAGGGAATAACCTGAACTACCGAGGAGAAGAGACAGGGGGCCTAATCCAGTCCAGTTGTCATGCCAGAAGGAGCAGGTAGAACCAGAACCGATTTTGCAGTAGATGAAAGAGCGGGCTCGGCTGCGGAGCTTTAGAAGCTTGTTCCACAACCAGCTACCTGAGAGATGCGCATCCCAGATGCAAGAGGTGGGAGGGATGAGATGATTCTTGACCCAAGAGACCCATAGAGAACCCGAACCCGAGTAGAACATCCAAATGAGCTTGAGGGTAAGAACAGAGTTCCACTTGGCTAGGCGACGGAGACCCAAGCCGCCAGATTTGCGAGGAGAGCAGACGATGTCCCAACTGATTTTTGCTTTTTTGGACGAGGCAGTGTTCCCCGACCAAAGGAAGGCTTTGCAGAGTTGTTCTATCTTGGCGAGGCATTGCTTGGGAAGAGGGAAGATGGAGCCCCAGAAGTTGATGATGGAAGTAATCACCGACTGAAGGAGCTGGAGTCTTCCCGCGAAGGAGAGGTGGCGAGTGGTCCAAGAGGAGAGTCGAGCCTGAATGCGCTCCAGGAGGGGTTGGAAATCGGAGGCTTTCATCTTGTGAGGAGTAAGCGGAACTCCAAGATACTTGACAGGGAGAGTGCCAATAGATAGACCATGAGTGGAAGCCATCGAGAGGAGAGTGGTATGGTCGTTTCCGTCTAGGAAAAGCGTGGACTTGAGAAGGTTGATTCCCAGACCTGATATCCTGTGAAATACATCCAAAACCGAAAGAATGGCCTGAAGAGAGGAGTCTGAACCATCAAAGAATATAAGGAGATCATCAGCAAAAGAGAGATGAGAGATGACCGGATTAGTGCAGCTGTGATGGAGACGAATGCGGCCGTCCTGGACTGCTGCGTCTAGAAGTTTGGAGAGGGTGTCCATGGCAATGACAAATAGGGAGGAGGAAATCGGATCTCCTTGTCTGAGACCCTTCGCTCCCCTGAAGAAACCTGTGAGATCGCCGTTGAGGTTGATGGAGAAGGATGGAGTAACAAATTTCTTTGTTCAATCTCATATGATCATGTCCCAAGCTTAAATTACAGTTCCTGCCCACCTTTGGTTTTAAGACGCAAAAGGGGGCAAGGCAAATGTGGGTATTAGATTGTTTGTTATGAATTAGGAAAGTAGATAATGAAGTAAAAATGTGCTTGAGTGAAGTTAACCTCTTCTTCTTTTGATCAAAATGATCAGATTAACATCCATACTAATTCTCATAATTTATAAAGCTATGTGAATTCTGAGTGGCACAAAAGACGAATGCAAACGAATGTAAATACTAATATGTGTCTTTTTTTGCTGTCATTATAATTTCATTTCCATTTTGTTATATATTTTCTAACCAATTTGAAAACTTCCAAGGAGCAAGAAATAAAATTCCTAATTCTGAGATCATGTGGGTTGATTACACTGATGCATGTTTAATTAGGCTGAGATATGGTATAACGAATGTATCTAAAGTAATTTCTTTTACTTTTATGGAGGGTGATTTGGATCGGGACAATATAAAAAGGGCCACTACATGATCTTTGCTTATTGAAGATTGATAAGACAAAAGTTAACTCAATAGCTGTGATCTGATAATTTTTTTGTTATTAAAAGATGGAAGATTGATTTCTGCGTGGCCAGTGTACCACTAAAATATTTACGTGGCCAACAATTCTAGTTACCAATGTAATAACGTATCTCCCTTCAACTCTGAAACAACAAACTAATATATAAAAAAACCAAAAAAACGCAGGAAGTTGTAATACGCAAGAGACGGATTATAAACTTTCTGAACTGGGCCAATGGGTCTTGATTAAAATGGCCTACTAAGTGGCCCATTACTATCCATTTACGGATTAAGGATCTTTAGACTGTATCGTCTCCTCCAACGGTCGAATTAACGAAGAGAGAGAGAGAGAGAGAGAGAGATGAGAGCGAAAAGGGTAAGAAGAAAAAATCCCAAAACCCTAGATCCCGTCGGTGAGGATGACGAGATGCGTGTAGTCACCGGAAAAGAAGGGAAAGGCTTCTTCGCCTGCTACATCTTGACCTCTCTTAGCCCTCGTCACAAGGGTCACACCTATATCGGGTACCCACTACTTTCTCATCTCTGATCTGTCCTGTTTTCTCCAATTCGATTCCATTTTTTTTTTCTGTTGGTTTGATGATCCTGTGCCTTCAAAAATGAGGATCGCATTCGGTTAAGAAGTTATCAATTTGTAATTCTCGGGATGATTATGCTTGTTTGGTCAAACTAATTGTGAAATCTGAAAAAGTCAGATTTGATGAATGCAAAGTATATTTGATTAGATTAAAGTCAGATTTGATGAATGCAAAGTATATTTCATTAGATTCATTGTCTTCTTCGTTAGATATAAAATCTGGCCTTTGTTTGAATTTAAATAACTATTCTGTTAGATCAAATGGCGAATTCGATGTTTTATTAGCTTCAGAATTACTGCTTTATCATGGCCTTTAACTGTTGAAGCTATAAAAAAAAAGACTGTTAAAGTTGGTTCCTTTAACGGATTGCATAATCTGGTTTTGTAGATTCACGGTTAACCCAAAGCGGAGAATAAGGCAGCACAATGGAGAGATTACGAGTGGAGCATATAGAACAAAGAAGAAACGTCCATGGGAAATGGTCCTCTGTATCTATGGTTTCCCCACCAACGTCTCTGCCCTTCAGGTCCTTTTGCTTTCCTTAACATCTTTCGTTACCCCCAAGCTTCAAACTTTAGATTAGTATTTACCAATTCTTGGCTAAAGCTCGTTGCTTTTGATTCCCATCTGGTTCTCAAGTTGTTGTGGGCTCTATTTACATTATCTCTTTGTAATAGGCTAATAGCTAAAAATGTTTTCTTTTTCTTTTGCTGTTAAAAAGTCATAATGTGTTGAGAAACTCGTTGCAGTTTGAGTGGGCTTGGCAGCACCCGAGAGAATCTCTTGCAGTGAGAGAAGCTGCTGCTGCTTTCAAATCCTTATCTGGACTTGCAAGCAAGATCAAACTTGCATATACAATGCTAAATCTTCCAGCTTGGAATAGGTAAAGAAGCTTATTGCTGTTTGTAATATTCCACATTTTACTTACCGGAGTGTCCACCGTGACTTTTATGTCTGTTTTGTGTCTTGGTGACCAGTTTAAACCTGACAGTCAACTATTTCTCATCAAAGTATGCACACCATGGCGGTCTTTCTTCTATTTTGCCTCCACAAATGAAAGTGCAAGTTTGTGCTATGGATGATCTTCCGTGTTTCACAAAAGGAGATAACAATTCTCAACCCGAAGGTAAAGAGAGTCCTGGTAGTAATGAAGAAGAGGATGATGATAGTAGCAACCAAAGCCAGCCTGAGAATCCAACTTCAATCTCATTGGATGACTTATATCCTGGTGAAAAAGAACTTCATGACCGGCATTTTGAGAAAACGAAAGAACCCGAAACTGTACTTAATGACAGATTAGCAAATTTCACTGGTTTTGGGTTATTAGATGAGAGTGATGAAGATGAAGTATCGCATAGTCCTGTAGGATCCATCGAAGCTATGGAGAAAGAACCCGAGGCTGTTGTGTTGCATGACAGATTAGCAACTTTCAATGGTTTTGGCGTAGAAGAGATTATTGAAGATGAAGTATCACATAACACTATAGGATCCGTTGAAACTGTGGTGAAAGATTGTTGGAGTAGAAGCAACTTCATTACATCAACCACTGAAGTTGAAGTGATAGATCTAATGACTCCGTCACCGAGCTGCAGAGTTCGATCGTCTATGAAGAGGCCCAGAGTTTCTGAGTTTATAGATTTGACAAGGTCTCCTAATTTCATAGAGTTGTTTTAAAAACCTGAGTAATAGGAGCTGTGGAGTTGGATGATTCCACAATTGCTACAACAAGTTCACTACTACTTAGGGTCCAAAAAGTCATACTCTTTTATTATGTAGATGAGTTCTCATTTTAATTTAGCCATTCAAGTTTATGTGTCAAATTTGGTTAATATAACAATATTCCGGTGTAAATTTTTTAGATACATCCAGATGCATAAATAGATTTACATTTCAGAAAGGAATAATCGTATTTGTGTTTCGAAGAGTGTGAAATTGATGAGATCCAGTGTGCCCACATGTTCTCGATCTTGACTTATATTTGTGTGAAGTCATTGCATGTTAAGACGTGGTTAGACTAGAAAAAAACGAAACAATAATTTTGTAATTACGGTCAATGATTTAAACTGTGATCTATGAACTGGTTAAAGCATTTAATTTGGGTTCTTAGACGAAAACATCCTTCACGTGCAGCCACATGTCCAATATATTCTCCAATTCTTTCTTCTTTTGTAACCCTTTTCTTATGTATGTTAGATTTTTTTTTTTTTATAGTTTGACACATTTCACATGAAGAAGCAAAAACACGTGAAGGTTTGACTAAAGGAAAAAACTATGGAAAAGGTTCGGTTTCTCCCGTTCCCATTATTATGAGTTTAATAAATACGTGGAAGCGCTGACTCACACGTCTGGGAATTGTTTACTACCGGTTCAGTTCGGTTCGGTTGATTGAATCCGTACGGTTCGTCCGAATTGAAGAAGCCTAGTGCTTGGCTTAATATTGAGTTGAGCTCGAGGACAAGGATCGATACAAGCGCCATATTAATTTGTATTTTCTTTCTTCAACCAACTTTCTTTAAGTTTATTAACAAACAACAATCTCTAAAGCTTATATGTACATATTTTATGTATTATTTTGATCGTTCCGTATTGGTCTTATTGGAACTGAAGTGGATTAAATATTTTATGGTCAGAATAGGGAAAAAACGTTTTTGTTGTACATAAAATTTAAATCACCAAAAATTCAATGGATATCTTTGAGTATTTGTTCCTACATATATACTATAAAATTATAAATAACTGGATTATAGTCCGTCTTAAAGACAAAATAATTTTTATATTTTAATGATATTTTTTTTAGACAATATATATTTATATATATATATATATAAATTTAAGATGTTTTAACAATATTATTTTTAGTATGTATATGTCATATATTTATTAAATTTTAATTTGTTTTAAGGACAGACGATAAATATTTGAGTTTCTTTTTATGCTTTTTAATTTGTATGAAAAATATATTTGTAAAAGTTAATTTGAAATATGTTGATAGTTTTATTTAGGTATAAAAATTATTTCACTAAGAAAATACATAATTAATATTTTTTATTAAAATTAAAAACTAAATTATCTTAAAAGAAGTAAAATCCAATGTTTGGAAACATGTTTAACTAATAGATTGTTTAAAAATATGTTTAGCAGATATATTGTTATTTTCCATAATTACTCTTAATAAAATTTTAATAAATTAAATTACATATGTTCATGGCATTTCATGTAATATAACACATGACTCAATGTTATTTTTTAATGATCCTGTTTTACTATAATAAATAAATAATCTCTTGCAAATCACGAGCTAACTTACTCAAAATTTGATAAATAACATCTCAAAGTACAAGAGTAAGACCATTACAGTTTTTTAAACGTCGATATGATATAAATCTATAATTTTTTATTTTTTATATTTAAATTAAAGAAAGACCAATAATTTAATTTACCCTAATGACTCTTCTTTTATTAAGAAGTTCTATATATTTCCTCCATTTCTCCTCTTCTTCTTCTTCTTCTTCTTCTTCTTCTTCACGTCTCCTCCTCCATTGATGTTCTTAAGAACAAGCTTATAACTAGCATGATTGAATGTCCAGAGACAGGTAAATATAGTCAACATATATATACCTTTTAAATCTTGCTAAACTTCGTTAATCGATAGTTCAATCTCTTGGTGTTGAACTGATTGGAAACAGCAGGGAAGGATCAGGCGAGTACTACGAGATCGTGAAGAAGGTAAAGAAAGATCCAACCTGCGAAAAGACCGCGGATTATGCCGTGATGGGAATCAGGAGACACGTGGCGGTGCCTCCCGGGACAACGTTGAACACCGTGACTCCATGCGCCGCTTGTAAGCTACTCCGTCGTCGTTGCGCGGAGGAGTGTCCTTTCTCGCCGTACTTCTCACCTCACGAACCCCACAAGTTCGCCGCCGTTCATAAAGTCTTCGGCGCCAGTAACGTCTCCAAGATGCTTCTGGTAATTACATATACACATATTTAAAACTATTGATCATTTAATCTCTTATTAAAGTTTTGTTATTACTTACTCTTCGGATCCATATCATATTTTTCTTTTTGGTTTAATCCATATCATATCTGATTAATGGGCATATAGTTGAACGGATCTACCACTTTTTTTTTTTGTTTGACTCTCTCCAAACTAGTATTTTTTTCAATTTTGATAAATTTCTTATAGTCCAGGTGGTTAATGAAATTGGCAGAAGTAGAAACTCGTTATCATCATATGCACATAATTATATGTAAGGGAATTAATTTCTTGCTAGTGTTCTGTACTCTTTTAACTCAAGCGTGCACATCACTAGATTTAAATTTGGGATGTGACATCACGCCAACATTAGTATAAGCCACTAAGTTACACATTTTGGTTGTTTTTAGTAGAAAACTATCGTTAACTTATTAACTATCAACTTGCCATTTTGCATAACTATAAGAAATATCATAGATTGGCAAATTCCTCTCTACCGGAACTAGTACACATTTGGGTTTCTAATATCAATTAGGTAGTTGCAAGTTGCAACCGTGTAACTTGTAATTTGTAAATAGAGCAAGTCAATGTTTTTTTGCTGTAGTATAATTGCATAAAGAGCTAACTATGATATGTAAAAATATCCATACAAATGGAATAAACGGTCTAACACATAAACTATTGCCATTTTGCATAGGAATAAAAGTCACTTGTTGTTATATAGATATATATATTAATTATTGACTAAATTGAGCAGGAAGTTGGAGAAAGTCAGAGAGGAGACGCAGCAAATAGTTTAGTCTACGAAGCAAACTTAAGACTGAGGGATCCAATCTACGGTTGCATGGGCGCAATCTCCGCTCTCCAACACCACATTCAATCTCTCCAGTCCGAACTTACCACCGTCCGTACAGAAATCCTCCGCCACAAATACCGAGAAGCCGCCACAATCAGTTCCCTTCAAAACAACAACAACAACAACAACTTCAACAATAATACAAGATCAGTGTCCGATCATGCTGCTCTGGCTGCGTCCATTTTGCTCCCACCATCACCGCCACCGCCTCCTCCGCCACGACCACCAAGGTTGTTGTCGTCTCAGCCGGCCCCACCTACGCCACCGGCTTCTTTGTCGTCTCCGTCGATGGTGATATCGTCTTCTTCATCTTCTAATTCATCTGCTACCAATCCTATGTATAATCCTCCTCCGTCTTCGGCGGCTGGATACAGTAATTCTCTGTCCAGTGATAATAATGTTCATTACTTCGATTAAAGCAATATTATGTTCTTAATTCTGCTTTCTTTAATTCTATTATTATACCCCTTATAAGCTACAAGTTTGAATGTTGATCCATGTTGAGGACAGGGCGTGAATGTTTTGTTTATTTTTTTCATGTAGATTAATAATTTTCATTATTTTTTACATTCAGTTTTGCTTTCATGCATGGTCCGTAATTTATTAATTTATCCATCAGGTGATCAAATAATATTCCATTTATTGCGTTTTGCTCATTTCAGTGTTTTGTTTTCTACAAATTACTAGTCAGTTCAGACTCACAGCCTACGTTTTTGCGTCGGTAGATATATAATCGACATATCAATGTACGGTGCAAGTTCTTTGAAAGTTACGAGAAACGAGTGTGATGCAACATGCAAGACATGTACACGACTATATTATAGATATTCATTTTAAATTTTGATGCAACTTCACCTTTCTTACTATTAGATTCTGTGTAATCCTAATTAAGGTGACGTGCAAAGCTCAATTTACTAATGTTCTAATATTCCTTTTCCAAACAATTTTCATTCATGAGAGAAATTCAACCCTCATGCACACGCTAAACCCTACACGTTTCTATGTTACGTTTTTGTTAAATAGTACGTAATATAAGCGGGGAAACTCCATGTTAATGAACTTTGGATTTATTATAAATGATATTTTGTTGTTTATATCAATGGGTAATCACAATTAAAATCACCACGAAAAACAAATTTGATTCTTCGGGTATACAAATATATATATATTTGTATCGATATTTAATAACCGAACAAGATATGTTCTGTAGTGATTTGTATTATTATCGTTGATAATACTCCCATTCAAATCTAATAAATTGCAATATATGTAGTTGACAAAAAAAATACTAATAACTAACACTTAATTCGCATTAATTAATTTATTATACTACATGTTATATATAGTCTAATGATAAATAGTTAAAAACCGTCACAATGAAGAAATTTATGGTCAGAACTTGAATTGGTGGAATTCGTGACAACTATATAGCTTCAATTATTTTTACCACCATATTTCAACAGATGCATGAGATTTGATATGATTATATGACTATATGAGTAAGGTTATTTTGGCGTAAATTTGGTATTAGTTTTATGTATCGTCTTATTAGATATCTTTCTCAACTACTACTATCTAAACTAGTACTAAAAAAAGATTGATTGAATGTTCTAATTTACATTTGAGAGAAGATGGGATTTGCTTTCACGCTAGATGTAAGGTAAGGTTTGCTTCTTTGATTCGTTTTCCTTTTGTTTATGTCCAAACCGTGTAACTAGCTTCAAAACATATAAGAGAACAAATATCAAATTACATCCTTGAAATAATATAAATCCACATCAAATCAGAAATGCAGGTGAAAAAAATCAGAAATATAGTCGTGGTAAATTGAAGAATTAATATATATACGAGATTTGATTAATTAAGATATGAGCTTATTAAATTACTATAGTATGTTAGATTTAACATTAAATGAAGGCGTTGACTAACATATAAATTTGGCAACGAGCATTCCCAGGTATTAAAATTAAACTAATCTATAAGTTTTAATGTGGTTTAGACTTTTATGATAAGGGGATTAATTGATCAATTAAATTAATGACAGCGTAGCAGAATCTATTTATATCCCTAACTGAGTTCCAGAGTAATCACATGACGCAATTACATTAACTAGTTATATAGTAGTAGTACTACTATTTGATGTCTTGATTGCACAGAGACCCACAAGCTTTTAATAATTACATTAATGTTTTTTTAATTTCGGGCATTACCCAAAAGCCACAGCTCATCTTTTGCCTGTTAACACACATAATGGCTTTGAATAGTTCTCTCCCCATTTTAAATCTTTAAAACGTATATTTCCTATAACAAGAGTATATAACTATAGTCTATAGATATATCAACACTAATATGAAATATATCTTCAATTTGCTAAAACAAAAATAAAAAAATGGAGTTCTTCCATAAAAACTCTACAATTGTGGAAGTTTCTTGGTTTAATGATTGATCAAGAAATTAATGCTTTTACACTATGTACAATTTGATTTTCAGAAATTACAATAACTTGCAGATATTAGATGTAAGTCTTATCATAATTTCTAGGGTGCTATTGCATATATAACGTTTTTTTAATCGTGATTCCATACGACAATAATAAAGGTGTTTATTTTTGACAAAAAGGGTGTTTATTATAGACTTTGCGCCCAAAAAGAAAATCTATCATATAGTACTTGTTTAGATACAACTAATTGTCGTAGATTTATGTGTTACAAAATAAATTATGTATCAATCATTCCTGAAAAATGTTGATCATACTAAAATGTTTTACATGTAGTAGTTAGAAAAAGTTCAGCAACTTCTTTTATATTTGAGTTCTGAATTCAGCATAGTCATATTGTGATTCTATTTTACAGTTCAAGAATACGATACATCAATGTATTGTATACAACCAAATAAAAATCTTTAAATACAACTTATTATATAATTGATAAATACAGCTTATCAATGGATTTTTTAATTTATCCATTGTCTTACACCATACTCGTGCGAAGAAATGCATTTTAATAAGAAATTTAGAGTCTGGTAAGTATAGAATAGGTAGCGTATGTCCAGTTCTCAAGGACCTAAAGCCATTTAATCATGCATGCTCCTTCACAGAGACCAATGTTCTCTTCATACCAAATTGACTTTTGGTTTGAGAGTCATTCAATAAAATAAAGTAAAAGGAAACATTTTCATCCGGTTCTAACTCAATAAACGTATCACTATCTAACTTTGTCGTTAAGAAAATTGCAGTATTTAGTCAAATTATTTGCTTACCTTTTTCATCCTAATGAATAGCTCTTCTTTTGTAAATTAAATATTTTCGCAATAAATTAGGTATTTTACATTACGAAAACACGACATACAATTTTATACATGATATGTATTATGATTGTGAAGATCTTTACAGGTTAATACGGTGTTAGATTCTTATAGGATCTAATTTTAGAAGGATGTTACTGACTGTTTGCCTTGGGAGAAGGTGGTAATGACGTGCCAACCACGCTAGCACAAGCATCCTTCGGCTATGTAATACTTGGAAAAACCTTTTAGGGCCAATTTCAACTCTTATTTTGGGCTCTATTAACCTAATTCTAGATGTTTGTAATATACATTTTGTGACGTTCTACCTTTCCCCTTTGAAACTTTCACTTATTGTATTCCTTTCAATATCTGCTTTTAGTACTCGTATCATTCTTCCGGACGACGAAATCTTTCACTTTATATGGTGCTCTTCTCTTTACCTCTGCTTTTTCTTTCTCTATCGCTTAGTTCGCTTTCTGATGATAAATATTCTGATTCAATGAGTTTTCGTTTCTTTGTTTACATCTCTGGTTAGGACTTTTTTTTTCATTATTTTTATTGTATAAAAAACCTTCAAAATTTCAGCTGGATTATTCGTTGGCATGGTTCTGATCTGTGTTTCACTTTGTTGTGTACTCTGTTTGAGTCTGTTTTAACTTTGAAAACTAAATCTTTCGTAGTTTTTGATAAACCTGCAGATTTTGTATCAGACAGACATGACATCTAGACCTATCGCAGTGACTAATGAAAGTTATCGATCGCAACCTTCCATTGAAGAACGAATGGCCGTTCTTGTTAAGCGAATGGGGGAGGTTAAGGGGTTGGTTCTTAAGAGCCCCGTTTACTGGGAATCTATAGAATTCTACGCACTTCCAGATGAATGTAAGCTACATTATCTAATACGAAAGACAAAAGCCTCCAATAGAGAGGAGCGTCAACCTAATTTTGAATATAATGGCTGGGGTTTTTTTGTTCATGCATGGTTCATTTTGTTGTGGAATATGTTTAATGTGGTATATGTTTCATGACGGTGAATCCCATTATGATTCTGGTTCTGTTTTTATGTGTCAGAGTTCTTGTGTGTTGTGCTTGAGTTTGATGGTGTGGAATAATATGTTTCATGTTCAGTGTTTATTCTGTGCTTCAGTTTGATGTTTTGTGGATATATGCTCAGTTTTTTTTTTACAACAAGATAAAATAATAATTTAAACTAATTCAAATAACAATATCAGTGGTACAAATCAAAATAAATATATGAAGATGGAAGAATGCGCAAACTCTGTGCTAACTTGTTTATCTTTATATTATTTGTATATGAAGTAAACAAGATATAAAACTTGTTAAAATACGCTTTATTTCTCTAGAACTCGTCAATATGAATTAAAAGGTTGGCCAGTCCTCTATGATCCATATCTTCATCAAATATATGAGCAATCTGTTGCAAAAGTGATATTCAGATTTGTAGAATAACAATATAATCCATGATCCAAATGAGAGTTCCAAACTTAGCATATAATGGTGAAAGGCTTGGACGGATATTTTAAGCCTCCATCAATATGCCATCCATACCATTCTGATTACAAACCCAATCGAGAACTTACCAATCTCTTTCCAAGAGCCATTTATATACACCATCCACATTCATGTTATATGATTCAACTCAAAGAGATGTTCTTGTTGAACAACCCTTTTTATCAGTAATCTAATCTCTTTTCATAAACGCCATTTTGTCTCCGCAATAGTAAGAATATCCAGGGGATTTTTTTTTTTTTTTTTTTAAAAAAAATTATCATTCTCATATTCCATATATACCATAAAATCCATGAAAAATAGATATTTGAAATATTTATAGTAAACTTCCAAAATAAGTAATCCAAATTAGAAAAAAAAAACCGATGTAAAAATCCTGGATTTGATGAGATCTTAGAAAAAGTCAACATTGAATTGCTGGAAGACATTAAAAAAACATGATTTATTGATTTCTCATCTTCTCTATATTGTGTATATAGTATATCACACTGTTCTACATGATCTCAAATTTTTGGTAATCAATATCCTTCCCAAAATAACTTGTCAAATGAAATATCTTATTTTTGTGACATTTAATTTTCTGTGAAAAAACCAAAACTGGTTTAACATCTGAATTATATTAAACATTAAAATTATCTGAATTCAGATATAATTTATTCAATATTATAATTCAATTTAATTATATATTTTCTATTTTTTTGTGACATGCCATCCATATATATCTGATTTTAATAACCAACTGACCGGTATATGCTGAATAATGATGGCATTCTAAAAAATAATTGTTACTTTCAACAATTACATATTTTAGTTTATGGGTCAATCAAATTAGTGATAGTAAATAAAGAATACATGTTATATTTGTAATTTGATGTTTTTGGGCCAGAGCCAAAAATCCATGATCATTTTATATTGAATAGACATTTGAGATTCCAGACTTTTTATTTTAACTTATATTTTATTATTTATTACTAAAATGACATATTTTTTATTATGGTGAAAAAGTTATTATTTAAAATATCTAAAAATCAACATAATTGTTATAATTTACAAATTTGTCATTTAACAAAAAAATGAACGATGACAATTTTACTTCCACATATATTCTCTTTTCCATATAAACTCAAATTTAACACCCATTTTATTTTTATACTATATAATAGTTTGGTAAAACACATTTAATTTTTATGAAACATATTTATTTTTTATTAAAAATACATAGTACAATATTATATATACAAACCATAAAACACACATGATTAGTTAAATATATAATTAAAAGAGTTTTGAATATTTTAAAATTATTTATTATGATTCATGTCTTAAAAATACAGATTTTTTGTGTGTGTCCAAATTAAATAAAACAAATTTTTATTTATATAGTTTCAAAAATGATGAATTTTGATATAAAAATAAAATATAAATTTATGTTGATAAAAAAATAATTGAGTTTAAAGATAATAATGAATAAAAAAACACAAAAGATATACAATAAACAACTTACAAGTTTCAATGAATAAAAAATAAAAAAATGAAAGAGATTCACCCGTCAGATAAACCAAAAAATAAATCTGCGACAACGTCAAAATCAATTCTATAAAACAGTTTTGCGATAACTATAACAAAACTGCGAGAAATAATTTTATGACAACATAAAAATAATTCTGTAAAACAATTATATGATTGCTACAAAAAACTGAAAAAATAATTTTGCGACAATATAAAAATAATTTTGCAAAATAATTCTGCGATAACTATAACATATAAGAAAATATTTCTGCCACAACATAAAATAATTCTACAAAACAATTATGCGATAACTACAACAAAACTGCGAAAAATAATTTTGCGACAACATAAAAATAATTCTGCAAAACAATTCTGCGATAACTACAAAAAAACTACGAAAAAATATTTCTGCGACAACTTGAGAATAAATCTGCGAAAACAATTATCTGATAACATAAAAATAATTATGCGAAATTTTTTTGCAACAATATGAATATGGTGGCAATATCGTAATAAATTTTTCCTTACAACGTCCCATAGAAATACGACTGAGTTTTAAAAAAAACAAAAAATAGTTTAATAATTAATAAAAAAATATGAATTATCTAGATAAATACAGTTAATATATAAGTAATCATAGTTATTCACCCTTTTTTAAACCAGAGATTGGTTTGTCTTCCATCCATATGCTCAATTTTGGTTAGGATTACTTTGATAAAACTAAGCACTGTTTTAAAACTATTTCCATCAGATTATATTGACCCATTTACAAAAACAAACGTGTTATTTGGAACGCGAGAATGCGTGACGTTTCCTTGATACATAAACGGCGCGTAGTGCAAGAAGGTCAGGAGTATTTCGATAACAAGGAATAGTCGGAAATTAGTAATTTATCACCAAACCAATTAAACCGGAGGAGGGAATGAACATGCCGAAATCGATGTCGCCAGCGCGTGGGCGCATGCTACCGTTTTCGGAAAAGGATAGAACCGAAGAAGAGTCTGGAACACTGGAATCGAGTCTCCTGCAGCTGATAGATGAAAACCGTCGATCGTCGTTACAGCTCCGGGAAAAGACCGGTACGTAAAATTCCTCGGCTTATTCTGATAACAATCGAGAATCGAAAAAAGTTGAGATTTTTCAAACAAATGGAAAAACAAATGAAAAACAGAGAGATCGAGGAAGGAGGCGATCAGACAAGCGGCGAGAACGGCGGATCTGCTTGTGAAGGCGGTGAACGGAGGAGTGGAGGAGTGTTTCGTTAACGAGAAACGGATTGAGGCGGAGATAAGATCTCTGGCGGTAACGGTAGCGAGATTCGGCAAACAAACGGATCAGTGGCTTGCCGCCACTCACGCCGTTAATAGCGCCGTCAAGGTTTCTCATCTCTTTTGACTTTTTTTTTTTATTTCAAAAGAACAGTATCGTGTTTCGTCTTGTTTGGATTTTTTTTTTTGTTGTTGTTTGTTCATAGTGAGTGGATATGTGTTTTATTGATTTTGATAGGAAATAGGAGATTTTGAGAATTGGATGAAGACGATGGAGTTTGATTGCAAGAAAATCACTGTTGCAATTCGCAACATTCACCAAGATCACTAAGAGCAACATTTTTTTTATTATGAGTATCATCTTCTCTTGAACTGGTTCTCTCTCAAACGCACAGAGATCATCTTTAAATGGTTTCATAGTTAATCTCTCCTCAATGCTTCCATGACTCATGGGTTAACGTTTAACATAATCTCCTTACATACATAATGGATAATAACTATGAACTATGCAAGTATAGATATAGACAACTATGGAACTAAGATATATACAACTCAAAGTGTATTGTTTGAATGGGTTTTAGTAGCAGAACAAAAAGAAGAAATATACTCTTAGTGTGTTTACTTGAAATTATAATTGTATTGGACCAACACATTATGATGATCTTATACGGTGTTAGATTTCTCTAGACTCTAATTTGAGAAGGATTTTACTGACTGTTTGCCTCGGGAGAAGGTGGTAATGCCATGCCAAACACGCTAACACAAGCATCCTCTTTGGCTTTGTAATACTTGAAAAACTTTTTCACAATCTATTCATGGTTTTAACTTGGCCTTAGAACTCTTCCTCTTCAGTCTTTGTGAAACAAAATGCTTAAGTGGGAGATTTTTTTTTTACATTTTGTATTTTTCTCTTCTTACTCTTGGTATTGTAATGTTTTGGAATAAGATACTATGTCTTCTTTTTGTGAGGAAGTCTGTTCTCATTGCTATAATCTATATAAAAAGAAAATATCTAATGCAGACTCTAATGATGTTATTTACTACACAAATCAAGATGGGTTAAGAAAGCAAGGTCCACAAATCACAGATCTGGATAGTGTGGTTTTAGCTGGTTCATCTTCAATTAAATGAGAATGTAAATCCATATAACTTAGATTTGGTTTCGGTTAAAGGAGTTATCCATGGTGACCTATTAAACACTTACATGTCCCATCAGTGTTGTAGAAAAATATGTGGTTTGACCATTGTTCTTACTTATCTTACCTAAATGAATAGTTGTATACAATAAATATGTTGTTTGATGTCATTATCATTAAGTCACGTACCTTTTGTAGTTGGGACTAAAAACTTGTTTTATTTTATTTTTTGTCAGCAACAGTTTGTTTAATAAGCAAAAGGAAATCAGATTCGACAAAAAAATCAAAGCCTATAATATTATTATTTGATTAAATAGATGTTACCATGAACTTAATAATATTCAAAAAAGTAATTAATAATATAGCTGAAGAAATGAAAATAAAAAGTAGTCTTTTCAAAATATAAATCTTAATTTAAACACAATACAAGGTCTATTCAATTCAAATAGTTAGCGGATGACCTCATAATACACGTGTAATGTGTTTTCCCTGATCTGATTAAGCTTTTGAGAACATGTTTGCACTCCACCACAAATTAAACATTGTGTTTGTTTAACTGGTTCATCTCCATTTGGTTAATGTACACCAATTGTGCATAGCAATCTCGGTTTTTGTCAAATCTTTAGGAAAAAACATGTATTTTTCATGGATCATTAATTTCTTGATGAATTTTTCCTTTACCATCACTTTTTCCTTTACCTTTGATATTATCATATGCCCCTCTAAAATTTATCTTCCGATTGTTATTCTTCTCTCTAAACAAAGCTTTTGGTTTAAATGATGGAAAATTTCTTGATGAGTAGTTATGTAATTGCGTGAAAATATGAAATATAATATATATTTGGTGTTAACTTAAATCTTTATTAAAAGTATAGATGAATACTTACTAGGAAGATAAATATATATTACAAGAAGTACATCTAAAATCTTAAATAAAAGATTATGTAGAATTAGGATCACTGGTCGTACAAAAGATAACTAATGTGATTTCCTAAACATGTGATCACTAAACTTAGAAAATTGATTGATTCTAAGTTGCTGATTCCTAAATATATGCAATTTGCTTTGATTGTAATAAAATAATATTATAATATTTATTAAAATTTTCACAGAAAAAAACAAAGTAACAAACAACAAGTGTAATAAAATCGAAATAGCAAGATTGTAATATAATACATAATCCACTATCTATCCAAACAAAATTTACTAAACCAACTCACAAGTCTGTGGACACATGTATACTACTAAAACATAAAACATTTTACATCTAATATTACTAGTATTGATGATTTTGTTAGAAATTCATTAAAAATAATTATGAAAATTAACATTATTTCTATTAAACATATTTCCGAACACTATAGTAAATAAACATGTTTCCAAAAATATATGATGGATCATATATTCTTAAACATTTTTAATTTTAATTTAATACAATTATTGACAAATAAATAAATAATAAAAATATAGATACTTATATAAATATTAAAAAAACTAAACTCAAAATTTCTTTGAAGCTGCAGCTAATGCGTAAGCGACAGTCAATAGACTCTAGACCGCAATATTTGTGAATGTTAAATGATCTCTGTATCTTCCCGAGACTATCACAGAAGACATTATGGTCTAAGCTAGACACTAAGCTCTTGTTTTCTACTACTTGTCATCCTGAGACTGATGGTCAGACTGAAGTAGTTAACCAAACTTTAGGAACTCTTTTGCGTGCTTTTGTGGGGAAGAATTTAAGAACTTGGGAGGATTGTTTGCCGCATTTAGAGTTTGCTTATAATCATGCTCAGCATTCTGCTTCTAAGTTTTCTCCTTTCCAAATTATTTATGGGTTTAATCCCATCTCTCCTTTGGATTTGATCTCTTTGCCTTTGAGTGAAAGACATAACACAGATGGAAAGCAGAAGGCTGAATTGGTCCAACAAATCCATAAAGAAGCCAGGCGGAACATAGAAGCAAGGACTAAGCAGTATGTCAAAACCGCCAACAAAAACCAAAAATAAGTCATCTTTAAGGCCGGTAACCAAGTCTGGGTTCACCTTAGGAAAGAGCGGTTTCTCGAAGAAAGAAAATCCAAGCTGATGCCCAGAATGGACGGCCCCTTCACAGTCATTAAGCGGATTAACAACAACGCTTATGAACTTGATCTTCAAGGTAAGTATAACATAAGCTCTAGTTTTAATGTTTCTGATCTTGTTCTTTTTTATGCATATCAAGCGGATTTGAGGGCAAATTCTTTTCAAGTGAGAGGGGATGATATGATCCTGCCTAAGGACACCACGGATG
Organism: Streptanthus diversifolius; assembly: GCA_039880935.1. Taxonomy (NCBI): domain Eukaryota; kingdom Viridiplantae; phylum Streptophyta; class Magnoliopsida; order Brassicales; family Brassicaceae; genus Streptanthus; species Streptanthus diversifolius. Next base: position 16,907,126 of record JAXGFM010000022.1, on the reverse strand, counting down.
ACCCGTGGTCAGAAGAACAAATTCCCGGCCTGGAAGAGGTTCTCCCTGTGAACGACTTCAACACCCGGCCTAAAGAGACTCAAGACCTGCCAGACGTCCCAAGCATCGTCCAGACTGACGCTCTACCCCTTGATCCAAAGGAAGGACTGAAGGCACCTGAAACTACTTGGACAATACCAATCGGACCAATGACCAGAGGCCGCGTCAAGAAGCTCAAGGAGTCTATGGAGGAATCGCTCAAGGCCATCAACTTAGACCATAAGGTCTTCCAAAAATAACTAAGGAACTTAAAGTCTTCCGAAACTTCTGTTGGTTTATTTTCTTCCACATCCCTTGAAAATTTGAGCTCACGCTCGTTGTGCAAGGCTTATCCCCCTTAATCCCTTGTTGTGCTGGTTTTGGGTTTGAGATCTCCACCGAGACCACATCAGAATTCGTCAAAATATAAATCCCAAACCCGAAATCGAACTGAAAATATTAATGTTCTGATCGGTAAAATGCTAAGGCAAAAGGAGTCCAGCACACTCTGGATCATTTACGTGACAAGCCACATTTCTAGTTGTTATGTCTCTCAAGTATATTATTTTGTTTTTCTTTTCTTTTCAAAGCCATACAGTCTCCAATACATCAGGAACAATATAAAGCAATGTTTATGTATTCTCTCTTGTTTGCAAAATGTGGCTCACTTGTTCATTGATTGATTAGTTCCAACTTCCAAAATATGGCACCAACATATCGTTTTTCATTGGATACATTGATCAGAATTGTAAAACTTTGATTCATTTATTTCATTTTATTTTCTTTGATGCAGGTAGTGACTAAATTTGGATCAACTAAATGTGAAAATGGAGGTTGCTATGCACAAAACTGTGGGATTTGAGACAGTAACTTTGTTATTCTTCACAAGATTGGTTGGCTAGAATTAGTCGAGTCGATAAAAAGAATAAGCTTTTTTTTCTTCTGTTCCACATCTGATAAACGATACTCTTCTAATACATCTCCTGAGAATAATTCTCAGGCGTACAAGACAGCTGCACGAGCCAGACGAGATGGATAAGCTGTTTGCAAATCATTTTAGAAGAGTGTTTCTATGTTTTGCAGCTCCATTGCTTTGGCGTTCTGATGAACTGTGAGAATAACATATATTTATCAGTGTCTCACATCACTGTTCAAGATATTGGGGAGTGGTGAAAGGTGTGGAAGAATTGTTGGCTGGGACGAAATGATGTTTAAGATGGTCACAGACTGACACAATGAGGCTTTATTTTTTCTCCTAAAAAAGAAGAAAAAGAGACGACGAAGATGTTTTGGGGTAAAGTTGAGTGGAGTAATCATGTTTTGACTGCTGAGAACTTACACGTGAAGAAACCTCTAGCTGTTATGATTTGATGCATGAATTCTTTGTCCAGCTTTTATGTTTTTTCTTTTCTCAATTTTCCTGGTTTCGTTTATGGAATTTAAGACACTGTTCAAACCAAAATGAAGTAAAACAGAGTGTTAACATGTTGATGCAAAAGGAGTTCATTTACTGATTTACATGTGTTGCTACTTGTTATGTCTCCAGTATACTCTGGTTTTCATCATCGCGAGATCTGTTGAAATTGGAAGACACTTAGATGATCAAAACTTGTTTGATACATAGAATTCAAAGTACAAATGCTCCCTAAATAGAAGCTTGGTACATGTTTAACTAACTGAAAAACAAAAAACTCTCAACGTAAACAAAGACCAAATCATCTCAGCTTCACGTGTTCTGTTTCCGACTTTGGCGCCATCTAACTCTGGAACTTCACCCATAAGAGACTTATTCTTCTAACTCCACGTCACATAGTCGTTACACTCTGCACATCACATAGCCGTTACACTCTGCTTTGATCCCCTGTTCTTCGGTGAATGCTGACTCTACAGACCCTGCAACACCCCGACAACAATTCTTTCCCCAAGCTTAATTGTCTTTGCCATTTGAGCTTGTCTCCGCCTCTTGAACTCCAAGCAAACTTTTCAGCTGTTTAAAAACTTCTAATCTTAAAGGTTTTGTAAACACATCTGCAACTTGATCTTGTGTTCCGCAATATACCAAGTTCACTTCTTCCTCTTTCACAAGATCCCAGAGAAAATGAAACCTCACATTAATATGCTTTGTTTGTCCGTGAAACACATGATTTCTTGAGAGCTTTATTGAGGTACTGTTGTCACAATAGATAGTTAAGCACTTCAACTTTTCCTGCTCAATGAAACCGATTAAGTTCTTCAACCACATACCTTGAGTTGCACATACAGATGCTGCAACATATTCAGCTTCTGTTGATGAGTGTAATTATCGGTTGTTTCTTGGAACACCACACAATAGCTGCACCACTCATGAGAAAGGCATAGCTTGATGTGCTTTTCCCACTATCCACATCTCCTGCATAATCTAAATCTGTATAAGCTTCAAGTCCGCCTTCCCCGCCTTCCTTGTACATTATACCCATTTTATATGTTCCTTTAACATATCTGAATACTCGTTTGACTGCAAGAAAGTGTGATTCCTTTGGTTGCGCCATGAATCTGCTTAGAAAACACACTGCAAACATGATATTGGGTCTGGTGGCTGTAAGATACATCAGACTCCCTATTATTGCTTATACAGCGACTCATCAGCGAGCTCTCCTTCCATTTCTTTTGACAACTTATTCCCTGGAACAATAGGATTGTTAACATGATTGCATTCTTCCATACCAAATCTTACGAGTATCTGCAGAGCATACTTCTTCTGACATAAGAAGATGCCCCTTTCGCTTTGATCCACTTCTACTCCCAGAAAAAATCTCATTCGCCCCATATCGGACATTTTGAATTCTTGAAAGCTTCACACATGTCTTGATCGCTTCCTATGAAGAGTAAGTAATCCACATAGACACTTACAATTAGCAATCTTCCTCATTTTTCAGTCTTTAAGAATAGAGTATGCTCATAATCACATTTGATGAAACTCTAATTTTCAAAGTATTCCTCCAATCGTTTGTACCACGCTTTAGGGGCTTGTTTAAGCCCATATAGAGCTTTGTTCAATTTGTACACCTTGTGTTCATCTCTTTTCTTCTTGTACCCTTCAAGCTGATCAACAAAGACAGTATCCTCTAGAGTACCATGTAGAAGTGCAATTTTAACATCCAGCTGATGAATGCTCTATTTACGTTTGACTGCCTCTGCAACTAGAAGTCTTATCGTGTCCCACCTAACCACAAGTGCAAAGATTTCATCATAGTCGACACCATGTATTTGAGAGTATCCTTTGGCCACGAGTCTTGCCTTTAACTTGCTTACTTCTCCCTTTTTGTTGAACTTGGTTTTAAACACCCATTTGATGCCTATTCTTTGGCATTCTCCGGAAGCTCCACAAGATCCCAAGTCCTGTTCTTTTCTATGGAATCAAGTTCGACTTCCATGGCTTTCCTCCATCCTTCTTCCTTTGCTGCCTCCCAATATGTGAGTGGATCTTCAAGCGCATCACTCAGAAGCAGACATTGTAGTCCTTCTGCTTCGTCTACTTCTTCTCCACTTACATAATCTTGGAGATATCTTGGTGGAACTCTTCTTCTTGCTCCTACCACCACTTCTCTCTGCTGTGTTTCTTCTTCATTTGTTGCTTCAAGATGTTCTACATCAATAAGTTCATCATTTTGTTCTTCTGAGATCTCTGCTACTGTTTCTTCCTCAATAACCAGATCTTTGCTTCCTTCCTCTTCTGGTTTCTGTTCCCATTCCCACTTCAAATCTTCATCAAAAACAGCATCTCGCGTAATGACGATTTGTTTCTTGACCGGATCATACAACTTATAAGCCTTTGTACCCTCACTCAAACCTAAAAATACACACTTCTGTCCTCGATCATCCAACTTCAATCTTTTCTGACTCGGCACATGTGCAAAGCTGATACAGCCGAAAACTTTAAGATGCTCAACACTCGGCTTCTCTCCACTCCATCTCTCTTGCGGTGTCATCTCCTTTACGGCTGAAGTGGGACATCTGTTGACGATATAATTAGTCCAATGTACTGCTTCTCCCCAGAAGTGTTTTGGCATATCTTTCTCCAGGAGCAAACACCTTACAACATTCATCAATGTTCTATTCTTGCGCTCTGCAACACCATTTTGTTGCGGAGTGAAAGCAGAAGTCACTTGTCTTCTGATCCCATGGAGTATGCAGAATTGATTGAACTCTTTAGAGGTGAACTCACCACCACGATCACTTCTTAGACTCTTGATCTTCAAGCTCGTCTCATTCTCAACCATCGTTTTGAACTTCTTGAAGTGACTGAATGTCTCATCTTTAGTGGCAAGTAGATACACCCAAGTTTTCCTGCTGAAGTTGTCTATAAACGTTAGTACATATCTCTTCCCTCCTGAGGTATGTGGTGAGATCGGACCACACAGGTCAGTGTGCAGAAGCTGCAATCTTTCTGTGGCTCTCCATTTGGCTGTCTTTGGAAAGGATTCGCGATGTTGCTTTCCTTTCACACATATTTGACAAAGCCTTTCGTCCTTCTCGATTTCAGGAAGTCCTTCCACCATTCTTCTTTTCGATAGAATTTGAAGACTCTGATAACTGAGATGACCAAACCGCTTGTGCCACAACTCAGAATCTCCTGCTATGGCTTGTAGACAATTATAGAGTGGTTGCTCGGCTTGTAATGCAAACATACGGTTCACCGTCGTTGAGGTTTGCATGATTAAACCCCATTCATCATGGTAAATCTTACAGCTCCCATCCTTGATTAGTATTGCCAGTCTTCTCTCCTGCAATTGATCAAGACTGAGCAAGTTGGTTCGGAGCTCTGGAACTTAGTAGACATTAGGAATTATGTGACTTCTCTTGTGAAGAAGCAGTTTGATACTCCCTTGTCCTGTGACTCTCATTTTAGTATTATTCTCAAGCTTTACCATATGCATCTGCCTTTCATCTAAATCCGTGAACCAATTTTTATCACATGTGATGTGATTGGAACACCCTGAATCCAAAAACCATACACAATTTTTGGCTAGACCTTGTTCTTCTACAATCGTCATTAGTAAGAGTTCTTCCCTTTCTTCCATTTCTGCGAAATTTGTTATACTGTCCCAAGTAGGACACTCTGATTGTTAGTGTCCTAACTTGTGACACTTAAAACATTCCACCATCGATTTGTTGCTCCTACCTCGACCACGACCTCCTCGGTATCCTCCTATTGTAGGGGCTCTTGCTCTGTTTTCATACGATACCTTCAAAACTTGTTATTCTTCAACATCGCCTCTCATACGTTGTTCTTGAACCAAAAGGCTACTCTGCAGTTCGTCAAGTGTGATCGTGTTCAGATTATTGGACTCTTCAATAGAACAGACCACATAATTGAATTTTGTGGTCAAGGATCTCAAAATCTTCTCAGAGATGGTGTTCTCTTGAAGGAATTTTCCATTTGTTCGCATCTTCTTTACAATGGATAAGGTTCTTGCAAAGAAACCGTTAATAATTTCCCCTTCCCGCATTTGAAACATTTCATATTCCTTTCTCAGAGCTTGCAGCTGCGCTCTCTTCACCTTGGAAGATCCTTCGAATTTTTGCTTCATGATGTCCCATGTCTGCTTGCTGGTGTCGGTGTTGAGTATTGTGTTGAGAACTTCTCTATCTATTGCTTGATAGAGAAAGTTCTTGAGCTTCCGATCCTTTAGTATCTGATCGTCGAGCTTCCTCTGTTCTTCGACGGTTAACGCACTTCCTTCTCGTTTGCAGATACCTTTTTCAATTAACTCCCAATATTCTTTAAAGCAAATGAAATTTTCCATTAATCTAGCCCAATGATCATAATGACCTTCAAACTTGGGAATTGCAGGAGCAACAAAACCTTTCATGTTGGAGTTGTCGCTCATTTCAAACACGTTCTCTCTCTCTCTTGATTCGAAATCTCTTTTTTTATCTTTGTTTGTGAACCTGACTCTGATACCAATTGTTGAAATTGGAAGACACTTAGATGATCAAAACTTGTTCGATACATAGAATTCAAAGTACAAATGCTCCTTAAATAGAAGATTATTACATGTTTAACTAACTGAAAAACGAAAAACTCTCAACGTAAACAAAAACCAAATCATCTCAGCTTCACGTGTTCTGTTTCCGATTTTGCCGTCACCTAACTCCGAAACTTAACCCATAAGCGAGACTTATTCTTCTAACTCCATGTCACATAGTCGTTACACTCTGCACGTTACATAGCCGTTACACTCTGCTTTGATCCCTTGTTCTTCGGTGAATGCTGATTCTGCAGACCCTGCAACAGCCCTGCAACAAGATCATAGCCTGAATGTCTTCTACACTAATGAGACACCTGGTTTGATATCTAACTTTTAGAAAGCCCTAAACACTTTGCATATACTCTAAAGAGTGGTCTTTCATTTATTCTTTTTCAAATCGATACTCACTCAGTCACAGACCTTGCTAGCAATTGACAATTACACATGACAGTTTCTCTGACGTTGTGATGTTTTACACTATTTATTTTAAACTGCGCGTTGTTTAACTCTTTAAAACGGCGCGCATTTGAAAGAAGAAAATCGCCGGAGCCTTTAAGCTTCTTTTATCTGCGCTCCGGTTCCTTAGAAAGAGGCCAGCTTCTGTTTTTTTTTCTTTTCAATATGGCAGCAGCAGTCTCGTTTCTACGATATTCAATTCCTTCGCGGGTCTTCTTGTATCCGACCCGACTCATTCGGGTCACACCGACTTTCGCACGATTCTCTTCCTCCGCCGCACTCCCGCCGTCTACTTCTTCCCTCTCATCGTCTTCTTCAAATAACTCCGACCACTTTCTCGCCGATAAATGGGAATCATACCGGAAGAAGAAGGTCGTCATTCGGATTGGGTACGTGGGTACCGATTACAGAGGTTTGCAGATTCAAAGAGACGACCCTGCTCTCAGAAGTAAGTTTTGTACTTTTCTCTTTATCTCCGTTTTTAAAAGTTTGGATTTTTTCTAAGTTAGCAAAATAAAGTTGCAAGTTTTAACTCTCTGACAGTGAACCTCAGCTTAAATCCTAAACCTTTAAGTCCTCTACTAGTTCCTGCAAGATACAATATGTATGATTAAGGGGACTATTAAGCTCAAGTAATTTTGGAATGTAGCTATTGAGGGTGAATTGGAGGTTGCTATTTACAAGGCTGGTGGGATTCTAGATAGTAACTTTGGTGATCTTCATAAGATTGGTTGGGCTAGAAGTAGCCGAACCGATAAAGGAGTAAGCTTTTTCTCTGTTTCGTTTCACTCTTTGATGACCATCTTCTAATGGATAGATTCACTATGTATGTCTTTGACTTGTCTTAGGTTCATTCTCTGGCAACGACGATATCGCTGAAAATGGAGATACCTGAGACTGCGTGGAAGGATGATCCTCACGGTACTCTTCTTGCTAAGTGCATTAGCAAACATCTTCCTGAGAACATCAGAGTTTTCAGCGTTTTACCATCACAAAGGTGAGTGTGAACTTTTATTTTTGTCCTGAGCTTTGGTGCATTATGATTCTGATGTTTGAGAAGTCGGGAAAATATTTTGACGTGAAAAGATTTGCATCTTCACAGGAGGTTCGATCCTCGAAGGGAGTGTACACTTCGGATGTATTCTTACCTCCTTCCTGTTGATCTTATTGGGGTCAAGAATAGCTCTACTTCTGATGAGATTAACCATCACCTTTCAGATTTTAACGAAATTTTAACACAGTTTGAGGTGAGAGCTCGCATCGTTTCTTTAGTTTCAGAGACTTTCAAGCAATGCTTGTTACGGTTTTTGCTTCACTGGAACTGTTTTTTTTTTCTTGTAGGGTGACTATCCTTTCCATAACTACACACAGCGGTCAAAGTACAGAAGGAAAGCCCAACAAAAGATAACCCAAAGAAACGGACGCCCTCCAAAGAAACCAAAATCATTCGAAGCATCAGAATCAGAGTTTACAGAGGAAAACCGAGAAGAAAATGAAGAAGAAGTTGAGGAAGAAGAAGAAGAAGCAGATTGTGAATTGAAAGAACACGTTCCTGATACAGATAATTCTCAGGCGTACATTCGTGCTAGATGGCTACACGAGCCAGATGAAACAGATAAGCTGAGTGCAGCTCATTTCAGAAAAGTGTTTCGATGTCGTTGTGGAAAGCTAGAGAATTCACTTGGATCCGGTTTTGTCGAGATCTCCATATGGGGAGAATCATTCATGTTACATCAGGTAATATAAAAAACCGCTCTTTCTGAAAAAACTTGTAATTGGTTATAGTAGCTTAACTGAAACAGTAGTTTTTTAAAATGTTTGGAAGTTTAGATTCGGAAGATGATTGGAACAGCAGTGGCAGTGAAAAGAGAGCTGCTTCCTAGAGACATCATTAGACTATCTCTGAACAAGTTCACAAGAATCGTTTTGCCTCTTGCTCCATCTGAAGTACTGATCCTAAGAGGAAACAGCTTTGAAGTGCCTAAATCGCCAGGAAAGTTCCGGAGGCCGGAGATAAAATCAATGGGCGAATCAGAAAAAGTGGAGAAAGAAGTGGAGGAGTTTTACAGAGGGGTGATGGTCCCACAGGTGAGTAGATTTTTGGATTCAGAGGAAGCTCCATGGAAAGAGTGGCTTGAGCATTTGGAGAGGAACGATGGCTTGATTGATGAGCAATTGGCAGAAGTAAGAAGAGGTTGGGAAGAGTGGAAAGCAAAGCCGCGGATTATGACGAGGAAGACAGAACATGTTAACGAGTTGGATTCTGTTTCAGTAGCTGCTCAGTAAGCTCTGCATTAGCCACATCTATATTTATGCAACTTTGACAAAATATGGTGTTGATTATTGGTTAAGTTCACATTGAATCTGAGAAAATCTTAAATTTTTTAATGCACTTCACATTGTTTTGATTCACGTTAAGGTCTCACTGATTCAGCCCAACGTTAAAATATTATTTTCATACTTTTTGAGGATGACAACACTTTTAGAACTAGGCACTAGACGATGGTTATTAGCTTTTCACCTCGAATTGCGTAATGTTCGCTGCGGTATAGTCGCTTCTATTCTCACTTCAATACATACTGATCTGAGTTGGTACAAATGACAAAAGAAGCCAATTGAGTTAAAGCTTGGTTTTCACTTTTCAGAGTTATGTTGAACTTTACTTAAATATTAAGAAGAATGGGTGACGAGTTAAAACTACCTCCATATCTTAAGCTCTAATTAACTTGAGAGCACCATTAAACTTAATTAATTAAAGTTTATAATTTTTTATATATTAAAAAAAATTATTTCGTATCTTTTGTAACAAAATTTGGCTTCGTAACTTTTATGTGGCTTTGATGTAGAAAATCAAGGTTGTGTATATAAATAAAGTAAGGAACACAGTACGTACCACAAAATAGATCTTAAATACTTAAGCCCATGCCTATTTTGGAATTTTTTTGGGGTTGTCCTAAAGATGGGAGATAGAGACTTATTTCTATGGCTTCATATTTGACGTCACTCTTGCGTCATATTAATTTTGTTTGTGTAATAAAATATCAAAATCACAATAAAGTAGGGAAACAAGCAATGAGTAGATGTTGGGGATTACATTATATGCACATGAAGACGTGTGACCTATTCACTGAATCTTTCTTGCAAGCTTTGCTTTGTCATGTTTCTCTCAATCACACTCTTCGTTTTGAGACTAACCCTTTGACGATGCAGCAGTAAATCTTCATTATAAATTGTCGTCGTCAAGATCATTAAAGTCGTATTTTCTGGAAAATTTATTGAGTTTTCATACGAAAAGTTGGGGAATATTCTTTCAAAAGTATTTTCTTTCCAAAATCTTAAAAAAACAAGTTTTACCTTTTACTTTTGGTTTTAGAAAATCTTCAACTGTTTTTAAATACAATGTGGTTCGCTCAGTCAATCCAGTTTAACTACAAGGCTGAGAAAACTAGAGTAGGATCAACTTTTTAGTAATAAATTGATTCTTTTACGTTTATTATATATTATTTTTAGTTTTTTTTCAGTTTTCTTATCTTAAAAATGTATAATTTTAACATGTTCCCTTGAAATGATATGTTGTTATCCAACTGAACCATTATTAGATCGACAGCATTAACATTGGGTCGGTTGGACTTGGATAGCATGTTAAGTCTCATAGACTTTTAACTTAATATAATTTGATACAAAATTATATGACAAAGTAGTCCAACCATAACCAATACGATCCAGATATGTAATCCTTTGATTTAGAAAGTCAACCTAGTTTCACTACATGATTACGTATCCAAAAAGTAATAGTGGAAAATTTTGTATTGTAGGATATTTATATGAGACTAACAATCAAATATAAGAAATATTCAATAATAATTCGGGATAAAGAACATACATTGGTCTCCATATAGGGCCAAAGATGTGTGCCTTGGTCATTCGCAAAAAAAAAATTACATTTTTAAAATTGATTAATTACGTATATTGTAGTGACTTAAGCCTTAAGCCACCCTCGAATCTGAGCATCCACGGAGTTGCCTAGGTAATTGTAAGCAGCTTCCAAAGGATGATTTGAGTCCCAAAACAAGTGATCCTAATGATTCGGACAAGTCTTTGAAAGGACATTGCACATGAAGCTCGTTTCTAAGTACTCTGTTCCGCAACATCCTTTCTTCGTCTCCTTGAACCCTATTTTCATTTTTAGAACCATAAAGTAAGTTGCATATAAATTAATAAGAGGAGATTTCATGACTTGCGCAAAAAGGAACAATTGATATATACCATATTTGCCAGGGTTTTAGATCATGTCCAACACAGGGTCATAGACGTTAGCGTAAAGGCACTTGCTTCCTGGTAGAGACGCTTCAATCTTAGTAAGTTTGTTTTTCTTGAAATTGGAAAATAAATAGATATAAAGGAACAGGAGATTTAAATCTTGGAGTCTAACTTAAGATAGAAAGAACTAGTCTGGTCAAAAAAACAGAAGAACTGAAAATAAAATGGTAAAAAAGTAAAATAAATTTGTTGGTCGAGGGCAAATTAAAAATGGAAATACACTTACCAACAGAAATATTCGAGCCCATGATATACCAATAAATTATTTAGTGCAATAAAAGATTTTCATATAATGTTAGAAATATGTTTATATAATACCTACTAGAAGATGGTCCATGTAAGTGGTCATGTTAAAGACCGTATGCAATTTGGCTCATTCTCTAAAGTTTTCTCTCGAGGTTAGACTAAACTTGACCAACATTGTAAGAACTAACATATTCTAATTAAAATATACTAGATTATGTTCAAAATTATGATTCTCAAATTGGCCGGGGAGTGACCAACTGACCACGTACGGTTTCATTTATTGTAAGTTGTTCCGTGGGGTTAACCATTGATTATGACAACAAAATTAAAAGAATGAGATATTTTTCTATATATCTCCAAGTTATTTACACCAGGTTTAATTATTGAAAGTTAAACATATCTTGATTTTGTTAAAAAAATATGTACTGGATCTGTGGAAAACTACATAAAATTAAATAAATGGATATATATCGTGTTACCATTATCTTAAAATCTTAAACCAATTCAAATTTGTAATTAAGTATTACTTTTTGTTTTGGACAACTAGACAGTTATATATATGGATCTTTATCACCCGAGAAATTCTTCAAATTCTTCAAAATGAATTGAACCGTTAATTGTTTACTCACCGAACTTAATTTTTAATAAACCTAAACATTAGTTTTACTGACTTGATAAATATGAAAGCATTTTTAATAAAAGCATCATATATTTGCTTAGTAAAAGATGATATGTGACCTCACTATTTTTTTTCATCTACCATATACACATTCTCGAACTTGAATTAGAAATTTACAGTTATAGCACGACGATAATAGTAGTACAAATCACCAACAATTTTTTTAAAAAATACAAAGCACCAACCTAAACGCCACAATTAAAACTAGTACCATTTTATTAACACATTAAAAATTAATTATCCCGTAAAAAAAGTCAATCACTTTGATAACAGTGAACAAAAAAGCTTTAGGGGGGGGGGGCAAAACTTTTTTTTTTTTTTTTGTAAATTGCTTTAGGGCATATATGTAGGTATGAAGCTCAAATCTTAAATTCTGCTTAAAACATGCATGATATTTTGATTAGGACTATGCAAAATATCTAAATCCAAAAATTTGAACTGAACTAGAACTGAAAAGTAATATCGAATCAAATCTAAAACCAATAAAGTATTCGAACGGATCCTAAATTATTTATATTCAAAGAACCAAATCCAAACAAAAATTGAATGGATATCCAAAATATCCACACTACAATTATATTTACAATTATAATAATTAAGGTTTATAATAATTTAAATATCCATATTTATAATTATAAATCCTAAGTTATCAGCTATTTTAAAATTAAAATAACCAAACACTAAAAACTGAAATATTTAAAGATTTTGAATTATAAATTAAGATTGCACAGAAAGTTTAAAAAAAATCAAATAACTGAATTTATAACTGAATCTAAACCAAATCTAACAGTCATTCAATACAAAATGAAATTTAAAACATGTTACGAAAACTGATATAAACCGAATTAAATCCAAACCAAACTAAAGAAATATTCGGATGTGATCTTAACTTCTCACTTTGAAAACTCAAATATCGACCATATATTGGTTTTAGGTAGCCTTTTTGTGGTTAAATACGTTCACGTCTTTTCTCTCTCACAAAATGTTTAAACTAACGTCAAATAAAAATGTATGGACATCATAGTGTAATACAAATAATTTGATTTAGGTATGAATATATTGATAAGTGTTGGGGTCCCATTAAAACATTGTTCACATCAGAATTAATCACTTAAATAACAGCCGCATGATCAAGATTCGTGGACCCACGTTCGAACCAACGGATCATCAACTAAGCACCCACAGTATATTATGATTGGGTATATTAATGGGACTCACCCGAAATTTCGTTAAGTCATACTTTATTTCGCACTTAATTCAAACAAAGTCGTATTAAATTCTTCAGCATTCATAAATGATCTTACACTAATCTAGAAAAACAAAATTTGAATCTGCTATCATACTACAACTTATATGAAGAAAAAAAAATACTTCCATCTTTACATCCTTCTGTATATCTCAAACTATTTTTACTGCTCGTCTAACTATACAAATTTTTACTTTCTCACCATCGGTTTAACACAAAACGCATAACTATACAACAAAAAAATTTCGTTTGGTACCAAAATACTTTGGTCCTTTGATGAAGTGAATGCTTGCGTGAATAACCGATGAAAAACGCTGCGTTTTCTCCTTCAAAATTTGTTGTTGTTCTACGACTTCTGCGAGTAGAACTTGCGGTTGCGTAGATATAAAACGGCGGCGAGAACGGCGGCAATAGAACAGAGCATTCCCCAAAAGATCAAAGTGGTTTGAAAGCAATACATCCCAAAACACTTTCCATCAAAACGTCCGTCAAAGGCAGCTCCATCGCGGTAACCTTTAGCGGCAAATAAACCGAAAGCGAAAGAACCAATCGGAATGCTTCCGACAACAATGTTGTGGTTAACTCCAAAGTGCTTTGTCCCAAAAAGCTCTGCAGTCATTGTAACAGAGAGAGAAGTCAAAGCACCGGAGAAGACACCGATCATCGCTGTGCTAATGTAGAGAGCGATGTCGGAGTCGATGAGGAGGAGTAGAAACGAAGCAACCATTGCTACCAATGAAACCGCCATAGAAACCGGGCTTGATGGCATGTATTTGTTCCTGTAGTGAATATAAAATAATAGAGTTAGAATCATTTCCGAGTAATTAGGGGGAATAATTATAAAAATGGTGAATCTATTTTTCGAAGGTTGTTCGATGAATTAGACCAAACACGTAGATGCAAGGAATGCAACATATGTTATAATTGTACGTGCTAGGTCAACGTAGTTGTATTATTAAAGGAATAATTGATTAGTGTATAAGTTAGTATTTCCCTAATAAAAAGAATTAAAGGGTAAAAGGTAAAAAGTAAAAAGTGATTTTTACCTAGAGAGGAAGTAGTCGAGTAACGAAGGAAGCAAGCGGCCGAAAAACCCGAACGACGACGAGAGAGCGACCAAGGAAGTGGTCGCGGCACAGCCACGAGACTCAGCGATTTGACCAAGATTGTTCATAAACACTATCCCCACCGTTGGACCGAACAAATAAATTCCGAAATAAATCCAAAAATCTAGTTTCTTCCATACTTTTGTCCACTCGACCTCTTCTATAACTCCAACTATCGCTTTCTCATCAAACTCTTCTTCTTCTTTCTTTTGATCTTCTTCAATAGGAGCTTCCAAGTCGTGTACCTTTTGTTGACTTCTTCTAGAAGACATACACTCTTCGAGTCTAACTCCAATTGGAATAGCCAGAGGAGCAAGAAGAAACAAAACAATGCCAACGAGTACTAAAACAGCAGGAGCCGGGAGAAGACTCGTAGCCACAGCGTAAATTCCCGTGGCTATAGTCACAGCGAACAAAACGATAAACCCCACGTTAACATCCCGAGATGATAACGACGTCGCTTTCGCTTCTCTCATCAACATAGGAGCCGTCACGAGACAGCCGACCAAAGGAACGAGAGAGTTGAGCAAAAGATAACCTGAAGCGGCTTCGCGTTGAGACGAGTAAAAGAAAGTGTGGACCATGTCAGTGTAGATTTTCCCGCTCAAACCTTGATAACTTGCCGTGATCCCTACCGCGACTTGACGATTCATCGGAAAGCTGTTGATCGCGACGATGTAACAAGCGGTGTTGATCCAGCAGATACTGTTTCCGGCCAAGAAACTCAGTCCCCAGATCTGATAAAACGATAACGTGAACATCTTTTTGACGATGCTGAGATACTGGAGACCATAGCCAGCGAAGCCTAAAGAACCTCCGGCGAGAAGGACGAGGGGGAGAGGAAGATGAACGGCGGCGATTCCGGAAATAAAGCCTAGGACTTTTCCAGCGTCGGAGGCGAAAGAGAGGTAGTTGAGTTTAAACTGAGAGATAGAGAGAAACTCTTTGAGCTGCGAAGAGTAAGCAGGGAAACTCAAGTTGGTGCCGTTGATAGATTGAAGCCACAGAAGAGCGACGAGGCTAAACCACCGTAGAACGTTTGGAGACATGTTTCTTGAGAGAGTGCTTTATAAGTCGGCTGACAAATAGAAATTGTGAATATTGAGAAGATCACTCGTTCAGGAGATTTGTATTAAAAACTGATGAGGGATCAGGGATTTGTTGTCAATTATATACTTCGTATAGGATATAGTGTTGTGGTATTGAGAAGGAAGGTGTGGTGAGTTTAGTAATTAAGAAAAAGGAAAGAGGAAATTGGAGTTTAACAAATGTTTAAATTAATGTTGATATTGCCTTTTTTAAACGTTATCTTTCAGTTTTTTTCTAGCGTTTATATACTTTTCTTATGTATCCAACAATGTGTTGGACCATGTATATTGATATAAAGTAAAGCGGAATATGTAAGGAGACAGAGAGACTTAATTACCCACGACTTCATTTTCGATGTAAAAACATCTCTATTAAGAGAGTTCTTAAGAAGTTCTTAGAAAAGTTTCTTAAATATCTTATTTAAGAACTTTAAGTTGAGTTCTTAACATTTTAATAAACTCACCCATTTAAATATTAATATATAGTTATACATACATTTTAAGAAACTTTGCTAAGAACTCCCTGATGGAGATGCCACTAGAACGAAGCAGAACTTCACTAGAACGAAGCAGAACAAGATCTTAATAATTTCACTAGAACGAAGCAGAACTTTACTAGAACGAAGCAGAACAAGATCTTAATAATTTGGGGTTATTCACTAGAACGAAGAAGAACAAGATCTTAATAATTTGGGGTTATTCACTAGAACGAAGAAGAACAAGATCTTAATAATTTGGGGTTGATGACCTATTTCCACACGAAGTATGTCGTATACAACCAGACATACACAAACTTAAGGCCGATTTTTGAACCCACACACACAAAGTTCCAATCTGAAACCTCCAACATACCAAATTTTTAAACATATTTCCCCACCGAACGGAAGTTTGAAACTTGAGAGAGAATAATCGATTCAAATATTTGGTTTAAACAAAACCAGATCTACCGTAACCAATGACAAAATATATTAAACTAACATTTGACCAATAAACCAAAATTATAACCCAAATACATGTTTGTTACTGATGAGTACAATAATCAAACCCATTTTCCCACTACAGCACTAATCTCTCTCTTCTCTCGCTCTCTCCCTAATGTCTCTACAATACTAAACTCGTCGGGCTCACTCGGATGAGCTGATGGTGTCATCGCCAGATTTGATGGAGGAGGGGAAGAAACCATCACAGGAGGTGAAGGAGAAAAAGCAACGGTGGGAGGAGGTGAGAAGACGATGTGTGGTGACGATGGTAAAGATGAAGATGATGGAGGTGATGAAACAACCGGTGGTGGTGGTGACAATGTTACAGGTGGCGGTGATTGAGGCGGAGAAGGAGGTGGTGTGACCAAAGGTGGAGCTGATGGAGTAGTAGGCGGAGACGATGATGGAGGAGATGCGGTGGTTTAAGCAAAAATAAACGAGAACTAATTATTAATTCTGCCATAGAATTCCTTATTCAAGTTCTGATACCCATTTGTCAAAAAACTTGAACATATTCCGACAATAATAATTAGGAAATAATCAGTTCCCTCCCAATGCATTAACCAAATTCGATTACAAACAAAAACTTTTGAACAGTTTACAAAAAGAAAGAACAAACTTGTAGACTGAGGTTTCAACCCAGATAAAGCTTGATGCTACAGCTGCAAAAATCATTAAAAAGAAATTATCAGATGCACATACATATAGAATCAAAGACATAACTATGTAAATCAATCTGAAACATTTTTAATCAAAATTTCAACTTTTGTATTTGAGTTTTTAGGGTTATTAGGAAAAATAAGGATTTGAGTTTTTTTTGTGTAATCAAGTATTTTTTAATAAGATTTGGTTTATGAATTTCAGGTTTGCACCGATTATTTAAGAAAACCGCTATAAATCGGGGTTGTGTGTAAATATGTTTTCGGTATATTGGAGGTTTAAAATTAGAATTTTTGTGCGTGTGAGTTTAAAAAGTGGCCTTAAATTTATGTGAATTTGATCGTATATGCCATATTTTATGTGAAAATGGGTCGTCTGCCCCAATAATCTGAAAATCAAAAGGAATAGAATATTGGAACTTACGATGTTTGATAATATCCCGTTAACCTAAGCTTGCTTTATCGGTTCCCCTTTTATACGATGAAAAGGTTTACAATAAGCGAAATAACCCGTATCAATCTAATCAATTAACTAAACCACATAACTGGTCAAATAACCAAGTGATTAAACCTTCTGATTCCAATAACTCCTTAGCCAATCTCTTTTATATCACTATACAACAATAGACAAAGTCTTGCAACCAAGTAAACGTGTTTTCATCCAATTACTTTGAGAACAATAAATTAACAATATATATATATATATATATATATATATATATATATATCTTTGTAGGGAATAAATATGACGCTATAAATTAAACGCTAAATTTCCTCATTTATTTGTACTTTATACAATGATAGGTTTTATTCAACTACTATTTTATTAAAGTCTAACCAATTAATTAGTACGGCCGCACAATGATTCAAATTCCAAATATTTAATAAATTTCACAATAGGTATTGGCATATAATGTATACAATAAAAGTATAATAATGTTCACAACTAAATTATAAATTGTGATTGATACTTTCATTCTCTTACACATTTTATGATAAAAAGAAGAAATGTTAAATAATGCCCTTGTTTCTCGGAAACACGCACCATGGCAAAGGTTTAGGATCGAAACCGAAGCACCCGTCATTGACCTACTTTCTTGACCTATGATTTCTAACTGAGAATCTATATAATATTAAGATACTTCTCATTGCAAAAAGAAACGAATAAAATAGAAAGAAATTACGAGGAAGAATGTTAAAAGACAGCAATCGAAAGAAGTAGTTGCTCTTTGTTCCTCATCAACTTGGCTTATGTTCCAATCCAACTGTTTTCGTTCGTCGTCAACTCGGCTTATGTTCCAATCCAACTGTTTGTTCGTCATCAGATAATTTCCAATAATTCCATACCGACACCAACTCCAGTGGTACTCCAGTTGCCAACTCGGCTTATCTTCCAGTTCAACTTTTTTTGTTTTTTTGTTTTGAAGCATTAACACATTTAATATCGCCAAACTAAACACTTGAAACATTCAAATCGAGATTCTTTTTAAATTGGTCAGGAGACTCTCTTTTTTTTTTGTGTGTTACATCTCTATATTTATATATTTACACACAAATTTGTAACAAATTCAACAATATTCTCTCCATCTCTTTCCATATATACACCAAAGAAAAAAAGAAAAGAAAATATGACTTGTAATTTTTGTTTTTTTATTAAAAGTGTGTTGGCCTAATGATACGGGCGAGTTGTTTCTCTTTTTTTTTTCGTGCTTTGGATTCAAATATCTATTAGTATAGAGTATTATTCTTTAATTTGGAACTGTCAAAAATTAACTTCAGATGCTGAGAGAGATTATAGATGAAAAGCCCAAAACTTCTATGTTTTTTTTTATTTTTTAAATTGATCCTATAAATTGCGAAAATAGAAAAGATGGGGATGCAACTCCACTAGTTTAGAAAAGAACTATTTATACTAAAAGCATATAATTCCATATAGGCCTTGTTGAGTGCTGACTTGACTCCATTGATCGTGCCACACTCCCAGTGTATTTCGTTTACATTCTCATCAGATATCGAAGGCAAACATCAAAATTGCATAATTCATACTGAAATAAGGAAAAAGGCGACGGATGCTTCCCACATAATACACTATCAACGTAAGTACGTAACCATGTTATTTTCTACTTCTTAATCACTTTTAAAATGATATACATTTTATTCTTAAAAATCTTAACTAATATATACTTGTTTCAGAATGATTGATGTTCTAAAAAAAAGTTTGTTTTAAAAAATTGATGTTATAGATTATCGATGCATATTTTCATTAAATATTACATATTTAGTTTTTCTTAATAATAAAACTTGATTAGCATCATTAAATAAAAATTAAATAGTTATTTTAACAAAGCTTTTAGGATTGACTTTAATAAACCCCTTTAACTATTTAATCCCACACTCAATCCTCCTAAACTTTCAAGTTCATTACTAAACTCTCTAATCTTAAATTATTAAAACCTAAAAAACTAAATTTAATACTCTAAAAACAAAAATTAAAACATAAACTCAAACTTAAATTTTATAGATTTTATTTTATAGTTTTTGGATTTTAACTTTGATTTTTTTTAAGTTTCGACTTTGGTTTTTTGGATTTTTAACTGATCGGATTTGAATTGGATTATAAGTGAATGCTAACTACTTAATTTTTTAAAAATATTTAAATCAACTTAATAGCAATTAACTAGTTAATTTCAAAAAATTATTAAAATCTACTGAAAACCAAAATTAAAACCCAAAAACTAAAATTAAAACCTAAAATAATTTTACAAAATCATCAAAATTTAATTAGTATCAATTAATTCATTAGAATTAAATAAATTATTTTACCAATAATCTGACATAAATCCAACCCGCTACAAACAAAAAAAAATTAAAAAATCAAAAATCAAAATTAAAACCTAAAATTTTTTTAAATAAAAACCACAAAATTTAGGTTTTAAGTTCATTTTAATTTAGGATTTTTACGTTTTATTTCAGTTTTCTGGTTTTATAGCCGATTAGATTTGAATCGGATAAGATTTGGATTAGATTATGGATTAAATTGATTTGTTAAATGATAATTAGTTAATTGCTATTAAGTAGATTTTAATGATTTTGTGGAATTAGTTAGAAATCAAATAGTATAGGTGGTTTAGAGATGAATAGTTTAAAATTATATGGTTTAGTAATGAGATTGAATATGAGATTAAATAGTTAAAGGAGTTTATTAAAGTTAACCTTATTATAATCTGTGAGAATTTCATAACATCAAAACCGAAAGAATATCATTCAAAATATTTGATTGTAAAACATCGCATCTTCAAAAATAGAAAATCATTTCACATTCAAAAATCAAAAACCAAAAGTCGAAAAACCAAAGTTCAAAATTCAAAAACCCAAAGATCATTTTAAAAACCACAAACATTCATTGCTAAGTCTTCCCCGTATGATTCATTAGTTTTATGGGCCCATTCAGCCCAATATCTTAATCTTTTTTAGTTCGTGTAATAACCCAGTCGGATTAATAAATTCCGGTTTTCTATTGGGTCCGCAGTTTAACCGAATATTTCGAAATCGGTTAACTAAATTGTAGGGTTTTGGTCTGTTTCTGTTCTGTGCAGAGTCTTTTTCGATTTCTCTCTTCTTGAAGTCCTTCGTCTCAGGCGATCAGAACCCTGACTCTGGAAATTCCCGGCGACGTGAACTCCACTCGAACTCCGGTAACTCAGCGGACCTCGATTCCAAGGTATGCGATTTTTCTCTCGCTCCTTTTTTTTTCCCTTTTTCTCTCTTCTCTCTGTTCAATCGATAGATGATTCTTTAGTTCTGAATCAATAACGCTGGTTATTATTGTATCCTATTCAAATACTCACAGATGTCCATAGTTAAAGGTTCGGTTTTG
Organism: Streptanthus diversifolius; assembly: GCA_039880935.1. Classification (NCBI taxonomy): domain Eukaryota; kingdom Viridiplantae; phylum Streptophyta; class Magnoliopsida; order Brassicales; family Brassicaceae; genus Streptanthus; species Streptanthus diversifolius. The sequence goes on along the minus strand of JAXGFM010000022.1, from coordinate 16,886,440 downwards.
AAAATCTTATCCAAGAGAGAGAGTGAGTGAGAGAGAGACTGCATGTTCAATGCTTGGACAAACCCAGAAATCTTAAGTGTCTTACAATGTGTGTAGTGAATGTGAATCAAAAGTTGTATTTTTTTAGTATATCACTTGAAAAAAAAGAAACATTTAAGTGTCTTCGTCCAAGAAATTCTATTAGTGACAAGCAGGTTTTTGTAGCCAGAAGCCATTGCTTTTATTTCAGAATTCAGAATAATGTTTGTTAGTGATTTTGATTATGAACTTGTGTTCTCTGAAACATGCAACAAAATAATAGCGCTATCCACGAAATTAACTAGAATTTGTGTTTGTCTTTGTTCTTGATTTGAAAAGCGAATGAACTTTGGTTGTGTTGTTGTTGTTTTTATGTTCTAGACCAAACCTCACAGTAGGCTGAAGAGTTCTCGAATCAGCGGTGGTTTCTCAATGGCTGGTGTGGGTGAAAGCTCTTCCACTCAGAAGGAACTAGGAGAGAAGCCTGTGATTGTTAGGGTAAAGCGTAAAGTAGGACAGTCTCCGCTTGATGCTTTCTGTAAGTTTCTTCTCTCTGCTCTCCATCTTCGGTAGAAGTTCTCTTGGATCTATGTCTATATTTATTGTGTGTAAGGAGGAAAAAATAAAATGGTAGTGGCATTTAGGGTTGGAGATAAACGAAAGACCATCTAAACGTCCGTTTCTGGACTTCTCAAAGCTATATATTTCCAAATCAGAAAAGAAAGGTAAGTTTATCATATCAGGCCTTTTGTGCTTGTATGATGATGATGTTTTGGAGTTGGTGAATCTTGATTGTTGTTCATGAGGATTATATGTTCTTCTGTGAAAGAGGATGTGAAACCCAAGAAGGTGCTAGTGCGGCATTTGGAGACAGTCACGGACTCTGAAACCACAGTCGATATCATCCACTCTTTCTTTGTGAGTGAACTTTTTTTTATATTCTGGTTAAAGTATAAACCTTGAATGTTGTTGTTTTATATGTTCTGATTGTTGTTATTATGTCTTCTGCAGGAGTCTGATCTTAGTGATCAGAGTTGTAGTAAAGGAAAGTTTGAGGATCGAAAAATTGCTTTCAAGAAAGACAACGTATGTTGTTTTAGTCCTGATTCCAGATTCTCTGTATCCTCACTGCTACTCGAATGATAGCTTAAGTTCCTTTTCTTTTTGGGTCTGCAGAGAAAGGAACAGCGCTTGACCAAAGCTTTACAACAGCAACAGGTATATTGGCTCTTGGTCATGAACGTTTCATACAGTTTCTCGGACATTAACATCTTAGGAGAAGATCTAAGTACCCATTTTAAGTAGCTAACTCGTGACTTGTGTAATCAATCTAATCAAAAGTTCCACTATTCTGTTAGACCGCTGCACAGAATGCTCGGTTTGAGCAAATATGGCGGAGTAGGAAAGGAAACAAGGAAGCCATCCATGATAAAGAACTTCATGAGAAGTGTAATTTCTATGACGTTATTCGTGTTGATGCTGAAGAAAAACCAAATAACTTACCAGAGTAAGTTGTCTAGTAAAATACATTTGTATTTGAAATCGCAAGAGTTAGAGAGATAGTTCAACTTTGGTTGAAGCAAACAGTAATTCAATGTGCATTTTCTCTCTTCCTTTAGGGTTACATCCTTGGAGGACCAGAAGCTGCTGGCTAGTTTCTTGCCTCTCCTTAGAGAATGTATACCAACAGCAGCTGAAGAGATTGAAAGTGATATCCATTCTGATCATACTGAAGAATACGTTTATGATTTCTATGCTGTAAACGAAGAGATGGATATCAGTGAAGACACTTCTAAGTACCAGTTTCCTCTGTGCGTATTTTTTTTACTGAACTCATTCACTTATTCGTCTTTTATCTCTTGTGTCACCTGCTAATTTCGGTTCTTGGGTTATTTTCTTTCAGTGTCACAGTCGAGGAAGAAGAAGACTTCTGCGATGGACCTGATGAATCAGACTACGACTCTGATGATTCAAATGGTACATTTTTACCAACTAACTCTTTTCATTTGATAGTACAGTGATCTCTTTCCTCCTGATATATTTCTATCGTTTGAAAAGAAGTATGATTGTTTATCTTTTGTATGACTCAGCTGAAGCTCATCCAAGGAACGATTACCCTGAAGAGATGTCTGAAGAGGAAGAAGAAGAAGAAGAAGAAGAAGAAGAGGGGGACGATGAAGAGGAAGATGAAGAAGAGAAGAGTGAAGCATCTGATGAATCAAAGGGCGAGGAGAATTCAGAAAGACATGTGAGAATGGTCCTTGATGAGGACGATGAGTTTTTCGATGGTTATGCAGAGGACGTGAATGTTTATGGGGATAGCGATGATGAGTTTGAGTACAGGTCTTACCGGTGAGTTTTGGTGTAAGAAATGAAGAGTCTTAAAAGACTTGTAGTGCACGGCTGCGAATTAAAAGATTATCGATCAACTGTTGAAACAAAACTAACCAAAATTTGGTTGGTAGATGTTTTATCTTTTACCTTCATATACGATGAAAATAAAAGTAGTGGGCCCAGAAATTGGTTGATCATTTTCAATGACAATTTGGCGTGTTGACAAAAAAGAAGCAAAAAAAAATCAATAAGGCGTTGAACGTAAGCAGCTTCCTCACTTTGGTCGTTGTCTTCTTGTAACTTCTGCTTCTGACCTGGGATTTGAATTAGATTATGTGAATGGCGGATTCAGAAACTACGTATCACCCTGACCCCGAGGATCTCCGGAGAATACCAGTCGATCTCTTCGCCTCCAAGAAGCTTCCCGGCATCTCCTCCGGAGATCTCGGGTTTGCTGATTCCTCCGATCATCTCGTCTTCATCCTCCTTGAAATCCCTCCTTGATTCCTCCGGAGTTCATCTCTTCTCCATATCACGTCTCCACGTAAGCACTATAAGCTCTTATCGTTACATGTTTCAAAACCCTTATTAGCTCATTGTAATTAGCTCTTCAAAAAATTTATGATTTGAGTCTCAAGTTGGGGTTTTTATCCAGTGAAAGCTAATTACATAAAAAGACCACTTTTAATTTTCATGTTACATTTCTTAGAATCGTGCATATATATATGTTTGACAGTGAGTTTTAGTTGTTTGATGTTTATAAAGAAAATTCTTTAGTCATGACTTGGGATATACATATGGACATAAGACTTCTGTGTATGTGTTTGGAATGTAGAATGGAACGTGGGATTTACATAAAGGAGATGTCGAAAAGCGTAAAGAGTTGGTTCTAACGGTGAAGGCGGACATCGAACAGATTCAGCAAAACAGAGTTAGATGTCTCTTTTGCAGGATATGTTGCTGGAGAATCGACGCAGCATCTTGTCATCAAAGGTTGCTCTTTTCAGAAATCTTGTACCATTTACAGTCAAGATTCCATTGTTGCGCAGGTAAAAAAAAAACATATATCTCTCTATTGATAAAATCTAGAGCTTTTGAGTAACTATGCGGCTTTGATTTCAGTACTTTTAACTAAGATAAGAACATGTTATACTGTTTGGATCATGCTTGTTGAATGGAATACGTGAGATGTAGTTATGGTAAAGCATTGAGCGTCACTTTCGTTCATATGAAGTCGGATTCATATGGTTTGAAGATGTTTGTTGGATTCTGTAAATTTTCATGAAAGATTTTGTGTCGCTTTGCTTGAAAGAGTCTGATCTATGTTCCTTTTAATTATGTGGCAGACGAGTTGAGGCAGATTTACGTAGGGAGAAGCAAGTTCCGGCTAACGATATCTCCGGGATCCATCGATCATTCTCTAGTAGTTGCTATGGTCGCCGTGTTTCTTCAAGGAAGAAAATGTAAAGGACAACGTGACAACAAAAAAAAGGCATTATTTTATTACAATGCCTTTTGATTCATTCGGCTCTCACGTTGAAAATGAATATACGAGGAGCTTACACTTTCTCAATTCTATTTTAGTCTCTCTTTTTTTTTTTTCATTTCAATCATACTTAAAATCCCGGTATCATCTAATAAATCTTATCCCTACACATGAGTATATTCATGATGTTTGACAATTTTTCACAAAATCTACAAGCTGAATTCGCGGCTCGTGTCAGAACCGGGTTTAAATAATTTTGTATTACTGAACTTTAAGTATAAATAAATCCATAGATTAACGAAGAACACAATTTTTTTTAAAAAAATCTCAGTACTGTGATATTGTTGTTTGTTCAACTTGAAAGTTCAGTATTTATAAAGATACAAATGTTTAAATATATAAACAAAACACAAAAAAAAATATAATTGGTAGTACCAACTCCAGTGGCATATTTCGATTTCTGGTCGGATATAATCCGGTCAGACCGGTTCAAGTTTAATTACAATTGTGGGAATCGAACAATCAATGAGATGGTGTCGTTTTGAGGTCTTGAATTGAAAATATAGCCAATTTTTAGCCCTCTTCTTCTTCTCCCCTCAAATAAAATTAGGGCTCTCTCTAAATTTTCTCAGTCTCTCGGTCTCGCCATCGTCTTCGCGGAGCTCAGTCGAAAGATGATAACCGCAGATATACCACCGAATCAGTCAATCTACATCAAAAACCTCAATGAAAGGATCAAGAAAGAAGGTAAATTTCTCTTCTCTCTATCCGATTTCGTCAAATAATTCCAAAACAAAAACTCGTAGATTTTGAAACCTCCATGAGCTGCCTGTACCAATAATATTCCCGTCAGATTCCTTAATCCAGCTTGCGATAGTCTAAACTCTTAGATTTTAGTTTGTTTTTAGCTGCTACACAGTGTTCGTTTTTAGCTTTCTAGGGTTTTAGAGTCGTATTGAATCTAGTGACGAGGTTATGAGGTATTCTCTGGATAATACTTTTAGGGGAGAGTAGTAGTGTTGGCTCAGAGCGGTATTAGTCTCATGCTTTTGGTCTTTGTTGTTAATCTAACATGGTTTTTCTTTTCCAGAATTGAAGAGATCTCTTTACTGTTTGTTCTCTCAGTTTGGGAGGATACTTGATGTTGTTGCTTTGAAGACTCCAAAGCTCAGGGGACAAGCTTGGGTTGCGTTTACTGAAGTCACTGCTGCTACTAATGCCGTTCGTCAGATGCAAAACTTCCCTTTCTATGATAAGCCAATGGTCAGTTTTCTTCAACCTTTTTATACAAATATTTTCTCTCTTGAGTATATCAATCTTCATAGTGATCTTCTGTGTGTTACATCGATTAATTTAACCCCTAAAGTATAAATTTTTGTGTCTTTTTGGTTCTTCTGAAGTTTCATTTGTTAGTTATATGTGTGTTTAGATTGTGTTTGTAGTATTTTCAGCTGTCAAAATCTTTGATCTGTTTCTTGTATATGCACTGTACAACTAAATATTGCCTCTTTCGGGTGTATGAACTAGTTAACTGCTTCCAGTCAGGTTGATATAATTTTGAATTTTTTTTTTATGAGTGCAGCGCATCCAATTCGCAAAAGAAAAGTCAGATTGTATTGCTAAAGAGGAAGGAACTTTCGTTCCCAAAGATAAGAAGAGGAAGCAACAAGAGAAAGGTAACTTTGTTTTTAACTTTCTGCTATTTGTCTTTGAGATGTTTGATTTCAGTGATAAACTTTAAAAAAACTTTCACTTGCATTATTGCATTCTTAAGTTTACAAACTACATTTGTTACTTTCAGCTGAAAGAAAGCGTGAAGAAACCCAGCGACCAAACACGGCTAATGGCCCAACTTCCCAGAACGGAGCACCTCCGGTAAGTGTCCCTTCTCTCACCTTCTTCAGTACGATCTTCAATAATAATCTTCTTCTGAATTCAGTTGTTGCATCCCTGAGCTTCCCCATAACTTGAATATATACACACATTGTTTTGTATTTGGGAATGATGATGATTTTTGTTATGTCTTTGCACCTTAAAAAGCCATCTTCGTTCAAGCCAAGCGGGCAAGAAGCGATGCCACCGAACAACATACTCTTCATTGAGAATCTTCCGCACGATACAACAACCAAGATGCTTGAGTTTCTCTTCCAGCAGTATCCGGGATTCAAAGAGATAAGAATGGTCGACGCAAGACCAGGGATTGCGTTTGCGGAATTCGATGACGATGTTAAATCTTCCATGGCTATGCATGGTCTTCAGGAATTCAAAATCAACCCCCAGTATCCAATGGTCATCTCTTTTGCTAAGAAATGAAGACATCAAAAGAAAAGGTTTTGTGTTTGTTTGTCTTTAAGTGATGTCAATGAGACTTGGTGTGTATAACCGACGGTTTAATGCTTTGGTTCAATTGACTCCAGTTTGGTTTAAAGTAACTGGTCTTAATCATTGCCGATGACGACAGAGACCCTTAACACGCGGTTTCACATTTGAAGATTTATTACATTTTCGCAGACGACCCAACAAAAAAAGAATATCTCATTGGCATCAGTCAACCATTTATATAAATAGTAAATTAAAAAAAAACAATGATATTTAGGACAAGCAGAAAAAGACAAACTGTAAAAGATAGAAAAACCTTGCTCGATACGCAACCGTCGTCGTCTTCATCTCTAAAAGATCATTTCATCGACATCTTTTATCCTCTTTTCATAAGATCATTCCTCTGAAAAAAATTTCTTTCGTTTTTTTTTTCTTTCTTTTTATAGCAAATCCTTTTTGTTCCTGTGAGCTTGAAAGTTGTCTCCTTTTATTAAGACCATGTCGTCTACTTCTTTCACCGACCTTCTTGCTTCCTCCGGCGTTGACTGCTACGAAGAAGACGAAGACTTTCGTGTTTCCGGGTCGGTTTCTCTTTATCAGAATGGTGGGTTTTACCCGGAGAGAACCGGGTCCGGTTTACCCAAGTTCAAGTCAGCGCAGCCTCCTCCTCTTCCGATTTCACAATCTTCTCATGGTTTCGCCTTCTCCGATTTACTTGACTCTCCTCTTCTTCTCAGCTCCTCTCATGTAAAGCTTCCATTTTTTCTCAAATCATCTTATCGCTTTTCATCTATTTATTGCAAAAATGGAAAGAAAAAAAATCAGTGTTTTAATACTTTTTTCTTCATTTGAAATCCCTGAAATTCGGTAAACTAGTTTTCGTTCAAATCGCAAAAACGACTTTCCTGTTTTGTTATTTAAGCTTGAAATAAATCAAATCTCATTACTTTCGATGATGTTCTGTATTGTTCGTTCTGTGACTTCTGTCTTCAAACTAACTCATCCGAAAATTTTCTCTGGCTTGTGTTGTGTTTAACTTGCAGAGTTTGATCTCCCCGACGACAGGAGCGTTTCCATACCAAGGCTACAACGGAACAAACAACCACTCTGATTTTCCCTGGCAGCTACAATCGCAATCGCAACCGTCAAACGCTTATTCTGTATGTGTTTCACTTTAGCGTTTCTAAGACATCTACACTTTCCTTGTACTTAATCAAAACTTGTTTTCTTTGGACAGGCTTTGCAAGAAACATATGGTGTTCAAGATCTTCCAAAGAAGCAGGATCCTGTTCCTCGTGAGTTTGCTGCACACAGTTTCGGATCAGATCGCCAGGTTAAGGTACCATCGTACATGGTGAGTAGGAACTCTAATGATGGTTATGGTTGGAGAAAATACGGTCAGAAACAAGTGAAGAAGAGCGAAAACCCGAGGAGTTATTTCAAGTGTACGTATCCCAATTGTGTTTCCAAGAAGATTGTTGAGACTGCTTCTGATGGACAGATCACTGAGATTATTTACAAAGGAGGTCATAACCATCCTAAACCTGAGTTCACCAAGAGACCATCAGGATCAACATCGATATTATCATCATCATCATTGGCTAATGCGAGAAGAATGTTTAATCCTTCTTCTGTTGTTAGTGAAGCACATGATCAGTCAGAGAATTCGTCAATTTCATTCGATTACAATGATCTTGAGCAGAAAAGCTTTGAATCGGAATATGGTGATATAGAAGAAGACGAGGAACAGCCTGAGATAAAGAGACTGTAAGTAGCTTTTTTCTTAATGAGTGGAAGCAAAAGGTTTTTAAGAAAGAAAGAAAATGACGTTTTTTGTGTAACAGGAAAAGAGAAGGTGAAGATGAAGGAATGTCTGTAGAAGTAAGCAGAGGAGTGAAAGAACCAAGAGTTGTGGTTCAAACATTAAGTGACATTGATGTTCTTATAGATGGCTTTAAATGGAGGAAGTATGGTCAAAAAGTTGTCAAGGGAAACACTAATCCAAGGTTACAAATATTTTAACTAATTTCTCAAAATTTTAAAGTTATTAATTATCATGTTCCTAATACTCTTTTGGTATAACAGGAGCTACTACAAGTGCACATACCAAGGTTGTGGAGTGAGGAAGCAAGTAGAAAGATCCGCACAAGACGAGAGAGCGGTTCTCACTACCTATGAAGGAAGACACAATCACGATGTCCCAACTGCGCTACGTCGCTCGTGAAAACAAAACATTCTTGGGACTTAGTCACTAATAATATCATTTTAGGATTTGGAAAAACCTCTTACTATGGCTTTCTTTTGTGCTCATTACTGTTTGTTTATTTGTTTGTAACACAGTCAGTACTTTGTGTTGTACAGAGTGGTGGTTACTAGGTTTTGTTTTCTTTTATCTTCTTGGCCTTGGAGATTAGAGAACCTCACTATTCATGTGTATGACTTTAAATACTTTGAGAGTCCATTTTAGTTTCTTGTATTTGGTCTTTTTCTTGATTTTTTTGTTTTTGTGTACATTTCACATTCAAGATTGATAAGATTGCATGCTATCTTCACATTGTGTATTGTTACACCCCCCCCCCCACACTTTAAAAACAGAGTCCTCTGTTTTCTTCCCCATCTCCTTAAAATTCACATTGCACTTTTATTCTAAATGCGTTCTCCATACATTTTCTCCTCGAAAATGAAAAAATAAATAACCTTCATAGTTTAACCCTAAGCCTAACGACAATGTATTTGTCGAAGTTAGGGAGAGAAGAGACCAACTCATTGGGGCGTAGTGCACGGTCCATTCATGATGGAGGAGGTTGTGTGCCAAAAGCAAAACATGTTGACCTCAAAAGGAATTTTTATGAACATCCCCCCTCTCAAATACACAATGTCTCTTCTCTTGCTTCAAATGTCAGTCATCATCATCATCTCTAGGCTTACCTTCCGCTTCCTTCAACCTTTAAAACAAGGAATCATCTCTTCTCAAGTCTTGGTATACCTTTCTGATATTACTTGCAGTGTCTTGTTTTCTCGATAAAACGTTTTGAAGCATTTTTGTGTATGTTATATATAAGCTGGTATTCTTCTACGACCGTCTTTCTTTGGACATAACATGACATACATGGACATGTTCCTTCCCGCTGGAGGCAACATCATTATACAAACGCTTTCAAACGTCGGTTTCGTTATCCATCTCTTCATTCTCGGACTTTAAATCGATGCGGGTATTATTAAAAAAGCCGGTTCTAAATCGATGCGGACTCAAAATCGGTAACCGGGATTTCGCGGTTCCTCGTGGTATACCTCTACGATCCATCGAAACGCTACAAAAGCAAAAGCAAACGATGTAAATTATTCTTTATGATTTCAATTTCTGAAATCTATCCCAAAACCGTATAGACCATTTAAAATCCACAGAACTTTTATATTGATGATGAAAACCTTTAATCTAAAACAATGGAGAATAGAAAACTTACGATTATCCATTGCTCTTGAATTGTTGTGTGAAATCCTTTGAAGATCACTTGTTGATCTTCTCCTCTACACCTTTTCTCTTCACAATTCCTTTGATGGAGAGGAATTTCTCTTCTTGGTTTTCTTATTGTTCTCTCTTTACTTTCTAAGAGTTTAGTCTTAATCTATTCAACAACCACAACCTCACTCCCTCTTATGTCCTTTTATATATGTTGAATGGACATGATGTGAAAGGTTGTGTCTTTTAACTTTTCTTTATTTATTAAGACATCCTTATACTCTTATTTTATTTCATATACACACACATAATTAAAACCATATTATATGTGTATATACATATCTTTATGAGAACAAATATAATGTTTATGGTTAGAGGAGAGGGTTTCAACGTACCCAATCTAATACTCTTTTATCGAGACCGATCCATCACGGTTTCGTTTATAATGTATTAGATATCATAGACTTTACAAAGAACTTGAATTTTAATAATTGGACCGTTAATACATCGGCCACTTTATAGAAAATATTCTTACATTTTCCCACTTGGCCGTTGTGTTAACTTATTTGTCCAATACCTTTTCATGCGCATCTTTTCATCAAGTTCAATAAATTGTAAGTACCATAAATCCAGAGCTAGCCGAGTCATGGCGGTTGCCCAACATTTAATGCGATGGGGTCCCTTCCAAGCACCACACACAAACTCTAGCTTTACTACTTCTTTTCTATTGAGATTTCACTTAAATTCTCAAAATCATTTATGTTGAGATAAACCATAATTCTCAGCTTTAGATGTTATCTTAAAAAAAAAAACTTTACATGCATAACCATTATGATAACATACTTTAATTGCAGAAAAACACAAACTTTAATGACATCATATTTGAGTAACAACTTTACATGAGCTTAATCTATCATAGCAAGGTCTTATCTATTATGCCCATTTTCTCTACATGGCCAATAAATATACCGGGCGGTAATCCTTTCGTCAAAGGATCTGCCAACATCATGTCCGTTTTTATATGCTCAAAAGTTACTTTGCGTTTCTGCACTTCTTCCTTTACAGACAAGTATTTAATTTCCATGTGCTTAGCACCTTTCGAATACTTGTCATTCTTTGAGAAGAAGACTGCTGCGGAATTATCACAGTAAATTCTCAGCGGCTTGGCTATACTGTCAACAATTCCAAGCCCTGAGATAAAGTTCCGCAGCCACAATGCGTGAACTGTGGCTTCAAAGCATGCCACGAATTCGGCCTCCATGGTGGAAGTAGCAATGACAGACTGCTTTCCACACTTCCATGAGACTGCTCCTCCAGCTAATAGGAACAGATAGCCAAACGTCGATTTTCTACTATCGACGCATCCAGCATAGTCTGAATCTGAGTATCCGACAACCTCTATACTGTCAGATCTCCTATATGTAAGCATGTACTCTTTGGTGCCTTGCAAGTACCTGAGAACTTTCTTTGCAGCTTTCCAGTGATCCATTCCGGGATTACTTTGATATCGACCCAACATACCAACAACAAAACTGATATCTGGTCGAGTACATGTTTGAACATAGTTCAAACTCCCAACCACTGAAGCATAAGGAATTCTTTCCATTTCTTTACGTTCCAATTCATTTTTCGGACATTGCATTTTACTGAACTTATCCCCTTTCTGAATTGGAGCCTTTCCAATGGAACACTTATCCATCCCATATCTCTTTAGAACTTTATTTATGTATCCTTTCTGAGACAAACTTAATAGTCCTCGTGATCTATCACGGATTATTTCTATTCCGATCACATAAGATGCCTCACCCATATCCTTCATTTCGAAGTTACTAGAGAGATATTTCTTTACATCACTTAACATTCCCATGTCATTCGCAGCTATCAATATATCGTCAACATATAATACAAGAATGGCAAACTTGCTCCCACTAACCTTCATGTAGATACATCGATCAACGATGATCTCTACGAAACCATATGACAAAATAGTATCATTGAACTTTAAATACCATTGTCTGGAAGCTTGTTTCAACCCATATATTGACTTTCTCAGCCTACACACGAGATTTTCTTTTCCTGTGGCCACAAAACCTTCAGGTTGGTCCATATAAACTTCTTCCTCAAGCTCTCCATTCAGAAAGGCGGTTTTAACATCCATTTGGTGAAGTTCTAAATCATAATGAGCTACCAATCCCATGACAATTCTTAAAGAATCCTTCTTCGAAACTGGAGAGAAGGTTTCTGTATAGTCAATGCCGTCTTTCTGAGTAAACCCTTTAGCAACAAGGCGAGCCTTGTACCTTTCTATATTACCTTTAGAGTCTCGTTTGATCGTAAATCCATTTACACCCAACAGTTTTGAAACCATCAGGCAACTCTACTAGGTCATACACTTTGTTTACATTCATAGAAGAAATTTCTTCTTCTGCAGCATTGTACCACTTTTCAGAATTATCACTTTCCATGGCTTCTCTGAATGTTTTCGGTTCTTCATCAAGACTAAGGTCACATTCATATTCAATATCGTAAACCACATAATCATCTGTAATGGCAGATCTTCTTTCCCTTACAGATCGCCTCAGTGATTCTTGTGGCACAATGTTTTCTGTTCTTGAATGGTGACAGGTTCATTTTCGGTTTCCTGATTTAGTGGGACCGTATGTTCATCATTTTCTTGTTCTATTGTGGTATTAGGTTGTGCACCAACAATAGGAACAACTACTTGGGTTGGAACTACGGGTGAAGAATCTTCTACCCGAATTTCTTTTATGTTCACTCCCCTAGATTCTGAACTCCCACTAGTTTCACCATTTTCAATGAACCTAGCATTACCCGTCTCGACTATTCGCGTACTATGACTAGGACAGTAAAAGACAAATCCCTTAGACTTTTCTGGATAGCCAATAAAATATCCACTAACCGTTCTTGAGTCTAATTTCTTTTCATGTGGATTATACGGCTTTACTTCTGCTGGACATCCCCAGACACGTAAATGCCATAAACTGGGTTTCCTTCCTTTAAATAGTTCAAATGGGGTCATTGGAACCGCTTTACTAGGAACCCGGTTTAATATATATGTCGCAGTCTTTAATGCGTATATCCACAACGACATGGGAAGTTTGCAATTACTTAACATACTCCTAACCATTTCCATTAATGTACGGTTCCTTTCAGCTACACCATTCTGCTGAGGTGTTCCCGGCATTGTGTATTGCGCACAAATGCCTTTACTTTCTAGAAGTTTTGCAAATGGACCAGGACATTGCCCACTTTCTGTGAATCTACCGTAAAATTCACCACCTCTATCCGATCTCACAACTTTCACTTTCTTTTCTAACTGCCTTTCCACTTCATCGATGAATAATTTTAAAACATTCACCGAATCAGCCTTATCATGCAGTAAATAAGTGTATCCATAACGTGAGTAATCGTCAATAAAAGTGATAAAGTATTTTTCACCACTCCATGACGGAGCATCGAAAGGGCCACATATATCTGTGTGTATCAACTCTAAAAGTTGACTACTTCTTGTGACGGGTTTCTTTGTGATGTGTTTGATTTGCTTTCCTTTAATGCAATCTATACACACATCCAAGTCACTAAAATCTAATGGAGGTAATAATTCTTTCTTTATTAACCTCATCATCCTTTCTTTAGATATGTGACCTAATCTTTTATGCCACAAGAGTGCTGAATTTTCATTTGATGCACTACGCTTAATTCCTTGATTCTCAACATTAAACAAAGATTCAGAAAAACTTTTATCAAGATTAAACCTATATAGTGAATCAACCAAAGTACCATTACCATAAAAGTAGTCTTTTCGGTACAAAGAAAATACACCATGTCCAATCTTAAAGTTAAATCCTAAATCGTCCAACCTACTTACTGAAACAAGGTTTCTAGCACATTCAGGTACATAGAGACAATTTTCAAGATCTATAAAACAACCAGTGTCAAAGATCAATCTGTACGTCCCAATGCCTACTATCCGTGCTTTCATCCTGTTTTCCATGAACAAGTACCTTTCAGTTCCTTTTAAAGGTTGGATCGTACTGAATCCCTGTTCAATATGAGATACATGAGTAGATGCACCAGAATCAAGCCACCAAGTATTTCTAGGCACTTCTACAAGATTCAATTCGGAACAAACATATAAATGTTGTGTACCTTTCTTGTCGAACCATGCCTTCCTTCTAGGACAGTCTTTCTTTATGTGCCCTTCCTTCTTGCAGAAGAAACACTTGACCACTTTACGGATTTTACTTTCATGTCCTTTAAAGATACCTTTATCCTTCCTTTTATCTTTACCACTTGGTTTCTTAAAGCTGCTACTGGCTCTGTTTAGTCCAGCGATGAGTGCAATTTGGTCTTTCAGTTTCTTTAACCTCGCTTCTTCCTGAATGAGCATTACCTTTAATTCCTGAAAGCTCCACTTTTCCTTAATGGTGTTGTAATTCACCTGGAATTGGCCATACTCAGGAGGCAAAGAATTCATGATAAATTGAACCAAGAACGATTCATGCACTTCCATCCCCATGGACGTTAACTTTGATGCCAAGTTTGACATGTGAGTGACATGATCATGGATTGTCTGAGACCAATCGAACTTTTTCATAGTCAGCTCACTCATGAGACTGCCTACGATCGATTTGTCAGCCATATCCGACTGGGATTGTTCCTTTATTTTCAGAATGAATTCTCTTGCTTTATCTGTTTTAGGCATAGATGGCTTTATACTTTCCGCCATCGACATCCTCAGTAAGTTCAGGCACAGCCGGTTAGAGCGCTCCCAAGTCTCATAACGAGACTTGTCCAATTCTGAGCTCTCATCCGTAATGGCTGCTGGCTCTTCATCAGTGAGTATGGCTTGGTCTAAGGACATTACACCCAAAGAAAACTTTATTTGTTCAGACCATTCCTCATAGTTGAGCCCATTAAACTTTACCACAGAATTTGCAGAAGCAAACGAATTTGATGAAGCTGCAAAATTTTCAACATGCTTACCATTAATGCTTTGAAACTTTAATAGATTCATCGACTAATAAAATCTAAACACTTTACTTGTATGTATTTAAGTAACCTGTGGGCAATACATTAAATACATACACTTTTAATGATGTTTGTTTAGATTTTTACTTTAATAATTAATCATGTTATATATACAATCGATAGCAATGTTACCTGTGGGTATACACACCATCGGTTGTAATATAAATGATTAATACTTTAGGTATTACTTATTACATCCAATGATCCACCTGTGGGTGATCTCCTAGGATATAGTTAGTAATTAATTGATCAATCAAAATATTTAATGTCATTTAAACATCCTTTAATCATGATCAATTATGAATCTTTACTTTACTATCATATTAAATATAACAAGATCACTGTGGTGATTAACAAGTTATATATAATACGAATTATTTTTATAATATATATGTATTAATATTTCATAATACATTAGACTAAATATTTTACGGTAAAATATATATTAATGTATTAATATTTCATAATACATTAATCTGATTATTTTACCATAATATATATATATATATATATATATATATATATATATATATATACTATTTCATAATATATTAGTCTAACTATTGCAGCGGAAATCTTAAATTTTTTTTTTTTTTTTTTTTTTCCGGTTACTGTTCACGGCGGTTACTGTTCACCGGACACTGTTCACCACCGTGATACTGTGTTACGGCGACACTGTTCACAGCGGATACTGTTCACCGGAAAATGTTCACCACCGCGGTACTGTTCACGGTGACACTGTTCACGGCGGATACTGTTCACCGGAAACTGTTCACCACCGCGGTTACTGTTCACGATGACACTGTTCACGGCGGATACTGTTCACCACCGCGGTTACTGTTCACGGTGACACTGTTCACGGCGGTTACTGTTCACCACCGCGGTTACTGTTCACGGTGACACTGTTCACGGCGGTTACTGTTCACCGGAAACTGTTCACCCATAAAATCCATATTTTTTTTTTTTTTTTTTCTTGAAAAAATTCATAACTTTTGATCTACCTAATATATTTTAACATATAATATACCGTTGGAAAGATAATTTCACCCTCTACACATTGATATAAATTCTAACACATTTCAATTTATCAATGTTGTGGTGAAATTAAATTAAAACTCGATTTTCTTTCAAAAAATTTCATCATCAATCCTTAATGGGAGATTAATGGGTTCTATATGGCTCTGATACCACATGTAAATTATTCTTTATGATTTCAATTTCTGAAATCTATCCCAAAACCGTATAGACCATTTAAAATCCACAGAACTTTTATATTGATGATGAAAACCTTTAATCTAAAACAATGGAGAATAGAAAACTTACGATTATCCATTGCTCTTGAATTGCTGTGTGAAATCCTTTGAAGATCACTTGTTGATCTTCTCCTCTACACCTTTTCTCTTCACAATTCCTTTGATGGAGAGGAATTTCTCTTCTTGGTTTTCTTATTGTTCTCTCTTTACTTTCTAAGAGTTTAGTCTTAATCTATTCAACAACCACAACCTCACTCCCTCTTATGTCCTTTTATATATGTTGAATGGACATGATGTGAAAGGTTGTGTCTTTTAACTTTTCTTTATTTATTAAGACATCCTTATACTCTTATTTTATTTCATATACACACACATAATTAAAACCATATTATATGTGTATATACATATCTTTATGAGAACAAATATAATGTTTATGGTTAGAGGAGAGGGTTTCAACGTACCCAATCTAATACTCTTTTATCGAGACCGATCCATCACGGTTTCGTTTATAATGTATTAGATATCATAGACTTTACAAAGAACTTGAATTTTAATAATTGGACCGTTAATACATCGGCCACTTTATAGAAAATATTCTTACAAACGAACGATCCTTAACACGAGAGAACGCAATCTTTAACTCCGTCTTCTTCTTTGTATCTACAACGTTTAAAACGTTCCTTCCATGGTGAACCTTCTAGAAGCTACTTACCCGACAAGGTTTAACCAGATTCTCATTCTTCACGCTGCAACTCGTTGAGCTTAAAGGCCGAGCTCACGCAGTACTCACGCCGCACCACCAGATGAACAAACTTGACCCAAACATGGTCCAATCCACGCACATTGTCAATGCCTTCCAACGTTTTGAGCAAAGTATCATGTAAGCAAACTCAATTGTTTCTTCTCTTTTTGTCTGCGTATAGATGAGAAACATAAATTTTTAAGTTTTCGATAAAAAAACTTTGTTCAATTTTTTCGTAAAATGCTTTTATAAAGTGGAACGTAAACATTCAAAAGTAAACGATAGGCTTCGTTTGCCATTGACGTTGAAGTGTTCATAATTAACAAAAAGTTTCTGTGATTAATATATTACTATTAATGTTTTTGGTTTGGGAAAATATACATAGTAAATATGAACTTAAAAGACAAATACAAATGTAAACAAACAACGAATTCTAAATGCTATTCTCAGTTTTGTTTAGATAGAACATAAACTGGGTATAGCATATATTTATCTTAATCTATACTGCATCAGAGTACTCTCATGGCGCAACATTTTACCGCAGCCGCGCTATTCTCAAGTATAAACAACGACATATGCACGCTCGCACTCGACAAGAAGGCGACGTTAATCGTAATTCCGTTCCACAAGCAGTATGCCATCGACGGGATGGTCGGACAAGTCAACGGGGCCATCAGGCACATAAACCTCAACGTGCTTGAAGCGGCACCTTGTTCCGTCGCGATATTCATAGACCGAGGGGAGTGCGAGGGACGTCGCTCCGTCATGATGACCAATACGTGGCAGAAAGTGGCGGTGCTCTTCATCGGAGGTCGTGACGATGCAGAGGCGCTCGCGTTATGTATAAGGATGGCTGAAAAGCCGGACCTTAATGTCACAATGACACATTTCCGTCACAAAAGCTCCCTTCAAGACGAGGATGACAGCGCAATGGCCGAGTACAATCTGATAAAAGATTTCAAGAGCCACGGAGCGAACAAAGGGAAAGTCCAGTATAGAGAAGAGATAGTGAAAGATGGCGTGGAGACTACGCAAGCGATTAGCTCACTTGGAGAGGCTTATGACATGGTGTTAGTGGGTCGAGACCATGACCTAGAGTCTTCGGTCTTGTACGGACTTACCGACTGGAGTAGTGCCCTGAGTTAGGTGAAATTGGAGATATGTTGACGTCGTCGGATTTTCATTTCTCGGTGCTCGTTGTTCATCAGCAGCAAGGGGATGCACTGGCCATGAACGATAGTTATTACTGGAAGAAGGTTTCATTACCATTGATCTCGATAAAACTTAGGGTAAACAAATGACTTAATCTTGGTTTAGTAACGTGTCTTTGTTAATAAGTTCATAACTATATAGATATTTATTTTATATCTAAGAAGAAGATGTATTTGAATCTTGAGTTGAGTCTGAGGATAATGACTCAAGACATGTCATGTGATAGTTGTAGATGCTTTTTTCCCCTCCACTTTTTTTTCGTTCTATGTTAATAAGACATCAAAAAAGAAGTTAACTTTTTTATGATAAAATGAATTGCACAAATAATTAAAAAAGAATTGCATAAATAATTTATTGAGAAATTAGCTTTGCTTGAATCCTCATATATATATATATATATATATATTTGGTATACGCCTAATGCATCATATTATGTTATTCAAAATAAGTATTGGCGTGATTTCGTGCAAATTTAAGTCCTAATACGTAACGAAAACTAGCAATTTATTATTGGAAAGGGTGATATACATCAAAAATAAGAAACATATATCATAGAGTTTTGTACAAAACAAATGGGTGTGAGAAACAAAATAGATGGGTTTTTAGGAGAGATGGGACATTAAACATGGGAATCCATGTGAAGGCAGCCGAATCAGATGCCCTCGCCAGCTTTCATTTCTCTTTTCTTTTCTAAATTTTAGATTATTTTCAATTTCTTAACTTAAAGATGTCTCCATCTCCCACGTCCCTCAGTTTTAAGTTGCTCACAATTATCTTGTCAAATAAAAAAAGTTTATTACAATTAAAATTTTCCCTTCATTTAATCTTATAATTGTCTGGTTGAGGAAAATAAATCTCTAAATTTTAGCTAGAGTAATCGATGATAGACATTGTTGTATGTCATTATTCAATTTTAATATACTTTGAAATTTGATTGTAAACCCAAAATCAGAGTCGGCTCTGAGATTTCTAGGGTTTTAAAAAAATTACGGATTGGAGCCAGAACCTGCCCTGCCAAAATGTTATACCTAAATCTGACGACAACAACTCTGTTTATATCCATTAAAAATCATTTTCGAGCCACAGCTAACACAACAAAACTTTTATGATTTAGTTTATGGGATATTCAATTTAATATTTGAAAATACTTAGGATTTTTTGTTGATTTTTTGTTTTAATGAAGTTCAGATAGTTTTAGATAAAAAGAAAAAAAATTATAGTGAATTTGATTTAAACTCTTAAAAATCTACAATCATGAAATTAAATTTCTTTATATCTTTAACTAAGAAACTCCACCAAAAAAATTTTAATACTACAAGAGTCATAAAATTTATTGTTTAAAATATTTTTGACAATTACATTTTCAAATCACTAATTCAATAGAACTAAAATTTATAAGAATATGAAAATTCATGTTTGAATAAAATTTCATTTATAATTTTAATATAAACTATTTTAAATTCAATATTGAATACATCTTCATCACGTCTATAAATATATAACGTCATAATATTAATTAAATATCAATTTTAAATAATTACAGATGACTATAGAAACATTTTATTATGTTTGACTTTTTCAGTTTAAATCAATACTGAGGAGAAATTCAATAACATAATATTTTCAAAACCTGTATACATTTTCCGTAATTAAATTTTTGCCAATCATGGGTTAACAACTTGCCAATTTCTTTTGATGGAAGAAAAAAAAACGTTAACGTACACAACATCATAAAGTAATATACTACATTTTTGTCGGTTCCTTCATGGATAATCATTGAGGCCTTTATTAATTTGTCCATATATATTAAATATCATTAACTTTCTTGCACTTTATATGATTGAAAATTTTATATTATTTGAACATATGGTTTGTTTTCGGCTTCAAAGGCTTTTCGATTGGTCCACCTACATGGCTACACATACATGTGCCAACCTGCATGATTGGTCCACTCTTTCTTTAAACCCTTAATTTGCCGTCTTGAATTCGCATTGTTACCAATAAATAATCAAAATAATTTTATACTTAACCACCGAAACTTTAAAATCAAACCAACTGATCTAAATACGTTGCATTACAGTTGAACATGCAGTTCGTCTAATGCTTTCATAAATTCTTTTGATATTATAATGACCACAGTTTTAAAGAAAGTCGTCAAATTCATAATTTAACCCAAAAGAAAACTATAGGTCCAATACTATGATTCAGTTTCAGTTTCAGTTTATCTTTCCTTAAATTCCCACGTCTTACATTCTTACTTGACATTTAATTATCTATTATATTCTTGATTGTATTACAATTCGATTACTGTCCTAAGATCCAATTACATATGCATATGATCATATGATATTGTCCCCATTGCCACCGACGACTGAAATTAGAATATCGATTTAACATAAATTTTATCCACATGCATTAGTACATTACAAAGTTTTTGTTTTTAACTTCATATACCAAAATAAATTTAAAAAATGAAAATATTCTCTCCGGGGATGTTAATAAGATCCGATTTCAGGATCTAAAAAGAAAAAAAAAATTAAGAAAATAAAGACAGGATTAACGAAGAATGAAAACATAAGACACTAGTTAAGATCCTCAGAGATGCTATCAAGGTGAGGCCGCCACATGGACACCGATGCCGACCGACTATGTCTTCGACGGTGAAGATTCTCTTTACCGGCCGAACAATTCTTCTCCGGTGACGACAACATAACATCTTCCAAATATTTCTCACACAGCGTCAAATCAAGAACCTTATTAGTACTCACCATAAGGTTACTATTAATATCGTTGGCATTCTCAAGAGTCTTTTTCCGACGTCGGATATCCTTTTTCTTCTTAGTCTTTTTCTTCTCCGGCAAGGAAGTATCCGGTATAAGAAAATAGATGCTTCCACGCTTAAGCTCAGATTCAGGAGACAAGATCAAGATCTTACGTACCACTCCTTGAGAACATGGTTTGCTTAAGACATGGTTAGGATTCGCCTGAAGGATCTCACCGGCGGTCATTGGACGAGTGATCTCGTCGACGTGGCCGTTGAGATGTACGATTCGGATCAAATCTAAAGCTCCACATGGAAGTACACAAGCCAAACAACACCGTAAACTGTTTCCCATATCTTCTTTTTGCTAACAAATCGCTTAAGTTTTCTTTAACAAAAAAAATAAGAGAAAAAGATTGATAGGTTTTTAAATTTGTTCTTTGTTGTGTATGTTGTTTTTTTCAGAGGAAGACGAGGTTATATATAGAGAGAGAGTAAGCAAAAGCGATTCGAGCTTGACCATACGTATACGGATATTTTATTTACTGAAATGCCCTACCTTCTTGTTGTGATTAACTTAAGCGGCCCTCCTATTAGTGTTCAATTTTATATATTTTATTCCACTCAATTAATATACATATCTAACCACAAAATATAACACTTATCCTTGTCATTGGTCAATGCCTATCATTTTTCTGGTCGTAAAGTTTTGCTGTCTAATCTTCTGATTGCTAAAAACTATAACAAATTTATCAAATACTGAAAATTATTAGTTAACTAAGTAATATGATTATTTCCGAAACTAATTAGAAAGAAATGACAATTTATAATTATCCTATTTTCTACACCAAACTACTAATATTACAAATATATGCTTATCCAATAATGATTTTTTAATAGATAATTGTGGACCCTCCTATTACTGCATCTTCAAACAATTTGGAGTTATAATGAGTTCTTATATCTTAAGAAAAGACGTTTTCGTTTATTTATTCGTTTATTTAGTCTACTATATACATATATGTATATATAAGAAGAACATATATACCAGTGTAAACCTATGTATAACATCGATTAGCTTTTCCATGTTATTAGAGTAATATGAACAGTATGGTGACTTAGGAGGACGTATTGAATGATTGACTAAAAACGAATGTAAGAGAATGTGAATGAATTTAGGATCTTTTTTATCCTAAATCAAAGGGAAGTTCGGGGTTGTGTCGATTTCGAGATTCAACGAAGATATTTTCACTCAGTTTAATCTGGCGCTTTTGTTTATATTAAGCGGTTTGTGGTTTTTTGGATATGACAATATATATTGTGTTATAGTTCTTGGGAAGTTAAAAACGAATCCAAAAGATTTTGGATATGGAAACAAATTCTTAAGCTGATATAGACAATATACCAGGTCATACGTTTTGAGATCAAGAATGGAGAAATAGCATTTTCTAGAAAATATATAATTTGTCATAACAAAAGGATTTTAACATTTATGTTGTAATTTATGAAAAATTTCGACAAACAATGGACAAACACAGCTAGCAAGTGTGACACTGCGGTGAAAAAACTGACATACGGCGATATTTACGATTAGTTCTTGAACAATATTATTTTCGAAATTTATTTGTATTTAAATATAATATAGGTGCGGTTTGGCTTCCTTCAATGAAATCGAATAACTATAAACATTTTTAAATCCGATCATTTCAAGAAAAAATAACATTAAAAATAGAGACACAAAAATGGGAAGTAGAGCTGTACAAAACTGCAAAACAATAATTGCAGAAAAGCAATACTAAATCTATTGATAATATAGAGGGTGAATACAATACACATTATTCGCTGATATTCCTTTTCTTATCATGACTATCCAAACCTGGAGGCTCTACGCAGCTATACTAGGAGCATTTTCATTTCATTCGTGATACTTTGAACAGTATTATAAAGATATTTAATATTAAATTTGTTGATATTTTGATAAAAACATCTTAGAAATATGTGTTGTTTGAGATGTCTTTCACAAAATTCGTACTTTTTCTTTTTCTTTTTAAATGTTAAAAGACAAAACGTCTACTAAATCTCACCGATGTGCTTGGGTTAATTTAATATAATTTGTGGGTCCAGTCTAGGGGGAAAAATAAAACAAATTCTAATAACTCTGGAAATGAAACATTATTTGAAAGTGTGGGTGATAGATAAATGTTGATTATAATAATTTTTTGCGTGATGATAATTTATGGCTTGCCCAAGCTTTCTCAGGCAGTTGGTTGTGGAAAAGATTTTTTAAACTCTGGGAGCGAACTCGCACATTTATCCATTGTAGAGTAGGCTCTGATACCAGCTGTTTTTTTTGGCATGATAATTGGACTGGATCTGGTTCACTCTCTTATTTTCTGGGCCGTTCAGCAATTCGTACCACCGGCATCCCATATGGAGCCTCGGTCCATGAGGTCATATCATATGGTCAGTGGCGCATTTCAAGTAGGAGTCCAGCTATCTCCTTCCTGCAAGGGATCCTCCCTGATCCCCTCACTCTCCTTCGTCCTCACTCCATAGATACCTTCATTGGTTATACTCTGGAGACGATCTCCCCTCTCAGACATCACTGGGGTTATCTGCCTCCCGGACCTATGCTGCTCTCTTTCCGCCACCCCCCGGAATTTCCTGGCACAAGTTTGTTTGGTTCTTGGGTCGGATTCCGAAGCATGTTTTTGTTACCTGGCTTGCAATACTCAGAAGGTTGGCATCAAAAGATCGCATTCGCCGTTTTTCTCCTGCTACTTCAGCATCTTGATTACTTTGCAATTCACATGATGAATCCAGGGACCACCTCTTTTTCCTTTGCCCATACTCCACTTCTTTTTTACAGCTTGTTTTTCTCATGATACCTACTCATCATTTGCTTTTACATCTCTTGCAGTGGCTTCCTAGATCCTCTTCCAGCAAGCATCTTCATCTTATAGCGCATCTCCTTCTCCAGGCTTCGGTATACATCCTTTGGCGAGAGCGAAATTCTCGGTTTCACAACAATACTTCTAGGCCAATCGAGCAGCTAGCTCAGGACATCCAGCTTATAGTCAAGGCCAAGTTGATCCCCATCTCCGCAGCCAAGCCCCAAGATTCTCCCACTTTATTGGAATCTTGGTTCGGTTTGCAGTTGCAAGATCAATCTTTTGTTTTCATCCCCTGACATTTGTCATCTTTTCTGGCTGTATTCTTTTACCCTGTTTGGCTTTTTTCCTCACGAATTTTTCTAAATAGGGGTTTTAACGAGGCAGTCACCTTCTTTGATATATCCCACTTGGTTTATTGATTCTTTTTTATTTTTTTTGTAACACGATAATCCTGTGTTATTACCTATTCATCCACATATAATGTACCTCTGACATTAATAAAATTTACCATTAAACCAAAAAAAAAATTTCTGCTAGTTGCTGCCATTTGTATACTTTCTTCTTAATCTGAATTTGAAACCGTACATACGTAATTTGTACTATTCAATTACCACTAACACTTATGCATCTGGGAATTAATTACTATATAATATGGTGAGATGACCCGATGTTCGATGTTGAAAACACGCAGAGAAAGTTAGTTAAAGGATCCGTATCCAAAATAAATTAATATATAAATTAAATAGCGTCATTTAGTAAGTATAATTCTCTAAAATCAGGTTAATCAACTGATTTTTCTGTATAGTTTTTCCATGAGATTCTTTATCATAGCCAGATTTAATTTGGAGTATTTATCTGATATTGTTAATCCCAAACTTTACTCCCTTTTCTTTTTAAGTGATTGATGTTTTAAGAATTTTACAGATTTTTTTTTTTAAATATGTTGATAATAACTTTTTTGATCTTGTTTTTGATTAAATGTTACTAAATTTTTATACTGAAATAAAAAATATCATAAGGGTAAAATTATAATTAAAAACAGCAATTGCTACACTTTGAAAAATAAAAATATCAATTTTTTAAAAATAATTTTTTTTCTAAACTATCAATCTTTGAAAAAGGAGGGAAAATAATAGAGATGGTATTTCAAAAGTACCCTCTAAAACGAATGAAACTGTCAATCTAAAAGTTATAGTATATTTGAACTGAGTTTAGATTCACCCAATCTTTTTTTTCAATCAGCAAAGAAAATTGAAACCTAACTAAACCAAACTTATTTGTCATTATAAATCAAACGGAATTCAAACCAACAGTAAAATATCTCTAAAATGATCAATAATAAATTTGGTGAAAACATTGATTATTACTATTCTAAAGAAAAATCCCATACGACATTATTAAGCTATAATTGTTAAATGCTAACTACTATAGCATTCATAAGAACAAAAAAAAATTATACTTCCTCTGTTTTCTATTAACAGTTTTTTTATAAAAAAAATTAGATTAAAAATTTTTGTTATTTGACTTTGTTAACTCTATAAATAATGTAGATATCATTAATTATGATTCTTTTATTTTTTATAAATTATATGAATTTAATTGATATTATATTTGAAATTTTTCTACCATAATTATATTGAAAAGTGAAAACGACAGATAATTAAAAATAAAAAATAAATATAAAATAATATTTAACTAAAAAATAACTTTTTTAGTTTTTTTGGACTAAATAACTCTTTCAGTTGATAATATAATATTACACAAACATCATTAAAGTCGAATTATTGAAGAATCTACGGAAAACAGTGTTTTCTAGGGCTGGACAAAATATATGAACCCGAAGATCCGAACCGAATCCGAACCGAACAAGTATAACCGAACCGAATCCGAAATTGACAAAATACCCGAACGGATCCTAAACTTTTATAATCAAATAACTGAACCCGAACCGAACTCGAACCAAAAACCGAATGGATACTCAAAATATCCAAACTATAATTATTATTTTAAAATATAATAATTATATTTAAGTTTATAATAATTTAAATATCCAAATTTACAATTATAAATCTGAAATTATCAGTTATTTGAAGATTGAAATAATCAAAACATTAAAAAATTGAAATATTTAAATATTTTGAGTTATAAATTAGGGATAGGTAAAAAATCATAAAAAAAAAAGTTAAAGTACCAAAGTTAGAACCGAATCCGAACCAAACCCGAATGGTATTTGAATACAAAATGGGACTTAAAATATGTTACCAGAACCGAACCGAATCCGAAGAGAATTGAACCGAATCCAAACCGAACTAGAAAAATATCCGAATGGGACTTAGACTTCTCACCCCAAAAATCTGAAAACCTAAAAAATCCGAACGGAACCTGAACGGGATCCGAACACCCACCCCTACCAGTAACCTTCGTGCTACCCGTAAACCCGAACTGTTTTCTCCTCATTTTCCGTAAAAAAGTTTTTTTAGAAAGCTTTTTATCACATGTCTCATCTCGAAAAGACAAAAAGTTTGAACCATACCATTTATAATAGTAGTACGTTGTATTCGATGTTAATTATGACGCTGTTACAACTAGATAGAAAAGTCATGCATGTACC
The DNA here is from genome assembly GCA_039880935.1 of Streptanthus diversifolius. Classification (NCBI taxonomy): domain Eukaryota; kingdom Viridiplantae; phylum Streptophyta; class Magnoliopsida; order Brassicales; family Brassicaceae; genus Streptanthus; species Streptanthus diversifolius. The sequence continues at coordinate 16,860,298 of JAXGFM010000022.1, read as the reverse complement.
AAAATGTACGAGTAGGGATCTATTTAGTGTTCATGATTCTCGCATTTTCAGGATTACATATTAATTACGATTCTTGAGGCGTTAACTTCTCATTAATAACAAATTGTACGAATTTAATGATGCTTAAGATTTTGGTAAACCCATTCTTCAAATGATTAATTCCCCAATTGAAAAATGGACTAAGGACGTATGAGGAAGCTTCGTAGCACGAAGGTTACGGGCACCAACTACGTACGAGCGGCACTGAAATTGATTAATTAAGAAAGTAATGTTTTAATTACATTATTTTATAGTATAAATGAATAAGCCTCGTGCGCGCCACAAGATTTTTTTGGGACTTCACTTATGATTGAAGCTTAATTAAATATGAAACTGAAAAGGGTTGAAGACAATTAATTTAAGACCGTGAGCATGTCTTTTGTCTCAATTGGACAACACTTACAACCAGAGTTGATCATAAATCATATAATTAATTTATGTAATCAATGTAAGGTCAGTGAAAAAGGATTAAATGTGTTAAGATCGTTCAAGACAGAATTGACCGCGACTTTGTTTCTTCTTATTATTAATTTTTTTTAGCCAAGTTTATGCAAGCAAACTATTCAGAATCAGAATAATAATTTCACGTAGAAATCAGTCGATTGTAATTATAATATACTGCATTGTTTACACCAAATCTGCCGTATGTTAGGGACAACTATAATTGTACTTGTAAGATTAATCCTAACAAGAGAACCGATTACTCTAATGATATGGTTGCTTATCTTTATAATAAAATAATCACAAAGCTAGAGACATTATTGGCAAACAACATATGTATAGTTATATAGTATAGCTGTCATTTTTGGTCAAACGATTCAATGTATTAAAGTCTATTATCCAGCTCTAATTAAAAACTTCCATATTACTTTTGTGTGGTAAACTCCATTTTAAAGTTTGGTATTGCTTACGGATATGTAAAGATCATGAGTTTGTATAGGTGAACTATCTAATTAAAGCTATGAAACACATGGAGGTTGAAATCAAATCTTGGAAATATATTTCTAACAAAATATTGTATTCCAATTTTCATAGAAATTGTTGCAAGTTGTGAAAATCTAATGAAAATCAAATCGTAAATATAGTAGTTAAGAGAAATGCTTCACTGATTATGATTTCTGCCAACCGATGGTTATTAATGACTATTTTAAGTTATGGGTTTTTATTAACAAATAACACCAGTGTTCGAATCAAGCTCAACTATATCCAGTGATAAGCAAACTCTTTCGCGTTACAAGCCCACCATATTAATGAACTTACATTGAACACCGATATACGGAACGGCTCACGGGCAGCTCAGTTGTGCGCAAGACAAATCAAACCCGGAGCCTTAGCGAGAGTATGGTCTGAGCCATATATATATATATCCTCAACCTCTGCGCCACTTGACAAATTACCATTAGATTTATGAACATTAATTATGTATGTTTTTAGTCTTTGTTTATATGTTTCTATAGCTTTAGGCAATTAGTAAAACATGTGTTTTTTTTCCTATTCGGTTTGAAGGTTAACTGCATGGCGGAAGATAACTAAAATGTTGAAAAAAATAATAATTAGAAAATTATATTGGTCCGCATGCAGTCAAAAGGAGATGACGCGAAATCATAATTGCTTACGTTATATTCACTTTTTTTTATATATAGGTGATTTACATACCTTTTCTTGGAGAAAAGGTTAATTAGGTGGTTCACATACTGTACATGTGGTTTGTATATATATAATATATATATATATATATATATATATTCAACTTCAAAATAGTGAGAAAATCATAAATGTTAATTTGTACTGATTAAAACAATTTCATCAGAAATATATATTAATACACATGAGGGTTTATGGTACCACCAATACATAAATGAGCATAGGGACTTAATTGATTATATGTGATGACGAAGATATGTGTTTGAATTATAAATTTTTATGGTAATTTAATTATTAATTATTCGTAAAAGACAAAACATCAAAGCAGATCTGAACTGGAATTACGTTGAATTCTACTATTAAAAAAAGAAGATTGTAGATCCTGGAAAGATTAACTCACAGCTTACTAGATTTCGTAGCTACAAACAAAATATGAGAGGAGATAGTGTTTAAGGGGGATGAATCTGAAGTATAACGACAAAATAACAGGATAACATAAAGACTTTAGCTTTAGATATTGGAGATCACCAATCGATAATACACGTTGCTGTAGATTTAATCTCGTGTGCAAGATCCTTTTTTGGACAGTCATAAAAAAAAAACTATGCCCTAGAATGATCTAACGGTACACGTTGTTTGGAATTAGAGCATCCCATCGCTTAAATTTCTTAAAAGGTTTATATTAATATTTTAATGTAATTGTATTATATCATTGAATTGTTTTTGTTTTAAAATTACTGAACACAACTTGGCAATACAGTATCTAAAAGGATTCTACTAGTCTCTGTTTTTCTCTTCAACTTTTTCATTTTTTTTTTTTTTTAATTTTGGGTAAGACACGGAACTGAAACCCATCGATGGAGATGTTTTAAAGTTAGCAAAGTTTCCGTGTCAGGAGAGTCTAAACAATATTTAGAGATTTGTAAAGATGTAGACATATATAACAATATTAATATAGTTCATTTAAAATTAAGCTAATTTTTGTTATTCGACTGAACCAATATTAGTAATGTTTCCTCATAGTTTATATCAATATATGGCTGTATATAATAAGATGAAAAATTTCATGTAAACTAGCGGAACTAATCTATTGATATTATTAGATAGGTTAATTAGTAGGAATTGACTATAAGGTGATATATCGGCCAGAAATTTTCATATTCCCACAATAAATTTGAACTTCTCTGCATGTATAGAATATAAATTGTGGGAAATTACGAATTGTCTTCAGTAGCTCTACTAATGTAGTAAAGAAATTTCCAAATATATGCGTCTTAAGGTCTCAGCATCGAATCTATCTCGCCTTTAGTGATGACACTAGTTAGCATGTCTTGGTCTTCGATCAGTCCGATGAGATTACAGAGTTAAGATTCGAAATCTTGTCGTTAACAAAAAAAAGAGTGGTCTATATATAACTACTAGGTTGGTGTAAATGAACCCATCAAAAACAAAGTAGTTTGAATAAGATCATAAATGTGTATATTTTTATATGTTACCAATACAAATTTGTTTCTAAGTTGGAATCAGTTTATTCCAAAATTAATATATTTATTATTGTATAAAAATGAATACTTTTTCAATTGTTTGCCACGTCAGTATATAAACTATTATTTCTTTTTTGAGATTATGTTTTGTATTTCGCTTATTTTGTAGGTTAGTATGTTTTCAAGAGAGACAGATCAACACATCAAAATCGAGGCTCGGATTTCATTCAAAAATCATTCATTATCTCTCCAATTGGTACTTCCGGTTACTCTTAATTAATCCTTCACTTTTTCTGTTAATCATTGGTTAATGTAAATTTAGTAATTATTCACCCTTGGATAATCAGCTGTCATTACACTTTGTATTTGTATCTGTCAATAAACTATAATGTTATCTTCCACTCTTATTCATTTCTATTCAGGTCGATGTGTTTGTCCCCTTTTTTCCCTTCAGATTTACAACATCCTCAACGCAAGAAAATTCCTTTTTGCTTCTTTATATTAAAATTTTATATTTATCACACAGTGATGATTTTGAATTACACTGTTGTGAAAGGAACATGTTCTCTCAGTATTGTGAATATAAGATGGTGATTTTTGTTAGAATTGCGTACGAGTACTATAGTTCTTGAAATATCCAATTTCAATGAGACTCTCACGAAAAATAAAAATGGCAAAGCTGATAAAAAAAGAGTTCTAGAATCGTTTAGAGAAAAAAGAATCAACTGAAAATTTTTGGGGTCGATTTATGAAATAACCAAAAATAAATTATGATTAAGAATATAGCCATGGTAATATCATAATCAATCAAATAACAAAAAAAAAACTGTTTTCACGTTTTTACCTTTAACAAAATCACTATACTGTTTGTAATTTTTACTATAGAATAAGTATATTTATTTTTAGTTATTTCGTTTGTTATTTTATTAATCTTGTTTATTATGTTAATTATATACTGATAATTGGTTAAATCTTACAGTACTATAAACATATACTTTTTTTTTGTTGCATTTAACATGCTTTGAACTTTTGGAAATAAATATAAATATATTGAATAAGTGAATCGTTTCATTATATGAATATATAATATTCTATTTAGCCACACATAAAATAAAATACCAGATTATACTATTTTCATATCTTTTAGCAATCCAACACACAAAATTGCACATTCAAAAAAATAGTATACTCTAAATAATAAAATATAATCTTAAACACACAAAATTGCACATTCTATAAATTTATATATATATAATTTATACAGGATATGATGTATTAAGTTTTGTATAGAATAAATACATTTATAATTAATTTTTGTTTGTTTTGAAAATTTCAAATCATATGACATGTAAAAAATATTCTAAAATATTTTAGTGGGATTTCAAATTTGAATTATTATTTTGTTAAAGGGCTTAAAACAATAAATTTAAGAGGAAAAAGAAAAGCAAAGGAAAAGAGTAGTATAGTATATATTGTAATTTATATACAGAATATTTTTTATACTATTCTACGGTCATGCAGTTAATTATAATTTGTTTTATGTTATTTCACCTAATTACCCAAATTTTTGCATTTTTAGTTTGCTTTTTGACGTTTAAAGAAAATTTGTTTTCAATTTATTGTTTTTGTTTGGGCAACCTCGTTAATATCTTTAATTAGACCACAATACTCAAAGCTTCTAATTTTCTGTTTTTAAGAAAACAAACACTTAAAATCAGAGCCTGGTACAATGACAAATTCAGTCCCACAGAAAATCACTCTCAACCTCTTTAAAAGTCCATCACCAACATATTTATTGACAAAATAAATATCAAATCACTCAAGACAATCAAATATTTTTCACGATGTTCACATCTAAAACCATAGTGTTTGGAATCTTCGTTGCAACACTCCCTGCATCTTGTAACGCAGCCGCAAACGCCCCAATGTAGCCGCATTACCGGCAATTCTAATATTCAGCGACTCAACCGCGGACACAGGTAACAACAACTACTACTCACAAGCCGTCTTCAAGGCTAAACATCTCCCTTACGGTGTTGATCTTCCCGGCCACGAAGCTAACGGGAAAATTCTCTAGCGGAAAGCTAATCTCTGACGTCATCGCTACCAAACTAGCATTATATACTGATGGTTCGTAAAACTGAAAATAGAGTTCAAGGAGACGAAGAAAGGATGTTGCGGAACAGGGTACTTGGAAACTAGTTTCATGTGCAATGCCATTTCAAAGACTTGTCCGAATCATTTGGATCACTAGTTTTGGGACTCCATTCATCCCTCGGAAGCTTCTTACAGTTACGTAGGCAACTTTGTGGATGCTCAGATACGAGGCTGCGTTATGGCCTAAGTCACTACGATTTACGTTTCATAATTCTATTTTTATAATACAAAGGGTTTTATTCTGCCCTGCACAAGATGTCATGTACTAGAAGAATCAAAAATTCAAATGAGGATAGCTCAACTGTTTATGAAATTTCAAATCTCGTTCCATAATCTTAAGTCTTAAGTTTTTACTAAAGAGAGATGATTTGCGTTGCACGAATTGAGTAACTCTTTCTGATTTAGAAAGTTATAATAGAACCTCTATAAATTAATTTTAGATAAATTAATAACTACAAAATAATAAATATTTATGATCTCAAACCGGATCAATGTAAAAATTAAAAAAAAAATGATAAAATAATAAGAAATAAACTTTTTAAAACTTTTATGTAAATATATGGTCCCAGCAATAGTATAAATTAATAATTAGACAAATTTATGCATATATAGCTAAGATAATGTACTAAATATGAATATAATGTTTTTTACTTAAAATTAATATTTTATTGATTTTTTCTCTAGTTTTACTTATTGTGTAAAAAATTCTTAATGATATTTATCTTTTAGAATTGAATCCAAAATTTATAAAAAAATTTAGATAGGATGATTATTTTTATATTTCTAAATGTTTTCAAATGTCTTATAATATTATTTTCAATTTCAACTTCATCATTGTGGATTAAAGATATTATTTTATACATTTTGAACTAATGAACTTGTATCATTTTTACATTGAGTACTCAATGTATGTTGTTAAAATCTATTTTGATGCGATAAGTAATTTATCTTCATAACTTTAAGTTTGTACATGTAATTTTTATTAATAGATTTATTTAAATTTCTTAGAATAACATCATTTTTCAAAAAAAACATTATGGACTAAAAATATTTTTTTTTTATAAATTAATATATAATAACTCTATAAATTAATAAAGTTTAAAATTTCAATATTAGTAATTTATAAAGGTTTTACTGTATATATGCTGAGGGGCAGTAAATTCTAGAAGAAAGCATAAATCCTAACATTCTAAAAGTTAAATGCAAAAAGAAAACCCCATAAAATCGTTCAATAGTCAAAATTTCTTAACAATTAGCATTGCACAAGAAACCATAAAAAGGAATGATCGGGTTAACATAAAACAAATCATACATATAACCAAATTGCTATGAATTAGTTTAGTGGCGTAGACATGGCCTCGCCAAAATGAGTGAGAATCATGCTCTTCTAGTTAGAGTGCCGCTTGGGCCGTATGTTCCATTATAATTGCACACCCGTAGGCCCCGACCCACTGAGATTACGGGCTTTGCGGGCCCGAACTTAAGAAATGTATTATACATAGATGAGAAAAAGTAATAAAAATAAAAAATAAGATAAACGCCACATGATTCTCTCATAGTCGCTTTATTACCAAATATGTCAATTTATTGCTAACCTAATTTGTTACGAGGTCTACGTGATTTGAGAGTGAGTTAATAAAGCTAGTGATTTTCAAGTCGGGGGAAATTATATTAGATCTGTTAAAGTTCTAAATTTAAACCTGCTTCATCCTAATACACATGATTACTTAAATACCGGTAATGATAATTATATTGTATCTTTTAAGTAACGTAGATAACTCATTTTAGTTAGTATACGTACGTACTTAGTAGTTTGATTGTCGTTAAACTCCTCGCTATTTTAATCCACGTTGAAAAATATACAACCTGTATATGTACGCTCGTTCTCTAAAAAAATAAACATGGCATCTAATTTTCTGAAGGTTTTTAAACTATAACATAATCTTCTGATTATGTTTTGAAAAAATAAACATAATCTTATGTTTCGTTATATTATAAAACATCTACTATATATTTATTTAATATATATATATATATATGTATGTGGAACGACTGAAAAAGGTCAACTAACAATTTTATCTAAAATTATTAAAATTAATAAAGGTTAGTTGCTTAATTAGTTATAGATTGCTATACCAAATCCATACCACAAATTTCAACTCCCATCGAACCACTTCTTTCTTAGTTTGATCTTCACATTATGAGTCTCATTGGTGATTGTTGTCAATGTTAAGTGCTGTTAGGTAAAAATACCATAATCTCTTAGATGTTTGTTTTGCGTCCAAATCTTCCAGCTGCGACTTATTAGGTTTCTTCTATATTCGTTGGTAAATTTCCATATTTAACATGGATCATTTCATAGGGTTAGTCAAAAAGCTTTCGGATATCTAAAGAAATATTACATCGAATTTATCAACAAAGATTACTAAAGAGTATTATTATATATGAGAACTGTAAACCAAGTTTGGTTCATGTACCACACATCATTACAAATTAAAAAACGACAGACTTGTGAGCAAGTTAAGTGGCAAAATTTGGTTATTTAGATTGCAAATTTTGGTTTTTTTTTTTTTAACATTTCATATGTGCTGGATCCATTTTTCCATTGGCAAAAAAAATTCCCACATGACTACCAACACATATTGCAACGTAGATATGTATTTTGTAACGAATATACATATATTTGAGCTAACAACTCCACAATTCGGTTTATGTTTTTTTTTTTTTTTAAATTAACGTTTGACACATACGAGAATGAGACGAACATTATCTACATACCTTCCTTAATTATAAAAAAAGGTTTGCTTAATCATATCTACAATAAGGTTTGCTTTGTTTTGGACAAACCTTATTCCATTTGATTAGTCGTTAACTAGACCCCTGTCACAATATGTATTTCCGTTGTTTATGAAGTAGCAATTGAAGTAAGCAATAACCCTAAATCTTAAGAGTATAGTTGACAACATATATATATATATATATCGCGTTTATATTTACATACTTTAGAATTTTTGAGGGAGTCAACGCGACATATGCATATTGCATGGCGAATCTCAACTTATACTATAGTCATATATAATTAAAACAAACAAACTGAAAAGAATGTAATCATAATAATTAGAGGATCCTAGTACCAAATCAGTTCAGTGGGTGCACCAAATCAACTAAACCCGTTGAGAAATTTCTTTTCTTTTTCTCCCTCTGCTGACTCTAAACCTAATAATAGTACCATTTTAGTAAAATATAATAAAAAAGTTGTCAAAATGCTAACGAATTCACAGAAAGCTCTGTTGTTTCCCGCTTAGTGTGTATAAATACCACTCATCTCCTTCCTCCAAACGCACACAACACATCCCAACGCAGAGCTTCACTATACAGCATTAATGGAGTCCTCCCGACGGTTCTCCTTTCTTGCCTTCATCGCACTTCTTGCCTACTTTGCTTTTCACGCTTCAGCTGAACTTCACGTCCGTGAATTTGTGGTAAGTTGCCAAATCTGGTGACACTTTAGCTTCTTTGTATGTTCTTTGCATTAACGAATGTTCTTGATGTACATTTAATGTATGAACTTGTATCTGTTTCCTCTTTGTGGATGACTTTAGATCCAGCCAAAACCAGTGAAGAGGCTGTGCAGAACTCACGAAAGCATCACCGTGAATGGTCAGTTCCCTGGTCCAACGCTCGAAGTCAGGAACGGTGACTCTCTCGCAATCACCGTCATCAACAAAGCTCGTTACAACATTAGCATTCACTGGTAATTAAATTGATTATATCAGCAAAACCAACAAACATATGTTCTGATCTGCTCTGTCTTTGGTACAGGCATGGAATTAGACAGCTGCGGAATCCATGGGCTGATGGTCCAGAGTACATAACACAGTGTCCCATCCGTCCAGGTCAAAGCTACACTTACAGATTCACAATCGAAGACCAAGAAGGTACACTTTGGTGGCACGCTCATAGCCGTTGGCTCAGAGCCACAGTCTACGGTGCTCTCATCATTTACCCTCGTCTCGGTTCTCCGTATCCCTTCTCTATGCCCAAACGTGACATCCCAATTCTTCTCGGTAAGTATTTATAACTTCTAATCATTTCATATTTCTTTTTTTTTTTATGATCACAAATAACATTTGTTACGGCAAACAGGGGAATGGTGGGATAGAAACCCAATGGACGTTTTGAGGCAAGCACAGTTCACAGGAGCAGCAGCAAATGTCTCTGACGCTTACACAATCAACGGCCAACCAGGAGATCTCTACCGCTGCTCTCGGTCCGAGACCGTCCGTTTCCCAATCTTCCCTGGTGAGACAGTCCAGCTCCGTGTCATCAACGCTGGAATGAACCAAGAGCTCTTCTTCTCAGTCGCCAACCATCAGCTCACAGTCGTTGAAACTGATTCCGCCTACACAAAACCATTCACCACAAATGTCATCATGATCGGTCCTGGTCAAACCACTAACGTCCTCCTCACGGCAAACCAGCGACCTGGCCGCTACTACATGGCAGCTCGTGCCTACAACAGCGCAAACGCCCCATTCGACAACACAACCACAACCGCTATCTTCGAGTACGTCAACGCTCCAACTCGACGCGGTCGAGGCCGTGGTCAGATCGCTCCGGTTTTCCCGGTTCTTCCCGGTTTCAACGACACTGCAACCGCAACCGCTTTCACCAACCGTCTGCGTTACTGGAAAAAAGCTCCGGTACCACTTCAGGTCGACGAGAACCTCTTTTTCACCGTCGGTTTAGGGTTAATCAACTGCTCCAACCCCAACAGTCCACGTTGCCAGGGTCCTAACGGGACACGGTTCGCAGCCAGCATAAACAACCAGTCCTTCGTGCTACCACGTAGGAACTCCATCATGCAAGCTTATTACCAAGGCATGCCCGGTATCTTCACGACAGATTTCCCGCCTGTTCCACCGGTGCAATTTGATTACACCGGTAACGTTAGTCGTGGGCTATGGCAACCCGTGAAGGGAACTAAAGCATACAAGCTTAAGTACAAAGCTAATGTTCAGATTGTGTTACAAGACACGAGCATTGTCACGCCTGAGAATCATCCAATGCATTTACACGGGTACCAATTCTACGTAGTCGGGTCTGGTTTTGGGAACTTTAACCCTAGAACTGATCCGGCTCGGTTTAACCTGTACGACCCACCGGAGAGGAACACCGTTGGTACACCTCCAGGTGGTTGGGTTGCAATCCGGTTCGTCGCTGACAATCCAGGTAATTAAATTAATGAATCTTGAATTAAGCGAGTTAACCGCAAATTGAAAACGAATATTGATATAACTTTATTCTAATAATGCAGGATCATGGTTTATGCATTGCCACATTGATTCGCATTTGGGATGGGGTTTAGGGATGGTTTTCTTGGTTGAGAATGGACGAGGACAGTTGCAATCTGTGCAGTCTCCACCGTTGGATCTTCCAAGATGCTAAGAAAATCTTCCACCGTTGGATCTAAGGATTTGTGGGATTTTGTTTTGTCTTATTTTTAATCAAAAGGCTTTGGTGGTCTTGATATGTGTTTGTGGTTGTACATGGATAACTGCCCTATTGAAAGTTGTTCATCTTTTGATTTCGATGTATTAGCTATTTTCCTCGTAAAGAACTAATAGTAAAAAAATCAATATTTTCCAAACAAACCTGTTTTAACAAGTTTTGTTATATTTTAACCAAAACTTTGCTCATACAACATATTTGTTATATAAGCATCCTTAACAACCAAAACATTGCTCATGAAATTCATGAAGAGAAAACACTGTCGAATATAATAATTTATACTATAATAGTTGAGAGAGTTTTCCAGCGATAACATTTCAGTATTCATTAAATAAATAAAAATTTAACATGTATCAACAATTAGTTAATTTAAAATTAAAATTTTAATTTTAAATACTTAAAAACAATATTAAAATAGAAATGTAAAATATATGATAATCATATTAGTTCAAAATATTATAAACATAATATATATTATATAATAAACGATTTAATGTTTTTTATATTTTTAACACTATTTCTGAACTAACGAAATAAGTGAATTATAATATAAAAATGAAAAAACTAAATTATTTTTAAAAAATAAATAAAAATTTAAATAGCTTTAAAATAGAAGAAGAAAAATCAAAGTTATGAAACTGTAAGATAATTTTTTTTTAATAATAATCAAAGATAAAATCAGTTATCAAAAGTAAAGAAAATAATGTTACATAAAATAGAGAAAGAAAAATATAAAAATATTATATTTTGTATGAAAGTGAAAAATGATTACAATAAAATATACGTAAAATATTCAAAATAGTAAATAAAAAAGTGGACGAATTATTTCAAGGGAAATTATTTTTAAAACTGTAAAAAGAGAAAACATCTATTACAAAGAAAATTATTTTTTTCTCTTTTGTCCGATCGTAAGAGAACAAGAATGGTTGGGTTTGATTCGATATTCTCTAACTTCCTCCATCTAACACCATCTTCGTTAACTCCGCTTAAACTTTATTTTTATACTTCTCTGAATGCGCTCACTGCTTCACCATACTATCCTACGCATTCCTCCGGCTCATTCTCTTATCCTACGCACCTTTTCTTCCTCCACCACTATGGCCACCGCCGCTTCTTCCTTGCTCCTCCCTTCCGTATCTCTCAACAACCTCTCCTGCTCCAGAAATGCTTCCTCCCTCGGATTCACCGTCAAGAATCTCAACCGATCTAGGGTTTCCATGAGCGTCTCCGCTGGATCCCAGACTGCAATCAACGACTCTCTGTTCGCCGATTACAAACCCACCTCTGCTTTTCTCTTTCCCGGTCAGGTAATTTCCGGTTAACTTGAATTGGGTTGTATCGTCGCCATGAGTTTCCGGGTCACTGAAAACGTGGATTCGTTTATTAATTTCGCCTCAATTTAGGAAATTTCGAAATGCTCAGACTTTTTAGATTTTGCTAATGTCAAACACTGAGAATTTTGTCAAGGTTCCACCTTTACAGATTTATCTGATTGTGAATTGTAATTGTAATGCAAAGTCCTGACCAAAAGTTATCTTGCTTGACCAATTAAGATGAAATGCGACAAAATATCAGAACCATATCAGACACTGTATCTGGAAAATTGAAGTCTTCATGAATTTGCAATGTATCTCAGGGAGCTCAAGCAATAGGGATGGGCAAAGAGGCTCAGAGTGTTGCAGCAGCTGGAGAGTTGTATAGGAAAGCTAATGATATCTTGGGGTATCTTCCTTTGCTTTAAAACCTTTTGTTTGTTTGTTTTTCTTCGTTTAGTGAATGAATAAACTTAGACGGTGGCTTTTAGGTATGATCTTCTTGACATTTGTGTTAATGGACCAAAAGAGAAGCTTGATTCAACTGTCATAAGCCAGGTACATTTTTCTGTTTCCTGATTTCTTTCGATCTCATATTTGCAATCTTGGTTTGAGACGCGTTAAGATCTATGATCTACTTTTTTGTCACCTTTATCTAGCAGAATTGAATCCTTTATGTAGTGTTTTATGATGTTTTGTATGGTCTCTAAGTTCTTGGTTCCTCATTTTCTCAGCCTGCTATATATGTCACTAGTCTAGCAGCAGTTGAACTACTTCGTGTCCGTGAAGGCGGCGAACAAATAATTAACTCGGTTGATGTGACTTGTGGTCTCAGCTTAGGAGAGTACACTGCTCTGGCATTTGCTGGAGCCTTCAGGTTGGTTAATCATAAAACACTGATATCCTGAAATTAGGAAATGTACGCACAAACAAACAAGTCATTCGGAAACCATGTTATCATTTCTGTTTTTTAATAGCTGAATCAATATCCTAATTTCAAAGATGGTGGTTCCGGATTTTATTGTAAGGAACACATGTTACTTTGTTCCATTTACCTGTGCCTTAATTTTACTTCTTTTCTCTGTTACTGCTTTTACTCTCAAGCTTCGAGGATGGGCTAAAGCTTGTAAAACTTAGAGGAGAAGCCATGCAGGTAAGATTTTATTAACTTCATCTTGTATATCCGTCTTTAATTATGTCAAGTTTAGGTCGATGTTGTGCTTGGCTGAACTTAGTAATGACCTTTTGTTACCATTTGAACTTCGGAGAGTTGTTTCATCACTTAGATTTTAATAAAAAAATGCCTTTTTCAGGCTGCTGCAGATGCTGCTAAGAGTGCCATGGTTAGTATCATAGGGTTGGACTCAGAAAAGGTTCAGCAGCTGTGTGATGCAGCAAATCAGGAAGTCGATGAAGCTGACAAAGTTCAGATCGCAAATTACTTATGTCCGGTATATATATGTCCTCCAAGTCTCTTCGGCATCTAGACTTGTAAATATCAACTCCACATTCCATAATGCAGTCTGCTATTATAGGGTAATTATGCAGTATCTGGTGGTCTTAAGGGAATCGAAGTTGTTGAAGCCAAAGCTAAGTCATTCAAGGCCCGAATGACGGTATACTCTCTCTTTCGTTCTCTAATTCGATTATCTTATGTTATGGTGTCTTCCTCGAGGCTATAAGAAACATGATTGTTGGTTGTTGGCTTTGTAGGTTCGTCTATCTGTTGCAGGTGCTTTCCACACTAGTTTCATGAAACCAGCAGTGTCGAGATTAGAAGCTGCATTAGCAGCAACGGAGATCAGAAGTCCGAGGATCCCAGTGATCTCCAATGTCGATGCACAGCCTCATGCAGATCCAGACACGATCAAGAAGATACTTGCACGCCAGGTAAACAAATCAATACTCAGTAGAGCTATGCATTACTTTTGTGGTGAAAGATAAAACAAAGACTCGAGTGTTGAAACCGCAGGTGACATCTCCTGTCCAATGGGAGACAACAGTAAAGACACTCTTATCCAAAGGACTTAAAAGCAGCTATGAATTGGGACCTGGAAAGGTATTTTTTGTAGCCTCGTAATCCCTTTATAGCTTGAAGTTTCTTCTTCCTCTAAGTTGTGTGTTTTTAATGCATGTCAAACACCAGGTGATTGCAGGGATATTCAAGAGAGTTGATAAAAGCGCCAGTGTCGAAAACATTAGTGCTTGAGACTCTAGCTAGCTATTATTTGAGCTGAAGAATCACTAATAATGAGTTAATTTAAAACTTATGTATGTAGAATCTCTGGTGTTTTAGTGGTTTGGAATTCAAAGTTTTGTATCGAATATTTATGTAACACTTAGCACGGTATATGTCGAGATATCTTTATTTAAGTTTCAGTTTATGAAAGGGCAACACTTCATAGAAAAAAAAAAAAAATCAAGATTGTGTTCTATCTACTGGTTTCTGGGTTGGCTTCTCTGAGATTACTAAACCTTCTTGTTATTTTTATTAAAACTATTGCGTTATTTTGTCAAAAATTAACAAAAGGTTGAGCTCAGGTAAAGCGAGGTTTATATCAACATCCAAAGATTCATCACCACAGCTCAAGATATTTTCATCATCGCTCAACAACTATTGCACCAGCCGGGAATCGAACCCGGGTCTGTACCGTGGCAGGGTACTATTCTACCACTAGACCACTGGTGCTGATTATTAAATCTCTTTCCGTTTTATAATTTAACCAAAGTTTTACGTGTACTTATGCTTGATGATTTTACCCATGATATTGTGAAGACAGACAAAAAGATGAGAAAATTAGACAGACAATAACATTTGAGGAGGTCAGAAGAATGCTAAGGACCCAACCATCGCTATAGCCAACATCGTCACAGCTCAACTATAATGTTTGCACCAGCCGGAAATCGAACCCGGTTCTGTACTATGGCAGGGTACTATTCTATCAATAGACAATTGGTGCTTTGAAGAACAAACGATTAAATATATTGCTCATGTTTAAACAAATTGGTTAAGATAACATCATTTAGCTAAAACACTGGCTAATACAAATTACTTGGACGATATGCAACAAAGTTGGATCTTCTAAGCCTTGATTACCAAAAAATCGTTTGATGAACTAATAGAAACCATGAAAAAATCGCATAACACTTGAGCATAAATTTTCAGAACAAAGTGGAAATATATTAATATCAATTAAAAAAAATCTCTTTATGACATGTACAGTTTCGATACGCTGCAACAAAAAATCTACAGTTTCGACAAGAGAGTTGTAGTAAAACGGGGAACAGAAGATTAGATCAAGGAGGAAGGAAGAAACTTGATATTGATTCGGAGCTTTTATTTGATACTTTCTTGTTGAGGCTTTAGTGAGATAATGTTCAGTTTCAGTGGCTGCTTCTTTGTAATAACAATATCTTCAAATCTCTCTAGAGGTTTTCTGATCTCCAACCCCACACGCCTCCTCTCTCCG
This sequence comes from Streptanthus diversifolius, assembly GCA_039880935.1. Taxonomy (NCBI): domain Eukaryota; kingdom Viridiplantae; phylum Streptophyta; class Magnoliopsida; order Brassicales; family Brassicaceae; genus Streptanthus; species Streptanthus diversifolius. Next base: position 16,844,680 of record JAXGFM010000022.1, on the reverse strand, counting down.
ATATTCTTATCATCTGAGATCAAGAACGGATGCAACAACAACTCCTAAGCGCTTCCCCTCTCCATAGGTTTGATGGCGAAACACCTGTCTAGAAATTGCCTTGCGTCATACGGCAACCTCAGATGCCTTTTGTTGCTCAGCAAAAAGATCCTGAAGACCATTACGACTCACCCCTAACCACGGCCGCTTGCTTGCCGGTATACATCTCAAGAACTATGATTGTTGTGTGTTGTAAACCCTGAAAGCTACACAGCGTATAGGAAATTGTCAAACAGAAGGTTGTTCTGTAAAACTATGTTGTAAAAGACAAAAAAAAATAATTTGGCAAATCGTTATTTTAATGCTTAAACCTGGAATCCAATTATACAACTATTAGTCTACTTCCAACAATTAAAGATAAAGTTGATTGGGTATTCTCCTGCAGCATAACTTCTGCAGGCGATTGCTCTTAAGGGAAAAATCAGGACTCTAAAATCAGTAAATTGGGCGCCAAGAAGAACAGAGAAAAGAAAAAGGCAAGGCTTGAATATGTTATCTCGAACTTAAAGCTATGATGAATTTATAAAAGCTTAGAGGCATTGGACAAAAGAGAAAAACTAGGCCTCGATGGTCATGCTAAGCATGGCTTCAGTTACACGATCAATCTTAGTTTGAGAGAGCTTGATCAGTCTAAGAAGATTCTTTGTGTTTATCATTCTTAGCATTCACAGAAGGCTATGTGATCATATTGTCATCTTCACCCACGAAGATATGCCTCAACAACCTGGGCGCGTCTTTTATGTCTTTGGACCCCACCGCGAAGCAAGTCACGATGAAGAGTTTTACATGGAAAGGAAGGTCACTCGGAATCGGTGGCTCGTGGCCGTTCATGAGATCATCCACTTGGTAGTTTATGTGCCACCAAGATCCATTTCCAGTGTACATCTTAAGTATAATACAGCCCAAAGACCACAAATCAAGGCCTTTCCCTGTCTCGCCATGGGAAATCGATTTCGGAGACATGTAGATCGGTGTCTCCGCAAAGGGCTTATCAGGTTGCCACCAAGTACTGTTTCCATCTCTTCTGGACAAGCCGAAATCAGATATCATCAACTCGAAAGACACTCTCCACGCGCCCTTCTTGTAGACGCAACTCGGGAAGATGAGGATGTTCTCCGGTTTGAGATCGCAGTGGACATAACCTCTTCCGTGAATCGTGGCTAAGCCTTGGAGAAGCATACGAATAAAGTCTCTGATCAAACGATCAGACAATTTTCTGTCTTTGTAATAGTTCATGAAACTATTCAAGCTTCCCACACATCTTGTAATCTACGCAACCTTGCTCGTTAACTCTCTTTTGCACTCCGGTCCCATAGGACTGGACGATTCTCGAACATCCTTTGAATTCAGACAGGATACAAAACTCTTTGTAGAGAGACGCGGCGTGTTTTTCGTGAGAGATTTTCATGAGAGGTTTTCATGGCGGCGTAAACCATCTCACGGTCGGCATGTTGTCCTCTATAGAGACTCACAGAACGGAAAGCACATTTACCAAGTGACAGTTGGAAGTACAAATCTGGATCTGACATTACAATTGAAAAAAAAAAAATGCTAAAGATGGATTTAAAATAAAATCTGAGATTTTGCAAATTTAACTTTGGGGGAAACTTCCAACAATTATATACACAGAATTAGGGCATTCTAGAACTAACCAATTCCCTTTTTTAAACTACACATAAAAAACTAAATTTATTTTTTTTAGAGGCAAAAATTAAAATTTATTTGTTGGAGGGAAAAATTAAAAAGAAAAATAACAAAATCTGTAGTTTGCTCCCACAATCCAATAATATCCTAATTGTTGTTGTCATTCCCATTTTTTTTTTTTAAGTTTACATTAAAAGAAATTATCTGTTATATGCTTTATCCAAGTAATAATTATTTAATATTTAATTTTGTTTTGATATATAAATAAACACTATTGTAATTTGTAAGCATATAACTTTTTGGACTCGAATTAAATTAACAAACAACATTAAAGAGGGAATGTCCTAAATGTTGAGAAAAATAATTAAATAGAGAAAAAAAATTAAAAGTTCAGTTTGACGGCAAATCTCATCCGTTACGTCGGAATATCGCGAAAGACCCAACCATAGCCAACATCGTCACAGTTCTCTACAGATTGGTGCACCAGCTGGTAATCGAACCCTACCGTGGCAGGGTACTATTCTACCACTAGACTACTGGTGCTTTGATGAACAATCGACTAAATATAATTTAATCTGTAGATAAAGATACAAGCAACAGAATGAACAAGGATTAGTTCATTATTTCTAAACCAAACTATGATAAGAGCGATCGCCAAGAAACGGCAGAAAAAGATACTTAGACGATATCAGTGCAGTGATAACCTGAATCTCTTTCTGGCGAAGATGAAGATGGTCTCCAAGACACACAGAACAGGTGATGATTGGTAGCTTTGTCGACATCTGATATCAAGGGGAAAAGAAGAAGACGTGTTTAGAACAACAAAAGGCCAGCTTTGCCAAAAGTGGTTTTTGTAAGCTCAAATAAAGCAAAGATAATATCAGTTTAACTGTTATCATGACTGGAGTCTCCCATGGAATGAAGAACTAAAAGCAGAGTTCATCGATACCGAAGCAAAAGGTTTCCTTAATTCAGTGACACAGACGAAGTATCACTCAAGATACACAGACTATTCCAATTTCTTCAACTCAGACACGTGAAATCATTCCTCATTGAGAGTTATATACAAAAAAAAAATTTAGAGCTCAGTTAGATGGCAAATTTCATCCGTTACGGAGGAATAATGCGAAGGACCCAACCATCGCCAAAGCCAATATCGTCACAGCTCTCTACTAATTGGTGCACCAGCCGGGAATCGAACCCGGGTCTGTACCGTGGCAGGGTACTATTCTACCACTAGACCACTGGTGCTAATTGTTCATACGCTTACGGACTTTTTAGTAATCTTTAATTTACACAAGCTTACAAAGTCCCAACCACAGGATGGAAACAGAGTAGGGAGAGAGAGAGAGAGAGCGAGCAAGACGTTCATTGCAGGAAATGGCGATTCCGATGACGAGAATGATGGTTCCTCAAGCAAGCTCTTCGCTTCGTCTCTCGCATCCGAAACTATCCAACTCCAGTCGTATTGATTTTCTTTGTCGCTGTGCTCCATCAGAACTCCAATCACTTCGGTCTGCTCTTTCCCTCTCTCTCTTCCTGCCGTTTTTCATACTCTTCCAGCTTTTTAGGTGAAGTTACTTTGTCTAAATTGAGAAATCATTTGTTGATCTTTTGCAACTTCCTTAGGACTGGACTCTCTCTGTCTGCCGGAGTTCACGCTATCCCGCATCCAGATAAGGTACATTAAGTTTTCTGTTTCTTCTTTGGTTGTGTAATGATGCCACAAAAAGAATTGAACTTGGGTGCTTTTAGTGGAAGTTATGGGATTGAAAATCGAGCTTTAGTGTTGAAATTTTTAGGTAGATAAAGGTGGTGAAGATGCTCTTTTTGTAAGTAGCTTTAGAGGAGGAGTCATAGCTGTTGCGGATGGTGTTTCCGGGTAATCGAATTGAAAACGGCTTTAACTTCTTTGCTTAAACTAAATTTGATTTTAGTTTTTTCTGGGTTTATCTCGATTTTTGATAAAGTTTGTATCTTTTATTCTCAGTTGGGCTGAACAAAATGTTGATCCTTCCTTGTTTTCCAAAGAACTCATGGCTAATGCTTCTCGTTTGGTTGATGACGAAGAGGTAGTTTTGTAATCTCACTGTCAAGTCTTAATCTATCTTGAGTGATTTATGGTTTCTGATTTCAACGTTTTGGAAACAGGTCAGATATGACCCTGGTTTCCTCATTGACAAAGCTCATACCGCAACTACTTCCAGAGGTTCTGCTACAATGTGAGATTTGAATTATATGTCCTAATTGATTTTCTCTTCGAAGGTTGGTTTTTTGTCCCTTTTGGGATAGCTTGATGTCCTGGTTATTGGTGAAGCAGTATTGTAGCCATGCTTGAGGAAGTTGGTGTTCTGAAAATAGGCAATGTTGGAGACTGTGGACTTAAGCTTCTTCGAGAAGGTTTTTTGCTTTTTTCTTATCTTTATATTACCTGAGATGCTAGATTGTTTCATGTTTCAGCCTTTGAGGAAGAGATCTTGATTAATTCTCGTTCTGCAGGTCAGATCATTTTTTCGACTACTCCACAAGAACATTATTTTGATTGTCCCTACCAATTAAGCTCTGAAGAGTCTGCTCAAACCTATCTAGATGCATCGGTAAATATATCTGTACGACTTTAACATGCTTTGTTCTAGTAATGTACCTATGTAACATAGTTCTTACTTGAAGCAGTTTAACATAATGGAAGTAAAGAAGGGAGACGTGATCGTGATGGGTTCAGATGGGCTTTTCGATAACGTATTTGATCATGAGATTGTTTCGATCGTGACCAAGCACACAGATGTTGCAGAATCATGTATGTATAAAAATCTGTCTTATCGTCTTGATATATAATCTGAAGTTTAGAGTTACATTGTTCTTTTTTTTACAACTATTAAAGCGAGGTTATTAGCTGAAGTGGCGAGTAGCCATTCAAGAGATCCGGGTTTTGAGTCTCCATATGCATTGGAAGCAAGAACCAAGGTAGGTTTAAACCAAGAATGGATGTTTCCGGTTCACGCAAAGTATTTCTGAATCCGTGTAAATGCATCTTGACATAAACAGGGGTTTGATGTTCCTCTCTGGAAGAAGGCATTAGGAATGAAGCTTACAGGTAAAAATATCATTGTTAGTGAAGAATCCGGATATTTTGATCGATTCAAAGAAGACCAGTTTCTGATTTGATATTTGGTTCTGAAAAAAATGCAGGAGGGAAGCTTGATGATGTCACTGTGATCGTTGCCAAAGTGGTTAGCTCTTGAATCTTTGTTCAGGATATAGTTTATGTGATCTTTATCATTATTCTTTTGTACAAGTCCTCGTAAAAACTTGTCTTATTTCTCTCTTTAAAGCTCATCTATTCCTTATATCTCATAAAAACAGATAACAATACAAAATTTCCTTTGGACAAAGCAAATCAGAAAAAAAAGGATTGAAGGGTTGGAACTCTAATCTGACAACATTATTGCGTGAACAAATTAGTATACAAACAAAGATCTCTCTAAAGAGCCAGTGTGTTAACACTAACAACTAGCAGCTCTATGAAGAATCAATTTACCTGAATCAGGCAAGCAAATATAAGCCAACGCCCATTTGTGTGCCATCTTCAAGCTGCGTTTGAGTCGCCATTGACATCTTGAAAGAATGATTTGACTGTTTCATAAGTGGACCAACAGATCGCAGCTGCTGGAGCATGGAAAAGCATTCTTGGAAGCCATCCTCTGGCAAGTCCTCTATAACCATCTTTCTTAATAATTGTGCGAAAAACATCGCTTATAGAACTGCTCTTGAAGCGGTCGCAACCACACACACCCTGAAACATCACCAGAGACATATTCTCAGACCAGCCAAAACAATCCGAGCAGATGAAGTTGCTTGTAATTAGGGCTTGAGTGAAAACAACACAAGTATACAATTGCTAAAGATTCTACTCCTAGAGTTGCATTGCTTCATCTTTCACCTCATCATTAGGTGATAACTGAAACCACACAAATCAAAGCATAGCCCCTAAGCCCTAGATTCAGTAATTTTATTCCACTTTCTAAAACTGGGACATTTAAAACTTCACACCTATAGTCGCCGATAGTTTCATCTTTCTTGTACCTCATAAGCTCCAGAAAATTTCAAACAAGAACTGGTTAAAGCTAAAGAGTTACATAGTAACCACTGAAGACACAGCTTATTAGAATCACTTAACACTATATCATCAAATGTGCACCACTGGATCAAGCTTTATAAAGACAAAACATAACCAGACAAATCGAAACAACCTCATCAACGAAATATTTGGCCTTTTTCCCTCATAAAGTCCTAATTTTAGACGCAATAATAGAGCTACACGATCACAAAGCGTAAATCTAACGATGCTTAAGGATGCTTTCTTAACGCAATCTCCGTCAATCACATTGGTTCTCAGATACTCAAAGACAGTTGTTTAGGGCTTAAAGGTTTCAAATTTTACCTGACATTGCAATTGCGTCTTGACAACATCAAGCGGCGTAGTTACAGCAGCAGCCAAGCCACCAGCTGCAGCTCCTGCTGTAGCATAGATCAACCAACCTTCCTCCTCATCTCCGCCACCAACATGCTCCGGCGAAATCTCCCTCAGTCCTCTCTTAACCGCCTCATACGTGGCGAAATGAACCGCCGTGAACGGAGCATTCATAAGCACCGTCGTTCTATAAGAAGCGTAGAAAGCACCAAACCCTTCCTCTCGCATTACCCTCTTAATACAATCCCAAACTCCTTTATAAGTCCCGTTCCCCATCTGCAGCCTCTGCTTAACCATATCCATAGGAGTGAAAACAGCGTCGCTCGCCACGGTGGCGAACACACCGGAAACCGCGTGAGCGGCGGAGTTATTAGGATTTTCGCCTGATAAATACTTTTTAGAGACTTCATAAAAGGAGAAGTAGACAGCGTGGGCTGGTCCTGCGCCGAGTCCCATCGCCCATATACCTCGATACAGAGCAGAAGGTCCCTCTGTTTTGATAATTGATCGGAAAGCTTGACTTATTCCGACGGGCTTAATCGGACATGAACGGATAGCTTGCATATGTGTCTTGATGGTATCCACTGGAAACATCGCCATGTGTTCGACTGAGCCAGCTATCGAACCGGCAACCATGAGCTGCCAGAATCTAAGTCCATCGTTTTGAGCTGGAACGACAATAGCCGGATGAAAATCCGGTGGTTGTGGGATCGGACGGAGGTCGGGTTCCGGGAATTTGGATGCAGTTCTGGCGGCGGCTTCTGTCGCCATTGTTTGGGAATCGAAAGAGTGTTTAGGGAGGAGGATGCAAGAGGAAGCTCCGACGAAGAGGATGGAAATTAGGGTTCCAAGATGCTTGGAGAGCAAATCCCCAAATCTGGAGATTTCACACACTGAAATCTCCGACAAGAGGAAGTTGGAGGCGGCGGTTAAACTCAACTTTGGGCTTTTACATATTCTTCACCTAAGTATACATTTCTTTTGTTTTGTCTGAATTCGTTTTATTATCCCGTTACCAAATAAACGAAGGAAATAAAAAGGAAAACGACTATTTTACAAACTAGACAATCTTTAGCTAGTTTTAAAAGTTTAGCTTAAAACTTTTCTTTAGTTTTTATTACAAACTACTAGTAGATAAAAAAATTTTTTGCACAAATGAAATCGGATTTCTAAAGCTAACATAAATAATTTTTTTCCAATTTTGAATTGAGTTGGTTCAAAATATAACATAATTCAATATTATAATAACATAATAATTTTTAAAAATATATAATAACATAATAATTTTTTTAAAATATATATGTATAAAAATATATGGTTCCACTAATATCATAAGTAATAATTGGTATATATTTCTTCTAGTAACTGATATTTCAGAAAAAAAATTATATGATATTATATTTTCAAATTTTAATAAAAAGTAATTATTTTATATTTTTTAATCATTAGTATGTTTTAAATTATTTTTTTTATATCACGTGCCATCAAATTTTTTATATATCTTTTGTTTTTGATTTTTTTACTCACGGCTTGTAATATATTAAAATATAACTTAAGTATATACAGGGCCTAATCTAATACTACGTAATAAAGAGACCTTTCGAATAACTAATGGAAAAAATCCAATTATAGGAATACAAAAAGAGAAAAATTGTTGTCATCATAAAAAGACTCTGATAGATATTCCATTTTGATCATCTATATATTCATCATCACGAATGACGATCGTATATATCAAGTTACTTCCATGGGAAACATGCATTCTTTTTTACCAAGCCTGCATGGACCATGAGCTTTGATAGCCCAATTACATTAATAACATACATCTTGATCTCTCCGTGCATCAAATATATCAAACCGTTTGACCTGATTGTTCAATTGAAAGCTGCAAAAGAACAGTGTTTTCCAGATGTTTGTTTGAAATTTAAAGTGGTACTCTGTATTGGCAGGCACCTTGTGAACCCCAAATCGTTTTCTTTGGATTTGCAATGAACGGTAAGAAGTGGACCGCCAGGAGAATTTGTTATCTTGACAACGGTATCGGGCCAAACCGGTTTACCATGACTCGAACCAAATAAAAAAATGATCAGAAAATTAAAAGAAAATTTTGGCTGACTTTTCATTGATTTAGTTTTTTTTTTTTTATCTCTTGTGTGTGTGTTTTAATAAAAATGATATTGGAGATGAATTTTTAGTAATTAGGAATGGCCCGACAAATTTTTTTTTCTTTCATAAAAATATAGCGCTTTTGTAAATACATTATTGTTCTTATCCTACGTTTCCTTAAGAATCTAAGAAATAAATTAATAAATAGGTACCAGAGGAACAAGCGAATCAGTCAATGTGTGTTTAGTGAGGTTAATTAGGTGCGATTTTCGTAGCGAATATTGTGAATCTTGTTTTAAATAACTCATTATTAAGTTTTGTTTTGAGTTTGAGTGAAAAAATTTCTTCAAACATTTGTATGTCATATTTCGAATATTATTAGTGAAAGTGTGGAGGAATTGGGGTTTCGGTTTATTGCCGAGCTGCTCGACCGAAAGCAAACGGGGAGGCAGAAAAGATGGTTAGAGTCAGCTTACACAGCTTATGACTTGAGTGGAAGGCTCTAGTGCGAGAAGAGGCTCTACTATTGGTTAAATAAATATAGGATTTGCCATTAGCTTAGTACGAGAGTATAATAAACATTGTTTGTCACTACTTGTTTCTCTCTTATTTCATTGTTTGTGAACTCAGTTCTCTTGTACGGCCGTACGGGATACGCATGTTGTAGCACAATCATAGTAAATTGCTGGATCTCCTGGCCAAGGCATCCAATTTAATACTCAATATCATGTGATCTTGAAATCAGTCAAACTTATGTGAGTTACGTTGTTGAATGGTATATCCTCATTCAATGATTGAAATTTATACTAAATTAAAGAAAATCAGTGAATCTGATCAAACAAAGTAGTCATCGGTATCTTAGAAGGAAATTAAAACAGAAAGGGAATAGGGGGAAATTAAAGTTTGATTCTAAATAATATTTTTCAAATTATAAAATTAAAATTTGCAAGCATAACTAGATAACTTAGATAATAATTACTATAATAAGAAACATATATAATTGATCCATTAATTATGCTGAATCAAACAAAACCACACAAAAAAACTACAACTCACACGTACAATAAAAGATTAAAGTAGGACACAAAGGAAACAAAACAGTTTGTGATTGGTGTATCAACCTAAGATGAAAAGAGAATGTAGAAAGAAGATGCTGAATTCGAAAACCAAAGAGTCTCCCACTTGGAAAGTTCTTGAAGAAGCCCAAGCTTCGTAGTTAAAGTTCACATGGTCCATCCGCTCGAGTCACCGACTTTGTGTATGGTTCCTCCAACAGAAACTCTAAAGAGAGCCACAAGAATCATCAAAGAAGTGAAGAAGGCGTTGCTCTTGATCAAAGCCATGATCGATGTTTTGGTTCTTTTCTTTTTCTGGAACGAGATATTTAAGCGAGGTGAAGGATAGCGAGTTTGAGAGAGATTTATTGAAGTTCTGAACTTGTTTTGTGAGAAATTGAGAGGCTGGGTGCTAAGAGTGTTTATATAGAGGGTTTGGTGCACCCGGTTGCGGATCCAGAAAAAAAATTGATTGGGGGTAAAAATTATTAAATTCTAATATATTTTTTAAAATATGTAAAAATTTACTATATTATATTTCAGATAAATATATAATTCAGAAAAATCTGTAGTAAACTTGAAAGAATAACTAGGTGTATATTTTATATTAGAAGATGTATTAGTTATTTCTATATAATGTATTTTTCATTTTCGCTATTTCTAATTTCATCTATATTTCTATATCATAATACCAAAGAATTTAGTATTTGTAAAAAATTTAAAACGAAAAAATTAAATTTTTTATATATATTAGTTATCAAATAAAGCTTTAAACCTTAAATATGTAAGTAATCTCATAAAAAATTATACTATTCTCGTTAACCAGAATTTTTTTTTTTTTTTAAAAAAAAAAAAAAAAAAAAAAAAAAAAAGACAATGGAATTCTCATATCTATATTAAAATAAAAACTTAAACAAAAATATATCATGTAAATTAGAAATCTATGAGAAAACGGTAAACCAACAAACACTGCAACAGTTTAGGGAAGAAAAAGAACCCCTACAAACAATGGAATGAATTTATTTCCATATATGTCTTGGTTTAAATCTATATTTCCAAATATGCATCGATGCATTTGAATAGGTTTTTAGTAAATACGGGCTTTCAGTAAGAATTCTAGTTATAAATTAGATTGAATGTAATTCAGAGTTTGGGGGAAAGAACAAAACAGTGGGGGCACAAAAACATTTTTATATGGGGACATTAACATAATATTGTCTCACATTTTTTCTAGTGTGAGACAATTTCTTTTTTTCAAGCTCACTGTACGTAGAATCTGCTCTTTTTTTTTCGCTTAAAGACCGGGTTAAAGCTTTTCGAATAGTAGTCGCACCAATACCAGTAAAGCCAGAGTCGTCACCTATGGACCGCTTTAATAGAAGATGGTCATCTACTCAAGCATATGCTATACCTTCTTTTTCTATTTGGTATGAGATTAGGTTAAGAGTTTCTCTAACTATTCCTCTAGTGATTTTGTTTCGTTTTCTTCAATTCATTGTCACTGATGTAAACTGTAGAGTTCTTTTTTTTTTTTTAACTAGAATACAACATAAAACTCACACGATCTTGGTAATATCTTTCAAGAAAGCGTCAATGTTAACATCAGAGGAACCGCTTTTTACAACAGCTCCACGACAGATCTCACTGAGATCACAAGCCCTACTTCTCATCTCTTTCCCTTCTTCACTCCCTACATCCATCATCCTTTTCACCAGTTCCTTAATCTCGTCTCTCCTTATCAACAAACCCGTCGTAGTCTTCGTGTTCTTGATCCTCATTCCGATTCTCCAGTCGTCAACAATCATCTTAGCATTCAAAAACTGATCCCAAAACAAAGGAAACGTCAGCATCGGTACTCCAGAATATATCCCTTCCAATGTCGAGTTATAACCACAATGTGTCCAAAAACTACCAACCGCTGCGTGGCACAACACACGCAGCTGATCGCACCAGTTCACCACAACACCCGAGCTACCTTCAAGAGCCTCCTTCAGCTTCGACTCGCCCCCACGAGCCACCCAAAGGAACCGTACTCTGCTATCTTTAACTCCTCCCACTATTTCCTCCATCTGAGCCTCCGAGACAGAGAGAAAACTCCCCTGAGATATGTAAAGCACAGAGCTTTCCGGTTGCTCGTCAAGCCACCGTATGTAATCAGGTTCGCTGCGTTTATTTTCAACGGAGAGTTCTTCAATTGGTATTAACGGACCGGTGGCGTAAACCGGGAAATCAAACCTGGAGGTGAAAAAGTCGATGGCTTTTGGTTCCAGCTCATAAGCAGAGGGGAAGAGAAGATACTTAGCTTCTGAGAGCTTATCGTAACATTGCTTAAATTTACTGAAGCTTTGATAACTGTAGCCGTGGAATATCTCCGGCAAGTCACGGAGTCGTATCGGAGATAAACCGGGAATGTAATCAACAAATTCGTCTTCTTTGAATTCTAAAATCGGATTCAAAAAAAATATATCTTCGGTTATCGATAAACCAAGTTTCACATATGTTTATAAAAAAATGTAAGCTATAAGAAACCTGGTGGTGGTTCGATCGGCGAATGACCGTGAGTTGCGAGTAGATCGGAGTGAAGGAAGAGGGAGAAAATTGTGGCCGAAGAAGTCCACAAAGATGCCACCGGAATATTCCTTCGTGTGCCGACACTCACTGCCCAACCGACGTTCGTATCAGCGATGATCGCTGTGGGAGACGGCGAATTTAGACGGTCAAGTAGCCGCTCGAACGGCTGCTCCAGTCTGGTGTGGACGGCGTCAACGAAGCCGTTGAAGTCCTTGGCCCGGACGTGCTCGGAAGGGATGAGACTGGGGAGAGTGGCGAAATGGATCCGATCGGGTTTCGGGTCAGAGCCGATTAACCCGAGCCATTCTTCAGTGATGATGAATGTTACGTGGAGGTTTGTGTCTCGCCGGATTAAGCGTTTGCAGAGGTTCATCATGGGGTTGATGTGGCCTCTTCCTGGCCATGGCATGGCCATCACGTGTCGGAATACTAATGGCTGAGGTTTGATTGGATCCATATATGATTATGTGACTAATGGGGTGAGGAGAATATGTAGTCCGAAGCCAACTTTTATAACAAAACGTGATCAAAATGTTCTGAAACTCTTATGTCGATTTGACATTGTATTACACATGTTTCATCAAAGTAGTGGTTGTTTTTTTTACTACAGAGTATATAGCCTTAACATAGGATGTTTGGCCCAAAGAATTGATGAATGAGTTCATATAAGGGCCTGTTTTTCATTCGTTGTGATTTTTAGAGTGCTATAACGTTAGCTTAGAACGCCGTTCATCATAAAATGACAAAGCACATCTAGACGAAGTTTGAATACACCAGAGATACCAAGTTTTTGATTCTGCTTACTGAGATTAACGCGTGAGCACAGAGCAGGAAGATGTAAAAATAATAACACAAAAGTTGTCTTTTGCTTATAAGTAGGTGTAGCTAATCATGATGTGGTAATCGTTTTCAGAGACGCAACAAAGTATATCAATAAAATACTTATCATGTGAATTTAATGGCCTTTTATGATGTTGATTAAGTTTGCGTTTTTTTTTTGTTGTTGTTGTGTATCATTCGATGGATTCATGATTTGTTATGTAAGGGGATTTTTATCAATTGGTTTTTTATTGATCACTTAGTTTATTAATTTACAAACCAAAATGTTGGTTGAACTATCTTGAAAAAACTATGACAAAACATCATTAACCAATAAGAATTGATGCTTATAAAATTTGGTGAACTTATCAAACTCATTTTTAATAATTATTTATTTTTTTCATTCAAACTAAATTTAGTATTGGTAGAAATTAGAGGGAATTAATATTTTAGAAGAAAATTAATCTAATATGACTTGAGTTCTTAAATAATTTTTGTTTTAATAATTCCATGATTATCTATTTGATTGTATATTTCATAATATCCAACATTTTTAATTTTATTGTCTAATCCCTTGCTTAGTTTGTAAAAAACAAAAAAACATTCGTATTATTATGTAGTGATATATACGAACATCTGTCTCAATTCCTTTTATTTCTAAGGTTTTGAATTTTTCTTGTTCCTTTTCTCTAGATTCTACAAATTGTAAGACACATAATCATTCAAATGAATGCACCGGAAAGGCTTGCAAGATCCGAACAAACAACAATTCTGACTAATAAGAAATAACTCACTAAGAATAAGATTTGTGAACAGAGATAAAAGGGAGAGAAATAGCAAAATAACATATTTAAAAGTTCGCAATATCAAAATTTTTTGTTATTAGTAAAAATGGTATTTCACCATCTCACTATTTATTGGATCTCTTTCAACAATCGAACATAGACCGAACTTCAATTAGACACATAAGATCTCTAACCAATAATTGTAACAACAAAAGAGTCACTGAGACTTAAGTAGTATTGTTAACATCCCTTATGAAAGCGTTGATGTTAGCATTAGACGAGCCTCTTTCCGCAACCGCTCCTCGACATATCTCACTGAGTTCACAAGCTCTTGTTCTCATCTCTTTTCCTTCTTCACTCTCTGTATCCATTAAACTCTTCACTACTTCTTTGATCTCTTCTCTAGCTATCAACAACTCCGTCTTCTTCTTCCTCTGAATCTTCATTCCGATCTTCCAATCCTCAACAATCATCTTCGCATTCAGAATCTGATCCCAAAACAAAGGAAACGCCAGAATTGATACTCCAGAATATATCCCGTCCATTGTCGAGTTGAATCCGCAATGAGTCCAAAACCACCTACAGCTGCATGGCACAGCACGCGTAGCTGATCACACCAGCTCACCACTAAACTCGAGCTACCTTCAGCTTTGACTCGCCTCCACGAGCCACCGAAAGGAACGGGACTCCGCTTTCTCTAACTCCTACCACTATTTCCTCCATCTGAGCCTCCGAGACAGAAAGAAAACTCCCTTTAGATATGTAAAGCACAGAGCTTTCCGGTTCCTCGTCAAGCCACCAGATGTAATCAGGTTTGCTACGTTCATTTTTAACGGTGAGTCAATGGCTTTAGGTTCGAGCTCATAGGCCGTAGTGAGGAGAATGCACTTAGCTCTCTGGAGCTCATCGAAACTTCTCAAAATCATCTTCATTAGATGATTTGTTGTATTTAATTAATACATTCTAGAATCCCATCTAAAATTATGAAATTAGATTTAAATTTTTTTAACTAAGAAATTGAACCAAAACAACTTCAAATACAACAAATCTCCTAAACTTCATTACTTATATTATTAATAACAGTGGATCTGAGAGTATATTTTAAAATCACAAGTTCAATATTTTTAAAAAAACTTTTAAAATCCATGTTTGAATAACATAGGATTTATCATTTTAATATAAATCATTCCAAATCATTGATTGAATACACTCCTCATGCATACATAGATAGGTAAGTCTAATATTAACTTTATACCATCGTTTGTCTTGTTTTATTTAATAAACTGTATTTATAATGTTGAAAGAAGTTTTTTTATGGGTAAATAATATTAAAAACCAAGAGGTCACAATTACAATTGAACAAATAATAATCTAGAAATACAATGAGAATAGCCTCTTTCCAAAGAATTTTTTCTTATGTTGAAAAAAGTGTTTCTTAGTGTATATAATAATATCAAGATTATGCCATAATAGATATGGTCTTTTCAATAAAAAAAAAAAAAACTCAAATACTTTTTTTTGTGTGTCAATTATGATATTCACTACTTCTCCAACTGAAATCTGTCTATTTCCACCACATTATGTCGTCTATAACACAGGTGGGGTGCATTACGAACAAATTTATCCTTTTAGTTTTAACTAAACTAAAATTAGATTAATTTTGTTAATTATATTTAGATTAGTTCTTTATCGTAGATTTAGATATATATTTTTCAAGAATTTTGTATAATTTGATATATGTGTTAAAACAAGTTCCTTCGCACCAAACCCACAAACAACACGTGAGACCCAGACATGCCCGGCCCAGATGGGTGCCCCCTACCCACAATGGGAAATGGTGATAGATCGAGAAGAAAAGCGACAGTGACCTCACGTGCGATATCCTCTATTCTCTTACAAATAGAGAATGCTTCTTGAAGATATTTTTAGTCATCTATTAAATTTGGTTACACACCTAATTATTATTATTTTTTTATTATGCCTAATTTTTCAAATAGGAATAATAGCATTTAGTGATAATAATTTTAATTTATTGGAAATATGTATAATATAATTAGGTTTTACGAAAATTAATTTAAATGTAATACATAAAAGACTGATTTATCAGATAATACTATAGTAATCCTTGTATCATAAGCACAATTTAAAGATAGTTTATGTGAGGCTATAAAATTTTGTTTCTTCGTTGTACTCTTTTCTTTTTACTCCTTTATTTTCATAACCAAAATTCGTTAGCCCTCCAACGGAAAGTTCGTTGAAGTCTGCATAAATTAATTTGGATTTATATGTGTAAAGCTTAATTGTCTTCTGCCTTTGTAATCAAATAATTGGTCTGAAGACTCTTTCTGCTTTTTATTTAACTTAGGTTTGGCAGATTAAAAAAAAAATAGAGAACACATGGCCAAAATATAATTTTACGTACGTAAACTTTTTTTTTGTTTAACAATTTTCTTTTTATAAATTTACGCACGTGCATGGAGCACATGCACATCTACCTGTAATTAACAAGAGGTATACATGCGTCCAACGTACTAATTTATATACTTAACAATTTTAAGAGAGAGTTTCGGCAAACACACAAAAAGAGTTATTTTTCCTTCTAAAAAGGTGTTACGCGTAAAGTTAGAAGATATCATGCCAAATTTTTTTTTTTTTTTTTTAAAACATTATGATATGAATAAGACAGTTATATTATAAGTTCTCTAGCTTTGGTACGATCGTCAAAAACAAGCTAAGAGCATTAGAAAAATTAAATAATAAATTCTGAAAGAACATGATCAATTATTTTTAGTCATAAGATTATTTCCATGTCGACAGGCAAAATTTTGAATTTTTCGTCTACTGATCACATGAATACTAGCAATGCAGATAATATAATCAGATTCAACACCAACTCCTCCTTTTTCTAATTAAATTTGATGAATTATAATTTATATGCTTTAAAAATGATTAGTACAAAGTAACAGTACAGACGACTTTACGTTCTAACGTGTTGCTTATGATTAATCAAATCAGGTCGGTCGAATAAATCTATAGTAAGTCAAACAATTGTAAAGGTTGAATCATGTAGATTTGTTTTTGGAATAAAATGTCGATTTCAACTTGATTTTTTTCTTCGATTTCAACTGCACTTTATCGCAAGTAGAAACAAAGTCTACATTTTAAGGTTAAAAAAATCTACATTGTTAGTATATATATATATATATATATATATATATAGTAAAAGACAATATTTCAGATATGTAAACTTTTGTTTTCTACAATCATTAATATTACTAAAAATCAAGTATATCTTTCTTTAAACTAGTCAATTAAATCATGTAAAACACTACAAGGTTTGAGTCGGTTTCTTTGGGAAAAGGTGTAGTGGGTTTCTTGAAGACGTCTTTAGCAAAATAAAATAAAAAGTTCTTGAAGGAAATTAAATTGGGTTTGGAATTAGATCTAATTTTCACTGTTAAAACGATGTGAAAAGAAAAATAGAAGTGATAAACCAAATTAAGAGGGCAAAAAAAAAAACAGATCTCTAATTCTAAAGCTTATAACTACATTTCATCACCAGCACATGCATGCATTTAAGCTGTTGACTTATATTACTTTCCTTATACGAAACTTGTTCCCATCTTCTCTTTTTCAGCATAGCCAAGAAGCAAACTTGTCGAGCCTTCACTGAGTTTTCCAAACAACAAAGATTAATATTATAACAACGGCTGAAGTCAAGTCCAAAGAGATTCTTGCTTCAGAGGGTCTTGCATTTGCATTTGCATCTGCATTTGCATTATACTGCTTGGAGAAGCGAAGTTAGAGTTGAACTGCCCAGAAGACATGGCATAACCCAAGTTGTTATTGTTGCAGTTATTTATATTGTTGTTGTTGTTGTTGTGTAGCAAGAGAGCTTTGTCGTCTTGGTCTAGTTCAAGTACTTGATGAGACTGTAAAGTTGGCTCGTGTTGCATCTGAATGCAGAGAATCTCAGCTTGAGCCACTGCTAGTTGCATTTGAAGCTGTGAGACTTGATTTTGTAAGTAGGAGATTGCTCCTACGCAGCCATATACCGGATCTCTAACACGAGCGTTTGCTTCGAAAACCAGACTATTCACCGCGTCAGCTCTTTGATGAACCGGTAGTTCCTGTAACAATTTCCACCAGCCATGTAACCATGCATTTCTTTATATATAAAAAAGAAGTTGCTATTATAAATTTGTATGTATGTATGTTATGGATGCGTTTAAAAAAGTTTGATACTTGACTAAACACACAGACTTTTGGAAGAGACATGGAAAAATTAAAGAAACATATGCAAAGAATTTTGAAAGTTTTCAACTGAACAAAAGATCATGAAAGAAAAAGAAAATATATAGAATATGGCTACGGGTAAATGGGAACGAAATGGAACCTGCAACATTTTGCTGACGTTGCTTGCGCCGAAGACCTTATGAACAATGGCGAATTTATGAGGATCATCAGGAGGGAAATAAGGTGAAAAGATGCAATCTTTTGCACAGCGTCGTCGAAGAAGCTTACATGAAGCACATGGTGATGATCCTGGACCCCCCATCTCTACTTCACGATCACACACCGATCTTAGTTATCAAAGTAATTAATTTGAATCGTTACAGCTAGATTTCTCTTGAAGTTTGAGGTTCTTGAAGTTTGAGAATATAGAAATAAGATAGCTAAGCTTAGAGTTAAAGGGAGATCGAGAGGTGTGTATTTATAATAGGTTTTTGAAGGCTTTGTAGGGAGCGAGCTAGTTTGGTGTTCACATGTGTTCATTTAATTCTAACTTCAAATGTTTTTCTTATGAAGTTTAACTAATAAGTTACAATTACTTAATTTTGAAAACAACCATGCTTACTTATTTTTTGTTCTTCTCACGACAAAGTTATGTTGCTTTTGTTGAATCCATTTAGGATTTGTCCATAAAATTGCTCCAATATTATTCCGTATTTGTCTTACATTAATGTTTTTCGGGTTTTCTTTAAAATACATATATTTTAATTTAATATTAAGCATTCTAAGTTGTTTTATATAATCATTATTCATCTATTTGTTATCTTATTTTGTGTCTAAAGACTCTAAGCTTGGTAAATAAATAGTTATTGGGAGAAAAATAATTTGAGAGCAAAGATTTCATAAAAATATTAAAATTTTCTTGAAACACTAATTTGTAACTTTGAAGATGTAAGTGGGATTTACCACCGACATTCACTACCACTTGGTAACAAAGTGGCTTACCCATGTTTTAATTCGTTCGATTAGTGATGTATTAAATTATACAATTAGTGGAAACAATTTTTGCTGATTTATGAAGAGTTTAAATATAAATACATACACATTCTAGACGTTAATTATCGATGGCTCAATATAGAAGTTTTTTTACCCTATGAATGGTGAGAGCAATATGGTAAATTAGGAAAATGGAGTGAGCACCGCAAAGGCGCGTGATAAGTTGCCCCATGCACGTTATCCTTTGACTCTTCTCTTCTTTCATTAACAAACACACGACACTCGTATATTACTAACCTCTTATCTTTTCTTTATTCATGATCATTTATAAATATTTTTCAAATATATTAACAGTCTTTAGATGTCTCAATCTTCTCCTTTCTTAAAAAAAATTACAAAAGTCGAGGAGGGTGAGATGGGTACTGGGTTACAAGAAAATATATTTACTATCCTTGATATTTAATTACTACTATATTGTGTAATTTATTAAGGGTTTTTGAGCTGATAATATTCAAGCAAAACTGTATTCTTTTGTTTTATCAAGAGTTTTATTTCTATGTACATTCCATAAATAAGACATCGTTAATACCATAAATCATATACTCTTGATGTATAGTCCAAATAGGTGTAGCTGATCTAAAATGAAAGTAGAACCTAATGTTTATCGTTTGGGGAAAACAAGTTAGAAATCTTTATATCGAAAGAGAAAAGAACCAACACTATTTAACAAACATGAGTCCATTCCTTACATAATTTTTAATAGGTGTTTAAATATATGAATATACGTACAATTTTAAAACTATTTAATTGTGCATTAAAAAAATTTAACCTTCTACATACCCAAAAAAATTAAAATATATAATCCATATATATAGTATTTCATGGTTTATAAAAAAATTAATATGGCGGCCTATATTTGACTTTTTCTAACACAAAAGGAAAAATGAAACAGAAAATTTTGTTAGGCAATTAATTAATAAATATAAGAATGGAATAAAATGAAGAGAGAGAGGAAGTGGTTAATGTTAGGATGATACACTATGGAACTGAGAATGACGTGAAACCCTAATTAGGACCGAGACTCCTTTAGAAATGGCCTCCAACGTGAATGTTTGTTGCCTTGAAAGACATTCACATCAAAACTTCAACCAATCTCTCCTTCACACACCACTTCCTCTTTATACTATTAATTAATACATACTCACACTATTTTAAACTTTGTAAAGTGATTATGAGAATAATAATGTTGGGGAGGCCCGACTTTTTATGGGAAGACACTGATTAAATTAAAGAACTTGGGATAATTATCATTATTTCTCCACCGATTTTTTATTAAAGAAAATTTAGAAATATATCAGGACAGAATCTCTGCGAAGCATCTTAGGTCAGCGACTTCGATGCGTAAAAAGCAACATTTGTTTTTATGGATAACTGAGAGCCAAATATAAAAATTCTTAAACTCCATCTTTGGTAATAAACCTTGTCTTATTTAACTAAAACCAAAGTAAGACAAAAAACCATGGTAAACGCCTAACTATTGTATTAATTAAAATGTTTTCCAGAAGAAAAACAATAAATATAAATGGAAATTTCTTGGCACCACAAAATGAGACTAATGTTTTATATAGCATTAACCGAGTGTGGTTACACACATTTCGAGTAACATATACTACTTGTTGCACGATAGTAGTCAAAAAGTGATCTTGCTTTTACCATTGGCACGAACACAAGACTAAAATTTTGCACATTAATACACGAAAGTCCTTATCGATTTATTCATAAAAGATTAATGTAAATGTAAATGTAAAAGATAAGAAAATCTTGAAACACAAATATTTCAAAGTTGTTTTTATACACTAAAAATAAATTTAACCCTATTACAATTAAAGGCTTAAATGATATTGTTAAAAAATATGGATGTGAGGTTTAGAGGTGTGATAAATATTATGGGAGATGGGGAACTAATATTTAATCCTAAAAAAATTCCGCAACAAGACAGACCTTCAACATCGTTTTGAACAACCTAATTAATAACCTAATTAACGTCCAAAAGTTATAGATGTAGTTTCTTTACACAGTATTCAAAGACCTAACCTTTTTGAATCCAAGAAGAACAAGTATTTGTGCACTTTTTCTTCGATTTTCTAGACATATGACTTCTGTCTATCTACGTACCAAAAACATAAAGATCTTTGTCAAAAAAGAAAAGAAAAGAAATGCGTTGATAATTATTTTAAAATTTTATTATTCTTGTTAAACGCTCCTTAAGATCATTTTAAATACATCGGTTCACTTATCTTATTATTTATCTGATGTAATTAAAACCCAAAAACGAATAAAATAATAGTATATTTTACGCTAATCTAAATTGATAAGCTAGATTTTTTTTCTGTTTAATGAGTAAAAAGTACAAAATACTAATCTGATATTGTTCACTTGTTCAACCAAAAAAAAGAGACCAAACAGATATTGACTATTATCTCATAAAGGAACAATAGTTTTCATGTTAGATAAAGTTGAATACTTTTATAAAGTTATATATGCTGTCGAAAAAAAAGAGAAGGAAAAAAAATTGTTTATGTTTTAAATCAAGGGTGAATTAGCCATATCTCCATATTGAGCTTTAGAATAACTCTTATAGCCATTCTATTTAATAATTTAACTTTTTTGACTAAATACCTTTATAGTAAAACACATAATCAAAAAAAATTGTATGTACTATTTTTTATGTTTACATTAACTTCATTTCTATATTGTTATATTATATGATGAGTACATTATTTTGTTTTATAACCATAACCTATATATAATTAACATGAAAAAATATCATCGACTATGGAACAATTGTTTAACATAGCTAACATGAAACAAAATTTTGAAAATTAATAAAGAACCACAAATATATAAAATCATATAAATGTATCAACTTAAGTACTGTGTAATTCTATTTACTATATTGATGTATAATAGAGTGAATTTATCTTCTAAATAGAATGGATTTTTCTTACTTTATCATTATTATTTTAATATTTTTACAGATATATATTCATTTGAAAAAAAAGTAAAACATGGTAGATATAGAAAAAATCTATGTTTTTCAAGTAAAATATGAAGGGAAGAACATATTTAATAATAATGATAAACCTAGAAATATAATAAATAAAAAGTGAAAAAATTCAAAAGCTTAACAAAATATTACAAGAATAAAAATTAAATATATATATATATATATATATCTATTTTTTTCTTAGAACCTTCAGATATGGGGTAATCTTAAAATATGCAAATTTGTTGAAAACAAACACAATTAAAAAAATAAAGTCGAAGTTCAGAGCCAACTAGTTAAATAATAATTAATATCTATTATAAACACTATCTTTTAACTATTAATTATTTTTTTTTTATTTATCGTTTTAAACTTCATCATACAAATTAAGAAAATATTCAATTTTTTTATTCTTTAAAACAAAAATATCATTATTGTGTAAGTAAATATAATCTATTAAATAAAAAAATATGACGTAGTTATAAAAACAAAATTTACATTAAACATTAAAAAATCATCTAATTTAAAAAAAAATTCTCAAAAATGTCAAATAATAAAAAATCGAAAAGAGTATAAAATAAAATTTGGTTATAGCACCAGATTTCCTATATATATATATATATATCAATCATACATAGCATACTCACGTATTTAAATAATCGGCTACTAATTAAAGCACATATTAATCTTGAAACATTCCGTTGAACATGATACAGTAGCCACTAGCTAATAACAATGTCATACATGGAGTTTGATATGTGACTTAACCAGCATGAGTCATGACGAGTTTTTAACCACTACACTATCATAGTTGGCTCACATATTTTGTAGTTCCCAAATATATACATCAATAAATGTTATTATTCGTTAACTAGTTTTGTATTTATATATACTGCTCAAATGAAACCAAATATAAAAAACATCATTATAAAAATAGCGTTTATAGTTATTAGAATTGGAGCAATGCATAAATTTGTTTTCCCCTCTTATTCCATTACCACTGAAAGCAAATACACACTTAATTACTGAGTTTGCTGACTCTGGACCTCAACTTGAATTTTTTAAATTGTGTGTTTGTTTCCAGCAAATTTGCATATATATATATTCTAGGATTACCCCAAATATGTGAATTATTAAAATAAAAGATCATCAACAAAGTTTTATTTGTTAACCTTTTTTTTTTTGAATAAAATTTTGTTAACCTTTGTTTATTTTAAATAGAGAACTTGGCAGCCATCATCAACAAGATAACGATATTATTCATATCATACGTACTTAATGAAAAAAATCGAAGATACATGCATCACTTTCGAACTATTGATCTCGACAGGGATTAACTGAGAGTGTGAACATAATTAAAATAACAACATAAATCCAGAGGAAATTAATGCAAGACCCACAAAACGAGATCCGACACGAAGCTAATTAGAGTTTTTTTATGAAAACCCTAATTTATATCTGAAGAGATTCTTAAAATAAATGGCTTTTTGATCAAAGCCTCAAGAGAAGTTTCAACCATCACATTAAATGAATACCACATGAGTCCAAGCTTCTAATCCACTGTTTCCCAAGTGAAGCTCTTCTCTTTTATTCTCATATATAGCTTTCCTCTGGCTCCTTCTCCCCCATTTAATTTCACTTTTACTATATCTAATTTGTCTCACTAATTAATGTATAGCCTCAATATCTTTTTCATCAGAAGAGAAGTATGATCAGCCCAAACGAGTTTCAAATAATGATGTTGTCACATATATATACAAAATCCGCAGTCCACCAAAAATTAATCTCGTACGTGAACTTAATTCAAAATTTTGAACTTTTTTAATAAGTTTAAAAATTATATCATCTATCAAGAAAAACATACTCCATAACCCTAGAAACCATAGTGTTAAAGAGTGGTTATGATTCTTAATAATATATCAAATTCATGTGGTGCATCTAAGGAATGTTTTTATAACCCCAAAATGCCGGGGACATGCATGAAAAAACCATTTGATTAGTTTGTGACCATCGCCCACAATAATCTCTTCAAAGTTATTCGCTTGATAGCATGATTTTTCATATAATTTATGTATATGTTAATTTATGTATTCACAAAAATCTATCGACTTGGATGTGTTAGGCCCCCTTAATTAATGTATCATGCATCAGATTAATCCAGTATTGTCTGTTTGCCCCTCCATATTCATATTAACTTCGATTTAAAAGAGCATGCATCTAAAGATTTGCTTATCATATTTTAATTAATGTAGAAGTGATTCAAATTAAGTGACCAAATCACAATCAACCCCTAACTTAGACTACAAAACCTCCGTCATTTTTCTACTACACCTGTCAATCAACAGATCTTTTCTACTGAATTTTAAATTAATTGAATAGCACAGTTTTGATATGATTGCCAACATTAGATGTCCATGGATTAATTTTATTTTTCTTTTTCTGAATTTTCAGTGTTTGGTTTTTGTCTTGTTGACTGTTAGTATTACTTTTTACAGTAGATTTGAAGTGTTAACCCCAGATACCACAGCTGTTGAATTTTAATTAGAATATACAAGTAAAGAGAAATAAATTATAAGGAAAACTACTGGTTAAACAATTTTGTTTTTATGTTTTTACTATATCGAACCCACAAAAACTCTTATACTACTATAGAGGAGGAATGAATAGTTAGGTACTAATGGAGGGATATTATTTAGAATTAGAACTGTCACATCGGGAAGTGGTTATTGTTAATGTAATTTTAGATTCATTCATAAGAAAAACTAAAAAATCTCTAAAATTAAAAATTAAAAAGAGAAAACAAAAAAATTGAAGAGAGAACAGACATCTTTGGGCACATCGGAGAAAATTAAGCATGTGAGACTCGATGCACATCATTAAATGCTTTACGAGATGACATGGAAGATTCGGTTCTCGGTATTTGCTCTTTTTGTTTTGTTTATTCCTTTTTAATCAAAAATCTTTTAATACGATGGGGGAGACAAGAAGCAATGTTTGACGAGTTCAATAAAATTATTACTATTAAAGTCAGAAAATAAAAAAGACATGAAGGGGTTTTTTGCTTAGTTTCTGTTTTTGTCGGATTTCCAAATTAAAGACCTATTTATAAGGAATTTAATAAGTCTGTAACTGTGAGATTCTGTAAGAAACAAAAAGAAGCAAACTGAAACATCAGAGCTTCGTGCTAATCTGTAAACTTGGATTCTAGCAAAACAGATCATCAGTATCATACCAAAAATTACCATTTCGTTTCACTATAAGAGTCGTTCTATATACTTCACACATATTACAACAACAACAAAATTTAAGCTCTTACGATTCGGATAACTCGGTTTATTCGGGTTGGGTATTTTGGATTTTTTTTTTCTGAACTGAACGGAATAAAAATTTAATTCGGTTTATATTAGTTTTATTAGCAATAATTCTACCAAATTGTACCAAAGTTTTTTTTTATTATATTCGGTTGATTTTTCCGATAATTTCAGTTAAATTTGGTTAGTTTGGTTTGAAATTATAAATATAATTTTGGTTTGTATATATCAGTATAATTTGGTTTAAATTTTATTTTTTAGAAAATAAACTAACGACTATTGAAACGATAACCAAATAAACTAATCAATTACCAAATCAATAATTAAATTAATTTTATAAACCTGCAGATCGGTTTACAATTTAGAATCGAAAATCAAAAATTTTGATTCAGTTTGGTTCTGTCACTTTAATTTGGTTTTAAACCGTTAAGATATATTTAAATATTATAACTATAATTTTCTCTTATAATTTCATAGGTTAAATAATAATAAAAATTATCTAAAATATTTTGTTCTGAATAAAAAGAAACAACGGTGACTAAGAAAATACAAAAAAAAAACGATTCAAAACAACAATAAATCAAACGAAAACAGTAAAAATCAAAATGAAAGTAGATTAGCCATAGAAAAGGGTAAAATTTTACCTCTTATTGGCTTGAAACTGTTTACAAGTTTAAGGCATTTGGTTTACTTTTTTTAGCTGCGCTAACCAAACTGTATTCGAACTAATCAATATATATATTTGTATTAAATACCTGTTTTTAATAACTTTACTTTTTTTTTGTTCTAATCATCATGTTATACTATGTGTATGAATAATTTCAAATCAAACTTTTTATAGTTGATTATTTGCATGTACTATTCAGACTAATGCAATATATATCATCAATGATATAGTACAAGATTACTATACTAAAGTACTATTAATATTTAACTCAGTTAAAAAAACTTTGCTGTTTACCACAATACTGCTATATCACATAACCATGATCTTATAGTCTACACAACCCTGTGAAATTGATGTGGTAGCTATAGTTTAAAGACATCAGCAGATGAGCCTGTTCATGATCTGGTTATATGAGAGAGTTATTGATTTAGTGTGGTCTTAAACTTATCCGATGATTACTAAATACCTTTGAATAAAATCGAATTTGAATCTAAAACTACCGTACATCAGCAAACGAAAATCACATTTTAATTTAGCCTCATTGCTTCAAATATGGAGATCATGGAATATTCCTTCTCGTAACATCATAATATGCTGCCTTTCTTTTTGATGGTTAAAATCTCTGTTCTATTTTCTTTCATTGTTTCACAAATCCTAAGTTGTTACGAATTCGCATATAAATGTGGATGAACTACACTTACAAACATTCTTTTGTTCAGAGTTTTTTTTTTTTTTTTAAAATTTCATTAATTGTTTGAATCAGTAGTTATAAAACAGAGAGAAATCCAGAGTTTCCTTACTATCTCACGCTATACATGGGCCTTTCTGGTTCTGATTTGGGCTTATTATGGGCCAACCTCCTCTTATTATGGGCTTATTACTTCGATGGCCCAGGAAAAAACGACACTCATATAGAACATGACTTGTATAAACAAACACTTGTTTTTCTTTTGGGTGCGCATTTTAGTGTTTAATGATAAGGCTTATTTTAGCAAGAAGCGAAGAGGTTTAGACTTTAGACGTAGAACGATAGACGATAAGCGAGAGAAGGCACTTTCAGAGAATCGGAGATGGCCGGAAGAGACCGTTACCTGCCGTCATCGGCAGTATCCTCTTCCTCTTTGAGAATATCGGAATCTCAATTAACCGAAACCGACAGGAACCGCACTCGATCCCTCGTCCTCGAGGAAAAAATCGCAAACCAGCACCGTGAGATCCAATCGATTCTAACGGAGAACCAGAAGCTAGCATTAGCACACATTGGAGTAAAGGATCAGCTCAACATGGCAAAACGCGAGCTTGCTCGGCTTCTCGAAGCAGCCGCGGCGGTTAAGACCGAGAGCGAAGCTAAGGTTCGGGAGGTTTACCAGAAGTCGCTGAGGATGGAAGCGGAGGCTCGTGTGGTCAATGGGATAGGAGCTGAGCTTGATCAGGTTAGGTCGGATGTACAGAGGTTAGCTGAAGATAGACAGAAGCTATCGGCTGAGCTGGTGATGCTTAACGGAGAGATAGCTAAGGCTAAACCGAATTCTGATCGAGCGTTGGAGATTAAGGCGGAGATTGAAACTTTGAGAGAAGAAGTTAGTAAAGGAAGGTGAAAAAGATTGATTTTTTTTTTCCTTTTTGTTGTTGTGGAGATGACTCTTTTTGGATTTTGTAATGAGATTTTTTGGGGGTTTGAGTTTTGAAAACAGGGCTGCTCTTGAGGTTGAGAAGAAGACACGAGCGAGTAATCTTCACCATGAGCGGGGTATGGAGAAGACTATTGATCATTTGAATCGTGAAATTGTGAAACTTCGGGAAGAATTGGCTAACTTGGAGACCAAAGCTAGAGTGGCTGCTGAGGCAGCTCAAAACACAAGTCAATTTTCATGCCTTTCTTTTAGCTTTTGATTTACATCTTTACTTGCAAAAATGGCTTCTGAATTTTTGAATTTGTTGATGTAAGGCCCTGGATTGGTTGCAAGTTATGGAAACTCAGATGATATACATGGAGGCCAAGGTCAACAATACCCTGAAGCTAACGGTTCTCACCAGGTACACATATGAGATGTTGCTAAGATAAATAGTAAGCTTTACGTCATTATGTGTTAAGATCTCTCCATATTTGCATTATTTCGGGAGTTGATGGAAAACAAAGAGATTCGTCTAATTTTCTGTAATGGTTGCCATTACCAAGTTGTGATTGTCCCACATACAACTCATGGATTAAATGATCTCTTAGAGACTATCACCTTTCTCACCCAACAAGCTAGTTCTTAGGGAAAGTTGTCCCCATAGGTATAGCAAGTTCTTTACTAGTTAGTGTTGGTGGAAAATTTGTATCGTAGGTTTGTGAGAATTGTTATAAACTCATAGTGTAACGAGTACAAAGCCCTTGATCTATGACTCCTTTTTTTTTTACCTTTTCTGTAACACTTTTCTGTTCTGCTAGCGGATTAACATCGCTCAAAACACACAATTCAGGTATATGGAGCCTTGGACTGTCTTCCTCAACACCCGCCTAACAATACTCAACACTCTAGTGTACCGTGATAGAGCTAGCTGGAGAGTTTGAATTGTACAATAATTAACCAGGTCTTAGGTTGTTCTTTCTATGCCATGTGATGTTTTTTTGTTTATTTCTGTAGGATCAATATTGAAAAATTCATTTGCAAAAAACTATATGTATAAATCATGAGCTCTCCATCTACAGACCAATTGTTAAGCCAAGTTAAGAGTTATATCAACATTGTTCAGAAGAACCGTGATTAAAACTATAAATGTGGGTGTATGATATTCTTAACAAATAATGGGAACATTAACGCTTTTATATGTGAAAGACGGGTGATACAAGATGGAGTTCGGTGCTTAAGAGTCTCGTCTCCCTTTCCTCACATCAAGAAGATTTCTACGGGTGAAAGTTCGAAAAATGGTGAGATTGCGCCAAAGGAGAATAAGTCACGTCTGTCACTTTTCTTGGGTTAGACGGTTAGTCGTTGAAGCTCTTTGTATCTTCTATTTTTCTGGAATACCATCTCAGCTAAACTTCGGATATTTATTGAGTTTCTGCTATGTTAACACGGTTTTTGCCCTTTCCATTGATCTCGCTAGCTAGGTTTTGTCAGTTTTTTTTCGTCTGATTCTTTGGTAAGTTCGTTTGTTTTCTGCATAGAAAAAGACCTGTTTCATTTGGTGAAACTTACGGGCGTTGACCCTATAGGCTTGTTCCCTCTTTGGTGTCTTAGGTCAAGTAAAAGCGTAATGATACAAAGAAGTGTGTGGTAATGTTTATCCTTGCCAGATCCAGATATGTTTTTGCAGGGGCATCAGGTAAGATTCTTAATTTGTATCTGACCAATATATAAAGTGTGTGCTCATCAATAACACTTTTAAGATCCTCTAGGACCCTCGTGTAAATACTGTTTTTATAAACATTGAGAAATAGGTTTGTACTGAAAGCAGTTGGGTTTCTTGTCTGCAAGTCTTTGTTATCTAACATTCTTTATTTAGAATCTTATATAGAATTTTTGGGAATCATGCCTTAAATTTTGTTCTTTCAACTGAAATGGTGCTCTCTTTTATTTTATTATTATCTAAAAAAAATTGGGAGCCCTAAGTTTGAGCGGGTCCTCAAGTGCTACCTGCTTGGCCTGACCCTTTGGCCCCATCCTCATGTACTCGTGTTTCGTTATGTCGAGTATTCACTAATATCTTAAAGATAATTTGCCAAATTTATGATGTTAACTGATATGAATCATCTGTTACATTAAACCTTGGTTTTTTCGTATATCCCATCTTCTTTTCTACTCCTGATTCTTATTAGCTCCTGGGTGTTTTTTTCGGTGTTCTTAATTAAAAGATTCTTTATGCTCTTTCTCGTCTTTACTCCATTCCAGTTCTTCCAAGTGATTCCCTGGTAAATCTAGTGATTTTCTGTGTTATCTTCTTCTTCTCCTTGCTATGTCTTTTTAGCACATGCACTAAAATTATTTCTTACAATATTGAGAGGTCAATGTTCTTTTTTGTCTGAAATTTGCTCTATAATAGGTAAGTATACTTGTACAATTGTCCTCGTACTTGCATATATTATAATGATGCATATTTTGCTGTTAATGTTTTTAAATCTAGTGTTTGTAAATTGTAGAGTGCTTAAAGTATCAGGTAGAAACATCTTCACTTCTGTTTTGGTTTATAGTTTTTTCAGTTTATGGTTCTGCATATGTAAGAAGAGGTATTGTATATGTTGCATATAGCTTGGTTTTAGTGATATACTTCCAAGATCCACGGAGATGCTAGTCCGGGACATCACGAATTACATTTCTCCCTTCTAGCTAACCAGTTAAGTGACTTACTGATCAGAGAAATAGGTTTCTCTGCTAGCCCGAGTTCTTCAGGGACGTTACTACTAGCTTTGTAATCCTAAAGGACTCATCACGTAAAATTCTCCGTCTATTGATGGAGAAGTATTCTAGCTACAAAACCATTCCTTTAATTGGTAATCAGAATAGTGATTCACTCTGGTCTGAAGTCGAATGTATGGGAGGACCTGTGGATCCCAGATAATCCAGCCAGGCCAGCGAGACCGCGGTTCCTGGTCGTTCACTGCTTGCTAAGTGTAAACTGGCTCAAATTAGGCAGCCGCAGATCATTGCCCCCCCGAAGACATTGCTCGATTAAAATTCTTGCCATTGAAACACGACAATTAAAATAAGAGCATACTACACTCGACCTTTATTTTGGAAAGCAAAGTATGAAAGTCTCTTCCAATGTATAAATCGATCATCAGTGGACATCTTGAAACATGTTTTGGCGGAGTGCAACTGGTGCAAGGCGTAGTTCAATGCGAGAAAACCGACTCTTTCACTTCCTCATCTACCGAAACAGCGACATGTTCCTCCAGGATCAATCAATAGTTGTCTTATCGATGGCTCCACGAAGAGGGAGATACAAGCAGAGTTCTAGGATGGAAATGGTTGGACTGGGATGGACGTGTACACCGAATCGGGACTGAGGAACCATCTGAGTCTATTACCATTACATGCGGAGCTTACGGCGCTTATGTGTGCATGGACTATGAAATATCTCTCCCATGATCAGCCGGTTTCTACCTCGTTTGGGACGGCCTGCAGTAACCTCGTTCAAATGATTAATCACCCGTATAGGATGGCCTAGATTTTGATCTTCCACGGAACTAAGAAAATCTTGTTTAAATTGGTGATTCATTTGGTTCTTTTATCTATTTCTTTGACTCCGCGTGCGAATAATACTCGAGCTGGGTTGTTAGCTTGATAGGCACGTTTGCGTGGTTCGTTAGTCTCTTCTGTATTCCCGGTTCGGGTAACTGAAGTGTCTTTGTTGACAAATATCTGGCTAGATATAATATACCATAAACCTTAACATTTTCTAAAAAATAAAATAATAATTAATTATCATTTTTTATTAATAATTTTAATATTCTCTTTAACATTATAATGAATTTTAGAGATAATTACTATTATATCACACAATTCTCATAATCATTATCGTTAATAATAATAATATTTTTATTTAATATTATGATTTATTATTAGATGTCAATTGAAAAAGTTTATCCTAGATTATAATTATATTCGTTTAACATAAATTATTGCAAACCGACGTCTTAGTTAGTGCTTTGATTACGAATGTCAAAACAAGGTTTGTGCTTGGAAAGAAGAGTTAAATAAAGAAAGACTTAACAACACAAATAAGCGTTACACACTTTAAGAATATAAATATTCATGAAAATTTATCAGTCACGAAATACAACCAATCAATCTCAAAGAGACACTATTTCAAAATTATCAGTGACGTAAACAAACAAGTCGGTTCAATTATGTGAAGTTGTACTTATATTTAACTTAAGTAAAGGAAATACACACTTGTTGAGACAGGCCACTGACGCAAGCAAAACACCTGACAGGTTAAAACTTAAAACGTCCATGGTAAAAAAAAAAGGACGAAGCACACACACTGTGGGACCTTTTGCACGTAAGGAGGATTCATATCGGTCGGAAAATAGTAGCTGGACATCTTCTTTTCTGAGTTTTGACTATCTTTAATTCCAACCCTATTTATAATTATGTACAAGTGTGTCTCTTATGTATTTGCTTGCATTCACAACTCGGGATTTTTTATTTTTTTTTATTTTTGAAATCTCTATAAAGTAATTGCACTACTACATCACAAACTTTAGAATTTCTTTTCATTGATTCAAAATTATCAGCATTTGAAAAGTGGTTTGATGATGACGCAACTGAGAATCATAGTCACTCGTTGATATGTAATTATCATGTTTATGTAAGATTAAAATACGTACGTGCGAAATATCTATATAATGGGCTACACTATTAAATGTAAATGGCTACCTAGCATACTCTTTTGTTAAATGGCTTTCTGGTACTTAAACAAAATCAATGATGTTGCTTAGTTCAACCGATCTAACATTTTGTATAGTGATATTGCGAAATTTAATTTTGTAAGTTTAGCGGATCTTCGCTTCTATCATTAACATAAGCTCTACGATCTAAAAACCTATAGACTAAAAGTGGAACATTCTGATTACTAAAAAAACTGTATACAGTATACACAAAAATATCAAAAAATATATTAATAAAAGAAAATATAAATGAGAATTATGTGACACTCACCTCTGAAATTAGAACCTAACATTCTACAATATTAAAACTATTATGTGTAATATAAAATGATTGGATATTTGAATGTGAGTTTGGTATGGCATCAATCTAGAAAAGCATATGCCTTAAGCATGATTAAGACGTAAACCCACGACGCTCTCTAAGATCTGCAGAGCTCGGAAAAAGCCCATTTGTAGCTCTAGTGTTTCTCTTGAGAAAAGTAGAAGACACTCCTAGCTATCGTCTACGAATTATACATAAGTGAGGTTCAAAACCCCAAGTATAAGAAAATTTCATAAATTAATCTCTAAAATATGGTGACACGACAGCAGACATTATTGTCGAACGCCACCATATGACCTTGTAGAGTAATTGGATAACTCACCATTCACCACGATAAACAATCAGGCACTTATAATGCATATAGCCCTATATATATATTAAGAAAATTAAAAAGGAATCGATGAAGATGAGAATATCTCAATAAAATTTCACTAGATCATCTCAAATGCTACCATTTTCAAGCATGTGACATGTCCGCTCTAAAACGGGATGCATTTGAAATATCTGCTTAAAAAGCACTTCGAGCCAAGTTATAATTGACTCACACGAAAATATACTTCTAAGAATATAGACATAAAAAAATAAATGGAAAATATGATGAAGAAAACATATTGATATCGCCTATATCATAATTAATTACTTTGAATACTTGGATGGGTATTTGTCACCAAATCGATTAAGAATATATAATGGGGCCTAATTTGGGATAGAGACCAAACATGTGCGACGAAAATCAAAATTTATGGATGAATGATAGCTGCTTTTTAACTAAATAATAATCAAATACATCCAAAATAGACAACAATATATATATATATATATATGTGGATTTATATACTAACAAAATAATGTATATCCAAACACCTCCTTCGTTCTTTGTCGGTTATTCCTCATCACTTTCACAAAATGTATAATCATACGTAACTAATTTTGATTAGCTAAAACTATATAAATTACAAATCATACTAATTTAAACAACTAGAACGAGCTCATTTACTCAACTAAATAGAAACTCCGTAGACATTTCTTTTCGCGATCAACTAAGAAAATAATTGACATCTAGCTACTACAGTGAAAAATAAAATGAACATGGAGGAAGATGATTTTATACATGAACATATATTATATATATAGAGAGAGAGAGAGAGACAAAGAAAGATAGAGAAAGAGAAACAGAGAGAAAGTTTAGCAACTTAGGTAACTTTATTAACCTAAAGGAAGTACGGTTCCGGAGGCAGCCGGAGAATCAACGTTACTCCCGTCTCCGACGACGATCCCACTCGTTAAATCCACATCCAATCTAATGGTGGTAACGGTGGGTTTCCGTTTTCGTTTCTTTTTCTCATAAGGAATCCCACGAGCCTTAGCTTGACTCTCTTTGACTTCCCTCAGGTAAATCCTAAGGGCACGTGCAGCAAACGGATTCAAATCCGACCGGCCACCGTTTTCCTCGTAAGCGGCTCTAAGCCGTCCGATTAACGCGTCGAGAGATCCCCAAGCTTGCTTGTGCGGACAAGCGCAAGAAGATGGTGGGTCCGGGTGGCCGTAGAAAGGACATGTTACCAAGTGCACTTTGGTTTTTCCGAATTGGTCTAGGTACTTGAGGAACTCGAGCACGTGCGCGCCGCTGCACCGCGTTAGCGTTAGAGGCGGTTTGTGGTTTCTTAGGTATTGTAGAAACGTTTTCCAGTCGCGGCGTTTCTGCGACTCGTAACGGCTTGGTGGTGGAGCTGACGTGGATGGGAATGAGGGAGTTGGATCGGGTCTGGATGACCCGGAAGCGACGGGTTCCATGGAGTTTTACTACTTTAGTGCGTTCTTACGAGTGCTTTTAGAGAGTTTTGAAAAAAACAAGAGAGAAAAGAGTATTTAGTTTTTTTTTGTTTTCTGGTTTGGAATTTGGATGGTGCGAAAGAGATTTATGAATGAGAATAGACAAAAGAGGAGAAATTTAGAAACATTGAATTCACGTGGCTAATGTCCCTACCAAAAGTCCACCTGACAACTTTTGTTGAACCGTAGATTTCCTTTATTTAAAAAAAAAAATTAATATACATATAAAATCGTACCAGTTGGTTATATTCGGTTTACATAACCACTTAGTGCATTAAGCTAGAGACAGGACATCTATGTAAAATAGATAATAGTACATCATCAACTGTCTGAATCAATATTTTTTTATTTTAAATGTTTAAAATTATTGGAATCTCTCACTTAAGTCTTAACATTAAGAATTGATTAGACTCCACCACGCTTATCTATCATTTGTACAAATATACGACTGAATTCACCATATTATATTATATGATTAAAAGTAGAGCTAACGATATTTTCTTAGTCTAAGACATGCACGTTACTATATTTGTACATTGATAACATTTGTCACAATAATGACACTAGTAAAAACCGTTAACTGAATTACAAATATCGATCAGTATTAATAAGACTCCACCACCCTTATATGGGAAATGAAACAAACTACTAAAGGTCTAATTTACTCCCTATATACATCAAGCAACCAATTTAGTCATCGATTTTGCAAAAGTAGTTAACTGATCTACGAAATTTAATTATATAGTACTTTCGTTACAAAAAAAAAGATATTGGACTAATATATTTTGTTTATTTACATATATATCGAAATATTAGTCTTCAGTTTGGTCCCTATTTTTTTATTTTTTAATCTTGAGTCAATATTCTAGTGTCACATTTTCAATATTAGATCTATAACTCAAAATTTCTTTTAATTAACTGATGGGAGATGAATCGAAACCTGTATGTGACATATCAAATCATTTATGAGGTTGCTAAACACGCATCCTTTTTTTGGACATCTTATGATAAAAAATTATATGATTTTTATGGAGCTTCTATGTTTTGGATATCTTCATGCATGCATGTCATCATATACATCTATGGATCCGGAGCACTTTGTAATCTACAGGATGGCAAATGACATAGTTTTGTAATTCCCCGGGTTTATCAAGTATACTCATAATTTATATGTCTTGACCATAAACAATGATGATGTTAAAATGCGTAAATATTAGTAGTATCTATTCTTTTGTTCATAGCACTTGAAGCAATGTTTATGATACTCTATGGAGGCAAAACTTTTGTGCACTGTTTTGATACAGAAATACGAGTAATGCGAACAACACCTTGGTGGTCCTGTTTACGAATGAAACGATCATTAATGCCAATATGTTTTATGTGTGACTACTAAATTAGAATTACACTGTTAATTACACATAAAATAGGTTGCTTCTGTATTGCCACAAAACAGATCCATTAAAACTTAGAAACTGTGAACTGTAAAGGTAACAGAGCGATATTCGATTTCAATGCATAGTGGCATTACATATGATATTTTACATGGAACAAAAATTAGTTTTTAAACTAAAGATGCAAAGTAAAAGAAACATTGATTTTTTTTTTTTTGGAAATTAGGACGCGAGAGAAGATAGGGTCAGAATTGGGTCTACAAAATTCGAATTAGAAATTGGGCCCATTGGCAAGATATATCTTCATATAGTTTGGGCTCAATTTATTTTCTATGAGAAAGGCATACATGTTACATTATCTTGGCATTTGGCAATATTGGCCCTTGTTAACCATACATATACGTGTCACTTTTCGTTCTCCTCTGTCTTTTTTTTTTCACTAATTACTAATTTGGTTTCGTTTATAGATTTATCATTTCTGGCATTTTAAAAACAAAATGAGATTTATAGACAAATACATAAAATTTTAAAGATTCTTCATCTACTAAAACACTTTATAAAAAAAACCTGGACCAAAGTTGGGAAAATTACTCCATCAATTCAATTGTAAGATTTTTTAGTTTATAAAAAGTCGAATATCTAGTTATTTTAGAAAAAAAAGTTATAACATATTATTTATGTAACTTTTTTGAAGAAGAAAATGTCCAATATTTCCATGTTTCAGGTTCCAATAACGTGTGCGGGTGGATTCATTGGAACGATCCATTAGAGTTGACCGATTTGAACCGGATCGGTTATTGAAATTGTGAACACCCAGCGTGTCCGGTCAGAAAATTGCCGTCACAATCACGCAGAAAAGAAGGAAAAATCAAAGCTTCAACCCCAAAAACGACGACGCTTAGACATTTCAGATTGCCACCCCCTTTCATATTCCAACCGAAACCCTTTTTCATTCGTTCCCACAAGCGCGTCTCTAAAATAAATCTTATAAAAGAGATTTTTTTCGCAAAATTTTCGTTATATCAGTAAAATCGTTCAGATCACATCACTCTTTTTCGATTCCAAATCTTCTCTCGTCTATTTTCCCTCAAAGGTACGTTTTCTTTTTATTTGCTTCTCTTCGTTTCCGAAGAATCATTTCCCAAATTAGGGTTAGGTATTTCAGTTTTCATCGCTTTCGATATTGATCGGAGTTCTTTTTGTTTTTTTCTCTCTATGCTTGAAGCTGTTTCAGTCTCTTCTCTTGTTTTGATTTCCATGGGGTTTTCTTACGTTTTCTACAGGTTCTTCCATTACTTTATGCTTCACAAGCGAGCTAGTGAAGCATTTCTTGCAAACGAGAACAGCGATAAAATCATCAGTTCCGATTTAGCATCTTCTTCAATAAAGAAACGTCGTATCGATATCACTGATTCAGCGTTTGAGAACTCTTCGATTTTAGCTTCTGGTAGTAGTAGCAGCAGCGGCGGTAGCGTCGTCCAGCATCGCGACATGGCTTTTGGTAATTCCAACCGTCAGGAGATCGATGAAGATTTGCACAGCAGGCAGCTCGCCGTCTACGGACGTGAGACGATGCGGCGTCTCTTTGCTTCCAACGTTCTCATCTCGGGGATGCACGGCCTTGGCGCTGAGATTGGTACTCTTGAAACTTTTAGAATTGTTATCGATTTTACTCTCTAATTGTCAAGTTTACAACATCCAAGTCGTTTTTATTTTGCGTTGTTCGTTGATTTGATTTGATTGATCTCGTCGTTTTTGGTGTTTCCAAGTATTCGAGTGTTCAAAATATGCATGTCATATTTGAACTGCCGCTTATATCTTTTGAAGTTTTTCTTTTTGTCCTTTCTCATTCGTTTTTTTGGTTTTTTTGGTTTTTTTTTTGTTGTTGTTACAGCCAAGAATCTGATTCTTGCGGGTGTGAAGTCTGTGACATTGCATGATGAAAGAGTGGTAGAGTTATGGGACTTATCTAGCAACTTTGTTTTCTCTGAGGATGATGTTGGCAAGAATAGGGCGGATGCTTCTGTTCAGAAGTTACAGGATCTTAACAATGCTGTGGTTGTCTCTAGCTTGACCACAAGCTTAACCAAAGAGCATCTTTCTGGTTTCCAGGTCGGTAGGCTAACTAACTCATTTTCCTTTCCATTGGTCTGAATCTTTTTGTGTACTGGATTGTTAGATAAATATATTTGGACTTGATTGATAAGACGTAGGAGTCGTAAATCTTAGGTGTTAGTGGTTCTATTGTTTATACATATTGATATAGAAGATTGGTGTGGTGGTTCTTGTTGGTTAGTTTCACGCTGATTTATCTACTTTCTTGTGAAACAGGTTGTTGTTTTCTCTGACATAAGCTTGGAGAAAGCAATTGAGTTTAATGACTATTGCCATAGCCATCAGCCTCCTATCGCTTTTGTCAAGGCTGATATCAGGGGTCTTTTTGGTTCCGTCTTTTGTGATTTTGGGCCTGAATTCGCAGTTCTCGATGTTGATGGAGAGGAACCACACACAGGCATCATTGCCTCCATCTCTAATGAGAACCAGGCATTTATTTCCTGTGTTGACGATGAGAGACTTGAATTTGAAGATGGTGACCTTGTCGTTTTCTCTGAAGTTGAGGGTATGACGGAACTGAATGATGGGAAACCAAGGAAGATAAAAAGTGCTCGGCCATATTCATTCACCCTTGAAGAGGACACGACAGGCTATGGAACATATGTGAAGGGTGGTATTGTCACTCAGGTGAAACAGCCAAAGTTGCTGAATTTTAAACCCTTGAGGGAAGCTCTTAATGATCCAGGGGATTTTCTGTTTAGTGATTTCTCTAAGTTTGATCGGCCTCCACTCCTTCACTTAGCATTCCAGGCACTTGATCAGTTTACATTTGAAGCTGGCAGATTTCCTGTTGCTGGCTCAGAAGAAGATGCTCAGCAGCTTATATCCATTGCCACATCCATCAATACTGGGCAGGGTGATTTAAAGGTGGAGAATGTCGACCATAAGCTTCTACGACACTTCTCCTTTGGAGCCAAGGCTGTCCTTAATCCCATGGCTGCAATGTTTGGAGGTATTGTTGGACAGGAGGTTGTCAAAGCTTGCTCTGGAAAATTCCATCCCCTCTTTCAGGTAATATTTCTTTTCCATATACTTGGGCAACACATATTTAGTCTTTGTATGCCCTCTTCATTAGAGAAACCCACTGTCTGATCCCGAAAAAGCTTTAAAGCACTCTCTAGCTTGGATGAGTCATATATCTAAGTCTTCATCCCTATATATATGAAAACCTAAAAGGCAGTTTAGAAAGAGTAAATAAATAATTAGGAATCCTCAATAGTTTTTTAAAGCAAGAGGTAGAAATCCTTATTAAAAAAGAACATTACCTAATACGTATCATTCCCTTTTTCTAAAGTTTATTTTGTGGGAAGAATACAGCTGCTTACTCTTTGTTTGACATACATATATT
Source organism: Streptanthus diversifolius (assembly GCA_039880935.1). Classification (NCBI taxonomy): domain Eukaryota; kingdom Viridiplantae; phylum Streptophyta; class Magnoliopsida; order Brassicales; family Brassicaceae; genus Streptanthus; species Streptanthus diversifolius. The sequence continues at coordinate 16,805,549 of JAXGFM010000022.1, read as the reverse complement.
GTTTGTAGTTTCATAATGGACCTAATGTTGAACTTCTCATTTTCTTTATCAGTTTTTCTACTTCGATTCAGTGGAGTCGCTCCCCTCTGAACCTCTGGATTCGAGTGACTTTGCACCAAGGAACAGCCGTTACGATGCCCAAATATCTGTATTTGGGGCCAAGTTCCAGCAGAAACTGGAAGATGCTAAAATTTTTACAGTAGGGTCTGGCGCTCTTGGCTGCGAGTTCTTGAAAAATATGGCGCTGATGGGGGTTGCATGTGGAAACCAAGGGAAACTAACAGTGACTGATGATGATATAATTGAGAAGAGTAACCTCAGTCGTCAATTTCTATTTCGTGACTGGAACATTGGACAGGCTAAATCCACAGTTGCTGCTTCAGCTGCTGCAGCTATAAACCCCAAGTTCAACATTGAGGCCCTGCAAAACCGTGTGGGTGCTGAGACTGAGAATGTATTTGACGATGCCTTCTGGGAGAACTTAACTGTTGTCGTCAATGCACTAGATAATGTCAATGCGAGGCTCTATGTTGATTCGAGATGCTTGTATTTCCAGAAGCCTCTCCTTGAATCTGGGACTCTTGGTGCTAAGTGCAACACACAGATGGTTATTCCACATCTAACTGAAAATTACGGTGCCTCAAGGGACCCACCAGAGAAACAGGCCCCCATGTGTACTGTGCATTCATTTCCGCATAACATTGATCATTGTTTAACTTGGGCACGGTCTGAGTTCGAGGGTCTGCTTGAGAAGACTCCCGCTGAAGTGAATGCATATCTCTCTAGCCCGGTTGAGTACACTAACTCAATGATGAGTGCTGGCGATGCTCAGGCGAGGGACACATTGGATAGGATTGTTGATTGCCTTGACAAGGAGAAGTGTGAGAACTTCGAAGACTGCTTAACCTGGGCTCGACTCAGGTACTGACACTTTTATTTAGTACAAGTCGTTCTTAGGTTTAGATTAGTCTAGTGGTAATGATTAAACGAAAGAGTGTATGGTATCTTACGTATATGCTTCTATGGTTTATTTTTGTGTTATCGACGTGTGCAGCATTCAGGATTCAGAGTTATATATAACCGGAAAATGAGTAGGAAATTGTCAGGCGGTCAGAAGTCCTTTGTTGAGTCTCATTTATGTTTTCCTATTTTACGTGACCAGGTTTGAGGATTACTTTGTTAACCGTGTCAAGCAATTGATATACACATTTCCTGAAGATGCTGCGACAAGTACCGGAGCTCCATTCTGGTCTGCTCCAAAAAGATTCCCACGTCCTCTCCAGTACTCCTCTTCCGACCCAAGCCTCCTTAACTTCATCACGGCGACTGCTATTTTAAGAGCAGAGACATTTGGAATCTCTGTGCCTGAGTGGACCAAAAACCCAAAGGAAGCAGCTGAAGCTGTAGACAGAGTGATAGTCCCAGACTTTGAGCCAAGGAAAGATGCAAAGATTGTGACAGATGAGAAAGCCACCACTCTGACCACTGCTTCGGTGGACGACGCTGCAGTCATTAATGACCTCATTGCTAAACTCGAGAAGTGTAGGCATAACTTGTCTCCAGATTTCAGGATGAAACCAATTCAATTCGAAAAGGTAAAAAAATTCTTATCTTATTCTCTCACTGATTTGACTCGTCAAAATCTAATTGCTACCGAAAGTAACATGTCGTAATCGTTTAGAAAATCATGTTAACCAAAGGAGTCTTGTCATTTTAAATCCTGTTGTGTATTGTAGGATGACGATACAAACTATCACATGGATGTGATAGCGGGTCTTGCCAACATGAGGGCGAGGAACTACAGCATACCTGAAGTGGACAAGCTGAAAGCAAAGTTCATTGCAGGGAGAATAATCCCAGCCATTGCGACCTCAACAGCCATGGCTACTGGTCTGGTCTGCCTCGAGCTCTACAAGGTCCTTGATGGAGGACATAAAGTGGAAGCCTACAGAAACACATTTGCCAACCTGGCGCTTCCACTCTTCTCCATGGCTGAACCGGTTCCGCCAAAGGTGGTGAAGCACCGGGACATGGCTTGGACCGTTTGGGACAGGTGGGTTCTAAAAGGAAACCCGACTCTGCGTGAGGTGTTGCAGTGGCTGGAGGACAAAGGGCTTAACGCGTACAGCATCTCTTGTGGAAGCTGTCTTCTGTTTAACAGTATGTTCCCGAGGCACAAGGAGAGGATGGACAAGAAAGTGGTGGATCTCGCTCGGGATATCGCTAAAGTCGAGTTGCCGCCTTACCGTCATCATCTTGATGTAGTGGTGGCTTGTGAGGATGACGATGACAATGACGTCGATATTCCTCTCGTCTCTATCTATTTCAGCTGAAAAAAATAAAGAACAAAAAAAGAAAAGAAGAAGATGAAACTCTTTGTGAGAACAAATTTGTGTGTGTTTTTGTGTCTCTTGTCTGCATCTGCCCTTTTGAAGACCGTTTCCCTTCGGATCCTTGTGGCTGATGACTGATTTTTACTTGAGGGATAGAGAGAGAGACCCATTCTATTTGATCATCTCACTTCTCTCGTTCTGTTTCTATAAAAAAAGTTTTTACTTTTCATGAACATGTTTCTAGTTTTCGTTTGCTTATTTGCAGGTGCAGGTGGCGTTTCCTGATAAAATAATCAGAACGATTCTCCTTTTTATTCTCTCTGATTCGATTACGTAAAACTGAATATATATATATAACAAACTAAAATAAACACAACCGTTCGTGTGTTACAGAATGCAGAACACCTGCTTCAACTTCCTTTTAACATGTTTCTCCTGAATAGCAAGCAATGAAGCAAGATTTCAGAAAACCAAGAAACGATTTTGGTTAAAGATAAGAAAACTCAGCTAGACATCTGGGTGAAGCAGAACATAAGAATTCAATAAATAAAAAACGAAACACAAAGTTATTCATCTGAAGGAGAGAGTTGATGCATCAAACCATAACAGCTACTGATTTCTTATGGTATAGTATACTAGCAACCATAACTTGATCGCACCACTCAACTTTGCCCCAAATCTCCCCTCCTTGTTGTCTTTCCTCCGCACACCAAATATTCTCTGTTGTTATACTCGGTTCTTCTTCTCTTTTACAGAAAATACAAAGTCAGTTTCCGACCGAAACTCAGCCAACAACTCTTCCAAACCTTTCACCACTCCCTAGCGCCTCTGCTTTGGATCATACGCTCTTAACTTGTTCTCATAAAAAGCGTAAATCGTGGTAGTACACGGATTATTATCCCATTCCTTAGATTTCAGCACCTCGTCCGTTTCCCATGTACTTTCCTTTGGTACGTAAACAAAGCCACTCAGAAAATACCTCGTGTAAATCTTATTAGCCATCACCACCATATAACCATACTCCCACCTCTGAGCTGGCTCAATGTCTGTCGTTTGTAATGGCTAATGGACAGAAGCATCAGACGCTTCAGAGATATTATTCCTTCCCATTGAATGGATCTATCAGACAGACCAAGAGTCACCAATACCAACTGTGAGAAGCTTTAGCTGCAGAGAATAATCCAAAAGTCAAGAGAAATACGATGCCTCCTAAATATTATTCAGTAGCTAATACTTCTTGGTCACCACGTGGCCGCATCAGCTCCCAAAAAAGATCATTCCTTTCAGCACAAACTAGTCAATCTTATAGTGATTGTATGCATTAGAATAACCAGTCTTGTGAAGATCAACAAAGTTACTGTCTCAAATTATATAAAAATTTACTTGGAGTTTCGTAGCCAAGGGGAGGATGGAAAAGAAAAGGATGAAGATGACAATGACGTCGATATTCATCTCGTCTCTATCTACCCCAGGTGAGAATTTATCCAAGAAAAGAAAAACAGATAAAAGAAGATAAACTCTTCAAATATTACTTTCAGGCTAACAGATTTTGTCCATACATAGTGATGAGATACAACTTGTGTAAGAAGATGACGCGGCCATCTCCATGAAGACCAAATCAGTTGTCCAAATGTTTTAGTTATTTCCGTTTTCCTTTTCATTTAATCGGATTATGTTTTCTTATGGATGTATTTGCTTACCCACGGCCACGTGTCAAGTCATAGTTAATTTTTTTTTTTTTAGTTTTGTGTTTAAGCATCAGTTAGAGTTAAATGAATGAAAAAAAGAGAAAATTACAGTAAAACTTGTTCTAAAGTCTTTGAGAACCAAAGTGTTCTTATGTTCTTGTCTTGATCAACATTGATTGTCCTAAAATTGAAACCTATCAACATGTTTCTTCTTTGCCGGTTGCAGGTGGCATCTCCTTAGAAGAACCAGAAACGTTTCTAAACAATATGGGTTCTCAAATTCGACTATGTTCATTTACATCAACAAAATCAGCAAAAACATGAGATTTAGTACAATGAGAAGAAAACTCATTTAGGCATTTGTTGGACATATTTTTTTTTCCAGGAAAAAAATCAAAAACACAAAATATATGAAAAAGAGTTCCTGCATCAAACCATAACAGCTAGAGGTTTCGTCAAGTATGAATTCTCAGCAACCAGAACCTGATCATACCATTCAGCTTTACCCCAAATCTCTCCTCCTTAACTTAACACCAAATATCTCTTGTTCCACTCGGTTCTTCTTCTCCTTTAAAATCAATAAAAACAGCTAAAGCTGTCTCACATAAAATTTTAAAGCAATGTCCACTACTTGTTATGTTTATACTAGTAGTATAGGCATGAAGTCAGCACCGTGTGAGATCTACAATCGATGCTAAATTCGACGAAGGCGCTGACATAATCTTTGTTGTTGCCTAACAAGTTGGAGATTAGTCTCTTCATGCGAGGATCAGCATCACAACCATATGTAATAAATGATTTTTGAAAATTTATCTCCTGACCAAAAGCATCTTCATAAAATCTTAGGCACTTCAGAAACTCAGAGCATTCCGACGTTGAACTTAAGGGCACATCTTCGATAGTTTCACATGGTTGTGATGCTTAACCATTACATGGATAAGAGCCTCAACGCACAGGATATAGAGAAAAAGGAGAAAGTGAATCTCCTCGGCATTCGGGTTTGATATCGCTGTGAGCTTAACCATTAAGAAGTACTGTGTATGAAACTGATCGAATGCAAAGACATAATCCAGGAGATCCATAAACAATCGAACCCCATACGTGTGAAAACTTCTAAAAATCGCCATTTCACTGTCATGCCTCTTTCAGTTTTGGTTTTTGTTTTACAGTATGACCCAAAGAAATTGTAAAATATAATGAAAATGGCCAGGGATAGAGTTTGTGATGATTCATGACTTAAATCAGTCACCAAGATTTGTCAGCGCCTTCGTCGAATTTACCAGACCCTACAACCCTAAAATCAAGCTGCTTCTGATGCTTCGTACGTCGTCTTTCATCAAAATCATCCCATCCTTCGAACTGCCACAAGAATCCAATATACTTTCGTGTTTTCAGTTCAAAATTGAAGACAGAAGCTAAACGACTTGAACATGATGAGACTGCGGAATATGGACAAAAGTAAACAAACCTGGCGAAGAAACTCAACGGTTATCTCTGTGTTGTGGAGTCCTAATGTTGAGAGCTGCAAACACATCTTGAATAAAACCGATGGCAGCGTCGTTAATCCGGTGTTGTTCAGCTCCAGCGTCTGAAACACCAAAACACTACTAAGTCTTTGTAAAAGCCATGGCCATGGGCAATAGTAAAGAATGTGACTTGATTACCTTTAGCTTACGCAGTTTGGTGACTGTCTCGGGAAGTTCTGATAGAATATTTGCCGAAAGATCAACCTGAAATTTCCCCATTTTACGTTATTTGCCAAAACAATATTAAGGTCTTAACAACATAATATTTACCTCCATGAGGAAGGCACAGTTTCCGATACTCTCAGGAAGGCTAGTTAGTCTGCAGCAGAGAAGAGACAGAAAGAGAGAGAGGATGAGAAAGTAATCAATAAAATCAAAATGCAAAGACAGTAAGTTTTGTCTTTTTGGAGTCACTTAAGCTTCAAAGCTACGACGAGTGAAGCATAATTGCCTGTTATTGTTGGCTTTCAAGATCTCGAGCTGCGTAAGAAGTCCTATCTCATTTGGTAGACTTCTCAACTTGTTGTTGGCGACATCAAGCTGCCTAAGAGACGTCAGTGAACCCACTGCTGATGGCAGGACAGTTAGACTGCAAAACAATCAATAACTTGATCACAAAAACGATTACCCATAAAAGATCATGCGACGTTCTAAACTATAAAATGTTATGGTCTAGAGTCTAGTGATTGCAGTTTACGCAGTTTCCAAGCAATTTTGAGTTTTGTTTGGCGAGTAGAACAAACACACTATTTGCCAAAATGCTAGCATTGAAGGCATGTCCGATATCTATTAAGAACACCAGACGAGTTCCAAGAGTGAAAGCAAAAAGACTCACTTGTTATGGCTAATGGAGAGAAGCATCAGACGCTTCAGAGATGCTATCCCTTCCCAATGAATGGAATCATCGGACAGACCATTTCCTTGAAGGAACAATTTCTACAAATGCACTCATATCATTCTCCATATAAAAAGCTTCATTAAACAGAAAGATTTATAAATATACATAGAAAAGATGCAATTCTCACATGCATAGAACCAAAAGAGCTGATTCTAGCAGGTACTTCTCGAATGAAGTTCTCACTGATGTCAAGTACTCTCGCTACAGATCCGCAGTCCCACACTTCTTCGGGTATTTCCTTTTCCACAAAAAAAACAACTTCAATACCAATAGAAGGATAAATCCAAATCAAAACCACAACGATAAAACATGTAAGACCTTCTCTATGTTACCTTCAAATTGGCTTGAGCTAAAGCAATAACTCCTGTGGCTTTCCATCGATCAGTGCGGTTCTTGTCTACAAGAAGACCAGGTTTTGTCTTATCTACTCTATCAGATACAACAGCTCTAGAGATTGGCCTTGTACTAGCTTCCTTAAGCACTGGACCTTCCTGTTCAATTTTGACTACCACTAACATAAACATTAACAGAACTTAACAAGTAGATATTTTTCCTTAATTGGATTGATCCTACTATACAGCAAGAATAATATACGGACCCCTTGATGCAGACCTTGAGAAGCCATTAACATGATTTTCGCACCATCTCCCACTTTAGATTGCTTCAAAGTCGAAGTTTCTTCCAAAACTTTACCTTTATATTATAAGAATACAAAAATCGAATTTTTAATAAGACCCGTTTCGAGAATTTGGCTCGATTCATGAGGGAAAGTTTCAAAATTTAAAATTCAGAAACCTTTGAAGATGAGTTTCTGGCCACGAGGAAGAACGTTGGTGATGGGTTGAAGAAGAGACTTAACGTCTTTGACAGTAATATCAGGTGATACCGAAAGTGCTATTGATCTACCTCCGAATTTGATCGTAAGCTTAATGGTTGTTCCTGCCATTGTTGGAACTTCGACCTCCATTACAATTTTCTTGTGATTGTTATTTCTTCCGGCTTCTGCTTCTTCTTCACCTTCAGATTCAATTAAATTCCAAAACCAGAAGTTCTAAAGTGATTAGACTTCTTTTAGGCCCACAATGAAGATTCATTAACATTGGCCCATTAAAATAAGGGACCGTAGGATGAAGAAACTAATTAGATTTTATTTTCTAAGAAACAATTGTACATTTTTGTTTTTCTTATTTAAGACAAGACAAATATGTTGTTATTATATACATACAGATTTGTGTTTGAATTTCAAAGACTTGCAAAAGTACGATACATGATCAATTACCAAGTCATTTCCCTTTCATACACATATATACAGTATACGTATTATTATTACATACAGACAGACTTATTATTACCCCAAAAAAAAAAGATCTCAGTCCCTCCAGCTTAACCAGAGTCATACCTCATTCTTCATTTTTACATCATCTTCACTATCCACAGCTTATATTTATCCATGTACATATACACAAGACAAGGTCCTACTAAATCAGCATCAGACAGTTTCTTGCATAGACCCATATATGCTTCAACATCTCGTGGCCGTTGGATCTTCCGTGTCATTCCTTGCATCACAGCAACTCGATCAATGTACTCCGGATACAAACCAGAGTCGATCATCGTTATCAATGTCTTTGCAGCCTCTTCAAAGTGCCCTCCTTTCACATACCCTCTAAGCAACCATGAAAAAGTCTTCTTCTTTCTCTTAGACCCCATGAACTCAGCCCGTGTCAGAAGCCGTGAAACCGCATTTACCTCTTTCTGCGAAGCGCAGATCGCCATAACAATGTCGTGAAGGTAAGCTTCAGGTTCTCTCCCTGCAAACTTCATCTTCCAAAGCTGTTTCTCTGCTTCTGGTCCACATCCCGCGCATATATACATAGCGAGAAGTCTCTCGTGGACCGCCCCAATAATGGACTCGTTTTGTTGGCCTTCCTGAATAGCCCAAGCGGCTAACTCCAGTCCGCGGGATATGAGTTCTGATTGGTACTTCTCTATGAGTAACCTATCGTGATCATCAATCTCAGTAACAAGACCAGCCCGTGTATAGCGTTTCAACTCGCGTAAAGTTTTCCCAAGACTGTTCAGCTCTTTCACAATGGCTGTCATCGCAATCAGATAGCTGTAAGCTTCTGGCTTTAGCCCTGAAAGTCTTAAGTCAAAAACTAAATCAACAGCCTTCTTATAGTCTCCATCAACCTGAAAAGAAACAAAAGACACTGCCACATTAAACTAGACCAAAAACCAATACGTACCAACTATAATCATCTTAACTACATCACAATCCAACTAATTATTCAAATAAAGAGACAAAAGTTATAGACTTTACCATCATTTTCCAAGCAAGATAACCAGTTGGTCCTCCTTTTCTACCTTCAGAACCAACAACACTGTAACCAGAAGTGTCTCTCCTTCTTAAAACTTCCTTGACAAACAAAACCGCACTTTCTTTCTTCTCCATCTCACAATATAAAACAATCACTTTCTCTATCATACTAAAACCAGGTTTCAACCCAACACAATCCATATCAATCAACAAGTCGAACACTTGAGCTGCATCACACTCCTCTTGTATCAACTTCTTAACCCATTCACACATAATCGAAACCATTAGCTCCATCATCTCTTCATCAACCCTATTTTCCTTTTTCAACCACTCAAACACTTCAAGAGCGCACCAAGAATCTCTACCTTCTTGTGCGAAGTAAACAAGCATCAGCTGCAATTCTCGAGAAGACAATCGATGGTTCATCTCCTCGAGTATATCAGACGGTTCCCTAGTCATCCTCTCTAGCTCCTCAATCGCCTCGAAAAACCCATCTCCTATTTCATCATCTGCTTCGCCGTCTTCTTCTTCGCCGCTCGTGATGAATTGGTCTAACTCCACGGAACGTGATAAGCCGAGCTCTCGAAATTTTCCGGCGGCGTAGTTGAATTTCAGGTTGCAGCTGATTCGAGAATTGGGTTTAACGCTGTGGTTCCGACGAATTTGGGGAAAAAATAAACGGATTCTTGGGAGAGAATTCAGCGGCGAGAAGGTCAACGAAGCAAAGCCACGAGCAGAAGCCATAACTAAAGTAATCTAATCTAATCACAGAAGAGAACAAGCTCAAAAATTTCCCAAGAAAGCTTCAAAATTTAAACACTTTGAAACCAAGGATTCAAAATCTTTCGAAAGACATCATGAGAGTAGAAACTACTATAATCCATCGACGAAATCGATTATTAAAAACCCTCTTAAGTCTTTACCGACAATGAGAGGATAACAGAGAAAGAAAAAAAAAAGATAAAGTAATAAAAACAAATTTAATCGTTTTTTTCCTCGTGTAAGATTTATGAATAAATAAAGGGTTGCGATTGAGTGGTTACTTTTAATCGGACGGTAGCTAAATGAGTACAACTGTCTCAAGTAGAGGCTAGTAAGCGCTAGCGTCGACTTGTTTCATCGTGCCGCTTCAGAGCTTCAATATCACACTTTACCTTTATACGCTCTTATGTAACTAAGGATTGTTGACCTCTCAATTTTCTATCACATAAATCAATTTTGAGTTAAGACGTTAAATCAAATAGCCGATTTGATTATGACTATAAGATTCTATGTTTACATTCGATATTAGATGTTGAATTTATGCAAAGTCTCTGTCGCGAATATTGTATTTGGCTATTCTGCATATGTAGGCCAATTTGAAGGGGGTTGCTAACGTCTTAAACAAGACAGACCTCACCTATTTATGGGTTTATCTGGGCTGGGCTAAATCAACGTCTTGTAAGGACCTTAAATAGGCCCAACACCTGCATGCTAAGAATATTACCTCCATATCCGTTCATGTTTTAGAGATTGTTTTAAAACATTTGATGTTTCCATATTTTAGGTATATTTTAATTTTATCAAAATCTGTGTTATCTATTATATTTAATTTATAATTTTAATAATACTTTTTTAAAAATAATTTTTAATAGAAAAATCAATTAAATAAATAAACACCAACACATGACTACACAATATTAATGTATTAAAAAAACTACACGATTTATTTGGTTAACATGATAACATGTATGATCTAAATAGTGTAACACCACAACATTTTTCCATTACCAAAAAATATATTCAAAATTACAGTAACTATTTTAGCAAAAAAAACTACTGGACTTTATTTATAATGGTAATAATTTATAAATACATATATTATAATGACCATTAACAATCAATTTAATTTTTAATTTTATATAATTATAATTTTTAAATATCATATTTTAATTAAAATTTTGATTCATTGAGAATATATATTTTAGGGGTTAAACATACTATCATATATATGTACGTATAAATTATTACCATTTTAAATATAGTTCATATAATTTTGAATATATTTTTCTGGTCATGGGAAAGATTGGTTGTGGTGTTAGTGATATAAGATTAAGATCATATATGTCATCATTTTAATTATATAATTAGTTTTGAATACATTAATATTTTATTTATAGTTATGTAGCTGGCAATCTTTTTTCTGAATTTGTGTGATTTTTGGTTAAATAAAAAATATAATAAAACATAGGAAATATAAGTTATGTCTCCAAAAGTTGAATCGGTCAATTTGTTAAAGCTTCGATTTGATCATTTGGTTGGATATACAGATTTTTTAATACCCCAAAAAACAGATTTTTTTTCCAAATATTAGAGATGTGTTATCGTTCAATATATTAAATGTCTAACTATTTATTTTAAATTTGAAATAAAACTGTGTTAATATTGTTAATGTGTCATGAAAAACTTAATGTTATTCTAGTTTAATTTTGGTATAGAAAAATGATGACTTTTCTCGTTATTTCATCTATTGAATTTATTTCAAATCAGTTTTTTTTTTAAATGTCAGTTTTTCAAAAAGAAAAACCACTTTACTAATCACCACTCTTAAAGTCTTAATTGCTTATGTATTAAGGATCCTTGAAGCTAATTTTTCCAATATGTGAAAGTTCATTAGCTGTATTTGAATTGAAAAATGTCATACGAAAAAAGTTCAAAAAAAAAAAAAAACGTCATTAGAAATCTTTAGGTGTTTTCATCCTAGGATTTTGTTCTCCAATCAACTTGTGCTCCATGTCAAGTATCTTGTGGGCCACAACTCCTAAACTCAACACTGTTAAGAAAAAAAATTGCATAGATGAAAAATAAATGAAATCAGTCCAAAGTTTTTTTTTCAAAGGTTGAAAATAAAAATAAAAAGTGCTAATCTTTATTCAATTACGTATTCGTTTTGGCTTTTGGTTAGTTAAGTTAGTGAGAGTGGGATGATTCGTGCTCTACTTCCAATCATTTCTCAATCATATTATTGTGTAATTGCTTTTGGTCCGCCAACTTTGATTTGAGTATGATAACAATATTGGTAAGTTCCCCATTACTCTAGTTGTATTTGCTTTTTTGCTTTCATGGTATAGCTTTTATTTCTTTCCTTTGTTTTTATTTAAATCAGTGATTAACCTACTCTTTAATAATTCGACATTTAAAGTCAAAACTTTTCTGAAAATTAATAAAAAAAGTCAAAAACAATCTGCGTTAGGACCATCGTTTTTATTATCAACGTTACCATTGGAAAAGCGAATGAACGTCGACATGATAAGGGGTAGAGTAGAGTTTGTTATCATATAAATTTATTAATTAATTAAAACTTTCGTAAATGTAATCATGTGCAATCTTTTATGGGTCGAAAGTTCAGAAGTGTTGATTGAATGACTACTCATATTGCCGTGTCTTGGTCAATCCATTTTCATTGTGAAGTCCACATTGAAATCCATTATTTTCCTACGTGATTAACGCTTTAGTTGATTGATGCTTCTTTTTATTTTTATTTTAAATTACGTTTTAGTTTTCAACATCTTGCAATATGTTGGGTTTGACTTTAAATGGTAATATAGAACGACTAAGGCCGAATTAAACTTATATTCAATATTATATCAAAAAATTCTTTAAATTTTTTTTATTTATTTTAAGTTGAAATCATGTTTAACTACTTCACTTATTTATGTTAAAAAGTGACTATGAAAACGATGAAACTAGCACAAAAATACTAGATTATATATCTTGATCATTTATATTGATAATATGACTAAATTAAGTTATTATTCTGTATGGGTGGTTTGTATGTTAGTTGGAAGTGCTTAGGACATACATATGGAATAACTAATAAGCTTTGGATAGGTGTCTGATTTTTAGGGGATACTTTTCGGTGTATATTTTAGAATGTTTGTTGGATGAGGTTATCATGCACATATAGAAGCATTTTAAAATTTCTTGTGGAAGGAAGAAAATATGTTTTTCTTTCGAAAACTCTAGCACCTAAAACCATGTGCATATTCAGGAAAGTGAGTGAGTTGAATAAAGAGTCTTATCCAAAGATCAAGATTCATTTGTAGTATTCACTCGTGCATAGTAATATTATAAGAGATTAATAAGGTTGGAACTCTTCCTTAGGTTGTGCACTGGATATTCAAATGAGGCTATGGATGAAAGAGATACTTACTTACTCACTTTTTTCAGGGATCTGGCTAGCTCCCATGAGTTAATTCTCTCTTCATGGCTTATCCATTTTGTATTTACGAGAAGGAGAGTAAACTTGTTATCTACGCGTGCGTTGGTTTTACTTATTCAACTTATTATGTCACTCATCATTAGTGAAAAGTTGGTACTCAAACTTGAGTATATATATAGTTGAGTTCTTTCATGTCCAAATTCATGGCGTTTTTAATGGTTTTGTGGTGTGGCAAATCTTTTCTATCAATCTTTGGGTGTGATTTTCCTTCTACAAATGATGCGAGATCTTAAGCCACATATCACTATACAAGTGATTCATGTAAATCGGTCGCAAACAATATGAATACAGTTGTGTGATATAAAGTAAATTGTCTGTTTTAAAGTTTTTATATGGACTTTGCATTGATAAATTAACATTTAATGCTAGAATCAAACCCACAACATATGGCAATGGAACCAGGTAGAAAAGTCAACATGAAATATATTTATATATGAAAACTTAAGGAAAAGTCACACTTATAATCAGCAAATAGTTGCATTTTGTGAAATTAAGCAAATATCTAGCTAATTTAGATATGACTCGACAAAATTTAGATATGACTCAATGATTAAGTTGTCTAAATAATGGTTGATTAATATTTTTATAAATATATCTTATTTCTTTTATACAAAAAAATAATAGAAAATATATTTTATTTATTTTGTACAAAAAATAGCAAAAACATAGAAAACATACTTTTTTAAGAAAATCCAAAATCAAAATTTAATCTGGAAAATATAATGAAAAATGTGTATTAACATTCTATATTTTAGTTTTACATTAGTTAAAGAAAAAATAAACAGTAAAACGAAAATAAGTCTCCGAAATTAAGTTACTTCAATACACCATATACAATTAGTCTTCGATTAATTGGCTAGGTGAGACTTCGTTGAAACACAGGATTATTAACGCCTACTACTGCTAACATTGTGCATATCTAGCAACTTTGAGTCAAATATAAAATGCTCTTTTAGAAGGTAATTTTTGTTATACTTAAACAATTTGATACCTTATTAAAAGATTGAGTCAAAGTAAGCTAATTTTAGAAGGCATGACCCGACCATCTACGGGCCGCATAAGATAGAGTTTGTAGATATGGATAGTAAGATTTACGGATAGTATGCCGTATTTCAGATTTTCCTAATTAAAAAAACAAACCTTATAAAGTATTACAGTTCAAATTTATTTAATACAATTTACAAGCAACAATGAGATATATGTTTCTTTAGTCATCTGCACACTTAATTAACTTCCCTGTTGTGTGTATGTATATATAATACAAATAATATACTTTTTCTTTCAAGTCAAGATTTATAACAATTACAGATCAGTTTGGTCAATTATAATACATTTAAACACTTGTCAAACAATGTGAAAATTTATATGTAAGATATTTAATGTATTTGGTTAAAATTTAGTAAATTTAAAATTTTGGTAGCATTTAATTTGTGGTAATTAAACGATTAATTGCATCGATATGACATAGCCACACACACACACACACATACAAAAGATTTCTAAGAGTGTGATTGGAATAAAACTTAGAACATTTCTTATATATGGACATATCATTAATTAGATAAACGTGAAGTTGCCCCCCCCCCCCCCAAAAAAAAAAAAAAAAAAAGTTGAACGTGAAGTTTTTAAGCTCTATAATATCCCGCAATATAACATAAGATGGGTCTTCTCCTTGTATGAACTGTGTGTCTACCTGATCTTGTCATTTCATTGTATATTTAGAGAGGACGAGAGAAGGAGAGAGGGAGAGAGGATGAAAAAGGTGGGGCAATGGGGGGAAGAAGATGATGAAAAGGTGGTAATCAGACGCTACAATGATCGTAAGGACAGAATTGAAATGGAATGTGTGGCGAAAAGTTGTGAGATTGGTAACGACCAAACTTGTCTCTTCACAGACACTTTAGGAGATCCAATCTGCAGAATCCGGAGCACTCCTCTCTCCACCATGCTGGTTAATTTCTCTCTATTTTCTTCCTTTAAATTCTCATTCTTTCCTTTGTCCTTGCTTATATAAAATTTAATGGAGATGGTTTCGCGGGTAATATTTATATTTTTTCAAAAAAAAAATTAAGAGTCATTTACTTTTATTTTTTTGTCAATTTATCCTAATGACTTTAATATATCATTTAACATCGCACGTAATATTTATATTTTAAAAAAAAATAAACTCGAGACATGTATGATGAATTGCAAAGATGACTATCCTTATAACACATGATTTCCATCATTTACTTCAACTTTTTAAAACATTATTTTAAAGTGTTGACAAAAAAAACATTATTTTAAAGTTCATACTTTTAGATAATTTATAGTTTTCAAGCTAGAAAGCATAGACAATATATTTAGTGTTCCTTGGAGTAATTGAGGATGTATTAGGCATGTAATATACATTTAATTTAATTTGTGTAAGAACGTTAAAACAACATTGTGCCAATATGTTGACACAAATCAAAACAGTTAGTTATGTATTGGATTGATATAAATTGTTATCACAATGTACGTTATGTAACAGGTGGCAGAAGTTGGGAACAAGCTGGTTGGGTCCATACAAGGCTCAGTAAAGCCAGTTAAGTTTCATAATAAGTCAGTGAATGTGGGTTACCTTCTTGGTCTCAGAGTCGTGCCGCCGTATCGACGCCTTGGCATTGGTTCGATTCTAGTGAGAAAGCTTGAGGAATGGTTCGTGTCTCACGATGCTGACTATGCTTACATGGCCACCCAAAAGGACAATGAGGCCTCCCTCAGTCTCTTCGTCGGAACACTTGGCTATGTCGTGTTCAGAAACCCGGCAATTCTGGTCAATCCGGTAAGCCCCGGTCGGGGTTTGAAACTGCCTTCTGATATTGGGATAAGGAAGCTAAAGGTAATTTTACTACACATTTACTAGTTTTAAAAGCTTAACTATGTGAACTATATATTTTTAATTTCTTTTCTAACGATACCATAAAATTATAACCGATATTCATAAATTTGGGGCATTTATATTATAATTGAGTTCCTTTTGAAATGTATAATATAATTAAAAATAAGAATAGTCGTCATGAAAAATAAATCCATCACATATAAACACATTAATAACATAACGAAAAAGCTAGGTAAATTAGTTTATGGTCGTTGCATGTATATTTCGAAGTTGATTTACAAATTATAATTTCATCACTTAGAATCAAGTAGGCTCACATGGAAAAGATTGATATTAATTAATATCATTTCTGTACACTGTAAAATGACAGGTGAAAGAAGCTGCGTCATGGTACCGGAGACACGTGGCATCAACGACAGATTTTTTCCCCGACGACATTGAGAAAATCTTGCGGAACAAGTTAAGTATCGGGACATGGGTAGCTTATTACAAGAACAACGACAACATCAGAAGTTGGGCAATTCTTAGTGTATGGAACAGTAGCAAAGTATTCAAACTTAGAATTGGCAAAGCTCCTTTGAGCTATCTGTTTCTCACCAAAGTTTGCAACTTTCTCGGTATATTCTTGCCGTTCTTGGGCTTAACGGCGTTACCTGATCTGTTTACTCCATTTGGGTTTTATTTCCTTTACGGTGTTCACGCGGAAGGTCCGTTAAGTGGGAAACTCGTTAGGGCTTTGTGTGAGCACATTAATAAAATGGCTGCCTCAGATGACGGTGGCCCGTGTAAGATCGTGGTGGTAGAGGTCGACGGAGAATGTAACGACGATGATGATTCGCTAAGGAGATGTGTTCCGCATTGGAAAATGCTTTCTTGTTATGATGACACATGGTGCATCAAACCGTTGAAACGTGAAGAGAAGATGGCTGGTTTGGGTGACTTTAACAATATGTTCTTGAGTTCTAAATCGCGGTGTCTCTTTGTGGATCCAAGAGATGTTTAGTTAAGCTTCTAGGGGAATTAGTTGCTTGTTTGGCTGATAACTTACAGAATAGCTATTTCGTAAGATTAATGACAGGATATTAATGATGCAACTCATGACTGTTTAGTGAAATTATGTTCTCTCTGCTTGATAATTTCTCTCATTCATTTTTTGTTGATTATGTTGTTCCGTAATATTAATTGACCCAGACCCAATCGTTAGGCTATATGTACAAAATCGTAAGGCCAAGTGATGTCTTCAATCAAATGCTAAACGCTCCACCAAATGCCCAACTGTCTAAACCGAACAAACCACAATCAAACCATCAACTCACAAAACGTTAAGATCATTACTCTGATTCCAAGACATGTTGTGGGGTTTGAGTTTTTTTTTTTTTTTGCATTTTGTTTGGCGCATGACATAACGAGAGAAATGGACCCTCCATACTAGTTAATTATCATTTTTGTCTTGTATCGAGAACAAATGTATGATAGTTTAGATAAATTATCGTTCTCCATATAAAATCTAAAAAAGATTACCTCAAGTAGGTGCCACCATTTTTTGTCCTTGGCATTCTTCCTATCTGGTTTGTGAGCTATAAAGTAGTTAAAGAATAGTCATTTTCTATATGTTTTTTATTTAATGAATATATTTTGTTTTCAATCAGATTGTAATCATAAAATTTGTAATGTACATATCTCAATATTGTATGAAATTAATACGAAGGAGATTGGTCGCGCCGGATGGGCCGTCCTCTAATTCCAAGATATATATATATATAACTCATTTCCTGATATAAGTCTAGTTACTTCATGTGATATTCATATGGCTCGCAAAAATTTATAAACTTTAAATCCATGTCTATATAGTCTTACTTACTGGCTTGAGTGGACGAAATTATTATTGTTGAATTCTTTTTGTTTTCTGTTAATTCTAATATGCTCTGGTATTTAAAACGTATTCATACAGCCAATAGCGTTAACAGCTGAGTAAACCATATACACTATCTCAATTTAGTGTAGCTGACCTGATACTTGAGATTATTTTCCATAAGTTATACTTTTCCAGTTTATATGTAACTTATTTTTTCCTTAGTTCACCCTCTTCGTTATCGTTTATGATTTTATTTATATAGCATAAATTTCTTGGATGATATGATACGTTGGGTACTCAATTATTATTATATATTTGGGCTATGTATTTATTTCATGGACTATGTCTCTAAATCGAACGTGGATGTGACTGAATCTTAGTAGGTTTATTCTCTTTTGAAATTATAGACTATACAAAACGTGGATTTGTTTTTATGTTATAACTATGTAGTCCACTTTATTTGATAATTTACTTAACATGTTAGGAACATGTCAACTTCATTAGATATCCATCTAATACAATGTTTCTGTTTCGATAACATCTAAGGAGATTATGATTAACCAATAGACATAAATCAATAAATTTTCTACGGATAGGAAGTGTTATTCACCCAATCGCCTACTTTTGTTTGTGTGGGAGGCTTCAAATCAATAGTCATAATCTGAGTACCCTAGAAGGATAAAACAGTCCATAGTTAGGTGTTGATGTCCTCTTGCCTGAGTGTACTTTATAATGCTCCTTTCTGCGCAACTCGAACCAATTATTGGTTCTTTTTTTTGTCATGATTTTAATTATCAAATACTTTTGGGTTTTAACCAATTTTATGTGCGTTAACTTTTAATTATATATGATGTAAATATAGGAATACGAGAATGGACAGCAAAAATACCGAAATTCACATATGCTACACCATATTTTGACATAGTAGATCTATTAGGTTGAGCACGTTTTAACAATTTCAATCGCTATATAAGAAAGTTAGTCCCAAAATATTGTGTTTCCATGTAAAAACGTATTGGTCTAATTAATGGTCCATGTAAAAAGTTGTCAAACAAAAATATATCAACCAATCAAGAACATGTGCCTAATGGTATACTTGCCGTGTGGATTTAGATCATGAATCAACAAGTTTAGCACCAGTTTAATAATTTTTGATGTTTTAGACAAAAAAAATTTGATATCTTTATATTTTTATAATATTATAAATAAAATAACAATTATTTTTTTTTTTAAAAAAAAATCTAACTTCATAAACGATCTATTACAAAACAAAAAAAATATAGAACTGGAATATAGTCTTTTTGCATTTTTTGCCGCAAAATCATTATCAAATTCACATAATCAAGATCTTTAACCATATTTGTCTCGATTGATAGCAAAGCTAACCTATTCAATCTCTTGTGTAATATGGTAAATCGCATATAATTCTTTATAAGTTTCAGTTTTGAAAAAACTTCTTTCTACGGTAGCATCTGAAACCGAAATATTCAACAATATGTGATAAGCGATTGATGTATTTGGATAACAATCTTCTATTCTTTTCAGAAAATCAATTATTTCAATAAGATTACCCACTTCGGTAAAACATTTTGAAGATGAAAAAAATTGAATCTCAGAAATCTTTTTTATCTTAACTAATCTACATTTTTTTAAATATTAACTATAAATATAAAATTAACTGAAAAAGTAAAAAAAATAATAATCTCACTGTCATATGCTATTAGAAAAAGAAGATAATTTTTTCTTAAAGAATTGATATTTTTTAAAAATAAGCATATTTAAACCTCATTAATATATTAATTTTTGATACCTTTAAAATATGACTTTTTATGAAGTTATATGCCCAAACCTTGATTGTTTAGACCTTGGACCGAACAAATTTCACCATATACGAAAACCGTTGTGGTCCATTCATATCACTTCCAAATCCTATATGACGCAATCACAAGCTCCAAACGAATCTTTTAGACAATTGATGAAAATTAATTATATAGTTGAAATATTTAGGGGAATAAGGATATATACATTGTTTTGATTCTGACTTTTAAAACCATATTTATAAACTTATAAAAAAAAAACCCCCTTGAAGAAGTTAATTTGATAGAAGTCGACACAGTTTACTCAAAAGAAAAGAAAAAAAGATAGATGTCGACACAATTGACTCAAAAGAAGAAAAAAAATATAGATGTCGACACAATTGCATATCATAGAATGTCAACACTAATAGTTTGAGATGCTCATGACGGTTTAACCGGTTGAGAATCGTTACCGTACCGGAGAAACTCAATCCAAAAGCTGAACCAAAGAGAAAATATTCCAATGTGAATTTATATTCTGCTTTGTTTCCATATGTGATCAAGCCGAAACCAAAATTAAACAGAAGAAGTGAAAATGTAAATATTTTTAATTAAATGTTTTCTAAGAGATCGAATAATAAACGAAATTGTATAAAACCATATATAGTGGTTTTGTACTATTAATCTAACGTTTATACTACTAATATTGATTTTTTGACATCGAAAATTTATCGATTTCTTATTATTACTGCTCTGTAAATTTTGAGACAATATTATTCTTTTAAAGTTTCATAGACAATATTATTCTTTTAAAGATTCATAGTAAAAACTAAGAAATAACAACCATATTTTTTTTTAACTTGCCTTCAAATCATTTTCGCTCATAATTTACAGAGTGTAGGAATTTAATTTTGTTTGCTTTGGTGCAGACACAAATGATGTATGATCCCCATTGGGCGTTTAAGTTAAAACTAGTGGGTCGGGAAGAAGAGGCCCATAGAAGTAGGAAATGAAAAAGAACACAAAAGTTTGGGCTCAAGGGCCTTTTAAAGGGCCCATGATAAGTTAGAAGTTAGTACAGAGTACAAGTAATCTCACCATGACGTCGTCGTCGTTATTCTTCTTCGAAAGCAAAAGAGACTACACGATGGAAACAAAGGCAATACAAAATATACAAAAAAAATAAAAATAAAAAGAAGAAGGAAAGATAAATTTGTTTCCTTTTTAAAATTTGTGCAATTTGGAAATTGGAAGTCTTACTCAACAACGCACTTTCTTTATTAACCGTAATGACGTGGTAAGTGGGTCCTACAAAAGAACATCTCATTGAATAAACCTCCATTACTATCGTTTGGTCTTGGTCTTTAACTTCCTCTTTCTTTCTTAATCTTCTTCTTCCGTAGTCATGGCCTCTTGTGCCACCGGAACAGAGGCGGCGATTAGAGCTGCGGCATGTAGAGACGGAGACGCATCGGCTCATCTAAAGCTCATCTCCGTCTTCGTCATCTTCCTCACAAGCGTTTTCGGTATCTCTGGACCTGTTCTTCTTGCTCGTTACTTCCAAGGGAAGCCTCTCTACGATAAAGCCGTCCTCGTCATAAAATGTTTCGCAGCCGGCGTGATTCTCTCGACGTCTTTAGTCCATGTCTTGCCGGAAGCGTTCGAGTCTCTCGCCGATTGCCAGGTGTCGTCTCGACATCCGTGGAGAGACTTTCCGTTCGCCGGATTGGTGACGTTGATGGGAGTGATAACGGCTTTGTTGGTTGATTTAACGGCGAGTGAGCATATGGGACACGGTGGTGGTGGTGGGTATATAGCGGTGGGTGAGGCGGTCGGGGGTTTGGAAATGAAAGAAGGAAAGTTTGGGGCTGATTTGGAAATACAAGAAAGTAATGAGGAGGAAATTGTGAAGATAAAACAGAGATTAGTGTCTCAAGTGCTTGAGATTGGGATTATATTTCACTCAGTGATCATTGGAGTAACTATGGGAATGTCACAAAATCAGTGTACCATTAGACCATTAATCGCTGCTCTTTCATTTCATCAGATTTTCGAAGGCTTGGGCCTTGGTGGTTGCATCGCTCAGGTCACTTTCTTTCTTCAATTTTTCTTTTTATTTTTTTTTTCTTCAAATCTCATTAATGCCAATTAAGTATTGTACCCAGAAAACAGATATCTTGTGCATTAAACGTAAGGATTGAGCAGTGTTATGTTTGGTTTTGACCCTTTTTGTAAAAAAAAATTCAGGCGGGGTTTAAGGCAGGGACAGTAGTGTATATGTGCTTGATGTTCGCGGTAACGACGCCTCTCGGGATAGTACTTGGGATGATTATTTTTGCAGCTACCGGTTACGATGATCAGAACCCGAACGCATTGATAATGGAGGGTTTATTGGGATCACTATCCTCAGGCATTCTAATATACATGGCTTTAGTTGACCTAATTGCATTGGATTTCTTCCACAACAAGATGTTGACGACGCCCGATGAATCAGGTTCTAAGTTGAAGAAGCTTTGTTTTGTGGCTTTGGTTTTAGGTTCTGCTTCCATGTCACTTCTTGCTCTCTGGGCTTAGTGACAAATTGGAGGTATTATTATCTACCAATTTGGCCATACGATATGTTCTGAACATATTTGTATTTGGTTTACTTTATAATATAATCTATTCCACATCACAACTTACCTGAAAATTTACAAAACTATCATTTCTTAGGCTTCATTCGTTAACTGTTTAGTTATATTTACATATTAAACTTCTGCAAATCCAACATCTAACCTCTTTGTTAGATGAAAACGAAGTTAGATCCCTCCCTCTCGACTACCCTGTACTGTATTGATCTTCTTTCTTTCTGTTAAATCTACCATCTTTTCTCTTTTTAGACGTAATAAACCATTCCAACTTCAAGCAGAGAAGTATGAGGAACATTAAGCACAACATCTGTTCCTCTGCAATTCGTGCTCATAAACGCAAACACAACATTCACTGCTAATTTCTTCAGAACCGAAGAAGATTGCTTCGCTTTTGCGTAAGAATGTCCCAATATATAAGCTACTCCTGCTTCTTTCGCTTCCATTATCTCCAAAGTTTCTTCCTTTCTCCTCCTCAAGTTAGACCCTTCTTCAACTTCTTCATTTCCCGGTTCAGTTTTAACGAAATCTACAATAGCAGAGACTAACCGGCTTTCGAAATCATACATTTCTCTTGGAACATCTCTGTATCCATACCTAACCACACTTCTAAACATCCCATACTCTTTTGGTCCCACTCTGCTTATCACAAACCTCTCGTCTTCACCAATGTACGGAACCTGAACCGATTTCACGCACACAAACACAAGAATCCGGTGAAACGCAGGCAAGTTCGTCACGAAATGTCCGAAAACAGCAGGAACTCCTGTCGCAAGATTCGTGTAGACCAGTCCGATCCCTGGAACTCTCACCATTCCTATACTCGGTCCTAGAGCGATTATCCTGTCCATTGAGACTTTGTTCTCAACGTCGAACTCATGTTTCTTTGTAGTTCCGTAGTTCCAGATGTACATTACAGCCATGAACGTTATGGAGAGGAGAATCGGGATCCAACCTCCTTCAGGTATTTTGTAGACGCATGCCGAGAAATAGAGAACCTCTATGGAACCGAAACAGATCAAGAAAGCGAGAACTGTAATAGTTCTCTGCTTCCAGACGATTGTCATCACTAAAGCCATCAAACATGTAGTCACAAGCATCACAGATGTCACAGCAAGTCCTGCAGGAAGCAAAAGAGATTACAAAACGTAAAGTTTTCATCTTTTTAGAAAACTTTTGAAGTTTATGTTAAAGATCATGATATTTTTTTTACCGTATGCATGACCGATCATGTTAGTGTCTCTTAGACCGATTGTAACGGCCAAGCAAAGACACATTAACATCCAGTTAATTTCAGGGATATAGATTTGTCCATGGATTTTGCTTGAAGTGTGAATGATCTTGACCCGAGGAAAGCAATCAAGCGCACAACATTGACTTATGATTGAAAATGTTGCGGATATAACAGCTTGGCTTCCAATCACAGCTGCAAATGTTGCTACGATGAACACTGGCCAGAACACAGGCTCTGCAAACAAACTTATCGAGTTAATCTCATTCAAAGTCTCAAAACCAAAGTTTTGTTTATCTGTTTAGGAAGTTATGTTTGTTATTTTTACCGGGTATCGCCTTGTAGAAGCTTCTCTGAATGTCTTCATGGTTTTTAGATAGAAATGCAGCTTCACCCATATATGCAAGAATCAAACACGGGTATACGAAGAACGAGAAAGCCACCTGATTTTCAATTTTATATCAGCATTTGTGTTACGAAAAAGAGTATTCTTCTCATTTCAACAATATCTTATAGAGTTAAAGGCTTTACTTACCTTTATGGACAGAGAAGAGAAGTGACCTAAGTCAGCAAACATAGTCTCAACACCTAAAGAGAATAAACACAATATAAGAATGAAGAACATAATCTTTGATAATGTTTATAATAGTTTCCTCAACTATATTTCTTACCAGTGATTGAGAGAACAACTCCTCCAAGTGAAACCCACCCTTCTACGCCGGTGCTTCTGAGGAACTTATACATGTAAACCGGTGAAAGCGCAGAGACTATATGAGGGTTCCATTTGATAGTGTTGTAAACTCCAATGCTGCTGATTGAGAGAAGCCAAGCAGTGGAGATTGGAGCGAAAATGAAGGCGACTCTATGCGTACCATAACGCTGGACTGAGAATATCGCCACCAAGATAACACAAGAGATGATGACAACATAATCTGAAATTTATGAGGACAAGAGAAACAAAACTTAGCTTTTGGTATATGTGTATACTGTCAAAATAACCAAACAGATTCAGACATACTCTCGTGAAGTTCAGGAATCTTGAGCTTGACTCCAGACACAGCTGAAAGAACTGCAAGAAAATAAAGTGCTTAGAATAGATATTGATCTAAAGATTCTGCTAAGGTTTCATCGCAGAGACTTCACCTGAAATTGTTGGAGTGAGGACACTATCACCAATGGCCATACATGTCCCTAAGAGCACAAAGAGTAACAAACACTTTTGAGATTTCGGGTGTTTCTCAAAGAACGATTTAACCGCTGCGCTCTGCCGAGTCTCTCCAGGGCTTCCCGTGACATATGTTGATAGTTTTTCATCCACTTCTTGATGATTTGGTAAAATGCTTAGCTTCGCATACCTGCAGAGAAGCGAGTACAGAGCAAATGTTCCACCTTCAAAAACAATCAAAACAAACATTGATCAATACCGAAAAACAGAAGTAGACATATCATATTCTGACAAAAGCTTAAAACTTTTACCTTCACCGTTGTCATCTGCTGATAGAACAATGAAAACGTATTTGAAGAGAGCGATGAGTGTGAATGTCCAGAAGATGAAAGAGAACACTCCAAAGATCTCTTCATCGTCTTCATGGAGGCTTAGTTTCCCAGAGAAAGTGGTTTTGTAAACATAGAGAGGCGACGTGCAAAGATCCCCATAGATCACTCCAAGGCTTTGGTAAGCCAAAGTGAGAACATTGGCACAAGACACAGTCTTCAAGTGCTGAAACATTAAACGAAGATAATGAATTTTAATCACAAGGATTATCTATAAACATAAACATTAATTTTCTCAGAAAACAATAACAAAGGTTATAATTATCTGTACTCTAATTAAGAATGAATCTTCATCCCAATATCCCATCAAGTATAATCTTTAAATGGCATAAGCTTAAAACCTCTTTTTATATTCACATGAAAGAATTCTGTTCCATTATGATTTTTCTCATCCATATCAACTCTTTCCTAAAAAGTACTGACTTTTTTATTGCAAACTAATTTCTCCTGACCAATTACATTTACACTCATAATTAGAAGTTTCAATTTCACAAGTTTATATAACTTGTGATAATTTCACAACTTAACTAATTTCAACAAACATGAAAAAGCGTTCACGTCTTAGTTTTTGATTAAGATTAATAACAATATCGATATGGTTGTAACTTGTAAGCAGGAGGACCTACCAGTCCTACTTGGGAAACAATCCAAAAAAAATCATAAAAACTGAAGAAAGAAAAAGAACAGAGCAACCAAGAAAAATGAACATTTAAAACCCTTTGCTTTCACTTGTTCTTCTCCAGAAAACGAAATCCAATCTCGACCACATAAATTCTCAACTGTAAATCGCATTGTCCCCAAAACGAAAAACCCAGAAGAAAAATTGGAACTTTTTAAAAAAAGAAACCATTGCGAGAGACAGAAGAGGTTGTCTTAAATCTTAATGAACAAAGGAATCAAAACAGAATAATGACAGAACAAAGGAAACTGAGAAACCCAAATAAATAAATAAATAAAACTGACCTTATGAGAAATTCCCTGTTCGATTAGAGTGGGTGATTGGTTCATGGTCGTAAGCAAACTGCTGTTTTCAGTTTAGTTTTCTGGAGAAAAATTTGGAGAAACAGAGAGAATAAAATAATGTGAAGAGAGAGAGAGAGAGAAAGAAGAGAGAAGTTGGGAAGTGAAGAAAGAGAAACAAAGCGATTTAAGCCAATGAGGAGGAGGAAAGAGAGGAAGAGTGGTGTGTTTTTGGTGCAAAGAAGAAACTTTGCAGGTTTTTCATTTATTAATGTTACTTTGTTCTTTCTCCTTTTTTTTCTATTTCGAAATAAAAACCTATATATATTTATTATAATATCCTTTTTAAATTTAAAAATTAATTTTGCGTTGACAAACTTTTTGTTTTGTTATTTCTCTAAATAACAATTCCTAAAATGGCTTTATAAAAAAAAAAAAATTAATTGTGAGTAGATGATGAGACTGTTAAATTATCAATAATTTATTTTCAGTTATTCTTTTGGGGTTTTGATAAGTAATGAATATATATTTAATGGGGTTTCACTTAGCTCTGTAACAAGACAGCTAACGATGGGCTGTAATATTTATTACTATAGGCAATATTTAACAGTGATATTTATTTACTTATAAATGGCTTCTTTATTGCATTATTACATAAGGATAGAGATATAAGTAAGCTATTACAAATGGAAACAGAGATAAGTTCATTTAAATATATATATATATTATAGTCATTTTTCATACTTGATATAAATATTATTAATTTTAATGATTTAATATTTTTATGTTTTTACTGTTAATGTTATAGGCATGATAATTTACAATTTATAGTGTCTAATTAAGTTTTGTTTCAAATTTTTGTTCTGCATTTATATTAGTAAGATTCTAAAATAAACTATGAATAGTCAGTCAATTGAGAAACCAAAAGGATGAGATCACGAGATCAAGGAAAGCGATAGATTGGGATTACGGTCCAATTCGTTCATGTTCAGAGAGATCACTCCTCTGCCATTCTTTAAAAAAAAAAAAGCCGATTTCTATTGAATCTCACTTACCAAATTCTCCTCAACTTATTTTCTTCTTGTCATAATGGATATACCTAAAGACTCAATTATGTTTAGTAATTAATGTTAATAAATTTAGGATACGTTAGTGTTGACGTTATAAGAATAAAATATTTGAATTGGTGTTGATGTTGTGCACCTTTATTGACTACTACTTTACCTTTGCTTTTACCGCAATGGCATCGATGCCTCCAGATAGAGCCATCTGGTGCACCAAATCTTGGGACCATTGTGATAAGAACCAAAGAAATTGAATATTACATTCTATTTCTTTATAATAAAATTACACCGAAATTGTAATTACTTAAAGATATCTTTATCAATACTTTAATGGTAACGCCAATAATTCTTCTCTTTCGGGTTCCTCATCCAGCTGACACAAATGTCTGATCAAAATACATGTATTTTTTTTTAAGTTTGTATAGACAAGTCAAGATATTATAAGCATAATGCATTAAATTTTTGCATAACACACGTCGCCAACAAAATATTTCCAAATATATATATATATATATATATATATATAAGCACAACTATTGGAAAATTTGTTAATCAGAGGATGGTTAAATAAAATACTAGTAATCCTCCTTTTCTTCTAACATTTTCTCACCAAAAAAAAATAATATGCGCGCATATAAAGTGTGTGAATTGTTTAGTCTAAATTAAATCACACGCGAAGTTCCTGTGAAATCGAAAAGCAGACCTAACTCTGTCTTAATTCTCGCAAATGCAGCTTGATTTTTAAAGCTTAAACCCTAAAATATATGGTTCAATATGTATATTAACAACCCATTTGAATGATGAACCTAACTAATCCACGTTACTTCATAGTTAGGTCGATATTAATTACAGAACTTCAGTCCATTTTGTTCACTTACCTTTTTGATTTTCCTTGTTCCACGACTCTTGTTTTGTCTTTGATACACGAAACTGAGATTGCACATTGTTCCAAGAAGAGTCAAAAGGAGAAAACAAATCCGATTTTTCTCAACCGAAGAATATTATAAGTATATGAGTTTTGACTTATAGTTAACATGTCTCATATTATGCGATATGTATTTTATTATACAGAAATACATAATACTATATGCTCGGTCATATTATATATGCGTGGAAACAAGAATATTCGTGGACAATTAGTTTTAAAAATATGACGTACAATGACAAACTATTAGAAAAATCTTAACGATGTTTTGTTTTCTTTAAAAGATGTTGTTTCTTTTGTTGGGGCATGAATATTCATACGAATCCTCCTGTTTACGAAAAAAAAACGACATGAAAAATATGCAAATCAAATGATCAAGTTGTTACATAACGAAACGCGCACTAAAAAGAGGAAATTAAATGTTGCGAATATATGTTGTCACGCTGCATGCATGAATCATAAAATGTGCTGATGTTGGAAATCTTTTCTTTTTAAAAAACGATATTCAAAACCCTTTCTTGTTTTAGATGTTCAGAACTTCATGTATAAATCAAAACATGGTTTGTTCTTTGTAAACTCCAATTTACTGATTAAACATTTATTTGTTAGAGATGCAACGACGGTATCTAAAAGGGACATGTACTTGTGATCCAATGCAGAAAAACAAAAACAAAAACATAATGTATGTAGAAAATTTTAAAAAGTCAACAAATGCAACAAAAAAATTGTCGGAAAATTGATGTTAAGATGGTTTGTCACAATTTCAATCGTAGACATGGTACTTGGTATAGATGAATAATCGCAATATGAATGGAAGATTACATAATTGATTTATATATGTGAAAATGTAAGAAGATGCATAAGCAGAAGAAGAGTGAGAGGCCCATTTGGGGGATCCACCAACTTGTCGACCAGTTCTAAAGTTGGCAGGGTCCACTTCCGGTTAAATTAAGTTTACTGTTTTCTCACTTATATATCAATCATAATTCATTTTCCTTCATTTCAATTGTTATTTATAATACATCTATTTCAACTAGTTATCACTCGCTAACCTATTTAGTAGATGGTTGGTCCATCTCTGACTTTGAAAGGTACTCGATTTGATACCGAGATGGCGATGTTTTATAATAATTTGAAATTCGATTATTAATCTGATTCCAAACAATAAATACGGTTTCATGTTATTTCAACTGATAAATTATAAAAGATTTTATGCATAGAACATAATATGCATATGAGTTTTTTGTAATTTTATATTTTGTTATATCATTTTGTACTGAATAGTTAAACAACCAAGCCTACTCATTATCCGCCAAGCTACTGCTTCAACCATCACATATTCACAATAAAAGTCAGAGAATAGCAACAACAAATAGTGTTACAAATTTAAATGTATTATGAAAATCTAATTAGTCTTTTTAGGAGAATCACTGAAAAGTCCCAAACTTTGACAAGAAATATTAAACTAAATAATGTCATAATTTGTGATAAACATTGTTAATACATGAACATATTACCAATTATTTAAACGCATAGAAAATATTCTAATGATCTAAAGATTGGCGATAGAAATGAATTCAACAAATTATTTATCCAACAAACTAGATTTGAACCTGACAGCTCAAGCCTGAAACTGAAACGATAAATTTTTATGATACCTTTATAATATCACAAGGTAATGATCGTGAAGAGACTGACATGACTAGTAATCTAATAATAGTCTATCAAGTTTGTGATCAATTTCCCCCATTGAGTTTACACTTAGCTACTGTAGAATTCACATTGTAGAATTCACATTGTAGAGAAGATAAGTGAATAGTACTCCGATCACGTTGGATAAAGTTTGTGATTGATTTATGTTGATTAAAAAATTTTGCTTCGGTAGAATTCAGAAAGCAAATGAACAGTAATCAAATGGTTCTTATTACGTTAGTAAAAACTTTTGAGATTGATTCGTGTTGATTGAACATTTTACTTCTGTCGTATTCGCATCGCTGCTACAAACTTCAATAATGTAGGTTTCACATCAAAGAAACGTAAGGACATATGCATGCACACGGTTGGGAATAATTCAAGAAAATGTAAGTATATTTATAATAGCAGACACTCGTCTCTCAACAACCAAATCTTTCAAGTGTCTTGTCATTTTGTGGGGTCCATCCGTACCATCCTATAAAATAAATCTCAAAGTACATGCATGTAAAGTGGATCGGAATAATTACACCCCCCAAAAAAGCAAACAAAAGGCTATAAGAAAATAAATAGATGGAGGAAAAAAAAAAGTAAGATCGCGTGAGCAAAAAGAAATATGAAATTATTAAATTTTTTAAAAGTAAAGTAGGCAGAAAAAAAAAAAAAAAAGAACAAACACGTCCCTTTGATTGATAAGGTGGTTATTCCACACTTGAAATAGAAATCTTGTCAACAAATCCAAAATTTGATTTTAGACTTTGATAGATAGAATATATAATTGGATTTTTTGAAGTGAACCTTCAGTAGAACTGAATTCAAGCAAGGCTTTTTTTTATTATTGAATTGTAAGACGATAATGTGACAACACAACGACTTGTTTTAATTAAAAAAAAAAAAAACACAATCCAATGCATATATTTTGTAGAATCAAAATGGAAGCAATGTTTCTGACTCCACAGAAAAGAAAAACAAAGGGATATTCTTTCCAGATAACGAACCTCAAAACAACCCCGAAAATCTCTCATATGCAAATGTCACCTCTGATACTCTTTCAACACGACTCAGCAAGTGAACATGATGACACTGACAAAACATATATCAATTTAAAAGAAACAAAGAAAGAAGCCAAGTCTTGGGTGGATTTAAAACACATCAGGCTGTAGATTACCTGGTCTTGTGTTTATGTATCTATGCATATGCATCTTAAGCTGAGGGCACAGACTCCTCAGTTTTCTTTTCTTCAACAGCTTTCTCTTCATCTGCTAATGCTACCTTGTCCACTGGTTTCTCGTCCTTCTTCTCCTCGGTGTCCTTCTCTTTCACTGTTAACTTCTCAAGAAGACCAGCAGTATCAGAGGCGTATTTGCTCTCTTCTTTCTCTTCTTCAGCTTCGGCAACTTCCTTGAACTTTTGCATAAATGCTTTGCAGTCTGATAAAAAGGTATTATAAACAAGACTTGATTATTTATACAACTCTACTATGACGTTCACAGGATCAACAGCTTAATTATTTATAAAGCGTTTAAAAAAAACACAAACATAACATCACATAAAACTCAATTCAGAGAAACAATTTCCAATACTACTAAACCAGCAAAATACCAGGCTACACTAAGGCAGCCAGTATAACACTAGAGCTTTAGACTGCTTTTGTGTATGCACACCATACACTCAAAAGCTACACAGATGTCCAAATATTTCTAGTTGAATTGCCACCTTTTGAAGTTTATCATTAAGCAATAACCATGATACTCTTTAACCATTTCTGATTAGCGAGAGGAGCATATATATATATATATATATATATCTACAAGCATAATAAAATCAATCAGTTTAAAAGCTCTAAAATGGGAAACACTATTAAGCTTGGAGAACATCCAAAACATGTGGTCATATGGGGGAATATCGTTAAGTTTAAGATCCTCCAGTGAACTAAGCCATCATATATGCACTTTAACTCCTGAACAAGGATTAATCATAACGTCTAAGCTACTCTAAAAGAATGCCAAAAAGAGATCAGTGCTACTACAACAAGCAACAATCACACAATGAGATCCAATCAACTGAATAAAGAATACACAAACAGAAAAATCACACTCACTCTCAACAGACGCAAATCGGATACAGAAAAGCTCATCTTTCAATTCCCCATCGGAGAAATCACGAGCGTGCCATACACAAGACTTGTCATTCCCCGCGTGTTCCTGAACTGTCATGCCCGATGAAACTACAAAAAAAAAAAAAAAAATTGATCAAAAAGAGGATATATTACAAATTACAGATCTAAGGAACAGTTTAAACCAACGTAGAGGCAGAGAGAAACGAAGAAAATTATACCGAGATGATTAGCACAGATCTTAAGAGTTTTCGATTGCCTCATAACGAGACGAATCTTTCCAGAATCCTTATGCTTTAAGAACTTAACAGTACCAGCACCTCTCTCTTTCCACTGACTTCCATCTTTATCGAACCTATACAACTTCGATTTCCTACAGATTCCGCAAATAAAACCTAAATCAACGAAACAGCAAATCGAAACTTAAACCCTCTAGCTTTTGAGGAACTACGATCAGATCCAGTAGGATTAGATCAAAACGATCGGACATAGAAGAAAGTAGAGGATACTATACATACAGATCGAGGATTGTATCTTCGTTTTCTTCACCGGTTGTGACGGCTACTTCTTCGAGCCTGACGATCGGAGCAATTTGAGCACCT
Source organism: Streptanthus diversifolius (assembly GCA_039880935.1). Lineage (NCBI taxonomy): Eukaryota > Viridiplantae > Streptophyta > Magnoliopsida > Brassicales > Brassicaceae > Streptanthus > Streptanthus diversifolius. The sequence goes on along the minus strand of JAXGFM010000022.1, from coordinate 16,773,238 downwards.
GTATCTTCATCCTCATTGGCTCCGGACTCTTCCTCGTCTCTGTGCTCACGCTCTGGCTCGTTGCTAATGCTCGCCATCTCTTATCAAATCAACGCTTTTGCTGATTGGCTCAGTTGTTTGGATACACACTGCGTACGAGATTGATGGAGAGTTTTTGTAGAAAGGAAGAATATGATTATTATTATTTTTTAATATACGAGACGGTGTTTTGATAGAAATAAATCATTGAAGTAAATGGGCCTAATTACGTTTAATCTGGAAAGCTAAATATGGGCTGTATTGGGTCTACTTATATCTTATATGACATGATCCTTTTTGACCAATTACAATAACTATTTGTTAGTTGTTTGGATATGTGAATTAAGAAATTCCCTAATTGAATGAACTTGACGTTAGTTTCTTGTCCTGCGGGTCGGCTCGGTTCGGGATTCAGGTCTTTTGTATAAGGGTGTATTGGACCCATATAGGACCCGATAAAATAAAGATTAAGAAGAAAGTTTAATAAAAAATTTTGTTAGGAATGTCTTAAAATTAATTTTATTTATTTTTATAAAAATTATAAAATCGACAATCATATAATATTAATATAATATAGGTGGTTATAATGTTTTGTTAAAAACCGCTTATAATTTATAAATTCAGAATTTATTATTGATATTATACGAATTTACAAAGTTACACATAAACAAACTAAATCAATGCTATTTTATGACTTATAAAATGATATAATATATAATATTGTATTTACAAATACATGTATTATATATTATAATCCATACATTTTAAGAAAAAATAATGTAATTTTTTAATTGGGCTTATCCTATTAACTCTAATTAATTAGGATTTACGTGTGATAGTGTGGTGATAATATAAATAGACATAATGATGTGCCTAATTATATGTGAGAAATAGAAGAAAGAAAAATCAACCACCATAAAAACCCTAAACTATAACAAGAAGATGAACAATTTGTCTTCACGTTCTTAAGAGGCACTAGGATCATTTGCTCAAAGACTATTGCACCGAGAAGCTGGAGAAAGATCTTACCATCTCTGCGGATCAAGCTGCTGAGTTGAAGGATGTTCTTGCTGTTATGGAAGATTTTTCCCCTGAACAGCTTGGTGCCAAGATCAAAGAGTATGGAATCACTGCTCCAGACACGAAAAACCCTCTTTCTGATCCTTATCCGTTTAACTTGATGTTTCAAACATCCATTGGCCCATCTAGCTTGATTCCTGGGTGAGTATTCTTCATTTGATAATTGTTCCTGAACTTCTTTCTTTTCAGAGTTTTTTTTTTTTTTTTTTTTTGAGCAGTTTTCTCTCTGTCTCAGTTACATGCGTCCTGAAACTGCACAAGGCATATTTGTGAATTTTAAGGACTTGTATTATTACAATGGGAGAAAACTTCCCTTTGCTGCCGCTCAAATTGGTCAAGCCTTTAGAAATGAGGTGATTATTTTCAAATTGGCTTCTTAGAGTTCGTGAATTCACTCTGGCAGAAATTGAACACTTTGTTGATCCTGAGAATAAGTCTCATCCTAAATTTTCTGATGTATCTAAATTGGAGTTCCTCATGTTTCCAAGGGAAGAACAAATGTCTGGCAAATTTGCCTTGGTGAAGCTGTTGCTCAGGTCTGTATTTGTAATCTTACTATACATTCGCACAGACCTCTCTTTTTATAATTTCTTATATTGATCTGATTGTCACCGATGTATGTGGACTCGGATACATCGGTGACAATCAGAGAAAGAGACAGCAAAGACCAAATTCGAGTTAGCTTGAAGGAGGCAGCCTCTGTCGTGAGGGGAAGATGACGTGGCAAGACGTGTGGGCAAGCTTCCCTCACCAGTCTTCTGCTGCTGGGGACGAGTAGGAGTAGCTAGCTCCACCACTCTTCTTCTGCTGGGGACGTTTGTTGGATCTGCCCACTTTATCTGCACAACGTGAAGTTTAGTCAAAAGCTACATTTTGAAATCCTGTGGCTTTTTGTGTACTTGGGATTTATAGAAGATCACACTAACCTTAACTAGATATAAAAGTAAAAAAATTCAGGTCTTGAGAGTTATCTTGCTGAGCTACCTAGTCAGATCATGACAGTAAAATCTCAGAGAACAAAAAGCTAACAAAAAAGGAACAAAAGATTTTTGAATGTCTGTAGTAGCTGTTGTGGAATTTCGCAGACAGATTAAGATTCCAGAATAAAAGTCAAATGTCATAAAATCCAGAAAAGAAACCATCTCAAGATCTATGAAATATGATAAATCAAGAAAATAACAAGTTGCAAAAGAGAGGGAGAGCGATGTTGTTGGAATCCATGATCTGTAGTGATGATATTTGTTGAATGTAACCTTATCGGCTTGTCCAACTTGTAGATGTATTCATACCAAACACACACACACTTTAATATGAAATGAAGACGTCTTATACGAGTCATAAGAGATGATTCCGAGCAGAAACGATCTAGATATGCAATATATAGGAAACAAAATATCCAAAGTGTGAATTAACCAAGTGGCTCCACACCATCTAAAGGAGAAAGAAATAGTCATAACTAATGTTCAGCTTCATTTTGCACACAGCCAAAAAAAATAAACTCAGGTTTAAAATTGGAATTTTTGTATCTGTGGATTTTAAAAAGTACTTTAAATCTGCGCGAATTTAGTCGTATACAAAAACTTGAATATACAAGTTATGTTTTTTAATTTATTCAAAAATCCTAATGGTTTCAAATATAAACAAACCTGGATTTTTTTAGAACAGTCACATTTTTTAGTTCGATTCAAGTCCTCTCCGGTAAAAACACATCAACAAGACAACACACAAACCAGTATGCAGTGTATGTACTTATTAACAGATTTGACATAAGAACATAATGTGTAGAAAGATTCGGTAGTTAAAGTTTAAAATAAAAAGGATATATATCATGAAGATCCGGTTTTAAAATGTAGAAAACAAAACTAGGAAATATAAAATGTCCAAAATGTTTTGAACCAAAACTAAAAAAACCAAATCCACATTCCCTCAAGACCACCAAACCGGCCTGAGCAAAGATTTTAAAAAAGAAAAGTCTTTGATTCAGTTCCTTAAAAGGAAGAAATAGCGAAACACCAAAAACCTACGACTCCAGAGCGGTGACTTGTTCCCACTCTCCATCAACAGCCTCCTTCCACACCGTCACGTTGTTGTTCCCATCAGAGACAGCCAACAAGTTACCAGTCAACGACCACGAGACCCGCCACACTGGAGACATAAAGTCCTTGAGAACTTTACCTTCCCATTGCTCACCTTCTTTCCCCATTGTCCATATGATCACTTTCCCATCTTGCGAACCACTAGCAATGGTGGATTTAGGGAGACCCAAGTTCGGTGCCCAAGCCACATCACGGACCCAATCAGTGTGCTTTTGAAGAGCCGGAAAGCAATCCATCTTCCACGATCCGTTTGAGAGCTTCCACACCTTCACTGTATTATCACACCCACCAGAAGCCAGCTTGTAAACTGGATCCAGAAAACCAGAGCTTACAAGAGCACCAGGCGCAGTGGCTGGTGCCCATGAGACTGAAGTGACACCAACCGGATGCGCTTGGTCGATCTTTGTTGTGTCCCAGCCACCGTCAGCACGGCCTGTGAAAACCGAAATATTTCCATCGGATGAACCGCAAGCCAAGGATAGTCCGAGTTCATGAGGAGCCCAATCAATGGAGTTGACTGAAGATTTGTGGTCCGTGAAGACATGAGCTTGGGTCCATTGGTTTTGGTTGCCTTCTTTCCAGAGAATGACTTGACCATCATAGGAGCATGAGGCTAGGATTGATCCAAACTTTGGGTGTGCCCACGCGACCTTCCAAACAGGGCCACGGTGGCCGGTTAATGTAGCTAAGGGCTGCGATCCACCATTGTTGCTGACGCCGGTTATCTTGATGGTGTGGTCAGACGAGGCAGTTGCTACTCGCTTCCCATAGTAATCCATTTGCACATCATGGACGGCGTCCTCATGGCCTGTTTCAACCTTCTGACCAGGCATGTTTTCGGAATGACTATCCCTGCTTGTTAAAATTATTAAGCAACGTCAAATTGTTGAATAAGAACATACACAGCAAAATAGCACATTTCATGGACGAAACAATTGCAGAAGCAGAGATCACAAACCGTAAGCTTTACATAAAAATAGTTAGAAAGAATGTAAAAGCTCATCCTGGAGGGTCACAATTCACACCAGAAAGTAGATAAATTATAACACTTTCATAACAAACGCATCTGTAACAGGAAAAGACTATATACCAAGTATTTATCCGCTTGTTCTACCAGGAAAATATAAAAACGATGAGACGAAAGCTAACATAAGCTACGAAAAGCAAGCTGGTAAGAAGAAAATAAAAAAAAAATTGTTGATCCATATTCCATTGAGTATCTTCGCATGTTTTTCCATTTGCTTTCAATCTCAGTTGGTGTTCATATTATTACTTGTTTTCTGAACAGTTTGATGAGCAGCGTAACTCACCCAACACATGCAAGCACATTCTATATAAAATCAAGAAATATTTACTATGATTATGAATAGAACGAAGTTTCATTCAGAGACTGATAACTATGTAACAGTCAATTCTCAGAGAGCAATTTTAACCTCAACCAACAGTAACGATTGATCAACATCGCAGTGAAGAGCGACGAGTGACGAATTACACACAATACCAAATACTGAGAAAATAGATTAACAGTGAATAGGAGAAGTAAATCCTAAGATCGAAACTCGAGCCGCGGATCATGAGGGCACGAAATTTCTAATCGAATCGACTCAAACTCAAAAAAAAAAAAAGAATCGAAGCTAAGAAATCAAATTCAAAGCAGAATCAATGGAATGGGAGATTTCGTAAATTGACAGAATTGGATCCACAAGTTTAAGAGATAATTCCAGAAATGCGATTCAATTATACGGATCACGAGGAGAGAGCTACAATACGAAACAGATCAAACGAAGATCGATTACGCTTGAAAATAACGATTCACAATTTCCGACTAGCTTAGATTTACCGAGATATACCAGGAAACCGAGAGAAGAAGAAGGAAATGCGTAGAAAAAACTCAGGGAAGAGATAGCCTACCTGAAGAAACGGTCGATCAACTGAGAGACGCCGGAATGTGAGTTAAAGAAGAAGATCGACGGAGAAGAAAACGCTAAGGGGGAAGCAATTGGGACTTTTTTTTTTTTTTTTCCAGAGTTTGTATCAAATAAGGAGGGAAACGATCAAGATATCCACGAGATTTGAGATATTTTATCAGTTCCCCTATTTTTGAACCGCAACTTTTATCCTCAGACAATAGTTTTAAATCTATTTGAACCCAAATTTATATTTTCGTCATATTTCCTCCATAATTTCGGTTAATCGTGGTTTTTAGCTAATATATAACCCAAATTAAAATAATATTAACTAAAAACTTAATTAAATCATTTTAACCGTTATTTTAACAAAATCAAATTAAACCTAAATTATTCTTATTAAACCGTAGATGAATTTGAAAACCTAGATTAATGAAATCGATTTGGGGAAAAACCAAAATCTGAAAACCTAAAAAAAAAAATCAAATTGAAAAAGTTCTTGAGATGAATCGATCATCGATGAATCGATCAGCTGGAGATTACAGTATGGAATGGCGATACTTATCCTCCTCCCATTGACGAAGCTCCGCCGCATTCCGAAGAAGTCCCTCCTCCCAATTTTGATGACTCCGCTTCTAATTTCGATGAAGAAGCTTGTGCAATGGATGAGTTTCATTGTGAGCAATTGGCACGAGATTTCATGGAGTCAAAATCTCCAATTCGACATGATGTCTTCCCGGACAGTGACGACGAGCGGGAGCATTCTAAATTAAGAGAGGAATTCATGAGGCGAGGGAACGGGCCTTTGCACCAGCATTTCTCAGGTATTCCATCGCACCTATATCGCCCGCCGGAAATACCTATTGAAACTCTAGAAGAATCACTCATAATGGACCCATAATTTAGGGTTTTTCGTCTCTGCTAAGGGGAAGGGGAGGAGAAAATCAGAATTTTAAACAGAAACACAGTTGATCGCATCGATCCCACGGTTATATGCAATCGGGTCGACTATCCGTTTGGTTTGTCGCCTATTTGATTGGTTCGCGAACTGTTTTTTAATTTTGATCATTACCGGATTCATATGATATTGGTTCGGATCCTAAACCAGTCGATTTTAGTTAAAAATCACGATTAACCAAAAATATGGGGAAATAGGACGAAAATATAAATTTGGGTTCTATTACTATGGTCTCATGGGAAAAAAAGTTGTAGTTCGAAAATGGAGGGAACTGATAAGATGTCCCAAATCTCGTAGGGATCTGTATCGTTTTCCCCAAATAAGGTAAGTAAAAAATATAAAAAAATATAATCTAAAACCGGCGAGTCAAATAGAAAACCGGATGGAGATTATAATATTTATTTTATTATATAAAACGTATTTTCCAAAATTAATAATTAATATAATTAGCATATGCATCTGTGTCAGATCAATATTTAAATATTATGACATTTTGAACTAATATAAACGTGATTACTTTTTCATCTTATTTTAAATATGTTTAAAAAAAAAAAAAATAATTCTATTTGGTATTTTAGAAAATGAGTTATAAATTAGACATTTTCATAAGCTTTTTCTTCACGGAAAGACACGGTTATTGTTACACAATGTAACAATTTATACGCTATTTATTTTTTAATAATATTATGATTTTTATTAGTCTTTTCTGTTTTTCTAAAATCCAATAAAATATTTAATCACTATAGATGAAACAATTTCAGCTATATTTTCAATGAGAAATTATGGCACTGAATTTTCTCAGTTAAGTTTCACTCTTTTTAAACGAACCAAAAAATTCATCTATCTTTTTATTTATTAATTGCATTTCTTTTATCTCTATTTTTATTTTTTAAGTATAAATTTCACTATCCCAAATTTTTATTCTATCTCTATTTTTTCATATGAATTAAATCCACCAAATCCACTCTATATTACTCATATTTATCATCCACTAGCTGGAAAAATATTATTTTAATTATGTTCGAAGAACAAAAGACAGACAATGCGCAAATGCATACATGTCTAACACATATTCAAAATAGGATGAACATGTTAAATTTTCAACATGAATGAAATGTTGTACATGTTTTGTGTTGGGAAATTATCATGGACGTGGTAAAAATTATCTTAATTATTTAATAACATCGTTATAATTCTATGAAACGTTAATAACATTTGTTGAGTAAATCAGAAATTATAATAAAGTATTGTGATATTTCTGCTATTTGGGTTTCTTATAGTATGGATTGATATAGATATTGGACAAGTGTGTTTGGATGTGTAAACCACTCTCACAATCAGATTTAAGATGTGAGCATTGTTATATGCAAATACACAGTTACTCTAATTAAAGCAGTACATATATTTAGCTTCAGCTTTAAATAATTTATTAATAATTTCAACGCCTTATCATTTTCCTTAACATTATCTAACCACTGTGAGAATTTTCCAAATTTCTAATTCTTCTAAACATGAATTAAATGTGCAGCAATCGTATCTCATTTGTGATTTTTGATTAGCGTTCAATTAAAGATCATTTTTTGCAATTCCCAATTTACATTAAATTCATAATTATATAATTAACAGAGATAGTAAAAGCTATCCATACCCCAATCAAGTGCTTGCTCAAGCCCTTCTTTGTTCGTTTGATTCAAGCCTCTTTCAAATGATATTATATACCCTAAAGCAAATGCTCGCTCCATCGAACCCAATCCAAGTGAAGTAAAAACATAATCAAACGTTTTCTATTGTACATCAGAATCCTTTATACTTGATCAAATCCTATGATAGACATCTACATAATTATCTTTTATTTTGTCAATACATAATTATCTTTATCCATTGTTTAAAAAAAAACTATTTTTTTTTGGAAAACAATTTTATCTCTTTCAATTGTTTGTCTCTGAAAATATTTTTTAAATTATTTTTGACAAACATATAGAAAATTTTCCAAAATATTTATTCATTTATTGGATTTCATTATGTTTTATTCCCTTTGTTCTTTTCAACTATGTGTGAGTTGATTTATAATCAACTTTTGGATTTTCAAGAGATTGCATGAATGGTTAGTGTAGAATATTTAAAAAAAATTAATAGGTTTTTCTATCTATTGTTGATCATATTGCTGAAACTTGATTTATGGTCTAGTTACTAATCTCAAGTTATATAACTTACTAAAAACACCTGATTGAATGCATAATAAAAAAAAATAGAAAAGCAAAATAACTTTAGATGCTATTATGTTTCATAAACTTATCAATTAAAATACATGTTTAGCTTGTTCGATTCAGAAATAGTTAGTATTAATTGAGTTAGAGAACATGAATATTATTTTTCCTGAATGATTATATCCATATGTTTTAAAATTATTGTTTTATACGAATTTCCAGATGGTTTAATGTTTTTTTGTCAATTTAACTTAGTAGTTTTAATATTTTTTTTAACATTGTGGGGTGCTGGTGTTGGTTCGAAACCTAGATATATGTAATGAATTTCATGTATGTGTGGTTTAGTGCTTTTAATTCATCATTTATTTTATTTAACAATTATCTATTTACATTTAAATTTTTAAAAAAATTATATCTTATTTTAGTTTGATTTTTATGAATTTAGTTTTTTCTATATACTGCTTTGATGGTTGTCCAATTGTATATCTTATTAGAATTAGAACTTTGTCTTGACATCTCTTAAATTGTCTTGACCATGCTTTTGTTTCATGGAAATGCATTTTCATCTGAGTTAAGGATTTTCCCAAAATTTCGCATGAAATATAAGTTATTCTATTAGCCTTTCAAAAATATCTATAACTATATTTTATTAAATAATATAATTATAATTAACTTAGAAGCACATACATAGCAGTCAGACGCTTCATCTACAAATTTAATAAAATTCAGCAAATTTCAATGTTTTGATTGTTTGCGTACTCTAAAAGTTGTTCAAAAATTATCTTAAATTTGTTTTTGCAATAAAAAGGGCCAAAAATGATAATATACATTTTGGCTCTCTTTATGAAATAACTTTTAGGTACGAAACAATCTTAAATGTACATGTTTCTTTTTGATATATAGATACCTGCAAAATCGTAAAAGCAAAAAGGGTTGCTAGACTACACTAGCCACCTAAGTATTGGCTAAGTTGGCTAAGTATAATTAATCTATAAAATATTGAACATAAACTACGTAGTTAGGTGCGAACAAAGATGATTATTATTTTATAAAAAAAAATATATATCTACTATTCGGGCGGGATAACCAAATGCAGAAGCAAAATAAAAAAATATTATTAAATCTTAAGTATTCATTAAAAAGTATTGCAAGTAAAACAAAAGGAAAAAGTTTTGAAGAAAAGATAAGATGAAGAGAGTTGAATATTCTTTCAAAATTTAGCGTATAATTTATGTTGATACCTTTCTCCATATTGAAAACTTGTGGAGTTGTGGTAAGCCAACATTGGCCACCACTTCATCATAGTCATCTTCCATTCTCTCCTCTTTATATGTACTTATTTATTGTCTGTTCTCTTTTTTATTTTCTTAGCATTTATCAAAGTTTATATAGTTCACATGGACTATTTGACCTAACAATTTTATCTACACCAACAACAAAATTAAGGTTATACTGATAATTTCGTGTTGACACCTAACCACATACTTTATTAGGCTTGATCATACTAATTATATGGTCCTAGTTCCTCTCTAACGATCTTCTCATATATTATAAAGAAACAATATTTGGTCAAGAAGCTACCAAACCAAGATTGGGTTGTGTAAATGAGAGTTATCACACAAAAAGAAGTAAACAGCTCAGAGTTAGGACACTCGTCACACCACGTAAAAAGAGTTTTCGAGAAATAGATAGACCGATCTGAATCACATGCATTACCGAACAAAAAGTTAAGGCTGAGAATGAATGATAATTTTTTTGCGCAATTTCTTTTTATTATTATTTTGATGATGATAACAACGATATAGAATGCGAATAAAAACACTGGTGCAAAACGTGGCATATATCTGAATATTATCCACCACCAATAACAACATCAACAACAGTATTTCACACGTCATCGCCGATGTCAACTCTGACTCTTCATTCACCGTCGGTGTACCGGAATCACTGGTAGACTCCGATGATGTGTTTAATTCCGAGTCTGCTCTTGTTGAACTTGAATATTCCCATGTTGCTCCTGTCTCTTCAAAAGCATTGCCTCTAACCTCAGTCCAACCATTTGATTCCCAAATTGCCCCTCCGGTCGTTGCTAATTTACTAATCCTTGCAACTGCTGAAACCATAGATTCGACTCTCGACTCATCGCTCTCTTCTTCTTCTTCTTCGAACTCCGAGTTGACCCAGTCCAATACGCAACGCGGAGACGACTCGGTAGTAAAGAACGAGTGATGATCTTGACATAGAAACGGATGCTCCGAAAGCTGATCGCAACTCCATCTCTGACTCTTATCACGTTTCAAGCATTTGTCCAAAAAATCCCGACCTATTTCCGAAATTCCTGCCGGAATAAATGGCAGCTCGTTTGAAAACCCGATTCGAGTCAGCGAGTCGAAACCATGATCTTCCCACGCTGGTTTTCCGGTGATCATCTCAATGATCGTACACCCAAGAGACCACACGTCACTCTCCGGTCCTTGATACTCTCTCCGTATCACCTCCGGAGCCATCCAAAGCGGACTTCCACGCGACGCAATCCCAACCGTCAGTTTTTCTAACTCGATCGCCGAACCGAAATCAGCCAGCTTAACAGAGCTTCCTCCGTTAGCGACGAGGACGTTCTTAGATTTCACGTCGCAGTGAACGATTCCGTTAGAGTGAACGTGACGGAGAGCAGAGACGAGACACCAAACGTAATGTCGGAGCAGAGTTTCGTCGTTGACCATGTTTCCTACGTTAGCCACGTCACCTTCCGGCAAGTATTCCAAGTGGAGATTCCGAAACGACGACTTTCCTTCTTTAGACACGTCATCACCGAGGAACTTCACGATGTGTGGGTGAGACTCGAGAGAGCGGAGGACTGCGATTTCGTTCTCGAGCGACTCTGATTGAGCAGGAAGACACGTGGCGAGATCCACTGACTTCACTGCGAAAACTCCACCGTCGATTTTACTCACGGCTTTGCTTACCGTTCCGAAACATCCTCGTCCAATAAAAGTACCTCGAATCCAGGAAGATGAAGATGAAGATGAAGAAGAACAAGTGCTTGTGATGATGCTCTGTTTCTCCATGTCTGCTTTGAGTTTTTTTTTTTTTTTTTTTTTTGCTAACTAACTTTCGTGTGTAAATTCTGAAAGACACACGACGGTATTTATATGTGTGTCGAACTGTCAAATGAGAACTAGAAATAAAGTTGGAATTTTATTAATTTCCGACGTGGACGTTTCCTTTCTACTTGTCTTTCTGAATTTTGAAATCGTGAAGCCATTTTTAAAAAAGCTTCCCACTTGGGAATTCAGTACTGTCCTTAAATTAACAATACGTTTTAATTATACTTTTAAGTAGACAAATGGATAATTAAAAGATGGTGTGATGACGTCAGTACGACACTTGGAGAAGTTCTCGGGATGTTCTGTAAGAAACCGAGTACTTTCCATATTATCCTTATCAACAATAAGGAAACAAGTTACGGTTTGATCAGGTCCGTTGATTCATTACCCCAAAAAAGGATAAAATTGGACAAGTCAACGGCTCTAGTTTTTTCAGTTATTTTTGTCAACTTTTTTTTTTTGGAATTTCAACAAAGAAAACGGTTGTTTTAATTTACTGTTATTAAGCCATTAGGTTAGGGCCGACAAGTGATGCGATCTCTACGACGATTCGTGGGAACGGCAAACTAACTTAACGTGTAGATTGATTTTCGGACGTTTGTTCTGTTGACTTTTGTTGTTGATTGTGTGCGTTATTGTTTTCTTTTTGTTGACTCGAGTTCATTACACATCGAATATTCGGTGGTAATCTACCAATCAAGTACTATTGTTGAAATCGTGATACTAAATCAAACACGTAATAAGCCAATCATATACACAGAACCTTTTTCTTTATTTTAGCTTAGAACTACAAGTGCCAATTGATTCTCTTTTATTTCAACAACTTACACATACATACACTATGCCAGATTTGAATTCAGATAATGGTATAATAAACAATTTAGACAGTTATAAACTCATGGTATCTAAACGCTACGCGTTTTTGTAAAACGATTTTATTTTAGATATTTTGCCTAGAAAGTGAAAGAGTTTGATAGTAAAGTAGTTTACACGATTAACTACTTCAAATATTTTGTCAGAGCAAACCAATATACATCTCGTTATCATAATTTTATAAGTTAGCACATAATGTGCTTATACAAGGAGAGTACTTGAGTAAGATGGAATTATGCATTCTTCTGAATTTTTATCAATTATAGTAAAAACATATAGCAAAAGTTTAATATATCATTCAAATACCATGCATGTAACATAACAATATCACTAATAAAAACCACTAAGCTGTGTTCATGTCTTTGTGTCATTCAAAATTGTCAATATTTAATTTTAGTGTTAAACCTTAAGCGTTGTATTATCGTTTAACTAATTGGCGCTTAAACATTGTCAATAATCAATGTCGACGAGGGTCCGTCGGTAGTACACTGTGTGTACGCGAAGAATGGGATTCTAAGATTAGCGAACCGAATAAAAATTGGGAGCGAGTGAGTAGCGCGTAGCGACAGAGTTGGTTGTCCAAAGAAATTGATATGAGACATGAGAGAGAGAGGTTCATCACTCATCACTTGCGCACCTAAAGAACTAAATCTTTGGTGAGGTCCACTTTGTGAACCTTACGTGTCACGATATTGTTGGTCCACGTTCTCCAACAGAGAACCAAAGACTCTAGTTGTTCGAACTCACTTATGTTTATGCTAGGAGATTGCACTATTGACGTGCCTTCACCACCTCCACCTCTACTTTAAATAAACTTTTTTTGTTCTCTTGTTGGGTAATAAAACAGATAGATTTACTCAACGTGACCCTTGAGGAAATGAGAAAAAAATGTTTGTTTTCATGTGAATGCTTATTCACCAATAATGTTGACCAAGAAAAAAAAGAGTTCATCAATGATATTTTAAAATACTGACTAGTTATTAACTTTTAATTCATGACAAAAAAACACAAGTTAGTACTAAATAAGTATTTAAATTCAAATATTTGTGCTGTTCTTGTTAGGTCGTAAAACATATAATTTACTCAAGTGAACCTTGAGGGAATGGAAAATAATAAATGCTAATTTCATTTCAGATCAATAAAGTTGACCAAGAAAAAAAAGTCATCAATGATAATTTTAATATACTAAATACTAGTTACTAATTCATGAGTTGACAAAAAAAAAAGTTCGCATTGATTAATTAATAAAAAATTTAAATACTTTTGCTGCTTCTATACACTTGCCATCTATCTATGGTATTTACTTATCAAGAAAACATTGACTTTTGGGAAGAAAAAAAATCCGCCGCAACTATCATACATAAAAGTATATATATATATGTTGCTTTGTGATATATTTGTTGCTAAAACTAAATTTATTTATTTGTTTGCTTCTGGGAGATCTCTGCCCTTCCGTGAACGTGAAGTAGTATATTAAACGGTCCACCACTTGCTGGATATCCTTTCAATTAGAGTCCAAAAAATAAGATATTATTTTGAGATTTAATGGACCCATACCATATTACCAAGTTACAGATCGAGCAATCAACTTGGAAAACATATTAGAAAAAGCAAGTGCAAGTGCAACATGTCATTCGTTGGTACTAAACTTTTAATGTTATTTTCTAATCGAAATCGACTCATATGATTTATGATTAAAGTAATAAGGTCATGTATTTACTCGGAAAGGAGAAAATTATAAAAAAAAAAGAGCTAAGATAATCAAGAACTATTTGACATTAAGGCGCGTGGTTGGAGAGACAATATATTATTTGTGTTGATTTGCTTTAATAATTGCTGTAAATAAATAAATAGTTTTTTGGGTACTAAGATGCATGGCAAAGAGCAAAGAGCAAAACACAAAAGAGACATAAGTTGCTGTTTGTGTTGATAAGTGTCGTGGGAGGAGAAGACAGAGACGAAGCATAAAAAACTCGAAATTACGTGGCCGACAAACAACATGCTTATGTTATTGAAACTCCGAAGAAACCTCTAACAACATCATCTTCAATTTTTTTATTTATTTAGGATTGATTCAAGATCACGTACACTGATCTTCGTATCACGAAGATAACGATTTAAACGGTAGTAAAAGTTGCAGCAATACAAAATTGAGAAATTTGGACGGTGCGAAGCATGATAAGCGTCGTGAACTGCATTTCAGTTCAAATGTTAAAAGCAAATTATAGAATTAATAAAAACATGATGATTAATGATTTTTCTAAAAGATGTAAGCAGATTTGTAGGGTTTTGATAGATTTTTCCATATGTAAATAAAAATCTAATTAGTAATTAGTGATCAGTGGAGACTGCACACTACTTCAATTGTGGAAGCATCCGAGTAAGTCTTAAGGTGAACAAATATTTCGAAAACAAAGTTGTAGACAACTGCATTTTCGATTAAGACATTAAACCAATGCTTAGAAGAGTTGTTTGCACGCATGACGACGTATCTACGATTCCCTTCCAATTCATTAATCAATTCCTGAACTATAGAAGAAGATGTTTTGATTCAATATATATAGTTTACATTCATTTTAAAAAAAAAATGAGGGACCACACACAAAGACACCGCTTCTAACGTCTAAAGAATAGTACTAAATGCCAACCAATGGCCAGTTGTAGGCGACGAACTCTGTCTTCGATATCGTGCATATTTAATTTCATCTTCCTAAATTTGATTTTGACAAAAACGAAAACAGTGAAATAAACGAATTCGATAGGTAGAAGCTAAATTAAAATGAACAAACATTTAGTTTAGTTACATTGAATTGGTGGAACACATGATGTGTGTGGGACTAAGCTGCTAAATTGCCGGAGATTTGGTTTGGTAAAGTAAAAAACGAATTTTAGAAGAAAGAAAAGTTAAGTTGGAAAAAAAACAAACGACAAAGAGAAAAGCTTAACAACGTGCCGTTTTGGGGTCCATTGAGAAAACAAAAAAACAGCAGCGTGTTCTCCGCCTACAACACAAAGACATATGTTTATCTTTCACGTGTTGTTCACTTGTTTTCTTTTCCTTCTTACTTTGACCATTGTCTTCTTCCTCTTTTCACAAACACAATCCTGTTTTCTTATTTGTTCTCCTTATCCTTTATCGACCTTTTCCATGTCGTTAATCATTATCACCGCACAAAAACTAAATTTAGTTTTTTTCTCAGTCTATGATAATATTTATGGCAAGTTCATTATGATATCATTATATTGGTTCAAAGTAACAAAAATTAAAGTACATGCGGCAAAACAAAATTTGATTTCGGGTTACTTAGTTTTGAGTTTGGCCCAGTGTTGGTGAAATGCTTTGCCGAATGCCCCTCTTGGCCCTCTTCACTCCTTTTGGTAGATCATATTTTCTCGATAAGATTGATTCTCCTGAAACCTTGTTGGTTCCATTTCCAAACAATATTGCTAGAGTTACTCTTTGACCAGCATCACATGTCATGTCGATTTCACGTTGTATCTCAAATACGATTCATCATTCATGTTGGATTTATGAATCAAAACCGATCGACATAAAATGTTTTTTATTAAATGAATATAAAGTTTCTTTTGTTCAACAGACTTGAGGAAAATGTTAACTTAAAGTTTTTGTTTCTCTTTGAGTTAGTGTGGTGCATCTTTCTAAATGCTAAGGTAACCAAAAAGCAAATTGAGCTTAAGACATCTTCAGAACACCTGTCTACACTACAAATCATGTTCTAATTTTCGGATACGATGTACAACAAACTCAGCTACAAACCAAAACACACGTACACAATGTTCTCTTGTTCTAAAAATTTACTACTATAACTCTTCCATCACATCAAGTTCTACACACTGAACTAATGCAACATAGGTACAACTTGTATGCTACTTTTCACATTATATGTAGTTTTGTGATGAGGTGGGTCAATTCTCGTTCAGTCTCTTCTATTTCGCAACCAACTCTTATAACCTTGTGTTTGTATTCTAGTACCATAGACAAATTCGGAGGATCTTGAAGTATGTGAAAAAATAATAATTAGATTAAAGTCGACTAATGCTCGATTCATACACATCGACCACCATATTGAGTTTAATTGTTAGAAAAGAATAGATAAATAGATTAATCAAGTTCTAAATCAAAGGAAGCCCTTCAAACTTCTATCTAAAATATCTCTAATAATATTTCTCTCTTTCTAAATGAATTGGCGCAAAGGGATCAACATCACACTAATATCATCCGATGAGCCTCGTGAAGCCGATAGATCAACAAGCTTCTTACAGGCTAACAACAACGGCTTCGTCTCCGTTCCTACGCAGAAGGGACGTGCAATGTCTACTGCTTCTTGATTACTCACTTTGTCCCATAGGCCGTCCGATGCCAAGATCAAGAACTCATGGTCCTGATCGATTCTCACGATCTTTGTCTCTGGTTCGGCTATAACCCATTTCTTGAGATGAGCATCACCGATTCCTCTCGATACAGCTAAAGATCCTTGAATTCTCCAAACACCGTGAAACGTATCCACATATCCACCCTGCAAAAAGATTAATCTATTATTAGAAACTTTCCATATTCACAAATTAAAACGTCTATAAAACTTCATTAAAAAAAATGAGATTCTCACCGTGGTTTCAATTCTTTTCCGTTCATCATCTCTAGCCGGACGGTGGTCAGAAGAAAGAGCCTCGGCCACACCACCTACGCTCATAACGGCACGACAATCACCAGCATTAGCCACAACGAGATTCCCATCTCTGACCATAGCTGTGACGCAACATGAACCGCCTTTAACGTCTTTCTCGTTAAGAAACGCAGCGTCTGTGTTCAAGTAACCGCGTTTCACCGCGTCTGCTATCTCGGACTCGTCTCTCTTACCAACTACTTCTTCTAAAACGTTCTTATTTAAGTTCTTCGCGGCAAACACAGCCGCTTTGACTCCTCCATGACCATCGTAAACTCCGAATATAGCCTGCAAAATTTTCACAAAGCAAACAACGTTAAAAATTTATATATTATCTTGAAAATAATTTTTCACAATATTATTATATTTCATATATCATAAAAGAAAATTAATTAATATATTTCCAAACGTTTTGAAGTTTTACCTGTTTTTGATCTCCTTGAAAATTGGTGATAGCAGAGAAACGATCCTCCATAGCTTCTCTCCTTCCTCTCTTACAATAAACAGAATAACCATCACCTTCCCTCTCCACCTCTCTGCTTTCTTCCCTCGGCGTCGCAACAGCAATCTCCGACGCCGGAGCTACGAAACCGTCAGTATCAATCGGTATATGAAGCCTCGTCGGTCGTTTCCTCTTCAAAACACCTCCGGGAAGAGACTGACCGGTGCACGAAGCGGAAACGGAGTCCGTTCCAAAAGCTAACGGCGCAGGAGCGAATCCGGTCGAAGGTTTCTGGAAACGGAGACGAAACGGAGATTTTGGAGAAGCGGCGGCGGCGGAAGGGGAGGAAGGAGATGACGTGGAACGTTTGAGATGTGAGAGAGTGAGAGAGATTGTTTCTTGAGGCGAAGAGAGTATTGAAGCTTTGTTGCAGAAAAGAGATGACGATGGAGAAAACACCGGAGAGTTGCAGACGGCGACAGAACACGACATCGTTTAATTGATATGTGTCTTGTGTTTTTTTTTAAGATTGTTTTTCTTCTGTATCTTGTTTTTTTTTCTCTCTACCCTTTCGTCTGCCGTTGAGATTTGAGTTTTGTGTGACAAGGAGAGAGATAGAGAAAGATAGGTAAAGAGGTTTAAATATAAAAGAAGGTGATGAATATTGAATGTTGAATAATAATGGAGTACGTGTTTATCGAGCCGCTTCTCTTTATTCAAACTTTAGTCTCTCTCAATGACTTTTACAATTACGTATATGCCCCTTTTGCAACTTACGTTCCTCTATTTACGGCTTTGTCCTTTCTTTACCTTTTCCACAAAAAGGGTTATTATTTTGAGGAAAACAAAAATTAGCTAAAATAGAATCTTACTCTTGTTGACCAGAAAAGAAGTTGTCATTTGCTTTTTATTGGGAGAAAAATGAAGAAAAATAATTGCTTTTTTTGTTGTGTTTTTGGTGATTTTATTCTTATATAGTTTTAAAAATGCAAAGACTAATAAAATTGTATTTAAGAAAACATTATTTGAGATAAGTAGTTTAAATGGCTAATTAAGATTTGATGATTAGTGTTCAAATTATTTGTAATGTTGGAGAGTGAGTTGGTCTTTATGAAAAGTATCCACCCAAGTGGAACTTCTCCTCTAACAATGCATAAAATGTGCAAAAGATTGAATCATTCAATTTAATACATTTTATTATTACGTAACTAGGATAACAGAACAAATTAGGCCTAGTGGAGTAGAACTATAAAAGAAGAAAAATCCTTAGGTAAAATTAAATAAAATTCAAGGAAACACAACAACAGCAAACACCAAGAAGGAATCTTCTAGGACAAAACAGACATAACAAAGAACAATGAATGAAGTAAGCATTTTTGGTTGTCTATTTTGCTTTGTTAGGGTAAAACGGACATTTTAGATTAAGTCAAAAACACGTCTAAAAAAGAAAGAGTATTGAGTAAATAAACAACAAATTTGGGCATATGGCGTTTCTACTAGGTAACGTATCTGTGTTAAAGAAGTGTTGATTGATGACTCTTCATTTTTTTTTTCAATTGATTTATGTTTTAAACAAAATAATGAATATAAACAAGTTCTAGGACCGTTGTGGGTCCCATTAGAGCTTACGAGTTGCAATTTGATTGGATATATATTTTTTGCTGGTGGCAGTCGCAGCTTCTTAGCAAGTGACCGTTGAGGAAGGGGAGCCTTGTTTGTTTGTTTCTATCTTTTGGTTTCCATTTGATGACCTTTGTGAAATCAAAACTTTTTTAATTATCTGAATTCACGCGAGGTCTTCTTATTAGTACAAGACTCCTTACGAGTGTGTGTGTGTACGTACAACCTTATTATAAGTTGTGAGTCACAACTTGTGACATCAAATAGAGGATGGTTCTTTTCTTTCACAAAACGGTATTTGTTGGAAGGAGAATATTATCGGTTTACGTGCGAAAGATCAAAGTTTGGCATCCATGAAATGAACCAGGGCTGCACAAAATATCTAATTATATCTACTTGTATCCAATATTTCTAATATCAGAAGTGAGATTAGGGTTTCATAGTTGGCTAATGGGGAATACCCCCAAAACAAAGGAGATTTGTACTATTTTGATGTCACATTGTGAAAGCCGAAGATAGGTTACTAATAATGTTAACTATATATTAAATTACTAATTATATAATAAATTACAAATATGATGTAATGTAATTTTAGTTATACTAATAATATAATTTAATATAAAAATTATATAATAAATTACTACTCTTAAGATATTATAAATTTTGTTTCTCTTTCACACCATCAAATTTATCTCTGTATAAATATCTAAAAGAATAATAATTTTTATCTACATACTTTTTTTCTTTTTTTTGTGATTATATAAAAGAAAAATATTGTTTATGTTGATTTATAACGATTGTTAATCAAATATTGTAGTTAATTTTACTATCTTGAGGTTATTATTTTATAATAGTTTTTAAATTTTTATGAGATTATGCATTAGTAGATTTGTATTCTAATGTAAGTTTTTTATTACTCATCTAATTTTTTTCACATGAATCATTAAGATATTTATCTTTATTCATAAATTATATTTTGTTTTTAATATTATAAAATTAAAAATATTTAACCTTTTTATTTATTTTAAGAGACTATTTTCAAAAAAAAAATTAAGTAATCTAAGGCAATTTATTTTTTTTTATTATTTTATAGGTTTATCGGATATCTATATTGCAAAATATAAAATTTAATGTAAATTTTAATCTAAAATATAAACATAATAATCTTAATTACGCGGGTTATCAATTTTAGATTTCAAAATTTTATTACTCGCATGATAATTCATGTGATCTCTGAAGTTTATTTTTTAATCATAAATTATATTTAATTTTAAATGATGATATTTAAAATCTGTTATGAAATTTTTTTTATTCATTTAGAAGTTTTACTTTTCAAAACTGTTAGGTAATCTAAATTCATTTACAAAAGTTTTTATTAGTTTTATGGATTTCTCATATTTTTTAATTACAGGTTATAAAATATTATTTATAACTTAACATAAATTATAATATATAATTTTAAATATATAGATTATAATTATACGGTTTGTTAATTTTAAATTTCAAATATTTTATTTTCACATGCCTATCAAACAGGTCTTAATCTAATATATATATTGGGTTCTACTGCAACAGATTTATTCGGATATAACCTTGCATCTCATTAATAAAATAATACTGACAGCAAATAAAAAGAAAATCAGTATGTGCTAATATGATAAGACCAGACTTAAATACATATCAATTGTATTGGTCGCGATGGTATTCAACTTTACTACTAATTTTATCTTGTAGACAATATTTCACATATACTACAACATTCTCGCGTTAACAATCTATCCATTTTGAGTACCAATTCATAATTTTTCTGTGGTTTTTTGTTCTAACACATAAGTTACTCCATTGTTTGGTCTGAGTTGATCTCAATAACCAGAAGTAAACAAAATTTATATTTCTGTTCACAAACTTGGTTTAGATATTCCTCTCGGTCGATTCACGAAATCCAACTACTACTATAGACTTGTGATGGCAACTCAGTGGGTTCTGCATTATACTTTTAAAAATAGCAATCAGATATATATATAACAACATTATAAGCAAATTGAATAATCATTAGTTTGAATCATTACATTAATCAGTAATGGTATGATTGCATACTGTGTTCAAATACTGTTTATGTTCAGCTGAAGAATGAGTCATATATAAGACCCCTACTTTTACGATTGGACTCGGTCATTAAGATAAGTATGTATTAGTTGACCATGTAAAATGATTAATCAAGCAAAGAAGCTTCCCACTCCATAACTATACATATATAGTTGTTGCACTTGAACGGTCCGCCGTTCGTTTTTGTTTTTGGTTTTTCTTGTTGTTGTTTAGGTTTGATTAAATATGGTAGTCCGTTGGATGACTTTGAAATTGTCTTCAACATTTATGCATTAAATTTAAATGGGGCAAGCGAGCCCAATGTTTTTACAACTTAAGTTCATTCTAGTAGTTGATCCACAAAAGAACTTAGTCAAACCATGGTAAAGAAAATAAGCTCATTTTGATTGAGCCCACTCTGATGAGGGGGAAACTGAAACGTTTGAAGAGATATATGTAATATGCTTCGGGTACCTTTTTAGTTTCAATTCGGGTAATTTGGTTTTTTGATTTTTCGAGTTTAGAGAATAGGAACCGTTCGAGTATTTTTAATTTTTGGTTCGAGTTCGGTTCAATTCCACCAAAATTCGGGTCGGATACAGATACCCATAATATATTTAAAAAATAAAATTATTTAAATTTAAATAAAATTACTTAAATTTTGACAAATATTACTTAAATGTTTTAGATATTTTTAAATTTTTGAATATTTTAATTATTTTAATCATAAATGAACTAATAAATTTAAATTTATTATTATAATTTATGTATTTAAATTATTATAAGCCTAAATATAATTAATATATTTGAAAATATAATTATATTTTAGATATTTCGGGTACCCATTCGGTCCTCGGTTCTGTTTGGATTCGGGTTCAGTTTTTCGGATATAAAAGTTTAGGATCCGTTCAGTTATTTGTGAATTCTATGGATTATAGGTATTCTGATGAAGTCTTTTTTTTCGTTCCTTTCAGATTTCACTAATGAAAATAAAGCAAGATTATTAGGTCATTCAAACTTTTCTCTTTTGGTGTTTATAACTCATACATTATGCTTCATAAATTAAACTCATGTTATGAGATGATGGTGATACTAACAAACTATTAGCTACATAAGTCATGGCCAAACTGCTTCCATATAACTTTGGTCTTTTGAAAATGCAATTTAATTTATGTAATTTTGACGTAAGAATTTTTAATTTCTTTTCTTATTTTGGATACTGAGATAGTGAAATCAAGACATCCATAATTAGAATCTGAAAATCAGAAACTTTGGAGATTTCAAAAGTTACCTATATAGTACTATATGTATTTGACCCTGATCTGCCATTACCCATTTAATTTGTGGATTATCTATTTGAGTAGTGATTTTTTATATCAAAGTACTTGTACATTATCTTCTCCCACTTATTCCTCAATTTATATCCGTGATGCTTAGACTTAGTATTTATTAGGGGTGTTTAATCTAGATTAATTGAATCGACCCAATTCAAACCAAACTGAAAAATTCAATCTAAAATTTGAACCAAACAGAAATAACCGGTATAAAAACCAAATCATTTATTAATATAATAATAGATTCATTTTTCTATATCCAAAAAGAATATATTTTTGTTTTATTCCAACAAAAATTAATTTTTTAAAAAAGTGTAGTTAGTTAAACCGGTGATACATAATCAAAGAAAGAGTTTGAGTACTGAGTGCCAACTTATCCGTTTTAAAAAATATATATATATATCTAAAATCCAAAATTTCTTTGAAAATTAAAAACATATTTTACTGAAAACTGAAATCCAAATCCGAATCAAAACCAAATCCAAAACAAATTATCTAAATAGAATTGGTTTTATCTTGGTTATAAATATTTATAAGTCGAAAATTTGAAAAAAACAAAAAAGAAAGATCAAAAACCGAACCGAAATATTCATATTGAAGTTGAACACACACCTGATAGACATGTATTATATAAATTAGGGAGACTATAATTGACGCCCAATGTATGAGCCTTTTATTTTAATAATATCTGAAACTTTAGGCCCAATGAATGGGCCTCTTATCTTACATGTTCGATTATCCCACTATTATTTACGAATACTTTTTCTTTAATCGATTAGGAGACATTTCTTAACAAGAAACAGTGAAAAAGCGTGTGATAGAGAGAGCCTTGCGGATCACAATTATATATATTTTAGTTAAACGTAACAACTTACAATAAAAATCAAACTATAATTCAATAGATACATTTGGTTGATATTTGATTTGTCAAATCTTAAAACAGCAAAGCAGCATAGAACAATTGGTTCCAAGTATCGGGGAGACCAGGAAGGCACCAATGGCTACAATCCGATGAACGGTCAGGATTTCTCTTTAGAGAAGGATTGAGATCTCCACTATAGATTGAAGGATGACCGTCGATTCTAAGAGCAGAGAGCATAGATATATCCATCAACGAGACATGAGATTTCATCTCTTTCACCACCTCATCAATCACATTCTTCTGGTTTACGTATGAACTAGTTGGGTACGTTGTTCCACTATACGGTGTCGTTTGGCCGTAGCAGCTTTTTGCTCCTTGAGCTATCGTTGAAGCTTTTGCTCTTGAATTCCACTCATTTGGACTGCATCACATTTTCACATCAAGTTCGTATAAATCAATATTTTACTTAGTTTGTTTCCTAGTTTTTATGTAAAGATGCAAGTTTCAAAGAAGTTAATCTCACAATTTGATGTACATTATGAAAACACAAAAGCTAAATTTTCTATAAACTTATAACAAAAGAATAGTATTATAAAAAAGTTATATGAATGGTAGGATACAACATTAAATGTTATATATGCTTTTGCTTTGCAAGTTGCAAGGTTGAGAAGCTTTCTCATTGGCAAAACTTAAACATTTGAGACTATTATTTGGGCCCATAGATAAACACACACAGCTCATATGTGGACCATTATTAACATACTATTCTCATCGTTATCCTTTTAAGTCATTTTTAATAAAATAATGCAAAACTTTGTCTCTCTTTTTAGACGTCAAATCCATCCCAAATTGCCGTTAAATAATTTTTTTTTTGTGACAAGTAAAATATGATTTCTCGTTTCGAAATGGTGACATAGATTTTTACTATCATGAACTGCATTTTGCTGGGACGTTAATATATTAACGGAAAAACTTTTACAATTGGTTATAAAAACGTATCTATTCACGTGTTTATACTTGGCTAGCTAGCAAAAATGAGGCCACAATGTTAAGTACTAGATAGTAGTTTGGTAGCAACTAGAAAGCCAATGTATATATTTAATAGAGTTTGGCAACATCTAGCAAAACCCTCAATTCAATGCATGTGTTTAATTATGTTTTGTTGTTTTCAATAAATACTTTGCCGTTGAAATCACGATGATTTTTTTACTATTAATCATCAACATTACACGTGCTTATATATATACGAGTCAGCCCATCATATAACTTACCATGTCATATAAGATGAGTTACTAATTTGGAGATAAAAATTGATATATATATATATATATATATATATATATATGTAGAAGCAAAAAAGTGAGCTTAGAAAAAAAGGGAAAAAGAGAGGTACATACTTGTAGTGTGTAGGTGAGACGGAGAGGAAGAAAACTCTAGTGAGAGGAGAGTTGATATAACGCAAGACCCAATTAGACCATGTTCTTAGTCCTTTTCTCAATGCCACCAACCTATCCATGTCGCTGT
This sequence comes from Streptanthus diversifolius, assembly GCA_039880935.1. Lineage (NCBI taxonomy): Eukaryota > Viridiplantae > Streptophyta > Magnoliopsida > Brassicales > Brassicaceae > Streptanthus > Streptanthus diversifolius. The sequence continues at coordinate 16,748,440 of JAXGFM010000022.1, read as the reverse complement.
AATATCTCCCTCCTGTCTCCATCTGCTCCCACCTGTTTCACTCCCCAAAATCTTTCACTTTTTCACTCAATTTACCCCCCTTAGTCCTTAATTTACCCATAATATCTGTTTCACCCCTTTAGCCACGTGAAAACTCAACTTATAGAGGTAACAATGTATAGCTTACCCTCGTAGAGACCCTGTGTGGCTCCACCAATGACCAGTGTTAAACAGCAGAACGTCTGCCGTGCGCCAAGCGTCCGATGCATCGACGGAGATTTCATCGAGTTTAAGAGTTGTCTTTCCGTGAATGTTGTCTATGTCTACAAGATAAGGAGCTCTATAGAACGACACTTTAACGTTGTAATCCTGTCATTGATGCATCCGATCCATGTATTAGCAAAAACTCGAAAGTAATTTGAGGTATTACTTATGGTTTGACTGGTAATTAACAGCTATATATATATAAAACGCAAGAGATAAAGAGGTTGGATAATCAAGAGATTTTGATTTTTTTGTGCCAAACGTCACTTTTCAACTAGTTTTAAGGAAAATACCTGAAAGTGTTTGCAGCAAACTAAAATTGTTTTCAGACTGATTGGGTAATAGATAATTGGGACCCAAAGTTATATTATCTTACACACCAATTAAACTTTAAGTATCTATATATAGTTAAAAAGTTAAACCTGATTTGGAGTGTGAAACAATTTCAATTTTTTTGGCAAAAAGATTTGAGATAATAACCAAAAAAAAAATGTTAATTAAAAAAGCTTGTTTTTTTTTATACTAGATAGTAGATCTTATTCTAATTCGAAGATCTTCGATCTAAGTTTCTGAAAATAAATAATATTTTCATATTCATGCACAGAACTACAGAACAGAAGAAGTGTCATAGAGATATAGAATACTTCATGTTTGTTCAGCTTAAAACCAAAATAAGTAGTGTAGTAGAATACTAAACTTTAAAGTGAATAATAGAATAAGTGATGTTGTTTACGAGAGTTTTTGTTTTTTCGTTTATCCATTTTATTTGGACCAGTGAAAGTGTCACCGACGACGTCAAGTTGGGCAGCTATAATAGTAACAGTTGACTACGACGTTTGGAAATATACAACTTCTGATTTGATACAACTCAACCTAATTAAAGAAGAAAAGATTCATCATACCGACAGTAGAAATTTGTGGGGATCACTTACAAGAACTTCGAAGGTAGAGAGAGGATCTTCATGAATGATCTGTGTATGAATGAACGATGCAGATGAAGAGATCATACACATTAACGACTCCCATTGGTTTCTACCTAACGAATCACCAACGAACATTATTGTTTTGTCCCTCATCTCCTGTAGAAACTTCACCCCGTTAAACCTGCTTTCCAAATAAATCAGTTACATTAAAATTAATTAAATATATTAATCATTGCGTCGACCCTACAACTAATAATAACTAATCATCTTAATCGCACCAAACTACCTCAACAGCAAATCAATTCGGTTTTGTTAATAAAAACAAATCTATTAAACTTGTACTTGTTACTCAACTCGTAAGGGCGAAAATTCTATAGCATTTTCTGAAGTAGTACATAAAAATTGCTTCTAGTTATTATAATTTTAAAAATCTCCATAACCATAAGAAATCGTATGTCATTGTTCTATATATATATTTATAATTCATGGGACCACTGGTATATATGATCCAAATATTATATATGGACATATCAAACAAAAAATTATGATGTAAACGGCTTCAAATTCTGTTTTTCTAAGTTACTAAATATTAAATCTTGAGTAAATTAATATGTGTAGATTAAATTTCTAATAATAAGCTTGGGTATGTTTAAATACTCGAGGAGAATTGTTAAGCTCGATAGCGATGTTACTTAAAAGCAGGACAATTAAAACAACATGAACTTAAATCGATGTATTAGTCTAGTGAAGTAGCTAGTGACTAGTGAGTGAGTTTGTTAACCTTGGGACGTCGCAGTTGAAAGGTTTCCACCGGAACTTGAGGTAGTCGGAGTCAGGTCTGCCGTAAGTCTGGCAGTCGAATCCCGGATCTATGATTCCTCTGCCGCATTCTTCTGCCCGGTAAAGTGGGTACGTCTCGTCCCGTATCCACTCGCCAGTGAACAGATCGCAGCTACTCCGGTTCACCGGAAAAACCACCCGACGTAGTGGATGCTTGGCGAAGTTGCTGTGATTGCTGTTGTTGTGGATTGACCTCCGGCGGAGAGGGAGCGGCGAAGATGACGTGGCGTTGTGGAGAAGGAGAAGAAACAAGAAGAGGAAAAGGAGACATTGAAGAGCCGACATTAAAGACGCTTGAAGAGAGAAAGAAAGAAATGCAGAGACAAAAAAAAAAAGAAAAAGGGAAGTGTTGTTATTTAATTATATGTTGTCCTTTGCATGGAACTTGCTATGATACGTATGTTTAAGCCTTCAACGAGCTACATCTTTAAAAAGGACGAAAATATGGGGTCGAGTTTTAATTTTTGTTATATGTAATAAACTAGTAATAATTAGGTACATATGACGACAAAAAAAAATTAGGTATTTTTTTACCCATAAATAACCACTATTATTATTATTATTTTTTGACTAAATTACTAACCACATTTATGAGTATTAGCCCTAGTGGATTACGAATTATTTACGATTATTCCCCCGATCTCTTAATTATAACATTTTCAGGAAACACCGTACGAAGTAAATGCTGCCAAAAAGGGAAAAAGACCGTAATACATAACAAACGGCTCATAGTTCAGCCGACGTATTAACTTCTTCTTTTTTTTTCCGTCGTTTTGTTAAAATTATTCTTTTAACTGTTTGAATTTCTTAAATCCATAATATATCCCAAGTTCTGAGTTGGAAATTCTAAATTAGAAAATAACATTTCGTATATAAAAAAAGATTGAAACCAAAAACACAAAAAGAATAAATATTAATTTTAACTTGTTTTGATCTCCGGACGGCCTTAGAAATCTAGGAGTTCCGGACTTCTTGGATAACATAAAAAAAAATTAAACAAACGTAATGTGTTTCTCACACAAAATACGAAGATCTTATCACAACGTATATATTATGTCTTTGTTAAAGCATGCGCAACATATAGATTCTTTGCTTTACTTGGCGTTCATGTCTAGAATAGCATCATTCTCGTTTTTCAAAAAACAAAGGCCACAACCCGTATCTTAGCCCAAAGCGATAACGCTGGTCAAAACCCAGTCAAAGCTCACGGCACGGCGAATGAAATAAAATTTGATTTATTTAACAAAGTTTCGACCAACTTGGTATTGAGAGAGTGACATTTGGCAACTATTTGCTATTCTGCTGTTTGACCTGGTCTGAATATGGTTACTTGGTACTATTGGTCCTGCTTTGGTTTTCTTTGGTAAGCCCAAATTGAAAAGCCCATAATTGGACCGACTTAACTTATTTATATACAACCCGACCCGATTCGTTTTATTCCTCCTGGCTTCGTGTTCATCTTGGCGCTCTGGAAATTTCTCGTCGCAACATTCTTCTTCATTGGCTCCAGTTTGATCTCCCTTAAATTGTAAGTTCTATCCCAACTTCTTGATTGATTTTTATTTTTATTTTTATTTTTTTGGGTTTATTTCGTTGATTCGAATTTGTAGGGTTTTGTTATTGCTTATGCTTTTTGATAGCTTTCTCAGCTTCCAGAATTCGGAAGTTCGATTAAAGTTCAGTTTTCTTATGTATGGGTTTGGCGAATTCGTGACTGTGTTTGCATAGGTTTTTGTTTGGTGCCGCGAATTGTTGAGTATCTCCTCGTTTCTTGGCTTCGTTTGATATTTCTTATTTTCTAATCTCAAAAATTATTTCCAGAAAGTTAATTAGCTTCGTAGTGTGAGTATAAGTCTCTGGAATTTGCAACTTAGAATGTATAGTGTTTGGCTTGAACTGTTGCATGTAAGTTGTTTGACGAAATTCCTCTGTGAAATTTTATTGAACAAAACTATTCTCTACGTTCGAATAGAATGGAAAAGCTCTCTAAATTAAAATCTAAGATCTTCAGTTTCGTGTTTTATACTCTTGTGTGATTATATAATCGCATCCCCATCTTTTGATCACCTCACTTTAATGAAGGAGAGGCACCACATGTATATAGAGAAGTAACATCATTTGTCTTTTTGGCAGGTCACTGTTTCACTAGCCATGGCGAAGCATCACCCTGATTTGATCATGTGCCGGAAACAACCGGGAATTGCCATTGGAAGACTGTGTGAGAAATGCGACGGGAAATGCGTGATTTGTGATTCGTACGTGCGTCCGTGTACTCTGGTGCGTATTTGTGACGAATGCAACTACGGATCATTCCAAGGACGTTGTGTTATATGCGGAGGGGTTGGGATCTCCGATGCTTACTACTGCAAAGAGTGCACACAACAGGAGAAAGACAGAGATGGTTGTCCTAAGATCGTCAACCTTGGGAGTGCGAAGACGGATCTGTTCTATGAACGTAAGAAATATGGATTCAAAAAACGATGATGGTATTGCTATTTTCCTGATTTGCATGATCCTTTGATTTTCTTTTGAAACTATTTTGATCTCTAATGTTATGTGTTAACTTCTCTGTTGCATAAAACTATTATGTTCCAGAGAATCTAAAGATATTTGGGTACAAAGACAAGAAGTTATGCTTTCTTTGTTCTTGATTATGTCGACTTGAGTGGTCTTTATCAGACTTATTTTAATCTTCAAATAGTCTCTTGCATTGTGCGTCCTGTTTGATTGCATCAGATCACAAAGCAAGAGAGTCTATTCTTGGATTTGTTTTAGTTTCTCGCTTGTTAACTTCACATAGATCTCAAAATTGCTCATCTTATGAGATGATTAAAGGATTGCTATGAAAGTTTATAAGCTTTCAGAGTGTAAGCAAGTCATTGGAGGGCAAAATACCAGGATCTGAAAATCCGAACCGAACCGAAATATTTGAACTGAATCTGAATACCCAAATGGATTTTTAATCTAATAACTAAAATATTCGATATCTGAAATATCTGAATCAAACTTAAACCAAATCAAAAATCGAATGGATATCTGAAATATCTGAACTATAATTATATATAGTACCATGTTAAATTTGGATAATTTCTGTAGTTTGAATACACTTAAATATTATAATACTAGAAATAAACAGAAACCAAGCCGAACTAAAACCGAATCCGAACCGAACTTTAAAAATACACGAATGGATCTTAAACTTAAGAACCAAAATACTCCATACCCGAATTATCCGAACCAAATCCAAACCGAATACCCAAATGTTCAGGCTTATAGAATACGATTTGTATTAGCATCATCATTGCAATAGGACTAGAATTTAAATATATATTATTAAAACATGATTATTTTTAATTATTAACTTTAATCATGTGATATATTATTGAAAATTCCCTTAGAATTTAATGAAAATGCTAGAATTTCATTAAAAATAAATTAGACTAAACATATAATTAAAAATTGTAAACTATGACAAATGTCATCCATTTGATCCCATATGGTTATGTAGAGATTAGTTACAATAAGTAATAATATATTAATTATTATATTTATTTTTTTTCATTTTTATCTTATTTATTTATTAAAAACATATTATATACTCAATAAAAAATCAAAAAAAAATTGGGTATATATATGTTATGCTTCAATATTTTTTTAAAAATATATAGTTGCTGAGAAATCGGAAAAATATAACACGTATAATCATGTTTTATATTGTTGAAATACCATTAAAATTTAATGAAAATGTTTAAAATTTTATTAAGGGTAATTTAGACTAAAAATATAGTTAAAAGATGTATATGATTTTGTAGAGATTAGTTACCATGAATAACAATATCTTTTTTTATATTTCTTTTTTCATCTTTGTCTTTTTAATTATACTAAAAACATATCATTTACACAACAAAAAAATTTCAATATTTTTTTGGTATCTATATGTCATGATTTATTTTTTTTAAAATAATATAATTGCTCAAAAGTTATAAGAATATAACCTGTGATTTAATTGATGATGAAATTTTATATTTTAAAATTTATATTAGTTTAATAAAGTTATTTATTTAAATCTTATAATTAGATTGATAGAAACATTATAATAAATAATTTAAATTTATAATAAAATTAAGATATTAAAATTTAGTTAATAGTTATATTATTTGATCATTTAATACGGTATAGGACTATGTTTTTTTATTTTCTCTTTTTTATGCGTGGTTCTCTCAACATATATAAAGAAATCTTTGCTAGACGGATTAAAAAGACGATTCAGTTCATTTCAAATATGAAAACATTAAAAACGTCAATTTAGTGATATAGGATTGAAAATAGGTTAATGTATTTGAGTGTAGTGCATATTTTAAATTTTGATTTCTACAAAAAAAACTAAAGTAAAATATTACATAAAATAAAATTGTGTAATATACAATATATTAAAATTAAAATATTGATATATATATAATATTAAAAGTTTATATTTATATAATAATAAAAAATTAAAAATTATAGAATATCATCATCTACACTAAAATATAGTTATCAACAATTCAACATATCTTAAAATTTACTTTTTAAAGCAAAAATATAAAATAAAATAAACTAAAAATATCGTTTATCTTAGAGCAGGTTAAAATTTAATAAATTATATAATATATATATTAAAATTTAAAATTTTAAGACATGTGAAGCGTTCACATCTATTAATATGTTTTATCCAAAAAACTAAATATATAAAAAAAACAAAATAAAATTTCAAATAAATAAAAAATAAAAAATAAAAATTGTTCCTTTACTAAAATTTGTAAAGAAAAAATTAGTCTCGTGCTTCAAAAGCACCGGTCAAAACCTAATACGAAATATTATAAATATAGTTGTCATTGATTTTTGTTCTCAAATAACTTTAGAATTTAAGTTGTAAAACCTTTAGATATGTTTGTTAGATAGGTCAATGAATTTCAATTTTTCAATATTCGTTAACTACACTGCAGGAATTAAAAGTTTAAAGAACTTCAACACTCATAAATTAGAGAATTTGTTTTGTTGCTATTTGAACAAATTGATAAACAAAAATATTTTTCTAAATTTTATAGTCAACTGGTTCTAATTCTTTTTGTTGGGGGATCCCACGCCAATCTTGTCATACCTACCAAATTTAAATGCAAACATATTCTTTAATTTCATGGCTAATAACAAGAATATGGAGGACATAATGACATTACTAATACAAACTATTAAACTACATGTTCCCTGTTAAATCTATTTTTGTTTAAAAAAGTTAAAACAATAAAAATTATAATTTACATAAATTATTATACGCTTGGAAACGGGTATAAATAACATCAAAAGAATAATATAATGTTAAAATACATTTTGAAAAGAAAGGCTTTTTTTTTCCTGGCGTCTATAAATATAGAAGGGAGGAGAGAGAAGGATATATGTAGAGAGAGAAAGAATGGGTTCTTCATCATCTTCATCAATTGTGTTATGTTTGTTCCTCTTCGTCACGTTTGCTTTCGTCTCTTCTTCTCGCCTCAGTCTTTCATTTCCAGGTACACCTTTATTTCTCTATTTCCTCTCCAAGTATGTATGTATATTTCTGTATAAGATTATAGGTTTTTTTTTTTTGTTATCTGATCTACAAACGTATCGGTTAAACATCTTATAAGAATTCCGTCCCTACATAATCTTTGTTTTCTGTGAAAATTAATTTCATTTACTACTATTTTATAAAGTTATTAACTGATAGATCTCAGAGTCAAATATTTCCCAACCACAATTATTGCCTGGTGATGTGGTGGTATTCACATGATCCGTATGTAAACCTGTGTATATCTTTAAAGGTTGTTCAAGAATATCATTCGTATTTATTTTATAAAAAAAACAACAAGAACAAAAGAAGAACTAAGGTATTGTTCAAAAAGAAGAACAATACGTTAGTTATTTATTTTTGATAGATAAAAGAACAAAAACTTAATTACGCAAACAAAAGAGAAAATAGTATAATTTTATCATTAGTATTTACATGATACCGATGATCCCTTGATGCATACACAAATTCACAGAAGAATAACACATGAACCCATAAAATAACTAATACGTGAATAGTCGGTGTTTGCTCTGCAGGCGAACATTGTTAGAAAAAAAAAAAAAGAAATACATTTCAATTTGTTCTTGGTTAAAATATCGTTTTTGAAGTTGTTTTTTTTCGAGATTTAATCTATACGGAAATAGTTCCCTTAAATTAATTATATGAACGTTACCCATTTCTATCTACATGCAAATAAAATTGCGAGATTTCAATTCTATATATATATATATATTATAATCATCTGGACAATATAAATAACCTAATGAAAGTAAACTGGCAATAGAAATGAATATAACTATATGAGATCACAACACAAGAGAGTCTATGATAGTCTCTTGCATTGTGCATCGTATTTGATTGCATCAGATCACAACACAAGCGAGTCTATAATAGAAATGAAGAATATGACTATATGAGGATGCTTGTTTTTACTTCAATTATTTGTTAAACAAGTTTGATATATATATATATATATATGTGTTTACTTAAAGCAAACTGTATATACTCTTTCCGTTTCAAAATTATAAATTTTTTTGAGATTTTTACATATATTAAGAAAACAAATCAAAACTTTAATATAAATGTATCATTTGTTGTTCTTAACAATTTATTATAATTTTAAACCAATAACGATTCAATAATTTTATTGAAGTTTACAATTTATCATTAAAATACATAAAAAGCCAATATAAAAACTTAAAACATTAATTTAAACAAAAATAAAATCTAAATTTTTTTTTTTTTTTATTTCCTTTTATGTACTCTGTTTCCAACTGGTTTTTATCTAATTTCTACAAACGTATTCAAATCAAGTGAACATGAAACACGACGTTCGAGATTGTCTTTCCTTTTCGCCGCTGACTTGTTCACACGGCAAATCTTTTATATTTCTTGTCAAAAGATAAACATTAATAGTGATACCGACGAACACAGTAAGAAAGCACGTCATAAAAAATTATAAACTATAATATCTAATGTTTAAACATATATTATATAAGAATTTTTTCTTGTAAAGTAAAACTTTATCATATAAGGCTTAATATTGAAAGTTATGTTCACACTTCAAAAGCGTTGACCATACAAAAATAAACAAGGACAGATCAGACTACAAGTATTTAACTAAAGTTGACAGATAAATAATTTTTTTGATTAATTTAGTTTAATCTATTTTAATATTATGAAGTATTAAATTTAAATTTTAAACATAAATAATAAATGTCGGAATTGTGGTATAATTGTGATCGTTTCTGAAATTTATAACATATAACAGGGGTTTGAATCTAACATTAAGCAATATTTAAAAAGATATTAAAATTATTAAATTAATTGACAAAAAATATAAAAGTACTAAATTTTTAAAATAACTATTATTATATTGTATAATTTCAACAACAACAATTTTTCAAATTGCATAAAATAACAAGTTGAAATGGTGGAACTTAGTCCATCGTATCAAAGCACACGACCTTTCGTATATGTGAAAAATTCAAGCAAAGATTTCTATTTGTGAAACCGACATCAAAGCACACAAAAAGGTCGAAAATGTTTTATCCGAATTTGTTTGTTTCAAATATATTATTTTAACAGATATTTAAGTATTTTGTATAAATTAAGTTGATTATTATATACACGACCATAACCATTAAAAAAAATTGCCGTTTTTTTTCTCTCTTATGACAACCCTTAGGTGCATTAAAAGTATACAACCAACTCAAGTACTACCACCTTTTCTTATAGTTATGTGGGCAAAATTTTTTTTATATCCATTTCAATGTAAAGGCCAAACAAATAATACATTTGACATTACTGTATATCTACGAAAAGAAGTTGACTTTTGGAAAGTATGTTTTTTTTTGGAAAGTATCCATTTTAACATATTGACTTTAATATCTTTCATAACATCAAAGGGTGTTGGGTTCGAATCTCAGATCTGTATCATAAATTTTAGAGGTGGCTAATATTATGTCACATGATTCCGACATAAAAAAATACGTTTATAATATTAAAACAAGATAATTGTTTAAATATTTTCTTATTTTTATGTTTTATTTATTAAATATGTTATTGATGACAAGAAAGTCAATTAATATCTCATTAAAGCAGTGTTTGAAATTCCGGATGGGTTGAACCGGATTAACCATGACTCTGGGTAACTATCTGAGTTGGTTCACTGCATAAAATTGGTATTTAGAAAACCCAAAAACTCGTATAAAAACCTGCTAAAACCGGTGAACCGGGTCCAACCGGTAAACCACAAAAACCCGATTCTTAAATTTTTGAAATTTTCATGATTAAATTTTTGGTGTTTCATCGTTAAACCATCATTTAGGTTGATTACAGATCGATCTTGATATGTTTACCTCTTTGTATTGTTGATATATACCAATATTTGAACGAATAACAAACAATTAGATGAAGATTATTTTTACAGAAATTTTTGAGAATAGAAAAAGGGATGAGTTGCGACTATGTTGGATTACAATTACAGTTTCAAAAACATAATTTTATGGCTAGACCAAACATATATGGTATATTATATTAATAGCCATATATATAATACATTTTTTTGTTAACATTGTTTAGTGGTTTTAATATTTCCATTAATGTTGGGGATATTGGATTCAAATCTCAAACATGTGTCATCAATTTCAAATATGATCAACATTGTGTCATATGATTCATAGTACATTTAATAGGGATCTATTGCCATATTTGTGTTATAATGAAACTAATTAATTAATAATGTGAACCCGGTCAAACCAACTGAACCGGGTTAACCCACGACCCAAAAGTTTTTCGGGTTTGTCTTTTGGTCCGATTTTAAAAACATTAAATTAAAGATATTTCTGGCTAATATAACTTATTAAAATCTAGTTATTTATTATTTGCTAGATAATTAGATACTTTATTTGCAGAAATTACATAAAAATGCTAAAACTACAATCTTGGACAAAAAGTGCTTACTACAATACAATACAATACTCTTTGTTATAGGCAAGAAGTCATTTAACAATGCTACACTAGATAACGCTGAAGGAGAAAATATATATTACGAGTAAATGTTGCATAGTTCAAATAAATAGAAAACGAGGGTATCGAGCTTTGTCTAAATGCTATATTTGTTAATCAGACGTTCCAATCAATGTTTTCTAACTCGTAATGTATATGCATATGACAGAAAACGAAATGATGATGGTGAGAGAACGGTCATTGATGGTGAGAGAACGGTCATTGATGGTGAGCACCAACGACTACGGCGAGCCTTCAGCTAACGTCAGACATGATCCACCGCGTGGTGGCCGAGGCAGACGTTGAGAGGATAACAATCTTTTTCTTCTTTTTAATTTGCTTCTTTTACTTGCAAGCTTGCAAATAATCAATGTGTATATTGATAGAGCAATAAAAAGTATTACAAAAAAATCCTCAGAGAAACAGAATAATAAATACTAACAAAATGTTTGCTTTTGTGTTCTTCATTTCTTCTACATCGATTTCAACGTTTTAATAAGGATTCGGCTTGACTATTTATTTTCTTCAACTTCCATCATGAGTCAAGCTTCTTGGGTTTGTTTTTACATGTAAATTTTGGGCTCTCGCTTTTCTATAAACCCACGATAATTTTAGAATCGATGGGCCTAAGGCCTGTTAAGAGAACCATAAATTTTAATTTTTAAAATAGTAAGTAGCAGAAGAAGTAGAAAAGTTTTGTTTCGGTTGATACAAATCTTTTTGAGAGAGACAGACAGCTTTTCGTCGAGACAAAGACGTTTTCAAATGCTTCCAGACGAGTAAGATTCTTTCAAAACACACAAAGAAGAAGAAGAAGAACGATGTTCTTGATCAAAAACCTCAGACGAATCTCGCCGACTACATCATCGGCTCTGATTGGAATTAGAAACACCGGATCATACTCTCTCTCCTCCCGTTTCTGCACGACTTTGCATCAACAACAGCAGAAAGAGGCTCAGATTCAGTCTCCGGCGGCTCCGAATGGATTGGATCGGAGTCGTTACGAAGGTTTGGGACCGACGAGAGAAGGGGAGAAGCCGAGAGTGGTGGTTCTCGGGTCGGGTTGGGCGGGTTGTCGATTGATGAAAGGCATCGACACGAGCATATACGACGTCGTTTGCGTTTCACCTAGGAACCACATGGTCTTCACTCCTCTCCTTGCTTCCACTTGCGTCGGCACTCTCGAATTCAGGTCCGTCGCTGAGCCAATCTCTCGTATTCAGCCAGCGATCTCGAGAGAACCTGGCTCTTATTTCTTCCTCGCTAATTGCTGTCGACTTGATGCTGATGCTCATGAGGTACTACTGCGATCAGTTTCTAAGATTAGGTGTTTAAATTTGGGAGATTTTGCGATGTTTTGTGTTAAAAGATTTCATATTTTTAACTTGTGTAAAAAAGTATCATCCTTTATGAAAAATGATACGTTTTGATACAAAACATTGTGATTTTGCTTGTATTTGGGGAATTTTGAGAGTTTCAGTGGACTATGAGTTGCTATTATGGTAGAAGCAGTTGGAGCGAGAAGTAACGGAGTTTCTTGATGTTTAAGTCTGAGATGTGTTTTCGTTTTTTCAAATGTCTTGCTATTGGTGATAGGTTCACTGTGAGACTATGACTGATGGCTTGAACACAGTAAAGCCATGGAAGTTTAAGATAGCTTACGACAAGCTTGTGGTAGCTTGCGGTGCAGAGGCGTCCACGTTTGGGATTCAGGGAGTTATAGAAAACGCGATCTTCCTCCGTGAGGTTCACCATGCTCAGGAGATCCGTAGGAAGCTTCTTCTTAACCTGATGCTCTCTGATACTCCTGGTAAGTGGTAAAACTCATTTAATCCCCTGAAGAATCAGAATTAGTACGTAACAGTCTCTGCACAATATCGTTTTAACTAGGCATATCGAAAGAGGAGAAAAGGAGGCTGTTGCATTGTGTTGTGGTCGGAGGTGGACCAACCGGGGTAGAGTTCAGCGGTGAACTGAGTGACTTTATCATGAAAGATGTTCGTCAACGATATGCTCATGTGAAGGACGACATTCATGTTACTTTGATAGAGGTTTGTTTTAAGAAGCTGCTTCTTTGGGTTCCTCTCTTTTATGTTTGTTTCATCACTTTACGCGATTGTAATTAATTGTGCTGTGTGATTATTTATAGGCCAAGGATATACTTTCGTCGTTCGATGATCGTCTCAGACGTTATGCTATCAAGCAGTTGAACAAGGTGAACTTTTTTTAGAAGTTAAGAACATTTAAAGGTTTTCTCTGCTAAGATATATGGAGCGATTCTTCTTAAAAACAAAACTTCTGGTTTTCACTTAGTCTGGAGTGCGGTTTGTTCGTGGGATTGTGAAAGATGTGAAGCCTCAGAAGCTGATCCTTGACGATGGCACAGAAGTTCCTTATGGACTCTTAGTGTGGTCCACTGGTGTCGGTCCTTCTCCTTTCGTTAGGTCTCTTGATCTTCCAAAAGGTCCCGGTGGAAGGTTAGCTCATTAACATCACTCCATCATACCCTTTTTTAACTAAAAGTATTCTTCAACGGCTTAACTTTTTGTATGTTTATCCTCTACAGGATTGGCATTGACGAATGGATGCGTGTACCTTCTATACAGGACGTGTTTGCCATTGGTGACTGCAGCGGATATCTGGAGACCACCGGAAAACCGACTCTTCCTGCTCTCGCTCAGGTAAACTCTATTGAAAGATCAAATTTATAATCTTCTAAGCGCTCATGTCTTTGTTATACCCTTCCTTCTATGTCACTGATCAATTAAGGTAGCTGAGAGAGAAGGCAAATACTTGTCGAATCTACTAAATGAGATCGGGAAAGCCAATGGAGGACGAGCCAACAGCGCAAAGGAGATAGAACTTGGAGTTCCCTTTGTGTATAAGCACCTTGGAAGCATGGCAACAATCGGAAGATACAAAGCCCTAGTGGACCTCCGTGAGAGCAAGGTAACGATATTTGACTCCATTATTTTTACTCGTAAAACAATGTCATTGGGAGAGATTACTTGGGCAGGACGCAAAAGGGATATCAATGACTGGTTTCGTGAGCTGGTTCATCTGGAGATCGGCGTATCTGACTCGAGTCGTCAGTTGGAGAAACCGGTTCTATGTCGCTATCAACTGGTTCACTACTTTCGTCTTTGGCCGTGATATAAGCCGTATATGATCTGGGTCAGAATCGAAAGTGTCTTCTCGGTTTACTTTACACGGCTTCGTTTGTACAGAAGTACAATAACGTAACCTTCCCAGAGAAGAGAAGGTTTTTGAAAATTTCCTTTCTTGTTTATTTTTTGTGTGGTTAATAAAATAGCTTTTGGTTGTTGCGATTTCGTATGAGGGAAAAAATAATATTTCAGAAGAAGAATATAGTAGTTAAACATTAAGCATGCTAAAAAAATAATTTATCAGCTTGTGCTATATTTGGATTTTGTGGACAGACACCTATATTTAAAATTTCTATTTTGATTGATATAAAATATTGAAGTTTGGATCTTATATATTCACATGTTCATGTCAGTTGTCACGCATGCTCGTATACTCTCTCCAAGTGTATGCATCTCCAAAACATACTTGTAATGCAATCCAATAAACAAATGTCGTCCTAGTTGATTTTAAAAAGTCCTTGTAGTTATATATTGGTTCTTTTTTAAAAGTAATAAACCATAAAAGTCTTTCGTTTTTTTTATTTGTTTTAAACAGAATCATAATGAAAAAGAATAATATTTTTAAGAAAAGGTAATGTCATGTACAGTTAGCGAAAGGAGAAGAGAGGGAACAAAGTGAAGTGAGAAGATAAAATAATGGACAAGTGACATTGTCGTGGTTATGTCTTTAAACTCATATGATCCCTCTTTGTTTAGCTTTATGTCCGATTCCGATTTCTTCACTACGGATTTTGCTACTAGCTCTAAACCCAAAAGTAAACGAATCACGTTGACATACATAACTAATAATTGTCTTCATAAATATCTTCTCGTCTCTTCATTATATATAATCCAATTTACTGGAGAATATTTCATGTAGATCCGATACCAAATGGGGTTTTATCAATTATTTCTGGAGCAAAACTGTATTTTTCTATTAACACAATCCCACTATATGAATTATATATGTGAGAGCAAAACTGAGACGTGAGAATACGTATATTTCAACAAGTATTTCAATGAATAATTTGCTTGATAGTCTGAAACGTTTATGTGAAAAAGTCTTTATTAAACAGAGGTGATTTAGTGATAAAAGATCTAAAGACATGGTACTAATTCAGTTTTTTTTTTTTTTTCTCTAGGTTTGATTTCTTTGGGCACTTTTGTCTATCGAAATGGTGTTATATTTTAAATCAATTATAAAAAAACTATTGAATGGACTATCCAATGATTACGTTTTATTAGGAGTGAGCAAACGGAAATTCAGAACAGAAATTTACAAGAATGGTACGGGATAGGTATTTCGGGAATAGAAAAACATGTCCCATTTATATCCCATTTGAAATTTGGGATGGGACGGGATGAGACATAATAGGACGGAACGGGAACGGGAACAAGAATTTCTAGAAAAACGATTATTAAAAACATGATAAATTAAATTTAAATCATATTTCATAAGATACTCAACTATAATCCAAACTAGATAAATAAAAACATAATGTAAAACACAATAAGTGAAATAAAAATAAAATTCAACACCAAAACTAAAAATAGATGATACAAATATATATATATATATATAAGCATAACTTTATTCATCATCGATGTAAGCCAAAGAGTTCATTTTGTCTACAGTTTTACAAAAACAAAACTAGAGAAAATGATACTAGAAAATTCATCGTAGCTAATTATATATATTCAATAAATTAATCAAAATCAACTTTCTTTTTTGTTAAGAAAAAAATAAGAACAAAAGATGTATCATGTATATGGCTGGTTCTTTGCAAAAGAAGAATAAAAGACAATTTATATTAACCTAATGAAAAACAAAAGATAATTTATATTAAACTTAATTAATAGACAAAACAAAATCAAACCTAATTGAAATCTAATTATAAAATTATATTATTCTTAAAACTTTAGATATATTTGATTATAATATATCTATATGCAGTCATATATAAAATATATAAATATATAAAAATATTTTTTTGTCCAAAACGGGACTTCGGGAATTCCATTCCCGTCCCGTCCCGTCCCGTTCCCAATCGAAAATTGAAAATTTGTCCCAATCAGAAATACATTCCCATACGGAACGAAAATTTTGGAACGGGTATGAGACGGAATGGGACGGAACAGAACGGGACGAGAATTATGTCCACCCCTACATTTCACCTTGGAAAATTATTTGCAAAATAAAAATTCTCATGGATTATTATTGTTATTATTATTTTTAATTGAAATTATTTTTTTTGTTTGAATTTAGATCATGGATTATATATATATATATATTCATATATAAAGATTTTAAGTTTTCTGCAAAAAAAAAAAATTGATATCAAGACTCCAACTCATGGTGTTATTTGAGAAACAGTTACCTCTTATTCAACTAGTTGATATTTTTCAATTGTAAATTCTTAAACGTGACCAAATGGTGTGAAATTAGTATGCCAGCAAAAAAAAACAGAATTATGACTTTACCTTTCAGCTCTCTTTATTGCTTATATTTTTCCCTAACCAACTAAGAAACATTTGTATACTTTTGTAGATATTACTTATGAATGCGTGAGAATTTCTGTACTCAGGGAAACAAAATCATTACCAAAGAATGTTATTACACTATAGTGATTGGACCCACTAGTCCAGTAACTTTACCGTGAAGTACTGTTTCACTCTATTTCACATCACGCCTAATGTTCTATAGTTAATTTCTGTTTCACTTTTCTAAGAACAAAAACTAAATCTTTTTCTCTATAGCTGGAACTTCCAAACCAAAACATGCTCTCTCTAATCTCCAAAACATGCATTTCATAGTGGTCAATCAAAATATGCGTTGCTATGTGGTTGTAACCGATACTCGACTTGACATAATAAAAAAAAATTGTCATAAGCCAAATTGACTGTAGAGTTGGAACCGCCACTTTCATCTAGCGGTTAGGCACCTAAGGGCTGGCCCTGCCGGAGGGTTCCCGTGCTTATTAAGGAGCAAGGTAGCTACAAGAATTTGTTAGGGTCATTAGATATTAGGATATTTTTCGAAAGTAGAGCGTCAGTGCTTCACACGTGCATGTTCGTCCCATCTTTTCTTGTCCTCCAAAGCCATCCAATTAGATCTATTATATTGGTCCAAAAACCTAACTTTTAATTATTTAAATGGTTTTAGTTTCCATCTAATTATCAAGAAGTCGCTTGATTGCCGCCTAGTGAAGTAATAGTATCTTTGAAAAAATTATGATTTGTTAGCTATTAAACCATCCATATGAATGGTTTGTAAAGTTGAAGAGACGTGTATATTCATGATTAGATCGTGAACCGTTTTTCGTCTTTATTGTTTTATGGTTGTATGCTATTTTTTTTGTACAGAAAAACCATTATATTGATGACTACATAACGAATTTAAAATATAGTTGATGTATATAGCTACGTGTTTAATTCTATGCACACATATTCTGTCGATTATAAGGATTGACTTTTCTATAAGTCTCCACCGGAAATTAAACTCGTAAGGTGCGCCTTATCTTTAAATATCTCCTGTGCTGGGCTTCTTCAACCAATATTTCTATTGCGCTACGTATAAAAATAACGTATCTCTTCGACTCTTCATATATTAACCTGTCTATGTCAATCGGGATACGGTTATACTCTTCAGTCTCTACTGGTATATATAGCAATTAACAAGCAACCTTTTCATCTTGTAACACTCTTTCTTTCACATGGCATCAGAACCATAAAAACTTTTTAAAAAATTATAATTTTTTTTCGTTTTATATAGGTCATGAAGGAAAACTAGTAATGGCTTCAATTATTGCTACTAATGAGTCTCTACTCCAAAGATCTACTCATGCATGACATTTCGGCGAGTGGCAATCCAAATTCACTTCACGTGTTGTAATGGTGACTATATGAATATTGGAGTAAAAACAACTGCATAGGACACTACGAGGTTACAAAAACAAAAGAAAAAAAAATCGTTGTGGTAAACAAGCAAGTTTGATAATTGATGGACCTTTTGCCCCCTATCGGTTGATTATGTTGATAAGGAATATGTATCAGCCAACTTCTTTAACCTGTTATCTTTCAGTTTTGGTGGATCATTAATCTTCTCGCATAGAGCAATTGATCACAAAATTGGTAAACTATACATAGAGGATCATTAGTATTAAGATGTCTTATAGTAAAATGAAGAAGAGTTAGTCTATATGTAGTTATGATAAGTATGTACAATTCATTTATGACAGTATGGGGTTTGGATTCGCGCAAATCTTCATCATATATACTTATGAAAAAGCTATCAGTTTTTTATGAGGCTAGCAAAAGATGGCCTCGGAGGCTATATATGAATTAGAACATTCTTTACCTATGGTCCATTACAAGACCTGAATAAAGCGTAGTCTATGGGTCAATGCAAGACTAGCTAGCGCAACTTGATTGTGGTCCAGGATCCCTCTTTTTTTTTTTGCTCGTGGTGATGACTGAAGATGTGGTTGTAAGGTTCATGCAGTACAAGAAATCTTTTTTTTTATATATATAGCAAAGGGTCATGCACTAGATCCTTGTGCTTTGGTACTATGCATGGGCCACGTGAGTGCATATATATTGAATTGTGAAAACGTATATTTGGTTTGGTCGTGATTGATTAATGGTCGTTTCATTTATTTCTGAGTTGGTTGATCCATTTCTTAGGGTCTTTGTGGTTATAAATAAAAATGATAATGCATGTATGTATGAACATCAATGAAACATGTAATTCTTATCACTGTAATGATGTCTATAGCATTTCTGTGATAAATAAATACTAAAAGTAAATTCGAATACTTCCATGTTGCAAATTTATGCGCATATTCTCGAATAAGTTTTCAATCTGACGTAAAGAAAAAAAAATGAGAAAATTGGAACTGAAGAGAGAAAATGTTGTGGGGCTGGGTTACAAAACAAATGCGAGGTGCATGTTTCATACACAAAAAGACATCATTTCATTAAGACGTGTTGTGTACCCACTCCATTCCCTCAACACTTGTATTTTTTTCCCTTATTGAGGTCTTTTTTCCGTCTGAATTAAGTCAACAATTTTGTGTATAACTTTTACTATGATTAGTTCGAAATCCAAAATAATTCATTAAAGTGGAAAAATTAGTAACGAATAGTTTCACTAATCCTTTTTTTTCTTCTTCTTTGTAATTACACACGTTAGATATATTTCAATCTAATATGTAATGTACAAAACCTAAGGAAGCATATTCCCGCGGACCCACTCTTCATATTAATTTTGGTAATTAGCGTAATAAATGGTTTTTCTTAAGAAAATAGTTCTCTAACTTAAGTTGGGTAAAATAGTGGGTATCTACGAAATGATTCCTTTCTACGTACACGACTTTTCATAAAATACGAATGGTTGTACAAATATTATAAGATAAGTAAACAAGTAGAGACGTGTATGATAATTGATAAGCACATTTAGTCATAGTTAGCGAAAAATATGGAATTATAAACACACATATGTAAGACTATATCAGAACAGACTGAAAAAATGTTATCGATCCTTTTCAAAAAAAAAAATATATATATATAATGGTTTCGATTAATGATACTAAAAAGATGATGGTACTTTTCCAAGATAAGAAAAAGTAAAAAAATAAATGAACGCAATATTGGAATCGATAAATGGAAAATTTAATCCACAATTACAATTTCTTTAGCAGAATCAGCATTATTTGAAGAAAAGGTATTATCTCGGAAAATCTTTTTTTATCTCACTATCATTTCAACCGATCACCAGTCATAACTGTATCAACTGATGTGTATATATATATGCTCTGTCTTATTCAAATAGTGTTTTTGATATGTAACGATTTATTCATTAATTGTTTAAAGTTGTC
Organism: Streptanthus diversifolius; assembly: GCA_039880935.1. NCBI lineage: Eukaryota > Viridiplantae > Streptophyta > Magnoliopsida > Brassicales > Brassicaceae > Streptanthus > Streptanthus diversifolius. Next base: position 16,728,318 of record JAXGFM010000022.1, on the reverse strand, counting down.
TACTTAAAAATATAATGGCCCTTCGGAAATCACGAGGAAATCGAAGGATTGTCCTCGACCATGTGCGTCTGCTAAATAACAAACACATACTTCTCTTAGCATTTTGGGATTTATTCTCAATTATTATTCTGATATCCCAACACATATATATAAAAGTTAAAATGGTACGTAGCAAGTCGCGTACAATCGTATACATTTGTCGAATAGCTGCAACTCTCACGTGCATGCTTCATGTCTACGCCCACACACACATCATTTTGTATTCTTTCTTTTTCCTTGGCTCACTTCTAGATACGCATCAAAGACTGGGAAATTATATCCACATAAATTTGCTGGTTATGTAATCAACTAATTTTAATTTATACGAATAACAGGTGCCTTTCGTCCGGTGCGGTGGAACCATTTAGGCCGTCTCCAACTCCCCACTACATATGGGTTAATAAGGGGTTTTCGTATTATCACATTTTGTTAAGATCATTTTTTAAAGTATCTAATATATGTGATTCTTTTTGAGTTACTAATTCAAAATCATTTTGTTAAGTAAAGTGTGAGTCCATCCTATATATGTTTCTAAGTACTTATAAACGGTGCGTTTTAGGTTGCCAACTGTGGTCATAGAGTGTCTACGATCATGTGAAAATGTTTTTCCAAATAAAGAAAAGTTGTTTCAATTAATTTTCATGAGTAATTGCATATAGTCTGAAATGTACTTAACTAAGTCCAATATGTATACAATTGTAGCAAGTAGTTAATAATTGAATCGTAAAGGCGTGTTTGAAACAAATATATTAAGAAAGAAGAAGAGATAGAGGAAACACCTGAATTTGCATTTCTAAAATACAGTGTCTAACCATAGATGTCTTGATTTTAGTTCATTCACCTTTTATAATCTTATTTGTATTTTGTTAGGAAACATGGTCACTAGGCTGGTCGGATGTACTCGAAATTTCCAGGTCATTTTTTCCATTTTTTGGTAATAAAAGTTTTTTTTCTGATGAAATTACAAACAAAATTTATATGTAAGTATATGACTGATCATCCAGACAATTCGATTTATAAAAACTATACAAAATATTTAGGTGAAATTATACTATTTTTAATCAACCACTCAAACCGCTTGACCACACAATGAATTTGTTCTATTTTTGTGTTGTATTTCCGGATCAAGTAAATTTGTTAAATCTCACTGATTCTCCTAAGTATAATAGGGTTCTAAGCATCTATCTAACTGGTATCATATTATGTGATGATTGAAAAACAAATAATTTGTTTCCACCAACAAATTCTTATTGACAAAATAGAAAAATCAACAATTATGTTGTTTATATCGGTAAAAAAATAAAAAAATAAAAACCCGTTAATTAAAATAAAGTCATCTCAAATAAATAAAAAACCGGTGGAAACCTATTAATTAAGTCAAACAAATCACAGTGATGTGGCAACTGTTTTTTTCTCACCTTTCCTCAAATTAATTTGCTAACTCAATGTTACTCAAATTTATTGGGAGCTTTTTTTTTTTAAGACTACAAAAAAAAAATTACAGCAAAGTTACCCTTTTTATTCTTTAAATAAATAAATAAATAAATAAAATAAAATAAAATAAATTTGGAGTCTTTCTCAATGTCTACACAACTTCCCTCTTTATATAAACAAACTTCACAAACTCCATAAAATCCATTAAACCCTTTCTTCACCACATTTCACTGAGAGAGAAACTTTCTCCCACATCTATCTCCTTTATCTCCGGCGATGGTTGTTGCTATGGACCAACGTAGCAATGTGAACGGAGATGCCGGCGCCGGTTCCCGGAAGGAAGAAGGGTTTGATCCGAGTGCACAACCACCGTTTAAGATCGGAGATATTAGGGCGGCGATTCCTAAGCATTGTTGGGTGAAGAGTCCTTTGAGATCTATGAGCTACGTCGCGAGAGATATTTGCGCCGTGGCTGCTCTGGCCATCGTCGCCGTGTATTTTGACAGCTGGTTCCTCTGGCCTCTCTATTGGGCGGCCCAAGGAACCCTTTTCTGGGCCATCTTCGTCCTCGGCCACGACTGGTAATTTAACTTTTACATTTCTTTTTTTTTAATAAAAAAATTTCTCCTTTATTTTAATTTCTTAATTTTCGATTTATTTGTTTTGTTCGTTTTTGCATTGCCTCGATTTCTTGATTGCACGTTTGATGAGTATTCTCACTAACTTCAAGATATGATTCTTTTGAGGTTACTTTTTATGAGTTTAATTATTTACTTTGTTCAAAAAAACTTAAATTATTGCAAAAAAAACAAAAGGGGTTCTAAGATTTGTTGTTTTAGATTTTCTTTTTCAGCAATGTTGAATATTATCATTCATTTGTCGTGAGACTTGTAACAAAATATCTTCTCTTTTTTTTTTTTTTTTCTAAATTTACTATTTTTTCCGCATTTTATGGATCTACGTTTGATGTTCCCAATTGTTTTTCTTTCTCTAGATCTCTCGAACTTTTAATAATTATATAATATATCAAGAAAATATACTGTTTTTGTAATAACAAGGAAAATATATATTGTTTCTTTTTTTTTGTGTGTTCTAATCTAATTTCGAGATTTAGACACATGACACGTCATATACCGATTTTGTTACCTTGTTGAAGCGTTTGAATTAAAACAAACAAACATGGAAAGTTTAAAAAAAAAAAAAAATTATGCAATAAATGATAAATACTACTATGTTTTATGATGAACAATGATGTGAAATTGAATTGAATATTGACAGTGGACATGGGAGTTTCTCAGACATTCCTCTGCTGAATAGTGTGGTTGGTCACATTCTTCATTCCTTCATTCTCGTTCCTTACCATGGTTGGTAAGTCATTTATTTTCACTTTTATTAATATTTTCATGTAAATTATTAGTAATTGTTTTCGTATTTCTTACATTTCCGTTTGTCATTCTTGGTGCATGCTATCAAACTGTAATCTGTGTTATTAACTGGGAAGTTTATTCATTGTTTATTTTTTTGTTTGCTAAAGTAACAATTTGACTATGTGAGGTAGCTTTTCGTATTCCTGTCCAACAGCATCAAATCTTTAGCAACCAAAGAAAGAATCCAAACCTTTTTTATTAAATGCTATGGGCCTATTTATGGTCCTCAATCACCTGTACTTTAATAAATTAATATAGCTTCTTAAGTAGTATAATAGTCGAAATCATGTGACACAATATCCATCATCTTTTAACATTAAAAGAATATTAAAGCCACTAGGTTGTATTAACAAAAAAAAGTAGTATAATTAGATTTTAATTTAATTTTTTTAGTTTTTTGGGTTAAATGGATACATCAGCTTCAAATATCTTTGAAAATAGACTTACATTCATCATTTTCCTGACAAAAAAAATACATTATAGTGTTTGTTTGTTAAGTATTCCTGACAAAAAAAAATAAGTTTATAAGTTAAAACTTTAAAGAGTGAAATTGTTAGAACCTGCCTCGAAAACTACATTATATAGATAATTTCATCTTTATGAAAATAAAATAAATAATAAATTTTTTGCAATTGGGTTTGCAGGAGAATAAGCCATCGGACACACCACCAGAACCATGGCCATGTTGAGAACGACGAGTCTTGGGTTCCGGTAATCTTTCCCTCTCTCATAATTTCTCTTGTCTTTTTATTTGTTTTCGGTTCTTAGGATTATATATGTTTATTTTATTAGTTTGTGTTTCTTCAGTTTGAGGCCAAGCCGACCACTTGTCAGATTAGATGTAGTAAAAAAAGAATTTTCAGTATCATAGTTCAAGGGTAAATGATTTTCTTAGAGGTTTATAGAAGTAACTTTTCCGGAAAATGAACTTTAATAATGGACCTCTTATATTCGACTCCTTGGCATAAAATGATTCTCCCTCAAAATTTGTTTACTTTTCTTGATTATTTATTATCCTTCTCAGTTTTTGGCGTTTTCATAGTACTTTTTGTCTCCATCTTGAAAACTAATATAAAAAGAAAAACTTATAAACACATCACATGCAATGAACTAGTACGAATATGTAACCAGAATGTCAAATTTTCAATGAGTTTTAATTTTAATTATTGTAATAGTCATTTTAATTAAAAAATAATGCATTTCAGTTACCAGAAAAGTTGTACAAGAATTTGCCCCACAGTACTCGGATGCTCAGATACACTGTTCCTCTTCCCATGCTCGCTTACCCGATCTATCTGGTATTTTTTTTTTTTTTTTTAATTCCTGATTTTTTTCTAATTACAGTAGATTTTACATTTTTTAGTATATAAATTCATTTTTTTTTCTTGGATTTAATATACAGTGGTACAGAAGTCCTGGAAAAGAAGGGTCACATTTTAACCCATACAGTCGTTTATTTGCTCCAAGCGAAAGAAAGCTTATTGCAACTTCAACTACTTGTTGGTCTATAATGTTGGCCACTCTTATTTATCTATCATTCCTCGTTGGTCCTGTCACAGTTCTCAAAGTCTATGGTGTTCCTTACATCGTAAATTTCATATATTATTATCAAAAACTTAATAGATTATTATATTAGTATTAATCATAGAATTTGTTTTGTGAACTAATTTTTTTTTTTTTTTTTTGGAAATGTTCAGATCTTTGTGATGTGGTTGGACGCGGTCACGTACTTGCATCATCATGGTCACGATGAGAAGTTGCCTTGGTACAGAGGCAAGGTAATGAAATCAAATTTATTTTATTTTTCTAGAAAAAGAAGAAGAAAATAGCAATGATTGATTAGTTTTGTGTACAATAACAGGAATGGAGTTATCTACGTGGAGGATTAACAACTATAGACAGAGATTACGGAATCTTCAACAACATTCATCACGACATTGGAACTCACGTGATCCATCATCTTTTCCCACAAATCCCTCACTATCACTTGGTCGATGCCGTGAGTGATCTCGCTTTATCTCTAATTTCATCTAAAAATAATTTGATTAATTACTAATAATTTAATGAATTGTGACAGACGAAAGCAGCTAAACATGTGTTGGGAAGATACTACAGAGAGCCGAAGACGTCAGGAGCAATACCGATTCACTTGGTGGAGAGTTTGGTCGCAAGTATTAAAAAAGATCATTACGTCAGTGACTCTGGTGATATTGTCTTCTACGAGACAGATCCAGATCTCTACGTTTATGCTTCTGACAAATCAAAAATCAATTAACCTTCTTCCCCCTTTTTTAGCCTCTGTTAGGAATAAATCACTCCCTTTTTTTTTTTTACTCATTTGTTGTTGTTTTTAAGTTAAAAATGTACTCGTGAAAACTCCTTTTTTTTTCTAAATTAATGTATTTACATTACAAAACGTTAAAAGTTCTGTTATTTTTCTTTCTGTTTTCTATTAGTTACAATCAAGAGAATCTTTAAAAACTTTTCTGTTTGGACAAAAAAGAAAAAGACAGTCCCACTGAAAGTCGACAAAATGCACGCCGTTTTTGGGTCCCATCACAACAACAATGTGTCACGGAGTTGTCGCTTTTTTAAGTAACGGGCGATACTTTACGGCCCAAATTTATAAAAGCCTTTTTATATGCACATGCCTGCGAACACGAGATCTCTCAGGCGGTCAGGCCTAAAATATCTAATTAAGATTTTGTTGTTGTTCTTTCTATTTTTTTTTACTTCATAAAAAATAAATTTAACTGTAATATGTATCTCTATAAGAGTAGCTCGTAGAAGTGTCCCTAAATAATGTTGTAAAAAATAACTTTATAATCTATGTTCTAATTGATGTCCTAAAAAGACTTCTAAATCCTAATTTGAGGTTTGACACAAAAAGGTTTATTATATACTCTTCTCACTTATTGTTTGATTCTCTAATTGTTATGTGATTCTTGTAATTCTGCTATATATATATATATATATATATATATCTTTATTACTATCATATCATATACTGCACAATATAATAAATATATTCAATAGTTTTCATCATATTAGAGAATTCTAAGAGACATAATTTTAGTTTTATTATTTGATTATTTCAATTTATTAGTTTTGGCAATGCAGAAGTTTTAAGTTGAGATTTTGGTAGTTTGTGTGGTTCTTGGTTCAGTTTATTAGTTTGTATATTTTGTAGAAGAGACTAAAACTTTGAGTCTGAAATAATGAATGAAAGTTGGTGTAATTCATAGATGTTTAATCCTAAAAAGCAAACAATAATATTTCTTTGTCAGAAGAAGATGCAGACAAACAAAAGAACAAAATTAACTTTAAACAAAGTAAAGAGCGTAGACTCGGACTCAGATTTGACAAAAGTCCTCTTTCAAATCTTTTGGCGACGGACTTCTCATAAACCGTTTTGTTTGTTTTGCAAAACGGGAAACATAATTCTCAAACCAAACTCATAGTCTAGTAATGCAAATCCAAAATTGTCATCAATATCATAAACATATAACATAACGGGTAAAATTTCAAACCAAAGACATCATGAATCACTCAATATAGAAATTTCAAACTCATAGTCTAGTAATGCAGTCAACATCCATGGAAAGTTTAGTGCACCACCGAAACAAAATTACTTCATAATCCACATTGCACACTAAAGACTAGACGTTGTTATACCATATTAGTGATTTCTTGTGTATTTTGTCTTTAATTACTTGTTATATTCAGAACATAGAGCCATAAAACAAAAAGAAAAAGATATAAAGGGAAGGAGCAATGTGTCTACTCTCGCCGTTCCCTGTTCCGACCATTCTTCTTGTTGTTGTACATCGGAAGAATCCAACTAGACCCGTGTTTCCTCTTTTTATAACACCGCCAATAAAGCACACACAATGCAATTATGCAGGCTATTGTAATTGCCCATCTATTCACCAAAAATATACAAACAAATCAGAGAGAAGTTTGGACAGGACTTGTTGTTACCTGTCCAAGTCAAGAACGGGACTATACACGACAGTCTCCCAGGTCCCAACGATTAAATGCCAGACTGGGTTGTAATATAGAGATTCTGCTGTCCAGAACATCCTTGTGTATGTCTCCAAGAATATGAATTTCTAATAATATGAATTTTATAATGAACCGTCCCACCACTACCATTACTAGAGAGAACGCGACCAGCCAGTTGAACAGCCGGTTACTGTATTCTTTGATGAACAAAGACCGTGCCTTTCCCATCATCTGCACACAAGCAGCATAACTGTTTAATGTAAAATTCCAATATGGCTAGTTCTTCCAAGTCTGATTTCGGTGTGAATGCAGGAGTTGGTATTCGACTAGCGTTGAAACTGAAACTCAATACTTCAAGCACATCGTAGATGTGTATACATCACCTTAGTTAACCTTTTGAAGGACCAACACATTGGAGTTCAAAAACTTTAGTTGCAGTGGACTAAACCTGCATTGAATTTAGCCATGGAAGGGAGTCGGAGAGATTGTAAGTAGTCCATGTCATCTTCACACTTTGTATATAGCGCCTCACAGAACTTTGATGATTAGTATTCATTCGCAAGAACAAAAGTCTTATATACCTGGATATTATGTCAAGGGCACAAGAATGTATCATGTGGAGATATTCTTCAGACATAGGTAGCCGCAATTTTACCATCCTCTCATTGTATCGCTTCACAGATCTCTTAACAATATCTTTATTGAAAACCTCAACTAGTGACCTTGTTGATGCGATCTCTCCGTTATTTAGTGCATCCAATATCTGCAAATTAGAGCATTCAGAATTGGAATATATCAATTCCAATATGAAAGTGAAGAATACCCATTCTTTTACTTCATATACAAATTTAGCACACTGAAAACTGCAGAAACCTAATATGAAAGTGATACTAATATTGTTACACAAAAATATACAGAAACCCGTACCATGATGGAATAATCGAAAGAATGGTCAAAACCAATTGAGTAATTATGGTAAAATTCAACCGAAACCAAAACCTGTGGCAATTTGGCCATCCCTTAAAAGCTATATACCACAGTTTAGCTCAGCTTTAAGCCTATAATATACATTTAGTGACAAAGCACAAACTCAAACCAAGCACATGACAAAACTCTGAGGAGATCTATATAACTATCATCACCATATATATGAAATAACAACCGAAATAATCAGATCACTTCGACTCTCGCCGGAAATTGTATTCCGGCGGTTTCCTCTTCAGCCATAGAATCTCTGGAGGCTACAAGTTTCACAGCGAAAGAAGAAGTGGACTTATATACTTGTCTCGCTTCAGCGAAGCTTGGAGCAAGAACAGTTTGCAGCCATTGATCAACTGTTTTCTCTTCATCTGATGACCATCTTACGGCAGCTAGAATTTGAAGGATCGCATCGTTTTCGATCTCTAGATTTGTTTCAGTTCCAAAGGACTGATGAAAATGCGAAAGTATGTTCCTTTTAATGTTTTTCGCTAACCCATCAAAGTCAATCAGCTTGAACGTCACTCTCCCATCTACTTGCTCGACAAAATCCTCAAGCCAAGCTTCCGTGTTTTCGGACATTGCATGCGCTTCATCTGCATTTGCTTCTATCTCATCCACGGGAAGATTCAGATCGAGAAGCGAACGTTGAGACTTACTGGCTCGAAGATCTGTAACTTCTGTTTCTGACTCCTCTTGTCTTCTCTTGTTTAGACAGTTCTTGTTAACATTTGAAGCATTGTCGGCTAGTTTGATCTGAAGTTTCCAGTTTTTGGCGCTGAGAACTCTTTCCTCGGAATATTTGACAGGTTCATCAAGAACATGAGAATCACTATCTTTATCATTCCCGGAAGTAGTAACAACAACTATAACATTCTTCATACTGATCTCTCTTCCGTGTGAATCACGGAGTTTTCCAGTTCTCGCAGCATCAGACAACCTTTTCTGATCAGGGAACTCTGCTTTTTCCACGTTTTCGATGAAAACAACAGACTCCACCCGCTTAGCCACTTCACCGGCAATGTAATCAACAACTGTTTTTCCTCTGAATCTATAGTCAAGACGGTCCTGTGCCTTGAAATCCACACAGATGCAGTTTTCTTGGCTACCAAAGAAGGCTTCAGCAAGGGCTGTTGCTACTTTCTTCTTCCCGACTTTATCCGGTCCAAGAAGAGCGAGCCAAACGCTGCTTGTGGTTGTTGGAATTGAAGCTAGGTTGCTTCTTCTCCTGGAGTCATCATCTCTGTATCCGCAAACAATTTCGCTAATGGCGTTCACAGCGTCCTTCTGCCACCCGACTTTCCGAGAGAGTAATTCTCTGAGCGACTTGAAGTCTTTGCAATACCGTGAAGTCGCCAACAATGGTTTGTCTTTGATAACCCCAAAGTCTCTCCGGTCAAGTGATACCGGTGTGCTTGACTCGTGGATTTTCGATGCATAGATTGTTCCCAACCCTAGATCTGTAGTAACACAGCTCAAAGGCGAGTTCGTTGTGCGACTTGTGAGATCCTCCGTATGTTTTGGCTTCGAAATTTTCACTGATAAACCGGGTTGGTGAGGTAGATTCTCAGCTTGAAAGGCTTCAGAGGTCCTAATGCGAACGCTTTGCTCGGTTAAGCTTCCGTGACTCATCTTGTTGTGGCTAGAAGAAACAAGCTGAAGTGGGAACTGTGGTCTCACTGGCTGAAAACTGAGTTTTGGAAACGCCGGAGTTTGATGGATTCTTTGACAAATGTCGTCCCATTTCTTCTGCAGAGCGGAAATCCGAGAAGCTAATGCGTTTGGATCATCTTTAGCCTGCACTGAATGAGAAGCAAATACTCTCATGATAGTAACTGAGATATTTGAAATCAGAGAAGAAGTTCGTTCATAAAAGCCGCACCTTTCTAAGAATCCTTTTCTCTTGTTCAGATTCCACATTCCGTAGCCAAGAAGGTAACTTCTCTGAACACTGATCATCGGTCAGTGAAAGACTCGAACCGGACTTACCTAAGGCTGTGACTTCTTGCTCATACTTCTCGTTACAGAGATGACAGCGAGGGAGAAGAGTCTGATTCATTGAGTTACTAAACGGTACTCTGAAATCTGATGTTGATGAGAAAAACCCTCCAAATGGAACAAATGATCCCATCAAACTGTAGATATAACCAGAAAACGTCATTTGCTTCAATAATTAAAACAATTTTTTTTTAAAACTTTTCGGACATAGTAAGACATTACCTTGATTTTGGATAAACTCCTTGATTCGAAGATGTAATAGGAAGAAGATGAAGATTCCACTCTTTATCAATCGTCGGAAATCTCTCGATCAGTTTTAAATACGTCTCGTTGCTCGAAACACTCCCTATGAACCAGAGTTTCTCACGGTGAAGCTTCAACAGGTCCGAGAGCTTCGACACGAGAGCATTACCGGAAAAATCCTCACTGGTTAAGACCTTGAGCTCTCCAAGATTTAAAACCATCCCTGATTTGGACTTGGAGCAGTTTTCCTCGACGATTCTTCCTAAGCCATCGAGTTTCATCTCACTAATCTCTTTCTCTACACTAACTACGCTCAACCCACTAATCTCCAGAGGCAAAAATCCTAACTTTCCTCTGTTGATCGAATCAGTAAACGTTTTGAGTGCTTCATCACCGCAAACTCCGACAAGCAGAGGATTCTTCTTGTCTTTCCGACCCAAAACTTCACCGATTCTCCGACAGTTCTCGTCGAAATCTCCGCTAAAACCGAATCTAGCCCGACCCGAATCAGATTCCGGTATGTTACATAGAAAGAGAGGAGGACAACGAGATCGCGGGAATCTCGAAGCGAATTGCGTCACCGGAGGATGAAGCACGTCGAGCTTGATGTCGGTGCTTCGAAACCCGGCTTCACCGAATACCCGACTCACAATCGGGTCGTCGAGTATGGACAATATGAAGTACTTGAGCTCAACCTTCAAAACCGAAGTCGTTTGTGTTGTTCCGCCGTGGATTTGATGGAGGTGATAAGTCTCCGGATGCCTTCTCTGAGTCGCCTGAGAACGTTTGATCGCCGCCATGAGGGAGTTAGATACAGGCGGCTCTTCCGTCTCGTTCTCCGTCGTCGTTGCCGGTGGTTTGGAGGAAGGGAGTCTGTCGAGAGATACGCCGACGCAGAGCTCAAGCGCGCGAAACTGGAGGCGGGAAGAGTATGGCGTGCTGTGAGCGGCGCGTGAAATGCACACTTCACGGAGAATCGACGAAGGCATCGTTAAGAGACCGGAAACGGCGTGGAGTGACGTCGTTTGTGCGTGGCTTCTCCTACGCGCGACGGCTACTGCATCGTCTAATGCACGTGCTGTTTCTTCCGTTAAACATTGCCTCGCCGTGCTTACCGGTGTCGGCATCGCCGCCGGTTCAGCGAAGATTCGAATCACGAAAGTAATACTAAAACCACTACAAGATCAATTCAAACTACACCAACAAACAAAGATCATATAAAAAAATATGTAACCAAAGAAAGAAAGAAGGAAATGTTCAGAAATGAATAAACAAATCGCGCGTGAAATTTCTGGAAATGGATTTTACGACAAAGAAATCAAACCCGAGTAGTCGCTTTTTTTGAAAAAGAAGTATTTATATATATGTTTTATGTTTGTTTGCTTATTTTCCTTTGGTTTCAATCCTTCAGGCTTACCTCTTACTCTTATTAGATATGTAAGAAAGAAGAGTCGCTGTTTAACTGGTCTATTATCAATGGGTCCCATTAATATTTATATTTGTGATTTTTTTATTTAGAATTTATTATTCATAATTTTTTCATTTTTGTTGTTGCCCTCAATCCTCGTGTATATTGAAGGAGCAAAGGCACATGTGGTGAGCATAGATTCTCTATGGCCCAAGTGAAAGATCTTCCTTTACTTCTATTCGCTTAAACTCTTTCAAGATTTCAATTAATTCTAGATTTGACAATCCCAACAGTTCTTTTTTTTTTTTTCCTTCTCACAATTATTCTTCTTTTTATTATTTTTATCAAAACATTTTTAGCATCCTCTCTTTATTCTTATCTTCAAGTATCTATTCATTCAGCTCTGACAAAAAAAATATCCAAGTATGAGTATCTATGCAATATCTTCCTTTTTCCGTTATTTTACAACTTTGTATTCGTATTCTACACATTAAACTAACTAATCAGCGAGAAGTAGTACTACTTCCACACCAAACTCAACTCAGATTTGGTCCTTCCGTTTATTCCTTCTTTTGCCAACTTTTCTTATTTTTATACTTTTATGCTTGTTGTATATTTTATCAAAACATCATAAATTTGTTCCATGTTAACCGAACAAATTAATGATACTTATATGTGGTTTAAATACATTGAACTATTCATAAACTAGATTCATATTATACTTTTAGTATTGACATGCAAATATTACAAACATGAAGGTCCATAAAAGAAAATGTCAAAGGCTTTCTTCGCAGTTCAACATTAATATGTTGAGTATAGGAACATAAACTGATCAAGTTAAACTAATATGAACGTTTTTACGAACTATAACCGTCAATTTTTTCATGTGTTTTATGAAAGATCATAGTATGATGTTTTAAACAGGTTATTACAATAAAGGAATGAACATATAAGGAGTAACAACACTCATCTAGAAATTATTCAACAAAGCATTAACCTTAAGATCGCAAATAACATTGGGCACCATAGCACAATACTAAAACAATAAAGGTGAAGAGATAAATTGATCTAAAGTAAATATTGAGTCAGTAATAGTTTTTAAAAATCATGACAAGTTCTCCAGTAAAATCAACGAGGATCAGTCAAGATATTGTTGTAGTGATCGATTAGCCTTTTTTAATATTGAAGAGAAAATAAAACATGATGATCATGGTGAAAAAACTTTGCTTAGAAAAAGTTTGAAATTTGATTGAATTGATACTTTTATATAAATATGAATTTTAAATTATTATGCATTTTTAAAAATTGAGAGGGAAAGAAAATAGGAATGATTTAGTTAAGACAGGTCAACTTAAATATAATTAAGAATATATTCAGTGGTAGACAGTGATATAATTTTACTTTTAAGAGATTAGATGGATGTGATATGGTAAAGAATAAAAGCATGAGTAAGTGATTAGGCCCCAACCCCTTTATAAATGCCACCACCACCACCAAATATATGCTACTTTTGTGTCATTGGCATTGAAAAAGTCTTTTATATAATAACGAAGAAGAAAAAAACAACATCCTTTTTTGTTTTACTTTTATCTTCCCACTTTTTTTTTTGTATTCTCCGTCACTAAAGGCCTCCTTTTGTCTTTCCCCTTTAGGAAAAGGAAATTTACTCAATGACCAATCATTATTACGACAGAATAGTTCATTATTTTCAGACCGATTAAGGACAAACAAACATTGATCACTGGAACATCGGCTGCTTTTTAAGTCAATTATTTTGTTTTCAACTAACCATATAGTACAAGTTAGTAAATTCCGTTCCAAAACTAATTTGACCCCCCCCCAATAGACTGATACAGGCTAACTGTTTATGCATGTAAGTAAAATACTAGACATGTCAATTAGGGAAAAAGTTATAAAGTTCGATCCGATTCGATCTTGGAAAAAAAAGAAGGGTTGACATAAAATCTCATAAAAATCGAGTCTTTGAAATTACAAATATATTTTAACCTGAGTTTTTTTTTTTTGGTGATTTGGTTTAGTTCATATATGTTACTGTTTGGACTAAATTTTAGATTTTCTGTATTGTTTATTTTGAAAAAATAAATGACTATAATTCTCATGAAATAGAGGATAAACATAGATTAAAATTTTGTTCGTGGGAAGATAAGAAAAACACCAAAAATAGGTATTCTATGAAAAAAAAGTAATAGTTTATTAGGAAAGATTTATATGTATTAGTTTAGAAAAGCTTTTGGAGAAGGGAAAAAACATTTTATTTCCGAAAGGTCTCTAACATCTAAACTAGATGGGAAATAGATTATCGAAAAGTAGGTGATGGTTAAGTGAATGACATTATTTGGAGATCAAAATTCATATATGTTGTTAGCTGGTGGTTTAAAATAATAAGTCTTTCCTCCGAGGAAGTGGGACTGGTGATCTTCCTTAGAAGATATAGTCGTATATATATATTTCTCAGATGGGTATTGTAATTACTTATCATATCCAAAAATAAAATAAGTTGTGTTTCATCTTCCTATGTGATATAATTTTCCAAAGAATTGCATTTCAATAATGGTGAATAATGATAAATAATAGATTTTGACTCGGTGAGTTATTAACACTTACAATTCAAAGTTGATGGATTGAATGATCGCACAAAAAAGACAAAAAGTCTTTGATATTCTAGCCTCAATTACATTAGGATATTACACACTTAGACGATAAGAAAAATATTTGTTATTTGGACATGACTCACCAAGCAATAAATTTGTTCAAGAAAAATAATTGAGAATCAATTTTTAAAAAATTGAAATGATCAAGAAAAAGGTTGTATTATTTTTGGAGAATTGTTGATACTTAAACAATGAAAATACTTAGGAAATAACAAAACCTAGGAAGTAACAAAATATTGACCTACACTAAATAAATATAATTTGATTGTTTTATGACATTCTAGAAACACGGTTTGCCCCAATGGTAGTCATGGCTCACCAGTTTGGCTAAGATAGATTGTCTGTGATCGGGCAAACTTTCTCGCACATACTCAGCACAGTCAAAGTGTCCGCGTTCCCAACTTTGGCTAGGTCCAAATTTGCTGCTTCCACATATGACTGGACATATTGAAGTGATAGACTTCTAAAGTTGCTGAGCTCGAGCTAGGGTCATTGGCCCGAGAGAAATGTGAAAAACTCCATAAGAGCTGAGTCGGAATCTTTAGTTTAGTCGGATGCTTCGGTACACTCGCTATGGCTGAGAAATGGGGTTTCATGGTCATCTGTTGAACTTTCTTCTCCACCGATTTCCGGTGTTTTAATAGACGATCAAGTCTTGATTGTAAAAGAAAGAAAAAGAAAAGAGATATAAAGAAGATTCGACTGAATGAATAACACAGGTGCGATTTGTTTACCCGGTGTTCGTGAACTTTCCGATATCGATAAAGTCACTACTCACCGGGGCTCCGCCGTGACAGAGCTTTCTTTATACTTGCTCTGAAAAACCGAGCTAACAGAAAACGAGTTACAACACCTTGAAGAAGAGATTAGATCATAAACTTGATCCGTATCTCTATCTCTCACCCTCTCGCTCTCTAGAACATGATCTTACTCAAAAATACCGAGTGATCAAAATCTGTTAAAAAACCTTCTCTACCAATGACTCGAATTCAACTCTTTATAAAACAGAGATGAATCCTAAACCGTCATACACAAAAGATTAACCCAACCCGGTATAGGCAAACTTCAAAAAAGAAACAATACCAAGCACGGTTTACATAGATTCAAATACTTTGGCGGCAATCTCACAATTCTCCACCTTTGCTCCAAAGTACAGAAAACGCATGTAAAAACATGACTTCAGGCTCCGATCCTTGAAACCTGCACTTTCAACATCTCGACTCTGCATTCGAGAAACTTTCTTCTATTCTTCTTCAGAATTTTATCCTAAGTAACAAACCACTTAGCTTTATCAATAACTTACACCACTCGAAACATACATTAACCTTTTCTTACTCGAAGAAGCTCTAGAGCTTCTCTGAATTTTCTGATTGGAAGGACTTTTGTCAGCATATCGGCTGGATTGTACTCAGAGGCAATTTTGATAACCTGCACATAGCCTAAACGTATTAGATCTCTTATAAAATGATACTTGACTGCCATATGTTTAGTGCGTTCATGAAAGACAGCATTCTTTGCTAGTGCTATTGCACTTTGTGAATCACAGTTTATGATGACAGTCTCTTGCTTGAAACCAAGTTCATTCATAAGACCCTTGAGCCACATTGCTTCTTTTGCCGCTTCCGTCAAGGCTATATACTCTGCTTCCGTTGTAGATAGTGCTACAACTTTCTGAAGTGTTGATTTCCAGCTGATTGTGTTACCACCTACAGTGAAAACAACCCCTGTAATCGATCTTCTTCTGTCCAAATCGGCTGCATAATCCGAATCACAATATCCCTCAACCTTAAATTCTCCTTCCTTTGAGAAGCATAGCTTAACTTCACTAGTCTCCTTGATGTATCTCATTATCCACTTTACTGCAGACCAGTGTTCTTTAAGTGGATTGCTCATGAACCTGCAAACCATACCTGTCGCATATGCCAAGTCTGGTCTAGTTCCAATCATGGAGTACATGAGACTACCAACCGCACTCTGATAAGGAATTGTTTTCATTCTCTCTCGTTGTTCTGAAACTTCCCTTTCTGTTGCTGACCTTAGACTGAAATGAGCTCCTAAAGGTGTGAGAACTCCTTTTGCTGAATCCAGACCAAAATTTCCTAGAATTTTCTGCAAGTATCCCTCTTGAGATATCATCAGAGTTCCCTTCTTGCGATCCCTGGTAATCTCCATCCCTAAAATTTTCTTTGCAGCGCCCAAATCTTTCATCTCAAATTTAGAGCTTAAGATTTCCTTTAGTTCTTCAACCGCCTTCTTATTTACCGATGCAATGAGTATGTCATCTACATAAAGAACTAAGTAGACGTATGTATCATCCTTTAATCTACAGTAATAGACGCATGTATCATATTCACTACTTTTGTATCCTTTAGAGGTCATATACTCATGAAATCTTTGATTCCATTGCCTTGGTGATTGCTTGAGGCCATAGAGCGATTTCTTCAAAAGACAGACCTTATTAGGATACGTTTTACTCACATATCCCTCAGGTTGTTGCATGTATATGGTTTCCTCTAAGTTTCCATGGAGAAACGCGGTTTTCACATCCATTTGCTCCAATTCCATGTTATGATGAACAACAGCAGACAGAAGAAAACGGATTGACACATGTTTTGCCACAGGTGAGAAGATTTCCTGGTAATCTATTCCCTCCTTTTGGGAATACCCTTTGGCGACAAGCCGAGCTTTGAAACGAGGAGCTTCTACACCACTTATCCCTGACTTTCTTTTGAAAATCCACTTACATCCTATTGTTCTTTGAGTTTTCACTGGATCAACCAAAATCCATGTAGCGTTCTTCTTTAAAGACTGCATTTCTTCATCTGTTGCACCTAACCAGAGATCTCTGTCAGGATCTTCTAATGCTTCTTGGAAGCTAAGTGGTTCTGGTCTGCCCCCATCCTCAAGTATAAGATAGGCGTATCCTGCAATGTCCTCATCTTCTGGATATGTCATGTAGTCCTTCAGCTTAATAGGAGCCCTTATACTTCTTTTCTCACGATCTCTTGCTAGCTGATATTCGCTAAGGTCATCAGTAGTGTCTTTGTTACTCACTGTTTTTCCTCTTTCTAATATAGATTCTTCTTCTTCTTCAGAAACTCCACCTTGAGACAAACCATCAGTATCTCTGTCTCTTTCTGTAACTTCAGGTCTTAAGCTTTTATTTTCTTCAGTAGGCTCATAGGTTTGTGAGAAGTTTCTCTGTTCAGTTATATCTTTATAGATGACTTCCTCTCTGAACCTGACATTGCGGCTGATGGTGCATTTCTCCTCATCAATTAGCCACAGTCTGTATCCTTTTATACCATCAGGGTAGCCCGTGAATACTGCTTTCTTGGCTCTAGGATCAAGTTTTCCCTCGTTTGAGTGAACATAAGCTAGACATCCAAATCTCTTAAGATGGTTTAAGTTTGGTGTTGCAGACGTCCATCTCTCTTCAGGTATCTCGAAACTTATAGCTGAGGATGGTGATCTATTGATGAGATACACTGCAGTGGATGCTGCTTCAGCCCAAAATTTCTTGTCTAGACCACTCTCACTAAGCATGCTGCGAACTTTATTCATTATTGTTCTGTTGAGTCTTTCTGCGACACCATTTTGCTGGGGTGTATACGCACAAGTCTTGTGTCTCACAATCCCGCTTTCTTTACAACATTGATCGAATCTTTGGTTGCAGAACTCTAAACCATTATCAGTCCTTAGTCTCTTGATCCTTCTTTCAGACTGTGTTTCTACCATTCTCTTCCATTCACTGAACCTTTCGAACGCCTGATCTTTAGTCTTAAGAAAATAGATCCACACCTTGCGTGACCAGTCATCGACAAAGGTGATATAATACTGGTTATTGCCAATGCTATGAGGAACATTTGGTGAACCCCACAGGTCTGAATGTATATAATCAAGCTTATCCTTTGTAGTATGTTTAGCTTCTTCAAAACTTAGTCTTTGAGCCTTCCCAAGTATGCAATCCTCACAGAATATATACTCTTCTATTTTGTCTTTGTCTATGCACCCCTTTTGTCCCAATACTTTCAATGCCTTTTCTCCTGCATGTCCAAGTCTGCTATGCCATAGTTTAGTATAGTCTTGTTTTGACTGACCTTTTATTTCACTGGAGATCATATTACATGCTTCTGCAACCCGAGCGTGGCCCTGAAGAATGTACAGAGTATCTGATTCCTTCCTGCACCCTTTCATTATTACAGTGCATCCTTTCACAACTTTAAGAACTCCATTAGATCCTTTAAAAACACATCCTTTAGATTCCAAGGTACCAAGAGATATTAAATTTCTACTAATATCAGGCATGTACCTTACTTCACTAAGCAGGAACGTAGTCCCGTCAGGATTCTGGAATCTCACTGATCCGATACCTTTGACATCTAAACTCGAGTTATTCGCAACTCTCACCTTTCCTAGCTCCACCTCCGTTAAGTTTAGAAATATTTCTCTACGAGGCGTCATGTGAAATGAACAACCCGAGTCCATGACCCATTGTTCTTTGTCTGAGTTTTCTTGAGATATATTTACCTCAGATACCAATAATCCTGCAAGATCTTGGGCATCATCTCTTGCGATTGAAGCCTCTCCTTTTTCTCGAGACTGAATGCTAGTTTTATTCTTGTCCAGCCATTTATAGCATTGCCTTTTGAAGTGTCCTTCTTTGCCACAAATCCAACACACCTTCTTTCTTTCTGCAGATTTTGAGCGGAAACGATTGTTGTTCCTATTCTTGGTTGTGTGACCTCTTGATTCAGACCTTCCTCTTACGAAATATCCTTCTGATATTGGTCTTGAACTTGAATGATTCTTTACCTCCTTTTCCTTTGATCTAGCTGCACTGGCCACATCTTCCAACTTTAATACATTTCGGCTGTATTTTAAGGTCTCCTTAAGATGATCATATTTTGGAGGCAATGCATTCAAGACGAGCACAGCCTGCACTTCCTCTGGAACGTCAATGCTTAGATGTCGCAATTCTCTGACTATTTTAAGGAAGTCGTCGATGTTTTCGTTGATTGATCTGTGATCCTTCATTTTAAATCCATAGAGTTCCAATTGAGCATGAACTCTATTTGGTAGAGTCTTGGGCATGTATAGAGCCTCAAGCATAGCCCATGTATCAGCAGCTGTCTCGCATTCCTCTATCTTGCGTAGAACATGATTTCCAACGCTGAGAAATATGATGTTCTTTGCTTTGTCGCACCTTTCAAGCCTGAGTTCATTATCCGCAATTTTCCTTTTGAGTTTCTCGGAATCTTGTTCTTCTTCTTTCTCATCATCTGATTCTGATGATAGAGACTTAGGTAAAAGAACATCTTTCAAACCAGAGACGCTTAGATACGCAAACATCCTTCGTTTCCACATGGAGAAATCTCCATCTCCATCAAACTTCTCAATATCGAACTTCGCCCCTGCCATTCTTGAGTAATTTTTGACTTACAGTCGTCTTCTTCAATCAGATTCGGTAACTCCCCGAAACCAAGAGCTCTGATACCACTTGTTGAACTTTCTTCTCCACCGATTTCCGGTGTTTTAATAGACGATCAAGTCTTGATTGTAAAAGAAAGAAAAAGAAAAGAGATATAAAGAAGATTCGACTGAATGAATAACACAGGTGCGATTTGTTTACCCGGTGTTCGTGAACTTTCCGATATCGATAAAGTCACTACTCACCGGGGCTCCGCCGTGACAGAGCTTTCTTTATACTTGCTCTGAAAAACCGAGCTAACAGAAAACGAGTTACAACACCTTGAAGAAGAGATTAGATCATAAACTTGATCCGTATCTCTATCTCTCACCCTCTCGCTCTCTAGAACTTGATCTTACTCAAAAATACCGAGTGATCAAAATCTGTTAAAAAACCTTCTCTACCAATGACTCGAATTCAACTCTTTATAAAACAGAGATGAATCCTAAACCGTCATACACAAAAGATTAACCCAACCCGGTATAGGCAAACTTCAAAAAAGAAACAATACCAAACACGGTTTACATAGATTCAAATACTTTGGCGGCAATCTCACATCATCTTTACTTCGGCTCCGTTTCATGGGTCTTCTGGCTTAAACAATCTGTGTTTCTAACTCTTTTTTCCTAGGAGAAATCATGCATGTTGCATGTTCTGAAGTCGTCCTGATTAAACTCCAAGTTTGGATTTGTGCCAGGCAAAACCGAATTCACCCCATGGTCCAGAATGGTGGTGTCTCGACCATCTCTCCAATGAATCCGTTCTAAGATGCTTCTGTTTCGAGCAAAGTGTTTATTCTGGTCTTTTTCCTAAATGAAATGCTCTTCAACCTCCATTTACCTGAGCGGATTTGCCTCCTCACATTCATGCCCTATGTCTTTCTTGCTCGGTAACGTTGCCGATGATTGTATAACTATAGGTCAACTTCTCCTTTACTCATGTTTTAGGAATTTTTATCGAAAAATCGTTGGCCCTCTTGGTGACTTCCCTCATACTATGTTTTTTTGCTCCTGGAATTATTCTTTAAATTCATCATTTGAATGTTAGTTGTTGATCTAATGACGATGTGATGTATACTTCTCAAACCTAGACTTACTACATTTTCAGCGGCCTTGCAGTGTTGTGGGTTCTTGTGTAAACTCAGGCATATACTTGTAAGTTTACAGGTCATGTGGTGAAAAGGTTGAAGCCTATGATGATATAGCTGCCTGCCTTTTATTTGATGTTACAAAATCACCACCAAAAATCTGCTCCGACTCACTAGATTGTTTATGTGAAAAAGGTAAAGGGAACTTTTGTGATTTTTGGCTTGGGTGATTTATCTACTTTCCGAGAAAAAAAATTCACAGTAAAGTTTAAACATTTTTTACCAAAGAGAATTTGAATGAAGACTTTTTGATAGAAGAAATTTCTTGACTGATCAGGTGTTTTTAACATCCTAAGGGAAAGGGACACACTTCACCTGGGTCGTCACCTAAGTAATCGCATGCCCACCAAAGATAACCCAAGAATCCAAGATGGAGTTATGGGTTGGTTGTGCCTTTTGTTCGTGATAGATGCTAGTTCCTATATATGCAGAACAAAAAGTTTATTCACTAGGGAGTGTAATTTCTCTTTAAAGGGATTGATCTCTCTTACTTTGCTTTTCATGTAGCAGGTTAGGGCCTACTGTCTTTCTCACTGATTTTGTAAGAAAGATTTGGCTTTGCCAATCGTAGGGGTTTTGGCAAGATTTTGTGCATATTTCCAAAGACCTTAGAGGTGTCTTGAGAGAGATAAAGAATGTCCATGCATGTGGAACTAACACATGAGAGACTGTTACTTTTTTCAGCATGTGCGGTATGGTATGTATGATATGTTTTAGAGGCGTTATCCCAGCCCTATAACTACCTGGACAGTTTTCATATTGTGCTTACATAGTAATAATTTGAGTTTTTTATGCATGTGAAGCTTGCTCCTTAGGAGCAGCACACGAAAGATTTTGTTTACTTATAATAGCTCATGCGAGGAGAGTAATAAGGTTGGCCAGCGGGAGCCAATAGGGGGATTCTCAAACAAGGAGTATCCAAGTCCTCAAAGGGTTTCTTTGTGACTTGCACGTGTGCATATCCTTACAAAGCATACGATGTTTGATACCTTGGACGGCCAACCGAAGATAGGTTACATATGATATATGCCAAAACACATAACCGGTTAGTAAGATCAATCTAATCATGGTAAACATAAGATATGGCTGGAAAATGCGTCTGCTAAAGGACATAATTGACAAGATAACCTAATTACTCTCGTAAATGTTCATAAAAAAAATATGATCGTATAAAACTAATTTTTTTAAGAAAATTAGAGAGTATGGAAAATAACAAACCAAATATAATAATATAAAGTATGACAACCATATATAAAAAAGTAAACCTAAGTAAACCTTGATCCTCATCACACATTAAAATTTTGTAAAAACTTTTAAAACTTTTATATGGGTACATGAATTTTAATATGTTCACCCTATCTTTCTTATTCTTGATTTTCTCAGAACCAACCCTTATATATATATATATATATATATCTATTCTGATCTCAGTATTCAAAAATTTAAGCTTATGTATTATACATTGTTGAACGAGATCTATAAATGAATAAAAAAATAGAAAGCAACTATGTGAAATAGATGATGCAGGACTACGAGAGAAAAATTAATGGAAAACCATGAGAGAGAAAGCATGAACAAAAGACAATTCAAAATCGGAAAAGATTTTTGTGAGAAAGAGAATAGTTATAAAATACCATTATGTAAAAAATTAATGATATAATCGTAATAACATTAGCTTCTTCTAAAGTTTTCAGAAGATGTTAGATCCGTATAATACCATTAAAGAGTGGGTTAGACAATAAAATTACTCTAAAATTGTTAATAACTACTATATATTAGTACCACTTTTAAAACCCTATCCAAATTTAGATGTGCCCATTTAATTAAGTTAATTTTTTGACCTAATTTCAGGTCGACTTCATTTTTGAAAAAGAAAAATGCTGCGGCCACAAATAAAAAGAGGACATTGAAGAATATTCACAGATAAAGAAGATTTATCGAAAAATTTGGAGATTTCCTTATCTGTAAAGGAAAAAATATCAGAAGCCGACTTATAACTGATTATAAATACCAAAAGATGAAGATCTATAAGATTATTTGAAACCAGAGAAAGAATGACAACCTAAAGAGAGCGATAAATTTATATTTTTTTTGCATTCTGTTTTTATGTTGACGTCGTTTATCCATACGATCCTATATTTCTTATTTCTTTTGATAAAATCAATAAAATCAATAAAATCCTTAATTATCTTTTAAACTCACAAACTTCGACTCCATAAATCTTGCGAAGTTCTAGCTCAACAAGTCAATTGAATAAACTTACGTTTCATTATCCAGATAACTATACCATTCAAGTTTACTTAATTATACAAGAAAATTATTCTGTGTACAATGGAGTTTATTCTTTTAATGTATACCAAGAGCTTGATTGGTAAGTTAGATGAGCTGGGTACAACACTTTTTACAGATTAAAATCCAATCAATCATATTGTTGAGCATTTATTTGTTTATTTGATTTATTTATTTGTTTGATTTATTTTTAGTTTTGAACATCCAAATTCTAACAGGACACAAAATAATTGAGTGTTTTTTTTATCAATTTAGCCTAATAATTTTAATATACTTTTTAATGGAAATCTAGACATTTGTGATAAATTGTATAGATAATCACTATTATATTACATGATTCTTACTTCTTTTTATAATCTTATGTTCTCTTGTTTTGTAATATTATTTATAATAACTAACCAATTTTAAAATAAAAAAAAATATTTTAGGTGGTATTAGAGTTAGAAAGGTAGATAATATATAGATCAAGATCATTTGAATTTCAAATGGATAAAAAATATTGTGCTATTAGGAACTAATGTTAAAAACGAAGTGTTTTGTTTCTTCACTAAAAAAAACAAAAATAGTTCTATGAAAATGTGATTTGAATGTATTTAATCGTGCGAAAAGACAGATTAATAATACAATATTATTCTAATAAAAAGCAAGCAATCGTCATCTTGGTAGAACCTACATCTTTTATTTGTTAAATTAAACTGATAAATAAACTCTAATATTTATATGATATTTTATCATTTCAGCATCAATAGATAATAAGAAAAAGAATAATATTGTAACTTTTTCAGCAAAATAAGTATTAGAGGTAAACAATAACAATGATGAAAACAGACAAAATAAAGTAAACATGACAGACAAAACCAACATATGTATGAGAAAAAACCCAAATAAACAGTGTTAGTCGGTTAATGTATAAATAGTAAGAATCATGTGGCCTAATGGTAAACATTTTTACATTCATTATATTAGGTCTGGAGTTCGAACACAGCACCCCGATGATATAAAGTCACTAGATTATATCTACAAAAAAAATAGATGAAATATATAGAAAATGAGAAAGAGCATTACAGTCAACCGCACATTTAAACGAAAACAAGATTCTTTGACTGTTTACCGAATCTTAAAGATATTAATCACAAATATATTATAGTTTGTAATTACTGTTTTCAAGATTGGGAGAATAAATTACCAATTGTACCAATTACCAAAATGCATTCCCCATAAGTCGATTCCAATAAAAGGCATTCGATTTGATCCTTAATTTTCTCTTTCATATTTTTGTTTCTTAAAGGCAATTTATTTTGTTTTTAGGCAATTATTTGTAAGTATACTTTTCTCCTTTCTATTGCATTAAAAATTATATTAAATACAAAAATGAAATGAATAGATCTGATTATACTATTTTTTGGATACGCAAATGATTTTTGTTGTTGTTGTTGTCTATATAATCTATTTGTTTTAATATCTTTTTAAATATTAATTTAAACAATAGATATATGTCATGAATTTAAAAAGTAGAATCTTATAATAATATTATTTCTGAGATATTAACTGTTATCAACATTCTATTACTATAAATTTTAGTAGTACACCTCTAAAAATATTTTAGCTCATTAAACTTCTTCAAAAGCGATTGTTCTGCCATATAGATGATATATTTATTGATGTTTGTATGTTTACTAGAATTTTTTTTTTTTTTGTTGACAACTATGTTTACTAGAATTTAATCAGCATAATGTGGGATGACACTTTTTAAAACAAAAAAATATAATATCTATAATTGGTTTTTATTTTTTGTTTCAAAAAAATTCTAACAATGTTTTTGGGTTTTAAATAATAATAAAAAATTGGAAACTTAAATGAATCTTATCAAACCGAAAGCTATATTATAATGAGTTATTTTTGTTATTTTTGGAGTATTGATATTAAATTTAATTTTTATTATAATAATGTATATGCCGTTTTGTAGATCATTCCGAATGTTCATATAGTATTTATGCAAATAATTTATTTCAAAATTATCAATTTATAGCTCCAGCCAACACAAAAGAAAGTTTATAGCTCCAAACTATTCTTCCATCTAGTGGACTTTTTCTTTTTCTTTTTTTTTTCTACTGAATCTGTGAGTGTATACATCTCTCTACGGTGAATAATATGTAATTATTGAACTTTTTAAAAAAGACAGTGAAAAACTATTTGTGGGGTTGGGTTGGTGGAACCCACTCATGTAAACTGAATATATAAGCATCTAGAAGAACATGAAGTTCGATTTTGGAAAGAATAAATTGATAAATGTTAATTCTAGTTCTGAGAAATATATGAATAGATTTTTAGAAATTTAAAAGAAAAGAAAAGAAAACACCTTTTCCATTGTCAAAAGATAACGCAGATTTTATAATTAGACTACTTTGTAATAAATCTAATGACTCCTTTTTGTTTTATGAGTACTTGATTGGGAAGGCTCCAACGATTACGGATGGAAAGCAAATGTTTCAAAAGTCTGTAGATCAAAAATGTAATTTTGTAAGAAATTTGTAAAGTATGTTATCTTGTAGGTCGAATGTTCTGGTTCAGTTTGGATATTTTGAGTATTCATATATTTATATTTAGAGATATATAACTTATTTATTTATGTTTTATATTTGAATAGGGTTAGAGTAAAATTCATATATCTAAAATATATAAAAAACGAAATATGATCAAATTTAAATAACAATTTGTTATATTATGACAATTATAACTAAATATTTTTTAGATATTTTAATATTTTTTTTAAACTAACTGATAATTTTAGTTTGTAATTGTAATTATGAATAATTTAAGTTATTTTTAGTTTAAATATAATTAATATATTAAAAATATATTTATATTTCTGATATTTTAAGTATAAATTCGGTTTCCAGTTTGATTTGGATTCAAATTTGGTTTTTAAATCAGTATTTTGTTGGTTTGCCAATTTGGTCTGATCCTACTGTCGTGACACAATTAATGACTATGATTATGTTTACTAGGGATGCAGAACTTTTGGGTGGTCTCATTGTCGTCTTAGTGACACTACCAAAATAAAGTTGGGTTAATTAGTCAATTATCGTGACCAACCTTTTTTTTGGCTTGTCTGTTTTGGTAACGAGTCAAAATCGATAATTTTTAAAAAATAAAAAACCGATATTATGGTACAGCTTTGATTAGCATATTTACAAACGGTTTAAAGATGGGTCGGCGTGAATTACGTCTTCGTGTGTTGTGAAACAAATGGACGGATAATAAGAGTGATTTAAAACGCTAATCCATAGAATATAAACATATCAAATAAAAGAATAAAATGAGTTAAAATCAAATATTTATTTTCTTTCTATCAATTCAGTTTTGGCTTTGAGCGAGAATTTTTTTAATACATCAAATTTTAAGGATGAGATTCTTATAACAAATCCATGTGTAAATAGATATGTGATTCACTTTTTGATATTGTATAAAATACCCACCAAAAATGTAAAATTTGAATAAATTTTAGAAAAATAAAATTCAGAGTCATATTTAGAAAAAAATTATGATTTTTTGTCAATTTAATCTAAAAGTTTTAATATCCTTTTAATATACTTAGATATTGAATTCTAACCTTAGACCTTAGATATGTGATAAGTTTTGTAGGTATTCACTATTACACCATATAATTCCTACATAATTAACTTAAGTATGTAATTTTAATTTTATGAAACAAGCTACAAGGACAATCTTTTTGAAACATAGACAGCATTTATACTATCACATTAGTTAGCAATATGGTGACAACTAGGGCATTAAAAAGAAAGATGGAATATGTGTGTGAAATAATAAAGACAGATTCATGTTGAAGATACCTGCTTATGCTATAAATGCTCAGTCTGTAAATCCAGAGTCATTCTCTCACCTCATTGTAGCTCATAAACCTAAACGTATGGAGTAACTGACAAAGATTTTTTCAGTTTCGTGATAATAAATTGTTGAATTTTTAAAAACTATTATTCTGGATAAACGCATATGGATAAGCCCATAATATAAACCCATTAGAAGCCCAATAAAAACTCGGCCGTATGTTAGCATCTTTTATAATTGGGTCATCGAAACATAAACAATACACATCCTCATTCCTTCTGCTACTCTTTTTCTCAACAACATTTGTTTCTGAAGAACCGATCACGAAGATGATGGCGAGATCAAGCTCTATTCTATTTGTGACGCTAATCCTTTTCGCTACTCTAGCTTCAATCCAGGTAACTTTTTATCTCTATCTTCCCGATTCTGGATCTGTTTAATCTTTTGGTGACATCTGATTGGGCATTGAATCTAAACAATAACGATCTAGATCCACAACTATGCTTTATTTTTGTTCCGAAAGATTGTAAATTACTCATCTAATCATCAGTCGTTTTACTTTTGTTTGTTCGCTAGATCAGTAGTTTAGACTAGTAAGTCAAACTCAATCCTTGTTTAAAGCCTCTAATGTCTATAAACATGATCTTTATTACACACACAAAAAACATGTTCTTTGGCTTCGTGAGTTATGAAGATGTAGTTACTGTTTTGTTTTAATGTTCTTAGAGATTTATGATGGGGACAGTGGCCATCTTTGTTTTTTTATTTATTTATTAATGGAGTTTGTGATTTGGGGTTTGTGGGTGTAGGCAAAGAAAGATCTGACGGAAATCACTCACAAGGTTTACTTCGATGTAGAGATCGACGGGAAAGAGGCTGGTATGATTCGATGACTTTTACTGAAATCTATCTTCATCAGCTAATGCATGTCTCTTACTACTATAAAGTTCACTTTTTTCTTTTATTCTTCTCTCATTTGCTTATTACAGATACATCTGATTCTTGGTTTCTTCTGATTCTCTGATTACTATTATTTCTCAGGTAGAGTTGTTATTGGCCTATTTGGCAAGACAGTTCCGAAAACTGCAGGTAGAGTTACATGGTTTTGATCATGACTTCACACCATTTTCTATTGTACCTAAGAATTTTAAATCCAAGAGAGTAATCCGTGAGTGTCTTTCTTCCCTCTTGCAGAAAACTTCAGAGCTCTTTGCACTGGTAAGCTACTGATTACATTCTTTATAATCTCGAAACGATATTAAAACTCGGACATGTATTTTACTGGACACTTGTTTGGAGGTCTAATGTAGAGTTATGATGAAGATCATATGATTTTGAGATCATACTTGGAATGTTATTCACAAATGTGGAGTTGCATGTTCTTCATGATTTTGGAGCTTGGTTGTGATAAAATGCTTTAAATTCTTCCTGGGATACAGGGGAGAAAGGTGTTGGGAAGAGCGGGAAAGCTCTCCACTACAAGGGGAGCAAGTTCCATAGAATCATTCCTAGTTTTATGATTCAGGGAGGTGACTTCACGCACGGAAACGGTATGGGTGGAGAATCAATCTATGGTCAGAAGTTTGCAGATGAGAACTTCAAGCTGACGCACACCGGACCAGGTGATTATCATTTGCTTTAAGCCAAGTTTAGCAAGTATATCAGAAAGTGTCGTATATTGGTGTGAAGGCTTATTGTTTAAAATGTGAATGAACACAGGTTTACTTTCGATGGCAAACTCTGGAGAAGACACAAACGGTTCGCAGTTTTTCATCACGACCGTGACGACAAGCTGGTTAGATGGAAAGCATGTGGTGTTTGGGAAAGTGGTGCAAGGAATGGATGTTGTCTACAAGATTGAAGCTGAGGGAAAGCAAAGTGGAACTCCTAAGCGCAAAGTTGTTATTGCAGACAGTGGAGAGCTCCCTCTCTAAACCCTTATGAAGAGAATTAAGTTTTTAAGTTGTTCTATACTATAAACACGCCTCAAATGTTTTACCGGAACAAAATCACTTTAGTTTCAGAGATATTGTGACTTTTGAGAGAGTTTTTGATGTGAGATTTGTCTTTCTTTTCCACTTATGATGGAAACTCTGCAAATCTACCAAAAGATCTCTATTCCACTATTACCCGAATCAATGCTTCCACCAGTTCAATGATGATGTCACGTAGCACCTACTATGGATACATCTCACTTGTCTATCCAAAACAAAGAGTGGAAATACAAAAAAAAAAAAAAAATATTCTATTTGAAGTAATTGGAGTTTCAAAATCACTCTTTTGATTAGCTCGTCTTCTCTAAGATATTATCCCATATTAAGGGAGACATTACTCACCTCCGCGGCTTTTCCACGGAAGTTTGATTTCTACTTATCCAAAAAAAGTTGAGAAAAAGTCCCAAAATATATTCTGTGTATACAATAAACCCCCACTCCAAGCATATCAAACTTATACGCCGAATGTTATAGTTCAAATCTCCACATATTGCTATCTGGATATAATGATATAAGCAATAGTCTATTCACAATGTTGGCTCATCTAAGCCTCTTGCCACCATTTGCAAAGAATCCACGCCACACTCACTGCTCATTGTCATTGATGGAGACACTGTTGTGAGCTGGATCATCATGATATTATATATTCAAGACTTGGCAATAGAACAAACTAGATCCATCTTTTTGGTGCAATTCATTCTTAGAAGAGTTTTCAATCAATAATACAAAAAAACCAACCATTGAAATGTATCATCGATCGATCAAAGTAGTGATGGATATACTAATGATACATGTAAAATCCAGAGCAGAGCAGAGGAGATAGCTGATTAAAACAAGCATAAAATACCTTAGAAGGGTCAAAATGACATAAGGAGACAATGCAAGTACGTCAAACATAATGCAAGAGCAAGTGCACATATCAAGATCCTAAATTTTCTATGAACATCATGACACAAATGCAGACTCGTCATGATTTATAACACAACAGAGCATAGTCGACGGTATGAATTCAGCTAAAGAAAAACGGAGCTTAACCTGATCCAATTTACTAGCGATTGCGGTCAGGAACCGCAAGAGCTCCTTCGATAGCTGTAGGAACCGGTGGTGGTTACCGTAGTATCACCATTCTTGGCCGGTTTTCGCCGCTCGTCGAAATTTTTAGCGAAATCAACATCTAAACCGGAGTAAATATCCATAACCCTCGAGATGTTACCGTTGATTTCGTTAATCAAGCTGACGTTTCTAGCGACGTTATCAGGGATTCGGGACAGATGGTTGTCGTTGACTCGTTGGATCAAATCACGGTTCTGATCAAGAACGAGCTGCGCACGCTTGAAAGCGTTACACAGCGTATCCCAAACCTCGACATCTTCGAACTCTTCATCCACCGCCGCCGCAGCAACATCGTCACCGTCTTTGTTCATCTCAAGAAGAGCTCGCTTGCTCTTCCGGTTGTTCTCGACGAGCGATCGACGTCTCGGTGCTTCCATCGGCGCTGATCAAAAGTTACAAACACACATCTATTTTCATTCAACAGTTAGACGCGATGGAAAATGTTGTTTGCCTTCTAGAGGAAGAGAAGAGAGTCGTGGAAGAAGAAGAAGAAGGACCGACTCGAAAACCGGTTTATTTCGGGTCGTAAAGATGACTGTGACAGGATTCCGTGAACGACCAATGATTATTGAAAACAAAGAGTCGTTGGTAAGATTTGATTGGACGGTGACGCAGGAAAGTAACGTAAATGAAGAATGAATCAGAGTTGTCAAACAGTGAGAACCTCGGACCATAAATATCAGAGCTTTTAGCTTTTCCATAGCCTAGGTGGATTAACAAAAGCTTTAGCTGTTTGGATTTTGCAATTTTCCTCTCTTTTACTAATTACGAACAAAAATTCCAACAAATTGAAAGAAAGTAATTATCAGCTACCACATTCATGAATTAAATGCGCAACCTTCAAAACTATAAAAGCAATCTGAAAAAAAACAACACTAGAAGAACCTTAAACAGAGTAAAACATATTTCTTATTTTTGGGTTTACTTTTTCGACAATGACATCAGCAAAACTAACTCTAAATATATGTGGTAATATAGAAAAGAATCGCAAGTACTTGCATAAAAGGGACCAGTGAAAAGATCAAAAGTATGTCACAGAACATGATCAAAAAGTAAATTTTCTCCTATCTTCTCTGGAAATTGAGGAATTTTACTGAAAGTGCGAATCCAGAGAAGAAGAGAGCGCAAAATCCGACAAGAACAGCAGCAGATACACCGGTCATGTCTGGCTTGAAGCCGAAGTACTGTTCAATGAATTGCTTGACCGTGCCATGGAACATTGGCTCGTTGATAATGCTCTCCACGTCACCTAGCTGTGACAGGATCACTCCTTGAAGTGTCCACGCCACTGGACAAATGTAATAGAACCATATCCACCACACTGGAATTAACTGAACAACAACAAAATTCAAAAACGAGGATTTTAAGAGATTGTGCCAAAAGGGAAAACATTAAAAGATTGATTAGTCAAGAATCATATTTCTTAATTAGGCATGACCAATCAAACTACACATCTAACTACATTTTCACTTGATAGAGCGGGATACTTACAGGTTTTTGGACGAGGAAACCGGAGAGGAGATTCCAGAGAGAGTAAAAAGCAGAGGAGATAATAGCGGCTAAGTGCTGATTCGGGGTGAGACCAACCGCCATCATGCCGTAGAAGGTGAAGTAGGTGAAAGTGAGGAACATGAACACCAAGTAGAGTATAAACTTGCCTGCGTTTTTAAATTTATTACATATGGTTTAATATGAATATAAATAAAAGATTGAGATTCATAAAAAGGGAATTAATCAAAACTTACTCAATGTTCTTTCAAAACCAATGGTGAAGTATGTGATGACACCATAGAGAATGGTTTGAGTAAGAATGTAAGGTATCTCCACAAGGCCTTGGGCTGCAGCATATGGAATTGGAGAATACATTCCTGCGGCTTTCTCTCTGTAGAAAACTGTTCTTTCGATTGAAACGATTGGTTGTACTGATGAAGCGTTACTTACTCCAAGAAACAGACAAGCCGAGTAGAGAGCTCCCATTACGGTGACTAAATCTTGTGTGGAAGTTCTTTTGGAACCAATGTCCCAGAAAACTGTGCCGAGTATAATCGCAGCGACCGTTGTGAATAGTAATCTCACGAGGTTGTATTCTGGACTTCTCCAGTAGACAAGGTTCTGTTTCCAGAGGCAGAGTACAAATTGAGTTAATTGGTTTTGTGAGTATCTTGAAGCGAACTTTATTGCCTCTGAGCCTTCTGGCGGAACACTGAGTTTTTTTATGTTTGCTTCCACTTCTCTGTGTGAATACACGGTATGGTTAGAGATCAATTTTTTTAAATAGTGATGGTTAAAAGAGATTGAACAATGTAGCTAAATGAGTTGTGATAGTTACCTAAACTGTTCAGAATTCTTGTATAAATCTGCAAAGTCCACTCCAAAGTCCTCCTCCAAAGCAGGCGTAGTTACTTCAAGCATCCACGTTGCTGGATTGTAGCCACTTGAGATTGCAGGGACTCCGTTGATACACTGTAGAAGGTTTAGGGCTTGAAATAACAGTCTACTTGGGATACAAGCATCTAAGTGCTAAGATCAAAGCACATAAGAAGAGAAGGCCACAAGACATGTACCTGAAAGTAGTCTACCATAACCTGCGAGTGCTCACCCAATTTCCCACCATATATAACCTGTCCTCCGCGTTTCATTAGAAGGAGCTGTATTTTCAAGGTGAAGCAAAAATAACACACGTTAAGGTTATGATCAATGAGTGATAACAGTTCTTGGAATCCAAGTAAACTTAGGGCAAACCTCGTCAAAGGCCTCGAATATGTCAATGCTGGGTTGGTGAATGGTGCAAACCACTGTTCTTCCAGTGTCAACAGTGTTCCTAACAGTTCTCATCACGATTGCAGCTGCTCTTGCATCAAGTCCAGATGTTGGTTCATCCATGAAAATGATCGATGGATTTGCCACTAACTCAACAGCAATTGTTAGACGTTTCCTTTGTTCTGTAGAAAGTCCGGTTGTACCAGGTAAACCTACTAGCGCATATCTCAGACTATCAAGCTCTACTAGTCTCATAACTTCTTCCACAAATTCCTAACAAAACACAGATATATATTATAAGTGAAACCATCCAAATGGGAACCAAATGCCGTAAAAACTCACTCATACTTACCCTCTTTTGTTCTTTGCTGATCTCTTTAGGAAGACGTAGGCTAGCTGAAAACCAGAGGGACTCTTCAACAGTGACTTGAGGAGAATGTATATCGTTTTGCTCAACATATCCAGAGATTCTAGCAAAAGTTTGTTGTTCTTTTGGGTAACCCGAGATTCTGATATCTCCCTCGGTATATCCACCTGTCTTTCGACCCGCAAGAACATCCATCAATGTAGTTTTTCCCGCACCGCTTGATCCAACTAAAGCTGTGAGAACACCAGGGGAGAAGACTCCACTCACGTTTGATAACAACTGGAGTCTAGTCTCTGGTACACCTTGAGAACGCATTTCCTGAGGTTTTAAAATAAAAATCTTCATGTAACCATACATAAAGAATAATACGACGGAAGTGAAACAGAGAAGTGAATTTAACCTTTGGCATATCAACATAATAGCTAACATTGTGGAAAGTCATTGTTAATGGTTGGAATGGAAGAATCATTCCTTTATTCTCACTTTTTACTTGTTTAACATCTGATACTGAAGCAATTTGTATTTCTTCATTGGGATCGTCTAAGACAACTGCTCGAGCTTTTCTTAGAGCTGCAAGAGAGAAACAAAAGAGTAAAGCTTCACCATATTGCCACAAAGATCTATAAGAAAGGATCATTATTTGATAGAGAGACTCTCACGGTTAAGATAAGCCAAGGCGACAGTGACAATGTTATTGAAGAGAAGTGCATAAGCAATGAGGACCCCGACTCCAATCCAATACCAGTTGTCGTCTGTGGGAAAACTACGTAGCTTGAGAAAGTTGAATCCAATTGTAGTATTCGATATAGCGGATGGCTGCTTGATGTTTAAAAGTTTTTAGTTAAGCATTGTACACTCTTAAGTAATATTAACATAAAAAATGGATATTATTAAACACACCTCCATCCACCTCGTGGCTGTGAATTCATTGACCGCAATGGCACGTTGCCCATAGGATAACGGAGATACCCAAAAACCCCAAGTCCACCAGGGTTTAATATCATCTGTCCAAAATGATAGGGTTTTAGTATAACAAATAGAATAAACAAATCAGTTTCTTTTATACATGAAGTAGTAAAGTAGTAATAACTAACCTTTTGGAATGACAAATCCACCAAGCAAGAACACTACTAAAATTGAGGCAGATCCGAATGTATTGGCAATGACCATATCCCTTGCCAGAGAAGCCATCATACGGAATAACCCGAGAGCCATTTGATGCACCGAGAAGAGGAGTAACATGTACCGGAAACATCTAAGAGAACATAAAGAGATCTTCATGGTACTGCAACACTAAAAGTCAAAAAGAAGTCTAGTGAAGTGTTGACCAACCTGCCTGCTGAAGGAGCAAGTCCAACACTGTAGTATACCACACATG
The DNA here is from genome assembly GCA_039880935.1 of Streptanthus diversifolius. Lineage (NCBI taxonomy): Eukaryota > Viridiplantae > Streptophyta > Magnoliopsida > Brassicales > Brassicaceae > Streptanthus > Streptanthus diversifolius. The sequence goes on along the minus strand of JAXGFM010000022.1, from coordinate 16,693,747 downwards.
TCCAAACAACAGCTTCAAGAACAGAGTAAGGCACACGCAAGATCCAGCTGGCAATAGACCAGGACCAAGCAGGATGAAATGAGTTATCCCTTTGTTTGTAAAAAACCGGGAGACGCGAGATCATGAGAGGGAGTTCAGAGAAACCATTGAACATCATATGCACTAGGCCGAAGAAAAGGCAAGAAAGATACTCGTTGCCATATACTTCGTTTGTTGGGTGTAATCTAGTTCTCAAAAACACCGTGGCTGTGACAAATCCCACAAATGCAACCTTTATCGGAAAAAAACACACAAAATGTTTCAGGTCAGAAACATAGAAGCTATACATACCATTGTAATGAAACTAGTTAGACTTATACCTGGCATGTTCGGAAAGTGTAAAGAAACCTGTGCCGATTGATCAATAGTATTTCTCGTTCGAAGCAAACTTTAAGGTTTTGCCATCCTGATATGGCAAACTTTGTTCTACATAAAGCTGAAGGATCCGCGGATGACTTGTCAAATGGTGTTGCAAGCTTGGAATCTGCAGCATGACCGTATTTCGATTTGCGGAATGCATCCGCTATGTCTGAGACAGGAATGAATTGATAAGGCTTCGAAGGATCTGCCCAGTACTGTGCTTGATCCTTTTTGGAGGTCACCTGCATACCACCAACATTATAAAACATTAAAAAACATTAAAAAACCGATACAAAGAGTTTTAGAAGGCTAACAGAAAAAGAAACGACCCGCCATACTCCTATATAATACATTTGGATAATAATTAGGATGTACCTGAAATGCATGACTACAATGAAAACCAAGGAAAAGAGTTAGAGGATGTATATATAATACCTCTTGGAGAAAATCTGCAACACCTTTACGTGGTGGGAGCCGGAATCCTAGAGACTCGAAAAATCCCACCACATCTTGTCGAGGACCTTGATACACCATGTAACCTTCTGATAGAAGAATCAAATCATCAAACAGATCAAATGTTTCTGGTGCAGGCTGAAGAAGTGCCATAAGAACAGTTCCATCCATTAGATGGACAAAGTTTCTGACACATTTCACAATCTGGAAAGTTGTTGAGCTATCAAGACCAGTAGATATTTCATCCATAAACAATGTTTTTCTTGGCCCAACAGTCATCTCTCCTGCATTGTGTCAAGATGCATAAGTTAACATAAACCAAGCTAAGTGAATAAGTGTGATAGATAAGTAAAGAGAGCGAAAAGAGACCTGTTGTTACTCTTTTTCTCTGGCCTCCTGAAACGCCTCTCATCATATCATTACCAACCATTGTATCAGAACATACATCAAGACCAAGCACTCTAAGCACATAATCCGTGGAAACACTATGCTTACTACCACTGACAGAAGCAGCCTATAATAACAAAAAAAAAAGTGTTGGTGATCGTAGCTAAAATATCATGCAAAATAACATTAATCAAAGGGAGTTAGGAGCTATATGATGCTAACCTTCATAAAAGCATCAATCTCAGAAGAAGGACGTACTCCTCTTTCTTTCTCTAGTCGGGTTAAATCTTTCATGTAACCTACAAATATAATGTGTAAACGTTTGAGGACATATGACTTGAAAAAATTATTATCGTAAAGTGATAAAAACCAAATGAAAAACCTGCAAATCCTTCGCTTGCACCCTGACATCTAGCAGCAAAATCAAGTGTTTCACGTACTGTGAGTTCAGCAATGTGATTATCTGTTTGACTAATATATGCTGAAGTCCTTTTGACATGGAACTCATCAAAACTCTCTCCATTGTAAGTGATGTTACCCGTTTTCTGTAAAAAAAAAAAACCTTATCTCAAATACCAAAACAGAGAATATCCAAGAAAATTAATTACAAACCTTTTAAGACACATGTGACTATTAAACTAAAAAGAGATATCAAAGATACGTTGCATGTGATATATATGAGCAAATTAAATAACTTCACGGGTTAATTAACCTTTAAACTTTTATCAAGTTTCCCAGCGAGAGCAAGAAGTAACGTCGATTTTCCTGAACCTGGTGGTCCTAATAGCAAAGTCATCCTTCAAGAATAGCAAAAATATATTAAAAATAAAACTGTTAGTGCTCTTTGATAACTATACATATTGGTTTAGTTATTATAAGTAATTTATTCACACCTTCCCGGTTTGATAATCCCACTAATATCTTTCAGAATCGTAAGCTTGTGTTTTCTTGTCTTCATTATTCTCATGCTACTTAAGAGACGCTGCAACACAAAAGAGATACAAAATTAGAGAAACACAATCACAAAAAGGATTTTGTGTGGAAAATAGTCAGAAAAGAAGAAGACAAACCTCGATGAAATCACGAGAAACATTAACCAAAGTCGGTAAAGCTCTTGTACCAGCTTGAACATCAGCTTCAACATTCAAATTCTCGAACCGGACTTCAATTTTCGGAACTTCAATTCCAACTCTGTAAAATAAATTACCAAAAACATCAAACATTGAGTCAAAAAGTCAAAGATCCATCGAATATTAAACCATTATTATGTAAAAAAATAAAATAAGAAACAAATATCTAAAAATAGAGAAAAACAGAGAGAATTCGAAGAGACGAACACAAACCTATCGAGCCGCTCTTTAATGGCGGAGAGAAGCTTGTAGTTATCCTGATCGCTAGTGGCAAGAGCTTGACGAACAACCATCTCACGATCAGAACGATCAAGCTTCCTAACGTCGATCGTGTGCACAACGTTACCGTCTGCGTAACCAGAAGTCTGCGTATGCGAACGACGAAGAATCGCTACATTACTCACTTGTCTCTGAGACGATAACCGTCCGATCGCCGCCCATCTCAGATCTTCTTCGTCTTGCTCCACTGTCTCCGCGTTCGAAGGCCGCGCGAACGACTCTCTACCGTTCTCAACATCGAATTCGAAATACTCACTCCCATTCGACGCAGCCGCCATTGATTTATCTGATAATAATAACACTCTCTCTTCTTCTTCTTCTTCGAGATCGATAAGATCTGAGATAGAGAGATTTTTTTCGCTCTTCCGATAAATCAGAGAAGAAATGAAAAAAAAAGAAAAAAAAAAAAAGAAGCGTTTCTCTGATTTTTTTTTTTTGGACTCTGTTTGGTGATTCAGTTAGTTAATGTCGAAGCGGAATATAAAGCGTCCATGATCCCGGGTAACAATATTTGAAGCTATATTGTAAATGACCATATTACCCTTACTTGTAAAGTTGTTTTGTGATTTTTAATCGAGGGTATAAATGAGTTTTCGCTACGTAAGAAACCCTGTCCAACTTTGTTTGTCCTGTTCTCACTCTTAAATATTGACATTTGACGGACATTTTTAAAAAATTTCTTCTAGAAGTTTTTTTTTCTATGTTTGTACTGCTTTACTATTTTTGACCGGATATGTTTTTTTAAAAAAATTTGTTTTCTGGTATTTAAAGCAAGCAATGAATTTGAATATGTTTTACTTTTAGAGGGTTAAGGGAAATGAATATACTGAGGAAGAGATCAAAGCGGGTGAATATACTTTCCATTAATGGTGGTAACTTGTTAAGGTGGAAATAATAAATCTTCTGGTAGCCAATTTATATTTCTACAATTTAATTTTGAAATTGCTTGTACAAGTTAATACTAAGAAGAGATCAAAGCGGTGAATCAATTTCCATTAATGGTTTTTATTGTTTAATAACTTAAAATGGTTGTACATTCTTGATGTGAGATGTTCTAGAAGCCAATTTGTCTGTACCACGTAACTTCCAAATATAGGAGTGTTAATGTTTAGGATTCATCTTTGACCTGTAATCGCATATTCCTGGTTAGTTATTGTAAAATTAGTATATCTAGTCAGGGTCTGTGTACAAGTGTAACAAACGCATTCCTTTAATCTTACTTGAATAATTTTGGAAAGAATTATGGGGAAATAAATTACCTAAAGAATATGGAAATATTCTTAAAAAAAATTAAGATTTCCTGAAAGATATGAAAATATCCTTAAACAATTAGAATTTCCTGAAAAATAGGAAATATCTATAAAACAATTAAGATTTTCTAAAAATATGAAAATATCTGTAAACAGTTAGGATTTCTTGAAAAATAGAAAATATATTTAAAATAATTAAGATTTCTAGAAAGATATGGAAAATAAACCCTAGTCTAGCATTATTATATAAGTAGGAACCCTAGTCGTCTACAAATCCATTAAGAAGTTTTCGATCGAGTAAGGTGTTGGAAGCGAGATTTTCATCAAATCTGGTAGAATTCTAAGGTGAGTGTGTGATTGTGGCTATGGTCTATGGTCGTTGGCTTGCGTATATTCATTGAATACTTGATTGCTTGATCTAATATACTTGTCCTTGTCCTGAAATATATGTTAAGTGTGAATGTATGGAACCGTGTGGTTTGAATGTCTGGAACCGTGGGTTCAAATGTCTGGAACCGTGTGGTTCGAATGTTTGGAACCGTGTGGTTCAAATGTCTGGAACCGGTTGGTTCGAATGTCTAGAAACCATGTATCTTAGTTTGATTGAGAAATCCAGCAGTGGTTATATCAACCTGATTTTGCATGACTTGACTGATTGAATATATTGCTTGTGCTTGATTACTTGACCATGGCTGAGTGAGACGGGATGATCGGTCTCACTAAGAAATTCGTTGCTTATGCCTCTTTATGGATGCAGGAAAATAACTTATTCGGGAAGGTAACTGCAGTTGCTAGATACGATGTGAGACTAAGGCTATAAGGAAGGTATGATGGTTTGGGTAGTTTTGTTTGGTCTAAAAATTTAATGATATAATAGTTTATTAGCGATCTTGTCGATTGACTAGAACCTCAGTTTTAATTAGAGTATTCTATTTTAATTCGATTTTAAATTTTAAGTAAGTTTTTCGGGATAAAGGTGTCTCACATAGCCTCTTTCATATTTTCATGAATATTCACTGTTTATTAGAATGAAAAAGCGATAATATTCCAAATTTATGATATAAGGTTGAGTTAGTATATTGTATATCCATTGCGGTATAATAGACCCTCCATATACTTAGGTTTTAATTAACGACCATATTTTAAGAAAAATGAATTAATTGTTTCTCAAAATGTTGCTGATAGTGTTTTTGGTGGTGATGATGATGATAGTTATTCTGAGGATGATGCAGAGGATGTATTGGGTGATGTTACAAATCTGGTTGTAGGGATTAGCAATGTTGAAACCCTTCACTTGTCTCCTGATTCTTTTGGATGTGACAATAAATCAGATGTTTCACTTGTGGTGTAAATCAATGTCTGTGTTCAAGTTGATCGCGGAGAAGACAGCAACGTTAACAATAACTAACAGAGAATCACCAACTTTCTAAGCTTCCCAGACTTCATCAAATTCTGAGTATGTCTTCAAAGAATAAAACATAATGCATTTGTAGACAATCTGCTCTATTATTGCAAGTCAGATTCTGGTGGCAAAAATTATAAAGAAAGCAGAACTATGTTGATTTTTAGAAAGTAGATTGATGATAGTTTTTTAGGTTGTTTAGGGTTTAGCCATGTAGATAAAGCTATATTACATGTTGATAACCTGAGATTCCTTGTGTGTTTCTTTTATTCTGTTGTTGGTTTCTGATTCCATCATCAGCCTAATCAGCATGGATATAATAAAGTGGCTAACTTCAATCATAGGTTATTATCAAGGGTTTTTGTTAATCTTTGAAACCAAATTAACAAGAGGGTTTTAAGGGCTTTTACTTCAGTTTGGTTTCTTCAAATTAATGTTCTTTAATAAACTTGATTTGAACTCATGTTAAGGACGAGCACATTATCATGTATCAATAAAAAAAACCAACCGAAACAACACAATATTTTGATGAAATGGATGAAACTGTACTCAAAAGTTTTACATAAAAATGCCCCATTCAGTTTCGATACTCTTAAAACATCAAAACGAATGCGAGATCCTGTGGATGTTGATCCAACACTAAGATGTTCTTCTAAGCAAGAAAAATTAATTTCAGAGGAAACAAAGTCTAAGGGAGGCATATCAAATTAAGGGGAAGGCATATCTCTTTCCTGATGTTTTCTTGATGATTTGTGTTGAGCGATTAGTGTCTAACTTTCTGGTTCATATGTCCGAGGATTAAGCAAAAGGAATCTGCTGCTGACTTCATCAATTTTGGTGCAGCAATGTTGATGCTGCCTCGGGAAGGTTTTTTTCCCATCTATCTTTTTAATGTGTGTTTTGGTAATATCTGACTTTTGGGTTATAGGTCCAGAAACAAAGTCCAAGGAAGGCAAATCATATCCAGGAGAAAGCACATCAAAAGAGATGAAAATTTCTAACCAGAGTTGTCCAATCCAGAAAAAAAAAAACACTGTTGCGTGAAGGTAATTTGCATCATTTCTCTTTTCTGTGGTAGTCTTGATGATTTTTAGCATTTAACTTTCTGGTTCATAGGTCCTAGAGTCAAGCAAAGCAAATACTAATTCTGCTGACATCATCAACTCTGGTGTAGCAAGCCTCAAGAAGGTAATGCATCATTTTCTCCATCTATCTTGAGCTTGTACCTCATCGGTTCTGGTGAAGCAAAGAAGTTTGATAAGCCGTTGGGACATTACGGAACATATATTGAGAGAAAGACATGTTGATGTCTTGATGATTCGTTTCTTTCTTTTTTGGTTGGTTTAGTACTGCCTTTTGTTTATATTCAGAGAAAGAGATGTTCTTATTGTTCTTTTAAAACTGCTCTAACATTGATATGTAGACATTGGAAAAAGGGTTTATAATGCTGATTAGCTGAGACATTACATATATTTTGTGTTGTTTCTATTTTGGAAGTGCAAAAACTTCGCCAAAATTGACTAAGGTAGGGCATTAGTTTTAGACAAATGTGTGTGGTACTGGTATTGGCTACTCAAGTTAAGTACAAAATGATCTACACTAACACAATTATTTGACGAACCAAATGAAACTGTACTCAAAAGCTTACATCAAAAGCACCCTTTTTCACTTTCAATTCGCTTAAAACATCACAAGGTTCGAAGAACATTGCACAATAAAAACTTCTAGTAACAACCTCGCTAAAAAGTAAAAAACAACGCCTAACATGATGGATACAGGAAGAGCCGGTAAAGCCTTTTGATACACAGACAAGAGCATCAATGTGACACCTAAACCGGCTATGATGGCCAAGTAACAAGCGTAAACCGTCATCAAATCATACATTGCAGCTCTTCCAACCAAAACACTATAGAAGATGAAATCCCCAAGCCCTAACTTGATAGCACCAGATGATCCCAATCCAATCCCTTCAAGAAAAGTCTCTGAACTCTCAACCTGATCAGGTCTACGATCAATCAACGGCACAGATATCTCTGATCTTTCGCTCGAACCCACATGTTCTTCTTGTTCCTCAGCTTCTAATCTAACCACTCTTACAACTTCTTCGTCTCGATTAGCGTTCTCAATGTCACCAGAATCATTCTGGCTAGATCTCCGTTCTCTCCAAACTCTCCTCTGAACCAAACGTGAGTCATTTCTAATCACAGGTCTTGCTTCGTAGACCAAAGCCGGTATATCTTCGTCTCTCGAAATAGCCATTTCGACAAGGAGACGTAACGGACCAACAGGTAAAAGAACAGCAGCAATGTCGTAGAGTGCCAAAGCAATAAGAAGTACCCAAGTTGTCCATTCAGGTAATAACGTGAAGAAGTAAGCGACTAAGACACCAATCACAACCAAGTAACCTTGAGTGATCAAAATAGAGAATCTCGACATGAACACGGCGAATACACCAACAACAGAGAAATTGAAGAGAAGGATGAGAAACGTAATGGAATCGATTGGGAATCTGAAAAGATCAATCAAAAGGACTAAGATTTCTCCACCTAAGTTCCCTAAAACGATGAAAGCTGAGAAACCCATGTAGAATTTGAGGAACTTGACGCATCTGAGGTAAAAGAGAAGGACGAGAACGAATGTTGCGATAGTGATTGCAGCGACGAAGACGAGAGAATTCAAGAATGCACCTACGAATTTATCCCAGGAGGAATCGGACTCGCTCTCGGCGTAAGCTGCGGTGGCTATGGAGGAGAAGGAGCCGGAGGAGGAAGATGGGTCCGAGTTTAGGACACAGACGAGAAGAACGACGGTGAACATACATATCGATACAGGCGTCAGGATTCCGATGAGTTCTTCACCTAATGACTCTAGAATGCTTCTGGGTCTTTGGTTTCGATCCATTTTTGGGGTAATACTTCAGTTCGCGACGGTCAAATTCGATGATGAAGACGAAGCAAGCAAAGGACGACCCTTTTTCAGATTCCGATGACTTTTCTGAGCTTAATCAAGCCACACGCCAATACGACGTCGTTTGAGTGCAGTATGACGTTATGAAATATGTAGGGATGTGTAGATGGAATTACCAAAGTCTAAGGCTTTGCTGTTGTAAAAATTGAAAAGTTAAGAGACTTTCAATATATACTTTCTCTTAATGAATTAGCTTTGATGATAGTTGGGATGGAAGTTCCATCATGGAACCACAAAATGTGTTGGAGAAACGATCAATGAGATAACATGTTATCTACCGTTGGAGAAAAGTGAGATGCATTTTAGTTACTCTTGATCATTTCTTAACCAACATTGATAGTTTACATGGTACCTAATGACTAAAGTTGGAGAAAAGTGATATACATTTTAGTTACTCTTGATCGTTTCACTCTTCTCCAAAAAATGTATGTCAGATTTATCTATGTTAACTAAACCCGAAATAATAATTTCCTAACAATTTAGTCACTAAAACGATCAAGAGATTACACAATTGGTTCAAATTACTTAATATTAAGGTGTGTCTCTTTTTTTATGTTGTGATTTGTAACAAACAAGCATCAACTTATATCAGAAAGGTCATTATATCAAATCTAACTTAAACACATACATTACAGTTAGATTTGGTAAAATCCTAAAAAAAGAAGATCTTGGTCCAAAGATCTTTTATGTGAGTGCTTTTTAGAAAAGATGAAGAGACATTTTGAGTTTGTTCTGTTTCCATTTTGGAAATGCATAAAACTTGGACTTTGTCATTTTAAATCTTTCTTCGAACTCTTTCTCTGTTAAGTACGCCTGAAAGACAACAAATTGCGTTGAAGTTCAGGTGTTACTCATACATAATACTAGATCAAATTTACCTATATAACTGCAGGATTACCTCTCTTCTTGTTGCATCTATATCTGTCACTGGCTCCTGAGAATCAACTCTAAGCTGTTCGTATGAATACGCAAGTGACTCTAGACTAAGATCGAGCTTGATTCCCCCTAATGGATTCTCTTTAGATATGTCTGAATTAGAGCTCGAATCTTGTCTCGCCAATCCTGCATCAAAAAACAATGTTTTAAAATGAGATTTAAAGCATCGAAGAGCTTAGTTGCAATTATGACATTGAGGAATCCAATAGAAGATTGATATATTTTGTTGTTGATGCGCTACATTCATCAAGGAATTTATGTTATGATTATTGTTACATTTTTATGAGTTATATAACCAAGAACGTCAATGAAAAGGTTTGCATATGAACCTTACCAGTACTAGTATCCACTGAAAGAGATTCTGAGAAAAGCTTTTTGGCAACTGGAGTGGAGTTGCCGTTGTTTTTTCTGTTTTCTGAAGAGCTCAAACTTGGAAAGTTTTCGCTGGAGCAAGGGGACACTCCTCGCTCTGATCCGTTTGAGCTCACAGATCGACTTCGTGAATCACGTGATGCGTTCTCCATTGAGTGTGATCTCCATGGGCTTCCACTAGATCTCTGAAAGTACAAAGGTTGTAGCTAGTTAAAAACGCATTGATCATTTTCTTATATTTGGGTAGTTTGCGATCATAGCTATTAACCCATATTTCTCCTTTAGCATGCCCCAGTTTACGTTTTTTCACAATTAAATTCTTTTAACTGTGACTTACCTTAGTGATTGGCTTCTCTCCTTTCAGACTAGCAAGCTTCCTTTCAAATGAATTACCATGCATCTGCAATGTTCCAATGCATATTATTAGTGGAAGTATACAAAAACCAAAACTTGAAATTCAGTAGACTTATTGGAATCTCCAAATGCTCTGTTTGGACTTCAAGATGGAAGGAGGTGCCTTACGTTGGCTTTTTCAGGTACCCATTCAAAGAATCGGGTGAAAAATGGTGGCTCGTGGCCTTCTGTGACAACATATACAGGAGTCATCACGGATAAACCTTCCTCCAGAATGTCCATCTCTAAGAATTTCTGCAATCTCACAAGTAGAGTGGACTAAGAAACATTGAATAGAGAAGACACATTAATAACATCGAAATTTTAATTCTTAGATATTATATTTGCTGTTGGGTTAGTCTAGTTATTTGTTTGATGTCAGGGTTTTACGCCGGCAGGTAAGAGTAGTCCAAGAAAATGAAATAACTAAAGCATGTGATGTTTTTTTATCCCTTTTCATACTACCGGCCTAACTCTGCTTGATGTGTGTGTAGAAGTTCCACACAAAAAAAAAAGAGCAAACGTAGCACTTGGAAGGCCAAATAAAGAGGAAACTAACCAGACCAAGAGTAAGAGCTTGTTGCTGCGACTTAATGTTTGAGTTTAATCCAATCCAGACATACACTTCAGTTTGGCAGTCCAGCAGTAATACATCTTCAGTAGTTAAATCGTCTTGCACAAAATTGTATATTTCTTTCACCTAAAAATCATGCAGTGAGAGTTTCTGAGCTGATCCATAATCACTTCAAAGATAGCATTGACACACACGTGAATCGTACCTTGAGTACATCTGAAGAGAAGAGCAAAACCAGTCATGGACCACTCTTACGTTAGTCATAATACAAGTTTTCGGAGATCAAGAATGGCAGAACAAAACAATAGTTTAAGATGACAAAAACCAAATGGAAAATTGTTTACCGTTTACCTGAACTGCAGGAACATGTAAATAAATGTGGTTCTTCTATTTGTTTTCTCTTGTCTTTTTCTTTTGGGTATTCTTCCTTCCCACCAAGCAAATCCCAAAACGTGTCTGATTCAATTCCTTCCCTCATGGATATGGGTTGCCTTGACGGCTGCGGATGGAAACAAAGAAACAGATTTGTTACTAGCAATCTGAAGAATAACTCTAATAAACTGGAACGCATGTATGGTAATGTTACTTACATCAAGGAAAAAGACCATTCTGTCAAGAACATCATGATCAGAATCTGAGGAAAGGTTCCCAGTCCAAGTAAGGACAGAAGCTTCAGCTTGTAAAATGTAACAGTAGGATGAGTTCAAGGAGGTTGCTGCCTGCAGATGGACGATTTTCGTTTGCTTAACAATAAGTCAAGGACTTAAGACATAATACCAAAATGCATCTTTGACAAAGCTGAATAGCAGAAAGTATTGAAAGAACCCACTAGATCGACTTGAATTGCTTGCATGCTCCTTAGGCTTGTCCCTTGAACACGGAAAAGAGACGCCTTGCTCTCATTAGATATTTCAACATTGTTTGCATTCTCCACTAGAAACATTTTGTACCGTTTACTCAAACCACCCTGTAAAAAGTAACGAACTGTAACTTGAGTATAAAAGTAGTAAAGTCACATATCCATCTAAATTTCTATATGTTCAAGAAAGTATTGCAAACTGACCTTAAAAACAGCTAGAGACTGGAACATTGAATAAAAGCGAGCAGGTTCGTTTCCCTGATATATATGACACTGGATGAAGAATGTTGGATGAAATAGGTTAGTTGGTTTACAGTGTTGAACCAAAAAGAAGGAAAAAAAACACAGAAAACCTATGATTTATTTTGCAATTTAGTTAGGAACTAACCAAAACAGATTTACCCTTGGTTGAAGCAACAATGGAATTAGCATTAGATATGGCATCAGCTCTATCTTCCTGCAATGAAGTGGAAAAAACAGAATGAAGTTCACTGAGGAACAACTCTAAATTGATATGACAGTAATGAGAAATGAAACAAAAACAAAAGGCTACAGTCTGCATACCTGCGTGCTTTCACAACCTATCCATACATATAATAGACATTCGTTTTTTTCATTGTAACTATATTTATACTGCACAATATAGCAATCGCCGCTGAATAGCTTTGTCTGGTCATGAATGGAGAGAAGCGAGACTTCATCACCATCTACACGCCAAACCTGCAATTAGTTTAAAATCCCATTCATCAGGCTTATGCTCAGAGATATTTATGACAGTTTGGTCACTTATATTAGATATGAAGTATACCTTCAGGGCCTCTCGGCAGTTTGCATCGATAGGTTCATCTTCTTCATCAGGAAACTCCTCCTCGTCATATCCATTTCGTTTGAACATTGCTGCATAAAAGGTATTTAGAGTTTAATTTAGTTATCTACCATCTCTAGTTTTCTGATACAAGTTGTGTGTCCTCTTTACAGAACCAGACAATAATATGAAACAGACCTGCCACTTTTTCTCGACTTTCATTGTAAAGGCTAGACTCTGCTGTTTGAGGCCACTTCTCAAAAAACGATCTGAATCTAGCATTTTCTAGTCCTTCTGTTAAAAGTACTAGACTTGTGCTAGTCGAGCGTCCCTCCTTTCGTAGAAATTCCTGGACCACCGAAACAATATTATGAATAAATCATTGCAAACTTCTACATTTGGTCTCCTCATTTTATTCTGAAACTTCTTCTGATAACATATTGGTGCCAGAAAGTGAAATCTGCTCCTAAATCAATCATCTTATACTACCAAGATTAACTTACCTCTGAGGAAGAAATGGATGTCTTCCTTTCTGTAAGTGATGTGTTTCTTCCCGTCCAAACAAATACTTCGCTGTCATAGTCCAGCATGTAGCATTTGTTCGTTTCAAGCATATCTTTGTTCAAAGATCTTGTTCCAGTTGGATGTAGATTTCCCCGGGTATCTAGCCTGTTTGATGAAAGATCTTTAGACAATTACTGATGGTTTGTCTTTGAAACAGCTCCATAAAGCACACCCTTTTCGGGCAATAAGGAACAAATATATTGTGATTGTATAAACCCAAACCACACCAGAACAATTTTGCACATGTGGATAGAGTCTGTTCTCGAGCGGAAGAAGACGGAAACTTGGGAATGGGAGCATAACCACCAAAGAAAGACCAGAATTCACCTGAGTCACCTGAAAACGTTCCATCCTCTACAAGAAACAAAAATCATTGGCTGTTGCTTTTCTTTCTATCATTTAGTTTTAAGAAACGAGTTGATTAAGAGGAGAAAAAATCTAACCGATAGTCGCGACCTGACATATTCCGGCATGCTTGTTATCCTTTATGTACTCCAAAACCTCCAGGGCTTTAGCTTTTTCTTGAGTGCTTGAGTTGCAACCGGCAAAGAGGAAAATTTTTGATGAAGTATCGAGAATGAACACATCATCATGGTTCAGTGACGACCGTAGAAAAGGCACCTTTTGTAGAGTAAAATCACGAGAAACCAATCAACAAGAGTGAAAAATGTACAACAATCTAATTATGAAAGTACAATAATCTTGAAGCATTAGGGAATCATATTTTCAACCCTGCAACTTAATCCAGTCCTAAAAACAAGTTTCATATACAGCATATCAATTCTGCAGCAGACAGTGCCCAAACACGCCTTACCTCTTTAACACGAACAGCATGGTCGCCTTTGCACATTAGTAAGGTGATATGGTATGTCTCGCCAGCCAATCCAGTTTGTGGCGAATACTTCCCTTCAACAGGTATGATACAAGGTTTGAAGTATGAGAGAAACTTCTCCGTCTCCTCACCTTGAACTTCACGGTATTGCACCGTACAACATCCAAGTGCTGCATCTAACTCCAGTGCTTTGTCAGATGCCAAAACTGAATCCACCTTCACAAAAAAAAAGGTAAACATCCTTAATATGCTACCCTCAAAACACCATATTCCAAATCAGCATCTTAAATGTAACAAGTGACCAGATGAACCTCATTTGCATCATTTCCTAGCCAATAGTGAATATCATACTGGGGAGATCCAATCTTCCGCAAAGCCGTCTACACATCAAGACAAATAAAACCATAAGAACAAGTATATTATGGACATTACTTCAAAATTTCATCCATGTTACTCACAGCTAGAAAATAAAGTTAGAGATATACGCTGAGAAGAAGGTATGCATTTCCAGAGTGGAATCTTCCGAAAGAAGGCTTGGGGATAGATACAAGCTGATTATTATAGATGCACCAAATCTCCAGGCCACTAAACAAAAACGGATAAGCATAAGAGAAAAAACAAAAAACTATCTTCTCATGAATCCCATAGACGAGTAAAAGCAAGCTTACCCTTTAGTTCCAATACCTTGAAATGCTGAATCAATGTCTTTGCTTAGCCTAGACATTTTGTTCTCAACGTCTTAAAAAACTCCAACACAGTGTAACGCTTTAATCAATCTGTAAAATCATAAACCAAAGAGGAGACGAAACATCAATCACCAAAAAAAACACTGTTGTTCGTTTTAGTGTTCCTGCATATGCACGCAACCTAATCTAACCAAACAATCTATAAATTAATTTCCCAGAAAATATCAAATACGCCGAAGAAGATACGAAAAAGTATTTTGCAGTTCAAATCATAAGAACTAGAGCAAGAAAATCCAGAATGAGCATAAGAAACAAAAGCAACACCACCCTAATCTCCAAATAATCGGAAACAACAAAAGAGGAAATTCAACCGAAAAGCAAAAAAAAAAAAGATGAACATTAATTACTCGCAAAGCAATTGAGAAAGAGGAGATGATTTGTTAAAGTTATGAATACTTACAGAGAGATCAGGGGAGACGAAGAAGGAGATGAAGAAGAAAAGAGTGATTTGGAGGTGAAGAAACAAACAAACAAACAAACAAAAAAAAACTTACGAGTCAGAGAAGTTTCAAAAGCTGAATGGAAGAAAATAATTATAATGCCTTTTTGAGATGCAGCAACACTGAGCCACCACGTGGGGCCCACCAAGATGTTCAATTCAAAGAAGAAAATAATACCGCGCTTTTTTGGTTGGATTTCTCTCTCTTTTTTTTATTTTTTTTTATTATTAGTTCCCTACTTTTTAATTTTGCAAGCAGTTTATATATTTTCTATTTTTCCTTAGATTCTGAAATTTATGATATTTAATCTTTATTACCTAAAATAAAACTTTTATATAATTGTGTTGTCTAAATCTTGCCATAATTGCATTGAAAGAAGATATATTCATAGTTAACTTAGAAGACAATATAATTGTTGTTGACTCTAATCAGCATTTTGTTCTTAATAGTAATAGATTATAGATTAAGATTTATAAATTGATGGTACTAATCACTAAATTACTAATTATTATCATCTTAAGAAAGTCTTCCTTACCATCAAAAGGTTATTTTTAGTATAAAATCTTTAGTATTTGCAATGTAAAGTAATAGACAAAATGGAAATTAACGGACACAAAATAACATAGTTAATATGCAATCAGTCATATTGGAAAGATAGAACAACTCTTACATTAGAAACTGTTGATATATTGAGATATGCAAAAGAATTGCTTATCTCAGATAGATTTTTGTCAAGAGTTATTAATAATTGTTTTTCTAAATTATTTCAAGCGGATTTTATAATTAGGGGTGTTTTAACCAAGGCTGAGTAAATAAAATAGAGAGAGGTCATTAACTATGCTTCTTCCATTTTGGGGTCATTTTTTTTTATCAATAACACAAAAACATTATTCATAAACACTCAGAATAATAAAGACTGTTTGTTTACAAAGTTTTTGTGGATATATTTTTGTCAATTTAATGTAATGATTTTAATGTTTCAGATATTGGATTCGAAATCAAATATATGTAATGAATTTCAAAAATGGTCATATCATTGTGTTATATAATTTTTACTATCAGACTGTTTCAAGTGTTTGATCTCACTGTTGATTGCATTATATGTTTATATATATATAGGATAGGATCGTTCACGAGTGGGAAGCTTAAGAAATCGTCATTTTAGGGGGGAGAGGATGAGGACTGTCTCATTGTGGCTCATCCAAACTTGGATCAGCATACATATGATTTGAACTGCACACAAGAAACATTGTTATGAACGGCTGTATCGTTTTTCACATTGTTATGAACGGCTGTATCGTTTTTCTTTCCAAATGCTATCAGGTGCCAAAGTAAGACTATTGAATTAAGAGTAGTGTTTCGAGAGTTTTTGAAAGCTATTGTTAGATACTCATGCAAAGAGCAATTTAAATGAACAAGTTAGTTCACAGCTTCATACTCAAAAAATCATTAAGGCTGTTGTTTGTTTATTTTGTGATAGTGATTGGGCTAGTTATTCTATTACTCGACGTTCAGTAACATGTTACTTTGTCCAAGTTGGTAAGTCACCAATATCATGGAAAGCTAATAAGCAATACATTGTGAGTATGTCTTCACTAGAGTAGCTATGACATTCTTTACTAAAGAGCTCATTTGGTATGTCACATGATTTTATTTATATATGCTGATTCATTGTATATTAGTAAGTTTCTTATTCACATTGCGGCAAATCTAGTTTTCCACGAAAAAAATGATTTGACATTTTATCTGAGTTGAAATACAGGATGGAGTCGCTCAAACCATTCATCATTCTCAGCGTGTGAAAATATTTACAAAACCTTTTGGAAAGCAAGCATTTGAAAACTCTTATATCATGCTTGGGAGGGAAGGGTTGTTGAAGTATAAAGCGTAATTGACTTATCGGTTTAAGTCTCTTTATTAATTAATCTATCTCATCATCAATTACTAGTTCACTAATTTAATGTGATTGTACAGATCATTGACATAACTATGTATCTACTACTTTTTAACATTAATTGGTTGCTTTCCTACTTGTATATGTATCTGGGGTGGATTCCTCTCTCAGCCTAAGCTGAACTTTTCAAGTGATTGATCTCCATAGTTCCTTCTCCATGGTAAGGTACTCCCAAAAGGCTGTTACATGAGATTTATCAAAAATTTATACTCATATAAATCATCAATTTATATTAAAATAAATACATCGGACTTACCCTCGTAATGTATATTAAGATTTCATCATTGGTCGCAAGGGCAACAACATCATATTCCATCAATGGCAGTTCGAGATCCGCTGTTGTGTCATATGATAGCAAATTGTGTCGTCTATGTCCGTAATCTGTTTTATTTAGACATGAAAACAACAAAACAAACAAAAAGGAAAAGAAGGTGCTGCAATTGCTTACTTATGCTTCCAAAAGAAAAAGATGACAAAACTCATAATAACTTATTATTGTCCTAGTTTTCCCACTGTTGTTGTTCGCCTTCTCTGAAAATGTGATAAGTCATACCACCGAAAGATCACACAACCTAATCCACCTTTTCGGATATCAGTATTTGCAAACGCCGTGCAATTACAATCTCTAACGCACCTCTGCTCACATTCCTTCAACCCTATTCTCCTGTCCACCATCGTGGTTGTAGTATCCGGGCCAGTCTTCCAGGTCTCTCGGCCCCAAACCCTCTGATACAGTTACATATCACAGTAACTATAAGGACCACACTTGCCATACATATCGCAGTGGTCTGTTGGTGAAAACCCATAATTGTTCCATTCCCTGTGATGTCAGAATTCCACGTTCATAGTTTTAATAATCCTGAGGAAACTAATGTCAACCTCGTGTGGAGATTGCAGTCAGTTCACACGGAAAGTGTAAGCGACTTCTTCGTTGCTCTCACTCAAGTTGTAAACAATGTTGATATAACTTCATTGTTGCATCCACTGTTAGCCACTAAACCCGCTTCCATCCCACGGACGGCTCCGGTTTACTTGCGTCTTTCTCTTCCGTATACCCTCGAGTTTCGACTTTGTATGATAAATCCCCACTTGAGGGATCATATGGACTTCTCCATGATCTAAGGAATCTGTTGTGTCCTGTTTTGAGATCCCAACCCATTTTCATCTGTCGGAAAATCAAAACTTTGACACAAAAACCTAGATGGGTCGTATCTGAGCACGAAGTTGCCGCTATCAAGAAGCGAAGAATGCATGAGGAAACAAAATTAAGATAGCGAAGAAGAACAAGGTGTACGAATGGTGGTAATTTAGTACTGCACCTCTCATCTCTTACCACTTCCGTTTGCTCTTCTTTTTCTCCTCCTCACTTTACAAAATAATTGTTACATAATACCAGTTACGCCTACCAATTGTGTGTATAAAAAAAAACATAGAATTGTGTGTTTAGAAAAGGATCTACCCATGACTTAACAAGGAAGAATCTAAAAATTCCCATATTTTGCAATCTAAGAAAATAGGAAACAATATTATCACCAAAGAGTATATAATGAGGCAATATAAAGAATATGGTTGACCGTTTTTGGTCAATGAATAAAGGAGAGTTCCACATTTGTTGTTGTGAAAGTACGTTTTGGACAGATTAGGAGTTGATGTTATGTGATATTGATTAAAACAAGTTATTATTTATATTGAAATTTATACAAGTCTTTTTAAAAGTGTTAGCGTTCTGGTTTTTCAATAGGGTATGGCAAAATGATAAAATGAGTTAAGAATAGCTTTGGATAAGCAGAGGTTACAGTGTCCGTTTATATTCAAGACATTTAAAAGCGCATTTTCTAATTCTCATGAATTGGATTCGGATTCTTTCTTCGCATATCTTTTGTTTCTTAAATTCTTCCTTGGTTTTTGCTTCATCTTTGAGAGAAGAGAATAAGTAACTGAAACAAAAAGGCGCTTGATCTTGAGTTTTTATATCAAGTCGCTGGTTAATCATATGATACTTCCTTTTGCCCAGAGAAAAGTAAATGTTACTCCATTTCTCCCGTTTTTCAATTCACGTTTTCCATATTATTCATCTTTAATTGATAATGCCCTGGTGTTTCATCATATCTTCTCTGAAATATATATATCTTTGACTCATCTTAGAGAACCAACATCTGTAGTGATAATGGCTTGGCCTTCTGTTGTTTCTTTATATGTAACCAATGACTCCCAATTCCAAGAAAAAACGAGTATAAGACCTCGAAAAAGATGGAAAAAATGAAGAAAATGAAAACTAGTAAAAATGTTTGTAACATAATTGTAGAATATTTTATGGGTTTTTATTTGCTTTTTGAAGTTTGAAAACATACAAAAATGACTAACGACTTGGACCTTCTGTTGTTTCAGGGTGATTGATGATTATAATGGTTATGGAGTGACTAAATTATTTTTGTTTATTTCAATTTAAAAGAAAAAAATAGTTAAAATTATCTATTAATTAAATAGTTAGAACTATCGATTAAGAGTTTTTAGCTTATAAATATGCATTGTAACTTGTTCATTAAACTCAATGAAAAATATTCATCTTTCACAAACTTTCTTATTCTCTTATACTTACTAATCTCTATTTCTCTTAGTTTTATTCCCTTGTTTTCCATTCTATCCAAAAAATCTATATAAACTCTTAATAATATTTTGCAAATTATAACAAATAGAAATGCTTAGCAATTGAGATTGATGATCTAAAAGTTATTTGCCTTAAACTGTCATGTTGTCGTATTTATTTGATTGCCATCATAGTAATTAATTTGTTGTCTCAAATTCACTCGCGTACTATTTTGTCAAGCAATATATTTTTTTGTGCTTTTTCTTATTGTTCTTCTCATTTTTTTTATATGGGAGTTACGATCATAAGGAAAACATTAAAATGATATTAATTGACAACAGAGCGTCTAGAGACTAGAGTTAGAATAACCCATCGATGAATCTTTTAATTGCAACAAACGAAGATCCACCGTCCATCACAGCCACTTTTGCTGCTTCCGCTATCTCCTTCAGTTTTCTCCTCGGCACATCCTCACCGTCCATTAACATCGGACGGCTTTAGCGATTTCGTCAGCTTTCACGATTTCTCCATCGGCCAACACGTAATCCAAACGCATCTCCAATGCCAAACCGAGTTCCTTCACAAGCGTGAACGCGTTTAATTGCTGTTCCGCGTACATCGGCCACGTCGCGATTGGAACGCCGAAACGCAAACTCTCAAGTGTTGAGTTCCAACCGCAGTGAGACAAGAATCCTCCGATTGCTTTATGGGCCAGAATTTCAACTTGAGGAGCCCAACTACACACAAAGCCCAGACCCGAGACTCGGTTCAAGAACCCGTCCGGTAAAATTTCGCACGGGCTCGGGTACTCCTTTGGGTCTGTTCGAATCGACCAGAGGAATCTGCAGCCGACGATCTCTAAGGCTTGAGCGATCTCCTTAATCTGAGTCGCAGGGAGATTCTTCAAGCTCCCGAAACAGAGGAACACTACCGATGAGTTAGGTTGCTCGTCGAGCCATGTCATGATCCGATCTCGATCCGGTAAGTCCAAATTCGGACAATCGTTGGAGCAGAGAATAGGACCCACTGGGTAAACGGGTGGGTATTCATTAACGGAATGACGTTCGAAATAACCAAAAGCGTTAGGCTCGAGAGATGTTGACGAATTTACCAAAATACCCTTAGCTTCATCAAACCTTTCGGCCATGTCGACCCAAGCCTCGTAGGATTCGCCCGTGAACAGACCAGGTGGAAAAACCCTGGTGGGAACGGAGGTGACGAAACCAGGAACAGGGTTTTCCTCGTCGCCGGAGCTACGATCGAATTCCGATTTGATTCGACGGTGTCTCTCCGAAACGTATTTCACCATACCCAAAAAACCGGCGCTACAAGTAAGGAAAACGTAAGAAGGGAGGTGAAAGTTTATTCCGACGTCCATCAAAGGGAAACAGAACATGTCGAGGACTATTACGACGACGCGAACTGAATCTGATCCATCACGAGGAGAAGACAAGATAGTCGAGACAGCGTCTTTGACCAATGGAACCATTTTCTTGACGAATTCAAGAATGTAAGCTTCTGGAGCTTTTACGAAGAGCTCCATTGGTGGAGGGGTTTTGAGCTCGGGCAAAGCAACGAGACGGACGCGAGACTCTGTTTTGACTAGGGTTTGGAGGAAAGCGTCGTTGTTAGACTGAGGGAGAAAAGGTAAGCTCCAGTAGAGGACGGTGATGGTGTGGATTCCACGAGGGTCGTGACTGAGGAGTAGTTTCGCGAGTTCGATGGTGACGAGAAGGTGTCCGGTAATTGGAAAAGGGATGAAGATGAGCTCTGCTTCTTGCTTATCCATCGCGATGATTTCTAAGAAATTCGAAATGGTGTAGAATTCTTAGGTTGATGCTTTATTGGTGGTTGTGTGAGTCTGACAAATAGTTAAAATAAGCTTATGACTCCATCATGATAAACATGTGACTTTTAATTACAAACATATATTAGAACATCTAGTTCTTAAAAGTGTATCTTACAATAGAATAAAGAAAAATAATAAAAGGCTGATGAGATAAGCTCAAAGATAACCAATACAAGAGATTAAAAGATTGGTTTGACTCAAACTTGCAGCCAAAGGAAGCTTCTATGTGACTTAGAAGATAAGTATAAGTCTAAGATAAGATTATCTTGTTAGAGAGATTTATGGGATAATATCTCTTATCTTTATTGAGTTGTGTCTATCCTTTATGTGACTTAGAGGATTAGAAACTTGTATTTATAGGTTGTCTGTGATGAAGGAAATATGTATGCGAGTTTTGAGTAAGCAAAGTCTATAAGCTTAGACTCAGAGTTTGTTGAGAGTTGTTTGGTTTTTGAGTAGTTTTCCAATCAATAAAACAGAGTGATTTTTGTTTTTATATTTGCCTTATTCATACATTAAAGTTCTTTAATTGGTATCAGAGCACTGGGAAACGAAACCATGGGAGACATTGTGACGATCAAATCTGCAGAAAATGTTCCATCAACCGTTCAATGCCCAATGCTCAAGACAACGAACTATACTGTATGGGAGATCAGAATGAAAATTGCTCTTCAAGTTCACAAAGTTTGGGACGTTATCGATCCCGGAGGAATCAATACCAGAGGAATTGGTTTTGCAATTCGGTATATTAAACACAGCGAAAGAAGTGTGGGAAGCCGTAAAAACCAAGTATGTTGGTGCAGAGAGAGTACGTGAAGCAAGATTACAAACGCTGGTGACTGAGTTCGACAAACTAAAGATGAAAGAGACAGACACAATAGACGAGTTTTCAGGAAAACTCGTTGCAATTTTTGCAAAGTCAATGGCACTTGGAGAAAGTATTGCAGAAACCAAGCTTGTGAAGAAACTTTTGAACTGTGTTCCTCGGAGGAAATATATTCATATGGTTGCTTCACTCGAGCAGTTATTAGATCTGAAGACCGTAAGTTTTGAAGATGTCGTAGGCCGCCAAAAAGCCTATGAAGAAAGGATCCGTGATGAAGAAGAAGAAGCTCAGGAAGAACAAAATAAACTCATGTTTACAAATACAGAGTCAAAATCTCAGAATATGTCAAATCAAAATCAATTTAATTGAGGAAGAGGACACAGAGGTCGTTTTAATGGAGGACGAGGACAAAGACAAAACTATAGGCAAGAACGAGATATGTCCAAAACCATATGTTATCGCTGCGACAAGACAGGACATTTTGCTTTCAGATGTCCCGATCGACTGCTTAAATTGCAAGAAACAGAGGAGGAAACAGCTGAAAACGAAACACAAGAAGCGGATGAACTGATGATGAATGAGGTGGTGTTTCTAAACGAGAAGAATATCGTACCAAACAACTATGAAACGAGTTTAGAACATTGGTATCTTGACAGCGGTGCAAGCAACCACATGACGGGAAATCGAAACTACTTTACCAAAATAGATAACAAAATCATTGGTAAAGTAAAATTCGGAGATGACTCGCGCATTGAGATAAAAGGACGAGGAACCATTGCATTTACTGACAAGAACGGACAAAAAAGGGTGATGAAAGATGTTTACTATATTCCAGAACTGAGAAGTAATATAATTAGTCTCGGACAAGCAACGGAAGCAGGTTGTATTGTTCGGATGGAAGGCGAATTGTTGACGCTGCATGACAAAGAAGGAAAACTGTTGGTCAAAACTAGAAGGGCTAAAAACAGACTTTACAAGGTCCGTATGAGCTTGACAAAAGAGACTAAATCGCAAAGCTGTTTTCATGTTAAAAGCACAAACGAATGCAGACTGTGGCATGCACGTCTAGGACATATCAATACTGAAAACATGAAAAGAATGTTTGAAAAGGAGTTGGTCTCAGGAGTTCCAAGAGTAAGGATCGAGAAAGAGGTGTGTACTTCTTGTTTACTAGGCAAGCAAACAAGATATCATTTCCCTCAAGCAACAGCTTTTAGAGCCTCACGCACCCTTGAACTTGTGCACGGTGATCTTTGTGGAACTATAACTCCAAAAACAATGGGGGGAACAAATACATTTTTGTTCTTATAAATGATCATACACGATATATGTGGACGATATTACTATTTGAAAAAAGTGAAGCATTCTCTAAGTTCAAACAATTCAAAGCTATAGTTGAAAGGGATACTAGAGAAAAGATTAAGATTTTTCGAACAGATAGAGGTGGAGAGTTTACCTCTCAGGACTTTAATTCTTTCTGCAGTGACTCAGGTATTACTCGCCATTTAACAGCCCCATATTCACCTCAACAGAATGGGGTGGTGGAGAGGAGAAACAGAACACTTTTAGAGATGACACGCAGCATTCTGAAGGAGATGAAGCTGCCAAATTATCTTTGGGGAGAGGCAATAAGGCATTCTACTTACCTCATAAACCGAGTGGCAACCCGTGCACTTAATGAAATAACTCCATATGAGTGCTTGAAGAAACGGAAACCAAACATAAATCATCTACGCGTGTTTGGTTGTGTGGCATTTGCAAAGTCAGATAAATCTCATCTGAAGAAACTCGAAGACAGAACAAGAATGCTTGTTCACCTTGGGACAGAACCAGGGTCAAAGGCTTATAGGCTCTATGATCTGACGCAGAAGAAGATTGTTGTGAGCAGAGATGTGAAGTTTAATGAAACAAAGCCGTGGAGCTGGAATCTATCAGCTCATGAAACTCAAGAAGAATCGGGAAATTTTGAAATTATCTTACAGCAATATGGAGACCATGAGTTAAAAGAGACTAAAACAGAGGAACACAATAACAATGAAGAAGGTGAATCTCAAGATTTACATGAGAAAGCCAACGAGACGGATGAGATTCCAACATCACCACGAAGAAGCACTAGACAGAGAAGAACACCAGACTATCTTAGTGACTATGTGATGTTAACCGAATCTGTTGAGATACATCGACTTTTGCTTCTTCTTGATGAAGAACCTTGGAATTATGAAGAAGCAAAAGAATTAAACGAGTGGCGTGATGCTTGTGGAGAAGAGATAGTCTCGATTGAAAAAAAATCAAACATGGGATTTAGCTGATTTGCCTGCATGGATCAAAAGCGATAGGTTTAAAATGGGTATTTAAGATAAAACGAAACTCGGATGGAAGCATTGCTAGATACAAAGCTAGACTAGTAGCAAAAGGCTATGTTCAAAAACATGGCATAGACTTTGAAGAAGTGTTTGCTCCTGTGGCACGCATGGAAACAATTCGCTATATATTAGGTTCAGCCGCAAAAAGAGACTGGGAAGTTCATCACATGGACGTCAAGACCGCTTTCCTTCACGGAGAATTGAAGGAAACTGTGTATGTCCAACAACCTGAAGGTTTCGAAATAAAAGGGAAGGAAAAGAAGGTATACAAGCTCAAGAAAGCACTTTATGGACTAAAACAAGCTCCACGAGCTTGGAATACCAAGTTGAATCAAATTCTTGTCGAGCTCAAGTTCCGAAAGTGCATTAAAGAACCTTCACTTTATAAGAAGGAAACAGAGGACTCAATCATTCTCGTGGCTGTCTATGTTGATGATCTACTTATCACAGGTTCATCATCTGTTGAAATTCATTTGTTTAAAAGAGATATGGCTACAAAGTTTGAGATGAGTGATTTGGGAATACTCACCTACTACCTGGGCATTGAAGTTACTCAAGGAAAAGAAAGAACTACTTTGAAGCAAGAAAGGTACGCGATTCGAATACTCAAAGAAGCTGGAATGCTCGACTGCAATATGAATCAAACACCAATGGAGAGTGGGTTAAAGATCAACAAAGCAGAAGAAGAAGAACCAATCGATGCTACGGAATAACGAACAATTGGTTGTTTGCGTTATTTACTTCACACTTGACCCGACTTATGCTATGCAGTCGGAGTGTTAAGTAGATATATGCAAAAGCCAAAGCAGAGCCATGGAAATGCATTGAAGAGAGTACTAAGATACTTAAAGGGAACAACGTCTTTCGGACTTGTATATCCGCGACAGGATTCTCTTCGACAAGAACTGCGACTCAAAGTAACTTGGAAAGATGAAGAAAGCACACTCTACGGTTTTAGTGACAGCAGCCACAACATTGATCCGGATGACGGGAAAAGTACCACAGGTCATGTCTTTTACTTGGGAGAATGTCCGATTAGTTGGTGCTCAACAAAACAGGAGACGGTTGCATTGTCTTCTTGTGAAGCTGAGTTCATGGCCGCGACAGAAGCTGCAAAGCAGGCGTTATGGCTACAGGAACTAGATCAAGAGGTAATGGGAAGAGCAGACAATACAATTATATTGCGAGTAGACAACAAATCTGCTCTTGCGTTGATGAAAAATCATGTTTTTCATGGGCGGAGTAAACACATACATACTCGTTTTCACTTTATAAGGGAATGTGTGGAGCACAACCAAATCAAGGTGGAGCATATACCGGGAAGCATGCAACGAGCTGATGTATTAACCAAACCATTGGGATGGATTAAATTCGAAGAGATGCGAAATCTCTTAGGAGTAAGGAGGCTGGATGAAGACAACTTTGAGCTTAAGGGGGACAATGTTGAGATAAGCTCAAAGATAACCAATACAAGAGATTAGAAGATTGGCTTGACTCAAACTTGCAGCCAAAGAAAGCTTCTATGTGACTTAGAAGATAAGTATAAGTCTAAGATAAGATTATCTTGTTAGAGAGATTTATGGGATAATATCTCTTATCTTTATTGAGTTGTGTCTATCCTTTATGTGACTTAGAGGATTAGAAACTTGTATTTATAGGTTGCCTGTGATGAAGGAAATATGTATGCGAGTTTTGAGTAAGCAAAGTCTATAAGCTTAGAGAGAGTCTAAGCTTGAGAGTTTGTTGAGAGTTGTTTGGTTTTTGAGTAGTTTTCCAATCAATAAAACAGAGTGATTTTTGTTTTTATATTTGCCTTATTCATACATTAAAGTTTTTTAAAGGCATGAGGTAGAATTGAGAAGAGATCTCATTCAAGAATCTTTGAATTACAGTTGAGATATTCCTATTATAGCTGTTAATTAGTTAATGGTTTAATTATTTAAAATTAATTTTTTTTTTTTTTTTGAAACTTTGAGTCTGTGGCTTATAATGATTATAACTATTAATATAATATACTATATGGTACGAATCATATGGTACATTTTAAATTCATCAAATACCATTAAGTTAAGTTGATAAAATAAAATAAAATCTCACGAAATGTCTTATTCAGAATTTGGTGTGACCCATTTGATTGGATTTCGAAAGAGGGTTTAAAATCAAACATTGGGTGAAGCCGGTAAGGACGTGGGCATGAATATCTCTGATTGGATAGGGTGAGAATAATTCAAAGCCTTACAAATAATATGTAACGACGTCCAAACCATTAAAGCTAGTTTTTGTGGTGAGTTTCTGTCCAAAGGATTTTGTGGATTTAGTTGTCAATCTAATTATGTCATATCAGAAAAGCAAGAGCTATGTAGAAAAATAATACTTGCTCTTGTAAATAGTTTCTAATGTATGACTAAAATGATGAAGCAAAAAAACAGAGAATCAGTACAATGCTAAGAATCTCAAGACTCAGTTCATATTTTGGGTCCACCACTACAAGAATCTTTGAGTCTAGACAAATCACACATCTCATTTATTAGAACATAATAATCCATATTGAAAATTGAAAATAATATTAAATAATATATAAGAGATATTAATCAATCCATTAATAGCCAATTAGTTAGATAAATTTTACAATAAAAACTAATTGGCAGCTATTAGTGGATTGACACATATCTCTTATATATTATTTAATATCTCTTTTAACTTCCGTTGTGATATTATGTCCAAATACGCCCTCTCGAGATAAATCTTTTTTAAACATTAATCTCGATATATTTAAGTAAAGATTTATAGACCAATTTTAGGTCAGATCAATTATAGATCGGATTGAATTATATGGATTGGACTCTAATACCATGATTTTGTACTAAAAATTAATTGACTATTAATGAATTCACTTATATCTATTATATATTATTTAAAATCATTTTCAACTTCGGGTGTGAACATTATTTATATATCTATGATATTAACCTTGTTCCTCACCATTTAATCTTTATATACCAAACATCTAAATGTAGTTTATTATTTATAAACTCCGTCGTCTTCATGTCCCCTAGGGTCCATCCTTATCTCCAATGCGAGCTTTAGAACAATCACAAATGCATTGAGTTGTTGCTCTGTATAAATAGGCCAATATGACAATTAATCGGCACATTAAACCACAAACTATCCAACACCGAGTTCCAATTCACAGTGAGAATTGAGAAACAAAACATCTACTCCAAGGTCTTATGAGCTAATATTTTCTAACCGCAAATCATTCTCTGTCCATCGACACGCGCGCTTGAGAAATTTCTCACGCAGAAGATCATCAAGCCCTTCTTGAGTCACCATTAAAACTTGCAGCCACAACATTCAAGATTATAGCTATCTGAATCTTTACCATCTCTATCAATCCAATGCCTTTCATATTCAAGTGTTGAAACCAGATAATCAAAAACTATAGTTATCTGTAGGCCTGGATATTCGGGTACACGTTCGGGTTTGGGTCGGTTCTTTCGGGTATCGGTTCTTTCAGTTATTAAGTTGAAGATCCATTCAAGTACATTTTAGAATTCGGTTCAGGTTCGGTTCGGATCCGGTTTTTTTGGGTATTTACTTAAAGAACCGAATTAGATCCAGTACTAGTTTAAATATTTTTGGTTTTAGTAT
Organism: Streptanthus diversifolius; assembly: GCA_039880935.1. Taxonomy (NCBI): domain Eukaryota; kingdom Viridiplantae; phylum Streptophyta; class Magnoliopsida; order Brassicales; family Brassicaceae; genus Streptanthus; species Streptanthus diversifolius. The sequence continues at coordinate 16,665,729 of JAXGFM010000022.1, read as the reverse complement.
TATAGTATCCAAATCTATCTGAAATACTAAAATTACCCGAATTTATCCGGATATTAAAGTATCCAAAATAGTAAAATTACATAAATTTACTCGAAATATTAAATTACTTAAATCAAAATAATCTAAAACATATTAATATAGAGAACCACATCTACGTTACATAACTCTAAAATCAGTAAACAAAAATAATATTATATTCGGTTCATATAAGTACTAATTCAGATATCGATTAGGTTTGGGTATTACCTGATACCCAAAGTATTAGAAGACAAGACCCATTCAGATATTTTTAAAATTTGATTCGGGTATGGTTCGAATATTTTGATTCGGATTCGGTTCGAGTATTCGATTCCGGGTATTTTACCCAGACTTAGTTATATGGCCTATTTTTCATCTGTAGCAAAATGGATACAGAAGATAAGATCAATCTTTCCTTGTCAGACTCTCAACATATATATTATATGCATGCATGCATATCAAACAAATGGATGTGTCAAATAACCGATGAGATCACACCTCGTGGCATGGATCCGTGGGTTCCAGCGGCGGCGGAAGTACGAACCCACAACGGCAATTGAAATGAAAGTTTCAAAAATCCCACAACCGAATCATGTGAAAAAATTTATGTTATAAAAGGGAAACAACTCTAGTCTTTAGTTTTTTAACTCGACTCCGTCAGATTTATAACTCAATGCGTCAATGGTCTTCTAGTTACGACGTATCGTGCCAGCCAAATCTGGACGAATATTTATGAACGGCGAGTGGGCCTGGCCTTACTTTGGTTGGGCCTACCCGTCAACTTCTCGAGTTTCTATCCACAAATGTTAACAAATAATTCAACAATAAACGTTTCAAATCTATTAGAAAATTTTCTATAATTTCTTGCTTAAAATACACATACGTTAGGTCTTATCACTCACCGAAAATTTTAAACATACAAAGATGCAATCCTCTGTATAGGGAGACACAAAATATGAAAAAGGGACAAAAAGATGTGAATGATTCGCAATTTTTATTAATATTGTCATCTTGTGTGCAGGTCGAGCTTGAAAATTGTTGTGTTAAAGCAGTAAATCGGAGAAAGAATAAAAACATGTAGCGATTTTGGGTTCATGGGAAGTTCCAAAAGCCTTTTCTAAACTAAGATTGAAAGGCAATCGCTGGTCGTCTAATATGAAATGGCTATAGAAAGTAAGCTTATTTTTGAGGGAGTATTTTTAACCCAATTAACAAAACGTTTCTGTTTGCTTTTGTAATAATTTGCTTTTTCAAGTTTCTGTTTTGTAAATTAGTTTAGATATCAGTCAAACTCTTTTGCCGTTAAGACAAAATATATATAAAGATGCATACGTTGACCATGTGCTATTTCATCAGAAATTGGTCTTGGCTTCCTCGATTAAGAGATATATTTTTGCTAACTATCTTTTTTTTTTTAATTATGGAGATGTTTTTCTATAATATTCAAAAATCTTTTGACTATCTAGTGATGAAATTTTTTCATAAACATAAGATTTCAAATAGTTTATTAACTCTATTCGACTTTCTTCTATATATTCTTCAATTTGTTTTAAAAAAGTTCCAAAACTAGATGATAAAGTAACAGACGTGAAGAAAAATGCATAGGGATTTTCTGTATATAGTAAGACAAGAGCTTACCTAATTTCCATAATTACAATAATATGAAGAATATGTTGACGAATTAAATGGTAATGCGAATCATCTAAATTGAATGGGATTGATATCCCAACGCTAATTATCTGATTCTTCTTTTTTTGGAAATATATAGATCTGGTTCAGTATATATACCAAGACATACATTATACTACTCGCATAGATCTATATCTAAAATATAACTCTTTAGAATTTCTTTGTTAAGAGATGGCTAAAATGTCACCGTTATTGACGCTCTTTTTCATCCTCCTATCTTCCATCATGATTATTCACCGCCTTCCATTGGCAAGCTCCACACAATGGTGTGTAGCATCTCCGACGGCGAAAGACAAGCAGCTAGAAGATAATATCGGTTTTGCATGTGCTAATGGAGTTGATTGTAGACCAATCCTACCAAGTGGAGCCTGTTATAACCCCAACACTCTATTAAGCCATGCGTCATATGTGATGAACGCGTATTACGCAAACCATAACCGCACCGACACGGCATGCAAATTCTTTTTCCCAAACAGCAGCACATTCACTACTACAAACCCTAGTTATGGTAATTGTGTCTATGCATCTTAGAACTATTTTTATTGGTTTTTTGATATGTGATCCACTTACTACGTGATAGGACGATGTATGGTTGTGGCAGTTCCAATGTTTTTTGTTTTTGTTTTTGTTTTTACCAATTATATAATTATAAAGAAAATTCCGATATATGTTTAAATGTTTTGTTAAGTTTAACGAAAAGATCAAAGCAAGTGCATCGTTCGGTATCTTTCAAGACAATAGTTCACATTGCCTAACTCAAGATACTTTATCCTCTGCAAGTTATTTGACCAACTTGATGTAAGCATCAAACCTTTCGTGAAAAACAAGCCCGATGGCATACAGAGTCAGGAATCAATTGTATCCATCATCAGAGGCAAAGAAGATTTACTAACCATATGAGATGACTAATGAATGTTTAAACACCAAAAGAAAGCAACAGGGTTCAAAGGTAAGCAAATGAAAAGGAGTGTAGCATAAACAAGGTTTATATTTCTTATGGACAAGAAAAGGCTAAGGCTTGATTCCTATCACGTCCTGTATGAATTTCTCAGTAGCTGAATACGAAGATCCACCATTCAACGTAGCTTTCCGGGCTATCTGAGAAATATCCATCACTTTCTTCCTCACTAAATTATTATCCTTGTTCATCACGCAACGAATCGCCCTCTCTATCTCGTTTGCACTTACAAGGTCACCGCTACGTGCCCTGAAATCAAGCTTCATCTCCACTGCGAGCTTCAGTTCCTTCACAATCTCAAACGCATTGAGCTGTTGCTCTGCATACATTGGCCATGTCACAATTGGCACACCAAACCACAAACTCTCTACTATTGAGTTCCATCCACAGTGAGAAACAAAACCTCCTACTGCCTTATGGGCCAATATTTCCACCTGAGGAGACCAACCGCAAATCATTCCCCGTCCTTTGACACGGTCAAGGAATCCCTCGGGCAAAAGATCATCTTCCACTGGGCGGAATGACCAGAGGAATCTGTACTTACAAAGCTCAAGTCCATGTGCTATTTCCTTCACTAGAGGACCTCTTAACCTGCCTAGACTCCCAAAACAAAGGAACACAACAGACTCCTCGGGCTGATCATCAAGCCATTTCATCAGCTCGTCACGACGGGCGAGGTCCTGATCTGGATGAGGCTGGGCCTTGGGGTTAAATACGGGGCCAACAGCATAAACAGAAGGGTAATTTTGTTCATCAAGAAAATGATTCAGAGAGGTAGGCTCAAGATCAGAGAAAGTATTCACTAGGATTCCCCTGGCCTTGTTAAACAAGATGGAAAGTTTAACGTAAGGTTCATAACCGTCTTCCATAAACAGAGCTGTCGGCAGAACGTTGGCTGGAACAGGGTTTACAAAGCCAGGAATCGACAGCATTTCTCCAGAGTTTCTTACAAAAACCGAGGTATCTTTACTATGTCGATCTGCTAGATACTTCATCATAGCTAGGAATCCGGAATTTGTAGTCAAGAAGACATAAAAAGGAAGACTTACATCTTTTGCAACGTCAACCATGGGGAGACAGAAGAAATCAGCAACTATTCCCTTGACCGTAACTCCATCCGAAGTATGAGAAGATAAGATAGCCATGACTATATTTCTCACAAGAGGGATATTTCTCTCAACAAAATCGTATACAAAGGCTACCGCAGACTGAGTACTACCAAGTGCTGGATTATCTTCAAACTCAGGGACATCAATGAATCTAACGAAGGGCAGAGACGAGCCAATTGACTTAACATAGGTATCTAGATGAGACTGACCTTGTAGCTTCATCACGATGATGGTGATACGTATCCTATCATCCTGATCAATGAGACGCCTTGCTAACTCAAGAGACGGAACAATATGACCAACCGTTGGTGTTGGGATGAGGATGAGCTCTGTATTTCTCATCTCTAATAACAGAGAGCTATGCTTCTTTCATCCTCAGGCTTTGCTTTTAATTGACAAGAACATCAATCTTACATATCAACTGATGAAAATTAGTTACTTTCTTAAATCTTGGCTTTGTCACACGTGATCATTACTAGCTATAACCCGTTGTGCTCCTACCTAAATGTTGACGTGTGTCTCTTGAAAGTTTGAAGAGAAAAGAAAATATAACTTCCAATTAAAATAATTGCCGACATGTTAAAGTGGGATCCACAACCAAGAGAAAGCTACTTTCTTGCGTCTCTCTCTCTCTTAATTCTGATAAAACTAATCACAGATGATAGATACATCAAAATTCGGACAATGAGAGAATCTGGGAAGCTTCTCTAACTCGTTGGAGATGTTTCAGTTTCTGTCCAAAACCATCGCAGAGACCAAATCCGTCTACTTTCCGAGTCGACAAAAACAAAATACATCAATCACATAGTTTAAGAACTTGTTGAATCGATCAAAGTTGAGCAAAAAAAAAGACAAAACTGGTCCGAATGGAAGATCAAGAAGAGAATTATAACAAAGAGAGAGAGAGAGAGAGAGAGAGAGAGAGAGAGAGAGACAGAGAGAGTCGGATCTAGAACATGAGAGGCAATACATACATCACGTCAAGGTACAATAATTAAGCAAAGGGACACAAATTCTAGAAAAAAACCATAAAGAGAGATTAAGCTTAAAAATCAGCGCCTGTGATCGTAATCGAGGACTTCAGAATCAGTAATCGATCTAGAGTGCTGCACGATGGATCGTCCAATAGAGTTGATCCAATCTTCTTTCTCCTTCTCGTTATCAGCGATGAAGAACATGGTGGAGTTACCGCTTGAGAGCTCAAAAGCGAAAGGTTTGTTCACGACGTCTTCAGCTCCTTTGACGGTGAGACAATCACCTACGGAGATCACACCACGCGGTGTAGATCCGCGAGTTCCAGCGGCGGCTTGATCCTTGAACCAGAGGAGCTTCCCTCGTTTGAGCACGAACCAGCGTCTTCGCCAGGTCTTTATGTAATCGCCTTGCTTTGTTAGCCAACCAGACCGCTCCGGGTCGGACCAGAACTCGATCCCTTCGTAATCTTCCCGGTTCGGATCTTGACCCGTCGCGATTCGCCATAGATTCTCCATCCTCCTCCTCTCCTAAAGTCTCTCTCTCTAACTGATTTTATCGCTCTTTTTAATTTATCTCTCAATTGATTCGGTATCTAACCCAATTTCGGTCAAAACGCCCCGTTTAGGTCACTCTTTCAATGAAACATGTTTTCGTTGGCTCTCAGCCTATTATCGGGGGTCACTCAGCAACTGTTGTAAAAATTTGAGATTTTTTTCAATGATTCAGTTATTAACTGTTTATTATTTAATACTAAAGTTAAAACATTTGTTTTAAAAAAAAGTTAACACATTTAATATATTATTTATTCAACGAATTTGAAATTTACTAAATTTGTAGATTTGGATGACTTTTTTTATAAATTTTTAGTTTTAAGTAAATATAAATGAGAATCATGAGATAGAACGGTAATAATCTTTAATAATCACATAAAATTCAACACTCCTTGATGTTAAAATAATAAATTACTATGTTAAATTGACAAAAAAAAATACAAAAATAAACATTTTTAACTTAGAGTTTAGAGCAAAAAGAAAAACATTTCCGAAAACTACTATAAAGACTTTGAGTGTAGGAGCAAACAGAACACACATTCAGTTCAAGCCTTGAAAGTGATTCCGAATCAGACGCAATTGAAATTATAACTCTTTTTCTTTTGTTTACTTATTTTCCATTGATAACCAAACCACCCATAGGTTTTCCATAAGCTTTACAATAGTAAAACAAATCTTGTTCAAGAAACAAAAATTTAGCAGAAACTTGTGTTTTTGTGTTTGGGACGCAATGATGTATCACAAGTAGAATACATACTTTTGCTTAAAAAAGGTATAAATGTTGTTTATGTTCATTTACATAACTGAAGAAAACATTTTACGTGAGTACTGAGCTTTTTTACTCTTGTATTCTGTAAAAAAAAAAATGAAGAAACCCATCGTTGTATAACTCAATAACTTCATCACAGAAGATAGTTGCGGAAGAATCGAATTTCCTGTTTGCAATAAATAAATAAAAAGGGAACGTGTTACGGTTAAAAAATTGGATTTGGGGAGAGTGTAATCTTACAAACAAAAGAAAGGGCACCTTAAGAGCAAATGTGATATCCGCTTCATCTACTCTTAAGCTAACTCTCTTTAGCTTATCGTCTCGAGCATGACTGAGTTTTATAATTCCCTGTACCAATCCAAAATGATTCTTTCAAGATTCTATGTTCTCTTTGATTATATAAACCAACACAACATGAGAGTTCTTCTAACTGATATAATCTCTTATAAGATAGATGAGTATTCTTTATAGGAGTTGTTAGTACCTGGTCGTTTAGCACTGTACACATGTTAGTGAACTCTGTAATTCCAGCTGGAGTGATCATCGAGGATTTACAGATTTCCAAGTATAACTTATTTAACTGCATCAAAGTGTCGAAAGAGAGATGAATATTATGTACAATGTCTTCATTTGTATGTGTTTGTGTATTCTTCATTCAGAAAAGATTATTACCTCTGCAATGGTTCTGTCCTTTTTGCTTCCTCTAAAGGCCTTTGCAGCAGAACAGACTATGATCTGCATGTTGTCAATAGAAGCAATGTGATTACAGTCCACTACTAACTTTCAGATTCGGTCTACTTAGCCAATAAGTCACTAAGCCATATACACCAAATAAACACCAGTATGGGTCTTACGTTTCTTTGTGACGTCATATTTGTTCTTTAAAAATTAGTATGTATTTTCAAAATATACGAACTATACTTAGATCACACTGGAAAACAAAACTAAATATTGGCATAAACATGTTGTAAGCATATAAAGACTTGAGAACGAGAAAGTGCCAGATATCAAAAAGTCTATGTTGATGTAACTTACTTGCTGGTGTTGAGGAAGAGATTGAATGGTGTCAACTACTGGAGATTTGAAGGTCTTGGCCAATGCAGTTACCATATGATTCATCTTGACCTGTAGAGTTATCGATGACAACAATAATGATATAAGACCAAATGTTTTATGGATCCTTTATATTTACATCGTCAGTAAGTGAATTGAGTAAAGTAAAGAGTGAAAATACTAACCACTTGATCCTCTGTGACTGGACTTTGTGGTTCTTGATCTGTTAATCCTTTAACTTCTGTTTCTAAGATTTCTAAGGCACTCCTAAAATATCATCGAATCAATATGAAAAAAATTGGGATTGTCAACTTCAGTGTGATAATTTCAAGAGTAGAGAATTACAATATATTAAGGATAGTACTATCTAATTCATCTTATCAGCTTCAGAGATTAAACTTTAAAAGAGTATTCACCTGCAGACAGAGAGAGCCTTTCTCATGTCTCCTGATGCAGCTGAAACTTTCTGGCACAACGCAAAAATATTGAACATCAATATAGAATGTCAAAAGGAAAAAGGGAATTGACTAGACAGGGAGAAAAATGGTATATATATTCTTACTCTGGCACAAAGCTCCAAGGCTTTTGATTGAAATGTAACATATGGAAGTTCCTGTTATAACAGATTTGAAGAATAAGAATTTATGATTAAAGTCGATTAATTATGTGTTTAGATCACGATATCATCCTAGTTCTTAGGTTCTTAAATTGGTCAAAGTTTATTATATACATGGTTCTTAATGCTTAATGTGCTATACATTTTTTCCTGATGGTTTCTTGAATACCAACTGCTTTGAAACAGAAACGTGCTTAGTGTCATTGGTAATAGATTTATCCTTATTACTTACACCACTAGATTTACTAGTCACTTAATCAGGCACTTTTCTCCTGCAAAAGCATTCTATAGCACAAATTGGACGTAGACTTACCACAAGCCTCTCCTGAAGTATCCTTAGGATCTGCTCCATAGAATAGGCACGGAAAGTGACAACCAGAGGTTTGCCTGCATTAATGGAAAAAAGAAGTTAGAGGAGTAAACTTATCAAAGCTAAGGGAAATCTGGTGAACAGCGAAGAATGTGCCAACTGTAAACAATGATGGAGGAATACTTACAGTTAAGAGACTTTAATTTTGGAAGGAAACGATCTGCGAGGTCTATTGCATTTGCTACACCTGAAGAACAAATACGACAATCAAACTTACAATTTAGTATAACCATAGGAAACGTGGTACATACATGAACTTAAGACTATCACCATGATCGCAAAGAACGGTACCTATAAGTATACATCTCGAAAACGGCAAAGTTGTGAGCATAAAAAGCTCATGAAGGACACCTCGATCTCTTGTGATCAAGTAATCCATCTCATCTGCAATAATCAGCCTACAAATAAAGTTTGAATGAGAAACAGCGTAACTAATTTTATATCTTGGCAGGTCATCAAATCACAGCAAAAACAAAAACAAAAAAAACAAGAACCTACATCATCTTTGAGCTGGATGATTGTTGCTTTTGAGAAAACAAAAGCTGAAGTTGTTGTAGAGGTGAAGAGGAGCCATTAGCTTTCTTCCTGGTCTCATTGTCACCAAGTATCTAAACCAAATAAACAACCTAAATAAACAAAAATATCGAAATGAGACCAACAACCTCGAGATAATTCAATTGCATAAGGTCTTACCTTGGAGAAAATATCTGTTGTTTTCGTCAGCGATGTGCAATTAACAGACACTGTTTCCAGGCAAGGCAAGCCTTCCTGAAAGAATTCATAAAGTAAACATAAGTATTCCCATTGAAAGATTCAGACTAATCACAAAGTCCTAAAGATATAAAACACAAAGATTGATTACCTGCTTTGCCCAGTCTTCAGCTTGTTGTCTTACTTTCTCCATCGATAAAGACTTCCCAGTTCCAGGACAACCACATATATACAAACTCCCAGCCTTCTTCTGCTCCATGCAACCTTTCACAAACTCTAAAACACGTCTTTGCTCATCCTCACGGCAAACAACAGTAGATGGTGCCTTGGACACGTGCAAGGCCTCCTTCACAGCTTTCATTTGATCATCATCTGTCCATTAATAAAACATAGCAATCGTACATCAACTAAATATAGAGCATTATAAATCAGTAAAACATTGAAGAATCATTTTATACCTCTAGGATTCCACTTTGATTTAACATCTAAACTATCAAATTGGTTTCTCGCGGCTGATACCTCTGGACTCTCCAATTTTTCATTAGATTCTTCATTGATCTCCTGCAATCGGACAATCAGTCATTATTAATTATAAATTCCAGAATTCGATCTAACAGTTGTGGAGATGATGATGAGGATAGATGACCAAAATCAAAGAAGAACAACAATCGGATTGATTCTCTCACAATCAAACAGATTCATATCGCTAGACACGGATTTAAACGATAAGAACAAGGAGATTCGCTCATGAATTACCTCCATATGCGTCCTGGGGCTTGAAACGGCACATAGTCGAGGAGATTTCCATTTCATCGGCGTAGAGAGCAAATTCCCAGGCAAGACCGTCGTCGCTGCAACCTCCGCGGCGGAATCGGATCTCAACTTCCGTTTCCGAGGAGTGTTAACGTCGGCGGATCTAGGAACTCCGGTGTTATCCGATCTAGCGGCGACGATTCGCTTGTGAGGTGACGAACTAGGTCCAGCGATAGTAGGCATTGTAGATTAATAGAAAGAGGAGAAAAGGAGAGAGGTCGAGGTCGAGATGGAGATGGAGATTCGATCGAACCGAAGTGAAGAATCAATCTCATGGTCGATACTGATTATTAAGAGATATCGAATGCGGAAATGAGTGAAAAAATAATAATGAAAAAAAAAAAAGAAAAACAAAAAACAAAAGAGGGAAAATGGAAGTAGCGGGAAAACGTTATACACTGACAGTTTTTCGCCGCCCCGATTTTATTCGATGACTGCCGTTTTGAACAACCAGCTTCGCGGCAATTTTATTGGGCCATATTACGCTGTCACAATTTAGGACCTTACTGTAGCCTTTTAAGGGCCCATTTAAATTTACAAAATCCTCAACACACCATTTGTTATTCTCTTGGACAAACAAAGTACAGAAAGTTATATATTTTTAATATTTTTGATAAACTCGTGCACAAAAAACACCTCATGCTACTACTCCGCTTCAGCATTTTTCCGAGAAAGCTTCAACGAGAAAATTTCCAGAAAAATAAAACTGATGGCTACCTTCTCCACAGCACAACTTCTCTCCCTGCCACGTCATCCAACCTTCTTCAATCCAAATCAGCCAACCACCAATAACGAATGCTCCCGCCACACTATCTCTCTGATCGACCGATGTTCAGACATTCGACAACTGAAACAAATCCATGCCCAAATGCTCCGTGCTGGTCTTTTCAACGACCCTTACTCGGCTAGCAAGCTATTTGCCATCGCCGCGCTCTCTCCCTTCGCGAGTCTCGATTACGCCTGCAAGGTGTTTGATCAAATTCCTCAACCAAACTCTTTCACTTGGAACACCCTTATCCGTGCTTATGCTTCTGTACCAGATCCTGTACGAAGCATCTGGGTTTTCTTGGATATGGTCTCCGAGAGCCAGTGTTACCCGAACAAGTACACTTTCCCTTTCCTCATCAAAGCGGCTGCAGAAGTCTTTGTCTCTGGGTCAATCTCTTCACGGGATGGCAATTAAAGCAGCTGTTGGATGCGACGTTTTCGTCGCGAATTCTTTGATACATTGTTATTTCTCTTGCGGAGATTTAGATTCGGCTTGTAAAGTGTTCACTACGATCCAAGAAAAGGATGTGGTCTCGTGGAATTCGATGATTACAGGGTTTGTGCAGAAGGGTTCTCCAGATAAAGCTTTGGAACTGTTTAAGAAGATGGAGTCAGAGGATGTTAAGGCAAGTCATGTGACAATGGTTGGTGTCTTGTCTGCTTGTGCAAAGATGCGGAATCTTGAATTTGGGAAGCAGGTTTGTTCTTACATCGAAGAAAACAGGGTGAACATGAACTTGACGCTGGCTAATGCGATGCTTGATATGTACACAAAGTGTGGAAGCATAGAGGATGCGAAAAGGCTGTTTGATACAATGGAGGAGAAAGTAACGTTACATGGACAACATTGCTTGATGGATATGCTATTTTAGAAGACTACGAAGCAGCTAGAGAGGTTCTTAACACTATGCCTAAGAAGGATATAGTTGCTTGGAATGCTCTTATATCTGCGTATGAGCAGAATGGTAAACCTAACGAGGCGCTTTTAGTGTTCCATGAGCTGCAGCTTCAGAAGAACATAAAGCTAAACCAGATCACTCTGGTAAGTACTTTATCAGCTTGTGCCCAAGTAGGAGCACTGGAATTAGGTACATGGATCCATAGCTACATCAAAAAGCACGGCATTAGGTTGAATTTTTACGTTACAAGCGCACTGATTCATATGTATTCGAAATGCGGAGATCTTGTAAAGGCAAGTGAAGTGTTTAGTACTGTAGAGAAGAGAGATGTGTTTGTGTGGAGCGCAATGATTGGTGGCTTAGCGATGCACGGATGTGGAAATGAAGCCTTGGATATGTTCTTTAAAATGCAAGAGGCTAATGTAACAACATTGTTATTTTGTTGTTATTGATGTTTCCTCTCCTCTTTGGTTTATAATGTTGCAGATTGAATAAAGCGTTATACTGTGTTGGAATTTTTTTAATAGGATGAGAACAAAATGTATAGGCTAAGCAAATACATTGATTCAGTATTTCAAGGTGTTGGAACTAAAGGGTACGTTTGTTTTCATGAGATATTTTTTTTTCCTCTTTTGCTTATACCATTTTTGTTTAGTGGCCTGGAGATTTTGTGCTCTATAATAATCAGCTTATTTCTACCCCTAAGTCTTCTTTTGGAAGATTCCACTCTAGAAATGCATACCTTCTTCTCAGCGTAAGCTGTATCTCTAACTTTAATATTTGGTTGTGAGTAACATTGAAGAATTTTGAAGTAATGTGCTTAATAATACTTAGTTCTCATGATTGTCATGTGTAGACGGCTCTGCGGAAGATCGGGTCTCCCCATTATGGCATTCACTATTGGCTAGGAAATGATGCAAATGAGGTTTCTGCTTCTTTCTGAAAGTCATCCTTACATTTTCTGGAGAAATGCTATAATGGCTACTGAAATCTGTAGCTTTTGAAGGTAGCATATTAAGATTGTTTACCTTTTTTATGTGAAGGTGGACTCATCTGACAAAGCACTAGAGTTAGATGCAGCATTTGGATGTTGTACGGTGCAATACCGTGAAGTTCAAGGTGAGGAGACAGAAGTTTCTCTCTAAATCCTCACTTGGGCAGTAGCAGAAGGAACAAAAGGCAGAAAAGTGATAAATATTATTTCCATGCAAACCAATTTCTTCCGAGAAAATAAAATCTATTGATCCTCTCCCATAATTGTGATTAGTTGTATAATTAATTGTCTCTTTCTCGCAAACGTTTACCTAAACCTTTTAAGCTTTTTCGCATTTTACATCCCAAAAAGTGAAGGAACTTTGGTTAATAAGATTTCACCCTTAACTACACATGATATATCAGAAATTACATAATTCTGTAGAAATAGAACTTGTAGAAATAGAAGATATAAATCTAGGTGATCGATGTGTCCATGCACTTATATTTATTTATTTCCACAAATATAATCGTTCAGGTATGAGATATCAACACAAAACGACGTGAAGATATTTCTTTCATCTATATCTGGGTTTTGTCATTAAAGAAAGTAAAGAAAAAATATATCCACATAAATCGATGATATATCATATGATACGAAGCCAAAAAAAATCAAATGATATATCAGAATGGAATATGAAGGCAAATTTTGATAAATACTAGGTAGAAATAAGATAAGAGATGATAAGAGTGGTGGCCTTTTGTAATGTCTCTCTCCATTTGATTCTCAAATTGGCTATTGCATCTTATCAAGAGCCACACCATCTAACCATATTTTCATAAACGCATGTGTGTTGGCTTTACTTTATTGTGTTCGAGTAAATAAGACTTGCATATTAATAAAAGATACAAAATTGATTTAATTAATTTACATACTTCTTGTAATTCAAAGGTTTGCGCTTTGCAAGCTTTTTTTCGATCGAAGAACAAAGTGGTTTTATATTTTGTTAGGAATTATCTCTTCTTTTATGTTGCAATTCAATATCAAGATTCTGAACTATATTTCAACGAGAATCCCGAGTTTATGAACCAATGACATTTAATAGTGTATATATACTTGCACGCTAATGATACTACATCTACATTACTATGCATATTCGAGTGTGTTTGTTGGTAGTGACTTCTTATACCGTCAACAAGATCACCATGCGTAAAGAAGACACCAAACAAGAACATCCTTGAGGAAGCCGGCAAGTGACCAGACCTCCCGGACGACAAGTATGCGACGGTCGTCAGCCCTCTCCTTAACCGTAGAAAAAGGCCCATCATATTAACATTTGCACCCATCATATCAATCTTCATAAACTAAACCCCTTAATATCATCACATGCTGTATTCTATCATTTTCTGTTTGTTTTTATTTACCGTCCATACATTTTTTTTGGACATTTAGTATTTGATTTTTCGATTTGTCCTACTTAATAATACTCTGGTCTTTCTGTCGCTGCCCATTAGCAATTACTTTCATCACTTACATAATTCATAACCAACTTATTTTCACCTTTTTAGAATTGTATATTTCCCCAAAGACAAAACAGATAACCTAAATTGACGAGGCATGCTGAGAATACGTTACTTAAATTGACGAGGCATGCTGAGAATACGATAATATTTTAATAGAATTAAGTGGATCCCACATGTTTATCACATGTTTCCTTTGAGTTGTTGTGCTAGTAGTTATTTTTTTTAAGGCTAATTCTTAATGGTTTTTACATCATGTTTATATGATCCAATTAGGGTAAGATACTAATTAAGGTAAGAGTAAAATCAGAAAGTAATCTTGACTGTTTGAGGTGACCATAAAAATCTCAGAGGTAACGACTTATATACTAAAACTGCGCTACTTACTCATATCACCTTAAGTGCTACCAACAATATTTGAAGTTAGTTGGGAAGAGACAAATGTCACTCCGAGTTACCATCAGACCATGACCTGATTAGTATCTATCTATTGCATATCTAATCAATAATTGTTAACAAACCCTGAGATCCAGCATATTGGTATGAGTATGACAGTGATCATCTTGAAATGTGTAACTGATTTATTTTGAAAAAAAAAATATGTTTTAAATGTGAGCTCAATAAATTTTTAAAAATTGGATGTATTTTGTCTCAGAATGTTTCACGTGATTTTTTGGCAGTTTCGTTCACAACCTTGATTCCACTGAAAGGAAGCCAATTGTCGAAGATTTTTTCGTATGAATCAGATATTTACGAAGAGTTAAGAGGAGGTAGAAGAGCTGAATCACGACAACAAGGTTTTATAACACACATTAAAGAGATAAGGAGTAGATGATATGTTATGTCTCTACTCAACATGATAATAAATAAACAATGTAACTTTACTCTCGCTGTTTAGAACTTTTTTGTAGAGGAGTTTATTTATTGCAAAGTCTTTTTTAGTAATAATGGGAGAGTTTATGCATTGCAAAATTCGTGATTACTTAATACCATGATAGACAAATTTATCAAAACGTTGGAAGATTCTTATCAGTAAATATATCAGTCCAAAAGATATTAATTTAAATGGATAAAGATTGCTAATTTTCATTTTTACTGTAATAAAAAAGGAAAAAAAACTTTACTCTCCTATGTTCTCATTTTACATCTACCATTCTTCTTTAGGCGATTTCAGTCATAATTGTATGGTTTTTCCATCATTTTTGACATATTGTATACAGTTCCATATGATTAGTCTCATTTTATATTTACCATTCTTTTATCGGCAATACACCAGTAAAGTTCGAGACAACATAATCCTAATCAAGTTATAAGTAATAAACCGGGACATTTAAATAAATTTAACAATTTAAATTCAGTTCCTACTTCATGTCTATATCGTCTATGCTTATTAACTTCTCCTAGTGGTGGTGCGTTCCTCTGAAAACTTAATGTTTTAACAACACATTTTCTTCTTTTAAATAAAATTCAACAACACATTTCGCATCCGATATGCCTGATAAAAAAAACTAGTCACGAGACGAGCTAACAATCATATAGAATACATTGTTTCCCCCTTTTTCTTTTGCGAATTTTTCTCGACGGTCCAAATATAAGACCATGTTAAATAAAGAAAAGTATAAAATCAGGACGGGGCTAGATTCCACCGTACGTGTTTTAAATGAAAATTGACTTAACTTAGGGAATGAATATAAACAATATTAATGAGGTGGGAAGAGTCAAATAAATATCAACCGTTAAGAAGATATGAGCTTATTACCAAAGGAGAGCCGTCAATTCTGCACCCTTCTTCCAACGTCGCTGTCTCAACGACGTTAACTTACGGCAAGTTGGTTCATATCTTTCTCTCCTTCTCCACCGTCGAATTTTTCACCCCTCTCGTTTTGTAACGTTCCAACAAGATATCTATCACATCTCGTGTTCTATTCTTGGCATTCGGTTTTTCAGTTTGGTTTGGTTCAGATTCATTTGTTTGCACCACAACCTAAACTAATCCTATTGTATGCTTAATCCAGCTTTTTTTTTTATATAGAAATGGTTATATTTATTAAATTCGAGAGTGCCATATCTAACAAATCTTGAAAAAGATCTCAAACGATACATGCATACGAGAAGATAAATTATGACCAACATAGTTCACTTTTCTTTTATCGGAACATGAATCCAAAACGAGCAATACATTTCACCCATCACTTGTTTAGTTATTTGTAACTATTATTATTACATATGGACGGAAATAGTTGTTGGATTTTTTATCCGGTTTTATAGCTCCTACAATAGTATCTCGTAAACCAAGAAGCAAATAGCATATCCCAGAGCAACAATACGAAGTCGTCATCATAAACTAGATATACGATTACAAGTATTTGCGGTCACTGTGATCACTACTTTGATAACATAATTTTCTATAAGCCGTTATGTCCGCCACATAAGAAGATATCAATCCCAGGTTTCATATACAATTTATTATTGTTGATTAATACGATAGATGATGTTTGAAACCCATCTCAATCACTCGTATTATATATAGAAAATATAAAAAATCTAGAAGGAAGAAAATCGATATACCAAACCGAAATTGAACATAGACTTAAATCGCTTTAGTTACCAGATTACATGGATACTTTTCTCTTCCTCAAGCTGTTATTTTCACGCTCCTAGTTGATTGTTTTTTTCTCCATCTAAATACCTACGTGGCTGACGACAAAGAGAAAATAACTACGTGGCATTTTTAGTACCGTTGATATATTTTATTTAAGTATATTGAAAGTTTGCAATGCACTAGTGTCAGAAAATGACGAAAACCGAAAAACCCAATAGGCTGCAAGAAGAAAATCAATTTGAACACGTGGCCTATCTTAAAGCGTCAGATGTAAAAAAATCCTTAATGACGACACTCCGGTTTATCATGTGAGTCGGTTCTTGGGACCGGCTTACTTGTTTGTCAGGTTCTGAGCGTCGCTGTAACCGGCTTTAACCCGATGATATTTTTGTATTATTTTTCGATATTTTTGATAAACTCGTGCACACATTAAAAAAAAACCTTTTCATCGAGCCTGGGTTGTATAAAATCATCGTCTCACTTAGAGCATTAGCATCAGTGATACTCTCTCAGCTTTTAAAGAAATAATATTTTAATAAATTCTATTTTATTTTATTATTTTTTAAATGATTATATTATTAAATAAATGTTGAACCAATAATATTAAGACATATGGCAAAAAGTCTCTTACAAGAGTCTCTAAAATCTCTTTCTATTGAGATTTTTCGTTCCACTTAATAAAGTGAAGCGTCTTCCCTCGTGCTGCTACTCCATCTTCAGCATTTTCCCGAGAAAGTTTCACCGAGAAAGTTTCCGAACGTAACCTGCGACTCTTTTGAAGGTGTGTTTCTCTTCCTCTTGTTTCTCTCGTTGGGATCTCTAATTCGTTGAGTCAAAGGTTTCTGGAGACCTTCTAATATAATTTTCATCGAATCTCGTGACATTAGCTTTCAACGATCCGATTTGAAATGATTCAATGCGTTTCTCTTTTGATTTACAGAAAATCAAGAATAAAGAAGGAAAAGCCATTGTTACAGAAATGGGGGTGAAAGTAGCATCATACACTTCTCCCTTCCTTCAATGGGCGGCGCATCCTTCTTCTACCCCTTCACAAACCCTAGCTTCGGGGGCTATATCATCTCCTTCAAAACGACGACAATCATGTCGTTTCATGCCGCAGAGACTGAACCGTTCATCTCTCTTCGGAACTTCTTCGTCGACGAAGCTCCATCGTTCCAAATCATGCGAGCTATGGGAATCATCATCTAAACCGACAAAGACTCAGTCTATCCGAAGAGTTTGTAGCGCAAGCTTAGATCCTTTCTCCGACGAGGAGTTTTCGAAGAAGATCCAAGAGCTAACTCTCAGATTCAACAACGAGAGAGAAACGATGATCATTCACGACTCTCGTAGTAGTTACAGCGCAATGGAGAAACCTCGAGATCCAATCGAGCCGCCATGGCAAGAGATGGTTCACTTGTCGAGTATCGAGATGAAAGCGAACAGCGTCGATCTTCCTCTTTCGCTTCGGATCATCAAGAAGAAGCGACAGTGGGAGGAAGGAGTCAAACAAGCAGGCGAATCAGCGTGTGACTCGATGAATAAAGCCTTTTCGTCAATGGTGTTTATGATTAGAGAGCTTCAGAGCTTTACTTTGCATATTAGAGAGTTTCTGTTCTACGAAGACTTGCAAGGGATCTTGCTACGTGTTAGAGAAGAGATGCACGCTTCGTTCGTTTGGTTGTTCCAGCAAGTTTTCTCTGCGACTCCTACGTTGATGGTTTACGTCATGATACTCCTCGCCAACTTCACGGTTTACTCGATCGCTAGCAACTCGGCTTTAGCCGCCGCTCCTCATCCTCCGACCACCACCGTAACAGAGATAATGACTGTCGGTGAAACAGATGAAACAAACGAGAAGTTTGATTCCTCCTCGATGGTTAAAACGTTCTTTGTGTCGTCTCCCAACGGGAATACAACTCCTGTCGGCGGTAATAACAATGGCGGCGGTGGAAATATCCGGCCGGTGTTAAGCGGTACAGATGGTGATGGATTCGATGGATCAGAACAATTCAGAACAGAAGGAGTTTCACAATTGTCATCGTCAACATTCGAGTCAAGTACTAGTACAGAGTCAGAGACATCAGTGTCGGGACAAGGTGAACTTAGGCTGTGGAATTCGATTGTCGACGAAGCAGAACAAATGCAGTATTCGAAGATAGACAATGGGTTGGATCACGACACGAGGAAGCGGTTCGTGTCTCCTTTGGATGCTCGTGTAGAAGCAGATGAGCACATTAATTTCTTCAAAACAGAGCTTCTCTACCAAATAGGGCTGTCTCAAGAGCCTAATAATCCTCTGCTTCTCGCTAACTATGCTCAGTTCCTCTACATCGTTTCTAATGACCATGACAGGTAACTAAACAGTTTTTTTACAGTCACATCTTATCATGTTTTCGGTTAAATTATATTTAATCTTAGCTTAAGTAACTTGGTCACTGAGTCGAATCTTCCGTTTAGATTCTTGGGGTTGTGTCATGTGGCTGCAAGTTGATGCTAACAGCCAAAAGTAGGCGCAGTACTCGATGATTTTTCTATTCACTAGGGGGGCATATTTGTGGAAATTCAATAATTATTTGTTTAGCTTAAATTGTCATAATAATTGCGTCAGCGGAATTTAACCGACCAATAGAGCTGAACCATTTATTTTCCTCCTTGGAGTAAGAAGACAGAAACAGCAAAATATCTAACAGGGGAATAAATAAAGAAATAGGATTAGTTATAGCCAATGAGCTTTGAGTCTTTGAGGACTGATGATAGTGAAGTTTACAGTGGAGTTTTGAAGTTTCCCCACCAAAATCCAACTAAGTAAAAAGGTGGCTTTGTCTAAAGTCGTTGCCTCAGTCAGACTTTGTCCTCTAGATTTTTATTATTCCCCACCCAATTGAATTAACCCATGTTTTTGTCATTGGCTATAAGCTAAAATAGTATATGTGAATCGTTTGATTTTCTAACCAACCTTTTTCTGTTAACATAACTAATATTGGCTAGACAATTATGTCACATTCTATAACCATTACGCAATTGACAATCATCATATGAATCTTTTACCTTTTATTCATCTCATCTTTAATACATTGCACATGTCTGACTTATATCTATTGAATTAATGTCTCACGTGATTCTAATATGATATTTTTTTATAACAGAGCAGAAGAGTATTTCAAGAGAGCGGTAGGAGTGGAACCGAAAGACGCGGAGGCGCTGAGTAAGTACGCCACGTTCTTATGGAGAGCACGGGACGATCTTTGGGCGGCCGAGGAGACTTACTTGGAAGCAATCGATGCTGATCCGACCAACTCTTTCTACGCCGCTAATTACGCTAATTTTTTGTGGAATACGGGCGGTGATGACACGTGTTTCCCTCTCGACGAGTCTCAGGAAGACACCATCTAGTTAATAGTTTCAAACATCAAGTCTCTAAATAAACACTATACAATTAATGAATATAAATATGTGCATATTAATGATGTATATGCGTGTTTGTCGTGGGTTATGTCACAAAGTACGGTGGTGAAAAGCGTTTAATCCTTATGGTTGCGATTAGTCTAGAGAAAAAAAAAAAGACGAAATTATTCCACTGCCTTGGGTTTATGGGTCTTCTATTGGGCCTATGTCTTGGAACATTTCAATACAATTCGATTATTGGTTCGGAACTGTCAAATTTTGCTAAGATAGTAACGCATAGTGGTGGGAGTTTTATCCGTATCCAAATCCGATACCGAATCGATAATATCTGAATCGATATCGAACTGACTATGTTTTGGTTTCTTATTGGATGTAAAACTGTTATATCCGAAATATCTGTTACCGATAAGGACTGATTCGAAATCCATCAGATAATTCGATAATCCGAATATAAATAAATATATACATATATATATATGACATACAAATTTCAGTGTTTCTTGTACGGATTTTGGTTGTTTCTATTTAGTCCAACCGATTCATTTTTTTCATTTTGGGTACAATATTTATTTTCAGATACAATTTTGAATTATCGTGTATAACCAATCCGATAACCGATACTGAACCCTATCCAAAACATTATCAGATATTTTATTGAAAATCCAAACTGATCCGATACCGAAAATACCGAACCGGTAATGTTACGGTCCCTTATTGAATACAAAACTATTATATCCGAATATCTGATACCGATAAGGATCCATCCAAACCAGAACCGATAATCCGAATTCTCATCCCTTTTAAAGCCCATTAGGATATAACTGTTGAATCTGTTTACAGCCCATTAGTATATAAGTCCCTTAAATTCTGCGCCCGTTTAACTTTAATGAATTAAAAAACCTGCAAATAACATACTCAATTTGAGAAATTAACTACTTTGTCAATGGCAAAATGAAAAGGACCAAAAATAAAAATTCATGATACTGGGATGCGACAAAACCTCCATCTATCAACACCAAGGAATCATGATCCCACGATCTCCAGCTTCGAATTTGAAACTCTCCTCAGCAACGGATTGTTCTCATCCGGATAACAATATCAAGACTGAACCATCCGGTTTAGTGTTAAGCAATTGTGCACAACCGGATTTCAACCAAAGAACCGGTTTTAAAATTGAATGGGGATTAACATATATTTTGTTAATCATATATTTTGGAATTTGTTTTAATTTTGAAAAGAAATATCTGTTTTTAATTTTGTAAATGGGTTAGACAAAATTAACTCATTTAGTAAACGAGCTTTGATTCAGACCAGCCCATTAAAACATTTTAAAAACTATTTTATAACCGGATTCATTTTCACATGGCTAATCCGTTAATTTCAAACCCGTTTTAACATTTTGATTCAGTACGTTTCGGTTCTAGTTTGTTTATTTACCATGTATTTCATATGGCGATAATTTCTTTAACTAATTGTACATTCCTAGTGTTGATAGTTCTATCTTTTTTTGAAGTTTATGCGCAACATATACAAACTTGGATCAGACCTATCAATAAAATAAACAGTTTAACAACTCCTGAAATTTGTAGCTTTTGTGGAAGATTGATATTACTTTCAGGTTTACCCTACCTTTGCTTCCAGAAACTGACTAGATAAGATACACAAATAATTGAGTCTGTTTCTCTTTTTTTCTTACATGTATTATAATTTATGAATTATTTTCCTGCTTTTAACATTCCCATAATTTGATGAAGATTTTTCATATCTTTTCTCAACTGTTTAAATAAAAATTTGTTCACTGTTTTTTTTTTCATAAAGTCGGTTAATCCAAATAGAAGAATATCACGGGTTCTCCATGTCTTCTTTTAATATAAAAAGTGGACTGTGGCACAAGGTTGAGAGCAAATCTTTTAACAGGAAACAGAATGAACAAAAAACTGAGAGTCAAAATATAAGTTAAAAAAGGATTTTACAAGTTGAATTTGCTCTCAGATTGCTTCCCATATAATGTAAGCTGACCAAACCAACAAATTTGATTCGACACCAAACAAAAAAAAAACACAATCTTTAAGTGGATACTCGATGGGAGATCCATGGATCACAGATGATATCCTTTCCACTAAAAATGCCGACTTTCCTCTTTAAGATTTGTCTCGTGCTAATGTTTTTCAATCAACATCTATTATATTCGATTTATGACATATGTAAAATCTATTTTACATATCAGAAACTACTATACTTCAAATGTTTATGTTGGACGAAATATTAAATATCTATCGAGTCATTTGTTCACATAACCTCTCAAAAGATGCTTGGATCATATTGAAAGCCACCACAAAGATTTTTATCATCTCTAAAGCGTTCACACTTCACAATTACTTGTAAACCAAACCTCAAAACAAAAATAAAAGAACTCGCGAGTTGTTACAAAATATATAAACACACACGATCACAAAAGCTTACACAGTATACACAATCACGAAACAAGGAAGCACAGCCCTCGGATTAAACACCAGAAGCTCCTCATCGTCGATTCTCAAAAGGGCCCCACTCTTGCTCCCACTCCCTTGACCAACCAGAGAATCATACCCTCCATCGTTCTTATCCACGTCATCATCCGCAATCAAATCACACCCGACCCGACCCGCTACGACCCGACAAACTAGCATCGCCCGTTTCACGTTCATAAACCCAAACTCTTCCTCCACCTCCTCAGGAACCGCCACGTGTCCTCTCCATCCCGTCGCGAGCGTCGCGATCCCGTCGAGCTTCGGCGAGAATCCGGATCCGATGATCCCGCAGATGCTGCAGTACTGATGGCCGCATAGATTAGAATTACCGTTTTGCCCTAGGTTACACATGAACGTCGAGCAGTAAAACCTCAGTAGCTCGTTTCCGTCGACGACGCACCGTTCGTCGTCCCACCGTCTTCCTCCGCCGTTGCTGCAACGAGCTGCTTTAGCCTTGACGAACTCTCGATACTCCTCGAACCTCGCGAGAATCTTCGGGCTGTTGTGGATCTTCAATATCCGATGGATCTCCGGGATTTTGTTACCTTGATCTGGCCAACCTGATTTGAATATGATCTTCACGATGTTCGTGCTAGACTCGCCGTCAACGAGCTCCGAGACGGCGTGTTTGATCGCGATGTGATGCTCGAGGAGGTTGGTTTTGAGGAAAATCTCTCCGCACGCTGTGCAAGGGAAAATCTCGTTGCGAAGAGGGAGAAACAGAGGAGAATCCGACGAAAAGATATCCGAGAACCCGTTTTCAATACGGGTTTCCGGGTCGGGTTGATTATTAGTAGTCGTTGTTGTTGTCTCCGGTTGTACGAGAGTGACGAGAGAGTTTTGAGACGATCTAGCGGATGTCAGAGTCGTTAACTGACCGTTAGGATGCGTTTGGTTGCGGGATTTGGATATCCTCGTCGTGGATAAGAAAACCCGTTTTAAATACGTCCAAGAAGAGGATAAACCGGAACCGGAAGAAACCGTTCTAAGCTTCTTCTTCCTCCTCTTCTGTCTACAGTCAGCTCCTTTGGGGAAGAAGAAGCAGCCGACGAAGAGAAAGAAGAGAGAGAAGAAATGCTGACGTAAAAACGATCCAAGTTTTCGCGCCGCCATTCACGAGAGTTGTTATTGAGCTTTAAGACTTCGGAATTGGTCCTGAGAGAGAGAGAGAAGAAGAGGAAGTTTAGAATGTTGCAGTTTACACCATTGGAGAGAGGTCAGAGGTGTAAAGAAGAAGAAATGATGAAGACAAGAGGAGAAAAGAGTGTAAAAGGTGTATGAAGACAGAAGAGATACTAAAGGTAATAGAAGAAGAGTAGGTGCGACGCTATTTTATGTCTTTTTATTTATTTTTTTAATTTACTTTTTCTATATTTGCCAGAATATTTGTCTCCCCACTTTTAGTTTAATTTCTTTCTTTTTTTTTTGTATGTTTATGCGAATCTTACGATGCATTGGTTAGTGTGTGTGTGTGCATTTGAGTGAGTGTACATTGTTTTTTTTCCTTCACTGACTTCGTAGAATATGCCATGATTTATCATGATCATCTTAGTATTGCAGTAGCGTGGCTATGTCGATAGCATAATCTCGCAATTTTTGAATGAATCTTCTTTTATTTGTTCTCCAAGAAAAAACGAATTTCTAATGGTGGTCTGAGATTTTCATTGTGCATTTCCCTTCACATATATTTACATTTACATAAATAATTTGGTGGTATTAGTCACTGATATCTGAATGTTTTAATTACTCTTATAATCATTTTATTATTTCTATAGATCAGGATCTATTTTCCATTTTTCTCAGTTTTATAGTACGATGTTATATATATATATATACATATTATTGTATTTGTACACAGTTAATGTATTCACAGAAGCTAAAACTCGAAGTTTTGAGGAGGAATCCAAGGCTACCGAATTATTTTATGAATAAAAATATATAGTTTCACAATTTTGTTGCTTAGGATATGGACGTAGACAGAGGAACACGTGCACATGTCTCATTTCTAATATAAGCTCATCAATGCATATGTTTACTTAGATCCATGCACATCTCTATCCATGCATTTGATCACAACTAATTAATAAAGAAAAAATAAATACATTATCCCTTATTTTTTCGACAAATAAATACAGTATACTATCTAATTGATAAATGTTTTAAATTCAGGTTATTTAGGCTTTTGTGATTATACAGAAAATGACAAAAATATAGGTTGAGGTTTCGCTTTCACTCTTTCAGGGTTAAAAATAAAATAAAATAACCAAGTGACGCCAGTTAAGGGTGCTAAGTTATATTAAATGATTTGATTCTTTTAGTAGTATAAATTAGCAGAAAAAATATATAATGTAAATGTAATCACCTTCTTGTTTTATCTAAAATCAATCGTGGTTTTTGCCGCACCGTTTTTCTTTATAATATATATATATTTATATATATATATATATATATATATATATATATATATATATATATATATATATATTTGCACTTAGTAAAAGAATAACCACATTTTGATGAAAGTGGTCAAATCTGAAACACTGATCGGAGTTAGAGGCTTAAATATGCCATCTAATTTTTGATTAATTAATTGAAACATACACGACACGAGAAGCGAAATTCAGTTCTATTGACTTAGAAGATGATGGTCATTACCATCAATTGGTTCGATCAATGTAGATTGATGATATCATTTGATACCAAGTGGATACCACATTTGTACAAAGTTACAAATTAAGAAGTGTAATCTGGTTATATGTCTTCTAGCTAATAAATATGGAAATAAAGAAAAAAGGAAAAGAGTGTTAGTGATGAATGATTGGAACGGTGAATGATAATTAAAGAAGTGGGCCACGTGAGGAAGTATGTACTTTGGAAGCGGGCCATTTCGAAGCTCTTCCTGTCTCCATCCACATGGAAGTCTTTGTTTTTTACGGCCAAAGTTTGCGATTTCTACTATTTATCTCTTCAATCTTGCCTTCTTGTTTGGGTAGAAAGGTCATGATAAGTATCATGCGACTGTAATTATTATATTATATAATGGGTGTGATTCGTAATGTTTTACCGTAGCATGCATGGCTGCCCGCGGTTAGAGATGTACCACTTTTATTATGACTAATCGATGAAATGGTAAGCCAAAGAGCAAAGTGGTATAACTTGCCTTTTACTGGAATACTAAAACTTGATCTACATGATCCTCATAATTAGGTTGTTTCATGATTTATATCGGAGAAAATCAGAAAATAGTTTATTATGAAGAGTTATGTATTACTGATATTAGAAATTTAAGTCGAGTTTAGATTTAAGAAACAACCTCGTTACACCAAAAAAAGTTAGATGTTAGTTTATGGAATTTGTATCAAAGGCAGTCGGTATAATTAGCTCCGTTTAAACAGATAACGCATGCAAAAAAAGGAATTATTTGACGATACACAATAATAATGACAACTTAAAGAAAAATAAAATAAGTAAAAGTGGTAGTCAAAAAGCCTAAGCTAGGGCGCACTTGTGGTAGACAAGAAGGGACACCTTCGATGAGTAATCAGTCGCACAACAATCTTGCATCATTCTCATCCGTTGCTCTTGGACCGCCATTAAGAAAAAAAGCCTAAAATTTTATTCTTCTAATTGTGATTTTGCTACTTCTTTAGATTCTCTTTGTTTCTATCTACATATGATTCAATTATTGTTTTTGTACCTTCATTAAATTACACAACTTTAGGGATAGAGGGTGGATATATATGTTAAAACGCTTTTATTAGAGGTTTATTAAAAGGACTAGATTTGTGCTTCTTTGTGTAATTAAGTAGATTTGTGCTTCTCTGCTTCAAATCTATATATATGATTTTTATGCAATTTAAATTTACATAATAATACGTGAATTTTATTTGTATAAATATTAAATTTAAATTGATACACACGATTTTTATGCAGTTTCAAAACATATGAATTCAATTTTTTAGTTTAAATGGTGATTTTTTGGAAATATACTTATTTCTTGTTTCTAAAATTTTCTCTATTCAAATTAAATTCATAAAATATATGCTGCTTAGATTATATATGTGTGCAATAATTTATAATTGAATTTACACACATGTTCTATTTATAATTATATATACGTCTAATTAATTAGATTTAAATTTCACACACATTAATTTTTACATGGTTTGAATTTACATAGTAATGACACGTGGTAGTTTTCATATAAATCAATAGACTACAAAGTACAAACTAAATCGTATTTTTATAAATATCTTATACTTATATAATATGCTGTTTTCGTTTAATTAAAACTGCAAGTATATTTCAATTAAAAATGAGATGTTCTCATTTCTTAAATCTCCAGTTTCAGTCACAAATGAGATGTTCTCATTCTCATGTCATTTCCTAGTACAATGAAAATGTAGCTTATTATCTAATAATTAGTTTTGTATGGACGAAATGGACTAAACGTACACAAGATTAAAGATGGATGACAATAGATTATGGGGAAAACTTATCATAAAGTAATGCATTTGAGTTTCGTTAATTTATATATTTACTACCATTAATTAGTGCTATGAAACACATTGGTACTTTTTCACAAACGTTGTCTAATATTCTGAGTGGTTTGCGTGTATACTTTAAAGATATCATTTCGGATTTAATCATTTTACAATATATAAATGCGGTTACAGTCAATATATAATTTTGCCATTAACTAAGATTTTACATGGGACTGTACCACACAAAAAAAACTTTCTATGTATGCTGTATGGTACTTAGGTTTTGACAAACAAACAAGTATTAGTGAATGACAAAATAAAAATATTATCTCAATTTATTACTATAATCAAACATCGAATATTAAATGCTACAACTGGCATTAATGTGCACTGTATAAAACATTTCAATTATAAAAGGGACAGCATAGTGCCATCCTTATATTGTGGTATAACACGTAATTGTTTTTTAACAATCCAAATCTTTATTTGACTAATTCTCGGATTAAATATTCTTTAGCATCTTTATTAACGCAATTAGTGAGGGAGATTGGTTCTACCTTTGGATCCTACCTTTATCCCAAATAAAGTTGGTCATTGTTTATATCCTTAAATATAATAGGTGTTACCAAATTATTGCATTTCTATTGTTTTGAAGGCCTACGTCAAAATTCATAAGATTTGCCTTTAACTTTAACAATGCTCTCCCATTCATAATATTTTCTTTTATTTAGGAAAAACGAACAACTACAAAAGTGTTCTCTCGCAATTTCCGGCTTGTAAGCTTATTAATTTGGGCCGCATTTGGGCTTTATGTTAATCTTAGATTTTTACCTCCAATGATTCTGTTAACCGTTACTTCCCGTTAGATTATGACATCTTCACTCATCCAATAGTGAGTCACCACGTGTCATTATATCAGCCACTATTTTTTTAAAAAAATATTCAGTTCTCTCTCATTAAAAAGAGAAAAGAAGAAGTGGAGACAACAAAAAAAAAAAATCTCTCTCTCGCCATGAACGCGAGAGCTCTTCTTTACTCTCCGAATCTGCACTCTCTATACACTCTAAATCGTCCACCTGAAACCTCTTTTCGCAACCGCCGGACTCTAAAATCGGATCTGAAGTCGCTACGGGTATGGATTTACACGCGGAATAATAGGTACGGCGTTTTCCGGGTGTCAGTTCGGAACCCCGACAAGAGACAGAGCAACAATCCGTACGCGGAGATTATCGAAGAAGGTATAGAGACAGTGCAGAATCCAAACGGATTCGTTTCTGATTCGATAAGTTCAGTTCCATGGTGGGAAGAGTTTCCGAAGCGGTGGGTGATTGTGCTTCTCTGTTTCTCAGCTTTTCTTCTCTGCAATATGGACAGAGTAAGTTTTCTCGTAGCAAAAATAAAAAAGATTGATTTTTTTATGGAATTGAAAGATTGCTAAATTAGGAATCGGAGTTACCAATTTCGGACAGATGATGTTTTACAGGTGAACATGAGCATAGCAATACTTCCCATGTCGGCTGAGTATGGTTGGAATCCAGCAACAGTTGGTCTGATTCAGTCTTCCTTCTTCTGGGGTTACCTTCTCACTCAGGTAAGCTTCGTCTTCATTGCATCGACTTTTTACTATGTTTGCATAGATCATGAGCATTTGAATCAATAAGTCTGGATTTGAACCATTGGCTTGTTGATATGACAGATAGCTGGTGGGATATGGGCAGACACAGTAGGTGGCAAAATGGTTCTTGGCTTCGGCGTGATCTGGTGGTCAGTCGCCACAATACTTACTCCTATCGCAGCTAAACTTGGTCTCCCGTTCTTGCTTGTTGTTCGTGCTTTTATGGGAATTGGCGAGGTTTGTGATTAACTTTTAAGATGCTATAGATATAAATCTTGGATTGTGTATATATGGCCGATGAGGAGAAGTAAAATCTGTCTTCTTGGTATCTCCAGGGTGTTGCAATGCCTGCTATGAACAATATACTGTCCAAGTGGGTGCCTGTGCAAGAGAGAAGCAGATCTCTGGCGCTTGTTTACAGTGGAATGTACCTTGGATCCGTCACTGGTTTAGCCTTTTCGCCTTTCTTGATTCATCAGTTTGGATGGCCTTCCGTGTTTTACTCGTTTGGGTCTCTTGGAACTGTATGGTTGACTCTCTGGCTAACTAAGGTCAGCCTTCTTGCTGCACTTTTGCTCTTTCTAGATTCACATCTCATAACCATTAATGAGAGTGTTGTTACTAAGTACAGGCAGAGAGTTCACCAGTTGAAGATCTAACGCTGCTCCCTGAAGAAAGAAAGCTAATTGCAGACAATTGTGCCAGCAAAGAGCCAGTGAAGTCGATCCCCTGGAGGCTGATATTGTCGAAACCGCCGGTTTGGGCTCTCATCGGTTGCCACTTTTGTCACAACTGGGGAACATTCATTCTCTTAACCTGGATGCCAACTTATTACCATCAAGTCAGTTCTAATATTGTCTTTACTCAAGGGGCTTGATGTTATATTTTGTTTTCTGAATTATTTATTCTCATGGACATTGTGAGGCAGGTATTGAAGTTCAACCTTATGGACTCAGGGCTTCTGTCAGTATTTCCATGGATGACAATGGCGATTTCTGCAAATGCTGGGGGATGGATTGCTGATACACTCGTTAGCCGAGGTTTCTCTGTCACGAATGTCCGCAAGGTACGTGCACATCTACTTCTTCAGTACATTTCAATGCAATCTAAGTAAAGTAATTCATTCGATAATCCTTTTGTCCTTTTCTGTGATGTATTCAGATAATGCAAACAATTGGGTTTCTTGGACCAGCGTTCTTCCTAACACAGCTGAAACACATAGATTCTCCTGCAATGGCCGTTTTGTGCATGGCTTGTAGCCAAGGGACTGATGCGTTCTCTCAGTCTGGTCTGTACTCTAACCATCAAGACATTGCTCCAAGATACTCTGTAAGTGTAATCAATCGCTCTTTTAAGTCTTAACCAACTCATGCTACTGAAAACAAATGCCAAGTAATAGCACGTTGATGTTGTTGGTGTGGTCAGGGAGTGTTACTTGGTTTGTCTAATACTGCTGGAGTACTTGCTGGAGTTCTTGGAACAGCAGCGACTGGTCACATCCTACAACACGGTTAGGACACTTCTCGATTTCGTACAATGCTTTGCTAATTTTTTTTAAAAATTCTACAAAGCTTTTTTTCTTTTTTTTTTTTTTTGTGGGGGGGGGGGGGGAATGTTTCCAATAAAATTAACAGTGACATGAAATGCCTTAGGTTCTTGGGATGACGTTTTCACGATCTCGGTCGGTCTCTACTTGGTTGGGACCGTCGTTTGGAACCTATTTTCAACCGGGGAGAAAATTATCGATTGATCCATTCCGAGAACAGTGATTTTTCAGTGAATAGTTGAGCTCCAAGACCTCATCAGGTGCAGCCACGCCTCACGCCAGTCTAAGAGCTTGCTGGAATATACCCTTTTTGCCGGAAAATTGTTCAGGAAACTTCTAGTGTTAATTTAGGCCAAACGCATATGATGGATACTTACGTAGATGAAAGATATACAGATGATTTTTTGTACATAAACGAAGCTCACACTTTCCATGTTTCTCAAGATCAAATAAATAAGTCTCTCTTCTGCTCTATATATATTGTTTTTACATGCAGTTCTCTAATATGCTATTCCTTAGCCAACGAGTGACTAAGAAATAGTCTTCGAAATTATGGGCATAACTAAGCTTAGGACGTACGGCCACTGGCTGAACTTGATCTTGAGAATGAGGTCGAGGAGTTTATGAACTGTATGCAGTCTTTTATAGCCTCTGATCTACATGTATCATTAGCGACAGAGATGACCGAAGGTTGAGATCTACCGGTGGAAGGAGCCTTCAATGATGGAGATCTCTTCTTCTTCCTCCTCATCACCACCAGACAACCCTTGACAAATTTACAGCTGAGATGCTTGATCAGTCTTGCTGCTGTGACTTCTGTTTTCCTCGGTAGCCTCAAGCCACAGCTCGTTGTGCATCCCGAATTCTTGCCATATGATCCCTTGACGGAGGATTCCTTACCAGAAGTTACTGGTCTAGTGTTTGCATTGAACCGTTTTGTTCCTGTACCCGACATATCGAAAGAAAGTGAGAGCAGTGATTATTAATAAAGGGATTGATGCTGAAACAGTTACCTTGTAGAATTCAGATAGAGACCTGAGAGGCCATGATTATTAATAATGGATCAATTATGACATGATTATACTTGAGCCATGATTACAGTAGACACTAAAGGCATATACAAATAAATAAATATAAGTAGGTAAGTTCAGTTTCAAACTTATTTTAGATGCTTTATGTGAAAAGAATTGTAATAACTAATAGATATAAAGATGTCAAAAACAGTAACGCCGAAATTCTAAAACAAAGCTACCCCAAGACCAAAAGAAGAAAACTTTGTTTAGTTTTTTCTACATTTCCATTGTGGAAAGTAAGTATAAGTTGGTCGACAGAGGGAATAAAACCATTTGTTTAAGCGCATAAAAAGGTTCTTTCTATGAAGCAACCTTTCGGTATGGCTCCTCTTTGATAATCTCTCAGTTATGTGCACAAAAGAAATGTGAACAAATTCTTTTGACTCTTGGAGAGGCCAAGATTACAATTACCTTTATAGATAGCAGATACCTTCCTTGAGTGTGAGGCTAATAAAAAACCACAAGAGAGAAGAAAAGTAAGGTTAATGGTGGGCACACAAGAATCAGAAAGCAAACAATAACCAAGGCAATTTCATGACTTACATTAAGCATCACACTCTGATCATTCGATTGAGGGCAGAACAATTATCAATGGCATGTTTCAAAATACAAACAGGGAGAGAAGGTGTACAAGAACTACTCTAGTGAGTTGTAGAGCGGAAACAATAAGCAAAGATACATAAATCGCTATTCATAGACAACAAAGGAAGAGAGACACTTTTTTTTTTGGGGAATATGATTCGGATTTTTGGTACCATACATATAACATTCTAATCGTAGACCCCAACGATATCTTAGAAATATTAAGATTTATTAGAGTTCGATAACTCACACGTCACAAGTAGAGAAAACTCACTGAACATTCAAGAAAGTGGTCAATTATATTGGAACTAAAACTACTACGAACTAACGAACATATTCACACACTTGATGGGTATTTGATGATCATACAGGGAGAATTAAGAAAGCGAAACTCACGTTTTTGATCTTCAAGCATTGTTCACTAGCAAAATCTCTGAACCTGAACTCAGATTTTGATCCAAGAACCCTCTAACTTCATCTTCGTCTTTAAACTGCTGTGGCACAGTAAGATCACTATCCAAGTTATACCAGACTCCATTGATTTTCCTCATCACAACCCAATGCCTGCTTCTCCAAAGTCCACCATATCTTTTAACCGGAACATTCAACACAATACCCATTAGAGTATCTGAATCAAGATCAATCGAAGAAGCTCTATGACGCTTATCATGCCAAACAACACTCTTGCCTTTTCCTTCAAGTGCTGCCATCATCACGTTTACGTCGTAGTTCCCAGTGAGCGTGTTGTGGTGAGGCTTGAGGAGTAAAGAGAGAGGCGTCCACGTCTCTTTGTTCGGATCATCCCCCACGAGCTTCAAGGCGATTGAGTTCAAGCTTTCCCGCGTGAATGCGTCCTTGTCCTAAAGTTAAAAAAATATTAATTGATTGGATTAACTAATTTCACATCATCGATGATTCTTTTAGGAATCGAGAAAGTAGTTCGCATGATGAAATTTTGAAATTGAAACCTGAAATAGATTGTTGAGGGCGTGCAACAGGCAAAATTGCAATCGTTGGCGCTCGTGATAGATCTGAGATTCGAATTCCGTCATCTTCGGACGACGTCCGGTGAAGAAATTAGGGTTTGTTTTGGAGAAACAAAAGCAAAGGATTTGATTAATCGAGCAGCCGACACGGCGAGGCTCTCATCTCTTTTGCAGATGAAGACGATAATAGGACTTGGATGAGTAGCAAACTGTGAGCCGTTTTTGGACATTTTAAGTACAACATACATGCCGTTTTCTTCATTGGTGAACGTCCTGAATTTCTAAAGGAAACAGTTTGCCGTTACGTCTTTTTTCATGACTGTCTATATACATGTATTTCCAATCATGTGTAAGAAGAGACACGCATTCTATGATCTGATCAGTAACAAAATCAAACTTTAATGTTGCAAGAAATGAGGCTAAAGCCCTTCTTATCTTGTCATATTTTGCAGATACATGATACAGATATACATAGTTGACATCTCTCATGGTTCAGTCGCCTTCTAGCAGAAACTAACCACAATGGCAGTCAGATACAGCAGCTGTAAACGAGAAACCTTCAAACCATTTAAGGCACAATGTATTTCAAGGTCTCAGACTATATACACGATTATGTGATCTCATATAACACTAAAATGAATGAAACTGAAAAGTTGACTTTGATATTGCATTTGGTATGTGCGTTTTATTTTTGTGTTCTATTGCAGTATAAGATTATCTTTTACGTATTGATATGAAAACGTTTTCACATTTGTGTTTATGAAAAAAGCAAATGAGACTGAACAATGAGTATCACAGTGGATAATTTGCAAATAAAAAGCATCACTTTCCCTACATCTACTTGTCCTCTTCTCCGCGGTATATAGAATGACAAAGGTGCATTTTTATTATTTTCCCTGCATCAGTCTGCTTCTCTACACGACATTTCGTTGCCCATAAATGTTTTTTCGAAGTGATCAACTGAGAATCTCAAATTTCTTTGTCATGGTTTATTCATTAGAAAACATGATCATAAGTTCAGAATCTTATGATCACTCTATCAATGGTCAAGACTTTTCTAGTTTGAAATCTGATTTTTGTTGAAGAGGTGGAAAGCAAAGTTAAAAGAGTAGACTAAGTTTTGGCTTATGCCCAAAAGGTTCAATTACTTTTATCAATTTGAATGTAATTATGACAGGGTAATATTTACTGTTAGTGGCTTAGTGCATCAGTTACTTAAGATTTTTCAATGAATGTAAGTAAATGAAGCTGAATCTCTTAGCTCATAAGAATCAAACTGTGTGGACCGGGACTCGGTAGAGCAGCTACACTAGAAGCTTCTTCTCCTTAGGGAAGCTACAGAAAAGAAAAAAAAAAACTGCACACTCCCTGCGCAGGCATTACCCTGTTTCAGGTTCAAAGGGACTTTCTCAGCCTGGTCCAAGGTTAGTCCACTATTTCGCGGACTAGCCTGGTTCAAGCACCCCTGGTGCTTTTGCATGTCAATTCACAAGCCAAATCACACGTAAAGTATTGAAATCACCAACTTAGATTGTCTTTATTACTGATTATGACTCAAAAGGAACAAACGAAAACATAAACAAAAGATAGTTCTAAAGTTAACAAGACAGATAGACTACTACAGCTTACCAACATTGTGTGCCTTATTCAGGTATAGTCCAACAGGCACCAAGACTTGGGTAAGCGAGGTCTTGTTTCAACCATTGCCTCTGAGGAAGCAGAAGAAAAAGACACATTTGACTATATGCAATAAACTTTTTACTCTTACAGAATTTAATAACAGATTATACACCTGAATGTTTTGTAAACTTAGCAAGCAGTAACTAACATGTTTGTTAAAGCATACTGACCTTACTTCTGAACAGCAGCCTTGACATAGCTCTCTGGCAAGTAGATTTCTCCGCCACGTTCACCATGCTGCTCTCCGCTAATGGTTTTCTTTGCCACTTTGAATTCTTCACTCATAGCCTCCATTCCTCTTCTGACAGCTTCCTCAGCAGTGCCATAACCATTCTCCTCTGCATACTTTCGGATGTCTTCTGTAATCTTCATGGAGCAGAATTTCGGTCCACACATGGAGCAAAAGTGTGCAACCTTGGCTCCATCAGCTGGAAGAGTCTCATCATGGAAAGACATCGCGGTCATGGGGTCCAACGAGAGGGCAAACTGGTCCATCCATCTAAACTCAAATCGGGCCTTGCTCAGAGCATCATCCCATGCCTGAGCATGTGGATGCTGTTTGGCTAGATCAGCTGCATGTGCGGCTATCTTGTAAGCTATAACCCCGGCCTTCACATCGTCTCTGTTTGGTAACCCGAGATGCTCTTTCGGTGTTACATAGCAAAGAAGAGCTGTGCCCAAGGCTCCAATATTGGCAGCTCCAATGGCAGAGGTAATGTGATCGTATCCAGGGGCGATGTCAGTGGTCAGAGGGCCAAGAGTGTAGAAAGGTGCCTCGTTACACCATTCCAACTGCTTCTGCATATTCTCCGGAATCTTGTGCATTGGGACATGCCCTGGCCCTTCATTCATCACCTGAGAAAATAATCAACCAATATTGAGATTATGCATGCAAATAAAAACTTGATAAAGTACAAGTGAATTAGATAAGTAGTACCTGCACATCTTTCTCCCAAGCTCGGCGGGTTAGCTCACCTTGAGTAAGAAGCTCTGCAAACTGAGCAGTGTCGTTAGCATCATAGATCGAGCCAGGTCTTAGACCATCCCCAATAGAAAGAGCCACATCATATTGGTTACATATGTCTAGAATATCGTCCCAGTGCTCGTAAGCAAAGTTCTCCTTGTGGTAAGCTAAGCACCACTTAGCATGGATGGATCCTCCACGAGAAACGATCCCAGTCATACGCTTGGCTGTTAGAGGAATGTAACGCAGTAAAACACCAGCATGGATCGTGAAATAGTCCACACCTTGCTCAGCTTGTTCAATCAGAGTTTCTTTGAACACTTCCCAGCTAAGATTCTCAGCAATACCATCCACTTTCTCAAGCGCTTGATAAATGGGCACGGTACCAACAGGAACAGCTGAGTTCCTTAGGATCCACTCACGTGTCTCATGTATGTGACGGCCAGTAGAGAGATCCATGATTGTATCAGCTCCCCACATCGTTGCCCACTGAACCTTGTAGACTTCTTCTTCGATGGAGCTTGCAACAGCGGAGTTTCCGATATTGGCATTGACCTTAACCAAGAATTTTCTACCGACAATCATCGGCTCAAGCTCCAGATGCTTCTTGTTGGAAGGGATAATCGCCCTCCCACGTGCAATTTCTGATCTCACAAACTCAGGGTCTAGTTTCTCCCTCGTAGCACAGTAGAGCATTTCCTCGGTTATGATTCCTTGCTTAGCGTAGTACATTTGGGTGTATCTTGGTGTTCCCAGCTTCTCTCGACGATCAATCCACTCCTTCCTTAGCTTAGCAAGCCCTGTTTTGTTAAGTTTCAATTTGTTATTGTGACAATCACATATAAAGTGAAAGAGGTAAACCACAAGCTCGAGTCCCATACCATTACGTGGGTTAACATCCTGAGGACCACTAGTGTCGTAGTTATCAAAAGCTGGCTCACCACCAGACAAATGAACACGTCGGAACGGAACTTTGAGAACATGTCCCGATTCCTC
The DNA here is from genome assembly GCA_039880935.1 of Streptanthus diversifolius. Classification (NCBI taxonomy): domain Eukaryota; kingdom Viridiplantae; phylum Streptophyta; class Magnoliopsida; order Brassicales; family Brassicaceae; genus Streptanthus; species Streptanthus diversifolius. The sequence continues at coordinate 16,629,491 of JAXGFM010000022.1, read as the reverse complement.
ATGAACAACCTCACTGAAACAATCAGAAACCAACGCAATGATTTAACTCTTCCAACAACAACAAAAAATGTGATATTGTGTGAGAAGGCAAATATACATGTGTTCTTTAGTGCTCTTAGGAAAGCATTCCTCGAACGATGGGATTGGTTGAAAATCAGGAGAAGAAGGATCGATGGTGTGTTTTCTCTGCTTGGCTCTCTCTGAGTTAGTCGTTGGTGGATCAAACGTCAACGTGGCTCGTGTGCTTGTCGTGTCTTTCTTGGATCGTACAGCAGCAGCTTGAACAACCACATCGAATCCAGGTAATAAGGACGAGTTTGGAAGTTTCGGCCAGGCGGAATGGGTTTTGTTGTTGCACACGACCGACATCAAAGTACTGTGTACGGAAGCCATTGCTGCAAGATATACACACATGGTTATGCATGAATCGCATGAGCCACACACCAAAGTTGTGAGAATACATACTCTAAATTTTCCTATTTACTAATATATTACCATAAATAGAAGATTAATTATGAAAATAATCAATGGAAATCGCATAATCTAAGGAAAAGTAAAAATAAAAATAAAATCACTTATATGGTTTTTGTAGCACATAATTTGAAGAGTCAGATCGTTTAAGGTCTAATCACTCTGGAGAAAAAAACAAGAAAACACAAGTGATTGAGTTCCGTACGCATTCCTGAAAAGTTAACAGAGGATTCGAACCTGTAGATCTGATGAATGAAAAGGATGACTCGTTCGAACTCAATCGGCGCACACTGAATCACTCTCACTGGAACCACCACACTCTGATATAAAGAAGTAAAAAAGGAAGACAACCTCCTGAATCCTACTAATGATAATTGTCACGTCCCAATGCATCCAAAAAGTTTGCTTACGTGTCCTCTGCCTCCCAGATATTTTTGATAAGAATCGTAAGGAGGAGACTCATTTATTGGTTTTATTTTTCTTTTTATTATTTTCTCCATTCAATAACATCCGTTGGTTCTTTAGGTAACATTTGCAATTTTTTTGTTAATAGATTAAACAGTTAATACAATCTAAACGAAGTATGATTTCGTATATCACTAATCTAAAAAAAAAACATTATTGCTTTAGAAGACGTTGTAATTATAGGTTTTATCTCCAAGAAAGAAACTACTAGAAAAGAGACTTTTGACGAAGAAAAGGTTAAATATGGTAACTCCTATCTATAGAAAGGTTCATGTGTAGATTCCATTCCAGTTTTAAGATGCCCACTAACACAAATTAAGATGATGATAATGAAATATACGTAAATTGTGTAAGATTCTTAGTATGACAATTGATAAACCATACACAATTACAAATTGCCTTGTTTTTTCAATATATGTGTGTCTTCACTCTTTCTGAAAGCGACATTGATATTTGTTTTGTCCATATATTGATATTGTACATATTATGTATAGATTCATGATATTTTCTTTTGAGGTTAATAAAGCATCAGTTTACTCAAACCAAATTATAATGGGTATTACCCATCATATTTCATATTTACTCAAGCATCAGTTTAATCATCTATTCATATTTCAGGTAGAAATTATAATGGGTATTACCCACTGGACTTACATGTCAAAAAACCCCAATTTAAGAAAACTTAAAAGTAAATATTATGATAACAATTCTATTCTATCGCATATGTATATGGTTGATAATTTCAATAGAATTTAAACTACAAGACAGGAAGTGGAGACATCTTCACACTTGATGGAGTATTCAAGAAGTAAGAAAACGAAACTCACGTTGTTGATCTTTAAGCATTGTTCACGAGCAAAATCCCTCCACCTAAACTCAGATTTTGATCTAAGAACCCCCTGACTTCATCTTCGTCTTTAAACGGCTGTGGCACAGTAAGATCACAACCCAAGTTATACAAGACTCCATTGATTTTTCTCATTACAACCCAACGCCTGCTTCTCCAAAGTCCCCCGTATCGCGTGACCGGAACATTCAACACGATACCCATTAGAGTATATGCATCGATATCGATCGAATAAGCTCCATAACGCTTATCATGCCAAACAGCAATCTTGCCTTTTCCCTCAAGAGCTGCAATCATCACGTTTACATTATAGTTCCCAGTGAGAGTATTGTGGTGAGGCTTTAGAAGCAAAGAGAGAGGTGTCCACGTTTCTTTGGTAAAACTATTAATCGCTTAACTTAATTAATTTCACATGATCACATCATCGGTGATTCTCTAGCATCATGAGAAATAGTTAGTAAGATGAAATTGAATGCTGAAAAAAAATGGATTACCTGAAATAGATTGTTAAGAGAGTGTAAGAGGCAAAATTGCAATCGTTGTTGCTCGTTATAGATTCTCATTCCGCCGTCTTCAAGTTACGGTGAAGAAATAAGGGTTTTAACTTTTAAAAAATGACTTGATTCCACGGCAAGGCTCTCAATCTTACAAATAAGTGTCATTGCTAATTTGGATTTTGAAAATTTTCCATATATATAAAACTATAAAATTTCTTGTTATTATTATTTTTTTCGATAAAAAGACTACATTAAAATGGAAAAGTGTTAGTTTTCTAAAATCTTTCTTTGTTCTTTCTACTTCCATGCTATATAATTTGTTTTGTTATCTTTCCATTTTTCTTCAAACATTTAAATTACAATTCTTAATTGTTTTTAAGTAACCATAGATTAGTAAAACATGTAATAAGTTCAAATAAGTAAATAAATTAAAAGAAAAAATGGAAACTATAAAATGTATATATACGATTGAAATAAAAATAATATCTATCAAATATTTGTTTTTTTCTCTATTTGTGACTAGGGTGGATAGAGAAAATAATATTTAAAGTTTTTGAATTCGGATAATTAAATTTGATATTTAAAATGGATCCATTTTCATGTACATCTTTTTAATATATATATATATATATTATTTATCAAATAAATAAAAATGTATTAATAATTCATTTTATTTATGAAAAATAGAGTGTTATTTTGAATATCCATTACAACTATATCTTAAAGTATATTTAAAAAATCAATTATAATTTTTCTATATGACCCTTATTATTAATATTAAATTTATCTTATATTTTAATTAGAATTTATACGTGTGGATTTATTAGAATTTATGGATTAATTCAAATTTACTCCTAAATCCTTATTTTTGTGAAAAAGAAACTATTACAAACGCTATGGAAAATGCAATGGTCTAACAATACATTACAGAACAATACTGGATGGTGATCATAACCAAGACAATATAGAGTATTAATCGAGTTTGAGCTGTTTTGTTGATGTAGGTTGTAAATTAGCATAATTGCAATTTTGACTGTATTTTCCATGATAATACAGATGAATTTACTATTAAATTTAATGATTATGGAAGGTTTGTTTTCTCAGCTTTGATTGCGGAGCTTAGGCAGTTAAGTGGAACATGAGTGAAACGAATAGAAAAGGTTTAGAAGAGGTTCATTTCTACTCTTACTCACTAGCCTTCTTAACTTGCTTAAAAAGAGGAAGAGAGAATCGAAATTCTTAATGTCCTTACTAATATAAGAGCACATGCAAGTGAATCCTGATCGAATTTCTTTAACTATATTCTTATATTAGCTAATGTATTGGTGGATTAATTAGTAAAGCGAGCTTGAAGCGGATGTTTTATCAAGTTGAATAAAATGAAAAAGTTGGTAACTAGAAAAAAGAAAAGAAATAAACATGCTAGATGAGTACCAAACTCTGAGCCGTCTTGACGTCTTAACCGTAACGTACATGTCGTTTTATTTAACACTAGCAAAATATATATATTTTCTTATTATTATTTTCATTTATAGGGGGAATGAATTTAACACCGAAACCATGACTAATACATTAAAACCCATAAAAATGATATTAATTTTACTTTACTAATACTCTTTAAAATAACCATTTTTTCTTATGGAAAATTGAATTTTTTAAAAAAAATTATCTACGAAGAGAAGAATTCTATTCATGAACAGAAAGATAATCTTACAAGTAAACAACCATTGACGCATTTATAATTGTATATATAGAAAAAAAAACTAATATATCTTAATCTGTATCCATCTGTATTCACAAACATGTATATGATCGAATCTATACATATTTCGAGTACAAATTGTCATGGGTCGGTGGGCTTAGTTACAGATACAAAATTCAAAATTTAAGAAAACAATGAAATAACAGGGGTTAACTGGCAAATTTAACAAAAAAAAAAAAAAAAAAAAAAAAAAAAAAAAAAAACAAAGAATCTTTAAAAACATGTATACAACTAACTCCCTCGTTTTCTATTGTCTTCCTCGCACGATTTGATACGTACATAAACATTCCCTCCTTACCATACCGAAGTTACAAAAAAAGAAATCCAAAAAAAAGAGAGGAAATTTCTAAATCTGCAAAAAAACCCTTCAAAAATCGTTTGACTGGTCATCGTTTCAAAGGTAAGCTTGACCTCTCTTATTTGACTTCTTCTTTCTTTCTCTTCATCAAGTTTTGATTTTTTTTTTCTTTCAATTTCCTCCAAGATTAATGATTCTGAGTTTCAGGGTGTTTGAGCTTTATTTGAAGAAGGAAACAATGGAAATGGATGCTAAGGATGTTTGTGTCATCGTCTGGAAAATTATCAGATTTTTAACGAATACAACTTGGAGATACGTGAAGAGATATCCAGTTGCTTCTGGTGTTTCTGCGTTTACGATCCTCTTGTACACTTTTCTTCCTTGGCTTTTCTATTTAATGCTCTGTTCTTCACCGTTGATAGCTTGTGCTTCGTTCTATCTCCGAAATCATATGTGCTCGAAGATCGGTGAGGAGGAAAAGAGGAAAGATCGTGGGTTATCCTCGGTTTTACGAGAAGGATCTGTTTCGAACGAGGGAAGAACAGAGAAGGCTGAGTTAAAGCATCAACGAAGTGTACGAAGAAATGCCAGAAGGAAAGTTGAAGAGGTTGGGAAAGATTGGGATTCGTCTCAGGCTAGCGAGGATGAGAGAGGAAAGGTTATTCTGACAACTCTCTACGGCGAATTACCGGAGACAATCACTCCGGATCTTGAGACATTCAAGAGAGAGAAGACGTTGCTTGCAGCAGAAGAAAGCTTCGTTGAGTCAAACCTTGACACCGAAGGATATGTTGTTGTTGTAGATCCTTTGGAAAGGCTAACAAGTGTTGGTGGCGATGGTGAAACTGAAGTAGAATGCTTATCATCATCATCATCATCATCAGAAGAAGACATAGAAGAAGAGGAAGAAGAAAAAGAAACAAACACGGTCATAGTAGCGTGGACAGAAGATGATCAGAAGAATCTGATGGATCTTGGAACATCTGAGATCGAACGAAACAAGAGGCTCGAGAATTTGATTACCAGAAGACGATCGAGAAGATTTTTCTTACTTGCAGCTGAGAGAAGCCTGATGGATATGGAAGTTCCTCGGATTTGTATAGGTCGAAACTATTATGGTTTGGATAGAGAAAACTACGAAATCGATGGACTTGTCATGCCAGGCTCTGCACCTTCCGTTCTATTACCAAGAAGAAACCCATTTGACCTTCCTTATGATCCACAGGAAGAGAAGCCGAACCTGACAGGTGATAGTTTTCAGCTAGAGTTTGCAGAAGCTAACCCTAAAGATATCTTCTTTTGTCGCCATGAGAGCTTCCATCACAGAATATTTCCATCAGAATCTCAAAATGATTCTAAACATTCGTCCTTGTGGAGAAAGACACTTGATGGTAGGCCTAAGCCACTGCAAGGTATATGCTCTTTCCTTCTGTCTTTTTTTTTTCTTCTGAAAGTTGTAGTAAATTAATAGAAAAAGATCAAGATTCTATTTTTTCTTTTGGATTTAGGTAGCAACGATCAACTTCCTATAATGAATGAAAGAGATCTTACAAGAGGAAAAGAAAATGATATGGAGGCAGGGGAGGTACGGATAGAGACTGATTCCATCAGAAATGAAGATAGTGACTCGAACATATCGCTTTCTCCCCGAGAAAGAGAGAGAGGTTACAATATCTCGGACCAATCAGATGCTTCTGAAACTTTCTTCAAACGAAATGAAGATCGTGTTGGAAAGTCTCTTGCGGGTTTGGTTCCTAGAAGTGGTGGTTCGAGTTCACTAGCAAACGAGAGGCAAAGATACATGGAGCATTTCGGTTACAGCACAAAGAAATGTCATATGACAACACATTCCGTTGACTCCGATCTTCAAGTCGAGGTTTCTGAACTCGGATCACCTCCAACTTCAGTTGATGAGAATGATTCCTCTGATGAAGAGAGATCTTTGTTTATTTATGAGTCGGAGATCGGTAAGGGAATGGGTTTTAATGGTGGAGAAACTGAAATGTTACTTGTGGGAAAACTTGATCAAGATGTTAATGAAACAGAGTCTTTAGCTTCTCCAGAAGTTGAAGAAGCAGGAAAATGGGAGCCTATGGTTTCTCATCCTGATGAAGTTCTATCCAAAAGAGCAGAGGTCAGTTCATCTTTTTAAAATGGTTCAAGTTTTACTTAGAAATGTTAAAGACTTTGAACATAGTTTTGCAACTTTTTTTCCTCAGGAATTAAAGGAACTTCCTGAAAACTCAGCTGATGAGATAAAGATAAGTTACGACTCTGACGAAGCTGAACCATCCGAGAGGAATGATAAAGAATCCGAAGAACCTTGTGAGAGGAATGATGGAGAAGAAATGCAACCACTCGCGGAAGCTGAAGCTTCTGCTACTTCTCCGACATCAGTATTACAAGACATGTTGCCTCTAAGACAAACTCATTCTGAGAATCTGGATCATACATCAGATGGTCAGCTTCAGACTATAGATCCACCGTCAGAATCATCTCATAACCAATTAGATGTAACTTTTAATTTTGTTAAAACTAAAATACACTTTCTGTATAAGCGCATACATGTACTTGGTTTGACATGCGGATTTTTATTGTCTCTATTGCAGGAACATTCTGAGCCAACTCAGGAAACTACTGTAGAGACTGTTAGTTCGAATGCCACGGAAGCAATTCACGAGAAGCAAGAGGTGCGCAATTATCATGTCCAATCTGTATTTACTTAACTAATAGTATCCTATTTATTTTCAACATAACAATGAACATGAAACTATCAGGGATCTGAAGAAACATTTAATGATGAGTTTAAATCTGGAGAAGACTGCAGATCACTTTCCATCGATCAAGCGACTGAAGAACCAAAAAACTCAAACAAATGATGGAATTAATTGATGAAATAGTAAGCTCAGACGAAGATTGAGATAATTTGCTCAGATGAATTCAAATAGTTTTCTTTTGAAACACAAGAGGAGTCATATTAGCTTTGTTTCTAACTGTTACAAGGAACACAATCTGATTCTTTTCCTTTGTTGTCCAGTTCTGATGCAGAAAATTCATCGCATTCTCACGGAAAAGTCAATAAACAGACAAATTCATCTTGGTTTATAAAATCAGACACCAATATAGCAGCAGAGACCAGTTTTACAGGTGTTTTTATATGAGTCAAAAAAAAAAATTGCGAAATGAAATGATAAGATATTTGTGTAGATAGGAAGTTTATGTTTTTGGTGTATCATCAAATCTATGTTTTATACAAAAGTATAATGGGAGAGTGTAGAGGTTTCATGAGTGTGTTTTGAGCATTTTGTGCATAAAACACTTTTTTTTTTTGGAGAAATTCGCTGATTATGATTTATGAGTTATGACATTTTTTTTTTGTTTCTTTGGCTATAAGTTTGCACTATTCATGACATTTTTATCATTAAATGAATATTATCTCCTTATTAAATGTTATAAACTAATAATGTACATACACAACCAGAAATCACCCACTTTTTAATATATAATAATACACATAAACAACCACATATCACCGAGACTCTAAGACCATCAGCATCAGTGATACCCTCTAAGTCTCTAAAAATAGTAATATTTTAATAATTTTTATTTAATTTTATTATTTTTTAAAATATTATATTATTATTTAAATAGTGAACCAATAATATTATGACACATAAGCAGAGAGTCTCTACTAAGAGTTTCTTAGGTATCTTTCTACTGAGACGTTTCTAACCAAATGTCTCTTATCTTTTATTTTTTATTTTTTTTTAATTAGATGATACTCTAAAAGTATTACCAATGCAGATGCTCTAAGCCATATTGTAGTACGTACACACACCCACGTATTATCAATCTATTTTCATGTACATACAGAACCACAACCAATACATGCATGTTAAAATAATAGGAGTTGTGTTCTCAAAAGTTCTAAACGCTCAAATAGATCTAAAAATGTCAAAAATGTATATAGAAATCCAATAAGTGCTATCTACCCGAATTTTATTTTTGTAAGGATTAATTGAAAGTAATTAATTACATACGTGGCTTTTTTCTTTGACTGTAAGGTAAAGAAAAGAAGTAAAAAGTATAGATAGTGAAAATAAAAATTCTAAGCTTAACTCCAGTGTTAGCTAGAATAGAAAATATCATGCAGGTTGGGTTGTAAGTTGTAACTTATAAGGCACAATTTTTTTCTTTTCAAAATAATTCAATTTGCTCAAGAAAACTAAGAACCTTATCTTGATTAGGACAGAGAATTCTCTACTTCATCCGAAAGGTTCCGAGACAACGACAAGTTCTGGTTTAAGATAAATACATTTTTTTTTTTATTTAAGTAAGAATTAATAGAATAGGTGCAGATTTTTACTGGGAAGGGGAGGAAATGGAGCAAACAATGATAATGGAGAAAATTCGGGAGCATCTTCAGCTGAGCGAAGACGTTGACGACGGTGAGGCATCGCGAGTGGAGGGAAAAGTAGGTAAAGGAAGAAGCTTTTACGAGGATTTCAGCCTCAGAGGAATCCGAGTCAACCGAGTCGACCCGGGGTTCATTTCCTGCACTTTCAAGATTCCTCTTCGTTTGACGGTTCGTCTTCATCAATCCTATTGCCCCTTTGACTGAAGATTCTCCCTGGTTGATTAAGTATTGGGGGGGGGGGTATATTCGGTTTTTACAAGAGCAGAGTCGATGAGAAACCCAGTCTAGGATTAGGGACTTTGAGGCTGTAATAGCTTTAATGGGATTTGATCAATTATGAAGGATGCTCGTTACTACGGTCTTGCAAGATCTTGGCATCGTTGTTGAGATGTTTGAAGATGAGAATCGGTTGTAGTATGATCTAAATTGGTTTTAACCACTGATCCATGGGTGTGACTTTTTTATTTTATCTGAAGTGGTTCTTGGAAATTTGAAAAGAATCATGAAGATATCTTGCTTTCAAACCTGAATGGAATCAAGAAGATACCTCCGTGAGGATAGATTTGTTGTTTTGTCTTTGAGAAGGTATTGATCTAGTAAGGTTTGATAATGGCAGGACAGAGACGGGAATCTAGCAAATGGTGCAATTGCAAACCTTGTGGATGAAGTTGGTGGAGCAGTTGTACATGTCGAAGGTTTACCGATGAATGTTTCGGTAGACATGTCTATTGCTTTCCTTTCAAAAGCTAAGCTTGGTGTAAGTCTACTTAAGTTTTTTCAATCTTTATTTGGGACTGTTTGTTGTTAAACTCATTGATTTTGTAGAAAGAAAGATGATTATTGAAATGGATATATGTTTCAGGAGGAGCTGGAGATAACATCGAGAGTGTTGGGAGAGCGAGGAGGTTATAAAGGAACAATCGTTGTAGTGAGAAACAAAATGACCGGAGAGATTATAGCAGAAGGTCGACATTCTTTGTTTGGCTTACAAGCTAGTAAGCTCTGAGTCGAATCTTTATCTTGTTACTGTAAAAGCTGAGCTGATCTTAAATGTTGTTTCATAATTACGGTTAATTAAATTTGGTTTGGGGTTTGTGTTAGGTCAATTTCTCTTTCTCTGGTTGTGAAAATAAAACATTTGCAGATAATCTATAAAGATAAAAGTAAAAACTTTGTGGATTTGCAAGATGTTGAGTTACCAAAATTATAACTGTAAACAATTCTCTTCTCTTACTCCTATCAAAATATTTAACACAAACAAATTACCGAGCAAGAATTATCGATACATTGGAAACTAATTAAACAGCAGAAGCAAAAATTCAGAACGGAGATATTGCAAGAAATTCGCAGTACATTTTAGCTGACATGAGTGCCTAGTGAGACGAACCAGTAACAGCAGCATCAGCCGATTGCTGAGAGGAGGTTCCTGATGGTGCACTAGACGTAGCGTCAGATGTTGGAGCAGAGACTGGGCTTGGAGGAGGATTAGGCCTTGGACCAGGACCCGGTTGTTGTGGATAAGGATGAGCAGCTTGTGGTGGACCATGGGGGTAAGGAGGATACTGCTGGTAAGGTTGTTGCATATATCCTCCATATGGCTGTGGTGGGTATGGCTGGTGCGGATAGTGGCCGTGTGGTTGCATCGGGTAAGAGGAAGAAGAAGCTCCTCTATTATCACTGGCGCTTGAACGGCTGTCTTGGGACGAAATGACTGCACCCATTCTCTGAGGGTCCATTGACGGGTAAAAGGGTCTGTCTTGATGAGGAGGCTGCGGTGGTGGTGGGTGCATATAGTACTGCTGCATCGGTAAGGGTTGATTATGCTGCTGAGATATCACAGCTCGAGGTAGCAATCCACTGTGAGCCACACCACCTTGTTGCTGTGAGCTGCCATCAGGATCGGTTTTGGGAACTTGAGGTCTTCCCCAAGTGAGTTTAAGCCTCTGACCATTGACAACTAGCTTGTTGCTGAGCTCTTCTGCAGCTTTCTCTGCTCCTTCTCTGGTCGTGTACGTAACAAACGCGCATGCTTTCTCGGCCAAGATTCTAACGGATTCGATTTCTCCATAGGCGTAGAATTGATCTCGTAGGTCTTGCTCGAGGACTCTCGAGTTTAGCCCACCAACGTAAAGCGTTTTGATGCTTTGATCCTCTGGAGATTCCAAAGTGCCCATCTCACCAGCCTTTCCAAGTAACTTCAACGCTACTGGATCGTTTACACTGCAAAATGTGAACAATAAGATGAGAAAACAGTTCAAAAATCACCAATATGAGATGCAATTCAGCAAACTTAGGACCAGAACTCAAAGTGATCATACTTGAACATAATATAGGAAAATGAAAAGTCAGTATTTTGCTTACCCATAGTAACGGTCTTTTATGTTCTGCTGGGATAACTCTCCTGTTTCAGGCATCTCATGCCGGTATGGACACTCAGCACCTCTTGTACACTCTCCCCTAATGTAGAAACTACAAATATGCGCTCGGTTCCTCTTGTAGTAAGGCGTTGTTCTTTGAAGCATACGAATGGTATCATTAGGACGAATCTTCCCAAAAGAAGATTCATAATCTAGTCCAGCTCTCGTCTGCATAAAAAAAAAATCATTTCAATAAGCCATTACAATCGAGCCTTACACATCGCCACATAACGTATTTCCAAATCTCAAAAACCAATTAAAACCGATATTCGAAACTAGTTAAATGAAGCTTGAACACAGAGTTATACCTTCCGATCATGCTCTTCAGCAAAGAACTCCCTGTTGACATCGCTTTTTGGGATAGAGTCATGAGTACTAATGTTGAGCGCCGTGTCTCTGACCTGAACTGGAAGACCATACTCAAGATCCAAGAGACAGACTTGGCACACATTCTTCAGCTTGCAGCAAGTCTGACAAACTTCGGTTTTCTTGTATCTAGCATCCCGACCAGGTCGCCACCTGAAAACCGTGAATGGTCGGGTACAGATCTTGCACTCTTTATCATAATCCGCCTTTGTCTGCATAACAAAAAAAAAAACCAAATATTCATCAACAAACAAAGAACCACATCAAAACCATACATAACATTAGACACAAAGTAACTAAATCGATCAATAAGCAACAAAATACATTCTCTGGAAGCAAACTCAGGCTCTTTAGCATAATTTGCAGACGCAATGAATACCAACCACATATATCAATTCGAGCTATAAGTTCCTGAATCCAAATAGAATTCAAGGCTTGGACTTGTAGTTGATATTGCCTAAACCCTAAAATTCCAAATCACTAAATTTACTGGTCAAACACTAAGAAACATAAAATCAAACGACTACGAGAATGGATATAGAAAGGAGAACCTAAACAAGATTCAAGAATTTCTAAGAACAAAACAAACTTAACTTAAAAAAAAAATAGATTTTCGTCGAGGAGATAAGGAAGCGAAGAATTTACCATTCGCACATAAGGATTGTCACCGAGGCAAGACTCGCAGATGATTGGGAAATCAGAGCGTTCCCACCCATCAGCGTCGTGGTCTCTCAGTATTCTATGCGCCATTCCCTAATGATTTTTCGATTCCAGTCTCGAAGACGAATGTGACCGGAATGTCGTAGGGCAAAGAGCAGATTTGCTTTTCGTTTTGATTTTTTCGTCAAAAATATCTACTTTGGTCAAAATAAATTGAATAGACCAAAGTACAACCGAGATAAACCGGTGACAACCGACCCTTAGACCAGATATTTTTAATTTGGTCGTTCTTTTTGAAATTCTTCGGGCCGAATGTCGGCCTGGCCCATTTCACACCAATGGAAAAGGGTATAAGTGGTGGGTGTGTACCAAAAGAGCGATACGATCTCACACAGGTGATTATTCATCGGCTTCCACTAAACCAGAAGCGGGAACCAAATACCCTAAAAAAGCTAAAAGACCGCCACAAAATCAAGGCGTTTAATATCGATTCCCGCGAACTCATTTTAGCCAGTCTTCCTTCAGAAAGCTTAAGAACCCTAGAACAAACCCTTAACCGAACGATTTGATAACTTCCCAAAAAGTAGAAAAAAGATGTTGGAACTTCGTTTAGTTCAAGGCTCTCTGTTGAAGAAGGTTCTAGAATCGGTCAAGGATCTGGTGAACGATGCGAACTTTGACTGTTCGAGCACTGGGTTCTCGCTCCAGGCCATGGATTCCAGCCACGTGGCGCTCGTGTCTCTTCTGCTGAGATCTGAAGGCTTTGAGCACTACAGGTGTGATAGGAACCTCTCCATGGGGATGAATCTTGGTAACATGTCCAAGATGCTCAAATGTGCCGGAAATGATGATATCATCACCATCAAAGCTGATGACGGAAGCGACACCGTCACTTTCATGTTCGAGAGCCCTAGTAAGTTTCCCCTTTTCCCACATATCGATTTATGTATCTTAGGGTTATATTTGTTTGTTGTTGTTGATGCTATTGGTCACTTGGTTCTGTGATTCATAGATTTCATTTGCCAAGAACATGTTTAGTCTCTAGCTTAAAGACTACAGTTCGCTTTAGAGAAAGGAAGGAAACTAATTTTGTTTGATGTGGACTATGTTAAAAGAGTGCATAATCTTATGATTCGAGTGTAATTATGATGCAGCACAAGACAAGATTGCAGACTTTGAGATGAAGCTGATGGATATCGACAGTGAGCATTTGGGAATCCCTGACGCTGAGTACCACTCAATTGTGAGAATGCCTTCTGGTGAATTTTCCAGGATATGCAAAGATCTCAGTACCATTGGTGACACAGGTAAAATGCATTGTTATAGTCAGAGAGAAGATTAAGAATTGGTGTTCTGAGTTTTCTCCTAACATAGTTGTGGTTTTGATTTTATGATTGTAGTTGTGATCTCTGTGACCAAAGAAGGTGTCAAGTTTTCAACAGCTGGTGATATTGGGTCAGCTAACATTGTACTCAGGCAAAATACAACTGTGGACAAAGTATGAACAATCACAATTCATCCATAGCCTTTTTTAGAATTTGCTGAATACATTGTTTAAGTGACTATTGTTTTAAATGTGTTTTGCAGCCTGAAGATGCAATTGTGATAGAGATGAACGAGCCTGTATCGCTTTCATTCGCGTTGAGGTACATGAACTCATTCACAAAGGCGACTCCTTTGTCTGAAACCGTGACAATCAGTTTGTCCTCGGAGTTACCTGTCGTGGTGGAGTATAAAGTGGCCGAGATGGGTTACATTCGATACTATTTGGCTCCTAAGATTGAAGAAGAAGAAGACACTAATGCTTAAAAAAGATGTCTCTCTGTTTGGATTCAGTTGTTTTCTGGATTTACTATGTTACTGTAACGCTAGATTAGATCATGGTAAAACAAGGTCGGCTGGTTTTGCAATTTGGAAAAAATCATGTTTTAACACTTTCTTCTTTTTTTTTCTTCTTTCAAACTTTGTAAACCGAAAAAAAAAATACAAAATGTTACTTTCAAAACACAAATCTGTCTGCGTAGGAAAACCAGACTGGAGAGCATTGGAATAAGACGAAAAGAAATGTAAAAGTTATATATCGCAGATGCACTTGTTTAGAGAGATTGCCTCCAGTCTTCTCCTGCGTACACAGCTTGATCCCCAAGCTCTTCCTCAATTCGAAGCAACTGCTCAGGAAGATTTCAACCGTCTCTTTCAGTTTTTGTTATAGAGTACATTAATTGAGAACACCACCTAGCAACTAAATGCACTACATGGCTTCTCCAAACTGAATCATTACAGATTGAGGGATATTATTTTATAAGTTACGCTGCATTATCCATAGAAACTGAAACTTAGCCTAGGTTGCTACGGGTTCTATTTCATTAGTGTATTTTTTCAAGTCCAAAGTCATCTTTTTATGTTCCGAAGTCTTTATCGCATATACTAAGTTATATGAGCTGGGGGTGCAAAGGAAATAGGTTTGGGAATAGATCCAGACCTGGTTATACTTCATAGTACGTTCTCCTCTGCAAGGAGCACCAGCTTTGATAGCACCTGTTGCAAGACCCACGGATAAGTCAGAGATGAAAGAGTCCTCTGTCTCTCCACATCTATGAGATGTCACCACGCCCCACTGAGCATCTCTTGCCAGTTTCACTACTTCAATGGCTTCTGTTACTGTACCAATCTGATTCACCTGTATCACAGTACGCATGTTAATGTCTTTGTCATTACTTAGACATTAGCATTCCTATCATACAATACTAGAACAGGCGTACGATACACAAATTGGCGCATGCGATATACCTTGAGAAGAAGGGAGTTACAAGCAGACTCCTGTATTGCCCGCTCAACACGTTTTGAATTTGACATCAATAAATCATCACCTACCACCTGCAAAATTATAATACTGAGAGTAAGATTATGACAATGATTGTACAAACAGGTTTTATGTTTCTTTTTTTGGATTAGTTAGCAAAGTTTGTTTTATGTAACGATCTGATTCCGTGAAAAGATTCAGCAAACAGTTTGATTTAAAACAACACAATCTAAGTTAACCATTTCTAACAGGGGAAACCGAGTTGGACCTGACATATTCCGAGACTGGAAAAATACTTGGTGTGTTCCCAATCTTCCTTGTCAAACGGGTCTTCTATAAAAACAATTGGATACTCTAACACCACAAGGAGACCAAACAGAAAATAAGGTCGTCAGAGTTCTAAAACAGACCCAAAAGAGAATCTAGCAAAACGGGCACAGACCAGCACATAGTTCTTTGTACATGTCGATCATATCCTCCGCTGACTTGAAATTTTGCCCAGATTTGTTAGGAGATTTGATATCTAAATCATATTTGGTACCTGCTCAGGAAATAATCGTGAGATAAATTCCACGAAAGTAAAATATAGTAAGAACTTGCAAAAAGCATGACACTGGTTACATATTTGATAATTTATCATTTTTTCGTGTCACTAACCAATTGTGAATGACAATGCCTAAACCAACACTATCCACGGCTAACAGTAGCCTCACAAAACCAGTTTGTCAAGAAGCAGAATATTTTATAAGTTACGCTGCATTATCCATAGAAACTGAAACTTAGCCTAGGTTGCTACGGGTTCTATATTTGGTACCTGCTCAGGAAATAATCGTGAGATAAATTCCACGAAAGTAAAACATAGTAAGAACTTGCAAAAAGCATGACACTGGTTACATATTTGATAATTTATCATTTTTTCGTGTCACTAACCAATTGTGAATGACAATGCCTAAACCAACACTATCCACGGCTAACAGTAGCCTCACAAAACCAGTTTGTCAAGAAGCAGAATATTACCTATACAAAAATTAGTGGCGGCAACATCAATAGCTATCTTTATCTTATCACTGTATCCTGTTCGGTTGATAGCTTCTTTTACAAGCTCCAACGCTTCCTTGAGGCTGCATACAGTTGCAACCATGTATATAAGGAAATTCAAGAAACTATAACATAAGTTTCTTATATTTGGCTGATGCCGTCACGACAAGCTTCAGATGCAAGAAGATAAGACATCACAGAGGGAAAATATAGTTAGTTACCTTGAGATATCTGGAGTAAGGCCACCATCTTCACCAACATTACACCCCAAGTTACCATTCTTTTCTGTAATGACAGCCTGCCATATTCAGCAATAGATCATATCTCACGTTTCTATACAAAGTTACAGATGCATATCGACAAGTAACTTCCAGAAAGCCATAAATTTTTATTGACCGACCTTTAAATGATGATATGTCTCAGATCCCCATTGCAGGGCCTCCTCAAATCTACTTGCTCCAACTGGGAGAATCATAATTTCCTAACAATATATGTTATGTTGTAAATGTGTAAATAAAATTACTAGAAACCAAAAGTACTCCTGAAGAGTGAAAAAAAATAGTATTCCCACGAACTTGCATGAGAAAAAAGGTAGAACTTTAATGGACTCAATGTTTTTGAATACCTGAATGGCAAAATTATTCGAAGCATGATTCCCGCCACTCAAAACAGTGAAGGCAGGTACAGGTAACGTCATGTTTGCTCTGCCACTAAGATCAGAAAGGTGCTTGCACAGAGGGACCTAATATATAGCGCTTCTATCATGATCTCCTAACTAGAGTATGCATGAAATACATAGGATTAAAAAAAAAAAAAAGTTCTGAAGAGTTCATACCTCTTTCTCAGCAGCTCCAGCTTTACATGCAGCAATGGACACAGCTAGTATAGCATTAGCCCCAAGTTCATTCTGCATGATAATTTATATATAAAAAAATAGCGAGGAAGATATACAAATCGATACAAAATTTCTAGATTACATTAATTTGTTACAGTCCTAAAGATTTCAAAATATGAGAGGCAACAGAGTTTCCCCATGTACCTTCTTTTCTGTTTTGTCCAAATCTATCATCGCATGGTCAATCTGAGCCTGAAGCTTTGGGTCCATACCGATCAACGCCTCAGATATTTTCTCATTGATGTTCTTCACAGCTTTAGCCACACTGTTTCCAAGATACATTCCTTTGTCCCCGTCACGTAACTCAACAGCTTCATATCTGGAATCAGTGAATCAATCTCCTCAGGTCACGCTTATATTAAAACTCTAATAGGTGAAAGTCAATTCAGCAACATGCATCAACTAAAATTCAAAATAACTCAGGCCGTTCAATCACAAATAAAGATCTAATGATGAGAGGAAGATGAAGAACAACAGATGAAGAATCCTCACGTTCCAGAAGAATCGCCACTGGGAACAGAAGCACGAAAAACACCTTTGTTAGTGTGGAGATCCACTTCAACTGTTGGAATTCCTCTGCTATCTAGGATCTGACGTGCTTTGACTTTCGTAATCACAGATGTAACAGCTTTCTTCATATGATTAGCCTGAGAAACATTTCCCAATCAGAAAAAAAAAGAAACTTATTAGCATATCATTTGTTAAGAATCACAAGTAAGGAAGCACAATTTGCACATCGATGGAAGCAAAATATGCGAAAGGAAACGTACGATGAAGAGAACGGGATCTGAGGTTTTAGCCCTAACGGCGGCATTGACGGCGTCTTCGATTTTCCGAGAGAGAGAGTGCTTGTCTAAGTACTCTTGCACAGACATCTTCTTCTTTCGATACCTTTCTCCTTCAAGCAATTATTGATGAATAATTTCAGCGTCAATCAAGTTTGAATCTGACATTCCTTTTTCCGATTTACGGTATATTTTTGATTCGCCTCCGGTTCAAGCTCCAAATAAGCATATCAGGAAATAATACCGAAAACGACCACGCTTCGTTTTAGGCAAACATGCGTGCCATCTGAGGTTTCTGCTGTGGTACATCACGACGTTATAGGTTTGTGAACAAATGTAGTTTCCTAAGCCCATTCGATTATTAAAATGGCCCATTAAAAGTCTCACGTGCGATTCCCAGGTTGGAAAGTAGGAACTGCTTTTTATATCTCTGTAAGCACGTGCGATGCCGTTTTAGTAACTGCTCCTTGGGTAGGATCCAGCTGTCATAGGAAAGAGGCCCACAGAAAACAGATTACGAAATTCAAAATGATTTTTAACTTTTTCACGAGCCTTTAATTTTTTGAATTTCCACCCGTTGCCACCTCGATTTACGTGGCAGCATCTTAACCGCATCCCATTTTGAATTACCAAATATTAGCCGTTAAAACCTCTTTTTCTTTATAAATGGACCCTCTCGCTTCCCCTCTCTCCTAATTCGTAAAAGATCCTCTCTGCTCCTCTCTTCCCTTTTTCAAAATCTCTCTCTCCTTCTCCCTCCGCTTTAGATCCAGTTTTAGGGTTTTTTTTCTTCTTCGGTGAGCGAAGATGCGTGAGATTCTTCATATTCAGGGAGGACAGTGCGGAAATCAAATCGGTTCCAAGTTCTGGGAAGTGGTTTGCGCCGAGCACGGTATCGACCAGACGGGACGTTACCAGGGAGATTCCGATCTACAGCTAGAGAGAGTTAATGTCTACTATAACGAGGCGAGTTGTGGAAGATACGTTCCTCGCGCCGTTCTCATGGATTTGGAGCCTGGAACCATGGACAGCGTTAGATCTGGCCCTTACGGTCAGATCTTCCGTCCCGATAACTTCGTCTTCGGTCAGTCCGGTGCTGGTAACAACTGGGCCAAAGGTCACTACACCGAGGGTGCTGAGCTCATCGACTCGGTCCTTGATGTTGTCCGTAAAGAGGCCGAGAACTGTGACTGCCTTCAAGGTATTATAAACCGTGTCCCTTGTCTATTTAGGGTTTTCTTCGTTGATGGATCTGTAAATTAGGTTTCTTAGTCTAATTGATTCGCACCTTAGATTGGCTAATTCGCTCATTTCATTTTCTGAGTGTGGATTGTCTTTGGGTTATGGTAATTGCTAATTAGGGATTTTGTGGTTTGGCTCCTTTGGCTTATTGTTTCGTTTTGGTCGGGATTACAGGATTTCAGGTGTGCCATTCCTTAGGAGGTGGAACTGGTTCTGGAATGGGGACTTTGTTGATATCGAAGATCAGGGAGGAGTACCCAGACCGTATGATGCTGACATTCTCTGTGTTCCCATCTCCCAAGGTCTCTGACACTGTCGTTGAGCCATACAACGCAACACTCTCTGTACATCAGCTCGTTGAAAACGCTGATGAATGTATGGTTCTTGACAATGAAGCCTTGTATGACATTTGCTTCCGTACTCTCAAGCTTAGCACTCCAAGTTGTAAGTATCCCCAGTCTTTCTACAAACCAATAACAATGTTGTTATCCTGTCTCAATGGCTTTATTTTGATGATTTGCATACCTAAGATGAGATTTATGAAGAAGTTTGTATACATCTATGTTGGAAAGTAATCAATAAGGAAAATGCTTGATTTGATCTTTGATTTTGCTGATGTGATCAGAGTGAGACTAATCTTCCTTGATGTCTCTATGGTTCCACTCTTGTTTGTTTGATGTTGTGCTATTCGTTGGTATCCCAATAGCAGATTTATCATGAAAGTATATAAGTCTATGATGGAAAATGCGATCACTCGATCATGTGGTTACTGATTTTGTCAGAGTAAAATTACTCTTACCTGATATTTCAAACTGTTTTAATCAGCTGAAGTCTTCCAATAACATATACTTTCTGTTTGTTTGCTGAACTGTGCAGTTGGTGATCTGAACCATTTGATCTCTGCAACCATGTCTGGTGTGACCTGCTGTCTTAGGTTCCCTGGTCAGCTTAACTCTGATCTTCGAAAGCTTGCTGTGAATTTGATTCCATTCCCTCGTCTTCACTTCTTCATGGTGGGATTTGCTCCTCTCACCTCTCGTGGATCTCAGCAGTACCGTAACCTCACTGTCCCAGAACTGACCCAGCAAATGTGGGATGCAAAGAACATGATGTGTGCTGCTGACCCAAGACACGGTCGTTACCTCACTGCTTCAGCTATGTTCCGTGGCAAAATGAGCACCAAAGAGGTGGATGAACAGATGCTGAACGTACAGAACAAGAACTCGTCTTACTTTGTTGAATGGATCCCAAACAATGTCAAGTCAACCGTCTGTGACATTCCACCAACTGGTTTGAAGATGGCTTCAACGTTCATTGGTAACTCAACATCGATTCAAGAGATGTTCAGGAGAGTCAGCGAGCAGTTCACTGCCATGTTCAGGCGGAAAGCTTTCTTGCATTGGTACACAGGTGAAGGCATGGACGAGATGGAGTTCACCGAAGCCGAGAGCAACATGAACGATCTTGTCTCTGAGTACCAGCAGTATCAAGATGCCACGGCTGATGAAGAAGGAGAGTATGAAGACGAAGAAGCTGAGTACGAGCAAGAAGAAGGTTATTGAAGAGACAAAACACAAGAACCTTAACTTCAACTTCCTGTTGCTGTTTTACTTTTCAAATTTCTATCAAGTTTTTTATAGTTTCTGTAACTATATCGGTTTCAATACTAGTTATGTACTCTCTTAGACTGGCTAAGGGATTATCAAGATTAATATTAAACAACTATTTTGCATAAACACAATTAGCCTAAAATCCTAGCATAGTCTAATAAATTTCAAAGATTTAAACATTGTCCTAATACACAATTGGCTTGAAAACGTATAGTATGCGTTGAACTGTCTAAGGATTATCAAGATTTAAACATTAGTTTGCTTATTTGTGCGTCTGTGGATTTGTGATTTTAACAATATATTAGTCAATTGCAAGATGTAAGACAAATGTCGATTCAAGATTGAGACAAAGATAAAGACCATAGAGAATACTAATGTTCGTTCCTTTAAAATCAGTTGCTTTCAATGTCCATCGACTCCATTTGATCCCTCTGCTTCAAACGCGCTTGTTCAACCTTAAACTCTGCAACCGCCTTATCAAAGACACTCCTAACATGTCTGTTCATGAGCATGAGCTCTTGACATGCATCTTTCAAAACCTCCCTTGCTGGATCACCTAAACAATCACAGAGCCATCACGTTTCTTGTAGTTAGCCACAAACAAATAACTAGTGGAGAGAATTTATAAGCAGCCGAAGATTACGTAGAAAGCAGGGTAAATCCATAAAGAACATAGCTTAAAATCTGATGAACACCGTTGTGAAAACGGTACCTGTTGTCTGGACTCGGAGATTGACACATTCAAGGGAAGGGTGAGGGATGCTGTACCCAGCCAATGTTACTCTCGGACTGCAGAGTTGTAAGCAGTAATGGTTAGAGTGACATAATCATTGACTACACAGACACGTATACAATATGCAAAGATGAAACGGCATTAACCCGAAGGACAAGACGATATGGCTTTCAATGAAAAAGCAAGCAAGAAAAGACCTATTTTTCTCTGAATCCTTCGGTTCGAGTTACCATACAATGAGAATGTCTAACCATACATAGGTGTAACACTGTTAACCAATATTCAATTAAAATCAAAGTTCACAATCACATTATATTGGCACAAAATCTACAATGTGCAACAACACCGATTGGTTCAATCTTATTTAAAGTCTCAAACTTTCAAAACCAAGAACAAAATTGGGCACATACATGATTGAGAGAAACTATGACCATTTGAGAGTCAAGAACTAGTTTTGATATATAGCTTCTTATATATATAAACATAAAAGATTTAAAAGGGTTGAAAGATGATAGATACTAACTCTTGGTTTAACATGAATCGAACGGCGTTAGCAAGTGTGTGATCTTCTTCTGCTAGAGTAAACGAAGCAGTGCTATCATTCGTGAACGAACCGTGCTCCATCTCAGCTTCTTTCTCTCAAAATCCACCACGAACTATAAGAACAAACAAAAGATACAGTATGAATTCAATTTAGATCTCTGTGGAGTTTAATAAACCCACCAGAAAATTCGAAATTGAAGAAATTTCTCCTAAGAGCTATGTGAGAAGATGATACCTGCAATAGCAAAAGTTGTGCGAGATTTTTGTTTGCTAAAACCCTAAAAGCTTCACGAAGGAAAGTCCAAAGTGTTTATAGAATACATAGCTCCGTTATTTACACGTAATTACATCTCTACCCCTTGCTTGATGACGTGGCGTTTTATGTCTTTTAAACCCTAAGTCGGCTGTCAAGAGAGAAGCTTGTGTGTTTTTTTTCTTTGTTCGTATTCATCTCGGAAAAAAATCAAAAGTAGGGATTTTTGTTCTTCAACCAAATTTTCGATTATAAAGTTTCGATCTTTACTAATCTTGAATTTTTTTTTCAGGTATTGGTAAAATGGCTACTCCCAATCCAATTCCGGATGGCATTAGTAAGGAACAGGTTCGGATTTTTCCAGAGATTCTTCATCCTTTGTTGTTGATACTTTGTAAAGCTCCG
Organism: Streptanthus diversifolius; assembly: GCA_039880935.1. NCBI lineage: Eukaryota > Viridiplantae > Streptophyta > Magnoliopsida > Brassicales > Brassicaceae > Streptanthus > Streptanthus diversifolius. Next base: position 16,606,984 of record JAXGFM010000022.1, on the reverse strand, counting down.
ATATTTGATAATTAGATAGTGACCTTAATTTAAGTAGCTGTCTCTCTGTCGGTATACAGTTTTTTTTTCATTTTCTGTGATGCTTAAGGATTTCAAATCTGTATCTTCACTCAGATCTTTGTACTTTAGAACATTGAATATTCACTATGACATTTATAGTTCGGATAGATTTGGATTGGTGAGTTTCACTAATTTTGCCTTCTGTTGGATTGAATCAGGCGTTTAGCATGGCACAAACGGAGATGGAATACCGAGTGGAACTCTTTAACAAGTAATGAATCAAAGACCCAATCTGTTTATTTTTTTCGTTCTGAAAGCCTCTTGTATAGTTTATATGATTAGAGATTTATTCATCCACTTCTGGTATTGAGTTGAATTTGTTTTCAACACACTTTGTAGTAGCCAATCGAATATTTGAATGATAATCTCTCTTTTATGTTCAACTTGTATATTATCTAGAGATGTATCATTTTTGTGATTGCTGATAAAAACTCGTTTCACTGCCTGAATTGTTTTATCTTGACGATGTATTCTGAATGAAATCTCTCTTTGAAAAATCCTTGATGAAAGTAATCTTAGGTGAACATGTATTCCAATGTTATGTAGATGTATAACTTTGATATCCATTGTTTTCTTAATATGAATCGAAAGATATCTGTTGACATACCAAGTTCATGGTGACTGATCTCTTGTGTTTCCTCGGGTTTGAAAATTATGTTGAATATTTACATCTTTTTGATGTTTTTCCTTCTTAAATGACGTGGTTCTTATTAATGCAGGCTTGCTCAAACATGCTTTAATAAATGTGTGGATAAAAGGTAAGTTTTTCTCTCTTTTTCAATCTCATGGAACATTTCTGTGGTGTGGAGACTTTGTAGCTGAGAGATTGATTTCGCAGTTGCATCGGTTTGAGGTGGTTTTGTCTAAAATCAATCTGATTCCCAGGTACAAGGAAGCCGAGTTAAACATGGGTGAGAACAGTTGCATTGACCGTTGTGTTTCCAAGTACTGGCAGGTAAGGCTCTTGTGTTTGTTCGTTAGTCAAATCTTCTTGTAGTTGAACACCATTATCCAAAAGATGATACTGATATTTCCTTACATATAATCATTTTCAGGTAAATGGAATGGTCGGACAGCTTTTAAGTGCTGGCAAGCCTCCGATGTAAGCCGGTTTAGAGGCAGTTATAGACCAAAAGCTCATGGAGAGACAAAAACTCTGCTCTTTCTTCTTCTAGCTTAAGGCAATATTGTTTTTATTGTCAACAAAGTTGCATCATAATTTTGGCGCTGATTTGGACAAATTATGCAATGCTCTGTGAACCCATTATTTCTAAAGAGATGAAATGAAATAACAGGACTAAAAAATTCATGGAACACATCTATCTGAATTGTATATTTTTTTACATTAAAAGAGGAACGTGTATCCTAACGCACTATAACGAAAAAAGCTGGAAACTTTCTGTCCAGTTCATGGCTAGCATGCGCAGATCGCAGAGTTTCTAACTAAGGCTCGCATTCAATATTTTGTGATCGGAGGAAACATAAGATCAATGCTCATCTGCTACACTATCCTCGTTTAGAAGTCTCTGATCATCTTCTTTGCTCTTGTTCTTTTCGTCCTTGGTCACAGTGGAAGCAACGGCATTTGAGAAGGTCCACTAGAACGCTCTGCCATTTCTGCAATTCGAGATACATTCACACTTCTGTTGGGTTAAAAATACTCTAATGAGTCAATAGCAAAGACTAAACTAAGAAATGGTCTAGCAATCTGCGACCATTTTCTACATTGTTAGTATTGTAATGGTCTGATCTTTTGGGTGAGTGACAAGACAATCATTTCAGTTTGAGGTAGAAGCTAAGGAAACCGAATAGCAGTCTCGAGTTTCTGCTGACATATCTATGTATAGGGATAAAGTTGGGAGCAGAAATTGCAGAGACCAATCTGGTTTTGTAATATTTTGGGAAAATGATTGAGTTCATGAGTAAACTAACCTGGAAGTTTGCTGTCAACGAAGAACATCACAAGGTTCATAGTATACCTGCAAAAAGAAACGCTGAGAGAATTTTAAAGGATTTAATTTTCCGAGAACAGATATTAGATTTCTTCTATTTTTGTGACCATGCAACAACAATGTCTCCTGCGTAATGTTGCCTTGATGCTATAATCAATAGGCTTTGTATTACTGCAAGAAGCCAAGCCAGATGCTTGATCCACCTGAAAATTTTACAAACATGTACCTAAGATGCAAGAATCTTGTTGAACTATATAGGACGATATAAGATACAGTACATCCGTGTGCCGTATCTTTGATATGTGCGTACAAAGACTAACGTGAATCTCGTATGTGATGAAAATATTAGATCTCCACAATCATATATTACCCCATAAGGAACTGTAATTTGAACACAAAACTTAAATCAAATGTCGCTTTGAGTTTTCATTCTATACTGAATTAAACCTTTGCAAAATAGAGGCAATTCAAACTAACAATTCATTAAGAGTACTTCAATAACATTCTTTGGTGGCTGAATCTTGGCGAGCTTTGCCCTATAACAAAATTCGTTATGGCAGAGAGAAATCAGTACATAGCTCAAAAGTTACAACTAAGGAACCAAAGTCTAAAACGCTCTGAGAAACTTACCTCTCGACAATGATAATTGGGACCAGGAAGCTGTGCCGAAAAGAATGTGATGATCCTCAAACTTTGAGAAGCCTGAAACAACATATTAAGTGTAAAATCTTCTCAACAGCATTACACTACAAGCAAAACATTATAACTTCTTTGTATGTATAAACAGAAAAATAAGGGTAGTGGCAAATACTACTTACTGCTAAATAAACAAAATCTCTGCACCATATCAAAACAGTACATATCTTACTATGAAAAACAAAGGGATGGAAAGTCCACTGCGATCAACATAAACCGGATGTTAGAAGAGTCACTAAACCGATACAGCAAGTTAACGGGAGAAAAAAAAAGTAAACAAAAATTAGAGAGAAAAAACTTACTAAGAAAAATGATCCAAAGATAGTGACGAACACAGTTTCACTAACAAAAGCTTTGTCTTCCCCAAGAGCCCATATCAATTACCACAAAAGAAAAAAAAACCAGAACTGTGATACAGAACAAAGTTGGAGGGAAAAGCAAGGTACTAACTGGAAGAATAAAGAAACCGGCATCTTGAAGCGTAGGACCAGGTCGGTGTAAGTAATGAACTCCATGAGCAGCAAGTCCTGGAATGTACTGATTTGGGAAGAGACCGAAATCGTAAAAGGAACTATAATTGAACTAATATTTATAAATTATCCACTGAAATATAAAAAGACCAGCCTAACTAGTTGAATCTGTCATAATTCAGCTTTGGATCATAACACCAACACAAAGTCCATAACCATTTCAGCTTTTGATCATAACACCAACACATTAAAACGAGAAAGAAACTATCTTTAACCAAAATTCGGTGGGATGAAGGGAGATAGAACCTGAAAAGCAAGTCCAGTGAGAGGAAGCTTCCATTTTACGGCAAGGAGAGAAATGTAATACCCCGGTTTGTGGTAGATTAGGTAAGAAGGGCTTAAAAGAATTGATTTGGCTATCTATGTCACAAAATGCATTTACCTTTTCGGTTGCACATTCGGAGAGAACTCCAGAGTTAAGCGTGCTTGAGCTGGAGCAATCAAAGGATGGGTGACCTATCGGGAAGCTGGTGAAAACTGGTCAATCCCGATACCGTGTGAGTGAGGACAAAACACGGGGAACGGTCATGTAGTGATTGCAGGGACAGTAAACCAAGTCTTTCGAGCCTTTCCAGTAACGCACTGGACGTCGAACGAGGGTGGGGCCCACAAGGCGCGAGGGAGCGTGGGGGGCCACAGACGTTGGCGGGTCGGGGGCGTTACAAGTTGGTATCAGAGCTGAACCCAGATGAGTGTGGAGTCGGGTATAACTCACACCATTGGGGGTGACGGTCCAGATGTGCAACGAGGACGTTGCATTCTGTTAGTGGGGGTGAATGTAATACCCCGGTTTGTAGTAGATTAGGTAAGAAGGATTTAAAAGAATTGATTTGGCTACCTATGTCACAAAATGCACTTACATTTTCGGTTGCACATTCGGAGAGAACTCCAGAGTTAAGCGTGCTTGAGCTGGAGCAATCAAATGATGGGTGACCCATCGAGAAGCTGGTGAAAGCTGGTCAATCCCGATAGCGTGTGAGTGAGGACAAAACACGGGGAACTGTCATGTAGTGATTGCAGGGACAGTAAACCAAGTCTTTCGAGCCTTTCCAGTAACGCACCGGACGTCGAACGAGGGTGGAGCCCACAAGGCGCGAGAGAACGTGGGGGCCCACAGACGTTGGCGGGGCGTTACAAGAAGCCTCTAATGTCGCGTCTGAGTAAATTCGTCTCCATAGCTTGACATAAACACACAAACAAACCCATGGACCCATTAAACTATCAAACTACAAAATTACTAAACAGAGAGATTGAGATTAACAGGAAAAAAAAACCAGAGGAACCACCAACCTTAGGAGCCTCGCGATCAACGTAAACCGGCATGATTAGTATTGAATATGAACATTAATTTCTCTACAAGACGATCAAATGCAACAGCTTTTTGTAGAGGTAACTCCCAAATCGCACTGTCAAGTTTTGTTTCACCTGAATCGACAAGAATATATACTTAACACAATAATTTAGAGATGAGATTATAAGAGAAGAATCGATTCAAAATGGGTCTTTTTGTTTCCGGGATAGGACTCGGCTTCCGTGCAACCCACGCAGAAGCCAAAGCAATTTGATGTGCGATGAGGATTCTGTAACTGTGTATTTGTTTTTTCAGAAATATTTTTTGTTTATTAAATATTATTGATAGAAATACAATTAACAGAAGGTGCTGTGGTGTAGTGGTTATCACGTTTGCCTTACACGCAAAAGGTCTCCAGTTCGATCCTGGGCAGCACCATACGTGTTTTAATACTCGGTACGTATTTTTTTTTCACACATACTTGTGCATTACGCTATTCTTTTTTTTTTGGAATCGGGAGATATTATTCTAGATTTTTTTTTTGTGTGAAGTAATATAAAAGCAAATGCATCCTATCTCCCTTACAAATTAATCAAGAATCTATGATTCTATAGAAACCAATTTTGAATTAACTTTGCTTCTATCATCTTTACATAAAAGCGAATCTGAAAGTTTTTAGATCGGGAGAAGCTATGAACTACTAAGTGATTCAGATTGAAAAAGAAGAGACTTGTGGCGTAATGAGCAGCTGTTGTTCTTTTGATGTATTACTTGTGTGACGATCTTTCAATGATTTTCAAGTTTCTTTTTCGTATTTCTATCTCGCATTTTTATGTACTCTTGACTAAAGGAAAAGCTGTAGGGATGCAGCTTTTCTTCAGTGTTTTGGTATTTTGTTTACCACATTAATCTAATGCACATATATCTCTGAAAGCAGACATTTTACCTCAACTATTTCTGTCGTCAATTCTCTAGAATCTTGGAGTGCAAACTAACAAGAAGGTAGACCTTTCAACTAACCCTGCATCTACATTCGGCCAAAGTTCGTCATTAGTTTGAGCTTCCACAGTGAGGGCCTGTTGATGAGCTTCAGCAACAGTGAGAGGTTTCAACAAGTTAACACGAACTCGGATCTTTTCCCGCAGGCCACAAACGAAACGAGACACAATTCTTTGGTCCGTATCCTGCAGGTCAACAAGCGCCAAGATCGAATTAAACTCGTCGGCATATTCTTCTACTGATCCTACTCCTTGTTGCAGCATGTTCAAGCGTTGGAACATCACTTGATCATAGTTGAATGGTAAGTACGTCTTACGCATCTTCTTCTTCAACTTATCCCACGACGAGATCTTAGGTTTGCCCAAACTTGCTCTCAACGTCTTTAGCTGCGTCCACCAAGCTGCGGCTCTGCCGCGGACCCACATCGCGATCTAAGGAAACACATTGATCCAAATGGACGCGTTTGAACTCAAGAGTCTCCTCGACTGTGACGATCCACTCGAGAAGTTCTTCGGCCGATTGTTTGCCGTGAAACACCGGAATTTCACATCTGAACCCTTTCTCCCACCGCAAATCATCTTCTTGCTGTTCTGCTAGCGGATTGTTGTCTTCATTATCGGATTCTTCGTGTGGCCGGACAGTGACGTAACCCTCCTCTTGAGGTCTGGCCATGATAGCGTTTTGAGAAAACTCTGTGTTTTATAAATTGTCAAAGCTGATGAAATAAAAAAGAAACAAAAGCTAAATAAATAGGGCTCCAAATCTAGTGGTTTTATTTCCTTAAAATATTTATAATGGGTGGATATTTATTCGAATTAAACAAGTTTCACAAATGTTCTATATAACGTAATCTACTCCCACACCGTAATTACATAGAAAATACGAACCCATCATAGACTAAAATATTTATATATATAGCAGATTATTTGAAGAAGCAACTAATTAAACCCTTCCCACAGGAGACAAAGGTGGGTGTGAGAGATACTTTGCCGGAGCCTCAGCTACAATAGGACCTGAAAATGACTTCAACCTCTCGTTTTGAATCATCGATGGCAACTCTCCGTAAGTTTTGTTGTCTACACGCGAAGTGTTTGGTTCCGCTGTCTTTAACGGGTTCCGTCCTTCGTTAACCGCTATACATATGGAGAATGCTTGCAAGAGTGAGAGTGATGTATTGTACTCAACCGCGTAAACACCTTCTCTGTATGGAGTGAAACTCAAGAATGGTTGGTTGTTATTATCCTGTAATCCTCCCTGCAAAAAAAAAAAAGACATCACACAGTATTCATAACTGGGGCCAAAAGGAAACGCTAGACTTGATGTAGTAGTAGTATTCACAGTATTGTGGTTTTATATAAACCTGAAAGAAAAGCTTGAAAGCATCTGAACTGGAGGCAGAGAGATTTCTACGTTTGTTAGACTGATTGGTGAGGATTGTAAGGTTGCAGCCCATGTCCCAACCTCCACAGTCACATGAACCACCTGATTTCCATCTTTGGATCAGCGATGAAGGCCCACCTTTGTGTGGGAGACTATGGATTCCACTTGGAAGCACCACCGTTGTGTTAACGTCCGCAAAGTAATCTCCAAGTGTGGTTGAGGTCGTGTCAGCAATTTTTGGGACCTTGATCACCATGGCAGCTAGCTCGTTAGGCTGCTGCTGCGATTCAGATGCGAAGAGTACAAATTCTCTGGATAAGAGGCTATCGACAGAACTTTCTCCAGCGGGAATCAGAGGCTTAGAACCGGAGACTTTCATCTGAGCGACAATGTTGGAAGTGTACTCTTGCCCTTGAACTTTCCTGCCGTGGTTCATCCATTTTCCATTTTTCTTCTGTACTTCCTCAACAGTGAAAAACGTATACTTGTGCCCACATTCTTCCTTTTCTGGAGCTATCTGTTTTCTTATTGTGGCTGCTGTAATACTTTGTTCCTTGTCAACCGCAAGAGTGAACAGTGGTTGATCATTCTTAGACGTCACACGAAAAAGAGCCTGAACGGTTGAAGCTTTCCCATTTCTTGTCAGAAGGGTTGACGAAGATGGTTGACCGTCAGGAAGAATATGCTTCTGGTGACTTGACGGTGCACTTTTTAGTGATGGCTCAGGAGATCTACATACATGGCTTGATTTTGGTCTTATCAGCGGGTCGAGTAACCTTCTCAACGGACTAGACCTGCCTCTGTTTGCTGTGCTGGTTTTATCAAAAGACGAGCTTTCACTGATAGAAGAGGTAGAACGAGTGTCTAAACCAGCTCGCGATGGAATAAGTGTTCTGCTTAAGTTAGGAGGAGTCAGAGCTTGTTCGGCGTTGGAGTTTTTGCTTGACTTTCCAATGCTGAAGCTGAGTCGGCGAAATGGAGAAATGCTCCTTGCTCTTTCTGATACATCTTTAACTGGTTTCGGATCTGACTGTTTGGATAGTGTTTCTGTTGACCTTCTGTCTAAAGTCCTGCTCCTAGAGGGACTAGATTCAGACTTTCTTGATCGTGGAGCTGAACTTGATCTATTTTTCTCTGCACTCAAGAAGTTGATACGCTTTAAGAACGTCTTACTACCATCAGCTTCACGTCGGAATTGAACTACATCAGAGTCCAGGACTGCACCTTGTCCATATGCTAACCTCCCTGGGAACCCTTTTTTATTAGTTTCTGCTACTCGCTCAGCTAGCAACACTTTTGAATCATAGAACTTGGACAAACCGATTATCTGTTTCTGAGAAACAATCCCTGGTACAAACACAGCAGCAGGCTTTTCTTTTCCAAAGAGATCATGAACACGAGGATTTCGTATTCTCTCTTCTTGCTTCTCTCCTTTCTTCTTAAAATCATCGACCAGATTCCTTGATATAACCCTCGTGGACGAAGGACTATCAGGCTTTGATGTAGTCAACAAAGTTCTGGTTTTTGGAACAATCTTAATATCAGAATCTTTCTTTTCATTATGTAGGAATGCAGTTCCACGAGGGCTTTGATGAAACTGCACTTCATTATCCTTTTGTCTGTCCGTGATATTTCCTGGCAAAGAGCTAGGATTTTGGGAAGTATCACCATTATCTCGAGGCGGCTCCAAATCTTGAGAACAATCTCCTGGCTTAGATGACATCAGATAATACTGCAGTGGAGGGTGATTAATCCTTTTGCGGAAAGGAGAAGCACACAGACCTTTGCTGGAATCAGTCGATGATTCATCAGTCCAGAGTGATGAAGATGTGCTTGTGTTGGACAGTGAAGACCTTGTATGCTTATTATCAATCTGTTTATCACCTGATTGCCTAATTCTTAGATCATCTGAACCAATGCCACCAGCTTTAACGTCTCTCACTTCAGGTTTATCACATTTCTTTACATAAATCGGCACATAGGACTTGTATTTCACAAGGTCTCTTTCTCCCGATGCAGTTCTACCTATCCGTGACTTGAGTCGATTCTCTAAGCGTTTGGGACAGACGTCTTCAACCTTTTTGGTGATCTCAAGGTGGAAATCGGAATAAGATAAACCGCGTTTGTCGTCTCTGAACTTTTCCGGCAGATACGACCTCTGGGTTCCCTTAGTCAATACTTTCTTCTCAGCAGCCACAAAAGGTGGTCTGTCACTTGAATCTTTCTTCAACTCCAAACGACACTCCATCTATTTTGAGAAGCACTAACGTACGTTTCACTCAGATCATTCCTTAGTTCCTTAGTCTCCGATTCTACTGCAAAGCCTTAAAATGCACGAAATAGTCCCCAGTTCTCTGTAGATACAAAGAAAAATCTTCAGAGACCATAACAAACTACAACAGTCTTATCCACACACTTTAATCAAATCCGTAACGAAATCTTGAAAATTTCGAGACGGTATCAGCAAAATGCCAAAAATTATCACATAGAAACAGCTTATAACCTTTAGAGCCTTAAGAATCCATGAGATCTGACAAGAATCTCTGCAATGATAAAGCTGAGTAAAAAGGCAAATCTAAATTACAAAAAGACCAACATTCTTCACGATATTCCTCTTAAAGCTTCACACTTTACCAAAATAACCACTAAAAAAAAGAGACTTGAAGCAACTACAGAGGCCTAAGTGGTACACACAAGATCGAAGAATTTCATTTCACACTGAACTTATCAGAGAACAGAAGAATTGACGAAAACATTCACTGGGCCTTATGAAAGACAAATACTTTCTCAGTGTCGGAGAGACCCGAGTATAAAAGCTCTGAAAAATCGAAACCGTACCTCGTCAGCATCAGTGTGAATGTAACCCAGAGAGTGAAGAAGCAGCCATGGAATTAAGAGCGTGAAAAAATTCAGATCAGTACACAACAATTACGAGGAGAAACAGATCCCTAATCATCCGTAAAATCAGGAAGCGGGAATCGCGGCGACGAAGCTGACCCTATCAGCTATGAAGGTTAAAGGAGTAGAGTAAGTAAGAGAGAGAGGATTTATGAGCTTTTTTTCTTAATTGTAGATAGAGAGAGAGGGGGACAAAGTAGAGAGAGTTATAGCTCGTCGAGTCTTTCGTGAAAGTTATTTTATTTTTGGAAAAAAAAAAGAAAAAGAGAGAGACATCTTTTTGTGGCCGACGGATTTAGTAAAAAAGTAGGGTAAAAAGAGTAGAAATATAGAATCGTACGATCGAGATTCCTTAATGGACGCGGGAATTTCGTCAGTATATATATTGACCCCACTTAGTGGATCTCTAAGTTTCTACACACCGTCGGATTTGCAGCTTTGCAGCTGCTTCTTTTAGACCAGGTCATACATAAGTAATACTAGGCCAGGTTTGAGCCCATTTTAGACTTACTAATAAAGCCAACTAAAGCCCATTAAGGCCCTTTAACGAAAAAAAAACCTCTGGAATTTTCTTGAATCACCTGATTTTTTTTTTTCATTTCAGGCTCTCCAGATGTTTCGTTTTCGTGTAAGTTAAGAGAGAATCAAGAAGCTCGAGAAATGTCGATTTGTGCCTTTAAATACGTTCTTCGACACTTGTGTGTTTTCTCAGAAGTCGAAAATCAAATTTGAGAAATCACAACAAGTTTCTTAGCAAAGTTTCTTTTTAAAATTCACCAAAGATGTCGATGATTCCGAGCTTCTTTGGCAACAACAGACGTGGCAACAGTGTCTTCGATCCGTTCTCGATGGATGTTTGGGATCCGTTTAAGGATTTCTCGTCGTTTTCTTCGTTATCCCGAGAGAACTCAGCGATCGTGAACGCACGTGTGGACTGGAGGGAGACGCCGGAGGCGCACGTGTTCAAGGCGGATTTGCCTGGACTGAAGAAGGAGGAAGTGAAGGTCGAGATAGAGGAAGACAGCGTGCTGAAGATCAGAGGTGAGAGACACGTGGAGAAGGAAGACAAGAACGACACGTGGCATCGTGTGGAGAGATCGAGCGGACAGTTCACGAGGAAGTTTAGGCTGCCGGAGAATGTGAAGATGGATCAGGTCAAGGCAGCGATGGAGAACGGAGTTCTGACTGTGACTGTGCCAAAGGCCGAGACGAAGAAGGCTGATGTCAAGTCTATTCAGATCTCAGGCTGATTTGAGGACTCTAAGTCGAGCTTTTATGTCAATGTTTATCTTTGTGACTCGTGTGTTTTTGGGTTTCTCGTTCCAGTGGTGGTTTCAATGAGAGTCGTCTGTTTCAACTGTTAAGTTGAGAAATGATGTATCTTACTATAATAAGGAATAAACTGATATTATAAAGCTAATTCGCAAAACGGTCGTGCTTATTGTTTAATCTTTACTATCCGGACGTGAGCTATAACATAAGAAGCAAACCAAGCCCTGACGTACTGAACCATATAGCCCATAGTGATTTTCGTTAAGAGTAGCAGTTTTGCAAAAGAGAACGCCAAACTGTTAATGAACCGAGTCCAAACAACAAAAATGTCTATCTTTAAAGAAATCGTCCAAGTGACGTGAAACGTTTATTTATTATCCATTAAAGTATTTAGTGAATGATAAAAACCATAGGGAAGCTAAGCAAAACGAACCAGTTGTTTTTGTTATGCATTGAAGTTGTTTCCGTATACTTGTGGTTAAAAAGGCAAAAACACTAGTCAAAGACTAAAAAGAAGAAAGTAGTTAAAAGAAAGAAAAAGTAATATGAGACCCGACGGCAAAGAAAGAACTAGACAACCCAAAAGTCTCAAACATAAAAGCATGCTGCCTGAAACAGACAACCCGAATTTTACGTCCGTGGAAGTGTTAGGTTCATACCTTTTGCATGGTTGGACCTCCTGATTTTTTTTTTCCATCCAATTGACAATACGCAGGAAATCTATTCCGAAACACAAGTCGTTCTTTATTAATAGATCATATAATCGAATAAAGTTGCTCATATCTGTATGCTTACATTTTTTATCAAAATATTCAAGTCCAAACATCTTACACATTTAGGAAGAAATTACCAATTTATATTGAACTTGTAAATATTGATCCAATAAACATCAGCTTTCTCGTAAATATATGAAAATTTTAAATTATATTGATTTAGCTAAATTGATTCGTACAACGTTTAAATTGTGTAAAAGTTTCATTTAAAAAAAAAAAAAAAAATCGAGGTGTGATCCGCTTTCTTTGAAAAGAAAATAGATATGCGTGAGTTAGAAAAGTAAACTAAGTTGGTATATAAGATAATCTAATATGATAAAACGAGGATTACAATATAAAAAGTTTACCTAATAGTTGTAATGTAAAATCTCTATTTCTCTTTTTATATGAATTCTTTTGATAGTGGATATAGTTGAAGCATATCATTTGTGTTCCTTGAGATGTAACTATTCTGGTAAATTCAAGGTGAAAAAATGTTTGTTGTCGTATGTCTTACTCTTATAAATCGTGAGAGAAGTTGAAACAAAAACAAACACGAGAGCAAAATTTTCTGTGATACAAGATAAGAACAAATATTCATTATTCGGGTTTTAGAACTTAATTTAATACTATTTAACCCTTTCATCAGTCAATTTAATGATGGGATTGATTCGGTTCACTCAATATATATATAGAACTAGAAAAAAAGTTGGAAGTTTAATATGTTTATGAAAAAGTTATGACATTTTGGTTAAAAATTGAAAGATTATATTGATATATTAACACTATTTACATGTTTTATCAAACAATTCAACAATGTAATTAATTCAACGAAATCAATACAAATATAATTTTTTCTTAAAAAATAGCAATATAAAGTAGAGATTTAAATTTCTGGACCTCAAACTACCAAAGTTTAAAAACTGAAGATTATTTTAGCATTTTCTTCATATAATTATTATTTGTCTGATTTTTTTTTTGTCTTGCACACCAACTTCTTTTGCATATACATCTATTTTTTTTTGTCATGTTGTTCAAATCTCAGACATTTGTCATGAATTTCAGAGGTGATCACAATTCTGTCACATGATTCCGATGCATATACATCTATTTATGATACAAAAACCAAGAAAAACAAATTGTTTAATAATTACAATTATCCATTTTCACCAAACTAATATAATTAATTTATACATAAATCAGGTGTGTATAAAAAAAATTATCAATAGTTGTAAAGATGCAATGAAGGTGTTGTTAAATAGTGTATAAATTGTGGATCAATTTTTTTGTTAATATACAATACGTTGAAATCAGACAAAATGAAACCCCCAACGTCATGTGTCACAATGCGATTGTACCAAAAAGAAAAAGTGTCATGTGTCACAATGTGATTGTACCAAAAAGAAAAGGTGTCATGTGTCACAATGTGATAGTACAAAAAAGAAAAAGTGTATATCATTTTTCTCATGAAACGTGGTAGATGTTGTTCATATGCTTAGAATTATGTCACACTTTATTTAGTTACTAGGATTTTTGAGATTTTTGTCTCCTCTAAATGATTTAAACTGAATTATTAAATATAAATAAATATATTTTAAAAAAAATTAAATAAAAATTTGTCATTTTTACCTCTATAAATAGATATTTGTTTCACTGGTTTTAGATACATAAATAACACATTTAAATCTCCATTAAACTTTTGTTTTACAGTTTTAAAAATCTTCTTTAAAGTTGACAAAAGAAAAAATTACCTTTTAAGAAAAATAGATCCCAACAATAATCAGATTGATAATTTTTAATAATATAGAATTACAAAACATAAAAAAATAAAAATAGTAGAGTAGGGTGTTGTATTTTTTAAAACAAAACCAGTGTAAATGAGTGTTGTATTATTGTATAATTGAGTGGAACAGAGAGAAGATGACTTAGAGGGTTAAGAAAATGAAAAGTAAAGTGTTGTAATTTAAAATCAATGTAGATAGAGTGAAATTTATTCATAAATCATAATGTTCGTTCAGTAATTTAGTTCCAAACAGTCACTTGGCTACAGTATGATCATCTTTGTTTTCAGTTTTAGATCGATGATCAAAACTTCAAGCCATGCAATTAATTACATTCTCATTAGAAGAGAAAAATGTAAATCAATATCCGAGAAAAAGATAGGGCCCATGAAATAATATCCAATCAAAGCCCATTATAAACTTACTTACTTATTAAGCCCATGAAACTCAAGTCTCCGGATTCTCCTGATAATTTTCCTCGGGTTTCTAGATGCTCCAAAATTCGCGTACGTTGGAGAGAATCGGTGGGAGTGGAGAAAAATTCGAGAATGTCGAGAAATTTCCATTTGTGCCTTTAAATAGATTCTTTGATGCTTTCTTTTTTTTTCTCAGAAGTTGAAAATCAAATTTCACAAAAACAATCGAATCAAATTTCAGAAGTTTCTTTTTGTAATCCAAACCGAAAAATGTCGATGGTTCCAAGTATATTCGGCAACAACAGGCGTAACAGCATGTTCGACCCGTTTTCGATGGATGTTTGGGATCCGTTTAAGGATTTCTCGTCGTCTTCTTCGTTTTCCCGGGAGAACTCAGCGATCGTTAACGCGCGTGTGGACTGGAGGGAGACGCCGGAGGCGCACGTGTTCAAAGCGGACTTGCCTGGACTCAGGAAGGAGGAAGTGAAGGTCGAGATCGAGGATGATAGCGTGTTGAAGATTAGCGGAGAGAGACACGTGGAGAAAGAGGACAATAATGACACGTGGCACCGTGTGGAGAGATCGACTGGACAGTTTACGAGGAAGTTTAGGCTGCCGGAGAACGTGAAGATGGATCAGGTTAAGGCTGCGATAGAGCATGGAGTTTTGACTGTGACTGTGCCAAAGGCGGAGACGAAGAAGGCTGATGTTAGATCTATTCAGATCTCCGGTTGATTTGAGTGACCCAGAGGTTCTTCTGGTTCGAGTTTTCGTCTTGTGGTCTTGTTCTATTTCTGGTATCCGATGATAGGAATAAATAAAAATCTAATTTAGTTTTAATTATGTTTGATTATTTGATTTTTAGCGCTAAATCGGTCTACTTGTCATATAAAATCTTCTTATGTATTTATTTGAATTAGTCTAGTTGTGGTTTTCCAACAATTCATGCTGTGTTTTAACAATCTGGGGACACAAGTTATAAGGATGCCGACAAGTTCATGACTCAACAACAACAACAACAACCATTGTTCGTTAACAAGCCATCAACTTTCAAAAACCCACTTCAACTCGTCACATAAACTCTCCATAACGTATCAGTACCTCTATTATGAGAAACGAGATTATCTCCAAACGAAAAGGTGTGGAACTGAATGCTTAAACGTTTTGATTTTAGTCTAAGAGTTCATGCGTCCGTAAGTTATTCTAATTCACTAAGATTTTAAGTGGCTAGAGTCATCATTCTCTTTTGTCTAAAATATCCTCTGATTCAACCTTCTCATCGCATTTATAATGATAAAACAATGTTATTGTAGTGATCTGACCCTGTCCAACTAGTGATTTCAACTGAGATACAAGGAGAATAGGATGAATATTGGAGTTAGTTGTAACTCTCAATCGATAAGGCATCTCATCTCCTTTCCAATACTTCAGAGAAGCAATATCAGCTTTCATCTGAATTCTTACATATTTTTCTATTCGGCGAATGTTGTTTGTAAGGTCTTAGCTTCAGATAAACCAATGAACCCACTCCAAACAATCAATCTCAACGAACATGGTCAAACCTCCTCCTTTTTTTTTCTAATTGATTTAATTTTATTCGGCGTTAAACCCCTTATTTTAAATTATACAAAATCAACTCAGAATAATCAAAATTTGAACCTTTGTAAATTAATATTATTCGATAAATAATTAACTCTATAAAGTATAAATTTTGATTATTCTAAATTGAATCAGTATATAAATTACAAAAAATTGATAAAATAATAATATAACAATTTTTTAGACACTACTATATAAATATATAGTTTCAATTATATTAGATAAAAATAATTATAAAATTCTATGAATATAGAACTAAAATTATAACCTGATAGTTCTACTGTTGTTTGTTTTTATCTAAATTTTAATTTTCGTAATGTTCATTTTTAGTTTTATCTATTATATTAAAAATTCTTAGCGTTATTGTTTTTTTTTCTTTGTTTTCGATCTGATTTAAAATTTGAAAAGAATTAAAATGATGATTAATTTATTATGTTTAATTGTTTTTAAATATATTGTATTTTCATCTTTAATGTTAATAACAAAATTAAAATTATAGGTATTATTTTTATATATAGCTTTTTAATTATTTTAAAACTACCAAAATTTTTTGTAACTAAAAGATATTTATTGAGTAGAATTTGACATTATGTCATGTCTGGTTCCCAAAGGTGAGAAGGACGCCGATAACATCACTTCCGGCATCAACAATCAGTGGCAAATCAATTGTTTTTTACCATTTATATCCATTTGATTTTTAATTAATATGTTAGAAATATTTTCTCTACATAACATGGATTTCAAAAGAATTTACATCCAACCACATTTTGTTTGAGCATTCGAAAATCTAATAACCTTATATATTATATTTGTAAATCATGATATCAAACGATATTATTCAATTAAAATATTAAACGCATTATTAGAATATTCAGTTTATTCAAAGCTAAATGATCAAAACTGACAATATAACATGATATCTTGTGTATGTTATCGAAGAATATTTTGTGGGTCAAAAATGTAAATAATAAATTTTAATCTACTAAAAATAAAATAAATCTCATCTATAATAAACCAGACATACAAATGATAATTATAACCAAAACAATTATAACCAATTGCTTTCCTCCACTTTATAATGTTTGTTCTTGCAACGTTATTAATTATCAAGATATTGTAGATTTGGTGAATTCTGTATTACGATTTATTTGCCAGATTGCTCTCTTTGTATCAAATTCTAAATCTTGTAAACTATAAAATCTATATAATGGATTTCAAAATGAGTAATTGAATAATATTTTTTAATGAATAAAATAAAATATAATATAAACCTAACCATATCTGTAGATTTACAAATTTTGTACAAAAATATTTTAAATTTACATATACTAACTCATTTTTATGGTTATTTTTTTTGTAAACCGAATTTTTATATTTAACATGTATACACATTTATATGTGATCCATAAGAAAATGCATTGTTTAATGAATGCGGTCATCCATTTTAACAAAATTTTATAACTTAATTTATATAATTTATTCATTCATATATACATGCAATACTCAATATGTTTGTTCATTAGCAGTAGTCAATGATGTTTTAGGCTTTACAAAATTTTAAGCACACACTGCTTTAAGTAAGCACACACTGCTTTAAGTAAGCAGGTAAAATCGATAATAATAAAAAGCAATAAATAGGTGTCATATTGCCAACTTCACTAGTTAAAACATGCAAATCTTTGGTATCAAATTTATAAGAAATAATATTAATTTTTGCGATTTCAAAAGATTTATTTAGTGAGAGATTATATTTTATGAGAGAACAAAAAATTATAAACCTACCTATTTTGTTGTTTTTATTGATTTAAATAGGAAAAATTACAAGAAAAAAAATATGGAATCATGAATACATAATAACAAGGAAACACAAACAATATAAAAAAAAAGAACATGAGTTAATCTGTCTTTATTTTTTCGAGGAAATAGAGTATGACATAATCTCGATTATTCGTTGAATAAGAAAATATAAAATTAGAAAATTAGCAAATAACTGAAATGAAAATTGAATAATAAACATGTTATTCCTTGGTTATGTTGCATATTTCCGGTTTGGAATTGTTGAACGATTGGATATCCTCCTCTGTTCTTACATACCAATGTCACCCTCTGTTCTTACCTACCACCCTCTGCTACACGTTCATCATTTAAATTATTGAAAATGGTGAATATATGATACAAAAATATAAGAAATGATAATTATGATGGATGGTCTTAAAGTTTTGTAGAAAATGCCAACATGATCAGTTTTATTTATTTCAATCGTTCGTTTATTATTAAAATCAACTAATGTTTATTAGTGATTAGTAGTGTCACCAATCTTAGTAAATTAATATAAATAGTTTCATAACTCAACCATCAATCCACTCATTCAATATTTATTCCATTGGTTCAGTTAAAAATAGTCACTTAATAACAGTCCGACTATCTTAAAAAAAGAAAAAAAAACCTATCATCAACTCGGTTCGAGCAATGCAAATCAATTAAAATCTGCTCAAGTCAATAAACACCGTTGGGCAACAGGTTATATATAACCCAATAAGTAAGATAGGGCCCAGTTTGAATTGAAACCAATCTACCCATTATAGACTAACAAATTAAGCCCATTAGGCCCATGACATTCAGGCATCGCTAGAATTTTTCGGATTCATCGGATATTTTCGCCTAAGTGAATCGATGGAACTTGAGAAAAAAAACTCGAGAAATTTCGATTTGTTCCTTTAAATAGTTTCTCCGATGCTCTGTGTTTTCTCAGAAGTTGAAAATCAAATTCACTAAGTTTCTCAGCAACGAAATTGAATTAAATTCCAGAAATCTCTTTTTTGAAATTCACAGAAAAATGTCGATGATGATTCCGAGCTTCTTCGGCAACAACAGGCGTGGCAGCAGCATCTTCGATCCTTTCTCGCTAGATGCATGGGATCCGTTCAAGGACAAGATGAAGTCGGCTTCTTCGTTATCCCGAGAGAACTCAGCGATCGTGAACGCACGTGTGGACTGGAGGGAGACGCCGGAGGCGCACGTGTTCAAGGCGGACTTGCCTGGACTGAAGAAGGAGGAAGTGAAGGTCGAGATAGAGGAAGACAGCGTACTGAAGATCAGTGGTGAGAGACACGTGGAGAAGGAAGACAAGAACGACACGTGGCATCGTGTGGAGAGATCGAGCGGACAGTTCACGAGGAAGTTTAGGCTGCCGGAGAATGTGAAGATGGATCAGGTCAAGGCAGCGATGGAGAACGGAGTTTTGACTGTGACTGTGCCAAAGGCAGAGACGAAGAAACCTGATGTTAAGTCTATTCAGATCTCCGGCTGATTCAAGCGTTCCAGAGGATCCTCTGGTTCGAGTTTATTGCATAATGTTGTGTTTGTGTTCTTGTTCTCGTTGTTGTTTCATGAGATGGAACATATAATTATTGTAAAGCTTGTCGTAAATTCAAAATCAGTTAAACTTTAATAAGGCAAAGTCGAGTAAATGAGAAATGATTTAAGAGGGTTCGTTTGGTTTTATTTTTGCCAAAAAGTAAATGAGAAATTATCTAAGACACTTGATCGAGCGAAGTGCTCATCGAGAACTTTCTCTTCAAGTAATGTGTTAGAACAATATATTAATATATTTTTTTGTTTAGAAAGAATTTTTTTTAATAATATATATTATAGAAAAAAGTCATTAATAAATAAATAGTATAAAAGAGATCAAATTAAATTCAAAAATTGTTCATAACTTACAAATATTTTAAAGTTAAAATCAAATTAAATTTATCAATTATGAATCAAATTAAATTCAAAAATTTTCATAACTTATATTTATTTTGTAATTAAAAATTAAATTAAATTTGATCATTATGACTTCTGACCACTAAGTTTCAATCATTTCCTATAAATACCATATTACCTAGAAAAAAGAATTTATTTCATTTTTCATTTCGTAAAAAAAACACCATTAAACTTAATTTAGATATTATTTGAGAAGTTTTTAAGTGTTGAAGCTCTCTTGAAATATCTTGTTGGTTTTTGGTGTTGATAGCTAAAAGATTCACAAGTTAAACAAGTTCTAACTTTTTCTCTATTCTACTTTTCTCTTTCAAAAGTAGATTTTGTGTTCTTGAGTATATGATAAAATATTAGCTCGTAGATTCTAACATGAATGAAACATGTTAGTCTTATATATTTGGTTGTATTCTGGGATTCAAAAAAATGCATATAAATCGTCTCATTGCAAGCATTTTATTGAGTTTAGAAAAGTGATCATCTCGCATCCAAATAGTTTTTATGATTTTATAAAATTTGTTTATTGTTTAAATTTTATTTTCACACATATTGTTGTTTTAATCCATATTCACCTTAACCTTTATTTAAGTTGTCAATATTGTAATGATGGTCATAAAATTATGCATTGTTAATATTGAATCTAAGAATTATGTTCATGAGATTAATATATATGTGAAATTTGGAAATATTATTATTGATCACAATAATCTTATTATTGTTTAAATATGTAAATGTTATAAATCAGATTAAAATCATGTTACATGGACAGTTTGAAATGAAGGATATGAGACTAGCTGATGTAATTCTCGGAATTAAAATCACTAGACATCCTGGGGGATATACATTATCTCAGCAGTATTACGCTGAAAATGTACTTGATAAATTCAAGAATTATTCAACTGGAACCTCCACAACACCTGTGGATACAACACTTCACCTGAAAAAAAAATTCAGGTGCAACGGTATCACAGAATGAGTATGCTCGAGTAATCGGAAGTTTAATGTACTTGATTAATTGTACTATACTAGATTTAACTCACTCAGTAAATGTACTAAGTAGGTACACGAACAATCCATGACACACCCATTAGAAAACGATAACGAGATTATTAAATTACTTACGCTTTACCAAAAATTATAGATTGCATTACGGTTCAGAACTTGACGTGTTGGAAGGATATATCGATGCTAATTGGATATCAGATTCCAAAAACTCGAAGTCCACAAGTGGTTATGTGTTTACACTTGGAGGTGCTGCAGTATCCTAGAAATATTTGAAACAAACAGTGCTGCTAAGTCAACAATATAATCTGAGTTAATTGCATTGGACAAAACAGCAGAATAAGCAGAGCATCTTCGAAATTTTCTGGAAGATATTCTGATGTGGGAAAAACCAGTGTCATCGATTCAGATACACTGTGATAACCAATCAGCTATAGCTCGTGCTAAAAATAGCTTGTACAATGGCAAGTTACGTCACATACGTAGACAACATAAGACCATTAGACAGTTGATCTCAAGTGATATAATTTTGCTAGATTACATCAAATCAGATGATAAAAATCAGATGATAATTTAGCAGATCCTTTTACAAAAGTTCTGACCCGATATCAAATATTGAAATCATCAATAGGAATGGGTTTAAAGCCAATGATTTAACGATGAAATTTGGCGGTAACCCCACATATACTTTCTAGGTTCAAAGGGACAACTAAATCAAATTAAGTATAAGAAAACATTGTGAAACTTATGTTTCTACCTATTTTCTAATAATGATAAACAATGTTGTCTGCAAAATTGAGGGTAAGCGTAAGCTTTTAATGATTTGATCATATTTATTTCAAGGAAGTAAAACAAAATACTTCGAAATAGAATACAAGAATCAACTGTTGAGTGTGAAATGAGGCCGTTTCTAGGAGAATAAGGGAAAGTTGTATTCTCCAAATTCACTCAAGAAATACCAGGCATGTTCAAGGCCAAAATAAATACAACGAGAGCGAAAGTTATACTAGAAAATATAACTGTTATATATAATGTTTCAGTTTACACTAAAAATCCGGGTGGTTCAAGACATCGTATTCACCAACTGGTCTTGTAAACTCGATAGATTATAACAGTGATTGGTTCGCTGAAAAATGCAATCTTTTTATATAAAATTATATTTCGTATATACTCAAGAAAGTCTTCTTTCAGCCTAAAACGAGTCTAAAATTGTTTTCAGAAAAAAACGTCCTCAGTGTTGTTAGAGTCAATTCTATTCATGTGGGAGATTGTTGGAACAATATATTAATAAATAATTTTGGACTTATAATATATAGTTAAATTATGAATAAGAATTTGCTTAAAAGTAACTTTTTCCAATAATATATATTATGTAACAAAGTCACTAAGAAATAAATGGTATAAAGGGAATCAAATTAAATTCAAATATTTTTCATAACTTACAAATATTTTGGAGTTAAAATCAAATTAAATTTGTCCATTATGGATCAAATGAAATTCAAAGATTTTTATAACTTACAAATATTTTGTAATTAAAAATCAAATTAAATTTGATCATTATGACTCTTGACCACCAAGTTTCATTCATCTCCTATAAATACCAAGCTACCTAGAAAGAAAAATTCATTTCATTTTTCATTTTGCAAAAGAAAATACCATTATACTTAATTTAGATATTCTTTGAGAAGTTTCTAAGTGTTGAAGCTCTCTTGAAATATCTTGTTGGTTTTTGGTGTTGGTAGCTAAAAGATTCACAAGTTAAACAAGTTCTAACTTTCTTCATATTCTATTTTTCTCTTTCAAAGTAGATTTTGTGTTTTTGAATATATGGTAGAATATTAGCTCGTAGATTCTAACATGAATGAATCATGTTAGTCTTATATGTTTTGTTGTATCATGAGATTCAAAGAATGCATATAAATCGTCTCATTGCAGGCATTTTATTGAGTTAAAAAAGATCATCCCGCCTCCAAATAATTTTTATGATTTTATAAAATTTGTTTATTGTTTAAATTTTATTTTCACATATATTGTTGTTTTAATCCATGTTCATCTTATCATTTATTTAAGTTGTCAATATTAAAATGATGGTAATAAAATTATGCATTGTTAATATTGAATCTAAGAATTATGTTCATGAGATTAATATATATGTGAAATTTGGAAATATTATTCTTGATCACAATGATCTTAATATTGTTTAAATATGTAAATGTTATAATTGATAATTATATTTATGTCAATATTAATGTTTGTATATATTAATAGATATTAAAAAATATATATATATATTTAATAGTTTATTTTAATTTTGAAAAATAGAATATGAAGCAAATTGATATTTTTAAAATCCAATTTTGTAAAATTCTACTGTTTGTAGTGTTATCTGAAAGAAACTTGTTTCAAACGGAATAGCTAGGAAGTGGCTTCATCGAGGGTTTGTTCCCAGATTTATCCTTTCTGCGCATATTTCTTTTTTTTTGCTCACGAAACTGACATGAAACACTATTAATATTGATCGCACCATTAGAATCACTTCAAACTGTCTCCAAACAAAAGCTATATCGTTTCTCTATCTTATTTTAAAATTTGATTTTTATCTCTGGATAAAATATTCTTTAATGAAATTTTTGATGTCTTTACACACGATCGTGCATTTTCATATGCTTGTTTATCATACTTTTCTCTTTGTACCTAGAGTTATGTTAAACCATAATCTAACTAATTTGAAGTCCATAGAAATTCATGTTTGCTTGCTTTTCAAAGTATCTACTGGTGGCCAAGCGGATTGATAAGATAATTTCATATGTGAGAAGAATTAATTCTTGATTTAGACCAACAAAATAGATCCTTATCAAAATGGAACTACTATCATACTACCACTTGATATATTCTTATCTTATTTTCTTGTTTTTGAACCTCACGCATATTTTTTTTAATCTGAAGTGTTCCAATATGCTACTTATCTAGTTTTTATAGTTTAATGAGCATTAAGTTTATGCTGTCTATATACGTAATGTACTTTGTTGTATTTTGTAAGTGTTAAAATGTTGTTTGCAAATTTTTCTCGTATTTTTTTTTTGTAGCCCCAAGTGTTTGTAAGCTACACTGTATTTTGCAAATTGTACTGTGATTTGTACTTTTTTCAGGTTGGCAGATACTTTTCCAAACGCAGATTTTGCGTTAACTCTGACTTTTGTCAAATATACAAGTGTAGTAAAGTGATTCATAGTTAGATAAAACAACAAATTTCAAGAAGAAAATAGTATTGAATGCATGTAAGCAAATCAAGATAGTTAATGATCGATGTTAACTAGAATATATATTGTGTGAAAATTAGAAGTGCTAGGCATACATTTTATTTAAAAGATAAGAGGAGTGACATTAGCAATGACGTGCTTACCTTAAAAATAATCATTTTTCTGGTTTGTTCTTCAAGATATCTTTTACAACCACATCCTCATCTATAAAGAGTAAACCTGTAATCAATCAAGTGAACGAAACAGAAACAGTAGAAGAGAAAAACAGAGGAGTTCCATAACTTGAGAAACAGGAGTAAAAGCAGAGAGATCAAATGGCAGAGAAGGAAGGAAAAGTAAAGCTTCTAGGGTGTTGGGCAAGCCCTTTCAGTCGAAGGGTCGAGATGGCTCTCAAACTTAAAGGCGGTACCATACGAATACTTGGAGGAAGCCTTGCCCAAAAAGAGCCCTTTGCTTCTTGAAGAGGCTCGAGAAATGATTGCGTTTCTTGAGAAGGAAGTCACTGGAAAAGATTTCTTCGGTGGCAAGACGATTGGATTTGTGGACATGGTCGCAGGAAGTATAATCCCGTTTTGTTTGGCTCGGCTTTGGGAAGGGATGGGAATTGATATGATTCCCGGAGGACAAGTTTCCAGAACTAAACAGATGGATCAAAAGGCTGAAAGATATTGAGAGCGTGAGGGAATGTATACCTCATAGAGAGAAACAAATTGAGCACATGATGAAAGTTTCTGAGCAATACAAATCGGCCTAGAAGACAAAATCATCGTATTTCATAAATATTTACTATATGTATATGCGTAGTTTAAACTGTATTTTATGATTTTTTTTTTCTATTGCCATCTTTTATCAGGGTTTCTGATTTCTTTAACTATTTGGTATAATCTACGTACTGCTCTCTTTGTTTTTCCATTAAAAAAAAAATCGTTATACCGATTTGTGTGACTGTGCGTCTGTGTCATCAGTCAATCTTACTTATCTAGAAAAGTACTCATCAGGATTGATGATTAGACAACAACGATAAACAAAATTGGAAGTGATGTCAGCCATGATGTCAATACCTTCTAGAGATGCCCTTGGGAGATACTCATTAACGATGTACATACATTACTCAACGTGTGATATGTTCTTCGATAACACGAAGAAAAGTATGCTAAACTATTTCTAGCAAAATGGAACTTCTTTTCCTTTTTAAGAGACGGCGTCCTTGACTTGATGCGTTACTGTATATATCATTTTTAATACCAATAAAGCAGAAATTATAAGGAGAGTATAAATAGTATTTTATATAATTACTGGTTTAAGGAATAATGTTAATGGTTTGTAGCTTTTCTAATACTTAGTTACTAGGATAAAATCATCAGGATACTGTGTTATGGTTGGGATTTCGTTAGGCGGGTTTCATTTATTAAAAGAAATTGTCTGTAGATTTTGTGAAGTTGTCATTTTCCGTCGCATATGCAGGTCAAAAACCGAACGTTTTATTGTAGTGATAGTATAAATAGCAAAAGAAGAATAGAGGAGTTTCATAGGAACAAAGGAGTATATTTACATTTAAGCATAGTTTGCATGACAGTATAAATAGTCAAAGAAGAACAGAGGAGTTACATAGGAAAAAAGAAAGCGAGAGAGGGAGAGAAATTCAATGGCAGAGAAAGAAGAGGATGTGAAGCTTATAGGGTCTTGGGCAAGCCCTTTCAGTCGTCGGGTCGAGATGGCTCTCAAACTCAAAGGTGTGCCTTACGATTACTCGGACGAAGATTACTTGGTCACCAAGAGTCCTTTGCTTCTCCAGCTAAATCCGATTTACAAGAAGGTTCCAGTTTTTGTCCACAAAGATAAAATACTACCCGAGTCACATCTAATCCTCGAGTACATCGATCAAACATGGACAAAGAATCCAATTCTACCTCAAGATCCATACGAAAAAGCAATGGCTCGATTCTGGGCTAAATTCGTTGATGAACAGGTAAATGTATATATAGACCAATTCCTTTACTAAAATTATTTGCTCATATGTAATTTCGAGACATGCTACAAAGTTGTTTTTCCGAACACGTGTATAATATTGCGTAAATGATCTTGCAAAAGTGATTACTTTGATATATCATTCATCACTTATACGATTTAATGGAATATCTATGCACAGAATAACACTAATACTAAATAATTGTCTTATGAACCGTTTGCTACATATGGCTACTTTGTAGGTCACATTAATAGGGTTTAGGTCTCTAGTAACATCAGAGAAAATTGATGTCGCGATCAAGGAGGCTCAGGAACTTATTACATTTCTTGAGAAGGAAATCACCGGAAAAGTTTTCTTCGGCGGCGAGACAATAGGATTCTTGGACATGGTCGTGGGAAGTATGATCCCGTTTTGTCTGGCTCGAGGTTGGGACGGTATGGGAATTGATATGATTCCAGAGAAGAAGTTTCCAGAACTAAACAGATGGATCGAGAAAATGAAAGAAATTAAGATCGTGAGGGAATGTATTCCTAATAGAGAGAAGCATATTGAGCACATGATGAAAATTGTAGGGCGAATAAAAGCGGCTTCAAAGACGGCATGATACTCTTTGATCCGGAGATTCTAACTATATATTTGTATTTGCTTTGCTATTTGAAAGTTGTATGATTGGTTTACTTAATAAACATCTATTGAATGAAACAAATACTGAGGGGGGTGAGGATTAAACTAATACAAATGAACAAATTTGAAAATGACGTCAGCCATGATGTAGAAACCTTTCAATGATGCATGAATGGGTCCAAGTGAAAGCAAAATGGTCCTTTTTTCTTGTTACAACGTCATTTTCGTATATATAGAACATTAGAACTGGATCAAGACTCACGAGAACAAAACCAGAAAAAAAAACTAGCAAAGATCCAATGGCAGAGAGAGAAAAGGATGTGAAGCTTCTAGGCTTTTGGGCAAGCCCTTTCAGTCAAAGAGTCGAGATGGCTCTCAAACTTAAAGGTGTGCCTTATGAGTACTTAGAGCAAGACTTGATGAACAAGAGCCCTTTGCTTCTTGAGCTAAACCCGGTTTACAAAAAGGTTCCGGTTCTTGTCCATAAAGGTAAAATATTGCTCGAATCACAGCTGATCCTCGAATACATCGACCAAACATGGACAAACAATCCAATTCTTCCTCGAGATCCTTACGAGAAAGCTATGGCTTTATTCTGGGCCAAGGTTGTTGATGAACAGGTAAGTTTATAGATATATCATTGCAAATATAACATTTTAGTACCAATTAATTTGGTGATGAAACGGTTGTAGGTCAAAATAAGGTTCACGTCTCTGGTGAAAGCAGAGAAGGGAATAGAGGTTGCAATTGAGGAGGCTCGAGAAATCCTTACGTTTCTTGAGAAGGAAGTCACCGGAAAATATTTATTCGATGGCAAGACAATTGGATTTTTGGACATGGTCGCAGGAAGCATGATTCCATTTTGTTTGGCTCGGGGTTGGGAAGGCATGGGAATCGATATGATTCCAGAGGAAAAATTTCTAGAACTTAACAGATGGATCAAGAATCTGAAAGATATTGAGATCGTGAGTAAATGCATTCCTCATAGAGAGAAACAAATTGAGCATATGAAGAAAGTTGCAGAACGTATCAAATCGTCTTAAGAGACAACGATCATAGTTTTTGGTCTTGAGTCTAGAGATGTTAACTGTATGTTTCTATAACCTCGTTATTTAAAAATTGTTTGACTAATCTACTAAATAAAGATGAATGATATATGCATCTGTAGTGGTAATATTTGGTATGAATATCAAGATCTCTTCACTAGAGCTTTGTTTTTTTTTTTTGTTTTAAGGAAAAGATTTGATAATGTATTAGAGCTTTACTGGTATATGATATCTATCGACTATTGTAGCATATTTTGTTTTGATTGCCCAAAAAACATACAGTCTTCTGTTTTGTAGATGCGTAACGGGTGTAAAATGTAAAAGAAAATAGAAGGAAGCTAACTTGGATTATTCTTGCAAAAAGTTATTGTTTTAATTGGTACTTGGTAACCAATTAAAAATCGTTTATGTGAATAGTGTGCACATACATGGTACTTACTACTTAGGATCCACTGGCGACAAAAGAGAGGATGTGAAGATTCTTGGCTTTTTGAACAAGTTCAACTAACGTCAGTAGTGACGTGTTAAAGTTTTACACTTTTTGGATTTGTTATCAAAATATAAATGGATTCTGAACAACACCAAGAGAAAGGAGAAAAATACTTGTCAACGAGGAAGGGAGGAGTTAGAAGCCTACATAAAAAGAAAGTGAGATTGGGTTAAAACGGTCAAATTGATGTAACGAAAAATAATAATAATAATAAAAAATTCTGTTAACAATCAAAACTAAAAAAAAATCAAACAATCATATTTTATTTTATAGATGCGTAAGTGGTGTAAAATGTAAATGAAAATAGAGAAGTACCCAACTTGGATTATTCTAGCAAAAATTTATTGATTAAATGGTACTATTTGACTATTTGGGTAACAATTAAAAATCGCTTATATGAGTGATGTGCTACAGTGCACTCTGGATACAGTGACGAAGAAAACGAGGGTGTAGAAATTCTTGGCTTTTGAACGTTCAACTAACGTGAGTTACGTGTTAGAGTTTTCCACTTTTTGGATTTATTATCAAAATATAATTAGATTGTGAACCAGATAAAAACTTGTCAAAGAAGAAGGAATGGAGTAGTTAGAAGCCTAGAAAAAAAGCGAGTGAGATCCAATGGCGAAGAAAGAGGAGGATGTGAAGCTTCTAGGTTTTTGGGCAAGCCCTTTCAGTCGTAGGGTCGAGATGGCTCTCAAACTCAAAGGCGTGCCATACGAGTACTTGGAGCAAGATATTGTCCACAAGAGCCCTTTGCTTCTTGAGCTAAACCCGGTTTTCAAGAAGGTTCCGGTTCTCGTCCATAAAGGTAAAGTATTAGCTGAGTCACATCTTATCCTCGAATACATCGACCAAACATGGAAGAACAATCCTATTCTTCCTCAAGATCCTTACGAGAAAGCCATGGCTCTATTTTGGGCCAAGTTCGTTGATGAACAGGTAGCTCTTTACCAATTCCTTTATTAACCAATTGTATATATGAGGAGCTAGGCATCAGAACTCATTACCTTGTACTAAATATCTTATAGGTTGGACCCGGAGGGTTCAAGTCTGTGGTGAAAGCAGATAAGGGAATACAGGTTGCAATTGAGGAGGCTCAAGAACTCATAACCTTTCTTGAGAAGGAAGTTACCGGGAAAGATTTCTTTGGCGGCAAGACAATCGGATTTTTGGACATGGTCGCAGGAAGCATGATCCCGTTTTGTTTGGCTCGGGGTTGGGAAGGTATGGGAATTGATATGATTGCAGAGGAGAAGTTTCCAGAACTAAACAGATGGATCAAGAATCTGAAAGAAATTGACATCGTGAGGGAATGTATTCCTCACAGAGAGAAACAAATTGAGTATATGAAGAAAGTTGCAGAGCGACTCAAATTGGCGTAAAGAGACATAAATGTTTTTATCTTTCTCGTTAGATAAACGTTGTATGAATAATATCTATTAAATAGAAAAATAAGAAGAAAAGGATATTGATATGGTCCAACTGTCTTTCTTCAATCTTCATAAAACCAGAAAGTAAGTATAAAGTATGTGTTAACATTGTGAACATATTTCATTTCGTAACGCAAGTGAAACTACCGCGGCCACGTGGATCTATATGCTGGGTGATAAACTGATAATATTATAATTTATCTAATATCTTGAACGGTGGTGTGACTTGTGAGTCTTGTGACCATAGATATATTCACCGACTCATCATGAATGCTTCTGTCTCATCTCGCTAACTACGTCGAAGATGTCGCCGTCAAGCGATTTAACTCTAATCTAAATCTGATAGTTTCCGAACTACGTTTTCATATTTCATTTATCAAACATATCAAAGAGAAACTAAAAAGAAAGAACACTGATAAATTAACGAAAAAATGAGATTATTAAAATTCTAGTAATAAATTATTCTTAAAATTCTGATGAAAAGAACTAACAACTAAAAATGATATTGTTCTTAAAATTCTAGTTTTTTCGTTACGTTTGAATAAACTCACATATTAGGTTGATCCAAGTTTAAAGATGCTAAAAAGGTTTAAATACGTTGATTACGAGACTTGCTTTTAAGTATATTCTAGTCTATTATTCTTGTTTTTTTTATAAAAAAATTCAATAGATGTAAAGAAGAAAAATAATATAATTTTCATTTATGCGGTTTATATTTGAGTCCAAGACTCGTATTATAACAACATTTTAAATTTGTACCAATCATCAATACGTATCATTTTATAGTGCTCCTTAAATCTGATTGATTATAGAATTGTTTGTTTTCTTGTTGTACATAGCAAATGGTTTGGAAGCTTTGATTTTTTTTACATGGCCAACAACAACATCATTTCGGACAAAATCATTAATGGAGAACGCATGCATCTAAACAACGGATATGGTAAAACATTGTAAAGTACTAAAGTTACACTAGAAGAAAAATTCTAAAAAAGAAATAAAAATCCAAAGTGAGCGTCATAAAATCCGTCTGAATAAGTCCTTTTCAATTTGCCTTCTAGATGTCTCCGAACTTATATACTGCCAGCCATAAAACGGCCAAACTCATCGTCGTTTTCTCCACAAGATAATCAAACCCTGAGGCTATAAATCAAAGTAAAAAGCAGTAAGGAGTCCACAAAAACACAAAAGAACCATTTCCAAGAAACAGAGACAAAGAGAAGAAAACTAATGGCGGGGAAAGAAGAAGTGAAGCTTTTGGGGATATGGGCGAGCCCTTTCAGCCGTCGGATCGAGATGGCTCTCAAACTTAAAGGCGTACCGTACGAGTACGTTGAAGAGATATTGGAGAAGAAAAGCCCTTTGCTTCTTGCTCTCAACCCTATTCACAAGAAGGTCCCCGTTCTTGTCCACAATGGTAAAACCATTCTCGAGTCTCAAGTGATTCTTGAATACATCGATGAGACTTGGAAACAAAATCCAATTCTTCCTCAGGATCCATATGAGAGATCTAAGGCTCGATTCTTTGGTAAACTTGTCGATGAACAGGTATATAAATAAACTCTCTTAGCTTTTCAGTTTTGTAGTCTTTAAAATTTGCCAATTTATAATCATCTCTTCTTTCCTTTTTTTTTTTACTTCGAATTTTATGGTATTTATTAAGAAAAAAAACTGGATTTGTTAGACTTGAGCTGCAAGTCAAATAATAAACAATCAGTCTTGATTATTAAATTATCCAAATTTCGAGAGTCTCAATATTTTAATAAACTAGAAATATTTAATAGATCTAGCGAAATTTTAGTGAAGTATGTTTATATTATCGTTGATGATTCTTTTGTAGATTATGAATGCGGGATTTGTATCAATGGCAAGAGCAGACGAGGAAGGAAAAGAAGTTCTTGCCGAGCAGACAAGAGAACTGATTATGAATCTTGAGAAAGAACTTGTCGGAAAAGATTTCTTTGGTGGTAAGAGTGTTGGATTCTTGGACTTAGTTGCGGGAAGTATGATCCCGTTTTGTTTGGAGAGAGGTTGGGAAGGAATTGGATTGGAAGTGATTACGGAGGAGAAGTTTCCAGAGTACAAGAGATGGGCGAAGAACTTGGAGAATGTTGAGTTTGTCAAGGGTTCTATTCCTCCAAGAGAGAAACATATTGAACACATGAATTACATGGGAGAGAGAATAAGATCGGCATAAAATTATGAAGACAAGAATCATTATTAGCTCTTTGTTCCATTGTTTAAGTTTATGTTATGTTTCAAATAAAAAATACAAAGGGTTGTTATCTGTTTTTCTAATAAATACAAATTTCTTTAAAAGATAAATCTAGCTTTCGTTTTTGTTTTTTGGTTGAGAGTTGAGAGTAGCATGTGTTTTCAGCTGATTCGGGAAACTCGAGAAATCATTTTTATGATATATCATAAATAATCATAAAAGACTTTGGTCCCCTCTTACAAAATATGAAGAGATTTGCGTCAATTCTATCTTGTAATTGCAAATTTGTCTCAGATTTAAGTGCCTGTGCGAGAAATGCATCATGAATTTGCATGCGATGGGTTTAATGGAGCGAAAAAATTCATCCTAGAATCTTGCAAATATATGTGGTTTTCCTCTAAAAATATCTTCATACGGAAGGTATAGAAAGATTTTTAAACATTTTCTTTAAAAAGTGTATTTTGAAAAAAAAAACACAGTAATAACAGCATATTATGGTATGTCTACGTTCTTAAATTGTAATTTGTAAATCATAGTTTGCTGTAAGAACGGTTATAAATAATAATGGTACAATTTTATAATAGTGCTAAGTTTTAAAACGAAAATGTGAGTTGTCTTTGAATAATGAGGTTTAACAAACATAGTTGAAAAACTGGTCTTGTGGGGCTCTACGTCGGTCACGTGTTCACTGTTCACATTACAATAATGGAAACAAAGAAGAAGAATGCACCCAAATATTCCTCAAATACCAGAAAAAATACAATATTACGAAAACACGAGGCGAGGTTTATATAAGAGTAAAAAATAGCAACAAAATAAAGTAGAAGTACACGAAATACTAAAGTATCATTTATGAGTCATAATATGCTGCTCATACCATCCGCATCCGCATCCGCATCTGAAATTAGAGTTACATTTTTCTCTTTCAATTAATTTTGATGTGTTTATATATGAGCAAATGTCGTGGCCATGTAGATCTCAGTGGAGTACACGTCTCTCCTTTGAATCTACCCAACAGTAAAATGCAAATGATATTACTCCTCCTATGATCTTATTTAGCTAATACCTCTCACCCAAGATGACGAGATTTCTTGAGATTTCCGTAATTGTAAAATTCTTTTATTGTGTTTATGTGATTTTTTTTTTCTCTAGTTTACAAATTCTGACTTGGTTGATAATTAATAGTTTCCATAAAATTCGAATGCGTACTATATCCCTACTTATTGGATATCATCGAATATGTCTTTCCCATTTGTATGTACTGAAAGACTACAGAGTGTATATAGATGATGGTTCTAAGTTCAATTTATTTTGCAGTTCTTGGTGAACATTTTCTTTCTTCTGCTTCAATTGATTATAACTGTATGTTTCTGCTCACGCCTTTATCTCATCTTTAAAATTATCTGTATACTTCAAGGATCATGGCTTCTCACTTTTCTTTAATCTATTAATGAAAATCTTTAAACACAAAAAATTTATAGTTGTCTATGAAAATTGGAAAGAGATAATAAAAATCAGAATGGTTATTTAGATTAATTAACGGATTTATTAATTTGGTTACAACAGCGTGTTTGGGAAGAAACAGAGAGAAAAGGAAATATCAAGAGCTGTTTTCTTCAAAATAGGTCTAAAAGAGCCATAAAAAAACTGCAAATCTCTATTTGTTCAGTCAGTCGATCTTGTGCTCTGAAGATATGGGAGAACGCAAAAACCTAAACAAGTATATTCCGCCTGATTTTGATCCGAAGAAGATACCTCGCCTCCGGAAAGCGAAGAACCAGCAGAAGAAGATTCGATATATGCTTCCGGTTCGTGTTCGGTGCAACACATGTGGTAGTTACATGTCGGAAGGCACCAAATTCAATGGCCGTGAAGAAGACGTCATCAGCGAGAGGTACGTAGGGATTAAAATACATAGGTTCTGCATCTAGTCCACCAACTGCTTAGCAGAGGTGACAATTAAAACTGATCCAAAGAACACGGGTCATACCGTTGAATCAGGTGCAATTGGCCTTTATAATGAAGGTGAGAAGGAGGAGGAGAAGAGAGATTGAACTAAGGTATCTAAAAGAGAGATTGAAGTTATGGCTGCGCTTGATGAGATGAAGTCTAGACGAGCCTCCGTGACCGTAGACTCCATGCTTTAGGCTTTGAGTAGAAGAAAAAAAGAAGAAGAAGAAGAAGAAGAGAATGAGGAGGAAGAATTGCTCATTAAGTCGATAAAATTTGGTAAGCGGGCTAGGATTGATGAAGAGAAAAACGATGAGGCGTTTGTTGAGAAGAAGAAGAAGAAGCATAAGAGACGTGATTGCGGTAAATCTCCCATTCAAATCTCTTCTGTTCGCATAATCTCTAAGAAGACTCCAAAGCTACCAGTGGGGTTAGAATCTCTGTGTCACAACTATGGCAACCACAGCAATGAGGAGAAGTGAATCGGTTATTGCTCTAGCTAGTTTTTCTTTAATCAAATCCAGGATTATGTTAATTAGATTTTTATTTTTGTTACACTTATTAGCAAGTTTTTTTTTTTTAGTTGAAGTCTATGAGATTGTTTCAGTGTATTTTTTTTTTTCTTTTGCTGATTTCATTATAAACACTTGACCTGATCTTGGTAACACTCTATTTGAATCTGTGATTTGGCCAAGTCAGAAAGTTGTTGAAATATTGCAAATTCAGCTTGTTCTTTCGTTATGTATTTTGTAGCCATTGAAATTTACACTCCAATTCCCTGAGTGGATCGGTAGATTTAATCCGTTTTGATCTTTACTATCGGGAGCATCCTCATGATGCTTTCTGTCAGACCTTTCGTGACTCTAGAAATTTTATAACAGCATGACGTTAGTGTCCTAAAACTTGTAAACGTACCAAGTTTGGTGTTTCTCTACCTTAATTTGTCTCAAGATCCTCTGATTAGGGAGATTCTCTTGCTCATGCTGTCTTCCATTTTGGAGGTCTGATCAAAATGGGACTGGGACTTTCCAAGTAGAACTAATACGGGACTGGGACCAAACTTGGTGTATGTTTCAGTCTG
Source organism: Streptanthus diversifolius (assembly GCA_039880935.1). Lineage (NCBI taxonomy): Eukaryota > Viridiplantae > Streptophyta > Magnoliopsida > Brassicales > Brassicaceae > Streptanthus > Streptanthus diversifolius. Next base: position 16,572,529 of record JAXGFM010000022.1, on the reverse strand, counting down.
CATCTTTAGTTGAATCTGAGATTGTAAAGACCTTCAGACGAGCTGTTCCATCTTCCATCACTTCTTCAGAGAACATTACGATCATGTTGTTGTTCTTGAAGATCTGACCGTGGATAAGTAGACTTAATGATATAATGAGGCGATTCTGCGTATGAGGACTCTGACTCTAAAGAGCTTTGTGTGTAAAGTTATCAAAATCTAAGAGAAGAATGAATGGTATAGATTGTAAAACATGCCAAATTAGACTCAAGAGTCAAGATATTTGAGTGTTTTAAAGGAGAGAACAATTCTGATAAGACTCAAGATATATGGGAGATTTAGACACTGGGAGAGAAACTCATGGAAAGTTGAATATGAACAAAGCGCAAACAATTTACTTAAGATATGTCGACAACCAAAGCTATATAGTATGGTTTTGTTTCTCTTTACTATTGGTTTGAATATAAATTAAAGTTTTGTATCCATACACCAACTCTTTTATAACTCTTGAATCTAAAAAGAGGGAAGGTAGCAATACCATTTTGAGTAAAAAGGTTTTCCTTGTGTATCTCTGATTCCTGAAAAACATAGAACTTATCTAAATAATTCAAACTCCAAAAATCAGTGGGTCGGTGGGAAGTATAAGTCGTTGCTGGATCAGAAGACGCTCTTGTTCCCCTCAAAAACTATACAAGAGAGAATGATAGAGAAGCACACGTGTCTGAGTCTTGTTGTTCTCCATCTTCATAAAACAATGGCATCACTTGCACACGTGTGTAATCTCTAACTGTTTGGCTAAGTAAGAACGTTGTTGAAACATTGTAAACTCGGCTTCTTCTTTCATTTTGTATTTGCAGGACTTTGCTGTTTTGACAGAGCCAGGTCGTGCCTCAATGTTTGTTATTAACTCTGGAATTGTTGAGATTAATGAACTGATGATGGAGGAAGAGACTGGTAAGATATTTTCTTGAGAATTCAGTCATGGCTTCAAAACTCGTAAACTGTCTAAGTCCTCCATATAACTAATTAAGCAATTTAACTCTGTTGTCTCAGCAACTAATAGTAAACATGTCAACAAATAGAGGCTAGTAGCAATCTCAGCTGGGTCATCTGCCACATAATTTCATAAAAAGATCTCCAAAGAGCTCATCAGAAACATTAAAGAATACAGTAATTAAGAAAACTCTAAAACTAAACGTGAGGAAGACAAATGAGATACTTGTAGCATACAAAAAGAAGAAAGGTGTCGGAAAGAGTCTACTCAATACTTGTAGCATGTCCTCTCTGTAAGTTTCTTGACCCTTTTGTTTTCATTACTTTGATCAGATTACTTTATACTTGAGACTGAGTTTTGTGTGTTTGTACATGTTAACAGGTTGTGAAGTGCTTACTGATCGAGCCATTTCCAGAATCTGCACTAAACGAGCAGGCTGGAAAGATGCTACTTGAGAACTATGAAGAGTATGCTAAGCATACCGGTGAGTCATCTACTATGTTCTCATATGTTGTCAAAAATCTTCTGAACATTCTGTTAACGAATGCCTTTAAGTTGAAATCTACTGGACTTGTATGCAGGCTTTACACGGGTATCCATGCTAAACCAAAACCTACGTTCAAGACAAGAGATATCTCAGAGTCAACGACGGCCCTAAATGTATGCCAGACTAATAACGAGACGCCTGGTGCTGCTACTGCAATACCCTCTTCAATGGCGGACATCAAGAGAGTAACAACTACTGTCCAAGACCAACAAGTGGCTAACGTTCCTGTAGCAGCTGCCACTGCAGGTTTTGCAAGTGTGGTCACTACTGATCCAAAACCACACACACACACACACAAACACACACAAAAAAATGGTTAATGCTTCGTTTCCTCCACAGATTTTGAATCAAATAAGTTAATATATTCAGTATTAACAACATATCAATTTGTCAAGTCATAGATCCATTTTTGCACCAAAGGAACTATTGAAAAGTAAAGCCACTGAGCAAATCGATTTGTGACATCTCCAAAATTGCTTAAAGAGAAAGCCGAGATAGTCTTGAAAGATATGGAAGGTGAAAGCTTAGAGACAAACTGCAGAGCATTCAAAGATTTGCTCTCCTGTGGGAAATTTTCGTGTAAAAACTGACATAAATGCAATTATACAGCATTCAATATCACAGCAACTATTCAGAATTGGATTACAACAGGTAGAACTCAGTGGTTCTTTGCAAGTCATGTTTCTTTTAGTCGGCCATGCAAAGAAAAGGAAACAAAAGAAAAGGAAAACCCCAAGTATCAAAGGAAACAGAGAAGCTCATCTTTTACACACGTCTTCTAACCTTACTCACAAAGTTACAGAAACCGACACAAACAAAGAAAAGGAAACAAGTGTTTAGGAGGAAACAGAGAAAACGAAACACCAAGGAGCTGTTTTCTTATAAATAGGTCTAAGGGAGAGCGATCCAAACTCCCTTTTGTTCATTCAATCGATGGCGTGCTCTGGTGATATGGGAGACCGCAAAGTTATAAACAGGTATTATCCATATTATGATCGGAAAAAGCTTCGATTTATGCTTCATTTTCCTGTTCGGTGCAACACATGTGGTAATTACATGTCGGAAGGGACCAAATTCAATTGCCGTGAAGAAGAAGTCATCAACGAGATGTACTTAGGGATTAGAATCCGTAGGTTCTACATTAAGTGCACTAACTGCTCGGCAGAGATGACAATTAAAACCGATCCAAAGAACTCGGGTTATATTATCGAATCAGGTGCAATTGGCCTGTGATTGCGGTAAATCTCCCATTCAAAGTTCGCATAATCTCGAAGAAGACTGCAAAGCTACCAGTGGGACTCGATTCTCCATGTCACAACGATGAGAAGATGTGAATCGGTTATTGCTCTAGCTAGGTTTTTTAATCAAATCCAGGATTATGTTAATTAGATTTTTAAAGATTTTTTTTTATTAAAGTTGAAATTTATAATTTCAACTAGTAACCACGTTGAATTCTTCGTTCCTCAAATTTTACATCAATTAAGAGAAAATTAATTTTGTAAATGTTAGGATAGTTCCTCAAATATTATGCGATATGATTATGTTGTATATAAACCTCAACCATCAATAGACAAAAGCAAGAGACTTTCTCGAATAACTAACTGTGTCAACATTTCAAAATATTGAACGGAAATAGGCTTTCTTGGTACAATATGGAAAGCAAAAAAAAAAAAAATGTTAATCATCTCGTAACTGAGTATGACAAATAGAGAAAAAGAAAATAACAGTACACAATATTTGTTAACAGGTGAGGTTTACATCATAAGGAAGTGGAGTTTAATTTTTTTTTTCTAATATTTTATCTTTATTAAATGACTTATAGCTGCTTTTGAAATAATTTGTATTTCAATATTTTATATTTAACTATGTAATCCTTTTTATATGTTGGTATTTTAATAAAATTTAGATGGAAAAAATTTAGCCATATATAATTGCAGTATTTAAGTAACATAAATCAATGTAGTCACTTCTACTTTATTTTTGAAATAAAATCTCATTAATATTGCAAAAATTACCAATTTAATTAAAATTAACAAATACCAACTAAATTAAATTGGTAATTTTATTCAAAAGGATCAAACAAACATTACAGTTATTCACCATTTCCTAATTCAAAGCTCTAATTTTATATTAATTTTACTTTTAATTCATAAAAGATTAGCTAATTCATAAAAAATGAAAACATATGTGTATGATAGAAGAAAGATAATTGATTTCTTCTTGATCCCTTAATACAACGAAAAAAGTTCAATGAAGGTTAAACAAATACTTCTATTTTAATCTTTTAAGCCAACCTTGTTAATATTTTTGTGTTGGTTAACTAGTTGTTAGATGTTATATAGGAAAAAAAAATTTCAATATGAATGACATTAAAGTTTGTATGCACAAAAACTGCACTAATACCAAAGGAAGAAAACTATGTTTATAGCAAGCAACACCATTCATCTTCCATCTCTACATGATTTCAAATCATAGATTTCTGCTATAACATCATCAATCGGACCCCAAATACTGAATTTCAAGACCTTGTACTTCATGTCTCTTATACGCAATAGTAGTCAGAGACTGAGAGATGTTTTCTTGGGGCTAACGATACACACTTGCCCATGTTGTAGTTCCATATTGCAGTTCTGTAAGAAAATGTGTTAACGAGAATCATTCCATATGAGTTGAACAGACAAGAACACTACTAAAACTTCAAACCATTTAAATCTAAAAGAGTTTCTCGACTCATAAATTAAACATATTTTGTCTTTTTTTATTTTTTTGTCAACATATTAAATACTAAAAATTAAAAAAACGTTCGCTAGCCAAATTAGATGAAACGTGTCAATATAAACTATTTTTGCTGGCAGTCTTCATGTACTCCGCGCTAGGTTATCCGTCATTATGTTTGTCGTTTGAGGAATATATGTAATTCGTATGCTGTCAAACCTGCTTTTACTTCTGTTGATTTATTCTATATGAACTCCAAAAGCTGACAACTCTTCTGGTAAAGACATCATATTTACTAATTTTTTACAGTTTGTTGCGAATATCACTTCTAATCTCTGAAATGTATACTCGCATTCTATTGCCCGAATAAGCGTTTCTAGTTCAGCATGAAGTGGTGATATGCTACATTGAATATTTATGCCTCCAACCATCATTTCGTATATCCCATTTTGTGTAGATATCTATCATTGACCCAAAAAATTTTCTGATTTTTTCCAAGATCTATCCACTTGACACCTCAATATATCATGTTGATATGGCTCCATATGCGGTCTTATTTTCGGAATATTATCCACTCCACAACTTTTACAAAGAGAATCACAGCTAATACCTCTAGATTTTACATTCGCTGCTACCGAAACACAACTTGATATTGCTTTGATATTATTTGCCATATAAAATGCTTTATTTTTTGTGGACACCTAAGCTTCCCACATAAGCATAAAATATTGTAATTGTGGGTCTATAAGTTACTTCTTTTACACAGTGTCTGGGTATAGTGTTTCTATTATATAACTCGATTTAACCGTATATTTTTCATTTTTGTATAATGTCAATCATTAGTATCAGGTTGTTGGAAATGACTAACTGCACAAGACTGTATAATATTAACGCCTTATCGGATAATAGTTGCTTCTAGCAGATATATATCCCTATATTTGTCTCTCTATCTATCAAATCATTAACCTTAAAAGTATTTAGATACACTGTAAATTTGCAAATTGCTGATCTCGGGCGAATGATTAAAATCCAAAGATCATTCCATACGGAGATATTTGAACATGTTTCAACTCTTTTGATTTAGTCATTTGTTAAACAGAGATCTAGCTGATTTAATATTGTTCCATCCATATGATTGCCCAGAAAACATATTCTGTTTTGTAGATGCTTAATAAGTGTAAGATGTAAAAGAAAATAGAAGGAATCTAACTTGGACTATTATAGCAAAAAGTTATTGATTAAATGGTACTTGGTAACCAATATAAAATTACTTTACATTACAAGAAAACACATCAATTTCTGACGGAAATAAATCCGTCAAAAATTTCTCAGGGATTTTTGATAGATTTTTGACATTGTTTCGTCGAAAATTCCTCAGAAATTTTTAAGAATTTCCAACTGAAATTAAAATTTCTTTTTTTATTTTATTTTAATTTTAATTTCTGTCAGAAATCAAATTTTTGAATTTTTTAATTTAAATTTTAATTTTCGTCAGAAATCTCTCATAAAATTTTCGAGGGATTTACGACGGAAATTAATTTTCAAAATTTTTTTTTTAATTTAATTTATGTTGAAAATCTCTCGAAAATTTCCAAAAGAAAATTTCAACGGAAATTAAAAAAAAAATAGAAAATTTAATTTTTTCCTCCTTCCCCCTTCCAATTTTACCTCCTTTCACTTTTTTTTCCTCTCTTTTTCTCTCCTCCCCCAACAATTTTTTTTCTCTCTTGTTCTACTCTTCTCCTTCTTCTCCTCATTTTTCTCTTCTTCTCATTCTTCTCTTTTTCTTCTTCCTTTTTTTTTTTTTTTTATCAACATAGCCTAGTGGCTTTAATATCCCCAATAACATGTTGGATGCTGGGTTTGAACCCCAGACCTGGTGTAATGAATGCAGAGGTGGCTTTAATATCCTTTTCTTATCTTTCTCTCTTATTTTCTATTTTTTATCTCTTTTTTCTCTCTCTCTCTTTCTCTTTCTCTTTCATTTTCCATTTTTTCTCTTTCTTTTTTTTTTTATTTTTGATTTTTTTTAAAAAATTATTTAATAACTTTATTAATTTTTTAAAAAACCTTTAAAAAATTATAACATTGATAAAAGTACTTTTATAAAAAAAATTAAAATTTATATAATTTTATTTAAAAATAATTTTCGTTTTTATATGAAAGTAATTTATAATTTTATCATATAAATTATAATAATTGTTTTTTCCTAAAAATAATTTCTTTTTTTATAAATGATTTTTATATGAAAATGATTTATAATTTCTAATTTTAAATAACTTTTCTTATAGATTATTTAAAAAAAATAATTTTCGTTTTTATTATAAATCGTTGTAATTTTTTTTTTATATATTTTTGTTTTTATTTAATTTTAATTTTTGTATTTTTAGAAAATTAATTTTCCATTTTCATTTTTTTTATTTTCATAGGAAATCCGCCAGAAAATATTTTAAATTTTAAATTTTATTTTTTTCTTATTTCCGTCGGAAATCTTTCGAAAAATCTAGGGATTGCCAACGGATCTTAATTTTCCGATGTTATAGACCTGACTGAAAAAATCTATCTGAAATCTCTCAAAAATAACTAATTAGACAAAATTATTGAGGATTTTTTGTTGAAAAATCACCTATTTTTTTGTAGTGTTAGGACCCACTAGCGACTAAAGAGAGGATGTGAAAATTCTTGGCTTTGGAACAAGTTCAATAAAAGTGGGTCATGACAGTTTACCACTTTTTGGATTTATCATCAGAACACCAAGAAAAAGCTAAAAAATACTTGTAAAAGAAGAAGGGAGGAATTAGAAGCCGAGAGAAAAAGAAAGTAAGATCCAATTAATGACGAAGAAAGAACATGCTGTGAAGCTTCTAGGTTAACTACTGTTTAATTTTAGATTAGAATCCTAAACCAAGCCCAACTTGGAAACGGTCAAATTGATGTAAAACAGAAAAAATAAAAAAAATAACGTTAACAATTGAAACTAAAAAAATAATATTATAGTTTGTTTTATAGATGCGTAACTGGTGTAAAAAAAATAGAATTACCCAACTTGGATTATTTTAGCAAAAAGTTATTGATTAAATGGTACTATTTGACTATTTGGTAACCAACGAAAAATCTCTTTGAGTGATAGTGCAACTCTGTATTTTGGATCCAATGGCCAAGAAAACGTGGGTGCGAAGATTTTTTTTTTTTTTTTTTGGCTCTAAGGGTAAATTTTTATTAAAACCAAAGCGTCACTTTTACAGCGGAAAAAAGCGAAAAGTTGAAAAAATATTAATAGCTCGAGAGAGCCACTGACAAGTAGAAGAGGAGAAGAGAACAAGACAGCAAACTAGAGACAAGAATCAAGGAACAACAACTAAAAAAAGGGGGGTGGTGGATGGCTGCCTCGTTAAAACCCCCATTTGGAAAAAACCCCATGGGGAAAAGCCAAATGGTGTAAAAAGAGTACAGCCGAAAAGAAAAAGGAAATGAGTCAGATACTGGCGGAGAAGCGAAAAGGCGGAGTGTGAGACTGAAGCCCGAACCAAGATTCCAGGATGGTGGGGGAGGCTGTGGAGGTGGAGGGGATCAAAGCTACCAATCTGGCTTTGACGGTGACCTGGATGTCCTTAGCGATTTGCAATACTGGTCTTGGATGATTGGTGTGCAGTCTGGAATTCCGCTCGCGCCAGAGGTGGTACACCGCTGCTTGCAGAAGGAGATGGGCAATGAGTTTGAGATGCCGGTTTGGCGAGGACTTCGGAAGCCACTGCAAAAGAGGATGAAGAGTACGATGAGTAGGAATCATGTGAGTAATAAGCGACAATAGAGAAAAAGAATAAGAACAACTAAAAAAGAGGTGATCCCTGGTCTCGTCATGGGAGTCGCAAAGGAGACAAGTGGCCGGAGTGAGAGGAGAGTAACGGCGGATACGAGCTCTCGTGGCGAGTCTATCATGAACCGCCAGCCAAGTAACAAAAGCATGCTTAGGGATACGGCCTGAAAACCAAACATGCTTGTGCCAAGTTACTTCAGGGGGAGGGGGGAAAAGGATGGAAAAGGTCCGAGAAGCGGAGAACACGGCGGCTGTCCGATGGGAGGATAGATCCTCGTCCGGGTATAACCAAAGGTAAGAATCGGAGGCCGATGAGAGAATGATGGGGGTGGGGCTAGGGAGCATGTCCCTCAGGAAGGTGATGACCGGATTCCTCGACCGGGAGGAGAGCCGCCAATGGCCATCAGAGATAGCATCGCGGATCGAGGCCTGAGGATGGATGCCAGTGATAGAGTACACCGAGGGTCCTAGAAGGAGGGAGAGAGGGCCTAATCCTGTCCAATTATCATGCCAAAAGGAGCTGGAAGAGCCAGAACCAACTCTACAATGGATGAAAGAGCGAGCGTGAGTGCGAAGTTTAAGAAGCCGGTTCCACATCCAGCTGCCTGCAAGGTGGGAGTCCCACAGCGTAGAGGAAGAGAGAATGTGATTGCGGACCCAAGAGACCCACAAAGAGCCCGAACTGGAGAAGAACATCCAAATGAGCTTCAGACTAAGAACGATGTTCCACTTGGCTAGGCGACGGAGCCCCAGGCCTCCAGATTTCCGAGGGGTGCAGACCGTGTTCCAACTAATCTTCGCCTGCTTCCCGGAAAGAGTGTTACCGGACCAGAGAAAAGCATTGCAAAGATGCTCAATCTTGGTGAGGCATTGCTTGGGAAGGAAGAAGATGGAGCCCCAGAAGTTGATGATGGAGTTAATCACGGAGTGAAGAAGTTGAAGTCTCCCGGCAAAAGATAGGTGGCGAGTGGTCCAGGAAGTGAATCTAGACTGGATTCGCTCTAGGAGGGGCTGGAAGTCGGTGGGTTTCATCTTGTGAGGGGTGAGCGGGACTCCGAGATATTTGACGGGGAGAGTGCCAGGTGACAGGCCGTACGAAGAGGCCAACGAGTGGAGAGTGGAAGTGTCGTTTCCATCTAAGAAAAGTGTAGACTTGAGGAGATTGATTCCTAGGCCTGACATCCTGTGAAAATCAACCAAAACCGAAAGAATAGCCTGAAGGGATGTATCGGAACCATCAAAAAAGATAAGGAGATCATCTGCAAAAGAGAGATGAGATATGACCGGATTAGTGCAGCTATGATGGAGACGGATGCGGCCTTCCTCAACAGCTGTATCGAGGAGCTTGGAGAGAGTGTCCATGGCTATGACAAAGAGGGAAGAGGAGATTGGATCTCCTTGTCTGAGTCCTTTTGCGCCTCGGAAGAAGCCTGTAAGATCGCCGTTGAAGTTGATAGAAAAGGACGGGGTGGTGATGCATTCTTTGATCCATGAGATGAAAGAGCTTGGGAGCTCAAAAGCCCTGAGGGACTGGAGGATGAAGTCCCAGTGGAGGTTGTCGAAAGCCTTGGTCAGGTCTATCTTCAGGCATCCTCGAGTAACAGGACCAGACTTGTTGAAATTGTTGATGAGCTCCGAAGCAAGAAGGATGTTCTCGCAGAGTTGACGTCCTTGCACAAAGCCTACTTGGTTCTTCTGGACGATCGACGGAAGAATGATCCGCAGGCGACCAGCAAGAATGGAGGATATGATCTTGTAGAAGTGATTACAGCAGGAGATGGGGCGATAATCAGATAGGGAATCCACGCCTACTCTCTTCGGGATGAGAGTGATAGCTGTGGCATTGAGCTCCTTGAGAAGTCTCCCTGACCTGAAAAATTCTGTGACAGCGTTAGTAACGTCATCACCAATAACATTCCAACAAGAACGGAAGAACTCAATAGGAAATCCATCGGGTCCCGGGGCTTTATTCCGAGGCATGTTGAGGACGATGGCGAGAATGCTAGAAGGGGTGGGGATGGATGAAAGAATGTGGTTAAGCGCCGTGGAGCTCCTGAAAGTGTGGAGGAGTTGAAGCGAGGATACAGGTGGGGGAGAAACTGATGGGCTCTGGGTTCCAAGAAGGTTCCTGTAATAATCAACAATCATCTCCTGTAAAATATGTGAGTCATAGATAAGATTCCCGTTAGTATCACGAAGAAGGGAAATGGAATCCCTGCAGAAATTAGCAGTAGCACAACGGTGGAAGAATGTGGAATTGGCGTCGCCTGCGCGGAGCCATTGGACCCTGGACTTCTGACGATAGAAAGACTCCAGGGCAGAGTCCAAGAATTGCCATTGTGAACGGGCAAGAATCACCGCTTGATGGTGGGCAGGGTTGGGATCGGTGAGGAGGGTTGCTTGAGCTTGCTCCAACGAAGTTTGGGCCTCCTTGGTGCGATGTTGGATGCGACCAAATCCCTCACGGTTGAGTGACCTACAACAAGCCTTAGCTGTTTTGAGTTTAGTAGCCAGCTTGAACATTTGCGTGCCCTGACGGTGGGGAGTGGCCCAAGCTGCAGAAATCCTGTGAAAAAACTGAGGGTGAGTGGAGAGAAAAGTAAAATAACGAAAAGTTTTAGATTTTCGCTCCCTGGCTCCCGGGATGGATACTAGACATGGTGAGTGGTCGGAAGGGCCAGGGGCATCGAAGAAAGCGGCTGATTGAGGAACTGAGATGAGCCAAGCTTCGTTGACTAGGGCCCGGTCAAGCTTCCTAGTGATGAGATTTGGAGTTCCATTGTTGGTCCAAGTGTGAAAGACGCCCCTGGAAGGAAGATCAAAGATACCGCTCTCAAGCATGCATGTGCAAAGGTCGGTCATTCCTGCAAGAGGAAGGGCAGAGGGAGAAAACGAGTAATGCTCCGAGGAAAGAAGAATTTGATTAAAGTCCCCTGTTACCAGCAGGGGGATAGTAGATATGGAGGGATGCTTGGCAAGAATGCAAATGTCTCGCCAGAGGTCACGTCGCAATGCGAGTTGGTTACTAGCATAGACAAAGATTGTGGTTGCTGAGAAATGAGTGGCGGGGTCGGTCATGCGAGTTGCGATTAGCTGATCGGTTTTGGCGATGATGGAGCATTGAATGCGAGGGTGCCACACCACCCAGATCCGACCTAGAGGAGAAAACTCATAATTACAGGTAAATTGCCAGGATGGAGAAATTTTGTTGACAATCCTCGGAACATCCGAGGCATCACGAACTCTGGTTTCTAGGATTGCTCCTAAAAGGGGTTTGTGAGTGTGGATCCATTCCTTGACTAGGCGTTGCCGCGAGGAGCTGCAGATACCCCTAACATTCCACGAGAAAATATTGTTATTGTTAGAGACAATGTTAGACTGTGAATTCATAAATGCTATTAAAAAATAAGTAAAGAGGGGAGAAGGAAGGAATTAATGAAGTCTCTTAGAGATCGGAAATGGAAAGGGGTGAGGAGGCTGCTGCTTTGTGGAGCCTTTGCTTTTCTTGTTCTTCAATTTCTTGGACTGCTTCCTGGATAACGATGGTTGATGAGATAAAGATCCATCAACTGAGGAGGGATCATCATCTGTGGGATGGACCGGGGAAGCTTCTCGGGATATTTCGCCTTCCTCTAGTATTTCGGTGTCGGAGGGCTTTGTGATTGCTTGGGGACAGGTATCTTCAATTTGGCGAAGAAGAGCTGAAAAAGTGTGAATTTGTGGGGGCGTGTATGGCAGGCGATGAGGAGACACCGTGTGACGGGATGAAGAGGGTGTGACTGAGGCTGCTGTGTGGGGATGCGACTGGTGTGTTGGCGACGGGAAGCCCGAAGTCTGCGCTTGGGGTAGATGATTCGCATCAACCGAGGAGACCGTGTGGCCGTGTGACGAGTGAGCCAGGGAAGAGGGGAGCGGGCTGGGAGGAGAACGGGCTTGGGCGTCCGTGGCGGGAGGGAGGAGTGGTTGGGTGGGATGGGGTATACGCGGGGGAGCTAAAAGGGCCGGGGAGGGGGAAGATTGATGGGCTGTGGGTAAAGGGTTGGGGCAAGATGAGGACGGGGCCTTATGGGTGGACTTTAATTTAGTTTGTGTTGTGGGCTTGGGCAGAGAATATTGGTTGGGTCTGGGTGAGATTGGCGAGGTGGGCTGGGGGGTGGGATTGGGCTGAGTGGGTAAGGTGGGCTTTGGTTGCGGGTTGGGCCTGGATTGAGGGGAAGAGGGCCCATCTTCGAATAACCCTAGCTCATCGTCGAAGGGAGAAAGGGCACCAAGACGTACAGACGGAGGTGCGGCATCGGCGAAACCAACTTCCGACGAGGGGCGGGAAACGGGGACGGAGGAAGGCCCATGCGGTGGAGAAGATTGGTGAGGGGCAGCGGGATCTGGGATGGGAATGGAGGTTGAGGGATTCCAGGCAGGGGTGGCGAGAGTCTGATGGGTTTTAGGGGTCGAAGACGGTGGGTGCGCGAGAGAGAAATCGGAGGGACGCTGACGATGAGGGCATCTATGGCTCCTGTGTCCGTACTGGGAGCACGAAGGGCAGAGAGGGGGCAGAGAGTCGTATCCTATGTTAATGGTGACTTGGGTACCTTCAGAATCCTCCACGATGACCGACGACGGTAGCGGACCCTTGTCCAGTCGGACAATGGCTCTGATTTTCGACACCGCATGACCAAACTGGAGAAGCTTGGAGGCGTTAGTTGGGGGCAGAGGAATGCCGACGCCACTCGCGACAATTTCTAAACCTTCCTTGGACCAGAGTTGAGGAGGAAGGTTTCGCACGGAGAGCCATACTGGGGCTGAAGTAAGAACTTGCTCGGACAGAGTAGAGGAGGGGGACCAGAGTGAGACGGCGAATGCGACGGTACCGGCACTCCAAAAGCCGGTATCGAGAACCCATTTACGCGTTGCTGTGTTGGGAATAAGGATGAGACAGGCACGGGATGAGTAGTGGCGGACTTGGATTGGAGCTGATTTCCCCCAAATCGGATTGAGATCTGTGAAGATCTTCTTTAGAGAAGGTGGCTCGCCAAAGAAGTGGCACAAGATGTAATCCTTCCACGTTTCGGATGTCTTGAGGAGAATCGTCGCAGGAGCTTTGACAACTGGAATTCCTTCCTGCGTGAAGGATGGAGGGGGATAGGAGCATGGAGTTGTGGCGGCACGGGTGAAGAGATCCTTCCAAAGAGGCGAGGGTTGTGACGCAGATGGCAAGTTCGCGTGTGTGATTACGGGAGACTTCGGAGATGAGGCTGATGTGGTGGTCTGTTTAGGTTCAGAGGATGGAGGAGAGGCGAGAGACGGACGGGCGAGTAGGGATGGGAAGTCCGGTGAGTTAAGCGGCGGAGGACCGCCGGAAGGATCACCTTCCATTAGAAGATAGAACAGAAACCAACGGATAAAGCTATGGACCGGGCAAAAAACGAGAGAGAAAGTAGTTTGTGTTACGTGCGAAGATTCTTTGCTTTTGGGAGAAAGTTCAACTAACGTGAGTTACGTGTTAAAGTTGTCCACGTTTTGGATTTACTATTGTGAACCAGATAAAAACTTGTCAAAGAAGAGGGAAGGGAGTAGTTAAAAGCCTAGAGAAAAAGCGAGTGAGATCCAATGGCGAAAAAAGAAGAGGATGTGAAGCTTCTAGGTTTTTGGGCTAGCCCTTTCAGTCGTAGGGTCGAGATGGCTCTCAAACTCAAAGGCGTGACATACGAGTACTTGGAGCAAGATCTTGTCCACAAGAGCCCTTTGCTTCTTGAGCTGAACCCGGTTTACAAGAAGGTTCCGGTTCTCGTCCATAAAGGTAAAATATTAGTCGATTCACATCTGATCCTCGAATATATCGACCAAACATGGAAGAACAACCCTATTCTTCCTCAAGATCCTTACGAGAAAGCCATGGCTCTTTTCTGGGCCAAGTTCGTTGATGAAAAGGTAGCTCTTGTACCAATTCCTTTATTAACCAATTCCATATATGAGGAGGCTTAAGAACTCATTACTTTGTACTAAATATATTATAGGTCGGACCAGGAGGGTTCCACTCTGTGGTGAAAGCAGATAAGGGAATAGAGGTTACAATTGAGGAGGCTCAAGAACTCATTACCTTTCTTGAGAAGGAAGTTACCGGGAAAGATTTCTTTGGCGGCAAGACAATCGGATTTTTGGACATGGTCGCAGGAAGCATGATCCCGTTTTGTTTGGCTCGGGGTTGGGAAGGTATGGGAATTGATATGATTCCAGAGGAGAAGTATCCAAAACTAAACAGATGGATCAAGAATCTGAAAGAAATTGACATCGTGAGGGAATGTATTCCTCACAGAGAGAAACAAATTGAGTATATGAAGAAAGTTGCAGAGCGACTCAAATTGGCGTAAAGAGACATATATGTTTTTATCTTCTCGTTGGATAAACGTTGTATGAATAATATCTACTAACTAAGTAATTACGAGAAGAACATGCTATGATATGGTCAAACTGTCTTTCTTCAATCTTCATAAATCCACAAATTAAGTCTGTTAATAATGTGAACATATTTATTTCCATAAAACTCGAATGCATATTTCCCTGCCCACTTATATGATATCATCGAACATGTCTTTCCCATTTATACGTACTGAAACTTTGATTTTGCTTACATAATCCTAGGATAACATTTTCCTTTTTTCTTACTAAACTGCTTTTTATTATTTATTATTGAAAAACAGTTACATACGATGACGGATGACCATAGTCATACAGTTTTTTAAAAGTAACTAAAAAAGAGAACATATAATGAAGTAGAAACAATGGGATCGTCCCGCTTGGATTGATTTTTAGTGTTACGAAGAGACTACCTCTAGCCGCGTCCACCTCGGTTTCTATGTCCTCGGTTCCTCTTTCCACGACCTATGGAATGGACGTGTGTTTCCTTAGCCTTTGTTGATGGCTTAACCGGTCTTTCTCGAAGGATTCCTTTTCCTGAAGGTGTTATAAGATCCATCGAATCGGACTCCTTGTCTGAATCCAGTGAAACTACTTCATCTTCCAGAGTGATCAATGAGGCAAACTTATTAGAACCAAAACCTGGCTCAGCTGCTTTACTATTTTCCTTTTGGACCATAGAGGTATCTAGTTTTCAACTGAATCACCTAACGAACCAACCCAGCGATACAGGGAGGGTTTAGGGTTTAGATAAGAAAAAGCAGACTCATCTCATGGACCCCACTCCGTTGCCATGTTTGACCAAAGCCTTACTACTTTATACTATTCAACACAAACCTCTTGTGTTCGATGTGATTCACTACTTTTATACAATTCAACACAAACGCTTAATTCAAAGTTTTAAGACAAGTTCTTCAGTGCACCGTTTTCGTCACTCCTGACGTCTAAACCGAAACCAAATAAAAAAATACAATGGCGGAGAGATCAGAGGAAGTGAAGCTATTGGGGATGTGGGCGAGTCCTTTCAGCCGTCGGATCGAGCTAGCTCTCACACTCAAAGGTGTTCATACGAGTTTTTGGAGCAAGTTATCACCAACAAGAGCACTTTGCTACTTCAATCAAACCCGATTCACAAAATGATTCTGGTTCTTCTCCATAACGGTAAACCAATCTCAGAATCACTCGTGATCATTGAGTACATCGATGATACGTGGCAAAACAATCTAATTCTTCCTCAAGATCCATACGAGAGAGCTATGGCTCGATTTTGGGCGAAATTCGTCGATGAACAGGTATGAATATGTCTTCTAGAATTCCAATTTCAGTAACCGGTTCAGATTCTAACCGGTTTAAACCGATACGGTGGGTTTTTAGATTCTTGTGGCGGGAATGAAAGTGGTGGGGAAGGTCGGAGAAGAGAGAGACGCGGCGGTGGAAGCTACGAGAGACTTATTGAAGCTGTTGGAGAAAGAGCTTCTGGGGAAAGATTTTCTTGGTGGGAAAAGCTTAGGGTTCGTGGATATTGTTGCAACGTAGGTGGCGTTTTGGCTGATGAGAACAGAAGAGATCATCGGAGTCAAGGTTGTAGCGGTGGAGAAGTTCCCGGAGATTCACAAATGGGTGAAGAATTTGTTGGATACCGATGTCATCAAGAAATGCATCCCTCCCGAAGATGAACATCTCAACTACATAAAAGCTCGCATGGATAGCCTCAAACCGGTTTGACATAAGTTCAATATAATCAAACAATCTCTGCTTACAAAAAATAAAATAATAATAATAAATCAACCGATCTCCCTTTGTTCTTGTTGTGTCTGGTTGTGTGCTGAGATATTATTGTCACTTCTTATGTTGTGTAATGAGTTTTCTTGAAAATTTGTCCGAAATGTGAAAGTTTAGCAATGTTGAAATGTGTGATTGAGGAAGGTTTGAGATTACTCATGAATATTTATAATTTCTTTCTTATTCTGTCTTTCGCTCCTCTGGTTCAACCTGCACTGTTACATGATAAATCCCACAAGTTTTCTTACAGAAATTCCTAACATTCGAAATGATCTCTTTAGAACTAGCTCCCGGTTCTGGCAAGACATGGCACGACAATACAATTCTCCCAACTGTTATCTCCCATATATGAAGATCATGAACAATCTTAACTCCATCGATACGCCTAAGCCCTCTCTCCAGCTTCTCTATATCAATATCGCGAGGTGCACGCTCCATTAGTATACCAAATATGTTCTTGAGCATTGGGAGAGTCGCAGCAAGAGCAAAGGCAGAAAAAACAAGAGTGCATATCAAGTCAACCAAAACCCATTTTGGTTTCACCCAAATGATTCCTCCACCAATCATTACACCAAGTGACTGAATCATATCCGCCATTGCGTGTAGATAAGCTCCTTGTATGTTAATGTTCATCTCCTTTGAAGATGATTTCTCACCTAAACCACCCTTTAAAGGATCCATCTCCTCCTCTTCCTCCTCCTTGTGAGAATGTTGATGTTGATGATTATGATGATGATGATGATGATTCTGATGGTGGTTATGTCCTAACCAAACGACCATTACCAAGTTCATGAAAAACCCAAAAGCCGAAATGTCAAACATGATTTCACCATCAACCTCTCTGCTTTTGCTAAGAAGTCTTTGAATGGCTTCATGGATTATAACTCCAGAGACAAGCCATATGAGTTGAACAGACAAGAACGCTGCTAAAACTTCAAGGCGTTTAAATCCGAAAGAGTTTCTCGGGTTCGCTTCCCAGCTTGAGACCTTGATCGCCAACAGAGAGACGCAGAGACCTGTCACGTCGGAAAGCAAATGGGCAGCGTCTGTCATGACCGCGAGGCTATTGGCCTTATTACCTCCAATGATCTGTACCGACATGACGATCAGGTAAAGAAAGATGAGGCTTCTTAGTCTTCTGATCGATTCTTCACGTTCTCTCGACTCGGAAACGCAATGTTCTTGTCTCGTAAACGCGCAAGACAGAGGGAGTGATTCCTCTGTTTGTGATGGTGACTCGTTTTCATCGTCATCTTCGGGTTTCGAAATGCGGATTTGTTCCAATTCCATAAGCTGTTTTTACGTTTCAAAGGCTCGCGTCAGAGGAGGAAAACAACATTTTGATATTTCTTGTGGTTTTTTACGATTAAGGATTTGAATATTACAAGAAAACGAACCTGGGAATCAGATGGAGAGGCAAAACGTATGCTGCTTTCTTCGGAAATCTTGACTTTCATGATTTTATATTATGGTTATTAGATTAAGACATTATAATCCTAAGAACAAACAGCCATTTACAGAAGAATAAAAAAATATGGGAGAGAAGAAAATAGAACTTATTACGAGTTTATAGATGTCTCCTAAACTATGTAACGGTCGTTGAAGTTAACGGAATGTGGAATTTTCATTTTTGTTTAGCGAATGTAGAATTTTTAAAGAGTCAAGTCGCTGTGCCTTGTGACGGGTGAAAACGAATAATCTCTTTTTTCTCTAAATTTTTGTGCCTTTGGGGATTAATAATTAATTTTTGTAAACTATGTGCTTCTTTTGGTGTGTCTGTACGAGATTTCAGATTTGTATTATTGTATTACCCAAGGTGGCGTCAACAAAATGGACTTTTCTTGTTTCAAAATATGGATTCAACTAATTTTCTTGGATCCAATGTATAAGTTAGTAAACCCGAGTTGTTTTTTCGTCTCTTTACATTTTTTCATTAAATTAATCATTTTTTTGTCTAAGAATCATAAATTCAGAATATTAAAAATTACATGTCCTGTAACATTTGAAACTCAGAATATTAAAATATTTATTTTGCATTTTTTGTATTTGCCATCTAACAAATTTCTGTTTTAGTTTTTTTTTGCGACTTACTTAGAGCAGTTTCAACGATAAAAGTATTTCTTTTAAGTATCTTATTTATTAAATAAATATTATTTTATTATATATTTATTAAATAATTAAATTTTAATTATTATAAAATTTGTGTTTGGATGAGACAAAATCAAAAAAGGATTCTCTATTTCTATTTTTGTGATTTTAGTTATTTCTCTTTCGAGTTCGAGCCTAAATACAAACCATTAATTAATTGACAGCTGTATAATTTTTTTTGAGAAACGATTTTTAAATAAGAGTTTTTAGAATCGATTTTTATAACACTTCTCTCTTACTTTTTTTCAATATTTTAATATTAAGAACTTATAATAGAAATCTGCAATCATTTTAATTCATTTTTTAAATGATGCTTGACTTTTCCATTCTCGGAAACGTCATTAGCTACGTACGTATAATTGATATACTTAGCCTCTATATATTTTATGTGGTATCTCTGCTCATTGCTACTCACAGGGAAACAAAAAAGATGGATAAAAGATGGAGTCTTGAAGGTATGAGTGCTCTTGTAACTGGTGGAGCCAGCGGAATCGGGTTGGTCATTCTACTCTATTCTTTCTTGCTTTTATTTGAGATGTTGCCAAATTAATTTCATTTTCACTGTTTTAGGCATGCCATAGTAGAGGAGCTAGCCGGGTTTGAAGCTAAAATCCATGTATGCGACATATCTGAAATACTGCTCAATCAAAGTTTAAGTGAATGGGAAAAGAAAGGGTTTCAAGTGAGTGGTTCAATATGTGATGTATCCTCTCGTCCCGAAAGAGAAATACTTATGCAGACCGTCTCAACGATGTTCGATGGCAAGCTCAACATTCTTGTAAGTTAATCTTAATTTAAAGAAACTAAGCATATTCTTTTAGGAAAATTAATAGCTATTAAATAGTGACATATATAATCTATAGTACCAAATTTTGTTATTCTTTTTTTTATTGCTAAACATAGGTGAACAACGTAGGCGGACTTCGCACAAAGCTGACAACAGATTATCTGGCTGACGATTTCTCGTTCCATATTTCAACAAACTTAGAATCTGCTTATCATCTTAGCCAACTTTCACATCCTCTCCTAAAAGCTTCTGGATTTGGAAGCATTGTCTTTATTTCTTCTGTTGCAGGGATTGTATCGATGGAAGGTGGATCTATCTATAGTTTAACCAAAGGTACATCATCGACTGACTCATCAATAGATGCAATAATATTGTAGAATCCTTATGTAAATTCCAACTTCACACATTTGATTAGGAGCATTTTCAGTTACGTGTTAATTTTGTACGGTTGTAAGTTGGTTAAGATTAACCCATATCTATTTATTTTATTTAGATCGCATCTTAATTCATATATGAGATTCCTAACATAGTAAATGCAAGCACTTTCTTGTCTCAATAAATATTTGATCCATGTGGCAAAGTATCAATCAACATACATATAGAGAGATATTTATTCGTATATAAATTGGATCTTGAGGTTATTTTGATGGATTATATTTTTTCACCAAAAGCTACTGTCAACGATTCATTTGCAAAAAAAAATGTATTTCAACATGAGATTGTAATACATGTATCGTAGTTTATCTTTTTCTTTAAGTGTATTATGTGCAGGAGCTATAAATCAACTAGCACGAAATTTGGCGTGTGAATGGGCACGGGATGGCATAAGAGCCAACGCTGTTGCTCCTAATTTTATCCAAACTGCTATGGCTCAACCTGTACTTAGTGACACTACAGTTTTTCATTTTCTTCACCCAGTTATGGCATGCATTCTCATTCTTGTGTCTTATAATCTTGTGAATAAAAAACAGCTTCTCGGAGACGCCGGTTACAAGAAGAGTTTGTTTAGTAGAACTCCACTTGGCCGCGCCGGAGAGCCAAAAGAGGTTGCATCACTTGTGGCTTTTCTGTGTCTACCTGCAGCTTCATATATTACTGGTCAGACCATTTGTGTTGATGGGGGTCTCACAGTTAATGGTTTCTCCTATCAGCCACAGGCTTGAGCTGAGAGTTGTCTATTGTGTGTATGTGCATGAAGGAGTTCTAAGACATATCTTAATTAAAGATTAAGTCTTAATAATATGTTTATGCAAATAAAAGAAAGTGTCCCTCCTAGTTTTTATGAGCACTATCGCGTCTTCCATTTCCAAATTATAGAAATCAATTATTCCTTCTCCATTGTTTCCTATATTTTACTAAAATCTAAGAATTGATAATTCCTAAATCGATGAGATATGGAATAATAAGTGGTTGCCTCTTACTAAAATATCTTATATCAAAGAGTCGGGAAGGAATAGCTGATGCGATTCAAATCAAAAGTATAATGAAACAAGAACAAACTGTTTTCAGACAAATGAAATTGGTGTTTCTTTATTCTTGTTTTTTCTAGTTTATATAGAAAATAAAGCCAACGAATAATTGATTCCAGTAACTCTGTGGACATGAAAAATGGGATAGTGCTCCTCAAAATTAAGAGGACCCTTTTCTCTTTTTTGCATAAACTAATACTTAATTAATGATTAAATAAAAAAGACACATATTTATATTGAAAATCGTGTTTCATCAATATTCCACGCCGACAAAAACTATCTTATACTTATCTTTCATTAGATTAGTCTTATATTTTTTCTTTCTCTGCTCTCTCTTCCTAAAACACATTTCTCCACCGTTCTAGGTTTTTTGGTGGCTAAACCATTAAAAATAAGTAAATTTATGGCTAAACCATTAAAAATAAGTCTATTGTGCAATGAAATAAACATGAATCAACGTAAAAATATTTAAGAGAGACAGATTATAATAATTTTTAAAGAACTTTTATGTTCAAGTTAGTGCCAACAAAAAAAAAGCACAGGAGAAACTTAAAAGTTGAAACCGAAAGAATATCTACCAAAAGAAAGAAAAAAAACATGTTAAAAAAGAGAGAGAAACACAATGTGTATATAAATATAATATAATTCTCTTTTTTAGAATTTTTTTTATTAAGCTCTTTATTTTTTTATTTTGCTCATAAACAAATAAAATTTAGATAATGCTTACTATATAATTATGTTCTAATTTTTTTTTTCAAAAACTCCAAAAATTTCCAAATAATTAATCCTTTTATTATCTTTTATGTATGCGCATATTACTATCTAGTTGTTTATTAATAGTTAAGTATTTAAAAATGTTTTATATATTCTGATATAAAGAAACAAAACAATAAATCACTTTAAAAAAGGAACTAAAAATGATACCATATTCATAAATATCGTTTTAGTCTTTCTTTTTATTGCATTGACCTTTGGATGTGAACAAGTGTTGAGTCTTTTCCTATTATTTGGGGTGTCAACAAGTGTTTCTTTTTCTATTGGTTTGATTGTAGATCCTGACTCGATCGAATTATTTTCTAATATATGTATTCTGATTGATCTTTTGCATCACTTAGTTTACTTAGATGATGTAATATTGTCCGGGTTGATTTAGTTTTTATGTAACTTATTTCTTTTGTGATATATAAAAACACATAGTTGCATTTACATGAGACCAGTAGTGACTTTTAACAAAAAGAATGATATTGCACAGAAGAACATGCGTGATGCATGTTCAAATATTATAGTTGCATTTCTACGACAGTGATGGACTGACGTGTTGTTTCTTCTTACATTTCTTTCGTTGAAAAATTAATCGAGTAAAATTCTACATCGAATATATATTATTTTTGGACCCAAATCAATCAAATATTATTGGGAATATATTCAATGTATGATTTGGAGAGATTTGAAGTGATTTGTATTAAGATAATATATCTAATATTGTTCAAACATGAAATTTAAAAATGTTTTAAAATCTAGTGTTATTAAAGTTGTCATTTTAAAATCTATTTTAAAAATCTACTATTATTAGAAATATTTTAAATAGTGAATTTTAGGAGACTTATTGTAATTTTAAGATTATTTGGTAGAATTTCTTAGCTAAAAATATCAAATCCAAATATTATGATTTTAGATGGATTTTTAGAGTAGTTTAATAAACATCACAATAACTTTCCTAATTCACCTAAAATCATCCAAAATTTCACCAAAGATCAAATTATCTCAAATATCATATCCAATACACCCTTCTATTTGATATTAAGTTGATTGATGTCAGTGTCTATGTTAAATTGTTTACATAGGTTTTTAATTATTTATCTTATGATACTATCAATACATAATTAGCATTGAAACTAAGAATGATTGATTGATCATATTTAAAACAACCTTGAAGAAGAAATTATATTCGAACAATTCAAATGTTCAAATTTGTGTGTGAGTCAATAAAATTTATTTCCAACATGTGAAAGCCTGAGAGGTGAAAGAAACATTTTATTTTCATCATTTTCAGATTTGGAGTCACTTAATATATTTCTATTTTATGGTTTGCTTTTTTCTAGTTTTTGCTGCTTCAGATTTGTGGTCCTTTAAATTCTTTTATTTTCACTGACTTGACCAGCCATAAATTTCAGAAAACACATTTTCATTGTATATTATGGACTTCAACAGATTTGTTCATTGTTCATTGTATAGAAGAATTGTCTTCAAAAAGATTTTAAATTTTTTTTAAAAAAATGGAAAAATTAAATAAGAAAGAAAAAGAAAATAAAAGTAACTCAATAGTGTAGAATTTTTTTTTTATTTATTTTCGAATAAAAGAAACTTATTGCTTCTTAACAAAGATCACACAGCATCGTGTGGAAAATTTTCATAGTATAAGAATAAAGCCCAAATAGTAGGCCTAATAAAACGTATAGAAAGGCCCATTCGGTCGACTCAAAACAGAACAGTCAGCAATAACAATAAAGACTATCATAATAGCTAAATAAAAAAGAACCAATCAAATCAACCAAATCAAACTGACTCATCTCATCTGACTCATCTGAAAGCGCCGGTCTTCTCTTCTAGTCTCCTTCTCTCTCCTCCTCGCGGCTCCGAACGCCAAAGTCAAAAAGCTTTACACTTGCAATCTCCGTTAGTTAATATAGAGAGGTTCTCAGTGATCCGGAGATGGCGGAGAAGCAGGCGCATGAGCAGGAGCAGAAGCGAGCGATGGAACCGGCGGTTCTTGACGATATTATCCGCCGGTTAGTTGAGTTTCGGAACACGAGGCCTGGATCGGGGAAGCAAGTTCACCTCAGCGAAGGCGAAATCCGACAGCTCTGTGCTGTCTGTAAAGAAATCTTTCTTCAACAACCTAATCTCCTTGAACTTGAAGCTCCCATCAAGATCTGCGGTCTGATTCTTGCTCTCTTTGCTCAAAAATTTGTTCTTTCGTTTTGAATTTTTTTTCTCTTTCTGCTATGATTCTTATTTAGTAACGAAATGGTTTGAGGAGATTGATTTTCGTTTTCTATTTTTATTGCATGTTGAGATTAATGTATCTTTAAGCTTTCATCAGGTTTTAGATGTGTTCAGTAGTCATGAGCTGAATTATGAATACTATGTTCATCTTGAAAGAGAGAATCTTTTAAATCTATGGAATCTGTAAGTAAGTTCGAGAATCAGTATTGTTTTGGACCTTTAAGTGACTCAAGAAATTGATATTTTGCATGCGGTTAGATACGGCTTGGGCGATTGGTGAAAAGTTGATAGTCTTTGAGTTCAGAACTATGAAATTCAAGGTGAATGGTGGAATTTTTATACTGCAAGTCTTAGATATAATTTAAAGACTGGAGAGTTTACTATGAGGTTTGATTCCTTTATAATAATGTTTAATAAGTTATGGGTTTTCATTGAAATTCTTTTACAGTGGAAGACTTAAATAGGATTAAGAGTTTGACATGTTCTTATGAGGTTTGATTTTTCTTATTGGTTCTCATGAAACGTTTCGTGTAAAAAGCTTGACTAAGTTCGATGTTGTTCATTCCTCAATTCTCTTAAAAACGTTTTTCCACACGAAGGGAAATTTTTCATTTTTCAGATTTTTCACATCATGTACATCTTCTTATCCTCATGGGTTTTGATTACTCCCTTATATACTATGTTTCCTTCTGGTTGTTTCCTCTATGTAATGGTTCATTTTTTTAACTTGTCTCTTACTTTCACAGGTGATATTCACGGGCAGTATTCAGATCTATTGAGGCTCTTTGAGTATGGAGGCTTCCCTCCCGAAGCCAATTATTTGTTCTTAGGTGATTACGTTGACCGTGGCAAGCAAAGCTTGGAAACGATATGCCTTCTCTTAGCTTACAAAATAAAGTACCCTGAGAACTTCTTCTTGTTGAGAGGGAATCACGAATGCGCCTCCATTAACCGTATTTATGGGTTCTATGACGAGTGCAAACGCAGGTTCAACGTTAGGCTCTGGAAAATATTCACAGATTGCTTTAACTGTCTTCCCGTGGCTGCCTTAATTGATGATAGAATACTATGTATGCATGGTGGGATCTCTCCAGAGCTGACAAGTTTGGACCAGATCAGGAACATTTCACGCCCAATGGATATTCCTGACTCGGGTTTGGTATGTGATTTACTTTGGTCGGATCCTAGCGGAGACGTCAAAGGCTGGGGAATGAACGATCGTGGCGTTTCGTATACTTTTGGAGCTGACAAAGTTGCAGAGTTTTTGCAAAAAAATGACATGGACCTTATCTGTCGTGCCCACCAGGTTTTTATCTTGAGTTATCTCTGTCGTTTTAGCTTATTTTAAAAACTGTTCAAGCTTATTCTAAGTGTTTTCTTGCTCTTTTGTTTTTAGGTTGTTGAAGATGGGTATGAGTTCTTTGCAGAAAGACAGCTTGTTACTGTATTTTCAGCTCCCAACTATTGCGGAGAGTTTGACAATGCTGGCGCAATGATGAGCATTGATGAGAGCTTAATGTGCTCATTCCAAATTCTAAAGCCGTCGGATAAGAGATCGCTATTTCTATGACTACAAGTATCCAGTTCCCACCATGCTTCAAATTAACAATACACCAAAAGGTAGAAACTTTTTTACTTGTTATACTCAAACCACATGTGTGTAAACGTATGTTCTTCATTCCCTGCTTCAGGTCTAAGCCAGTTCACAGTATTTTGCTCTTGGTTTTGTGTAGTTTATATTAGCTTCAGAAGAGTGAAATGGAAAACATGAATACACTTTTAAGTTATCTTACGTTTATGTCTTACCACATAATTGAGCTCATGTTGGTTACATTGTGACTGTCATTAATTATGTGGCTCAGGTTTTGATTTATCGTTTGATATTTGTTAAGGTGCTTGCAGCTGTACACTGGCGAGAGGATCTAAAGCCAGAAAAACTACTCAATTGCGAATTTGGGACCTTAGTGGTTAGCAAACACATATACAGTCTCGAACATAGTAACAACTCAGGTCTCTGCTGTGATTTTAGCTTCTCTCACATTTATCTCCATATTTGTCTAAAATGTGTGTTTTTTTCTCTCTCTCTGAATGCTATTAGATTCTCATTTGTACTACCCTCTTATTTATTGTGAAAACCAAATTCAACTTTATTAGCGTCTTAGTTTCTTCGCCATAGCTCGCAGATTCTTATATGATCACAACAAAGCCATAATAAATCCGTAATCACCATTTTTTTCGAGTACTATTCATTTTCAAAAGGTTCCAATTGTCACATGTAAGAACATATGGTGCTAAAAGAAAAAAATGTTTAATTGAGGGTTAAAATAAAAAGAATCAGTGTGCACGTGTGATGTAAAAGAAGACGAGAGATCTAAAGAATAAAATTTGGTACAAGAAAAGACCAAACTATCAGACTCCAGATTCCTCCTCTTGTTACAGAGTTGTTGTGTCTCTCTCTATTGTCTGCGTGTATAGTTTGCTTTCTTCTCCGCTTTAGCGATACGTCGTGTGTTTTTTGTCTTTCTCTCTATCAATGGATTCCCTCGTCGAATCCGGTTGGCAGGTACTTTCTACATCTTCCTTCATCTCGTCCCCTTTGTTTTTGGCGATTCATCTTGCTCTTTGGTATATTACCAACGATTTCATCTTGCTTTTCTTTGTCTCTGCTAACTTCTTTTTACAATGTTTATGACAAAAATGTGCGTAAGCAAATATCTGGTGTGGTCCACCGCATTGGATCATTGTGGTCCCTTCGTGCTTGTGGTTTTCAGATCTGGTTTTGACTGTACTTGTTTCCAAATCGATAGCGAGTTCGAACGTGATATCACTTTGTTCTTGTGTTTTTGGAACTTGAGTGGATTTTAAAGCATTATGATCACTCTAGTCTGTAAGAGTATCCTCTGTTTGATTTTAGCTGTTGTTTCTGGACCAAACTAAACAGATTCTTTCACGATTGTAAGCCATGTAGCTAACCAGATGATTACTATTTAAAGATTTAGTTCTCGTTTGGCGTATGTTTTTTTATGTGAACATTTCTAGCTCAGAGGATCTGTGTGACTGTGATGCATGCTGATAATCAGTTGTTCTTCCTTGAACGTCTTCTTAACAACTGCAAATGAATTGTGTCAAATTTTATACAATTGCCTTCATATCATGGAACTGATCATATTGTTTCTCTCTTTCTGAGCTCTTTTTAGTTTCTCTCGCTTTGGCAATTACGTTTGTTTCTCTTAGCTCGGAAGCTATGGCTGCCCCTGACTTTTTTTTTTACTTTTTCGTGATAATGCAGTACCTAGTTACTAATTTCAGCGACTTTCAACTGGCGTGCATAGGGAGTTTTATCCTTCATGAAAGTGTGTTCTTCTTGTCTGGTCTCCCTTACATTTTCCTTGAAAGGACGGGTTTTCTGAGCAATTACAAAATTCAGGTTTTCCCTCTTCTTCTTCTTCTTCTCGTGATTCATAGGACATCTACTTAAACCCTTTGTGTGACTGTTCGAATACGATCACCAAGTAACCAGCACATGAAGTTTCTGTTTTCTTTCACATATATTTGTGAATGTCAATGTATTTATTGTTTTAGATTCTCGATTATGTTGAAAAATTAATCTTGTTTGGTCTTCTGCAGACAAAAAACAACACACCTGAAGCCCAAGGAAAATGCATTGCTTGGTTATTGTTCTACCATTGCTGCGTTAACTTTCCACTCATGATGTTCTCTTACCGTGTCTTCAAATTCATGGGCATGCGGAGCAGTTTTCCTCTGCCGTCCTGGTACTATAAGGTCCTTTAGTGCTGAAGCTTTTTCCCCTTTTAGGTTCTGATGTTGCACTCTTCAATTGGCAAAATAAATATGTAAAATTTCCAGTGTCTAGCTGCATGAGAAGAACCTGCGTTAAATTTTTATCTGGTTTATGAAACCATCTTTGGTGATTGCTTCTGCAGGAAAGTGGTGTCTGCCCAGATCTTATTCTACTTCATCATTGAAGATTTTGTATTCTATTGGGGTCACAGGATCTTGCATACAAAATGGATGTACAAGAACGTTCACAGTGTGCATCATGAGTAAGCTTATTCATTACTCGCCATCTTTTGTTTTGTGTACCGACAATGTTTTTTATGGTCCCTATTGGCGAGATTAATGATCTTATGGTATTACTTACAGATACGCCACACCGTTTGGTTTGACATCAGAATATGCTCATCCCGCTGAGATTCTGTTCCTGGGATTTGCTACCTTTATCGGTCCGGCTCTCACAGGGCCTCACCTAATCACTCTTTGGCTGTGGTTGGTGCTTAGAGTCATTGAGACAGTTGAAGCACATTGTGGTTATCATTTCCCATGGAGTCCCTCTAATTTTCTTCCTCTGTACGGCGGGTAAGATCAAAACTCAGCTTCGTTGAAAGAGAAACACATTTATATGTATCAGAGCATAACATAAGTGTACAATAATTTGCTCACAGTGCTGACTTCCATGACTATCATCATCGATTACTCTACACAAAGTCTGGGAACTACTCATCAACTTTTGTCTACATGGACTGGTAAAATATCTGAACTCTGTTTCTTACTTGACTTAT
Organism: Streptanthus diversifolius; assembly: GCA_039880935.1. Classification (NCBI taxonomy): domain Eukaryota; kingdom Viridiplantae; phylum Streptophyta; class Magnoliopsida; order Brassicales; family Brassicaceae; genus Streptanthus; species Streptanthus diversifolius. Next base: position 16,544,291 of record JAXGFM010000022.1, on the reverse strand, counting down.
TGCGGCACCGTAGACATGTAAACATGTTTCTTTGTGTTACTTCAGGATCTTTGGTACCGACAGTGGTTACAGAAAACTGAAGGCTCTAAAAGAAACCTGACAACAAGCAAAACGTGAAACTTGGTTTATCAAGAGAAAGGACTCACTCTCAAAAACTCTCTCTTCGTCAGTTCTGCCTCATGAATATTTAAAACTCAAGTCATAAGAATATCATTAGTTGCAGCACTTTTGACTTTCACAGTCAAAGCTGTTGGTCTAATCATCTTAGCCAATTCGATGTTTAAATCTTTCTTACTGTCTGTCTTAATCTTTAGTTACGGCTACTACTCGTAATTGCATTTAGTACATAAGATTTTTTCTCTCGTCTTTGCCGAGACTAAGGGTGGGCACGGGTATTTGTTACCCGCCCCATCCGTCCGACTCGTACGTACCTGGCTCGTCAAGTGCTTGTTTAAAACAACTCGGATATCAAGTCTATTTGAAAATTACCCGCAAATAACTAATCGAGTATCAAATCTTTAAAAAAAAGTTAATACTTGGTCCGTTATCCGTTCCGTATCCGTACCTTTCAATTACTCACAAAATATCTGTAAATACCCGTTAAAACCTGTAAATACCCACAAGTATCCGCAGGTAACAAGTTGGATAACGGACAACAAGTAATGAGTAACGGGTATTAAAATTTTTGCGGGTACTTGTTCTTGCAGGTACTTGCTTTCGCGGGTATCAAGTACGAGTACAAAAATTGTTTACCCGCGAGTAACGGGTCGGGTATTAAGTCCACCAAAAATGGCGGGTATTTGATCCGTGCCCACCCCTAATAGAGACAAAGCACAATCTTCCAAATATTTAAGAGCATCTCCATTGAGAGTTTTTAGGAATATTTTAACAAAATTTTTTAACACTAAAGTAAATAAAAAATAAGAATATTAAAAAAATTCTTTAAGAAGCATTCTTAAATAAAAACTTTAAAAATCAGTTTTAATAAGTTTTTAAAAATTTATTAATAAAATATTATTAAAAAACTCTTGAGTAAATTTCTCCGTTAGACATGCTAATAGCCTAAAAGTACAGTTTACATTCTTATGTTTTCTCATTCGTTCCTTTTGTTTTGTCTCTTAATAATATTATTGCAAATTTCTGTTATATCAAAAAGGTTTTACATGTAGAACTTGAATTAATTAGAAGCCGTGGGAGTAACAAATCGGTGTACTCAGTGAAATTTGTTTTTGACTAATTTCATTTTGATTTTCTTTTAAGTAAATAATAATTGTTACACGAAAGAGTTTTAGGAATGAGAAGAAAAAGCTACTCACCCCTATAAACTATAAACTATTAACCCTTTTTTGATAAAACTGGGTTAAATTGTATATCATCACGCATTCCAACAACAACCAAAAAAGAACTGAAAAAAGAAGTTAAAGCTGCTGTCTTCGATGGGAGTGTCAAGTGTGTGAAGTAGTAAAGGATTAGTGTCCAGTTACGTGTACTTCCCTTCTGAGATCAATCACAACAACACTCACGTTGTCGCTACTGTGTCTTGCCAACGCCAGCTTCGTTAGCAATACTGACGCTTCCATGCACGCTTTGTCCGAGATAGAATCCACCGCCGGTTCCAGACTACCTCGTCGTCTCCGACCACCACGGAGACACATACACGCCACCGAGCAGGCGGTCTCGTTTGACACAACATCCCATAAACCGTCGCTGGCTAGAATAAGACAATCATCGTCCGTTCTGTCTGTTACGGTTACCTCCGGTTCAGAAATCACGTAAGGTTTCAAATAGTTGTCTCCTATGGCTCGTGACATTGCTAAAACCCCTAGAACTCTCGGACAGTCCCAGTATATGACTCGTCCTCCAGCTCCTTCGATTCGTTCCAATTCATCTGGACGATCAGGCTGTGTTTCATATTACTTAATTGAAAGTTGCTTAAACAGCATGATTAAAACACACACAAACTGATAAAAACAGACCGTTCTAAGTGATCTATGTTGGGTTTCGCTAAAGTAACACAAAGAAGAAATTGTAATGATTCCAACCACGAGTCTGATACTCGTGAGATCCGTTAATACTGTTTGGTTACTATAGATACCTTACATGACAAGAAAACTCGTTTCTTTGTATCACACTTAGATTAGTCAAGTCTTGTAATAACAAAAATTGTTTTCGTGTGTAAGAAGAGAGAAAAAGAAAAGCCGCTGACCTTGTGATCGATCGATAGAGGGAATGGTTTTCCGTCCCGGCAGAGAACAGCTCTGGAATCGCCGCAATTAGCGACGACGATCTTATCCGGCGTAATGATCGAGACGACAGCGGTTGATCCGACTGCTTCACAATTGGGCGTTTGAAGCTCGCACTTACAATTTGCACTCACGACGGATTCACTCAACAACACAACCTCTTTATCCATGCGAGTGAAGCTACGTTCCATCGTCAGTTTCCACTCTTCCTCCTCATTTTCACTATCCGTGTTTAGCTCCTCTTGCACCAGCTTGTGAAGCCTCTCCCTACACCTTGCTGCAACCTGGAGAAGAACAAAACGATGTCGTATGAGCTACTACTGAATTTTTTCAAATTTAGGAAACAGTGAAAGAAAACAGAAAAACGACGTCGTACGTGGGAACAACCATGACCGTCGTATACACCGAAGTAGTGCTGAGTATAATTCGAATTCTTCCGAGAAGAAAACGAAGGATGAATTGCCACCGCATCTTCCATTTCTCTTCTTCTACCACACACCGAAGAAACTCCGTATCTCGGTCTTACCTCCGCCACCGGAAATTCGCCGGAGACGTTTACAGTACCATCATCTCTCATCGTTAGAGCCTCTTGTTTATTACGTTTACAATTCTTCTCCCACTCTTCTTTCATCTCCACCGTCTTATCCATCGGAAACCTCTGCCTCCGCCCTGAACGTAACGTTCTCGATTCATACGCCGACGACGGCGACGCGTCGGTCACAACTTCGTAACATATATCTGCCATATCTTGAATTTCTTCAATTCTTGCACCGTTTTTCCAAAACAAGAAGATGAAAACTCTTTCTTTCTCCGATTTTCAAAAAAAAAAAAAGTTGAATGTTTTTTTGGTTACTTGCAGGTGAAGAAAACCTAACAAACCATTCAATTGAAACAATAATGTCACTACACGTTGCTCCACTCTCGGTATTTTATACACAACTCTGCCTCTTCAATAACAATTTTCACTTTTATAATAATTTTTGTTTTACTTCAGTTTTAATTTTCTTTTTAGGAAAATTACGTACTGATGCTTAATCTGGACCGTCGATACGGAGACTGCAGTTATTAAAAAAATAAGCCACGTAAGAGTCACGAACGAGTGCGAGATTCGTGGTCCAATTAAATTGGGACAGAACGGATCAGAGTAGGTTCCTTTCGCGCCACGTGTGTACTCGTTCTTCGCTTCAAGAAGAGCTTTTCCCCCAAATACATCTCTTTTGTATACTGTATATTAATACTTTAAGTAATTTCAATACATTATTTCATCTCATCAAATATAAATTTAAGTTTTCAATAGTTTGTTTACCTTTCAAACCTAACAGTGCCGATAATTTTTTATGTTTTTGTCCTAGGGAGTAGACACGTTAACAAAGTAAACCTTAATATATATACAGATAACCTTGTATTAACTTTTCTTATTATGAATCATTGGAAATATAATATTGTATGTACGACAGTTAAGAAACTATGTTGTGATGGCAGTATGAACAATTATAAAATATCGATATATCGAATTCAAAATGTATTTTTGTCGTCCACATCTCGTCGAATTGAAGTTGTGCGTGTGAGAGAAAATGTTCAGCTTCATGCTGTTTGAATTCTCTTTGATCTCCTCTTGAGCTAATGATTTTATAATTCACATTTCTATTAGATATACAGTGAAAATTCATAATACTAAAACACCAAAAAAAAACTGAAAACTGATATATTTTTTTCATGTTAAGTAAACTAAATCCACAAGTAGTACGAAAAAACAAAAACCACCAAAATATTTTCTTTTAAAGCATAGTATAAAATGGTATCTTACATTTGATAGCTAAAGGAGTTGGGATAAACCATGGACAAATTGAGTTAACCGTTATGTTGTCACTTTCCCATTCACAAGCTAAGTTTCTAGCCAGCTGACTCATAGCTCATGAATGTGTCAAAAATAATGGGGTTTTTTTCGGATTACCCCACTACTGAATAACTTTAGTGTTAAGTAAGGTTTTTTACCATCAAAACATCTCTAAATAGAAAACATTTTGACCTCAGAAAATACAAAACAGAATATGTAAACAGGTGTCTTTATACCCAACTGATTACACAAAAGAACATGTAATTAGCATTAGTTTGTTATTGATAATTTTGTGTCCTTTTAATATAGTTAACTAGAAAATCATTTATTCAACCGATATAATTTATAAAACAGTATCAGTAAAGTGATACAAATTAATAAGAATTATATATTTATTAAATTAATGTCAAATTAATTAATAATAACATCCGTTATTCTAAAAGAACAGATCGAGGTAATCTGCATAATTTTGCACAAAAGCAAACTCCAAAAGTACAACAGAAAATATGAAAAACCAACACAAGTCATATAAGAATTTTATAAGAATTTTAAAAGTATACATACTTTGTTCTTGTTCGAAAACGTAAACCCAGGTGCAAGATAGTTGTAAACCTCCTCATTAAGCTCACTTGGTAGTCAAGGTGGTAATAGATGTGGCGCTTAGTAACTTGCACCTGATTGGTCGGCATTTAGACAATGTTAATCGACATTTGACTTAGCTGATTTGTGCACGAGGTGAGTTTTGGTAGGAATGGTTGGGACCTAAATAGTTACACTGATAGATATTTTGAATCAATATTGAACTAGTAAGGATTGAAATACCATTAGAAGTCATAAAATCTATGATTGAAATGAGAGGTAAGATTCAATATTGAACTAGTAAGGATTGGGGCTGTTCCAAGGCCTTTGGAGCTAGCATTTACAAGAGCGGTCATGCCTCCAAGGCTCCATCTTGATTTGTCTGTCAAGTCTCTCTTGTATTAGCCAGTTCTGGTTATGTCTTATATAATAGATTTACTATATGAGTGTGTGTTGTTTTTTTATAGCAATAACAAAAAAACTATGTGATAATTATAATATTGTACATGATATCAGAACTAAGTTATTTCATGAATATCATGAATTTATTAATTATAACAATTGTCATGAGTAGTTACTGACAATCTCTAACATTACAAGAGATTCCTCCAAGTTTCCACCTAGGTTTACCTCTCAAGCTTTTCCCTGTCTTCGCCATTTCAGAGGCATCTTTTCATGGAGATTCGAATTTCTGTCTAAATAAACAATAATGGTAATGACTATTCGTTACAACTAGACCACTAGACAGTCTTGACCACAGATATGACGTATATCGTTATAACGATATCAGGCGTGCAGGAAAATCCTTTTTATTAGGTTAATCAATGGGCCTTGGAGTTAGGCCCAACTACATGGGATCGAGTACTAAGTTTTTCAAACTTCTCGCTTTCATTCTCCGGCCGTCCGAGAGATATATGAATTGAGGACTCTGATACGACAACACTATATTTTATCAATTGAAATCGCTCACTTGATACAAACAAACATGAAATTTTCATAACAAGACCAAGTTCTTGTCTAATAAAAGATTCCTTTCGCGGAAGCTATAGAAGGCATCAACTGAGAGAGCTTCATTAACTAAAAAAAAGATGATGTTAAAAGCCTTAGAAGTTGCAAAAGGGCTTTTTATTATTGATTAAAAAAATTATTGATTTGCCTTATATACAAACAACTAGACCTAGTTAGAAATCTCTGCGAAGGTTAAAATCATCAACGTATACGGAGGTAATTAATGAACTACAAGATAGTCCATATCTATCTCAATAGATGGTATATTAAGTTCTTAAGATATCTCATAGATAATGCATTAATAGTCATCCATATTTCCAAAAAAAAAAGAGATATGGATTCTACCCTTAAGTAGTTGTGACTGGTTTAACCGTCTTCATTATTTATGGTTCAACTCTATTCATTGTGAATGTGAGAATTTTGGTCCATTCGTAATTTTCCTTAGCATCAATCTAGCGAGATAAGCTCTTGTAACTGGTCTTCTTTATCTTTTGCATTTAGGTACCGAAATCTTCATAAAAAAGGAAGATTTTTAAATATTATCCAATCATATGATATATGTACTAGAATTTTGCACTTGAGCCACTATAACCGCATAAAACACATGCATGCATATATTTTAGGTCTCACTTGATCCAAACACCAATTTTTATGTTTGTGGTTTATTTTAGCATGTGCAAAAGGCTCACAAAAAAAAAAATATTTTAGCATGTTTGTGGTTTATTTTAGCTAAAATATGGCTCTCCTTTCCTTAGCCTTTTTATTTGGGAAAATGCAAAGTAAACGTAAAGATACATAGAGGCAAACGAAAGCAAACAATCATATCGACCCCTTAAGGCAAAGACTTGTAAGAGAAACCGTTGACAGTGGCACCTCCGTCAACGCAGATTGCTTGACCTGTAACATACGAAGCTGCCGGAAAACAGAGAAATGCAACAACCGATGAGACTTCACTTGCCTCTCCTACACGTCCCATTGGTGTATTACTCTCCAAATCGCTTTTTAACTCTTCATCACTGATATACTAATTAAAAGTTTTACAGAAGTTAAAATTCAGATGGTATTTTTCTTACTATATTTACAGTATTTAAGGAAAAAATTGTACTCTATTTATCTTTACTATTGCCTTACGTTGTTAGCCAAAGGAGTTGATATGAACCATGGACACACAGAACTAACCCTTATGCTGTCACGTGCCCACTCACATGCTAAGTTTCTTGCTAGCTGGTTCATAGCTCCTGTAACGTGTAGATATGTATATTCTCACATCTATGTTAGTGTTAGAACGCGAAGGATAATTAATTGTTTAAGTGTATATACCTTTAGTAGCTCCATAGATGGATCCCTAAACCCGAAGCTTTCAACAAAGGATGCGCGAGCTGTGAGAGATGAAACGCTGATTCGAGATTTGTAGCCATCAGAAACGAGAAGTCTTTTTCAGTAAACTCTGTGGTTGGCTTTGTTATACACGTCCCCGCATTGTTTACCTATATAAGTAAATAGGCCCAAATCAAACACAATACAGAATAACCTCACTAAATCTTGCTCATTATCCTTCGCTTGTACCTATAAACTTACAAGGATGTTGAGTTTTCCTTGGAAGAGAGAGGAAACGGTTTCCATGAGTTTCTCTCGTTGGTCCCGAGAAGAAACGTCGCAAACAGAGGTGGTGACCTGAAACCCTTTTGCTTGCCATTCACGTAAGCTTTCTTGAAGCTGAGTTTCGTCTCTGGCACATGTATGCACTCTTGCTCCCAACATGGCTAGTTCCTCCACCACAGCCTCCCTATTCACAGCATACATGCAATATTAATTTCTACACATTAAGTTTTTCTCTTTTGAGGGGAAGTGTTAATAAACAATTTTTAACATCAATATATATATGTATATATATATAATCAAAGACCATGCATATATATAAATCTATGATTGAAACGATAAATCATATTAGATTCAATATTATATGGATTATTTAGTATAGCATTTGACATATGAGGAATTTGGACTGACCCCAGGCCTTTGGAACCACCGGTGACAAGAGCAGTCATGCCTCCAAGGCTCCATCTAGATTTGCCTCTCGAGTTTTCTCCTGTCTTGGCCATTTCTGTTATGAGTTTCTTCAGCGAAGAGAACATTTATTATATAGACAAAATAATTGACAGCTAGTTATGAGGTATGATAATATTACGTGATTGTTTTGAACTTTAAAACCCCTCATTCCAAAATTCCAGACTATATGAATGAACTTTCTTTCTATGGAAAATCTTACACAAAATTCAACATTGTAATAATGATTATCTTTTTCCATAAATATTACACAATATTCCACTGTATAATAGTGACTTTTTTGTTGTTGAATAGAAAATATTGCATAAAATTACACATTCTGATAAGCAAGCGGAGTTCACCGCTATGATTGTAGGGCCAAATGAATTGGTTCAATTAATTTTATACTTATTTTTTCTTTTTTTCCATTTTTTCTTTGTCAAGTGGATGTCTTTTGTCAAGAACATGATGAAAGAGTTCAAGATAAACATGATGAAAGAGTTCAAGATGAACATGATTTTATTATTGCTCAGATGTTAAACTCATGTTGGCCTAATGTTCATGGCAAATAAAATATTTTATTTGGTAAGTAATTTCAGGATATCTTCATTTGTGATATATTGTGATATACGATGTACATATCACAATGTAGAGCAAAGTAAAATCAATAAATCATCTTCTTTGTCGAATTTTTTGAATTTGGATTATTTTTTCTGAAGGCTTCTTTAAAATATTTTAAATAGTCATTTTTTTATGGATAATATTGTATTTCCAGAAATGTCGAAATGATTTTTTTTTCAAAAATAAGGTTTGGAGTTTCTGTGAAATTATCAATATTTTGGAGACAGAAAATCCGTTATCATAAAATGCTTAATTGTCAGAAGACAGAATAAAAATAAAAAAGGTAAACTTTTACAATTGTATAATGTGGCACATGAGGAATGATGGTGTTTTGAAGATGATGCTTGGAAAAGACTGTTATTTTCTCAGGTAATGTTGGTTTTTATAGGAAGGAGAGAATAGTAGAAAAGATAAATGAGAATCGAAATATCCAACTTAGTCTTTCATTCTTACATGCAGAATTTAAAGCTCTAATCTGGACCTATGTATGAATGTTTTCTAGCATTTACATGTGATTTTCGCAAGATGGTGTCTAGCTACACAGAGTAGTCTACTTTTTCATAAGTGAAATATGTTTTTCAATGATTTATGTTGATTATGTATCATCACTTAATTTGGGTAACTGAACTTATTTAGATAATTTTATATTTGTTGACAAAGAAAAAAACGTTAATTGCAATTTAAAAATAAAAAAGAAAGAATAAGTAGGGGTGTCTTTAAAATAATATTTTATGTGTCGTTAAATGCATTTTTTTCTTGACTCGCATTATTTTGGAGAAAAAAAATCATTACATATGTCCCATAAAAAATAAAGCAATATCTAATAATAATCTCTTGTAAATTATTTGCAGGTGTGACTAAAGTAGTAAAAGCCAAAGAATTAAATAATTCACGATATAAAACGCGACATGGTCACTATTGTCGCGAGGGTTTATACGAAACGTGACACTCACATAAACGGAATAAGAAAAAAAAAAGTGATATAATATTAAACTGTAATATTCCTATCAATGGTAATATGTTACAGTTTTAAAAAAAAAAAAATTCATTAAAATGATTATAGTGGTATCTAGTTATATTGTTTTAGGTCTTAAGGATCGATGTTACTGATAGACTCAATCTAACTTTTTGAATTTTCAGGTCATTAAATTGAAATAAAAAGGCTGCAACCACCTGCAAAAATAAAAAATAAATGTCAAATAGACCTGATTTAAAGCATATCAATAGATCTCAGGAAGCAATTTGGCTATGCACATCAAATTTAAATGAATACGTTCATAATCTCTGATCTCTTCATCAGACTTTTGAACATTTTTTTATCGAAAATTGATGTGCATCATCAAAAATGTACACATTGATTGTGTATCTGACATGTCAGACCTTTCTACAATCTTTTGATTATAATTCTTATGAAAAAGCCATAACTATTTAAAGCTTTTCTGTGAATTTATATCACAAGAAGTTCTTTTTTTGCAATCCAAGATCTTTTTTAGATAACATGTTCAACTCATCAATACATTTAATGTTTCTTAAGTACATCATCAACAATAAAGCAGTATGAAAATGGTTAATATGACAACCCTAGTACCTTACATAGACACAACTTTTGTAATAAAAATCTTTAACATGTAGGAGTCAAAACGTTTGTATCATCGCCTAAAAGCTTACATCAACTCGTACACAGACTTCTTCAATCTGCACCCAAGTTTTTTCACTTAGTTTCGCAAACCCTTCTAATTGCTCCATATATACATATATATATATTGCAGATCTCCATGAAAAAAATGTCTTAATATCCATCTGTTCAAGATACAAATCTCACCTTATTAGCAATCCCAGAAAAATTTGTATGAAACTGTGCTTAACAATAGAGGAAAAAAAATATCCTCATAATCCATCTATTTTTTTTTCTGCAAGTAACCCTTTGACACTAATTTTAATTTAAAATTTTATTATTTCCTTCTTATACACTCTTGGTTTACCTTGAAACCCCACTTGCATTCAATCGACTTGTTTCCTTTTGGTAAAAGTGAAAGATCTGAAGTCAGATCAACATTTTCATATTCCTCTAACATAGCACCAATCCATTCATGTTTTTTTTTTTTTTCGTTGTCCCAAGCGAAAACTGTTAACTAGTCACAATTGTCAAGTAAAACTAATTTCTCATTTGTCTTTCTCAACTTCACAGCCAACGAAACTAGAAAAAGTCCGAATAAAGTTATTTTAAAATGATGTGAGTTAGGTTTAGGTATAATCAAAACTATTTTGATATTGAAAATTTATTAACATAGTGCAATTAAACAGCTATTTTTTTTTTTTTTAGAATTCATTCAAATAATAAAATCGGGGTTCAGAAAAACAGAGCATGAACCGTTCTGCATAACACAACCAGCAAGAAGTAGAACTAAAACAAATGAGGAGAGTAAGAACACAAAACAAGTCAACAAAAAGAATTAAAAGCTTTATAAAATGAACCTAATTACCACAAAAAAAACTAAAATATTTTATCCTGGATCTGGATCTTGTAGCTTCTCTGGTATATGTCCGGGAGGTTAGAACGGCGAATCTTACCCGTAAGAAAGAACAAAACAAGAAGACGATAATGGCATCTCACTCTCACTCTCACTCTCAGGTCATTTTTCTCTTTTTTTCTGCGAGTCAACGACGACAATCTTCTCCTCTTTCACTAAATCAATTTGATTACAGGTTTTAGTGGAAGAGAAATCGAGTGTTAGAAGCTTGACATTAAACAGACCAAAGCAGCTTAATGCTCTGTCCTTACACATGGTATTATATGTTTCTCTTGTTTTGTCTACCTCCCTTACTAGTTTACATATTTCTTGGCTTGAATCAATCTTCTCCAGATCTCTCGGTTGATGCAACTGTTCCTTGCATATGAGGAGGACCCTAGTGTGAAACTCATCATTCTAAAGGTAATAGCTTATTATTATCTCGTTCGTTTTGCACATATAATGAATAACTTTGCCACAGGGTCAGGGAAGAGCATTCTGTTCCGGCGGTGATGTTTCAGCTGTTGTTCGTGACATCATACTAGGAAAATGGAGACTCAGTGCCGATTTCATGTCAGATGAATACACGCTCAACTATGTTATGGCCACATATAACAAACCTCAGGTCTAACTTCTCACTTTCTCAGCAATATTCTCATATTAGTGGAAATATTATAAGCTCATTTTCAATAGTGTAATTTAAATCGTAGGTTTCGATTTTGGATGGTATTGTCATGGGAGGCGGAGCTGGTGTATGCGTACATGGTCGGTTTCGTATTGCAACCGAGAACACGGTACATGTCCATGGATATAGAAATTGGATCTCTATGAAGTAGAAGATGGTATTATACCATATATCTTTTGACTTTGTTCTCCCAGGTTTTTGCCATGCCTGAGACAGCTCTAGGACTCTTTCCAGATGTAGGTGCCTCCTACTTCTTGTCAAGGCTCCCTGGATTTTTTGGTAACAAAAAAAAGACTTTTTTTATGAATCTTTTTCAGAAGTTTAAGGCTATATAGCTCCCTTTCTCATTTTTTCATGTCTTCTTGTTCAGGAGAGTATGTTGGCCTTACAGGAGCTAGGTTAGATGGAGCTGAAATGCTTGCTTGTGGTCTTGCAACTCATTTTGTGCATTCAACTGTATGAACTTCCTCTGCTTACGTCTTTAGTATTACCCTTCCTCGAAATGCTTGCTTGTGGTCTTACAACTCTTTTTTTATATAGCTATATATTTGCTTCGCCAAGGATAGTTATTTATAGTAAGGTTACTATTTTTCACAGAGGTTGAGGGCATTAGAAGCAGATCTTTGCAGAGTTGGTTCAAGTGATCCAACCTTTGCCTCAAAAATTCTCGATGCATGCACTCAGCATTCACACCTGAAACATCATAGTGCTTACCACAGGCAAGTGTTGTATGATTTTCTCTCTTTTACTCTTTCTACTTGAACCTAAGTTTTCTGAATATCTGGTCATGCCAACATTACAAGCATTTCTTTATGCAGGTTAGATGTTATTGATAGGTGCTTCTCGAGGAGAACAGTCGAAGAAATTATATCTGCACTTGTAAGTTTTTCATACCCTTTGATATATAGGATATGTTGACTTGTGATCCTGAGTTACACGTTGACAATGCACTCTACCAACATATGTGGCGTTTAGGAGAGAGAGACCACTCAGGAACCAGATGATTGGATTTCAGCTACCATTAGAGCATTGAAGAAGGCTTCACCAGCAAGCCTTAAAATCTCTCTTCGATCGGTTAGTTTCGCAGATGCACCACAAGCAACGATGGGAAAGAGTCGACAGTGACCGTGTGTATATGTTTCAGATAAGAAAAGGACGGTTTCAGGGGGTGGGGGAGTGTCTTATCCGTGAGTATAGAATGGTGTCTCATGTGATGAAAGGAGAAATAAGCAAAGATTTTGTGGAGGTTTTTGTCATCTTTACGGATTCGATTTGTATCTTACTCCTGAAGCTGTTCTTGTTGTAGACATACTTACAACATTTGTTCTTTACTCTATGCAGGGGACTAGATCCATATTGATAGATAAAGACAGGAACCCAAAGGTTCAACAAAAGCTCTCCATTTACTATTTTTGGTTATGTCATATACTCTGTTGATATAACTAATGTCATATAGTGAAATTACAGTGGGAGCCACCGCGACTTGAGGAGATGAAGGATAGCATGGTTGAGCAGTACTTCAAGAGAGTGGAAGAAGAAGAAGGATGGGAAGATCTAAAGCTTCCGCCAAGGAAAGACTTGCCTGCATTAGCGATTGCAAAGCTATGAAGTAGAACAAGGTGATGAAGCTGATGCTGGAGCTCATCTTTCATCGCCTTGATGCTAGCCTCCAAATCCTTGATTCTTTCTGCGTTGCTAGTCAAGATTTTCTTCTATGAAACTTTTGAGAATGGTTAGTGATACTTGGAGACTACTTTATATTTTTAGCTCTCCATTTATTTAAATTCAAGCAATTACAAACTACTTGGGTAACAATAGTAATGGGAAACTAGAGTTTCCTCATTTGTAAAAGCAAAACACAAACTACGGATAGATAGAAAGAGTAAAAACAGAAGCAGTAACCAAAGTACAAATCTACTTGTGGATAATAATTAATAAAAGCAAATAAACTGCCAAACCTTACAGAACCCAACATCAAAAGAAAATAGACTTGTACGCAGCATCACCAATACACAACTCTCAGCTCAAGCCTGTGGCTGATAGGAGAAACCATTGACTGTGAGACCTCCATCAACACAAATGGTCTGACCAGTAATATATGAAGCTGCAGGTAGACACAGAAAAGCGACAATTGATGCAACCTCTTTGGGCTCTCCAGTGCGACCAAGTGGAGTTCTACTAAGCAAACTCTTCTTGTAACCGGCATCTTTGAAAAACTGATTATTCACAAGATTTTGAGACTCAAGAATTAGATATGCATGATGTTTTTTTTTTTTTAAGAAAAAAAAGAAGATATGATTGATAATAATTCTGGAGGGTGTCATTGATTACAGGTTTAGCCATAGCGGTATCGTTTGTAAAATTTGGAGCAACAGTGTTGGTTCTTATGCCATCTCTTGCCCATTCACATGCCAGATTTCTTGCTAGATGATTCAAAGCTCCTGCATACACACACACACAAAGAACATGATAAACTACCAGAAATCTATTAAGAATCCCAATGTGTAAATTATACGTAACGTAGAAAAACAAAGCTTTTTATAGAAAGATTTATGATCCATCGAGATAATCAAATAGCTTAAAATAACATACAATAAAAGATATGTGACAATTCTAAACACAAACGTGATTCAACATTAAATTCATTTTTTTACCAAACATCATTTAAAAAGTTGTCCACGTAACTGAGTTTTACTCCTATCCATGTGGTATATAAAGTTAGTATTTACATAATGAAACATATATAAATTCACATTACTATGACGTCTACTATAATGGACAAAATTCTCTCTATTGATTAAAAGCCAATCTATATACCTTTCATTGAACTATATATGGATCCACATCCCATTGATACAACCCCTCCAACAGAAGAAATCATGACAATGCTTCCAAATCCAGAAGCCTTTAGGAGAGGATGTGAAAGCTGGCTTAGATGATAAGCAGATTCCAAGTTTGTTGAAATGTGGAACGAGAAATCATCTGCCAAATATTCAGTTGTTGGCTTAGTGCGAACCCCACCAACGTTGTTCACCTATGTTGAACAGAGTAAATAAAAATCATACTTGATGTATATATATATTAACACAACGGCTCTTAATACTTAATATGTATTTTCCTATAAGAATTTTCTTTTAGTTAAGATTAACTTACAAGAATGTTCAGCTTCCCATCAAACATCTTTGAGACAGTTTGCATAAGTGTTTCTCTCTCGGGACGAGAAGATACATCACAAATGGAACCGCTTACTTGAAACCCTTTCTTTTCCCATTCGCTTAAACTTTGTTTGAGCAGTGTTTCAGATATGTCGCATACATGGATTCTAGCTCCAAAGCCAGCTAGTTCCTCTACTATGGCATGCCTAATACAATCCAAACAAAAACGTTATCGATATCTTACATTGAAAAAAAGAAGAATAGTGAAAAAGAAAATGATATATATAGAGGAGAACGACAAACCCGATTCCGCTGGCTCCACCAGTTACAAGAGCAGTCATACCTTCCAGACTCCATCTTTTATCCATTTTTTTGTTTGCCTCTGACTAGCAATGACCAGCGATGCCACATAAATAGAGGCAAAGTAAGTGGGTAAAGAAACCCTTAACTTTGTCAAAATATTAAAAATAACCCTAACTTTTTAAAGGTCTTAAAATCCTATTATCCGATAAAGTAATCAATTAACCCCCAATGTCAACAAAAACTAAAATCAAATTATCTTGTCTGTTCTAAAACGATTAAAAAAATACAAACACACATAAAACATTTATAAGACACAAAATGGGTTTCTAAGTTGCTTTAACCATATTTTAACACCCATTTCGATACTTAACAATGAAAAAAAACCCGAAGTATGTTGTATACCCTCTTCAAATCAACTAAAAATGGATTTTTTTTTTTTTCATTTCATCCTCTAAGTTTCAAGTTATAGGCATAAAAACATTACCATATTAATATTTAATCTGAAATCGAAACGAGCTCCATAATCCGAACATAAAAACGTTATTAATCTGGCTTAAGTTGTATAAAAAAGTTAATTATTTAATTTATATATAAAGTCCTCTGAAACCGAAGAATAAAAACCAATAAATATTTTGATTTACATTTTTACAAAAAATAATAAATGTAAATGCAATTAGCCCTAATTTGCAAAACTTGGTATTCTACAAAATACATTATGCAAACTGAATCGAAAAGAGCTTAAATAAATAAAAAAATTGATGTATCTCATCCGAAACAATGTTAAAACTGTGATTCTATGAAATTTTTTCCACCACGAAGAACTTATATTTGCCCAGAAAAATTAAGCAATAACTAAATGACAAAATTTGGAGAGAGATTTGGTAAATAGCAATTAGATAAAGAAAAGTTAGATAACTAGGAAAGATGAAAACTATGCATATTTCCATATTTTATTGTTAATCTTCATTTAAAATTTATGAGACATATCTACATTTTCGCCAACATATTATTTCTTACATGAATGTCGAATTTCAAATTAATGCCCTAAAAAACTTAAATTAACCCCAAATCATAATTCTCAACATCTATTCAGTATGCGTACAAAGAAAAATAATATATTACAAGAAAATACCGTATGTAACGAAAGTAAGATTGTATAAACTCATCTAAAAATAACTAACGAATATTCCGCATGCCTCCATTGTTATTTTCTTAATTGATTTCAACCTTTTGTTATTGAGTGCATATACTCCGTTAAGAAAGTAAAAAAGTGGGAGTGTTCCTTGATAGTTTTTTCATTTCTATTGCTCATTATCTGGGGAAACCAAAACCGAAACAAAAGTGCCTAATTGGGAAAAGAAAAGATTGGAACACACAATTAAGTCCTTCGCTCGCAAATTAAAGTAGCATAGAATCAAACAAATAACGAGATTAAACGCGACAAGACCGTCTTGTCGTGAGAGTGTAAGACAAATAGACAAAACGTGACGTAGACGGTAATATATACATGTATCTTCATTTAAAGTTTATATTTGTAGGTTATCACAAAAAAGGAAGTTTATACTTGTATCTGGTTTTTTTTTTTCGGGTCGAAACGACAGTATCCATGTTCCTAAAGCCTCAATCTTACTTTATGAAATTTTCAAGTCACCAAACAGAATTAACAACTGGTTGAAACTGCAAATATGAACAATAAATGTCAAACAGACCTCAGTTAAAAAGCATATCAATAATTCAATACTAAGTTTTGCCTATTATAAGAAAAATAAACCTACGTCAACAACTTGACGTGGTTTTTATGTCTTTAGTGCCTTATAAGAAAGTGCATTGTTCACCTCAGAAACAAATCAGGAATATGAAAAAAGAGAACAATGCAATATGTAAACCGGTTTCTTATACCCAATCTTTTTATAATAAGGTGTATAAATGAGATCAAACTATAGTGTTTTGTTTTACTGGATGAAGATCAAGTGTTACTAGGATTGATATTTCAATAAAGAAGCTGCCCCATACAAAAGTAGAGTTTTTTTTAAATATGACTCTGTTTTCGAAGCAAAGACATTGAATTAGCCAAAAGTTCCAATGACTCGGTGTGAGCAAAAGTTTGAGCTTAAAAGGTGGTCACGTAGGTTTGTTTCCCTTGGCATGTTTAATAATATATTTTGTCTTCTTTCTTTTTCCTTAGCAGGATACAGAGGATAGAAGAAAACATATTGATGTATGAGATCATGGCTGCAAGTTGTTGGCGTTGCGGGTGTAATCAAATCTTCCATCCAAGCTACCTTAGCATCTCCATAATGGAATTTGTGAACTCTGTGAATAAAATCATAGCGTGAAAACTTTTACTAGAAAGAGAAATTGAGAGTTTAAGATAAACATACAAAAAGCGAAAAATAAGCTATTCTCACGCCTGTGGTTGATAGGAGAAACCGTTAACCGTGAGGCCTCCACTAGTGATGCAACTTCATTCGGCTCTCCAGTGTGACCAAGTGGAATTTTAGAGAACAATCCCTCCTTGAAACTGAAGTCGTCAAGAAAATTTTAGAAACATAAATTGAGAGATGATGAGAGGAATGCAAGTTGTTATTCACAAATAAAAATTAATGTAAAACTTTTCTTTTTTTCATTACAAGAGAGAGTCTATGATTTTAGGCGCCACAGCGTTGGCTCGTATGCCATCTTTGCCCATTCACATGCCAAATTTTTAGCTAGCTGATTCAAAACTCCTATAAAAAAGATTTATGTATTAGAATTTACGTGTCAAAAAAAAACAAAAACAAATTCCTCGTCGAACAGTCGAACATTCTTGCCTAGTAACAGTGGGTTGACTGTGGTTACCTTTCGTTGAACAATCAACCCAGTACAGGTTGAGTCTAGTGGCGGTTTTGACGGACATAGCGGCTGTTGAAAATTTTTATTGGATCTCCATTCGTTCACCGTCGGTTATGGGCCATCAAAAAGCCTTCGGACATAATTTTCTACATCAATGGAATCTGGTAAAATTTTGTCAAAGAAAACTCATGAGTCGGTCGAGCATGCTCCCGTTTTGGTATCTCCTATTAATACGGAGACAACTATGTATTAAGATATCTTCTCACACTACCACATTAGCTACTAAGACCCCATGGAACGAGGTCTCCACTTCCAAACAACAGGTATGCGCGCGCAGGGTTTTGTCTAGTTTAGCTTTGTCTAGTTTAGCTCTGACAGCCAATATGTTTGCCTTTTTGGATTTTCGGATGATGATAATGACACTCCAGCTCTAAACGACGCTCTTGTCCCCATTGAATTCTTGACCCCATTAGATAAAATAATTCTTCGGGAAAGGCAGTTAAACTGCAATGGTAACCCGTAACCGGTGGACTTGGCAATCGTGGACGAGGAAGGGGAGGTGGCCGAGGTTAGTAGTGACAATGGAGGAAGTCATAGTAACTTATTCGAAGCGAAAGTTTTGAATATTCTCTTGTCCTACCATATGTACTTCAGTCTTTACATGTTATGTAATCTCTTTAAAATTGTCGGAATGAACCATAGCTTGTAATCGTTTCATCAATAAAAAGTAATTTTAAAAAAAAAAGTTATTTGAAATTTTTTGAGATATTTCTGGGATACTCATTCTACACATGTCATCTGATGATTAATATAACCTTTCTTTCTAGATTAAAAGTTAATTATATACTAAAATCATATGAAAAATACTAATATTAGATAGATGAAATATTTATTGAGTATCTCACACAACCAAGTCTCTCTTAGAAACCTACTAAACTCATTCAAAACTCATTTATCCAGCTAATTTTATTTTTTTAAAACAATATCTTTTAACTAATAAAATATCATAATTTTCATGATTAATTTATAAAAATTTTACTTCATCTGTATCCAATTATATTGTTTCGGTTGTAAACGAGAGTATACATGCTCCTAAAGAATTGATCTCACTTTCTCCAGTTTTATAGTCACTAAATTATAAAAAGAAGAGAAAATAAAAATCTGCTCAAACCTGCAAACAAGAAAATTTGTGTGTTTGTGTGAGTTTTGTTTATACAAAGCTGCTCCAGACAATAGGAAAACTGGAAATGTAATTATATGTGAAATGACTGGAAACTAATTATTCGAAGGTGTGATTAGTTTAGTTCAGTCTCATGAAACTCAAAAGCAAAAACAAAAAAAAACTGCTACCCGAGTCTAAGACAAGTTTTCATCGTTTGAGTATGATGCATAAGAATATGTCGTTCTTGATGAGACCAACACATACAGTCTCGGGTCAAGCATGTGGCTGTGGTTGATAGGAGAAGCCATTGACCGTGATACCTCCATCAACACAAATGGTCTGTCCAGTAATATAAGAAGCTGCTGGTAGACACAAGAAGACCACTAGTGATGCAACTTCGTTTGGCTCTCCCGCACGACCAAGTGGAGTTCTACTGAACAAGCTCTCATTAAAACCGGCTTCTTGGAAAAACTATTCACAAAATTGTAAGAAACAAGAATGAGAAGTGATGGTGTTAAATAGAAATAAAATAAATGGTGGAGGGTGTATTTGATTACGGGTTGTGTCAGAGTAGTTTGGATAAAATTAGGAGCAACAGCATTGGCTCTTACGCCATCTCTTGCCCATTCACATGCCAAATTTCTTGCTAGCTGATTCAAAGCTCCTGCATATACCACAGAGTGACTATGAGACATCTACTAGGAATCTCCTAAAGAATATTAACTAGACCAATGATCTGATTTTATCCTAAATAAAATCTTATCTTATTTATGGTATGGTATACCACCAAATACATTAAACAATAGCATCTTTTGAATTGGAAACCATGAATCTTAAGATGCTGCTAGTATCACAAATACAAACCTTTATTTTTATTTTTTAAATAAAACATATCAAAAACAATTAAAATTTGTAAATGTCATTGAAAGTATCCTATGAATTGAGTCTAGAAATATGTTATGTACCTTTGGTTAAACTATAGATGGATCCACAATTAATTGAAACAACCCCTGCAATAGAGGAAATGAAGACTATGCTTCCAGATCCTGAAGCTTTTAGAAAAGAATGTGAAAGCTGACTAAGATGATAAGCAGACTCCAAGTTTGTTGAAATATGAAACGAGAAATCATCTTTCAGATATTCAGTTGTTGGCTTTGTGCGAGCTGCGCCAACGTTGTTCACCTATGTAGAACAAAAAAATTGAAAAAAAAAAGAGTAATAAAAATCCGACTGTAAATTTCACTGCTTAATATATAGTTGTCCTAAACGAAAATCCTTAGTTTCTTGAAATGAAAGTTTTACTTACAAGTATGTTGAGCTTGCCATTGAATATCGAGGACACATTTTGTATCAAAGTTTCTCTCTCAGGACGAGAGGTTACATCACAGACTGATCCACTCACTTGAAACCCTTTCTTTTCCCATTCGCTTAAACTTTTATTAAGCAAAGCTTCAGATATGTCGCATACATGGATTTTGGCCCCAAAACTAGCTAACTCCTCTACTATGGCATACCTAAAAATCCCACAAACTTAAGTTCCTTGAAATTTGACTATTCAGGGTGTTATTAAGAGCAGAACAACGGGTGAAAGAGGTGAAATAGATCGATCAGAAAAGAAAGACGAACCCGATTGCGCTGCCTCCACCGGTTACAAGAGCAGTCATACCTTGAAGACTCCATCTTTTATCCATTTTTGTTTGTTTTTGTTTTTTGCATGTGATTAGCAATGACCAAAAACGTTACAGGTTATATACATACATTGAATGTAGTTGAGATAAGTCATGATTCCTGAACCCTAATAAATGATTATGTTTGTTTGTGTGGTCGAAAAATTATGCAGTCGTAAGAGAGAACATGACTAAAATATCTAAATTAGTGGTCCAACGCAAAAATGACTTTATACTCAAAATATTCAACCAAAACTTAGGCATTTGTCCTTTTCAATAACTTCACTCACAGAGAACTAGGTGTCGAAATGGTGAACATAATTTTTAGTTGAACATCCAAAAGGCTTAAATCCAAGTAGTAGAATTTCAAAAAATAGATTATAAACCCCACTAAATGATTAACACAAGAATTTTGAAATTAGACTCCAGTAGCACATGATTTTTATAATATTTAGCATCAGGGATGGAGATCAGGTGTACTAGTATTGAATTTAGATAAGAAGTTGCTGCACACATGTATGAGTGTTACCCATTTTATGCTCAATTAAGACTCTCAACATGTATGAATTGAATTTGTCTTTTTCTTTCTTAGTACAAAACAGAGGATAGAGGAGAAACTTTGTGATGCATGAGAGTCTCTCTGAGATATATTGCTGCAAATTGTTGGTGCTGCGACTTCCGGTAAAAGAGTGGTGCTCGCTAAGGTTCTCGTGTGTAATTGAATCTCCATAATGGCAATGTGTAAACGTTTATATTTTTGTGCATAAAATCACAATAATCTTTATTAGAGAGAGGACTTTGAGAGTTTAAAGACAAGTGCAAAAAAAACAACGCAAACAAGGCCATTCTCAAGCTTGTGGTTGATAGGAGAAACCGTTAACCGTGATGCCTCCGTCAACACAAATGGTTTGACCAGTAATATAGGAAGCTGCAGGTAGACACAAGAAGACCACTAGGAGAAAGTTTGCATCACTTTTTCTCTCTCGGGTCGAGAAGTTACATCACAGACTGAACCACTCACTTGAAATCCTTTCTTTTCCCATTCGCTTAAACTCTGATTGAGCAAAGTCTCGGATATGTCGCATACATGGATTCTAGCTCCAAACCAGCTAACTCCTCTACTATGGCATACCTAAACGTTCAATAAAACTAAGTTACTTAAAATCTTGACCATTCAAGACGACATAGAGAGAACCCAATTATGCTGGCTCCACCAGTTACTACCTTGAAGACTCCATCTTTTATTTTTTTTTGTTCATGCATGTGATTTATAATGATTGGAAATGTCACAGATTATATATAAATACAATGAATGTGGATCAATAAGTGTGAATTAATTATCAAAAAGAAAAATAGCGCAAATTGGTTTATAAAATCAAATACTATGCAAGCAAATCAATTGAACGTTACAAAAAAAGTGCAACTGCTGTGCTCGCTTATACTGTTCGCCATTCCTAATGTATGTTGATGATTGTGTTATTGCTTAGGTCGTAAATGAGTGTATCCCTGCATGTCTCTAAAGTCCCAAACTCATTTTCTGGATATTTCAAGTATCAAATACAGAATTGAATGCTGATCCGAACCTGCAAACAAGAAAAGTAAACGTAAAAAAACTTCCACGTTAGACTTGAGTTAAAGCATATCATCAATCCTAGTAAATATTTTGGATATTGATATTTACAAGACAGAACAAGATTACAATCACTTGACGTCAGTCTTTTTTTTGTGTGTGTATTTAAAATATCGCATTGTCGTGTAAGAAAGCAAACTGTCTAACCAGTCAAGATTACTTATTCGAAATAGTAGGATATGTCTCTGAGCCATTTGTATACATTGATGACCTCAAACTCAAAGATAATAGAAAATTAAACAAAGGATATAGAAACAGAGCAAAGTCTGACTCAAGCATGTGGTTGATAGGACAAGCCATTAATAGAGAAACCTCCATCAACACAAATGGTTTGACCAGTAATATAAGAAGCCGCAGGTAGACACAAGAAGACCACTAGTGATGCAACTTCATTCAGATCTCCATCACGACCAAGTGGAGTTCTATTAAACAATACCTCCTTGAAACCGACGTTGTAAAGATACTTCAAGAAACCAAAAATGATAGATGATTAGAGATTGAGGTTCTTAATTTCATTAAAAGTTGTCGTTCTTTATTACAGATTGAGAAAGGGGAGTCTTGATAACATTAGGCGCATCAGCGTTGGATCTTATGGCATCTTTTGCCCATTCACATGCCAAATTTCGAGCTAGCTGATTCAGAGCTCCTGTAAAAGAAAACAACAAAACATTTTTGTAAAATTTGTAATAAGATTTTACACTTAAGAATGTGATTAATCGAAAAATATATTTCACCATTGCATGTTGCACATCTTTAAATACAAAGCTTACACACTCATGCATGAGCTGCTGAAACATGGTCAGCTTTACACTGTTCCTAGCGGCTGTGCATGCCATTATACTTCAGTCCCATAGGAGACTCTACAACACAAGACTAGACATGCACACAACAACTAACAACCTTAATTATTACATGCAAGGAACCAAGTCTTTGGTTTAGTTCGAGCTTAACAATCGGTTAGGGCCCATTGCCTTAGTCGGTCCATCTTCTCCACTTGGGTTGTTACTTGGGCCATCTTCTTCATTTGGGTTGTTGGCCATTTCAACATCCCCCCTCAAGATAGGCTGGTGAGGATTCTTGAGGCCTATCTTGTCGTGCAAGTATGAGCAAACATGTGAAGAAGTGGCCTTTGTAAAGATGTCTGCGCATTGATCTTCACTCCTCACATAAGCAGTAGCTATGCTTCCATCTTCTATCTTCTCTCGCACGTAATGGCAGTCCACTTCTATGTGTTTCGTCCTTTCATGAAACACAGGATTAGATGAGATGTGAATGGCCGCTTGATTGTCACAAAATAGAGTAGTGGCCTTGTTTACTTCAATCCCAAGCTCTCTCATAAGTCCTCTTAACCATATTATCTCTTTGGTAGCATCCTTCATGGCTCTATACTCTGCCTCTGCGCTAGATAGAGACACTACCTTCTGTTTCTTGCTCCTCCACGTAACAATGTTACCTCCAATCATCATGCAATATCCAGTGGTTGATTTTCGATCCTCCCTATCACCAGCCCAATCCGCATCACAATATCCCACCAATTCATTGTTTCCATTCCTTTGAAACCAAACTCCTTTTCCTGGACTAGCCTTTAGATAGCGTAGGATTCTTTCCACCATATACCAGTGGTGAACCGTGGGTTTTTGCATGTGTTTACTCACTTGATTAACCGCAAAACAAATGTCAGGCCTCGTAATGGTTAGATAGATGAGTTTACCAACTAACCTTTGATATTGCTTGACATCCTCCCAAGGTTCATCACTGCTTCCCTCCTTGTACCCATCTTCTATAGGTGTTCTTGCTGGTCTACTACCAAGTTTCCCGGTCTCACTAAGTAGTTCCAGCACATATTTTCTTTGGGATATGAACATCCCTTCTGAAGACCGGATCATTTCAATCCCCAAGAAGTACTTCAATTCACCCAAGTCCTTGATCTCAAACGTGTCAGTCAAGCATCTCTTAGCCTTCAGAATTCCTTCATCATTATCTCCAGTAAGTATGATGTCATCAACGTAGATCAAGATTGCTACTGTCCCTTGTTCTCCATGACTTGTGAACAAGGAGTGATCGGCATTAGACCTTTTAAAGCCTTGTCTCTCAAGGCATCCACTCAGTTTGTGGTACCATGCTCGTGGTGATTGCTTTAGGCCGTAAATAGCCTTGTGTAATCTACACACTTGGTTTCCACTGGTGTTGGAATTCACTCCTTCAGGAATCTCCATGAAGACTTCTTCCTCAAGATCGCCTTGAAGGAAGGCATTCTTTACATCCATCTGCCACAAGCTCCAATCGTTATTAATAGCAATTGAGAGTAGGGTTCTTACTGAATGAAGCTTAGCAACTGGGGCAAAGGTGTCTGTGTAGTCTTCACCATACACTTGAGTATATCCTTTAGCAACTAGTCTAGCCTTGCGTCTTTCAAGTTCCCCTGTACTAGTGAGCTTATTGGTGAATACCCATCTACATCCCACAGTTTTCTTGTCCATAGGGAGTTCTTCAAGGCTCCAAGTGCCATTCTTTATCATTGATGAGAGTTCCTCCTCAATTGCCTTTCTCCATTCTGGATCAGCAAAGACTTCTTCAAAGGACCGTGGCACATCATATCCATCTACATTCGCAATGAAGGCTTGCATCTCTCTTGACAGGTGCTTGGTGGAGTAGACTTCTTCCAGCGGATACTTAGAATTACTTTCTGTCATTTTCCACACCTCTGCCCTGTCTTCAAGCGGTTCTTCTTCCTCTGTGATGGTTGCCATGTTGTTTGAGAATGGACTTTTCCAAAACCAGTCAGGAGCCACTCTTGTTCTGTTGCTTCTCCTTAGATTAGGTGTATTTCTTGTTCCTTCTTCTTCAATATCCTCACTCGGGTTCCCGGGGTTTTCCACCAGTTCTTCCATCACATTATCCTCTTGATCTTCTTCCACGTCTGTAGGGTTTTCTCCTAGGTCTTGCGGTTCAGTAGTTACAAGATCAAGGTCAGAGTCATGGTGCTCATACCCACTGAACCATTCTTCATCTTCATCCCATTTATTGTCATCATAGAGGCTCTTCTCCTCCTTGAATTCTACATCCCTAGAGACATAGACCCGCTTGTCATCAGGGCTATAGCATTTGTACCCTTTTTGTGTAGTAGAGTACCCCACCATCACACACTTGATGCTCTTAGGTTCAAGCTTGTTCCTTCTTTCTTCTGGAACAAACACATAGCACACGCTACCAAATACCCTGAGGTGCTCTATCTTGGGCTTACATTGATTTAGGACCTCATATGGTGACTTGTCGTTTAGACCTTTTGTGGGAAGCCTGTTGATCAGATAAGCAGAAGTCATCACAGCATCTCCCCAAAACGTTCTTGGCATTTTCCTCCCAAAGAGCATTGTCCTTGCCTTCTCAAGTAGGTGGCGATTTTTCCTCTCTGCCACACCATTCTGTTGTGGGGTATATGGGCAAGTTGTTTGATGTTGAATCCCATTTTCCTCCAAGAACTCCTTGAACTTGTGATTCACATACTCTCCACCATTGTCACTTCTTAGAGTTTTGATCTTGGAGTTGTATTGTGTAGATACATAGCTTTGAAAGCGCTTAAAGGCTTCAAATGCTTGACTCTTATTCTTCAAGAGTGTGACCCAAGTATACTTGCTCTTTTCATCTATAAATGAGATAAAGTATTTGTATTGATCTCGTGAAGGAATCGGTGAGGACCATACATCTGAATAGATCAAATCAAAAACATGCTCATAACTACTAGTAGATTCTGGAAACATTTTCCTACAATGCTTCCCCAACACACACACTTCACAATCCTTTTCTTCTCCTCTTGCATCCGGAGCTACCAGCTTCAAGGCATTCAAGTGTGGGTGTCCAAAACGTTCATGCCACGGTGGTTTGCTTACTACTGTGGCGCCAAAACCCCATTCATTTCCTCTGGTCACAATGCCATTCCCTACTGAATAGAGCCCCTCACTCATAATTCCTTCACCGATCAATTCATCAATTTCATTGTCCTGAAACACCACATCATTAGCACCAAATATAGCCTTACAGTTGAGCTTTCTAGTGATGTTTGAGACAGATAGGAGATTGTGAACAAAGTTAGGTGCATAGTATCCCCTTGTCCTTCTACCAAATACATACAAATCTCCCTTTCCACAAATGAGGGAGTTAGCACCATTTGCGACATTAATACTCCCATAATATGGTCGAATGTTTGATAACAGATTATGATCACAAATCATGTTGTGAGTTGCGCCAGAATCAACTATAATCTGCCTATCAGTTCCTCTAGCTTGACTAGAACTACTACTTTCCATCATGAGACACTTACTGGATTCTGAGAGTTTGGAGATGCTCTTGATTAGAGCCTCCAAGTCTGACTTCCTTACCAAGTCATCCGTTCCCCTGTTTCCCAATTGAGGTCGAGAGGTGTGTCCTGAGGTCCACTTCTTTGGCTTGAGATGAGGATGTAACACCCAACACTTCTCTTTGATGTGACCCTTTTGTTTGCAGTGATCACAGAATAAAGCTCTTCTTTCTTCAAACGAGGATGGGCCCCTAACCATGTGAGCTGTCTCGCTGACTCCATGGAATAAACCTCTTGATCCCTCCTCTTTCTGGATAGCCATGCACACCTCTTCAAAGGTAGGCAGCTTCTCATATCTCAAGATATGTTTGATGAGATCCTTGAAGGTGTCATCTAGAGCCATAAGTAGTCCGAACACTTGGTCTTGTTCCTTTCTTTTCTCAAGCTCTTGAACATTGAGAGTTGGTGGCCTCAGCATTTCCATTTCAGACCAGAGTGCCATGAAGTCTCCAAACAGATCCTTGAAGGTTCGTCCTTCTTGTTGGAGTGAGTTCGACGCCTTCTTCACCTCATAGATGCGGCTAATATTGCTTAAATTTCCATACACATTTTGGAGTGTGTCCCATAGCTCCTTTGCGGTTTCAGAGTAGGAATATGCCGCAAGGATTGATGGTTCAAGGGAGCTTTGCAACACAGCCAAGACCAACTGATCTTCTTGTTCCCACCGGGCAAGTCTCTCTTCTTCCTCAGCTTCTTTTGCCGCCTTTTGAGCTTCACTTTCTCCTTCTACCGTCAATCTTCCTTTGGGTCCATCTGCTTCAATGTGATCCCACAGTCTGCGGCTTCGAAGGGCTGTTTTGGTGGTCCTTGTCCACAGAAGGTAGTTGCTTCCTTTCAACATCACGGGGAGTGCGGTAAGCTTCAAGTTCTCCATTCTTCCTTTCCCTTTTTTTTTTTTTGTGTTTTGTTTGTGAACAAAGTAAATGAGGCAAGATGTAGAAGGTTAAGGAAGAGGGCAAGTCTTTAATGATCTTGCTCTGATACCATGTAAAATTTGTAATAAGCTTTTACACTTAAGAATGTGATTAATCGAAAAGTATATTTCACCATTGCATGTTGCACATCTTTAAATACAAAGCTTACACACTCATGCATGAGTTGCTGAAACATGGTCAGCTTTACACTGTTCCTAGCGGCTGTGCATGCCATTATACTTCAGTCCCATAGGAGACTCTATAACACAAGACTAGACATGCACACAACAACTAACAACCTTAATTATTACATGCAAGGAACCAAGTCTTTGGTTTAGTTCGAACTTAACAATCGGTTAGGGCCCATTGCTTTAGTCGGTCCATCTTCTCCACTTGGGTTGTTACTTGGGCCATCTTCTTCATTTGGGTTGTTGGCCATTTCAACAATTTTAAAGAAAAGAGAAGTAAATATTCTAGTTGATTAGTCAGTGTAGCAATGAACTGCATCTAGTAGTAACTTTGGTTACCTTTCGTTAGACTAAAAATGGATACACATTCAACTGATACCCTGTAACAGAGGACATGAAGACGATGCTTCCATAGCCTGAAGCCTTAAGCAGAGGATGTGAAAGCTGGCAAAAATGGAAAGCAGGTTCCAAGTTTGTTGAGATGTGGGAATCGAAATCCTCTGCCACATATTCTATTGTCGGCTTTCCACGAAGTACACCCACATTGTTCACCTATGTTGAACACAAAGAGCATTTTTCCAAAGTTTTCTTTATACGAATATGTTTAGTTTTTTCTAAATTCAGATCAATTTACTTACAAGAATGTTGAGTTTGCCATCGAATAAGGAGGAGACCTTTTCAATCAAAGTTTCT
The DNA here is from genome assembly GCA_039880935.1 of Streptanthus diversifolius. Lineage (NCBI taxonomy): Eukaryota > Viridiplantae > Streptophyta > Magnoliopsida > Brassicales > Brassicaceae > Streptanthus > Streptanthus diversifolius. The sequence goes on along the minus strand of JAXGFM010000022.1, from coordinate 16,515,864 downwards.
CTCTCAGGACGAGAGATTACATCGCAGACTGAGCCACTCACTTGAAACCCTTTCTTTTCCCATTTGCTTAAACTTTGATTGAGAAAAGTTTCAGATATGTCGCATACATGGACTTTTGCACCAAAACTAGCTAACTCTTCTACTATGGTATACCTAAAACTTCCAGAAACATAGATCCCTTGAAATCTTTACCATGCAAGATGTTAAACAGAAGCAGAACAATAAGGTAAACGATAAACCCGAACCCGATGCCGCTGGCTCCACCGGTCACAAGAGCAGTCATACCTTGAAGACACAATGATTGCAGACACAATAATTATCACTTTCCGAATTCACATAGACGCCCACGTACTTATTGATTCTCTTCAACTGAACCCAACAGATTATTTTCTATTAAGAAAGACAAGAATTGCTCTGCTGGTTTAGTGGCTCATTTGGTACCAAACTGAAAGAACAAGGACTAAGGGTAAGAAATCAAGAAAAAATAAATCAAAACTTTAAAGTTCATAAATTGGTGGTCGAGTATGGGCTACTGGTACGTGGATGTTGTGACAGAAAGATTATGAATTATTTTTATTGGTGTTGTAGATTTTAAAAATGGATTCTTGCTTTGAAGATAAGTGTGAATCAATGGATACAGAAGCATAGAAATTAATTGCATTAATTATAAAATAATAGTTTTCGACTAACGCTACATAATAGCTTTGATATAAGATTAGTCACTCATTTCATTTAGAATGCTGATCCGAAACTCTAATTGAGTGGATAAGTGTAGCTAGGACAGTGTTGGAATCATTTTTATAGATTCCAACTTCATCATCGTGTTTCTCTCTTTATGATTGATCTTCATTTAAAGGAGAATCTAGCGCTCTTTAAAAACTTACGAGTTGGCAAAGATGTATCTTACTATTTCATTTTCTTTGCTTCTTCCTCCATATTATTTCCACTCATAGATTTCGAGATGAATTGACCTTTGGTTCCACCGGTGACAAGAACTGTCATCCTTGAAAACTCCACCTATTATCCATCATTGTTTATGACACTACAGCCCGAGACACACTGAGATGATACAACAAAAGTAACAATAAGCAATATTGATGGTTAGCCATGAGCTCTAGGAAACAAAAAGTTAAAGATGCTTCGGAACAATAAGAGACAAAGCTGGACACCTCCTTCTGTTATGTGGCCTGGCACCAAATAGCAACCATGAAAGAGAACCTCTGTGTTTTTATATAAAATATTAGGTCTTACTCTCTTCACATTTGGGAATAATTTGAGCTTCAGATTATTTCTTATCTAGTTTTAGTTTCAATAGAACAAAAGTAATATCTACTCATCTTCAGGGATTAGACACCCTCAACTTTGGTTCACAAAAGTACTTCAACTACTTATTCAACTCTAAATGAAACTATCCACTTACAGTTGGCTTTGTCGAAAGCATGCCAGCTATGTTTCTATATTGGCAAGGGATAATGGTGTTACATATATAACCTTTGGTTTAAAGTACGCACCAAACTCATGTATATATGTGTTGGAGAGACATTAAGTATCCACTATAAGAAAAAAAGAACTAAACTAAAATAAAATTTGTGCAGCCTTTCACACGTAAGTTAGCAGCGGTGCACTCCTTGAAGCTGTGGAGTTTTAGCAGCGATAATGCAAACGCACAATCAAAATAACAACTAGCTACGGTCTGTGATGTATACAATAATTTATGTTTTTGGGCCTAAACCTTCACTAAAGCCCATCATTTAATTAATCAACATAACCAGAATGTCAAAAAAAAAAGACTTTTTTACACGCTACACATCGTTACAAGTGTAACGTACAAGGATATGTCATATGTGTGGTCTAGACTGTCTAGAGTGTAACGAAATACTGGTAATTATCATTATGAATTTCTTAGATTGAGTGGGTAAAATCCCCATGAAATGATATCTGTGGATCATAATCAGAAATGGCTAATACAGGGGAGAGGTTGAGAGACAAACCTAGATGGAATCTTGGAGGAATGACCGCTCTTGTCACCGGCGGCTCCAAAGGCCTCGGGTCAGTCCAATCCTTTGTATTTCAATGTTGAATCTGAACTCCCATTTCCATCACCAATCTATATGAATCTTCTCATGTTACTAGTTGAATGATTATTCCATAAAATAAAACCACTCATGAAAATGAGAAAGCCTAATGATGTTTAAACTCATATTGCATGTGTGATATAAATAGGTTATATCAGAGTCCACACATGTGCCAGAGACGAAACTCAGCTTCAAGAAAGCTTACGTGAGTGGCAAGAAAAATGGTTTCAGATTACCACTTCAGTCTGCGACGTTTCTTCTTGTGACCAACGAGAGAAACTCATGGAGACCGTTTCCTCTGTCTTCCAAGGAAAACTTAACATCTTTGTAAGTTTATGCATAAGCTCCTCCTCCTCCAACTTGGATCCATAAGGGCCAAACCATGTTGTGTTTGGTTTATTTGGATGTCTATAGGTAAGCAATGTGGGAACGGGTGTAGTAAAGCCGACCATAGCAGCAGAAGAATTCTCGTTTATCATGTCTACAAATCTGGATTCAGCATTTCATCTATCACAGCTCGCGTACCCTTTGTTGAAAGCCTCTGGTACAGGGAATATTGTGCTCATGTCTTCCGTTGCTGGGGTTGTAAATTTGAGTCGTGCATCCATCTATGGAGCAACCAAAGGTATACATATATGCATAATGAAACAATTAATTAAGGATCCCTAGCTTCTATTGAGGACTTAAGTAAATGCGCATATTCTAGGAGCCATGAATCAGTTAGCGAGAAATGTGGCGTGCGAGTGGGCGAGTGATAACATAAGGGTCAACTCTGTTTGTCCATGGTTCATCACAACTCCTTCAACTGAAAATGTAAGGCATAATAATAAATAAATAAAAAAAACTCTCTAATACTATGGAAAAAGTAGTGACTGAAACTATCTTTGATGAATTTATATTTACGTGAAAATGTTTCAGTTTCTCAGTGGTAAAGATACAAAAGAAAAGGTGGAGAGTGTGACACCAATGGGGCGTGTTGGAGAGGCAAATAAAGTGTCCCCATTAGTGGCATTTCTCTGTCTTCCTGCAGCTTCTTATATTACTGGTCAGACCATCTGCGTTGATGGAGGTTTCACTATTAACGGTTTCTCTTTCCCTTAAACATATGTATGCTTTTTTGTTCAAGAAAACATATATATATATATATGCTTGAATATTAAGTGACTAGTGGTTTATCTGCCAAATTGTTGGATAATATCTCTACAAGGTTTATATATCCACAAAATATCTTATGAAATTAAGACCATTTGTGTTGATGGAGCTCACTCCGTTCATCTCCCTCGGATAAGAGTTCGGTTGTGTCCACATTCAATATTTGTGTCAGAGTTTAGCGGAATGATGTGCTTATTCCATATAGCCCTTTATTCTTACCTTGAATAGAGTTCAATCGAAGAACAAAGATGAAACTTCAAGTTTTTAATACCCGCTCGCTTTTGACATTAAACGAAGAAATCATTTCCTCCGAAACATTGAGTTTTAGGGCAAAAGGTTTTAATGAAAACTAAGGCAAAATATCATCACCTGACTTCTTCTTGTCTCTGTAAAAGCTCCTTTCGCAGTTAATCAAAAAATATATCTCTTAAATTGTTCTTCACACTAATAGCTTCAATTCTAATGAAACCAGAAGGCAGAAAAGCTGTTAAACTCTCATATGAAGAATCGTCTTTCACAGGAGAGATGACATGTACTAAAAAGCAAAGAAAAGAGCCCAAAGGAAACTAGTAAAGTTGATAAGAGTGGACTAATCATGTCGTGGGAAGAAGCCGTTTATAGACATTCCTCCATCAACACAAATAATCTGCCCTGTAATATATGATGATGCAGGTAAGCATAAAAAAGCCACTGCAGAGGAAACTTCTTTTGGTTCGCCAAGCCGGCCAAGAGGAGTTACTGAGTAAACTTCGTCCAAGTAGTCTTTGTTGCTAAGAACCTGAGACCAAAAGACATAAAACATTTAACGACCGACATTTGAAACAAGATGCAAACAAGTTAACAAATGAGAACATAGAAAATTACTTGCTCCACCATAGATGTTTTGATATACCACGGCGCAACAGCATTGATCCTTATATTGTCTTTGGCCCACTCGCAAGCTAAATTTCTAGTAAGTTGATTGATTGCTCCTAAACACACAAAGGGATACGTTGTTCCTTAATAGTAAATGTATGTAATGCTGCATTAGAGGAGGTGTTTCTTTGTTTCCAGACAACAAAGTATATACCTTTGGTCGCAGATTGGACAGACATATTCTTAAGCGAGACAAAACCAGAAACAGAGGAGATGAACACAACACTTGCAGCCTCAGATGCTCTAAGAAGCGGATAAGCAAGTTGGCTTAAATGGAAAACTGATTCGAAGTTCGTCGATACGAGGGTCGAAAATTCTGCAGCAGTAAACTCTACCATTGGTTTCCTTATGTTCGTCCCGACATTGTTTACCTAAAATCAGGAGAAAAAAACCAAAAATAAATAAAATCAGGAAAAGAAAGTTCTCACAGACATAACAGCAAACACTTTATGTGCACTATCGCCGAGCAATGACATGTAACCATACAAGGATATGGAGCTTCTCGTCAAAGACAGACGACACAGTCTCCAACAAAGCCTCTCGTTGAGCCCGATCAGAGACATCGCAGACCGACCCAGCAACTCGGAAACCAGAATGGTTCCAGTCTCTTAAACAATTCTCGAGCTCAGTCTCGTTCCGAGCGCACGTGTGAACCGCTGCTCCAAGACCGGCGAGTTCCTCCACAATCGCACGCCTATACTAACAGTTAAGACAACACACACACACTCGTCTTTGATAGGCGAACATTCGTTGAAATTGGTGAAAGAAGTGATGAAGAGACACAAACCCGATTCCTCGAGTGCCGCCGGTGACAAGAGCTGACAATCCCTGGAGAGACCATCTGTCGGAAATGGAGCTTGCCGATGCGCAGCGGACGACGACGGAGGAGAATGCTGATGATTGGGGTTTTAGCGTTACGGGTTTAAACGAGAGGTGCAAGTGAGGTTTAAGCGAAGACAAAGAAGCAAGAAAGTGAAGACTTTGAGGTGGATTTGTGTACAAGTGAGAAGCCATGTCCAGCCCCGTTGATGCAAGAACGGAGAGCACAGTTTATGTTTCAGCTTTGAAATGTTGAACATGGTTTCGATTCGATAATTCAGTTATTAAATTGTCTTAACGGCAACAGAATTGTATTTTTTATTAAAAAAAAAAAACTGATTTGGCCTTCTGTTAAAAAAAAAAAAAAAACCTTCTTTGAATAAAATTTTCCTTGGAAATATCTCATACAAGTGTTTGACTAATCAAATACAACATAAAATATAAATACAAGAATACTTAGGTGTACAATCAAAGCTATTTTGCACCTATGTGAGCGTGAGCGTGAGCATGAGCAGATAGGTGAGTATGATGAGCAAATATATTATTGCACCCAAGCACCCTTGTTTTGGGCACCATTACAAGCAAATTAGGTGAGCAATAGTTTATGGTTTTGATAAATATTCTTGGTCGCTTGACAAATCTTATTACTCTTCCGAGAAAGTTAATATTTGAAAGCACTTCTCACTCTATTTTTAATGATGTGAGTTCGTCATTTTAGAACGAATAGTATGTATCATTAAAGAAAAACGTAAGCAGATATATATGACTTAGTGCTGAGTACAAATATTTGTTAATGAAAGTTGAGTTTTTAATTTTCGTTTATAATATCTATGGAATGTTATTGTGACTACATCTACATATACATGGGTGACTTGTTGTTCCGGTTAAGAAGTTGTAGTACCGTTCACTCTCCGTATAGGAATTGTCCCTTCAGGACATTTCGTTTCGTTACGGTGCCATATCTGCCAACTACCTTTGATTTTCACCTTTTATTATGTTTCCAAGAATTGTTGGTGTCTTCTGTATTATTGTAAAACAAAAAAAAAAAATTATTAGTTTTTTTTTTAAAAACACACGTTTAGTAAAATTATTATTCAACTAAATGTAAATAAACCAATTTAAACGAACATTAAAACCTAAAACAAATATCTTAATATCCAGTTTCAACTAAACTTACTATTAATAAAAGAATAGTTAAATGTACCTGATCAATCTCATGATTCTGCAGAAGGGGATGATAAAAAAAAAAAAGCTGCTCTCTGATATTAACGCATTTTATAATATCTTTGTCTGGACTCTATTTGTTTATAAAAAAAATAAATAAAAAAAACACATTATCAATACACGTTAAATAAATAAGTCGCAGCAACAATCCATGATTTGAGATAAGCGTTGTCGAAAAAACTGTTACCAAAACGCATAAAGGCATTGAAATCATTTGGGAAGTCAATTCTAAACTCTAAACCCTAAACCTAGAGACTACTCCATCTGGTCGATAAGACGCTTGTCTTTACAGCTTCTTTTATAAATAAACTTATCTTATATTACACTTTAACATTTCTTGGCTCCAGCATCAATCAACCGTTCATGAATTCTGAGAGTACCAGTTATCTAATCTGGGAGATGAGAGTAAGCTCTTTTTAGGTGTTATTACCAAATCAAAAGGTAACGCTACTCCTTAGTCCCAATTTCGAAACCAAGATCTTAATAGAAATCCTAAGCAAGGACATCACATCAAATCTGCATCCTCTCTAGACAGCACTTTCAGATTTAGACGCATAATGTAATGACCATCATAGCAGTGCTTCAGTTTTTATGTGATTATTGGATTTACGGGAGTAATGTTTAAAAAGACTGTTGCAAGATATTGCATGTTGGTAACGTAAGATAGGAATTACTAAAGTGAGACATCTGCCGTAAACAGAACAAAAGTTGCAGATATGTTAGGAAAAAAAGAGATACCTTCGCTTGTGTCTCAATTCTAACTAATGATATATGATGTTCAAAACAAATTAAAAAAAGGATGAACCAGCAAGAAGCACAGAGGAAAATAAAAACGAAAAATAAAATAAAAAAGACATCCTTGCTTAACTTGTATATGTTTAAAGCTCACTGTTTAACACTTTGAAGAAATAGATGTTCATCCATATTTTATGTTACTGCCAACGCCTTCGTAGACAAAACATTATATGATATTCTTTCCCGCGGCTGGGATTAATAAATGGTAACGAATTAGTTATGTCAGACAAAAACGTTTTAATATGAAAAGGCCGTTTTCTTAAGCATATAAAAAGAGAGACCAATGCACTTATGTACTAACATAAGAAACATCAAACTCTAAAAACCATCAATGGCGATTACCTCCAAATCCATAGCTCTATCAATAAATCTTCCTATTATTTCAGTTTCTTGTCTATCAAGTCAACGAGAAACCAAATTTCTAAACCATGGTTTTCTCAGTGCAAATCTCCTCAAGAACACTATGTAGGATTCTCCGCAGCCAATGTAACTGACACGAGCACACCTCTTGTTTTAGACTGGAGCTTCAGCATAGAAGGGAAAGCAACAGACTTTGATATAGCAAAGCTTCCTAGTAGCCGAGATCGATGTCATCCTTGTTAGCCTACTTGGTTACTGCAGCAAAGGAAACGTGATCTATCTTGTTAACGACCATGTCCCCAACGGAAGCCTAGACCGGTTCTCATTCAGCAACCGCAGATTCTCACATGGTCAGATCTCTTCTGTATCATAAAGGTCTTACGGCAGCTCTCCAACACCTTCAACGCGAAGATCAAAGCCAGTAACTTACTTTTAGACGAAGAGCTAAAGTCTTCGTGACAAAAAAAAAAAAAAGGCTAAAGTCTCGACTAGGAGACTAAGGACAATGAAGCAGACACAGCACAGCATACGTAGAACCAGAACTAGTAGAAACGGGAATAATATCAAGCGACACAGATAAGTCTGCGTTTGGCGTGTTACTAATGGAGATTGTGTGTGGAGGGAAGGCCATGAAGCCGAGGAAACCACCACAAGAGATTAGTGTAGTGAAGTTGCGTCAAGGGTTCAAGAATGGCATTCTTATATAGATATGCGACACAAGAATCAACAGAGAGGAATTGATGGCTCGAGAAGTGTTGCTGGTTTTCAAAACGGGATTTCTCTGAGCTAATAGTTCTCCAGAAGCCAGGCCCGTGATGAAGAAAGTGTTGCAGTATCTCAACAGTATAGAAAGTCTCCCCCAGGACGACTCCCTCTTCAATGGAGTCTAGAAGAGGGAAATTGCGAACGACTCATAAGGTGATCTCTAAACGTGCATTTTGTGTAGAGTGAATAAAGATTTAGACCAAGATGCATAAACATGATGAATATCCATAATTGTACATTCTGTAACGATACTTGTTTCTAATATATCGTTTATGTGATCAAAAAGGAAAGAAGAAAATTCTTGTTGCATAAGAAACAGATGAGAGATATAACACGCAGAACACAGAAGATGGTAAACCCCACAAGCATGTACAGAGTAAAAGCAGCAAAGGACAAACCAGGAGAGTAAGCTCATTGAATCTAATTGTCGATGCAAGAACTTAAGGTCAGGCCTCTGCTAATCTAACGCACAAGAAAAGAGATTTGTGTACTTCACCTGACCGAGTCCAGGCATAAACCAGGGAATCCGTAATATAAGCCACTTTCTTAACCAAGTCCTGTAGTTGACACTATACTCATCTAAAAACAAAATTCAGAAGGACAAGCATGTTTCAGTATATAATGGCATTTGTCATTTTAATGCAAGATTACTACAAAGAGCAACCGCAGAAGATGGTTGAGCATGACCATTGTACTATCAATGCCCAACTCGAAGGAGATAGAACAAGTGATACTATGCAAGAAACTATTACCCGAAGATCAGCCATCAATGTCTGCATAAAGTCTGTACTCAAGAATAGCAGCAGAGTAATATCAGCCATCAAGTTGCTGCCACCAACAAACAGACGACATAAGAAAGTTTGGAACATGTAAGATAAAGCACCACATAAAAGATAGATAAATCTAGCAAAGCATTGTATCTTCAGTTCAAATAACGTAGGATACTCAATAACAGGATAAGGATTCAGTTGCTGATGCCCTTCTTTGCTTTCAGTGACTCGAGTGCTTTGTTTCGCAACTCAATCTCAAGCCTCTTTGGATCTGACTCCTCCCCGATTTTACTCTTCGGGCGGGTGTCAGCTTCACCCTCTGAAGAATCAGAATGCTCTCGATTCTTAAGTTTCAGCTTCTCACCACGACGATCTTCCCTTTTACGACGTCTCTCCTCTCGCCTGCATTTCTTCTCCTCCTTCCTCGCTTTCTTTTCCTCCTTCCTCCTCCTTTTAGCTTCCTTCCTATCTTCTAGGTCAGAGTCAGAACTGCCATTACCATCTGAGGATGCTTCTTCCCTCTCAGACCTTTTAGTCTTTCTTCTCTTGTTATCCTTAGTTTGATGTCTGCTACTTTCCTTAGAATCAGAAGAAAGGTTTGCATCCAGGTCGCTGTTATCCTCTTTCTCAACTTGCTCACTGTCTTTCCCTTTATTTAAAGGAGGCTGTCTCTTTCCTTCTGAATTTTCTACTCTACCGGAGTCCTCATGTGAAACTGGGGACATCTGTGAACCGTACATTCTGTGACCTGAACGTCTCTCTGACAACTTCTCACTGTTAAGAAGTTGAACAGACCACCGTTTAGCATACCGTAAAATATAAAGTCAAAAGATTATCATATCGAAAAAGAAGGACAAACAAAATGCACCTCTTTCTCTCTTGCTCCTTCGCATGTTCAACACGACCAACTTCTTGTACCATCTCCGGTAACTGGTTTCTCTTATCAGAATCAGGTGACTGCGCATAAGTTTTCTTAAACAGCTTGGATTTTTTATCCCTGTCCTCTCTACAGGTAATGAGAAAGCAGACAGATGATCAAAAAGATAACTATTGATAAGAAGAATTAAAATGGTGAATGGAGTAACGAAGAACATACCTATTTTGTTCTTCAGATAGATGTCCCGGAGATCTTCTGTCTCTCTGGTGTTTTCTTTCAGTTGGTGGAGGAGATCTACGTCGAACAGGAGGTGAGAGCGACCTAGAAGAAGATCTGCTACAAGATGGAGACCGTCTCCTTCGGCTGTCATCAGGTGATCGTGAAGCAGATGGAGATCTTCCACTTCGCCGGTTGATCTGTTTTGGTGATCTACACCGAACAGGAGAGCGCGCTTTCTGAAGTTGAGAGGGAGATCTACCTCGACCTCTAACAGGAGACAGAGATCCAGCTGGAGACAGGGAGCCTCGCTCTTTGGCAGGTGACAGTGACCTGCGTCTTCTAACAGGTGGAGATGGTAACCCATTTTTCCTAACAGGAGGGGACAATGAACTTGGTGGTGGTGATTCAAGGTGATTGGCTGAACGAGGTCCTCCTAGCCTCATTGGTGATGGTGATCCTGCACGCCTAGGTGGTGGTGAAGGCAGCCTTTGCCCAGGGGGAGGTGAAGACAATCTTGGCCCAGCAGGAGAGGGCAACCTTTGACCGGCGGGTGCCCTGTGGCTTGCCACTGGTGACGGAGATCGCCCTGGTGAATCAGACCTTTCCCGCTTAGCCAGTAGTGACTGTGACCGTGATCTGTTACGCCTATATAGTGGAGATGGAGACCTGTGCCGCCTAGCTACAGGTGAAGGAGACCTACGCCGCCTAAAGGGTAATGGGGACCGGTGACGCCTAGCAGGCGGTGATGGTGACCTGCGTCTCCTAGCAGGAGGAGATGGTGACCTGCGTCTCCTAAAAGGCGATGGAGACCTGCGACGCCTTGAAAGGGGTGGTGAATGACGGCGTCTCTCAGGTGTAGATACACGGTGGCGCCTTTGTGGTGATGGTGACCTGTGACGTCTAATAGGTGATCTCGACCTGCTTCCATAAGGAGAACGTATCCTACGTCGCCGAGGAGATGGAGACCTACGCAGGGACCGTGACCTGGATCTACGGCTTGAATACGCTGGTTTTCGCTTTCTGGGTGAGATGGAGGCATCTGAGGATCGAGACAAGCTCCTTGATTTCCGTTCACTGTTGCAAAAGTAGATCAGCTATTAGCAACAAAAAAACTGCACTAGCTTATATATGACCAACGAATTAACTTAAACTGATTGCTCTAATAGACTATTAGTTCATACATTGAACTAGTAGACTACTGGTTTATAAGGAAATAATAGATACATAACTAACGTGTTGAAAATCAGAGGCTACAATTTCAGTAAATTCATGAAAATAATTAGGAAATCACATACCCAGAATAGCTTCTTGATCTTGAATTTGTTCTGCTGATCGACCTCGAACGTAAACCTCTGCAAAGCAACGAATTAGTTACACTTACATATGCTAAAAGGGCATACAGTGATGAACAGAAATTGGAGGTGCTCCATCTAATTTCAATAAGATTACACAAGACAGGTAATGAAAACATAGGCATGAACAGAACTCTACCTTCGGCTTTCTTTCACTCCATTCTTCTCATCAGGTCTTCTCTCATCCTCTGGACGATGATCTCTTGAACGCTTCGTCTCCATCCCATTTGTCACCTTCTGTTCAACGCCGCTGTCCTACAGTAGTTTGAGGTAAAGCACATGAACCCTAATAATTGCAGAAGCTCTGAATAAACATGAAAAGAACAGGCGAATGTTAAAAAAACAAATGAACATCTGTAGAGACCGAAACTCTAGCATGAATAAGTTAGTCTTACAATTTTCCTCAATACGTCATCACCCTCATGGTTCTTATCTTCCCTCTCCTTCCTCCTTCCTAACTCATTTACTAACTGATGGTCCTTATCAGCCCTTTTTATAGCTTCTTCCTGCCACACAAAATAAAAAACATGAGACAACAGTAGAAAGAGAAGTCATTCTCATCCAACATCAATTTTTTCAACTTCAAAAGATGATGACTTGCCAACAATACCTGTATCTTCTTAGTTTCAGCTTCTCTAGCATCTAAAAACAGCTGTGGAACACCACTTGAATTACTCTGAGCGCTAAGGAGAAGTGTCCAGAGCTCTTTCATGAACTTGCCAGTATTCTTCTCCATGAAGCCGGTTATTGATATCTGAATCTCCTTACCGTTGACTACCTTCTTATCAAGAAGACCGTATATAAAGTTGATAAGCACTTCATCTTCAAAACCAAGAAGCTCAGTGACTCTAGTCGCAATCCAAGGCTTCATCACATCCATCTTCACTTTGCTCACATCAACCTAACACCAAAATCCAAATAATTGAATAAACTCAACCTAAGTAACTCCAATTATATAAACCTATCAAAAAGATGAAGAATTCGATTCAGAAACTGACCAGATTCTCAAGCTCGGGAGCGAATTTCTGGCTTTTCATCAATTTGGCTTGCTTGTTAGAGAATCGAGTATCTTGCTCAGCGGAAGTACCCTGAAATTTGAAACGAAAAGATGAATCAGAGCGTATTCTAGAACTTGAATTGAATTGCATCGATCTGGATCTAGAAGATGATATGTATCGATTCAAGAAAGAAGATGACTGAGAGAACTCACCCTGAAGAACCCACCAGACATCTTTTAGGGTTTGTGGAAGCAATTCTTTCTTTTTGAGGTAGTTACTGGGTTCGATGAGAAAATATCCAAGCTTGATGTGTGCGTAAAAGAGAAATTGTCCGAAATACCCTTATTCCCACAAAACTTATATTCCTAGTTAATTTATATATCCTTTATTTTAATGAAAAGATCAAAATAATCTTGATATTAATATAATTAATATATTCAGTTGTAACATAGTAAGGTTATACCAGTATAATTCAGTAAAATTGGATATAACTCTGTAGAACCAGAATCCGTAAAATTTATGTATAATTGCACATCAATTGTACTTAGGAGGTGTTATTGGATAAAAAAAATTAATAGAACTGAATGGCATTGTAATTAGAGGTATTTTAATTAATTTAACTGAATTCTTTCAAAATATGTAATTAATTTGATGGATTTTCTTGTAATATATTTTGATTTTTCATATGGATTTCAATAGATTTTTGTGTATTTCCAAATCTATAATAAAAATAAAAATTTTAAAAGAAAACACAACTTTATCCATAAATACAACGTTAAACGGTGACTATATACGTGCGACTTAGGTTAACCAAAATCAAACTGAGACGGTTTTTGATTTTAGTTAACCAAAGTTTTCAAAATATTTATAAAATTAATCTAATTTAATTTTGGTTCAATTCAGTTTGGTTATTGATTAGTTTTGGTTTTGAGTTTAAAATCTAAAAGTAATCAGATTATGTTTTTTAAAAAAAAATTGATAATTTAATTTAAAACTGTTAAATTTGAGTATTTTCGGTTAAATTTGGTTATTTTAGTTTGATTCAATTAATATATTGGTTAAATTGGTCTAATTTTTGTATAATGTGGTTTACTTTCGGTGTAGACCAGTTTGGTTTCAGTGTAATTTAATTAAAAAATAATAATATAAAAATCAAATAACATATCAGTTTGGTCAACTGAACTGAACTGATAACCAAATTGATTTTTTAAATATGTCGAATTAAACTGAACATCTAATTGAACATAAACCAAAAGTTGAAAATTTTTGTTCGGTTTGGTTCAAATTCGCAGCCTTAGTTGACCACATCCATTATTCTATTTTTCTTTTTTTCTATATCTCTTTCTCTCTCTCTTATCGATATAGGCGTGAATTTTTCATCTTAAGAAAGTCTAGTTAACTTTATCATGTTTTTCATCTCCGTAATCTCTTTATCCACAAGTCTCAATTATCATCAATGTTTGATGATGTCAGTTCATAAAAAAAAATTGTTTAGAAAAATATATATGTATGAAGGATTTTAAAATTCAGATGAAAAATCTAGTATTTGTTTTACTATTGTTTTGTATAAAAAATATATTAAAATTCATTAAAATTAAAATCTAATAAAATCCAATGGATATTGAATAACAGAGTATTTTTATTCATTTTGAATTCTATCCAACAGATGTTTAATCTAATAACACTGAATTTTAATTCATTTTGAATTTTATCTAACAAATGCTTAATCGAATAACACTGTAATTTAATTCATTTTTATCAAATCCACAATTGAATAACAATAGATTTCATTTTGAATCTAAAATACATTCAATTCCATTAAATTTCTCTATCCAATAACACCTCCTTAGTATAACTGCACATTAATTATACTTAGTATAACTGCATCAGTTATATCTAATATAATTGCATATTAGTTGTTCTTAGTATAATTTCAAATCAATTGTATTTAATATAACTCAATTGTACCTATTTATATTGAATTATATCTAGTTATATCATGAATTTGAGTTTTGAATCCGATTTATTTGAGTAGTGCGAAGAAAATCTTACTATTAGCATTATTGTATTTCAGTTAATATCAATTATATTTATAAATATATAACTTATAGTTAAAATAATAATTTTAATAATTAAATTTATAACGAGAATTTTTGAAAATGACAAATGAAATTTAGGGACATGAAATTATGATTCATTGTAAAATGAGGTTCCACAAAGCTTTTTGAAGAGTTTTGATGAGTCCTAATACTTGATGAATTTTTTTATTTTCCATTGTTACCCTATGATTTGTAGTTAAATCACGATGATGCAATTTTAGAGAAATATCGTAAAATTATAAAATAACATTTTTCATCATATTTTGACATATTGATAAAGGACTGGGACATACAGTAAAACTATGGGGTGCAAAAAATCCACCCTTAATATTGTAGCTCATGAAGTCAATATAGAGTGAAATTATCACATCCCCATCATGATATAGTCATTGACTCATTGTGAATAAGTATTGATTCTCCTCCGACTCATGTCCCTCTTCGAGAGACGAGCATCACCGTCAAATCATCCATCGCTAGATCATCCATTCAGCATAAGAAATCAAAGACCGTAATCCATTTTGGATTAATTCCACCGGCAGAAAAAAACTGTTCATGACTTCAAGCTACACCAAATCTTTTATATCTGATCACTTCCATAAACACAGTTAGTTCAATTATAGCAATCATAAATTTCTTCTCCAAAAACAAGAGAAGACTTAGACTCTTTGGTTGGATCATTAGAAAAAAAAAAATAGAAGATAAAAGCTTATGAGAGAGAGAGAATGGAAAATCAATTGATATAAGCTTATGCTCCCTGAACGACCGCTTGTTTTTTCTATGGGCATTGCTATAAGTCTGTTCGGACAAAGTAACCAAAATTGTATAATAATAATAATAACCAATTAGAAATTCTGTGGTCTAAGTTTTTCTTGAATATTACTAACAGTAGCTATGATTAAGAATTAGTAGATTATCCGCAGTTTATATTTTACATTTTATTTAATTAATATGCACTCGTATCCACTATATATATTTATTAAAATTTTCGTAATTTATCAGTGGGTAATATATTTCTTCGTTGTCTTGATTTCGCTTCTACTTATTTTTGATACTCATCATACAAGATTCAGCGGAAGGTGACTGACATTCCAAAACATGAGAGAAATAAATTCTTTCAAATCTTGAATATTTTTTAGATCTTTTACATCATATATCTTTTCTTCTTAATATAACATAATGTCGCTTTTTAAGTAGCTAGTGTAATTATTCTTCGTACTTTCACCAATCTTCTCGCACCCTCTTCTAAATGGTATTTGTTGAGGTTGATTATGTCTTGCTTTCAGCTCTGGTGAACAACGACCACAAATGCAAGGTACTGATTTGATGTTACAAATCTTGGTCATGCTTTTATAAAATCGTTGTCTCCGAATTCTAGTGAGGCAATAAGGGTCAACCTCTTTCCTTTTATGCGGAGGATTTTGTTAACGTTTTAAATAAAGAACTACAATGATTTGACTCAATATTCTCCACCTTCTAGTATTAGTATTTATACATTAAATCTTGAGTAGTTGCATTTTGGAACTTGGAAGTAATCTTTAGGGATCTCAACTTCTCATCAAGGGTTGATAGTTGGATTTGCGTATGGATACCTCTCGTCCTTTTATATTCGAAAATGTGTTCATCCTGTCTTTTTCACCAAATGTGTATGTGTAAGGTGATTCGATATATTAGCCGAAGCACATCGGTGAGACGTGATATACGGTTCATCTCTTAATATTTAAAAAGAAAAAGACATATGTGAGAGACGTCTCACACTAATGCATAAGACAATTATGTGATATCCTCCAAAGTATGAAAATGCCCTTATGTGCTTTCTTAATTGCTTGTTCCTCCAGATGGGTCGATGTAGAATGTTGACCTTCCACACAAATGCATCAGACAATTTCGGATGATTCAACCATGTTTATATATGTCGAGTGTGTTGTGTTGTGATATTAACATACATTTCATCTCAAATCAAAACTTTCAATTGTGAAGCGGGAATAATGCTTCATCATAAATCTCTAATTTTGTTTAGATAAGTTGTATGAAAGAAAAGAAGCATTTACATGGTATTAAAAAGTTAGAGCTTGGAGTGAAAATAAACTTTTGTCACAAAAAATAAAACAAGAGTTTTAAGTGCCTATTTATTAAAAGAAATGAGTAGTTGTTTATAATCTGGTTTTAAGAGATAAAATCTAATTTGGAAAGTCGTTGTTATACAATTTATTTTAATTATGTTGAACCTTCTTGTTGATTCTAAAAGCATCATTATCACTGAATCATTTAGAGTTTCATCATTAATATTTTATAATTTATTTTATTATTGTAATATTATATAATGAAGAAAGGAAAGAGACAAGAGAAAAATAAGAGAAAACTCACTATGAATTACTTTTTAATTTTTTTTTTTTTCATTTTCTTTATATGAGATAGAGACTCTGAGCATCTTAACGATGTTGATGGTCTAAAACTCTCAAATTATCAAACTTTTCTTTTAAATTACAGTCTATATATCTTTAATTTAGGAGTTTTCTTATATATATATATAACAAGAATTGATAGATCATTATTTCCTATTTTAAATTATGATTTTTATATAAAAAAAAATTTCTTGGAAAATAAAAAAATACCATTTTAATGCATTCTTTCTTTTTTTAAGCTCTATAATGAAAAAACGAACTTCAAAACAAAATGAAAATAATATCTTGCCATAATAGAGTAGAAGGAAAGTATAAAAAGAGTTATGAGGGTTGTTTAAAATCTGACTTTGAGATACATAAAATCCGATTTGGAAAATCTTCTTTACGCGCCTTATTTTAAATTTGCTTAACCCTCTTACTGATTCTAAAGTTTTAAACGGTCAAATTTTTTGAAAATAGAGTCTATCTATCTTTAATTTGAGAGTTTTCTTCCGTGCATAACAAGAATTCATAAACCATTATTTTCTATCTTAAATTATGATTTTATAAATAAATTTATTCAATAACAATACGAGTACTAATGAGATTTATGCATTCTTTGTTTTTTTGTTTTAAAATTCATAGTAACACACAAAGGACTCTAAAGACAATTTTCAAAAATATTATATTTTATATTCTTATTTTCAAAATCACGACAAAATCCTATCTAATTCTTAAATAACTCAAGTTTTGAGTTTTGAAAGGGTTTATAAAAGTTAAAGAATGAGTCATTTTCAAATATAAGAACATGTCCTAACTTTTTAGAGATTTTTGTAAATCTGAACTTTGTGGTAATTTTAGAAAGTTAACAAAACTGTGGTATTATTGAAAAAGAAGAAGATATAGTTGCATAGTTTTAAGTTATTTTTTTAACTGTGGTATTACTTGGAAAAAAAGAAGGTCTTAAGTGTACTTTGTAAAGGTGAGCTCTAAAACCCAAACAGAAACATAAGAACAAATCAAAGATCTCGAAACAGCTTAAACGAGGAACATAAGGTTCGTAGTTATCTCTTTAAATTTGTTTTTCTTTTATATTTTAAAATAATAATGTTTTTTCATTCTTTTTGAGCATTCGCTTGGTCAAACCAACCCTAATAATAATTCGCAGTAACTTTATTTTCTTCAATTTCCTTACCTAAATGGCATAAAAACCCTAAGGTTTCTTGCATCGCCGTCGGATAATTCCGTCAACACTATAAAAGCCATTTTCCCAGTTGAGCTCAATTGTGCTATCTCTTTCATCTTGTCGTTGTTAGGTTGTTTTTTTATTGTACTCATAACAACAGTGTAACATGGAAAATCAATAATCGAGTAGAATCTCCTGACAATTGATTTGAGTGCTGCCTAAAGTTTTGATCTTTGGATTAGTTTTGATAGTGAATTTGGGGGATTGCATATATTGAGGCATAAAGGTTTGATCTTTACGGTTTATTGAAAGTATTAGCGTATGACCATAATCTCATAACTTTTTTTGGGGGGTTTGTTTGTTGTTAGGTAATTATGATTCCGGAACTGGGAAGAAGGCCGATGCTTAGAGGTAACGAAGATTCATCCTTTGGGGCCGATTACGAGAAAGATATTGGTGTATTGCTCGGCGAGCAGCAGCGACGGCAAGAGGAAGCGGATGAGCTCGAGAGAGAGCTTAATATTTACAGAAGCGGCTCTGCTCCGCCGACTGTGGACGGTTCTGTTATTGCTTCCGGAGGGCTTTTCCGCGGTGGAGGTGGGGCTCCTTTTTTGGACTTTGGTGGAGCCAACAAGGGAAATGGGTTTGGCTGTGACGATGAGGAGTTTAGGAAGGATCCAGCTTACTTGTCTTATTACTATGCTAATATGAAGCTGAATCCGAGGTTGCCTCCTCCTTTGATGTCTAGGGAGGATATGAGGAATGCTCAGAGGGTTAAAGGGAATAACACCGTCTTAGGCGGTATTGGGGATAGGCGCAAAGCGAATGATAGTCGATCTTTGTTCTCTATGCCGCCTGGTTTTGAGCAGATGAAGCAGCAGCACGAGTTTGAGCCTGAGAAAGCTAATGCTTCTTCTTCTGAGTGGGATGCTAATGGACTCATTGGTTTGGATCTTGGAGGCAAACAGAAGAGTTTTGCTGATATCTTTCAGGTTGTTGAAACCTCTTTGTTATCATTACAATCGAACTAGCTATGCTGCTTTTAGTTGTCTTTCTTTTTTTGCTTAGAGACTGTGTTAATGTTTCTTCTGTCTGATGATTGTTTTCTTCCGCATCTAGCTTTATCGTGTTTGCTTCAGAAGACTAGTTATGCAAGCATTTCTCTCGCTTATTTTGTACTGTTATGTTTTCCTTCATTCGAGGATAAACTGTCATCTCATACAACATTTGAGTCTACATATTCTTGCTTACGTAATCTTGATGGATTGCTTCTTTGCAGGCTGACCTGGGGCATGGGAATGCCGTCGCACAGCAGCCCTCACGTCCTGCAAGTCGTAATGCCTTTGATGAAAATGTTCACTCCACAATGAATCAGTCTCCATCGGCATCACAAGGCATTGGTGCGCCACAACCATTCAGCTATGCAGCTGTTCTGGGTTCTCCATTGTCTAGAAATGGGACCCCTGATCCACAGGCCGTTGCTAAGGTGCCTAGTCCATGCCTTACTCCCATTGGGAGTGGAAGAGCGAGTTCATATGATAAGAGGAACACAAATAATCAGAGCCCGTTCAATGGTGCTACATCTGGTCTCAACGAGTCTTCTGATCTTGCTGCTGCTTTATCTGGCATGAACCTCTCAGGCAATGGCGGGTTAGACAAACGGGGTCAGGCTGAGCAGGATGTTGAAAAGGTCAGGGACTATATGTTTGGACATAACGAAGTTAATCAACATGGGTTCCCAAACAAATCTGATCAAGCACATGGTTCTTGGCGGAATTCGCAGTTGAGAGGGTCACAAGGATCTGCCTATAACGCTGGAGGAGGACTACCTGGTCCTTACCAGCATCACCAACTTGATAGCCCGAACTATTGTCTGAACAACTACGCCTTAAATCCAGCTGTAGCTTCTATGATGGCTAACGAACTTGGGACTAATAAGTTCTCTCCAATGTATGAAGATGTTCCCGCGCCATCTTCTTTGGGATTTTCCGGACGTCATGGGAGAGGTTTTTCAACTTCTGGTCAAAACCTCTCTGAATCACGTAATCGAATGATGCGAGGGGGTGCTGGTCTTCAGCCACATATTGCCGACCCAATGTATCATCAGTATCCGGACTCGCTTGATCTTCTTAATGATCCGTCATTGGGCAGGGGTTTAATGGGTAATTCATACATGAATATGTATGAACACCAGAGGGCTTATCTCGGAGCTCAGAATTCACAGTATGGTCCTTACAAATCCGGGAGCCCTAACAGCCATAACTATTATGGAAGTCCAACATTTGGGTCTAATATGTCATACCCTGGCAGCCCCTTGGCTCATCATGTTATGCAGAATCCTCTTCTGGCACCTTGTAGCCCTATGAGACGAGATGAAGTCAATATGCGATATCCCTCTTCAACAAGAAACTACTCGGGAGGCGCAATGGATTCTTGGCACATGGATGCTAGTTTGGATGGAGGCTTTGGCTCTTCATTGCTTGAAGAGTTCAAAAGTAACAAAACAAGAGGATTCGAACTTTCTGAAATAGCTAGCCATGTTGTTGAGTTCAGGTATATCCTTGCAAGTCTTTACCTTTATTCTTGCGTACCATTTTGTGATTTGTCCCAAACTAACGCGTATTTTGGGCTTCTCTGAAATGGCTTACCAGTGCGGATCAATATGGGAGCCGGTTTATTCAGCAGAAGCTCGAGACAGCAACCATTGATGAGAAAAACATGGTTTATGAGGAGATCATGCCACAAGCTCTTGCTCTGATGACTGATGTTTTCGGAAACTATGTGATTCAAAAGGTAGATTTCTGATGACTGATGTTTTTTCTTAGTTTAGACATCTTGACTAGAAAGATTCCTGAATAGGCTAATCTTCCAACAGTTCTTTGAGCATGGACTCCCGCCACAGAGGAGGGAATTAGCAGAAAAGCTCTTTAACAATGTTTTGCCTCTTAGCCTACAGATGTATGGTTGTCGTGTTATCCAGAAGGTAAAGTCTAATTCTCACCTGTGGTACTGTTCTTTTTAAGTCTATCTTCGATCTCAAAAACAGTTACGATTTCATTATTTTCTGTTTATACGATTTTAGGCAATTGAGGTGGTTGATCTCGACCAGAAAATTAAGATGGTGAAAGAACTTGATGGACATGTGATGCGATGTGTGCGCGATCAGAATGGGAACCATGTGGTTCAGAAGTGCATTGAATGTGTGCCTGAAGAAAACATCGAATTTATTATTTCGACTTTCTTTGGTCAAGTTGTGACTCTCTCCACCCACCCATATGGGTGCCGTGTTATTCAGGTTCTTGCTCATAGAAGTAAAACAATGTGGCTGTTTTCTTCACCTTATGCTTTTATGTAAAACTCTCTTCGTCTCCTGATGTTGCAGAGGGTATTGGAGCACTGCCATGAACCGGATACACAGAGTAAGGTTATGGAAGAAATCCTGTCCACTGTTAGTATGTTGGCCCAAGATCAGTATGGAAACTATGTTATTCAGGTTTGTATAAAATACGAGTTTTTCTGCAACTGGTGCTTTTGTTTTGTTTTGGTCAAAACTGATACATGTTTTTTGGGACAGCATGTACTGGAGCATGGAAAGCCTGATGAGCGTACTGTGATAATCAAGGAGTTAGCCGGGAAGATTGTTCAGATGAGCCAGCAGAAGTTTGCTTCTAACGTTGTTGAGAAATGTTTGACCTTTGGAGGTCCAGAGGAAAGGGAGCTGCTGGTAAATGAGATGCTGGGCACAACTGATGAAAACGAGCCTCTTCAGGTTTGTCAAACACATACTTTCATATGATTGTCGGGAAGATAAAGAAACCAATAAGCTCATATGCTTCTTCTTCGTCCTCTTATATATAGGCGATGATGAAGGACCAGTTTGCAAACTATGTTGTGCAAAAAGTTCTGGAGACATGCGATGACCAGCAGCGTGAGCATATACTTAATCGTATTAAAGTGCATCTTAATGCTTTGAAGAAATATACTTATGGAAAGCATATTGTTGCCCGTGTTGAAAAACTCGTTTCTGCTGGAGGTACGTACATGTTCCTTCTCTTCTTTGGGACCAAAGTTTCAGTTTTTATCTGCTTCAAAGCCTCTTAAAGCTGTCTTTACTGCTTTTAAATTCTATGAGTATTTGGGCTAGAGAGAGAGAATATAAATATTTCCATCGCACTTCAATGTCTTTAAATTTGTTTTTTCTTATGCAGAGAGGAGAATGGGGTTGCAGCCCCAGGTGGTGTAAGGCCGCAAGTGTTTAACAGCTTAACTAGGGTGGATGGCTCTGCCATAGCGTTTTCAGAATTAGGTAAGATCTAAACCAAAAAAATCTGCGGGAAATTGTGAAAGAGAGCTTTGTTTTATCTCCGCAGAATCTGTACATTGTGTAGTTTCTTACCGTCTTTACTATACATAGAACCAAAAATCCCCCCCTTTAGGCTGATGAGTTGAGTGAAAAAGGCTGAGAATGATGTAAAGTTAAATGTTGAGGATTTTAGAATTTCCTTTCGCATGTACAAAAAGGATGGCTCTCATGCCAAATGTGTAGAATGCTATCTATTATTTTAGAGTTTTAGAAGTTTAACATCAACTCTTTTCGTTTCTGGAATTTTCAGTTTTGTTGTTGATATTGCTTCAGTTGTTTCTCTTATGCTAGAAACATATGATATAATTTAACATTCACAGAGCATACGTGGATCATGAAATGTCACCTAGACCCACTTCTTAATTTATCGAACCTCTCTCTGCTTCCCTAGGTATAGATCAAACTTAAAGTTCAGTCACTGATCATTGCTTCGTCTAAATAACTGATAGTTGTTTCACCTAAATCTTCTTCCGCAAATGCTTCCTTTTACAGAAAACATCTCTTTCCATAACTTGCATCGTCTATTAGTAATATTACAGAAAACATCCCTTTCATACACCGTAGACTTACGCTATCACCAAGATTCAGTCTCGTAGTCTCTCATCTTCCTTATGATAGTTGAATCAACAACAAAACCCCATCGGATTCCAGGAGATAAGCCGGATTACCACCACCACCCTCCACGTTTGATCATCAAGTGCAAGAATATAACATAAACCAGTTAGTTCTTATTACAAGTGGGTGAGACTACAATCTTCTAGCGTGACACAAACTTCCTCCATTTGTTGGAATCAAAAATAAACACCAAGCAAGTGCAAGTTGGTTTCAAAACTGATTTGAGGATTTTCATGTATCCTTGCCTTTCGACTCTCACCAATTAGTATCTCTTCCCAACAACATTGTTGACATCTTCGTCCTCTTTCCATATAGTCTTCTGAATTGATGTCACTAGTTCTATCCACAAGTTGATTTCCTCATAAGGTTTCACTTCTAATTCCCTAAGCTTTTGTAAATGTTGATTGATTCTTTGACTTTCTTCCACTATAAGATTAATCATTTTTGGGGACAAATATGAACCTTCCTTCGTGTGTTTTCATTTCCAGATTCTAAGAACAAGTGGTCCAATTAATTAGCTAACCGAGTAGCATAAGGAATTGAGCTAAGAAAGACGTTAACCGAGAAAATATACAGTACCGGCCCGCTATTAAAACTGCTTCGTTAAATCTTAACGTAGGCTAGGCCCATATAATATATTGGCTTTTTCCAGGCCTACTTGTAATCTCTTTAATTCTGTTTTTTTTTTTCAAAATCAAGAAAATAAACCGAATTGGGTTATGTTTTAGTGTCTACTGTCCAGCCAGGATCGGAAGAGATAAGAGGGTGGTCGAACTATGTCTGCGACAACGACTCCTCTCTCTCTTTCGAATTTCAGACCAAGATTCCAGAATCCAGCTAAAACCCACCAGTTTTCACCACTCTCTTGGTCTGTTTCAAGGAGAAAGATCTTGTCTTCCGGCAGACAACCAGCTCCCACTGTTCTTCTTCTTCACCAGGGAAAAACCCAACTATGGAGATTCTCTGCAACTCCAGATGAACTTTCCTCTGAGATCGTTTCTGCTGATACTTCATCTTCGTCTTCAGAAGCTATTGTGTCTAGCGGTGGTCAAGATGGTGTTGCTTTGATTATACAAGTGCTTCTCATTGTCGCTTTCCTTGCTCTCAGTGTTCTTACCATTGGTGTAAGTTTTATCCACAAACCAAAAGCTTATCCTAACTTGTCAGATCCCATATGTTACGATGTTGATTTGAACTAAACCTGAAACCTGGTTTGCAATTGTTTGAACCGGTTTTAAGATTCAGAATTGCTGATAGTGAATGAAATATCACAGGTTGTGTACATTGGAGTGACTGAGTTTTT
Organism: Streptanthus diversifolius; assembly: GCA_039880935.1. Taxonomy (NCBI): domain Eukaryota; kingdom Viridiplantae; phylum Streptophyta; class Magnoliopsida; order Brassicales; family Brassicaceae; genus Streptanthus; species Streptanthus diversifolius. The sequence continues at coordinate 16,491,596 of JAXGFM010000022.1, read as the reverse complement.
AGGGAAGAGGGAGAGAGAGAAGTTTGAGAAAGAAGAGGCAGCAAAGAAGTCAAAGAAAAGTGGGAAGAAGAAGGCAACGAGAGCCAAAGCTGGACCAAGAGGATTCGGTCAGAAGATTGAAGACGACGACATTGACATTGACATTGATCTTGATTGATTTTGTTCCATGGTTAGTGAGAGGCAGGAACAATCTTTCTTCGTAAAGCTCTGCGAGTGTCATATCTATCATAGCTTTTTTGGTAAACAAGCACCTCGACCATTATAAAGAAGAAAACTGCAAATATCAAAAATCGAAAAGAGTGCCTTGCGAAATAGGAAACAAGAGTTTGAAGAAACAAATTACATAGATGGGGAGAAAAACACTTAACACTGAGATTGTCCTAAAAGCATCAACATTCTCTCTTCTACACATTGGCAATAACACAGCCATTCTCATTGTGTGAAGGAAACCCTAAAATCCTCACCATTTCACAACCCATCTTTACACCATTCTCTGCCTTTTATCTATCTCTCATTCATCAGCCTAAGGAGGGATGCTTGGTTCTATGTGTCTAAAAACCGTAAGAAACTACACAATTTTACAGATTTTTTGCAGAGAAAACAAAGCTCTCTTTCACAATTTCCCACAAGATTATTTTCGGTTTAAGATCTTACATAATTCTCAAAACGCAATGGCAGACCCATACACCCTAGGTTACGCTGTACAACACTTGCGGCCTTACGCCATCTGAGGCTGATTTAGGGACGGCTGCAAACCCATTCTCCTCTCTGCATATAGAGACAAAACCACTACAGACGTTGGAACGTAATACTTTTATATTCTCTCTCGCTCAAATACTCAACAGGCGTAAAGACACTTTGAAAGTTTGTAGCGCATAAGAGGCTTACAATATGGACTCATAGAAGAGAAAGAACAAAGTACATACCTCCAGCAGCAACGAGTTTTTCAACACGGGCAACAATATGCTTTCCATAGGTGTATTTCTTTAACGCATTAAGATGCACTTTGATACGTGTAAGTATCAGCTCACGACGTTGGTCATCGCACGTCTCCAGAACCTTTTGCACTACATAGTTTGCAAACTGATCCTTCATCATCGCCTATATACACACGAGGAAGAAGCATGTTAGTTTCTTTAATTTCCTCGACAAAAATCTGAAAGTATATGTTTGACAAACCTGAAGAGGCTCGTTTTCGTCAGTTGTGCCCAGCATCTCATTCACAAGCAACTCTCGTTCCTCTAGACCACCAAAAGTCAAACATTTTTCAACAACGTTTGATGCAAACTTCTGCTGGCTCATCTGAACAATCTTCCCCGCTAGTTCTGTGATTATCACAGTACGCTCATCAAGCTTTCCATGCTCCAGTACATGCTGTCCACAAAGCGTGTATCAGTTTTGAGCAAACAATAAAAACCATCGAAGGCAAAAAATTTATATTGTTTACAAACCTGGATAACATAGTTTCCATACTGATCCTGGGCCAACGTACTAACACTTGACAGAATTTCTTCCATAACCTTACTCTGTGTATCCGGGTCATGGCAGTGTTCCAAAACCCTCTGCAACATCAGGAAACGAAGAGAGTTTTACATAAAAGCATAAGATCAAGAAAGCAGTCATCTTATTTTATAACTAAGGGAAAAAACCTGAATAACACGGCACCCGTATGGGTGAGTGGAGAGGGTCACAACTTGACCAAAGAAAGTAGAAATAATAAATTCGATGTTTTCTTCAGGCACACATTCAATGCACTTCTGAACCACATGGTTCCCATTCTGATCGCGTACACATCTCATCACATGTCCATCAAGTTCTTTCACCATCTTAATTTTCTGGTCTAGATCAACCACCTCAATTGCCTAAAAACGTATAAACAGAAAAAATAATGAAATCGTAAATGTTCTTGAGGTGGAGGAAAGACTTTAAAGAACAGTAAAACAGGTGATAATTAGACTTTACCTTCTGTATAACACGACAACCATACATCTGAAGGCTAAGAGGCAAAACATTGTTGAAGAGTTTCTCTCCTAATTCTCTCCTCTGTGGCGGGAGTCCATGCTCAAAGAACTGTAGGAAGGTAAGCATATTCAGGAATCTTTCTTGTAAAAACTCCCAAACTAGAAAAAAGCAGAGAAGATAAAATCTACCTTTTGAATCACGTAGTTTCCAAAAACATCAGTCATCAGGGCAAGAGCTTGTGGCATGATCTCCTCATAAACCATGTTTTTCTCATCAGTTGTTGCTGTCTCGAGTTTCTGCTGAATAAACCGGCTCCCATATTGATCCGCACTGGTATGCAATTTCAAAATACGCGTTAGCTTGGGACAAATCAAATGGTACAGAAGAATAAAGGTAAGGATTTTCAACGCAATACCTGAACTCTACAACATGGCTAGCTATTTCAGAAAGTTCGAATCCTCTTGTTTTGTTACTTTTGAACTCTTCAAGCAATGAAGAGCCAAAGCCTCCCTCCAAACTAGCATCCATGTGCCAAGAATCCATTAAGCCTCCCGAATAGTTTCTTGTTGCAGAGGGATATCGCATATTAACTTCACCTCTTCTCATAGGGCTACAAGGTCCCACAAGAGGATTTTGCATAACATGATGAGCCAATGGGCTGCCAGGATATGACATATTAGACCCAAATGTTGGACTTCCATAATAGCTATGGCTGTTAGGGCTCCCGGATTTGTAAGGAACGCTGTACTGTGAATTCTGAGCTCCAAGATAAGCCCGCTGGAGTTCAAGCATATCCATGTATGAATTACCCATCAGACCCCTGTCCAATGAAGGATCATTAAAAAGATCAAGCGAGTCAGCATACTGATGATACATTGGGTCGGCACTATGCGACTGAAGACCTATCATTCGATTATTGATCCTCCCAAGATTACGTGATTCAGACAGGTTTTGACCAGAAGATGCAAAACCTCTCCCATGAAGTCTTGAGTCAATTCCGGAAAATCCCAAATCAGATGGCACAGAAACATCTGCGTACATTGGAGAATAGTTACTAGTCACAAGTTGGCTAGCCATCATAGAAGCTAAGGCAGGATTTAATGCGTAGTTGTTCAGACAATAGTTCGGGCTATCAAGATGCTGATGCTGGTAAGGACCAGGTAGTCCACCACCACTGTTATAGGAAGATCCTTGTGACCCTCTCAATTGTGAATTCCTCCACGAACCAGTTGCCTTATGGGCTTGATCATATTTGTTTGAGATCTCGTGTTGATTGACTTCGTTATGTCCAAACATATAGTTCCTGACTTTTTCGACATCCTGCTCAGCCTGACCTCGTTCATCTAACCCGCCACTGCCTGACAGGTTCATGCCAGATAAAGCAGCGGCAAGATCAGAGGACTCGTTCAGACCAGATCCGTTGAAGGGGCTTTGATTACTTGTGTTCCTCTGATCATTTGAACTCACTCTTCCACTACCAATGGGAGTTAGGCAAGGACTAGGTACCCTAGCAATGGCCTGTGGATCTGGAGTTCCATTTCTAGATAATGAAGAACCCAGAACAGCTGCATAGCTGTATGGGGGTGCCACACCAATGCCTTGTGATGCAGACTGATTATTTGCGGAGTCGATATTTTCATTACGACTAGCAGGACGTGAGGTATGCTGTGCTACGGGATTTCCATGCCCTAGATCAGCCTGCAGAGAAGCAATCATCAACTTTGCATAAGTAAGAATCAAATACAAGACATGACGAGACAATTATGTAGAATCAAATGCGGTTGAGTGAAGTTGCTTTCATGGATTCTAATCTTTCTATACATTCTAATATCAGCATCAAAATGAACCAGAGACATGCTTTCATAACCCTATTAAACCAGAAACATTCAAAAAGGAGCCAAAAAGGCAATCATCAGATCAGACAGAATAAACTTAACAGAGAACCAAGTTTACATAAACAAGAATTTTCAGGAGATACAGTATATACAGAGAAAACTTAGTGGAATCAGAATGAGCTTAGAGGTTATCCTCGAATGAAGTAGCTTGAATAACATAAAGCCAGAAACTTTCAATACGAAAACAAAACAGAATATACATTAACAAAGAGGTTTTCACCAACCTGATAGATATCAGCAAAACTCTTTTGTTTGCCTCCAAGATTCAAACCGGGCAAACCAATCAGTCCATTAGCATCCCACTCGGACGAAGAAGCATTATTTTTCTCAGGCTCAAACTCGTCTTGCTGCTTCATCTGCTCAAAACCAGGCGGCATGGAGAACAAAGATCGACTGTCGTTCACTTTGCGCCTATCCCCAATACCGCCTAAGATAGTGCTACTCCCTTTAACCCTCTGAGCAACCCTCAAATCCTCTCTAGACATCAAAGGAGGAGGCAACCTCGGATTCAACTTCATATTAGCATAGTAATAAGACAAGTAAGCTGGATCTTTCCTAAACTCCTCATCGTCACAGCCAAACCCATTTCCCTTATTGCCTCCACCAAAGTCCAAAAAAGGAGCACCACCTCCGCCGCTGAAAAGCCCTCCGGCAGCACTAACGGAGCCGTCCACAGTCGGCGGAGCAGAGCCGCTTCTGTATAAGTTAAGCTGTCTCTCCAGCTCATCAGCTTCCTCTTGCAGTCGCTGCTGCTCGCCGAGCAATACACCAATCTCTTTCTCGTAATGATCCCTTAAGGATGAATCTTCGTTACCCCTAAGCATCGGCCTTCTTCCCAGTTCCGGAATCATTTATTACCTAACAAGAAAAAATTCTCAACGGATCCTAAAGATCAGACCTTTCTACGTCAAATATATACAATTCCTAAAACAACTCACCAAAGATCAAAACTTTAGGCGGTACTCAAATAAACTCAGGAGCTCCTATCGATGATTGGTTTTTTCATGTTACTGTTGTTTGAAGTTAAAAAAAAAAAAAAGAACCCTACCAGCGACAAGATGGGAGAGATAGGAAAAAAAATGAGCTCAACGGGGAAAAATGGGTTTTTATAGTGTTGACGGAATTATCTGACGGCGATACAAAAAACCTTATGGTTTCTTTTGTGCTATTTAACCATGGGAAATTAAAGAATTCACTAAAAATCAGGTGATTTAGACGAACTGATACTTTCGAACTAGTCAGTTCCGGAAAGTGATAAACAGGTATTTTAAATGAATGCCAAAATTTTGGAAAATTAGAATATTGGAAAAAGATTTGATGATTTTGCAAGATAAGAACAAAAGTAATAATCCTTGACAATATATGGCTAATATTACTCTTGAAAAATTACATATGATTTTTAGTTACTTTTAAAAACATATTTATTTTCAAAAAAATGATGTACACAATTTTTTGTTAAGAGTAAATAATTGTTTTTTTGCTAATAAAAAAACTCTCACCTAAATTCTAGCTACCAAATCTGGTGGAGAAGTACCAACATAAATCACTTTCGAAGAAAGTTTTCTTGTAATCCTTGCCAAATTGTATGTTCTTGAGTTCGTCTTCTATAGTCTGTATGTAATCCTGATATGTTGAAAGTTGTTTTTGCATGATTTCGTCTAAATAAATAGTGAATGATGGTCACTCTACCGGTGAAGACATCATCTTTACGATGTCATAGCATTCGATTTAAAGACTACTTCCAGTCGTTGATAATATAGCATACACTTTATTGTCCAAATATGTGCTTCTAATGGCTGTTTGGAGCAAAAGTAAATAATTGTTCTATTTGTATTATTTTTACATGATATATTAAAAGAAATTTCACCAAAAAAAATCAAAAGCAAATTGAAAAAAAAAACTAAAAAATATAAGCAACAAATTAACAAACAAGAAAATTATAAACCAGCAAAAGGGCCATAGTTTCACATGAGAAGAAAAAATTATAAACCAAGAAAATTTTAAATTGGCACCAAGAAAAATAAAGGAGATGGTCTATTCGGAGTCTTTCAACAGATGAGTTAAACATTTTTTAAGATAATTGATATTACTGAATTTGTTCTTAATATGGAGATGAACTATTATTGAAGTCAAAAGCTTTTCAAGAGAGAGAATAATGAGGAAATGGAACCAAGCTTGACCGAGGCTGAAGAGGATTCAATGAAGATTCCAACGATGAGAAAAACATCAAAGATCAAAGAAGAAACTAGGATCTTAAGGGAGGAATTTAACAAATCAATGGAGAGTTCGATTACACACTTATATATAGCATGAAGAACTCAAATAAAAACTGCTTAAGACATAATTTTTTTAAAAAAATACCAGTCGGAAAGGAGGATCAAAACCATTTAAAGCTTATTCAAGCACTAAACTTGAAGACAATCACACAACTATATCATTGAAAGTTCAACATCACCAGAAAACCAAGGAACATTCAGAAATTGAACATATGCTACACAAGAGGATTCATCACTTAATTCCGTTACCCAAAAAAACCTTCATTAAAGATCAATACCAGACCCAACAAAAGGCAACAAACTTGAGTTACATTTTGGAGCCAATACTGTGAAGAAAGTTATGGAAGCTTCCTACTTGCACCAGAAGACATCACCAATATCATGTTTGCCGGGAAATGAAGAAGCTGCCTTGTTTATCATTTCCAACAGCAATTAAGGATGGCCAAAGACTAAAAAATATCATCAATAGTTTCTAGTATATGAATTTAGAAATATTCTCAGTTATCTTTTGACAATAAATGCATCCAACAAGTTTGGAACACACATAGACCATGAAGATGGCACAAACAGCTAGTTTATTACCATACATCATTTCTTCTCAATCATTTGATTCTTATTCCCACAAAATCAGTGTACCATTATGTAGACCAAGCCTATAAAAGGCTTCCCACACTCCTATGTATCATTCAACCATCAAAATGTCTTTTGCCTCATAAAAGAATTCATTTCATCTCTTTAGCACTTGTGTTCTTGAGTTTTGACTTATAATAGCTCCTTCCATAGGATGTAAGGCATTTTATCCATCTATCATTGATTTTCTGATCAACCTTCCATCACTACATTTCTAATGAATCTTCAAAGAGAACAATACGGCCATTTGCTGATTGGCCATCCCGACCATTTTGGTCCATCTTTTATCCACCAGTTTAAGGAGTGTTCTAAAACCATTTGTCTCACCCCATCAACCCTCCTTGTATGATTATTTGGCGCTGATCGACGGATCCTACATCAGGAAGAGAATTAAATTTCTCTACAAAAAGAGATAGGCAAGAGAAGAAAATAATAGAAAAACAAAAACAAAAATGAGAGGACAGCTGGTTTTTGGATTGTGGGAGAAGAATTTTTGTCAAAAATAGTATGTTTAAGTTTCATTAGTAGGCCGATAGGTTTTTTTTTTTTTTTATTAGAGTTAAAACTGAACCAAACCAAATCGAGAATCAAATATGCATAAATTACTACATTTTTGGTTCTGTTTAGTTTCAGAATAAATGTCTAAGCCTACTGGCAACTATCAAATCACGATCAGTTAATCCACATGAAGTTTGGGGGTTTTTTTCAATTATACATCATTTTAAAGTTTCCAACATAATTTCACCTAGGATTAAAGTTTAAAATTTTGTTTTTCTACCTAAAATTACTATTTGCTTCTCTTACACCGATTCCAAACCAAATTTACACCAAAAACCAACCAAACATAATCCACAAATCCCCAACCCTAATGTTTAAAGTAACAATAAAATGAAAAAGAAAAGAAGAAATCAAACCAAAGTTTTCCAAAACGATTTTACACTTACCCTAAAAATCTTCGTTTTCCAAAATTGAAATGCGAAATATTTAAATAAAGAATCAATTGGCTTTCAGTTTCTAGATGGGTAATTATAGATGCAATTGGGAAAGAGATGTCAATGGTTACTTTAAGCTTCTTCCTTCTTTTTCCCTCAGCCATTAGATTCTTGGGAGGCGTTTTTTTCTTGCTTTTGTAACTTCATATTTAATCGGATTCGGTCAGTGGTGTGATCTGTTTGTCATTTACTTATTCATAAATTTCTTGCTAATAGTTTTTATTTTCCGAAACCCTTTTCCATATCTCCTCTAAGAGTATTTTAGTGATAGGTTCTATCATAAACGAACGATCCTATTTGCTTAATTACCTAGCGAAAAGAAATCTTATGTTTCTTCCATTATAGTATTTATGTACAAGTTCCTGGATAACAACTCAACATATTTTATATTTTACTAATTTTTAAATATGTTTACAATAACATATTGGTTTTGGTATTTTATTGGTGTTTTTAGTGTTCAGTAGTTTTTCAAATATTTACAGATAATATGAATATTTTGGACGAAAAAATGCAAATATGTATTTTAGAGATTGGACACCTTTTAAACGTCAGAAGTTTTGTACTTCCCACTGACTGATTTTGCTCAAAGGCATATGAGAATGCTAACTTCTATCTCCAAGTTGGTTAGATCAAATGTCATGTTGATTTTACTTAAGAATGGTATCAAAACGAAGCAAGATGAGGCGTTAGGAAGTGATCAACCGAATCTGTTTGTCCAAGTAAGGCGGGATCATTGAACATAAGTCCCTTCTCGAGAGAAGCTTAAGTGATCAATCGATTACCGATCACCGTAAGGATCAATTAATCCCTTGTCCGATAGAAAGGAAATAATCTTATTTTTATTACATATTTTCTAAAACAACTGAGATTTATCCTAGTTGACCTAAAAAAGACTATAAAATCACAATAGGAGACAGAAAAATCATAAGCAATCACAAGTCATCAAATAGCCAACAAAGTCTTTTAGTTTTCTTTCATTTTACTATTCTTCATATGTTTTGTTCATATGAGAAGATATCACCTTTTTGTACTTTTTAGAGTAGAGAATTTTTTTGAATCCTATATGAATAAGATTTTTTTTTTTATTGCTTTTGATTTGGTTACATCTATGATGTCTGAGTTGATCCATTGTTGGGACACTGAGTTTTTAAAGAGAAATTCATACTTTTAATAGACAGAGATTTAGGAATGACTCTTTTAATAAGTTGAAGTAATCATTCCTCTAATTTTGTTCTATAATGAATGAGTTTAGGCAATTATTTCTTGCAAACTACTTGATTGATTTTCTAGCATTGAATTGAGATGGAAAACTCACTTCTATGAACTACAAAAGTTGATTCATTGGTTCTTGTAAATATATTAAACTTGATCATTTTACGGCTTGTTTATATATATTATTGACTGCCATAGTTGATTAATAGGATTGCTCAGCCAAAGTTAATTTTCATTCGTGGATTAGTTATTAAATAGTTGAGTTCTAAGATGAAAAGATAATGTCAATTGCCACTAGAAATATTATATAAGAATTTCATGAATGTTAAATGCTTTAACTCCACAGAACTCCTCACTGAGGCAAATCAAAGTGTGTCAAAATCTGGAATAGATGTAAAGCATTGGGTAAACACACAAAGAAAAGCCTTAAATGGAGGAGCAAAGACAGGTGGAGAAATGCACTTAAGTGATCAATCGATCACTTGATCAAGTCATCTTTTCTGTATTGTGGATGCATCATGGACTGAATGAATATATTAGTGTGGAGTGGGATGGATTCTTAGGGATTAATAAAGGTGTAAATGGTTTGGTGCCAAGTCATATATGTCCTTTGTCTCTAGTTTGGAAGCAGAAATAGCTGCCTTGGTGTGGGTAGTGTCTTGTGTTAATAATCAGTGCTAGGAAGAGGTTTAGTTTGAGTGGGACTCTAACTAAACCGTTTACACCTTTATCATCCCTAAGAATCCATCCCACTCCACACTGATATATTCATTGAATAAGATCCTTGTGCATGCGGTCCAAGATCTTATTCAATGGTCGAAGCTTCACAGTTATACCAAGGATATTTGTGCACCGTGGTGGAGATACTTCCGACCGTCCTTCATATTTAGCCGTAAACAAGCAAATATGTATGCAGATCATTGCCAAAAAAGCCTCTTCCTTTGATATTTACTATCTTTTGTTAAATTGCGTATCCCCGTGAGCCAGCGATTGAAAGGAGAAGCATAATGTTTGTTTTTTAGTTTAATTATAAGGTAGTATGTTTTGAGTTCCAAAAAAAAAGTTTTTGTGGATCCATGATATTCACAATTGTAGCGTATTCTCCATAACTAGAATGCAATGATTGGGCTATAAAAGAAAATGGTGAAAGGGGCGATTAATTAGAGGAAGCTTGAAGGAAGGAGAATACCGTTAGGGTTCGGCAAATAAACCGAATCTGAAACCCGAATCCAAATCCAAATTGAAGTAACCAGTTCGGTTTGGTTTCAGTTCTTCTCAAAAACCTGATTGGTTTTTGAATTTTGGTAGTTCGGTTTCGAGTTTGGTTGTGGTGCATCTAAAAAACCGAACGGTTCCTACACCTAAATAGTTCGAATTACAAGTTCAGTTTGGATAACCCAAATTAAACCGAATTAAATCAAACATTATATTTTATTAAGATTTTTCAATCTGAATTTTTCTGTTTGGGTAATTCAATTAGAAACCGAACCCGAATCAAACCCGATAAATATATGGGTACAAAATAGGATTTAAAATATAGTACTAAAATTGAATCCGAAATATACTGAACTGAACCCAAACCAAAATAGAGAATTACCGAATCCTATACTTCTAAATCCAAAATACCTGAAACTCAAAATATTCAAACCGAACTTGAAGCCCAAACCTAAATACCCTGATGGATCGATTACTACCATGTGGAAAACATTCATTACATTGAACTGAGAAAGTTTGTAAGATAAACATTCATTACATTAACTGAGAAAGTTTGTAAGAAAAAAAAATTAATTAAATTGGAGTGAGTGGATTTCTTGGGACGGTGACATTGATCTTTCATATTTCAACATTTTGTTGCATTGTTAAAAAGACGACGTCGATCTTGTTTGTATGCTCTTTGATTGTTAATATATTTCGTGCGGAACAAGTAACTGGACCAATACAAACAACAAACACAGAAAATTCCAAAAAAAAAAAGATAGTTCTCGTGAAATAGAAATAAGAGTTTGAAGAAAACCTAAAACTGGGATGGTCCTAAAAGCATACACATTTGGCATGATAGCAGTTTCTTTTTGTACATGTGAAGGAAACTCTAAAATCCCCACACCATTTTCTTTACACCATTCTCTGCCGTTTCTTTTCACTCACTCATCAGCCTAAAGGGAGGATATTTGCTTCTATGTATATTCAAAACCGGTAAGAAACTACACAATGTACAGATTTTGCGGAGATCAAACAAAGCTCTCTTTCACAATTTCCCGCAGATTTTTGGTTTAGATCTTACCTAACGATGGCAAAGCCATCCACCCTAGTCAAGCTGTACAACACTTGCGGCCTTAAACCACCTGAGGCTGCAAACCCATTCTTTTCTCTGATATAAGAAAAACAAAACCTACTTTAGAGACATTGAAATGCCATACAAATGCTTATGTAGCAGATAATGGTTAGATAATGGCTGAAACTTTGTTTGGATACATAGAAGGGAAGGAACATGGACATACCTCCAGCAGCAACGAGTTTTTCAACACGGGCAACGATATGTTTTCCATAAGTGTATTTCTTTAAAGCATTAAGATGCACTTTAATACGAGTAAGTATATGCTCACGCTGCTGGTCATCGCATGTCTCCAGAACTTTTTGCACAACATAGTTTGCAAACTGGTCCTTCATCATCGCCTATATACACAAGAGGAAGACGCAGAAGCATATGAGCTTATTGGTTTCTTTATCTTCCCGGCAATCATATGAATGTATGTGTTTGACAAACCTGTAGAGGCTCGTTTTCATCAGTTGTGCCGAGCATCTCATTCACCAGCAGCTCTCGTTCCTCTGGACCTCCAAAGGTCAAACATTTCTCAACAACGTTAGAAGCAAACTTCTGTTGGCTCATCTGAACAATGTTCCCGGCTAATTCCTTGATTATCACAGTACGCTCATCAGGCTTTCCATGCTCCAGTACATGCTGTCCACAAAGCGTGTATCAGTTTTGAGCAAACAAGAAAATATCTTCGATGGCAAAAAAATCATATTTTTTACAAACCTGGATAACATAGTTTCCATACTGATCCTGGGCCAACATACTAACACTTGACAGGATTTCTTCCATAACCTTACTCTGTGTATCAGGGTCATGGCAGTGTTCCAAAACCCTCTGCAACATCAGGAAACGAAGAGGGTTTTACATTGAAGCAAAAGATCAAGAAAGCAGTCATCTTATTATATCACGAAGGGAAAGAACCTGCATAACACGGCACCCGTATGGGTGAGTGGAGAGGGTCAGAACTTGACCAAAGAAAGTAGAAATAATAAATTCGATGTTTTCTTCAGGCACACATTCAATGCACTTCTGAACCACATGGTTCCCATTCTGATCACGTACACATCTCATCACATGTCCATCAAGTTCTTTCACCATCTTAATTTTCTGGTCTAGATCAACCACCTCAATTGCCTAAAAACGTATAAACAGAAAAAAATAATGAAATCGTAAATGTTCTCGAGGTGGAGGAAAGACTTATAAAGAACAGTAAAACAGGTGATAATTGGACTTTACCTTCTGTATAACACGACAACCATACATCTGCAGGCTAAGAGGCAAAACATTGTTAAAGAGTTTCTCTCCTAATTCTCTCCTCTGTTGCGGGAGTCCATGCTCAAAGAACTGTAGGAAGGTAAGCATATTCAGGAATCTTTCTTGTAAAAACTCCCAAACTAGAAAAAAAAACAGAGGAGAAGATTAAATCTACCTTTTGAATAACATAGTTTCCAAAAACATCAGTCATCAGGGCAAGAGCTTGTGGCATGATCTCCTCATAAACCATGTTTTTCTCATCAATGGTTGCTGTCTCGAGTTTCTGCTGAATAAACCGGCTCCCATATTGATCCGCACTGGTAAGCAATTTCAAAATACGCGTTAGCTTGGGACAAATCAAATGATACAGAAGAATAAAGGTAAGGATTTTCAAGGCAATACCTGAACTCTACAACATGGCTAGCTATTTCAGAAAGTTCGAAGCCTCTTGTTTTGTTACTTTTGAACTCTTCAAGCAATGAAGAGCCAAAGCCTCCCTCCAAACTAGCATCCATGTGCCAAGAATCCATTAAGCCTCCCGAATAGTTTCTTGTTGCAGAGGGATATCGCATATTAACTTCACCTCTTCTCATAGGGCTACAAGGTCCCACAAGAGGATTTTGCATAACATGATGAGCCAATGGGCTGCCAGGATATGACATATTAGACCCAAATGTTGGACTTCCATAATAGCTATGGCTGTTAGGGCTCCCGGATTTGTAAGGAACGCTGTACTGTGAATTCTGAGCTCCAAGATAAGCCCGCTGGAGTTCAAGCATATCCATGTATGAATTACCCATCAGACCCCTGTCCAATGAAGGATCATTAAAAAGATCAAGCGAGTCAGCATACTGATGATACATTGGGTCGGCACTATGCGACTGAAGACCTATCATTCGATTATTGATCCTCCCAAGGTTACGTGATTCAGACAGGTTTTGACCAGAAGATGCAAAACCTCTCCCATGAAGTCTTGAGTCAATTCCGGAAAATCCCAAAGCAGATGGCGCAAAAACATCTTCATACATTGGAGAATAGTTACTAGTCCCAAGTTGGTTAGCCATCATAGAAGCTACGGCTGGATTTAATGCGTAGTTGTTCAGACAATAGTTCGGGCTATCAAGATGCTGATGCTGATGCTGGTAAGGACCAGGTAGTCCACCACCACCGTTATAGGAAGATCCTTGTGACCCTCTCAATTGCGAATTCCTCCACGAACCAGTTGCCTTATGGGCTTGATCATATTTTTTTGAGAATCCTTGTTGATTGACTTCGTTATGTCCAAACATATAGTTCCTGACTTTTTCGACATCCTGCTCAGCCTGACCTCGTTCATCTAACCCGCCACTGCCTGACAGGTTCATGCCAGATAAAGCAGCGGCAAGATCAGAGGACTCGTTCAGACCAGATCCGTTGAAGGGGCTTTGATTACTTGTGTTCCTCTGATCATTTGAACTCACTCTTCCACTACCAATGGGAGTTAGGCAAGGACTAGGTACCCTAGCAATGGCCTGTGGATCTGGAGTTCCATTTCTAGATAATGAAGAACCCAGAACACCTGCATAGCTGTATGGAGGTGCCACACCAATGCCTTGTGATGCAGACTGATTATTTGCGGAGTCGATATTTTCATTACGACTAGCAGGACGTGAGGTCTGCTGTGCTACGGGATTTCCATGCCCTAGATCAGCCTGCAGAGAAGCAATCATCAACTTTTCATAAGTAAGAATCAAATACAAGACATGACGAGACAATTATGTAGAATCAAATGCGGTTGGGTGACGTTGCTTTCATGGATTCTAATCTTTCTATAAAGTCTAATATCAGCATCAAAATGAACCAGAGATATGCTTTCATAACCCTATTAAACCAGAAACATTCAAAAAGGAGCCAAAAAGGCAATCATCAGATCAGACAGAATAAACTTAACAGAGAACCAAGTTTACATAAACAAGAATTTTCAGGAGATATACAGAGAAAATTTAGTGGAATCAGAATGAGCTTAGAGGCTATCCTCGAATGAAGTAGCTTGAATAACATAAAGCCAGAAACTTTCAATAAGAAAACAAAACAGAATATACATTAACAAAGAGGTTTTCACCAACCTGATAGATATCAGCAAAACTCTTCTGTTTGCCTCCAAGATTCAAACCGGGCAACCCAATCAGTCCATTAGCATCCCACTCGGACGAAGAAGCATTATTTTTCTCAGGCTCAAACTCGTCTTGCTGCTTCATCTGCTCAAAACCAGGCGGCATGGAGAACAAAGATCGACTGTCGTTCACTTTGCGCCTATCCCCAATACCGCCTAAGATAGTGCTACTCCCTTTAACCCTCTGAGCAACCCTTAAATCCTCTCTAGACATCAAAGGAGGAGGCAACCTCGGATTCAACTTCATATTAGCATAGTAATATGACAAGTAAGCTGGATCTTTCCTAAACTCCTCATCGTCACAGCCAAACCCATTTCCCTTATTGCCTCCACCAAAGTCCAAAAAAGGAGCACCACCTCCGCCGCTGAAAAGCCCTCCGGCAGCACTAACGGACCCGTCCACAGTCGGCGGAGCAGAGCCGCTTCTGTACAAGTTAAGCTCTCTCTCGAGCTCATCAGCTTCCTCTTGCCGTCGCTGCTGCTCGCGGAGCAATACACCAATCTCTTTCTCGTAATCATCCCTTAAGGATGAATCTTCGTTACCCCTAAGCATCGGCCTTCTTCCCAGTTCCGGAATCATCATCACCTAAACAACAACAAAAACCCCCAAAATCAATTACGAAAATCCCAAAGATCACACCTTTCTATCTCTATCTATCTATCTATATATATATATATATATTGAAAACTAATTCCAAAGATCAAAAATTTAAAGGATACTCTATTTAGAATTAACGCAAAAGATCAACACTTTTAAGCGCTACTCAAATTCGTCTTATACCTCCATGTGTTACTGTTGTTTTAAATTAAGAATACCCTAACAGCGACAAGATTGAGAAATAGAAAAATTGAAGCTTTAAGGAGAACATGTATTTTATAGAGTTGGCGGAAAACAAATCGATGGCGATGCAAATTGCACAAGGAAGAATGAAAAAGAAAGCATTAATTAAAAAAACAAAAAAAAACAAAAGACAAAAAAATAAAAATGAACTAATGTCCTCGTGTTCCAGAGCTGAGGGGAAGAATCTCAGACTCACACGTTTGAAGCTGTGTTCGAGATCTCCTGTTCTGTGTGTTTTTCAGTTTAGGTTTAAAAGACGCAGCTTTTTTAACAAAGTACAAACACTTCCAAGATGCTACGATCTTTCAAGATTTTATTTCTTAAACAGATCCTTTACCTTAGTTCTTCACAATTTTGAATATATGAATTTTTTCCTATTTAGCAATACCAAGATATACATAAATGTTAATTTTCTTTAAAATACTTGAATTGTAATCTCTAAGATCTCCTAATAAAAATTTAAAATTATTAAAAATAATTCTCATTCTTAACAAATTTGAAATATCTACTTTAAAAATAAATTATAACAAACTGCTGCTATCTATTTGGGTAAACTTGTATTTTTTTCTTCTTATTAAATGTTAATAGTATCGTACTATTTCTGTTTTTTCTATTATTTGATATGATTCGCCAAATACAGAAAAAAGGTACAACTCTGAAAGACTGAAACCCAAATTCACTGGATTGGCTTGTTTCCTCTCTAATATTAGTAGTTCGTTATTAAATGCTTTGTTTGAAATTAAATCAAATCTCAAAACTCAAAAGGTATAAAATTGTGAGTTTTCGGAATTAGAAACAATTTAGCATTTCTTTTTTGCTTTTTTATGTTTTAACCAACTATTTCTGATGGGAATTATCTGGTATAATAATAATCATCTCTAAAACTCTTGACTCCTACTTTTAATCTTTAATGTATTTGTTTCGCAAATGGGAGATTAAATTTTGGTCACTAGTCAAACCTCTCTCTTTAATGGTCTCATTGAATGGTAACTATTCCGGTTAAAATGTCTATAACGGTTGGTATGGGAGTAATGCGATTAAATTAAGAAAGGTATCTTTGTTCTTAATAAATCGTGCTTGGTCATGATTATGATTGCTCCCCGAAGTCCACGAGTCGGCGTATAAATCGGTGTTGATCTTTGACGGGAAAAGTGAAAATATTGTTAGGTTAACTCAGTTTAATATGTGGGCTTTGAAGTGTGTTTCATTTTTCATCATAGTGATTTTTAATGGACATATAAGCCCAATGAGCTCAGCCTCATACATCCAATATTGCATCCATATACTCATGGGTCATGATACACGGATAATTTTAAAAAAATCGATGGGCCGAAGCCCAACTAATCGTTTTAGTTGTCGATACAGTCCAGCCCCCGATTTTCTAATAAAATGTAAGACATAGCATCTTCGTTTTGTCAAATAGGAAATGTTTAGATAATTTCATCTTTGAGGGGATCGATCTCTAGCCTAAACCAACAAGACAACTCTTCTTCAAGTGAAAACTATTAGACCATCACTACTTAGTTGAAGATACCGATATTTAAGTCACAATTTTTGTTGTTATTCTGTTTAAAAATTAAAAATAAACTTTATTATAATGACTAATTTTATTCACTAAAATTTTGTTTTCGGTAATCAACCTCGCAATGAATTATTTATGTTTGGTAAATTTAATCATGTTTTGTTTGCATAGTTATACAAAAAAAATTGAAGAAATTTGAAGACGTTTGAAATTAAGCATAAACATATCAAAAGAAAAATAAACAAGTGACTAAATGATTTTTTTTATAAACAAAAAGTGAAATGGGGCGTTAGGAGAGTGTTTGATAACTCATATGGGTCAATTTTTTTTATTAAACACAAATACTATTTTTTATTAATGAATTTGAACCTAAAAAACTATACAAGCTTAAGTCATAGTCACAACGGTTCAAAGTAATTAAGCTCAAACTTATCTATTTACCTGAGAATTATTCATCTAAACTTCACTAAAAAATATTCTAAATTTTACCCATATGACCCTATTACGTACAATACAAAAACAATAATAAGATATGACCCTCCAAAAGACGACAGTTAAATTCACGAGAAATCCAAATTACAAACAGCAAACAGCCAGTCTATAGTAATATCAACCACGAGAATCCGCTTTGGTTACAATTAGAACATCTCCAGATTTTGTCTTCAACAGACCTGAATCCGTAAAAACTGCAACCACCGGAGATACATTGAAGTTTTGGATCCGCAAAACCGCAACTACTAGAGGTACCCCAAAAAGTCATCATGACATCTTCAGTATCCCTCTCTGCAGCGCTTAAGACCGAAGCTCACCTCTTGAAACGTCCTTTTTTTTTAGAAAAGCCCAAATGGGGCCAGTCTGAAAAGAACTCAAATCTGATTAGCTTAAAAAGCCGGCCCAATAAACCAGACCAATAAAACCGGCCCAATAAACCGACACAAAAAACCAGCCCAAAGAACTGGCCCAATAAAATCAACCTAATAAACCGGCTCAATAAAGTCAGCCCAAATGAAACTTATCCTAAACGTTGGCCTAATGGAGTCAGCCAAATAGAATTGGCCCAATAAATTCAGCCCAATACTGGCCAAAAAGAATAACAGAAACTCTAGGAGCAAAGCAAGAGACTACAACCGCCGACCAGATCCACCGACCACAGCCGCCGACCATATCCACTGACCACAGCCGCCATCACCATAGCCGCCGTCATCACCTCCACCAAAAGGAAACCGCCTTCCACGAGTTACCACAACCAGAAATCCGAAAAAAATACCTTCACCCAAAATGATAGATTTGAAAAGGTTCTTCAGCCGGCGACCTATAAGGAAGCTTGTCAGATCTAGTCATCGATTGATCTGATCTTCAAAGAGTCTCCGAACCAAAATCCTAACAAACCAAGTCCCTAACAAACCAAAATCAATTTCCACCGGAAGTCATAGCCCCACCATCTAATTAAATTTATGACATCTCAAGACTAAGGAGAGAAGCGTAAGGACAAAAAAAAAAAAAAAAAAGGGTCATCCTCCGGATCCAACCAGATCACCAGAAACCGGAGGTTAAAACCAGAAAATATCAAAAAGTTTGTTTAAGATGAGAGAGAAGAGAAAAAAGAGAGGAACAATTGTCCTTCCCAATTTTTTCATTCCTAAAATGGCTAAAAAGAGGTCAAAATTATTTAATTCAAACCAAACTATCTATTAAATATCAAACTATATAAGCATATAAACATATATCTATAATATTTTGAAAAGTTAGTTTATTTAGTGTCATGTTTACATTAATTCTTCTTAAAATCAGTTACAAAAAAAATCTTTCAATGATCTTATCCTATGATGATGTACTAGGCTACACATCTAACTTTTCAAAAAAAAAGTTTATGAGAGTTTATTCATCTTGATCCTATTTTTTCTTCTTTCTCTATTATTTTCATTTAAGTGATAGCGATAATTAAATCAAATTAGGTAAATAATATTGATTAATGTCAAAAAAAATAGATTAATCATTGATTACTGTTACATGAAATGCTCTAATTATGCCTAATTAAAGTTTGTGATTTCATAATTTTATAGTTTTAGAAGTGTTCAATTCGGATTTTGGTTTGGTTTCGGTTTATTTTATTTTTTGCTTTTTTGGTTTCTAAAAGTTTGTTACCACATTGACACCATAACTGTTAATATATCCAGTCATATCTATATATTGTAGTATTTTAAAATAGCTTACATTTGATTTATACATTATTACCAAAACCAAACTATATTCTCTAATTTTTTGGTATAAATTGATTCGATTCAGTTTTACTGAAATTGAACTGTCCTAAATTTTATGATGCAATTTTTTCCAATCTTAATTTTTGTTTTTTCATTTTTGACTTGTTTAATAATTTGTTTACTAGATTTTGGTAGCAGTTAATTTTTTTGTTTGGGTTTTTATTTATTTTACTTGTTTAGTTTTTTTTCTTTAATTTTTATTATTTTTTTTCTTGTTAACAACTGAAGGAAAAATTATTTCATTTCTGTATATATACATTTCTTGTAATTTTTGATGAGGAACATATTAATCTTTCTAGTGATTATTTAAAATTGAGAGTTTCATTAAAGTCTTATTCCATAATTATATTTGAACTCAAATTAAAATTTTAAAGAAAAAACGTTTTAAAATTTTTGCAAAAAAATATTTAAAATACCAATTATTTTTTGGTAATTTTTTAACAACAAGTGTTTTTGTTTTCTTTTTTTTTGAAATGTTTGAAACACATTCTATACTTATGCTTCATTATTCCATCATTATGCCACATATATATTATATTCCATTAATCTACAAGTATGCTAGATCATATCCAGTCCTTATGTTTCATGATTCCATCGTTAACCAACACAAACTAATAACCAATGAATTATTAAAAGAATTGTTACACCAACAGTTTTCTCTTTAAATCTATATTAACTATAAAGAATAATGATTATTTTTCTCTCTTAAAAATGAAAAACATATTAAATTTATTCATTAGATTTTAAAACAAAAGGTTATTTAGATATCATTGGATAATGTTATTGGCTAACACATAGGAATTCGGTAGGATGTAACAGTAAAGGAGATTTGTCAAGTTGGTAAACCTACAACTAACGACCTACATTATTATGTTCTTTCTTACTTTTGGTAAAAACTGATTTTAGTTATCATCATTTACCAATGGATTTTAATAAAATTCTCCAACTTTTTCTTTACAAGTCTATCTCCCAAACTAAAAAAATAATAATTTAGAATGTCTAATATGTTAGATAACATTAGTTACATAAGTTTTGACAAACTTATCAATCATATATAAGTTTACACAAATTTATTATTGTCATATTTTGTCAAACCTAAAAACAAAATTCATAACAATATGATTAATAGTCAGTCAGAATCATGTAGTACAATAGTGGTCATTTCTGAAATTCATGATTGGAGTTCAAACTCATCACCTTACAATATATAAAACAGTAACTAAATTGACAAAAAAATACTAATAGTCACAATTTAACTCATTGAGTAATTCTTGAAAAAGTTACCTAAATTAGCAATATTGTGGATGTTAGAATGGTAAAATCTAAATTCATGATGAGTTTAACTCATGGTTGGTTGAATCTGAAATTTTTTGAGAAGGTTTTGCTTAATTTACATGTTTTTAAATGGTATATTTACTTTCAGATTCAACTAGATTCATTTTTAACTTGGTTACAGAAATAAAATCTGAAACATCTGAAATTTGTTATTATTTGTTTTCATATTTTTCTATTATATTTTTCATCGATAAAACATCTAGCCCAAATCTTATTTTTGTGCGACTAATTCATTTGATCGAATTGACTTTGAGTATTGGTTATAATGATTTAGTTCCCAAGAAACTACTTGCCGCCAATTTACTTCGAGAACAAATTAGAAATTTTTGGGAGTCAAATACCTTATTTATTCTTTACTTTTTTTCCTGCTATGAGCAAGACACCAATCTTAACTTACAGTTAAAAGTTTCCTAATTAAATTCAACTAGTATTTGACGTGTACTTACGCAGAGTAATATTTTTCTAAACAATAAAATTGAATTATATAGAAAACTGTATTATTATATGGAATTTAAAATAATTTTATTATGTTTTAAAATCTTATGATAGAAAACCGTTTAGATTCAAATTATGATGATGAAAAAATATATGATTTATACAAAACCCTTAACGAGATAATTTTTTTACTTTGATGTTTTTGAAGACATCTAATCTAAGCATGTAAAGTCTATCGTTATTAAATTTTTCCTCCTCTCTTCAGCCATTATATTATAAGTATGCATGTTTTTCTTCTTACCAATCAAATATTGTTTTGATGTATTTGTAGGATATTGAGATAAAAACAATTTGGTGTTGAAATATTGAGTACAAATAGAAGAAATAAATAAATTTTCCTGCTGTTAAGTAAAATTCAAATGATGTACATATAATCGAGTGCATATTGTTATAAAATTTATTATATTCATATCGATAAATAAATAATATATTATATATGTGCAACTATATATAACTATAATTGTGGTCTGTTTAATTTTAAATTTTTTTGTGAACATACTTAAAAATGTGATAATTCTATGAATTTTCCATTGTAAATCAATTTACTGAAAATGCTTGTGCTTACTTGATTGTTAACTAATTTTTATAGAAATATCTTAACTACATCAAGTAATTTTGACCCAAAAAAAACGTGTTTTTAGGATTAATGAAAATAAGTAAAATTGTTGATATCCGTTTTTTGTGAACTTATCATAGTAACTTTAATATCTTTAACAACACAGTATATTAGGTTCTAACTTCATACCTGTGATAAATTTTAGAGGTATTTACTATTGTGTCACATAAGTTCCACCATTCGTTTTATAAATGAAAAAAATATTAGAGTTAATGATATCTTGTATATATGTGGAAATGAATATTTAGAGTTAATCAAATCTGAATATTATTTTTTTTTTTTTAATAAAAATTTCTTTTATGTACAAAAAATATTTATTTTAGAAATATCAGACTTTTAAAGTTTAAATTTTATAATAATTTGAATAATATAATATAGTTTAATAGTTTACATTTTTAAAAATTGATTGAATTTAGAATACCCATTACAATAATGATATTGAAATAACAATTATATAAATAAAAATTGGCTGAGAAAACGTGTTAAACAAATAGGATTAGTAACCGTTATTCAAAAGAGATGTTGGAAATTTGTTTGGAAAAAAGAATTTAAAAATTAAATAAATCAAAAATGAAAGGTTTTATAAATCTGATATAAAATAGGTGGATAATTTTCAAATGTATTAAGCTATAATTTAATGGGTTTTATCATATGATGAATCAGAAAATTTTGAGATCAGGCCAGTATCAATGTTAAAAAATTAATTGACTAAATCAAATTTACTGTTGGCGGTTTGATTTAAGTAAAAAATACCATTCGCCAGCTTTAACACATACTATATTTGTTGTCAAATAGTTTTATATATTAATTTATTGGCATGTTTATAAATACAAACATTTCTTAAATATTTTATAAATGTATTTAGATAATAATATTATAGAAATGATTCCATGCTGTCTTAATTGTAGTTACCAAAGAAGATGTAGTGACTCATCAAGTGTTTAACCAAAATTAAACATCGGATGCAACATCTTAATTGTAGTTACCAAATATCTAGGTAAAAGTAGATGAGACACATAAAAGTAGAATATAAGGCCAAGTGAAGCTTAATCCAACGATCGTTGTCTTATGTTGCTTGAAAGGAATGGATGAATTGGGTGAAGTGTCAGAGAGAGAGAGAGAGAGAGAGAGAGAGAGAGAGAGAGAGAGAGAGAGAGAGAGAGAGAGAGGATCTCCTTAAGCTTATATCCACTCGACACTCTCTTTTTGTTGGAACATATGTTTTCAAAACGTCCAACGTCCCATGTACTTATTATTATTTTAATTTAATATTCTCCTTTTACTATAATTAATTACTCTACTCATTACATTATTTAGTATCCTTAATTTGGTCTAAGCACATAAATAAGACTATGTTTCTTTTCAAGATTTCGTATCTTGAAATTTTTTTTTTATATGAAGCGGTTTATTTTTGAATTTCTATTTTTAGTATTTATTGGTTAATCCGATTTATATTAAATGATGTTTTACTGAGTTATTATTTCTAATAGATGTAGACGTCTATACTAAAATTGAGTTATTATTGTTTGATTACAAAATTAGGAAAAGTTTAATTAATTTATTACTTTTCTTAATAAGAGTACACTCTAGGTTATGCTTATACAACATGACTTCCTTAGAAACAGAAATTATTATATTTATTTAATGTCTCGATTCTATGCTTTTATCTAATAATTTGTAAGTTATAATTTTATTGGTACGATAAAATATATGTAGATCTATAATCATCATTGTTAGAGCACAGAAGTTAACTTCGAATTCACTCGGATCGTTAACAATTGGACCAACTATAACATCAACACTAAAATTTTATTATTCATCACTTAACCGAATATACTATAATCTTTTTCTTTTCTTTTCCTTGTTCGTTACCAACCATTAAACCTACCATTTGCCTCCCTCGCTTATATATAAAAACAACATTCGACCTCTATTTATCAATACACCACAACGATACAAAAAGAAAAATCATACATCTTACATAAATTTTTGAAATATAAAAACAGATTTTGGCTTCAATATTCAAATAAATAGTTTTACATGGCTACGTGGGTTTTGCATTATCTTCTTGTGGCATTTCTGATTGCCATAAGTTTCAGCATCGATGAAGCATCTGCAGGAATCACGCGGCACTATAAGTTCGATGTAATTATAAATATTAGTCTCAATTTGATTCCAAATATATATTAGTTATCTTTTTCTGTTAGTTATAAGACATAATTTAATCAATTATTCCGATTTTTCTCCGGCAGATTCAACTTAAGAACATCACAAGATTGTGCAAGACGAAAACAATCGTCACGGTCAATGGAAAATTCCCAGGACCTAAGGTTACCGCAAGAGAAGGAGATAATCTACAGATCAAAGTTGTTAATCATGTAACCAATAACATTTCCATACACTGGTAAATTACTAAACGCTTATAGTCTTATAATGATGATACAATTTTCAACTCTTGTTTTAATTTTCTCTGAGCCTCAATAAATAGATGATGTATAAATTTAGGCACGGGATCCGGCAGCTAAGGAGTGGATGGGCAGATGGACCGTCGTATGTGACACAATGTCCAATTCAGACCGGACAAAGTTATGTTTACAACTTCACAGTGATCGGACAAAGAGGAACCTTGTGGTGGCATGCACACATTCAGTGGATGAGAGCCACCGTGTACGGACCATTGATCGTTCTCCCTAAACTCCACCAACCTTATCCTTTTCCCAAACCCTACAAACAAGTTCCTATAATCTTTGGTAAATTATCTTCTGAACTCGTAACTTTTACGTATGAGTCCCCTAAGGCCAAAAGAGTATGTTTAAACAATTGATGTTTTTAATTTTTGTATAGGTGAGTGGTTTAATGCTGATCCTCAAGCAGTAATACAACAAGCTCTTCAGACGGGTGCAGGCCCAAATGCCTCTGATGCTCATACTTTTAATGGGCTTCCAGGTCCACTATACAATTGCTCCACAAAAGGTAATTATCATGTTACTTAAGTTGTTATTATGTCCAAAATTTGAAGCCGATTTTAGTAGATTCACAACACTTATAGGCCTAAATTTTCATTTTTAGACACATACAAGTTGACGGTGAAACCTGGAAAGACATATCTACTACGACTAATCAATGCTGCACTCGATGATGAGCTCTTCTTTACCATAGCCAATCATACATTGACAGTGGTCGAAGCTGACGCGAGCTACGTTAAACCATTCCAGACCAACATTGTGCTTCTCGGTCCGGGACAAACCACCAATGTACTACTTAAAACCAAACCTCTTTACCCAAATGCAACCTTCTACATGCTCGCAAGACCTTACTTCACGGGTCAAGGAACAATCGATAACACAACCGTTGCAGGAATTCTCAAATACCATCATAAACCTACGTCAAACCATATTAACTCTTCTAGAAACCTTCCTGTTATTAAACCTTCTCTACCTCCTATCAACAGTACGAGCTACGCAGCAAATTTTACAAAAATGTTTAGAAGTTTGGCAAATCCTAGATTCCCGGCAAACGTACCAAAAACCGTAGACAATAAATTTTTCTTTACTGTCGGTTTAGGAACTAACCCTTGTCCTAAAAATCAAACGTGCCAAGGACCAACTAATACCACGAAATTCGCAGCATCTATTAACAATGTGTCTTTCATCTTACCAAATCAGACTTCTTTGTTACAATCATACTTTTCTGGCATGTCCAAGAAAGTTTTCACGACCAATTTCCCAAGTGCTCCTGTTTACTCATTTAATTATACGGGTATGCCACCAAACAATACAATGGTCTCAAGAGGGACCAAAGTCATGGTTTTGAAATACAACACAACTGTCGAATTGGTCTTGCAAGGCACTAGCATCTTGGGTATCGAGGCACACCCTATTCATCTTCATGGCTACAACTTTTATGTGGTAGGTCAAGGTTTCGGTAATTATGACCCGGCCCGTGATCCAAAACAGTATAACCTAGTCGACCCAGTCGAACGAAACACCATCAATGTCCCCTCTGGTGGTTGGCTTGCCATCCGCTTCCTCGCCGATAACCCCGGTAATGGTTCAATTAAGGTGGTTTTTAAAAATGTTACAACATATATAATGCGGTTTTGAATCTGAATGATGATAATTTGTATGTTTAATTGAAGTCTCCAACTATATATATATATATATATATATTTTAATAATTATGTTTGATGATGTCAGGTGTGTGGTTCATGCATTGCCACATAGAGATTCATTTGAGTTGGGGTCTTACTATGGCTTGGGTAGTTTTGGATGGAGATCTTCCAAATCAGAAGCTCCCTCCTCCACCTTCGGATTTTCCTAAATGTTGACTCTGACGAATCCAACGTCTCTGTCCATGCCATGTCACATTTTTCCCTTTTGTTTGAATTATATTTCCTTAAATTTTTCAATATGCGTTTCATGTTTTTTTTTAATGTTTTTTTGTGTGTTTTTTGGATCACCACCTGAGAATTCTTGAGTTTTTATATTTTTTTCTTCTTTTATTTTGTAAAAAGATTGGTGAACTGAAGCGCTCTTGATCGTTTTTCATTTTTTTTTTGTTTTTTTTTTCAACCAATTATCTGGTTAAACATAACATTTTATTTATGATATAGATGGCAAAAGATGAAATCGTTGAAAACTTTTCATTGGATTCCCTATATAATAATCCAAACTTTTTTCCTCTAATAAAGTGAAAAGATAGATTTTATCTCATGTCAATCATGCCGACTGGTTTCTAAGTAGCTAGCTGTTTATACATAATATAGTAATTTCATCCTAAATTTTTATAAAATAAAATGTGCAAATGTATTGATACTAAAGATTTCTCATTTGCCAAGAGGGAATCTTTCTTCAATCAAAGAGACAAAAACCCAGAAAGCAAACAGAAAAAAATACTGCCACCAAATACTGCCATAAAATGCAAAAAGGAATAAAATAATAATTAATAAAGCTAAGAAAAAACAAAATATGAGTAGAGTTCCAGAAATTATTGGTGTTTGCAAGATCTACAGCGTCATAGCATTATATTGATATTTTCTTATCATCATCACATTGACATTAAGTGGACTCCATTATCGTTTCATAATCAATAATAAATTCAAACAAAAGCTTCAGATCTTTGACCGGATTATATGAATTATGAATCATTTAAAGTAACCTAGAGATAAAATATGTCATATATTTATTAAAACATAAAATTGAAGATTGTGTTTGTTAAATTGTTTCAATTCTTTTTTTTTTCAGAGACAATGAAAATGAATATTCAGTGCAAATCCTAACAAAAACTCTGTACTTCATGATACGCCAAATAATCAATACCCAGATATTGTAATTTTTTTTTTTAGTAAACAAAAAAATTAACTAAATTTCTCTTTGAATCTTAATACTGGTATCGATGATATATATTTGTAGGTGTAGCATATGCAAGTGATGTAATTAAAGGGGGAAGAAAATTACGTAAGTGAAAAAAGTGAGCATAAACCCTAATTCTTAAAATCAAAATCTCTTCCTACAATGTACTTGTTTGGAACTTTCAGTAATCAAGCTGATTTAATTACAAGGAACAAAAAGAAAGAAAAAAAAAGAAGATCTTATTAAGAATCTCCATGTTTATGCCAACAAACAAGCATAGCCACACACCTTCTCATGATGTAAAACCTCGCTTTCTGCTCTTTAGCCAAGCTGCTGTATTTCTGAGTGATAGAAGAAGAAGATGAAGAAGAGGAAGAAGATCTTCTCTCTTTTCTTGAGAAGCTTCTAGAGATTGAAGATGAAGAAGAAGAGGAGGAGGAGGATGAAGGAACAGAGCATTTAGTAGAGGAGCTCCTAACGAATAATGGAGACTTTGCGGAGGAAGCACTTGTGGAGAAGCTTCTAGAAAACTTTGACTTAGAGGAAGAAGAAGAAGAAGCTGTTGTCTCTTTCTTCGACAGCTTCCACTTCTCTTCCATGAATAAAGTGTGCTTCTGCAGGAATATTTGAATTCAGATTCAAATGAATGGGGTCTAATTATGTGTGTTTCTTGTGAGGTTGTGGTGATTCAACTCAAAGAAGAGATAGTGATTCAGAGAAAGACAGAGAGAAGTAGATAGAGTAATAGTGTCTCTTTGTTTATATATGATGCTTCT
The DNA here is from genome assembly GCA_039880935.1 of Streptanthus diversifolius. NCBI lineage: Eukaryota > Viridiplantae > Streptophyta > Magnoliopsida > Brassicales > Brassicaceae > Streptanthus > Streptanthus diversifolius. Next base: position 16,463,712 of record JAXGFM010000022.1, on the reverse strand, counting down.
TTTAATACTTGTAATAAATCAATGGACATAACAAATGGCAAACAAATAAACGGGAAAACTGAAAATTATCTTATTATAATGTAATATTTAGCCAGTCATGAGATATGAACTTTTTTTCCGTCGACTTAGGAATTATTTTATTTTGGCTTCGAGTTGGGGACTATTTAACGTCCACTTGTTTTTATTTATCTAAATTTCTTATGTCTATTAAAAATTTAATGTTTTATTTTGGTTCGATAATCAGTTAATTAGATCAGTAGATTTACTTTGACTAACTTGAAACTATACCCACATGAGTGGGTTCGAAATTTAGTGGTTTTCAAAAAGTGAATTGAGAGGTTTCCAAACACTTTTTCATTCTACAAAATTTTTAAAAAAACAAAAGGTGGAATCTTTTGTTTTTTATTTAAATCAAATTATCAATACGAAAATAAATTAGAACATATAAAAGTAATTATTTTAAGATAGTATTTTTTAATATAAAACTAAAATATATAATTTTTATTTAGGTAAAAAATAAATATATATTAAAACTTAAAAATTACTTATAAAAAAAGTTTTATTCTAGAAATAGAGGATTCAATAAATTTCTCCAAATTTAGAGTAATTTATGGAATTTTCTGTTTGAGAATGATATATTGTAGATGATATATACTTTTATTGGAGATGTTATAACAGTAAAAGACATTTCAATACGAGAGAATTGAGGATTTTTTGGCAAAATTAAACACAATCCGCGAGGGCGCAAGGTCTGGGCCTCTAGGGATGGGGGCTTTTACTTAGCGTTGACGATATAGTTAATGCTTTGATTAATGGAATTGTATTAATTAGATAACGTATGCTTTCAAAGCGAATTAGTGAATTATTCGATAGCTAACGTGTCAAATTTCCAAATGGGTGGATCTTAGAGAACTCAAGCTCTTATTATTCTTACCACCACAAGATCTACACATTGTCGAAATCCACTTCTTGAGATCTGCCATTAATGTTGGCGGAACCATTGTCGTACGTTTATATACACAATGCATATATTAATGTAGATACATACATACATACATGCAATCATAATCTTCATTTAAACGCGTGACATGAGAGAGTGAGTGAGAGAGAGAGAGAGAGAGAGAGAGAGAGAGAGAGAGAGAGAGAGAGATCACAACATGGAGCACGATAAAATTTATCGGTATTGCTTTCATATCAGTGTGTAATGTACGCATATTTTATGACTAATTTATTGATTGAAATAGAATATTTATTTTTAGGGATCCCTGTATATTATTGGCATAGTGGGACAGGAATCACAATATATAACATGGAGGGCTAAATATAATAAATTTAAAAGCTGGTTAGCAATAGAGCTAAATTTCCTCGAAATGAATAAAAAAATATACAAATGAGTCAAATATAGAAGACCCAACAACGACTAGTGTACTCCGGATAAGAGCTTGGCTATTCGACTTGACATAATCACAGATGCCTTTTAGTAAAATTGATACATTTTGAAAGATTAGCTTCTGGGATAAACTAATCAATATAAACAATGCATGGATATCAAAATGAAAAATGTCCACAATAATAAGTATTTTTTTATATTCAAATATAACAAGTCTTGTATATTATTGTGTGGGGGGTAAGAGAGGAGGGGCAAAGAGGGATGGAGAGATAGGTGTTTCCGTAAGATAATGAGAGAGATAGAGTAGACAGGTTTGGTCTAATAATATTCTACATGTTTTTCACTTATGTCTTGAAACCAGCCTGGATTTACGCAAATAAAGAACCCACATTACATTGTCCCTATTTTTGTGTTGTATTTCTATCCTCCACAGATTTCAAATCTGCTTTTCCCCAGCCCTTAAACACCCATAAAACACAAGTGCAATTTGATCTCTCTATATATATATATATCACTCAACTAATTGTTCTATTATTTTGACGGATATTCAAACTCGTATGAACGAACAAATCGTTTGTTAAAACTAATTCCACACATATAAATCATTTGTAAAATATGAAAACTAACACTATATTTTGAGTGATTCAATGACAAAATTTCTATTATTCAAATATAAATTTTTAATTTTTTAATTTTAAAATTCAGTGTTATTAAACTTATGATTTAAAATACATTTTAAAATCTATTGTTTTTAAAAATGTTTCAGAAGGAAGTGAATCAAACATTTCAGAAGGAAGTGAATCAAACATTTCAGAAGGAAGTGAATCAAACATTTCAGAAGGAAGTGAATCAAACATTGTGGATTTGTGGTGGAGAGAACTTGAAATGATTTTAATTTAATAAATTTTAAAATAATTTTGAGTGAATTATGAAAGTTGCTATTTAATTAAAACATTCTAGAATCTCATCTAAAACCATGAGATTTGAATTTTTATGCTTTTAACTAAAAAACTTTACCAAACACATAAAATCACAAAAAAGCTCTTAAACCCCATAACTTCAAATGATCTCCAATAAAAATGGAGTTTAATAAGACTGGATTTAAAACATCACTTCAAATTTATGTTTAAATAATTAATTTTTTATTTTTAATATAAATCACTTAAAATCTCAAATTAAGTACACTTTTTAAGTAATTTTAAACCTGATCCTTAAAAAAGTACATAAACATACGATCTGTTGTGATTTTAAATTATTTAAGTCAAATCATACTTTTAAATCTTGATTATGACGATTAGAGAAAACACACATCGCTTATACATGGCTATCTCATTTTATAGAGTGCCAAGCGAGACAATGCGGGCCAATCTAGTCGAAAAGAACTCACGGTCCCTAGCGAACGAGTCAGTGGCACCTTGCACTAATATGTTACAAGTCCATAGTCCATGTGCAGCTCGCTTTGGATTCGCGGGTGACGATGGAAAGCTCCTTGTTGTCTTGGTGTCAAACCACATATACAGGATCCAACATTGGCACACTTGCAAACACTATTCTCATGTCGTTGAGGCTAGTATACTTATCCTAGAAAAATCACCAAAAATATTATTCAGATAAAAAATTAAATATTTTTTATTCAGAAAATGTTTGTAAGATATTTTAAAAATTAAAATTATGGGTTCTTTTTTTTGTCACGAAAATATTATATAAAATATAATAAACTAACGAAGCAATATAATTTTCGTTGTATTTTAATTTTTAAATTATTATTAATATTATTTTGTGATATAACACCAACATTTAAAACACATTTCTTAAGAGATAGAAAAATACTATGTTAGAGACAAATTTTTATTTTATTTTTATCAATAGACAAGTATTTTTTATATATAATAAATATAAATTAATTTTGTAACAAATTGTTAGGAATTAGTGAAAATGTTGTTTATACCAAGGAAAAGACCTATCTTTCATAGATTTTCAGAAATTTATGAAGTTATCCAATACCCTCTCTATCTCTCTTATTCCATGCACATATAATACAATGACGTAAAAATTAGCACAAAGTGGTCATACTTTTTTTGCTTATATTGTTTATGTAGATTTTGTACTTTTGGCTTGGATATCTGAACATTTTTAGGTTTTATATATCTTGTTACAAAATAAATTTATGATAATGCTTTCGATAATGGTTTTGGAAAGTTTAAGTCACTAATATTATTGAAGAACTAATAACATGTTCTGAACAAAATAAAGCAAGGATTTCGTTCTAAGGGTTTTTGTGCCAGACAGAGATTATTTACGCCGAGAATAACCTGAGAATATAAGATAGATGTCCATATTCTGGGGGGGGATCGAGGTATGGAGTAAGATGAGGATCATCCACTCTTCTGGGTCATCGGATGTCATTCCAGCTCGGCACCACCCAGTGGATTTGTCTCTTGCATGACAAAGCTTCTATTGTGCAAAATAAATCTTGGGTTTTTTCAGAAGACTCTTTAATGTCTAACTTATATGAGTATTGTGTTTAGGTAATGTCTAAGGTTCACATGAGGAGTTTCATCAAATGATCAAAGCTCCTATATGCTGGTGAGTGTTTGGTTACCATAGCTTGATTATATAGCAGCATCAAAGAGTAAAGTTGGAATTCTCTTTTGGGCATATATCACATATGTGTGAGAGAGAAGATGTCTACCTCATTTTGGATTCGTAAGTCTATGTCCGATTAAACATTTTTAGTAACTTTAATTTTGATTTTGCTGTCCGTTCTTTCTGGATTTTGGGCGGCTATACTCTAGCAGCTTGTCGAGCCTTTCCGTCATTACTTTCTAAATTTTTTTGATAACAGTATTGGAAAGTTTGTCTACTCACGTTAGGTTAGTCAGTTTTTATTTTCCTATACATAATGGTTTTTAGATGAAATTTCTCCTAAGAATCATTTATTTTCTTCATATTATTAATTTAGTATACGCAAAATAAGTTTCAATATAACCGTCTATATTGAGTTATTCTCTATCATTTTTAGTTGTTAAAATATGATTTCTTATCAACGATTTTTTGCTGTTGCTGATATTTGCATTACCAATTCTAACATGATATTTGTTCTCTCATTAGATAGCCTTTTATCGCTACTGATAATCCAAGAACTATAACCTCGTGTTTTTTTTTTTTGTTTGATATATTCTCTGATCAGTGGACACTGTGGACTCTAATGACCAATATAAATAGTTGACCTACTAAAATCCGATTAAGCAATATATATTTTGACAATATTTGGAGATTATTAGTGCGGTTTAAACAAGCCAAAAAAGCATCTCACTGATTCACAAAGCTGACATCACCATGTGATTTCCTTTCTTCCAAATAAAGAAATAATTTGTTGGAAGCAAAAATATCAATGCTTGAATATGTACGTTAATAAATCACACACTGGTCACTTATGTCTCCAACCCTCCATTATCTTAGACTGTTTGGCTTCATGTTCATTTTGACTAGTCAAACATTTCCAGAATTCCCAATTAATTTATTACTAATATGTTTTCTCAGTTTTCTCAGTAACGTACTTTTGATTTGACCATTAACATTACTGGTCATGATCTTCTATTTTTGTTTTCCTAATTATGGCGTAATAATATTGACAAAAAAAAATTATGGCCTAATAATAATAATGGTCAATTTTCATTATAGTTATATTGAACTCGCTATTAAAAATAATAACCATGATAATATAGTAATAAACTAAGCAACTAATAGACACATTTTATGTCTATTTTACCCCTAAAAGCAAAACAAAGAAAAAGTGAGTAAAGACAAGAAAATTGATGTATTTTTATATGTTTAGCCCAACTAATTTTGTTTCTTTTTAATAATTTAAATCTTGCAATTTTATTAAAATGACATAATCTTTTACATATATCATAGTTTAAATTTCGAAAAACATATACAAATTTCTTATACAAGTGAACAGTATTACATCACTGATAAATAAAAAATAATTTACATAAATACATATATAATATATTTCATACTTAATAATAAACATATTAGCCTATAGTTGGTTAATTTACTAATTTATACATTCTGTTTTGGTTAGTACTACTAATTTATCTAATAAAAATAATAATCATACTAAACTTTTATATTTGAAAAAGCATTAAGCAAATATGGTGTTTATTTATTTAAGATGAACCATAAAATATGCCTTTAGTTCTTTTGCTTACCGGAAGTGACATATATGCGTATATGAAACCCATGGAACCGGAACGTCTTTGAGTTCTTTAAAGGTTGTACTAGTATAGTTGGTTTTACTAGTATATTTTAATAATTAAATAAGTGTTTATATGAAAAAGGTCATGTGAGAATGTCCTTAAATTACTAAAAAAGAAAGGGACACTGAAAATAATTTACTTCGTAAGTTTTTTCGTTAACATTTACCGGTTGAGACTTGGGACTTGAGAGATATGTAAGTGATGCTTTGACCAATGTGGAATTTTTTGATGGGTCAAATGTTGTGAATAGGTAAGTCAAATCAACTCACCACATGGTATATTCAGATCCGTTGCACGATACCTTCTAACCGTTCTTAGTATATATTGTTATAAAACTGATTATTTTTTTTTGTTTTTACTCTTATTATGTTTTTGTGTTTGTAAAGAAGAAAAACACAGCTTCAAACAAAAGGAAAAATTTGTCAAAAAATAGAGAGAAAGGAACAAGCAGAAGAAAAACAAGTTTCAAACTTTTCTTAACTAAATTGATCCACAGAAAAAAACTGTTATGTGGTATATACTTTCAATTTTTTAATCAATTACACTAACCTTTTGTACCAGCAGAATAATAGAATTAAGAGTAAACATATTTTGTACATGAGAGAAACTTTAAAAAGTTATTTTTGCCAAATTTTATAAAGTTGATATAGTTATGGACTTGATAGAAAAAGTGGTTTAGCTGAGTGTCGATTAGTAAACAATATAACACGAGTATCTATAAGTGAGAGATTTTATGCATAAGAAGATGCTTTCAGATGTTAGAGTTAGATGACTAAAGCATAGTACTATCTTTGGTAAAAGAAATTGCAATTCCGATGTGAAAAAATGAAAAGAAAAGAGGTTATTTAACTTCTGTTTTGTACGACAGAGTAGTTTTTGTGTAAGAAAAAACAAAATTAGAAGACGTGGTGAGATCACATGGAAACATGTGTAAGCTGAGTAGGACATGGTCAGGTCGAAATGTCTACTTTTATATAATACACGTTATATTTTAGAAGTTTTAATTTCCAATTTGGAGATTACTAAAGAATGAACCACGAGCATTTTTGTGGGATTTTCATTTTCTCCTTCCACTTATTTTCTGTTCATCCTTATTGTTATTTGTGAAATTTCAGTAACTATTAGATAAAAGACAAATGTAGTATAAAGTAATTTATGAACTATAATTTTTTATTAATTCATAGAATTACTATTTAAAAAAATTTCATTTAAAATACATAAATTTTTTTATTCTTATTTATGTTGATTAAATTTTAAAATTGTGGTTTTTGTCTCTTTTTTGCATTTAATTTTTAATTATTTGTTGTTTTGGTATATAAGAGAATACATATTTAGAGTGTAAATGAAAATTTAAAATATAATTTTGAAAAAACAACAGCAAAACATTTTGATAGATTGTATTTTTGTCAATTTATCTTACTGACTTTAATATCTATTTAATATCATAGGATACTGGATTCGAACTATATGTGATGAATTTCAGAGTTGACTATCGTTATACCAAATGATTTTCACTAATATTGTATTATATTTATATACAATAATTTATAAATTATAATTTAATGGTATCATATATTTCTGTAATATTTTATTTTATTTTATTATTTATAAAATTGTGTCATATCTTTAACTTAAATAATTTAAAACTGAATAAATTATATCAATTTATTAAATATTAGATCATGATCCGCTTCATAAACGGATAAAAATAAAAATATTAAATAACAATTAATAATCTGTATGATTAAGATATAAATAAATAAAATTTATATTAAAATTTATGCTATATTATTCAAATTAATATTTTAGAAACCATTATTAAGACCTGTCACAAAAAAAAAAAAAGAAATTAAATTTAAAATATACAAAATTTCTGAAAAGTAAAGTATTTAAATGTATAAAATGGTTTTCAAAATAGATTTTAAATATTATATTATTTTAAACTAAATATAATTTATGAATAAATATATTTCTTAATAAATATTATGAAAAAATAAAGGTATCTATATTTTATAACTGAAAAAATATTTATATCAAAAATAAAAATTTCAATATATAATTACACATAATAAATTTTTTTATTAATTAACCAACATTAATTTAATATTATCCATCATATATTTAAAAATTTTGCTAAATTTCACGTAAAAGTATCCAAGAATAATTTTTTTATAACCCACAATTAAGAAATAAAAAACTCATAAAAAAAGAAAAAATTGGATTTATATTATCTAAAAATTCTGAAAAGTAAAAACTCTAAAGGAGAGATTTTAAATATTACATATTGAAACTAAGTATAATTTATAAATAATGAGTTTCTTAATAAATCCAGTGAAAAATATTAAAATGTCTATATTTCAAAACTGTATTTACATTAAATTATGAATATTTTAATAATTACACACAGTAAAAAATATTTTGAAATAACTAATATCAACATAATAAAATCCCTCACATTATTAGATTAAGTTTTTATTAAAAATTAACATAAAATAAAGCAAAATAGTATGTATATTATTATTATTCTTTTAAATATTTATATAAAAATAAAATTTGGTTGATGTGAAATTGATAGAGAAATAAAATTTATAATTTATTTATAAAAGCATATTCTCTTAGAAATAGTTATTATAATAGTTCGATTCATATGAAAAGTGTGGAAAAAAAGATAAAATAGTTGTTGACAAAAAAAAGAGATAAAATAGACTTATTTACCAAAATTTTAGTATGGAAGGAAATGAAATTACGAACAAATCAAAAGCGATATTTAATCAGCCGATCACTTCGTAAAGACACAAGGCTATTTGTCAAATATGATTATGGATTGTGAAAGCGAAAGAATTTGTGTGAGGTGAATGAAAATGAGGAGCTTACCTTACTGGGCACCAAGAGAGAATATAAAGTCCATATCCTCTTCATGTGGAGTTTGAAACTTTGATATAGGTGATAGAGTGCATGTTGATACATTACGGGTTGACCATCTCTTTCCGTAAAGATTATTCAAGAGTAAGTGACAGATTGGTAGGTTTAATATGTTTACACTTGTCGAGGTTCCAAAACTGAAAACCCGCTTTCGTTATTTTCTCTATCCCTCAAGTTCTATGTAGTTTGAATGGTAAGGCATATTGTATAGTATGTACTATTAGCTAGATAAGATCTCTTATTTTAGACTAAACATATGTAAACTTTGTGCTTCTGGTTTCGCTAACTTAACTCTTTTGCTTAATATAATATAACCAACATCTTGGCCTAACGTTACGTCATGGGAGGTACATAAATTTTGGGTTAAAATCACATGTGGGCTTACTTATGAAACAGTCTGAGCTAAAATTCAAATTCTATCTTTTTGGTCTGAAATCCAAATTGATTTTTTTTTTTGTTTTATCATAACTCATCTTCATATTAAATTTCTGAATTCCATGAATAAATAATAGTTAAAGTGTCCACTTTATTAAGATTTTTAAGTCGTCCAACCATCTCTAGCGTTAGTAGCTTCTGGGATCTGTTTCTAATAGCAGGCCTTGCTTCCATCTTGGCACTTCTCATCTTCGTGGCCAACTTCTTATATGAACATTGGCACAAGCTATTTCAAGACTCCGAAAACTCCTTATGGAGAAAATCAATATCTTTGGTGCAGATGACAGCATCGCCACAAAGTCCATCACAAAATAGCGTATTTGAGCCAAGAGAAGTGTCTTTCAACTCGAGCGGAGAACTTCTGGATGAAGATGAGGAATCTAATATTCAATCTGAAGGTGAATGATACAGAGAAGTTGCAAAACGTTATGACAGCTTAGCTACCCTTTTCCACGCTTTGTTTCCGGGTGTAAAAACCTATTGACTCTATATGTTGATTTTTAACTTGTCATTGTTAAAATCTCGTATTCGTATGTTTATTTTCAAACTTACCGTCAATTAGAGTTCTTAATTTGGATTAAAATAGTCTTCTTTAACCTCTAAAACCACTCGACGTCCTTTAGTTATCTTAAACGGTTAAAACGGGACCAAATGCATTCTATTTAACTGATTAATTTTCTGTAACGCGATGTAAATCTAGATTGTCTCAATATTTTAATATATCAACCCTATTAATTTTTGTGACAGAAGACCTACGGACGCGTCATTTCTAAACAAAAGCATATGTGTGGTAATCTTTGGAAAAAATGTTAACCAAATTGGCATTTGTCCACATTATACGCTCATGTCTCATTCTCGGACAAACGAAAAAATGTGGCCCTCCAACGGCCAACACACCGTGTTTGATTATATAGGGTAATACCCAAAACCGCGTTGAAAAATCAAAATTTGGCTCTATTATAAAGAAACCAATTGTTTAGCAATATATAATCCAAAATAGTAATATTTAAGAAAATCGAAACAACCAAATTTCTAAATATTAAAAAAATATGAAAGAATAATTTGAAAATACTTGAAAAACTTCTACAGAGAATATGAATTTACAAATTTTTCTTTATTTCTCTTGTTCAATTTTTTGTATATACTATAAAACATCTTACAAAATATTCTAAACTATTCTAGAAACTTTTTTTTACTTTTTAGATACTTTCTTAATCTTTAAAGTTTTCTAAAACTATATCTAAATTATTAAACATAAATATCTTATATTATTATCTTTTAAAATATTCTAAAATACTTAAAAGAAGTGATGAACTCTAATAATATTTAAAGAAATTCGAATGATATTTATAAAAAGTCATCTGAGCCACTCTCGACGACTCAAGCCAGGTCAAAGCAATTGCGACCATTGTTAAATTCTTTATATTGAGAACCGTCGTCGCCATTTATGTGGACAACAAGTTGGGTGAAGGAATTATGCACTCCTTGTCAGACCCTTTACAAAACATGGTAATCCAAAGAAGTGTGATCTCTGCATATCTGCAAGAAAACACCCAAAATTCCGATAGAAATCCGTCATAAATTATATTTTTTAATTTCTGTCAGAAATTCAATTTTTTTTAAAGTTTTAGAAATTTTGAAGGATTTCCGAAAACAATTATTTTTGTATATTTTTTTAAAAAATTCCGACGGATTTCTAAGAATTTTTTTTTTAAAAAAAATAATTTTCGTCGGAAATCCGTCAGAAAAACAAAAATAATTTTCTTTTTTTTTATTGTTTGAAATCCATCGAATTTTTTTTTTAAAAATAAAATATATTTAAAAAAAAACTTTATATCAAAAATCCGTCAAAAATTCAAAATTTTTTTTTTTTTTGAATTTCTGAAGATTTCCGACGGATTTCTAAGGGAAATTAAAAAAAAAAAATTTACCTCGAAAATCCAACAGAAATTAAAAAATTCAAAAAAACATTTTTCTCTAGTAACTTCTTTTATTCTTTTTTTTCATTCTCTCCTTATTTCTCTTTCTTTCCTTATTCCCTTTTCTCTTTCTCTTTCTCTTTTCTTCTTCCTTTTTTTTTATTCTTCTTACTATTTTTCTCATTTTTTCTTCTATTTCCTCTCCTTCTCTTTTCTTCTTCCCTTCTTCTTCCTTTTTCTCTTTTTCTCTTTTCTTCTTCCTCATCTTCTTCCATTTTTTTCTCTTCTCCCTCCTTTTCCTTTTCCTTTTCCTTTTCCTTTTCTCTCTCTCTCTCTCTCTCTCTCTCTCTCTCTCTCTCTCTCTCTCTCTCTCTCTCTCTCTCTCTCTCTCTCTCTCTCTCTCTCTCTCTCTTGTTTTTAAAATTTTTTTACAAACTTTAAAATAATTTTTGATTTTATATTTTAATTTATAATTTTATAATTACATAATTTAACTAATTTCAATTTATAATCGATTTTCTGTTTTTATATGAAAATAATTTATAATTTTACAATTTTAATTTTAAATAATTTTCATTTTTATAATTTTGTAAATTTATGTAATCTTAAATATAATTAATTTTTTTTAAAATGAAAATAATTTATATTTTTTTTATTTTATTTTAATTATAAAATATATTTATAATTAAAATAAATTTATTTCGATTTTATTTTATTTTATTTTATTTATAAATAATTATTTTTATTTTTACTTAATTTTTTTATATATAAAAAATGATTTATGGATATATTTCTGATGGATAACAACCGTCGAAATCTCTCTGTAAATCATTTTTTTTACGGCGTCAAAAAATTTTCGGAAAATTGTCCGTCGAAATTTCGTCAGAAATTTGTCAAAAATTTTAGATGGATTTTAGATGGACTGCTATTTCCAATGTTATAGATCTGACGGCTGAAATCCGTCAAAAAATTATCAAAAACAATTTTTTTAACGAATTTATGATGGATTTAGCCATAAAAAAGGTATTTTCTTATAGTAAAACATTCTTCCTGAAAAAAAAAAGTTTTGAATTTCCCTTCTTCATCTTGAAAAGTTGACAAAACCACCGACTCACATTAAATAGATTAAACCTAGCCAAAGCTTCTCTTTCAAATATGAATTGAAATCACGATTTTTTTAAGAGGCTTCAACCACAATAGCAACCCTAGCTAGGTCCATTCTTTGGTTCTGTCTTTAAATTTAGTGCCAACCAAGCACAAAATTTTCACAGCCCAACTTCTATCTCTCACGGTCTCACCTTCGATGGCCCATATATACGTAGTTTAGTTATATGTTCATATCTCTCTCTCTCACATATTTTTTAGGTGGGTAATCTGGTTATTTTTAAAATTTATTACAAATATTTTAAATTTAGTATTCTGTAATGTTAAAAGAAAGATTAAAGTTATTAGAATAAATTAACAAAAACATATCTTTTTATTAAATTTTTAAATATGTCTTTTTATTTAATCTCTAAACATGTCATATATAATCTTTCAAATACGAACGTTTGATAATTCTCGAAATAGGTTTAATTCTTTCAAAAATCAACAAGCTGGTAGTCCTTTCTATAATAAAATAAACAAAAGAAAATTTCAATCAACACCGATCTTATAGAAAGGTCAACAAAAGAAACAGAAAACAAAAATAAAAAGACGATAAAAGAAAATGATTGGAAAGGGGAAAATTTCCTTAAGGATGAGGGAAAGCTGAAGTGTGAGTAGCTGAGGATTTTAAGGCCAAGCGGTTACTGCATTTTGCAGGCTTACTGGTTCATCTCTGTGTCTTTGCTGATGTGTATCTCTTAGCAAGTCACGGGGTACGTATTCTTTTTTCTCCTCTTTTTTTTTTTTCAAACGTCCAAATATTATTGATTCATATTCTCAAAATTTATCCATATTGCACAACCCTTTCACCACAACCAACGACCATACGCAATATTTAAGTGTGTATACTTTTTCTATTGCTGAATTTCAAGCCCAAGCCTAGTGTCCACCAGCATTTCTCAGGTGAACTTCTCTTCCTGAGTATACGAAAATAAGGTTCCTTGTGGCTGTTTGCAAAGAAAGTGCAACCTTTCTTATTTGTGCATTCAACCTTTCTTATTTCTCTAGATTTACTACATATTATATATATTTTTTTCCAACAATAATAAGTATTGAACCGAAACTCAGACTAATGCCCAAAGTTTCTAAGAAATCAGATGACTAATCTCCCAAAAAACAGAGTATTCTTGGTATTTTAAAACTTTCACAGTAACCAAAAATGTTGTATTTAAACGGTGTGTAATCGATATTCGATTAATATGTTCAATAAAAATGACCAAATTATTTGTTGTTTTAGGCAATAAAAAAATGACCAAACTATTTGTTGTTTTAGGCAAGCTTATTTATTTTCCTCAGTCAATTTTGTCTTTGCATATTTCACAATTCTCATCACCCAATGGGAAAAAATCTTTAAACTTGTAATAATAGTTTCCTATGTTATAAAATGCTAGGTTTCATTTTTCATTACATCTTCAAAGGAGATAATAGTTTAAATTGACCATTATACTTCGAAATTATTAAAAGTTAATTGATCATTTTTAATATTTGATGCATTATGAAAAATTCAATAATATTATAAATGAAAATACGAAAGAACGTAGAAACCAACTATCACATCGTACCGAAAAAGATTCCTACTCCAAAAACATAAATGGAAAAAACAAAAGGAAGAAAATGATCTAATTTTGCTAGATTTTTTCCTGCTGACAAGAGAACTCAACCATACAACATTTTCAGTGGATCCCATTTATCTCCAAAAAAATTTTGAACTAAGGTCTTTGTTTTTTGTGGTCACTAAAGTGTAGTGTGGGGTTAGCCAAAGGGCAAGTAAAATAAAAACACTAATACAATCCAAATACACAAACACCAATGAATTGTTACGCATATTTTTTTTTTTTATGTTCATCCAAAATATGATGATCGATAATCCTAAAAATAATTGTAGATCATGCAAGGATACAACAAATCAAGCCAACTATAACCACAAGGAGAAAGAAAAAGGAGAAAAAGAAGAGATAATAACACTTATGAATACTGCGCCGAGAACTTATTGCACAAAAATATCTATATAAAAATAAGAATAGAAAATTCAAATTTTTTGTGTTTAGAGAAACTTAAACTCTTCTTATGATATTATATTTGTAGCTTATATTGCAGATTCAAGTTTATGTTTAGTGGACCAAAGAACCGTCGGCAAATTTTGAATAAATTGGGATAGAAATAAATTAATAAATTAAAGATACGGGCTAGCAACAATACGACTCATATATTAGCTATATTCCTTGGCGGCAATTTTGTACTTATTATGTATATAATTGCTAAATCTACACAAATATAATATAAATCTGTGAAAAAAAAAAGAAAGGTCAGGAATGAAGTGTCTTCCACCTCAACTAGCTATATAAAGCCCCTCAATACTCTTGAAGCATAAGTCACTAACAAAGAAGAGACACATACAACTCATAACCATATTATACATAATCATTTACTTGAATCACTTTTGAATAATGCAAATTATATCATCATCATCATCATCTTCAACTTTCTTCTCCTCTGTTTATGCTGATGAATCAGCACTGAAGATCACAATAATTAGTGTACTAGTAGCGTTGCTAGTGGTGTTGCTTCAGTGGCGGTTGCACCGGAAAAAGCAAAGAAGGAAGCTACCTCCCGGTTCCATGGGTTGGCCTTACATCGGAGAGACACTCCGCCTCTACACAGAGAATCCCAATTCCTTCTTTGCCACCCGCCAAAACAAGTACTCTTTTTTATTTATTTTGCTCTTACATGACTTGTGGATATGTTATTTTTAGGTGCATCGGTCATTTTAGTTTTTACACGAAAAAATTTGTGGTAAAACATTGATCCTCTTCTAGTCCTAATCGGAAAAAACAATGCACCACAAAGCCATAATTTTGTTGTTACCAACAAAAAAATCGACATTTCTTATATATCGAGTCTTCTATTCCAAATTTAACGTGGTCAAGCGGTTGAAAGATTCACATTGTTGAGTGAAAACCCATGATTTGATTTACTATTTCAAATATCGTTAGCTACTATGAGTGTCTTAAAATGACAAAGAGTGTGTTCGCAGATATGGAGAGATATTCAAGACGCACATATTGGGATGTCCATGTGTGATGATAAGCAGTCCAGAGGCGGCTCGAATGGTGTTAGTAAGCAAAGCACATATGTTCAAGCCAACTTATCCTCCTAGCAAAGAGCGTATGATTGGTCCAGAGGCTCTCTTCTTCCACCAAGGTCCTTACCATTCCACACTTAAGCGGCTCATTCAATCTTCATTCATGCCTTCTGCTCTCAGACCAACCGTCTCTCACATCGAGCTTCTCGTCCTCCAAATCCTCTCTTCTTGGACATCCCAAAAGTCCATCAACACCCTTCAACACATGAAACGAGTATGTCTCTTTGCTCTTTTTGGGTTATATGCATGGATGGTCCTTGAGGCATGATTAAACAAATATTGACAAAAGATTTCCAAATTTTGCGGGCCTCACTTTATTTATATTAAAAATAATAGTTAATTTTTTGTGTGCTTATGGTTAATGAAAACAAAAAGACATTTGGATATTTTTGGGGGTTCCACTTTATGTATTACACAATAACTATTTAAAAATTAACCATGTGTTCAAAAATCCGCATAGAAATTCAGAATCAGCTTTAATTTTTATGTGTGGGATCTTAATGAAAAAAATTGATTTGAGAGGGAATTGGATTTGTGGGTGTAGTATGCATTCGATGTGGCGATCATTTCAGCGTTTGGGGATAAAGAGGAGCACACTGAAATTGAAGTAATTAAGCTTCTCTATCAACGTCTCGAAAAGGGTTACAACTCCATGCCTCTCGACCTACCTGGCACACTTTTTCATAAATCCATGAAGGTAGTTTATATGAACTATGTATATGACGTATATATAAGATAAGAAGCTCATAATCGTTGTAGATAGAGATGATTCTTTTAGGGAATTTGTTCAAGGACGTGGTCTACGTAGAATTGTAAACTACCACAAATTAAGAATAGAAACAACAAAATTGCACAGTTTGGATTTTGGGGACCACACTTGTGCAATATTATTTGACATAGTTTAGATTCTTTTCACAAAACATGATGACAAAGTCATCTTCAGACGTAGATGTTTGAAACACTCCAATTCATGTTGTTCTAATATATATTGATAAGTTTCAAATTAGTGACGGGGAATAACATTAAGGTTATAAAACATTTATACTTTTTGTAATGAACAAAATGAAGGCAAGGAGGGAATTAAGTGAAGAATTAAGGAAACTGATAGAAAAGAGAAGAGAAAGTAGGAGAGAAGGAGGAGGACTATTGGGAGTACTTCTCGGCGCCAAGGATCAGAAACGCAACGGTTTAAGCGATTCACAGATCGCTGACAACATCATTGGCGTTATCTTCGCCGCCACTGACACCACCGCTTCTGTCTTAACTTGGCTTCTCAAGTACTTACACGACCACCCCAATCTCCTCCAAGAAGTCTCCGTAAGCAACTTTTTCTATATTTTTTGTTTCTTAGTTTTTCCGTGGCATATTAATTAAGAGATATGTTAGAAATGTATTTGACCTCATATATAACATGATGTTATTGCGAAAAAGACTTTGGGTTAAAAAAATATATATAATGTACCATCTTGTCTGCTTTCTTAATATTAATCTCACCACCTTGTACATTCAAATTCGACATACTATATATTGTTGACAATATATTTACATTTATATTTTCATAGAGGGAACAAGTCTGCATTCGACAGAAAATAAAGGAAGAAAACCGAAGAATCTCGTGGGAGGATACACGAAAAATGCCACTGACCACAAGGGTATATCCCATTTTGAGATTTAAGTCACAATAATTACAATGATGATGTCACCCTATATGACAATATATATAATCAATTAATATTATTTATACGTCTTTGATAGGTGATTCAAGAGACACTCAGAGCAGCAAGTGTATTGTCCTTTACGTTTAGAGAAGCTGTACAAGACGTCGAATTTAAAGGCTACTTGATCCCAAAAGGTTGGAAGGTTCTTCCTCTTTTCCGACGAATCCATCACTCTCCTTATTTTTTCCCTGAACCCGAAAAATTCGATCCTTCAAGATTCGAGGTATAGACTCCTATTAATCACATAGTAATCAAAGGATAAGATTATCGACTATGTATAAAATTAACTAATCCGATGTTAATGTACATGGACCCATTTTTATCAACAAATTATTGTTAAAAGATAGAAAATTGCATAAAAGTAATAATTAATAAAATATTAAATTCAATATGAAATCTAGGGTTTAGTCAATTATGTGGGGACTTTTGATGGACTTACATTGCATGTAGATGAATCTTGTAATGTCGACAGGTGGCACCAAAACCTTACACGTTCATGCCATTTGGGAATGGAGTGCACTCATGCCCAGGAAGTGAGCTGGCGAAACTTGAGATGCTTATCCTACTTCACCACCTCACTACCTCTTTCAGGTATAATTTTTTTTTCCCATAATTCTTCGAATTTTTATTAAAAAAAATTATAATTTTTTTGGCTAACTGTCTACTCTGTCTAAAATCAACGTCCATGAATTTTTCAGCCTCTAGTTTTTCTTGTTATTGAAATCCTTAATTATCTAGACGTTCAAACAATCAACTCGATGAATGAGTTATTTAACGGCTACACTTAACTCTGAAGAAATTGCCCAAAATCACTGAAGTCAACTATCTAAACTTTTAATTTTAACTAATTTAAGACGTCATCACTTCATGATGTCATATGTGCAATAAAAAAAAAATTATTCTTATATTTTAACTACGTGTTTTATTGAAGATGTTTGGTTGAACTTGTGATGCTAAAGGGTCAATGGGATCAAAGGAGAGGAAAAAAAAAACTAGTGATGGTAAACTTTGAAAGAGATAGCCAGCTGTAAATGGGATCTAGCTAATTTTAGAATCGATCTTGGATTGTTTTTTCTATTCTTGAGAACTTATGAGTAGATATTTGGTGATAACAACAAATATCAGTAGTGCCCCAAATAATTTTCAAAATCGGCAACCTGGAAAATTAGCACTTACTCTATATGGTCCATTCCAACACAAAAGATGTGACAAATCATTCATATATATTTACTCTTATTATTCAAGAAATTATAGACGACTGATTGTTAATGAAGTTTTGGTTTTAATTTGAAGATGGGAAGTGGAAGGAGGCGAGGAAGGGATACAATATGGTCCGTTCCCTGTGCCCAAGAAGGGTTTACCAATAAGAGTGACTCCAATTTGAGCCTAAGGCATAATTGGAGTTTTAATATTTAGTGATCTAATAACTTATGCTTTCGTTTCTCTACCAGTAGATAAAATTCTTTTTTACGTTTTAAATCTATCTCATTTTGAAATTGGCCTCCAATTTGGCCCGTTTGTGTTTGTATATAAATGAATTATTCCCCACTATGTAAAGCTGCAAGTCAATGAATTTTTCTTTGATTGCTTGGACGTGGTGATATCTTTGAACTCTATCTATTGACTATTGTACATGTCCAACTAGCTTATTGCTATCATGTTGTGACAGTTGCGTTGAACTATTTTTGTTTATGTTCGGATACGAATCAAACGCGACTTTGGATTATGTATAGCAATTGTCTGGATGAAAATTTGGTTTCAATGTATCCAAAGACTTCGATATCTTAATGTTTTTGGATCTGCCGGATCCTAATTATTTCATATTATATACTTGGTCTGAAACTGATTTTATTTTGTCCTAATCTATTTCTGCATTGCAATATTACGGATCTGTATTTCAAGATTCCGTTCAGACACAAAGAGTGAGGTAGACGCAATTGTTTTGTACGGAAGCAAACGTACGTACTGTATTTATCTAGTTGAATTTTTTTATTAATTGCATATTAACTATTAGTGACTTATATTCAAACTAAAATCGTATTTGTGCATTAAAGAAGTAGATTAGATAACAATTCTCGCTATCTCATGTCACAAATGCGGAAGTATATAAAGCTTTGAACCATGGAGAAAACACATACAATATGTTAGTCTCGTGATAAAACGAATGGCCAGGTGTCCATAATTGGGTACGTGCATGCGACGACTCCACCTAACACACCTTGTAACTAAGCGTACGTGGAACTTTCGATTTCCATAAACGAAAAAAAATCGACTGAAATGAATCTAATACATTGTCCCCGATTTGTCTCTGTCTAAGTCAGAGATTTGTTCAGAGTAAAATGGTTTTACATTGGTCCAAACTAAAGAGTCTCTACTCTCTAGGCTGTTGCGAGGGTCTGGTAGACAGAGATTTAACATGCTCCAACCCTTTCTTATCCCTTTTGTCTCCCTCTATCTCTCTTTAAACCCTACCTCAAAGTTTTCACATGATTTTTTTTTGGAACTGTCTCTCTCGGTCTTTTTGTTTCTTAATATATAGTATTTTTTTTTTATTTGACAAAATGGTAAAGGATTTGATTTGACGTGAGATGACTAAAACGTGTACAAAGAGAGCTTTGGTAATTAACCAGATAATGCTTTGGATTAGATACGTGAAGTAGCCGAAACTTTTCAGTTTTGACCTTTATTTTCAATCTAATCGACTTAAATGAGATGATTATTTCAAAAGCATACATTATATCTTTGATTCCGGTGCCACGATTCCATATTGAGTTTTTGCTAGATCCAAAGTTCCAGTACATTGTCTATCAGGGAGATAAAAGACTTGTATTTGTTTGTTTGTCAAAATGTATAATTCAAAGAGACATTTCGTTGATGATGGTAGTAATCTCTTTGTTAATAACTAAATTACTGAAAACAAAATAAACTGATCTACTCCATCGGTTTACCCTTTGACAGTTAAATTGTATAAAAAATAAACAATCTCCTATAATTACATTTGAAGTACAAACCCATATATATCTATCGGGGGAAAAAGTTGTTTTACTCTTAAACTGAGGCAAATAAGAAAGAAAGAAAAAAAAACGTTAGATTGGAAGAATGCAAAGTTAATTACTATCAAGCCATAGGTTCCGTATACGGATAAATAAAGAAAGTTGAAAATAAATACTAGAACATACAAAACTCACCTTATTTCTAAACTTAGATGTGTACCTGATTGTCGTAGAAGGTCCTAAGAACATTTACAAATTTAATAGAGTAAACACTTAACATAAAAACACTCTTATTCGATCCCCAACAAAATACTATAACGAAACTACAACTTTAATAGAGTAAAGTTACACATGATTTCAGGACATTTTATTACCATTAATTTTTGCGGTTGCGTTTTGTTATGATGCCATCTCGTTTTCCGAGGTCTAAGAGCATAATTTTTCCAAACTGGATAATGTCTACTAAGCACCTGTCCACAAGCTCCTGCCATGACAACTGGTATTAATTACTTGATGCAGCACAAGTCCCATATACCACTTTGTATTGTAGTTCGAAACATTATGCTATTCATTTTTCAGTTTAACTTTTGATCTAAGAAACTGCTTGTTTTATCTTTAAGTAATTTAGTGTGTTTGGTATAGAACATTTTGTTCTTAGTTGATATTGACTATCTACTGAAATGAGATAATACTGTTATGCACTTTGTAGAAAATGCATATATGAAAAATTCAGAGTATGAGATATATATAATATGATTATAGGTGAGGCGGATGAACTGAAACTCCAGGTGACTATGTGCACAAATCTATATATGCATACTTGGAAGTACATAAAATATGTTTAAGATGATTGTGGCACCGTATAGGTTTTTAGAAGTTATGGTCGAAATATTGTGTTGTTAATAGCATCAATTTTTTTTTCTTTCAATTTTCTTGTTTTGAGACCTGTTTGTGCTACTGCAGGATTCTAATAATTAAAATATGTTTTTTCTACAATACAGATTCTTCAGAGAAGAATGAAAATGAAATATGTGATACGTCCAGTGGATTTAATCGCGTGTGTGAGAAGAAAAAAAAAGGAAAAAAATTCAAAGGAACAATGAAGACTTCCATTTCTTGTTTAAGTTAATTTCTCTTAATTAGTTTCACTAATTAGCAATATTTCTTTTATTGGGTTTAGGGTTTTCTAATTTGTTGAGCCCATATAACGGTGGTAACTGGTTAATATGGAGACTTTTCTAGGAAGACTGAGTCAAGTTATTACCTATTTTTTGCTTGAAGAACATCGATATGTTCATGAATCGTTTCAAGATTTGCTAATTATGCTGCTGGCTTTGGCTGTGTTCTTTTATTCTTTGATCAGCATAGCGATACCTTTTGAGTTTCTAACAAAATAATATTTTAATAATTTTTATTTAATTTAAAAAATTATATTATTAAATAAATACTAATTAGTAATATTAAGACATATGACAAAGAGTCTTTTGAGACAGTTTCTAAAATCTCTTTTAAATAAATACTAATTAGGGAACTCCATCTCCATCGTTAGGAAACCCATCTTAGTTTCTCAATTATAAAAATAATATTATTTTAATATAAATTTATTAAATAGTTAAATTTTAATTTGTTTTAAAAATATAAGCCAATAATTTATTGACAAGTGGAGATAACTATTAAAAAACTATTTCCTAAAACTTTTAATTAAAAACCCATTCTCCCTTCTCTCTCCAACTTTTTAATTTTTTAATATTTTAATATCTAAAAACTTTTATGGTAAACTCTACTTCTCTCCATTGGATTACATCTCTAAAAAGGACTAATTTTAAGAAACCATGAGGTTAGCAACGAGTTTATTGTCCTTGCGGTAATCTAATTTATTTTGCAAGGCGGATGCCAAAAGGATTAGTTTGCGGGAGGAATTGTCTTTGGAAATCATTCAATCGGTGACAGTGAGCGTGTTAATACACTGAATCAGTTGCTAGTAGAAATGGATGGTTTTAGTACAACTGCTGGAGTTGTGGTTCTCGCTGGGACCAACAGACGGGATCTTTTGGATAAAGTTTTGTTACGGCCTGGCCGATTTGATCGTCATATAAGCATTGATAAACCGGATATCAAAGGCCATGATCAGATTTTCTAGATTTACTTGAACAATATTAAATTCGTTCACGAGCCGTCGTATTACTCTCAAAGGTTTGCGGCTCTCACTCCCGGTTTTGCTGGAGCTGATATTGTAAATGTATTGCGATTGATCGTGTTATTGTTGGTCTTGAGAACAAAAACTGAGTAAAATACTTTCTCCACTTTTCTGAATACTTGTGTTCACTTTTTCTTTTCTCCAAAAAGCTTGAAAATGTTAATGTTTTGATTTCATTAACAGGTGATAAGCAAAGTGGAGCGTTGAACAGTAGCACATCACGAGTCTGGTCACGCGGTTGCTCGTTGGTTCCTGGAACATGCAAATCCATTGCTGAAGGTGATATCGTACCACGTGGCACAACGGCGCTTGGGTTTACCCAATACATTCCAAACGAAAACCTTCTCAAGACCAAAGAACATCTTTTTGACATGTCTTGCATGCCCTTAGGTGGTCGTGCTGAGCAGGTAACTAATTGCTATTTTTTAAAGAGAAAATATATATATTTTTGTTACGGTTTTGAAAAAATTTATGGTCTTTTTCAACGCAGGTATTGATCGGAAAATTTTCAACGAGTGCGCAGAACAATCTAGAGAAAGTGACGAAGATGACATATGCGCAAGTAGCTGAGTACGGTTTCAGTGACAAGGTTGGGCTGCTCTCATTTCCGCCAAGGGACAATGGCTACAAAATTTCTAAACCGTATAGCAACAAAACTTGTGCGATCATAGACGAGGAGGTCCGGGAATGGGTGAACAAAGCTTACGAGAAGACCGTGGAGCTGATCAAGAAACACAAAGACCAAGTGGCTCACTATCAGAGAATGGAAAGGATACTCACATATCTCTTCATATCTCTGCAATTACGATCGTATATTCTCGACAATCATAGCTGTATGTTCTTCATAGTTATTGTCATATATTCTCTATCATTGCTCTCAAATCATCCAATTCTATAAGCTTAATATGGTATCAGAGCACTAAAGTTTTTCACTCTCTATTCTTTTCTTCTTCTTCTTCGTCTTCATCTTCTTCTTCTTCTTTCTTCATTCCTCCGAGTAACAATCACAAGTGCCGTCGAATTTCTTTCCGGCAACAATGTCCCACAACGAAAACTCTTCTGCTGCAAACACCACCTTTTATAACTCCTAAGATCCTTCCACTACTCTGATCTCCATTAACATGTCCAACATCACCAAGCTCACTACGCTCAACTACGTAATGTGGAGCCGACAAATCAAAGCTCTTCTCGAGGGTCATGAACTTCATGGGTTTCTTGATGAATCCATCCCGGTTCCGCCACCAACTATCACGGTTGATGACCAAGTCATCCCCAACCCAGACCACGCACCATGGGGATGACAGGATCGTCTTCTCTACAGTGCGTTAATAGGTGTCATCTCCATTCCAGTCCAATCAGTAGTGTCCACGGCAACAACAACATGTGAAATCTGGGCTATTCTGGCTTTGACGTTTGGAAAACCAACTTGGGGACACATTCGACAACTGAAATATCAAATCAAGACCTGTGTGAAGGGCACTAAATCTATTAGTGAATACCTTCGTATTATCAAAGGGAAAGCAGATGACTTGGCCTTACTTGGCAAACTCGTTGATCCAGAGGATCTAACAGAGCAGACCCTTGTTGGGCTAAGTGACGACTACAAACCTGAAATTGATGCGGTCAATGGACGTGATGCTCCAATCTCCTTCACTGAACTCCATGAAAGACTTCTCAACAGAGAAGCAATGTTGATGTGCAAAGAAGAGAGTGTTTCCTTTGTACCGATTACTGAAAATGCAGTAGAGTCTCGTTCGCGTCCACCGTACCACCATAACAATTGGAAGCAAAATAATAACAGAAACAACTCGTCGTACAACAACAATAACAACAACTTTCAAAATCGTGGATCTCGTCCATACCTTGGAAGATGTCAAGCATGTGGCTTACATGGACGCAATGCCAAATTTTGTCTGGAGTATCGAATCATCTGTGGCTCTACACGAATGGTCCTTCCCAATACCCTCTGTCGAGATCGTCCCATCCTAGTCAGCCTTGGCAGCCCCGAGCAAATGTCGCCTTGCTCCCCGGATCTGACTCATCTACATGGTTGCTTGACTCGGGAGCTTCGCATCACATGACATGCTTGGAGACGATGTCATGCTTGGAGATGGATCTGGACGATCGATTTCCGATGTCATGCTTGGAGATGGATCTGGACGATCGATTTCCCACAATGGTTTTTTCTCTCTTCCCTCCCTTACTCAACCTTTTTTTTTTGATAATGTTCTTTGTGTGCCTTCGCTTGACAAAAATTTAGTTTGTATTTTAACTATGTTATTCTAATGGTGTTGCTGTTACTTTTACTCCAACTTATTTTCAGGTTTGTGACCTGAATACGGGGGCACTTCGTTTGGAAGGCCAACCTAAGAATGACACTTACGAATGGCCAAAACACAGATCCATTAAGACACCTTCTTTGGCGTATGCATCTGTTGTTAAGACATCTATGTCTTATTGGCATTCGAGATTAGGCCATCCTGCAATTTTTATTCTTCAAAAAACTCTTTCAAGTTTTCATTTACTGTTGTCTTCAAACGTTTTAATCAATAAACCGTGCACTGCCTGCTCGATTAATAAAACACATAAGCAACCTTTTTCCATTTCTACCATTGTTTCTTCTTGCCCTCTTGATATTGTTTTCTGTGGACATCACCAATTATTTCAATTGAAAATTTCAAATACTATGTTGTGTTTGTCGATCATTATACTAGATATACTTGGCTCTATCCTTTAAAACGAAAATCATAGGTCCAAGATATATTTCCAAGTTTAAAGAGTTGGTTGAAAATCGATTTCAATCAAAGCTTCAAACACTTTATAGTGACAATGGTGGGGAATACATAGCTTTAGCTGATTTTCTGTCTACTAATGGTATCTCCCATTTTAGTACTCCTCCACATACTCTAGAGCAAAATGGTATTGCTGAAAGGAAACATCGATATATTGTTGAAACCGGCCTTACCCTCTTGTCACATGCGTCAATGCCTAAGTCTTACTGGACATATGCGTTCGCTACTGCAGTATATCTTATTAACCGTATGCTCACGCCAAATCTTTCTAGGCAGTCGCCTTTTCAAACATTTTTGGGCAACCTCCAAACTATTTTAAACTAAGAATTTTTGGTTGTTTATGTTTTACATGGCTTAGATCTTATGGTTCCCATAAGCTAGATTCACGTTCTAAACCATGTGTTTTTATAGGTTATTCTACAACACAAAGTGCATTTCTGCCTAGATAGAGAGACTTCTCGGATTTACACATTAAGCATGTAGTATTTCATGAATATATCTATCATTATTCCATGACTAACAATATTACAAAAGTTTATGTGTCTATGTTGGAAAATGCTGATTAAAACGCTGCAGATATGGTTGATGTCACATCCAGTGCCTCACTTTTTCAACCGTCACCAATCTTTCGCTCACCTAATCCAACCTCTCCGGTTTGGCCTCCCATGTCACCACCAGTTCCACCATTACAACCCACTGAAACAGAGGCTCCACCAGTACTACATGTTCTCTCGACACCCACTGATTCAGAATCTTGGCAAGCACAACAAGGACCTCCAGCTCCCAACACAATCACAGCCACTAGCAGGACATAATCAGCATCATTGACACAACCAGCGCCACTGTCAGAATTACAACCAGAAACAGAGACAGTCCTGCAACAAGACACAACCACATTCCCTCCAATCCGTAAATCTACAAGAACAAAGAAACCAGTCCAGAAGTTGAATCTCAGTGCTCTCATCACATCACGCTCGGATGTTGAACCCACCACCGTAGCTGAAGCACTAAAAGATCCTCGGTGGCGTAATGCGATGTGTGTGGAGATAGATAATCAAGTACGGGAACAGACATGGGATATAGTCTCTCCAAAAAAAAAAGTGAATGTTGTTGGCTGTAAGTGGGTCTTCACCATCAAACGTAAAGCTGATGGGTCTGTGGACAAGTTCAAAGCACGACTTGTTGCTAAAGGCTACAACCAACGTCCTATAATTGACTACAAAGAAACCTTTAGCCCAGTCATCAAACCTGCAACAATTCGTTTAACACTCAATGTCTCGGTCTCAAGCGGTTGGCCCCTTCGCCAGTTTGATGTCAATCATGCTTTTCTTCAAGGTCAATTACATGATGAAGTCTACATGGTGCAACCCCCTGGTTTTGTTGATAAATATAATCTGCATGCCTTGTGCAGACTAAAGAAGGCAATTTATGGTTTAAAACAGGCTCCCCGGATGTGGTATAATGAACTACGAATTTTTTTGCTACAATCTGGGTTCAAGAATTCTCTCGCTGATGCAAGTCTCTTCATCTACAAAAACAATGGTGTACTTCTCTACATGCTTGTTTACGTAGATGACATCCTCCTCATGGGAAATAACCAACATCAACTCAACATATTCATTATTGCCTTCTCCAAACGATTCTCCCTCAAAGATTTGGGCTCTCTATCCTACTTTCTTGGTATGTAAGCAACTTACTCTTCTACAGGTCTTTTACTCACTCAACGACATTATATTGCAGATCTATTACACAAACACAAAATGGAGGATTGCAAATCTGTCTCAACCCCGATGTGTCCCAACACGGAACTTACTCTCACTACTGGCGTCCACATGGCGGATCCATCAAGTTTTCGAGGACTTGTTGGCAGCCTCCAATATCTATCTCTCACTCGTCTTGATATCACGTACGCAGTTAACAAACTCTCCTAATTTATGCACAAACCAACAAACATACATTGGACTGCTGCCAAACGGATACTACATTTTCTCTCGGGTACCAGATCTCAGGGTATTTTCTTTCACAAATTCAATCCACCAACACTCCATGCCTACACCGATGCTGATTGGGCAGGAAATAAAGACGACTATACTTCTACAAGCGCATACATTGTCTACTATGGGAAGAATCCCATTGCCTGGTCTTCAAAAAAACAAACAGGGTTAGCACGCTCTTCAACAGAGGCTGAGTATAGAGCTGTTGCTGCAACAGCTTCAGAGGTTTGTTGGATCACGTCTCTCTTAACGGAACTCGAGATCAAACCCTCCAAGGTACCACCAATATACTGCGACAACATTGGAGCTATGTATCCTGCAGCAAACCCTGTCTTTCATTCACGTATGAAACATCTCGCCCTCGACTATCACTTCGTCCGCAACTTGGTTCAGAGTGGAAAAGTTTGTGTTACCCATGTTAGCTCGGCTGATCATCTTGCGGATGCTTTAACTAAACCTCTCCCTCGTATGCGGTTTCAACAACTCTCTGTCAAGATCGGTATCGCCAATGGCGCTCCGTCTTGAGGGGGCGTATCAGAGAATGGAAAGGATACTCACATACCTCTCCATATCTCTACAATTACGATCGTATATTCTCGGTAATCATAGCTGTATATTCTTCATAGTTATTGTCATATATTCTCTATCCTTGTGTAGTCTTCCCCTGTTTTGTATATAACCAGAGCATTGCTCTCATGAATGAATCATCCAATTCTATAAGCTTAATACTCACATCGATGAGCTTTTACATGAAAGGAAGTTCTGCATCAAGATGATCTTTTCAAAGTTTTGGGTGAACTTCCGTTTTATTGGCTAAGATCAGTAATTATGAACAGATCAAATATGGTTTTGAAGAGAGTGAGAAGGAGGAGTCAACCACGACAATTAAGCCTGTGGTGGAAGACGGAGCTCCGATTTAGGAACAATGACCTTTTAATAATCCTAATTATCGTGTATGTATGTGGTTGCGTTGGGTTTTACCTAGAAAGATTGAAAAGTGCATGAAGAATAAATCATTATAAAAATTAGTAAATAAAATACCCATTGAAAATATCTAGACTTCTTGAAGATATCGTGGTATATTTATGTGTAGACTTTTACAATTTGTTATCAAAATAACATGTTTGATTACTGGCTTCTACACTAACTTTTTTTTTTTTCCAGCTTTCTTGTTGTAGCTTTTAGATATTCATAACTTTGTTTTTTTTTATCAAAGATTCTTATAATTTATGTTCATTTTTATCAAATGAAAGTATAGAACATGTGAACTGTGATGACCATGTCTTTGTAAATTTTACTCGTTTATAGCTTCTTCATGAATAGACTTAGAATCAAACTTAACTCAATCTCAAAAAAAAATTAGCTAGCGTAAAGGAATAGTATGAATAGAAACTTCAAGAAAATCTTGCACTATGAATTGCATAAAGAAAGGTGTGCCTAAGAGACTAAGAAAAGGGCATTAAGCATAAAGAAAAGTTGCTCAGAGAAAGAAAAAACAGAAACAACATGAGTTTTGGTGTACAGCTCGATAGTTCAAAAGCTGTCCCAATAAATGTTCAGGCATAAAGACCATGTAAGAGTTATAACAACGTGTAATTCGACTTGACTCGTTCACGTAGATTTATCAGCGACTTTGTCATATCTCCCGGACCCAACAACCCAAAATCAAGCTGTTTCTGATGCTTGGTCCTCTGGACAGCCAAATAGATTGATCACACACTTGTATAGGCAACTGACAAGATTATGACCTTGATTTTTAGCAAATTTTGAAATGGATTTTAGATTTTGTTTTTCAGAGATATACTTTATTAGCCATTCAAGTTTTTGGATAAATAGATTTCCTAAAATTTAGGAAAGCTGATTTTTCAAAACGTTTACCATTTTCTACATAAAAACCAAAAACCAGCTTTGTTGGTATTTTTAACAAAACTCACGCCATATTTTGTTAATATATGTATTTTATTTTTATAAATAATAATATTTTATCAATCAACATTTATTAAAACTATATTAGTTTGTAAAGTAGATTTTGGTTGATAAAATCATGTTATTGGAGTTCTGTTTGGGGAAATTAATCCTATAGTTAATCAATATTTAACATAAAAGTATAGTAGGATTAATTAAATTTGTTAGTTATAAGTAATTACAAATTCGTATTTTTAAAACCTAGCTATTTATTATTATTTTATAATACTGGAATTACATACATTTATTCTTAACACATTTAAAAAATATAATTATTTCTATTTAATCTGAATGAAATTTCTGCATTTTTATGGAATTAAAGATACATTTTTTTATAAATTTAAAATTATATTTTATCAATTTTGACCTTGAAAACATAATTAATAACTCAAATATAATCAAACGCCAAAATTAAATAAATCATCATTCAAATTTTTTCAAAATATAAAATCTACAGAAAATTCAAAAACTCAAATCTAAAATTAAAAATTAAAATCCAAAATTTAAAAACCATGTAGACAATCATGACCTATATGTATCCTGCTTTTCCTATATTTCATTCAAGAATTAATTAAAAAAAAAGTAAAGACAAAAGCTAAGCCATGTTCTTGAAGGCCCAATATGTGTAAATATTAGGCCATACCTGCTCACAAGTATCAGGCTTTAAAGCATCTCTTATCCCCTACGAACGAAACTCCGAACTCTTTGGAAATCGGTTTGATATTCAAAAACCAAAATCGGTTTGTTAAAACCGGTAAACAACAAGTGGATACTGGAAAACCAAAAGAACTGTTCAAGATAACCCATTCCACATAGAACAACCACCACAACAAGTACATAGCACATACAGTTAAACCTCTATAAATGAATATTTTTAGAATTAGAAAAAAAATATTCGTTTAGCGAAATTATTTATTTATCAATAAAAATATATTATTCATTAATCGATAAATTAATTTTTATTCATTTAGATAATATTTTTGCAAATATAGAAGTTTGAAATGCAAATTAAAAAAATAAAGTTTTTAGAACTATTTTTATGAAATTTTCTATAACTATAAAAATAAAGTATTATATATTGATATAAAATTAGGAAAAAGAAGTATTATATTTCTTAAGATTCAATGTAACTTATATAAACATAAGTTTTGATGATGAATTATATCACTTAAGAAAAATATAGAGAGACTAGAAAGAGTTCTTAATTTTAAGAGAAGTTTTTAAAAATCAATAAAGAAAATTTCTTATAATATATCTTGACATTCAATTTGATGGCTTCTAATCATCTTAAGAAACTACTTTTTACAATATGAAAAGATATTTATAAAGTATTGTTTGCAATAACAAATATCAATGGTGAGATAAATTTTGGTTTAGAAAAGCAAAATACTATAGAATTTTTTTTCTAAAATAATGAATAATTGTACGAATATTGTTGATTGAAATTGTTTTATAATATATATATATATATATATATATATATCTACTAAAATGTGATGATTATTATAAGGTCTTTAAAGATTTTTTTAAAAATATTTATTAATGTATTTAGCAAAATAATTCATTTACCCCCATTTTCCAAATAAACACTGAAAAAATTTATTCATTTATCGAAATTATTTATTTATTAATATTTTATCGAGGTTTAAACGTAAATCTCGTTTGTCAACCACAATATTTTTTAAAACTCTCTCTCTGCAGACAACGAAGAACAGATAAAAAAAATAGAAATATTTGCACTTCATATACAAATACTATAGACAAATTAGAATATGATGATTCGAACTATTCACCCACTATAAAACTCTCTCTCTCTGCATCCAACAATACAATGACACATCTAGTGACAAAAACGATGAATAATTTGGAAAAACTTTCAATCTAATTGAATTGTACATACCAAATTAATTCAATGAGTTGAATTTAGAATTGATGATTTTCTCCAAATCTCTTAATTCGAACAACAAAAACGGCGCCTCTAGTGGAATAGATGATGATAAATTATATCTAGAATTCATCGATCCATAATTAAGTTTTCTCATAAAAAAATTAGACGTATAATAACATAGTTAACATGTTATATTAAAATTTAACTTGTTACAAAATCAATTACATGTAAATTTAATAGTGTATTTACATATAATAATTGTTAACATGTTACAAAATAAGTAACTTAAATAAATAACAATTAAGTTACTGCGCTAAACAAATTATTAGATTTAACACAAAAAAACAAATTGTTAGATATATAATAACATAGTTAACATACTATAATTAAATGTTACTTGTTACAAAATCACCACATTTAGAAAAATGTTTATGTTATGTAAAAAACATGAAAATAAACAGATAACAACTTTTTATTGGGTTAAGTAAAAAATTATAAGTAAATTTAAATATTTATAGATAAATATAAATTGTATTTATTTTACTGAGTCAACTCAATACATCTAAATCAAATTTTCAGTAGTTTATTGAGTATTCATTATATTTTGTGGATTTTCGTAGATTTCCAATAAAAATTGAAAAATCAAAACTCTAAATTTTTTTATTTCTCAAATTATTTTTTTGGGCCAAAATCATCATTATTTATGAAAAAAGAAATATTTTTTTTGCAGAAAAAAGAGATAACATTTGTAGAGTGGGACAAGAATATAAAAAATATAAAAAAATTTCTGATTTATGAGTAGATGATAAATCATCTTTGCACCCAATT
The DNA here is from genome assembly GCA_039880935.1 of Streptanthus diversifolius. Lineage (NCBI taxonomy): Eukaryota > Viridiplantae > Streptophyta > Magnoliopsida > Brassicales > Brassicaceae > Streptanthus > Streptanthus diversifolius. Next base: position 16,432,118 of record JAXGFM010000022.1, on the reverse strand, counting down.
TTTACTACAATCCATTAAATTTCACCTTATTTTTAGATAGTTTCTTAATTAGACACTTTTATTTTATTTGACACCTAGTTGACTGATAAAAATATTAAAAACCCAAACTTTATTTTCTTTCCTTGCCATAAAAAACTCAACCCTAGTTCCCTTCTTATCTTCTTTGTCCCATTTGATTCTGTTTCGCAAAAACCTGAGACATTTTGTTTTAAAAAAACAAAAACAAAAAAGTTGGACACTTTCAGATCTTCAGTTCGCCATTTTTTTCCTAAATATTATGCGAAATCACTTTCGTTCGTAGTGATTTCTTAATGACAATGATCTTCTCCAAGCTTGGTCGCTCCGTCTCTCGTTCAAGGGTCTGTTTCAATTTGTTGATTTCTTCTCAGATTCGTCTTTAAATTTTGTGTTTTTTTCTTCTTCTCCTGATTTTTGTTTGTTGTTCGGGGTGAGATTAGGGGTTTTTGTACAGTGGTGGTGTGCGATCGGCGAGGCTGCTTGCTACGCCGGCTATTGAAGCGCCGTCGGTGAACCAAGCGGAAGGTTTTGGATTAGGGTTTTTGAGTCGGCACTTTGCTTCGTTAACTGCTCGAAAGGGAATTGTAAACAACAATGATTTGATTGGTGCTTTCGCTAGTGCAAGACTTCGTCGGTTATTCTCTGACGAAGCTCCGAAGAAGAAGAGTATGTTGCAAAAAAAAGGCTTAATTTTTTTTTTTTTTTGTAGTTTTCAATGGTTTCTCACTGAATTTAATGAGTTGAGAAGTTCTCATTACTGTGTTTTTGTTGTATGCATTTGCAGATTATGAGAATTACTTTCCTAAAGCTGGAAAGCAAGGGCCGAAGAGTGATCAGAAATCTGAGTCTAAAGGTGACTCCTTTGTTTCTATTTCCTGTATTTCTTTTTTTAATTGAGTGTTTTTCTTTGGAGGTTAGGAAAAATCTTTGAGCTTTGTCTCTCTCTGGTTTGATGTTTTTCTTCAACTAATGACAAGAGATTTTGGCTTTTCCTTTGTTTGTGATTAGAAACTCATAACATATTCACTTTTTCATATTGCGAAATGTGAATATAACATTACGAAATAGTGTTTGCGGGAGACAGTGAATCAGCCACTGAATTTTATTAGTGGGATTTTTGAATTTGGATGTTAGGAAAAGCTTTGAGCTTTGTTATTGTTCATGGTTTATAGGTTAATGCGGAGGTAGCGATGATTCTTCTTTCAACTAATAAGATGAGCTTTTGGTTTGCGGAGGAAAGTGAATATAGACACTGAATTTTGTGTGTAGATTGTTGAATTTGTTAAAGGTTTATTCAGTCAGATGGTTAATCAATAAGACTGTAAGTAACTTATGTTCCATTGGAAATTGACTGATCTTTACGCCATTGTTTCATTTTTTACTTTTCTTTTGTTGAGAACTGTTGGTGCTACTGAAGGATTTTAACAATATAACATATGTTTTTGTTGCAATACAGAGGGTTCAGACAAGAATGAAAAGGAGAACGTGGGAGATATGTTTACAAATCGATTCCAAAATTTGCTAATTCCTTTTCTGGCTCTTGCTATTTTTTTTTCTTCTTTCTCATTTGGCTCTGGAGATCAGCAACAGGCAAGCATATTTAATCTAAAGAATTGTGTGATATGTCTTGGATATCTATCGGATCATCTTGTGTATGGAATTGCATATGCTTTTTACTAATATCCGGTGCTATACCTGTTTGTTTCAGATTAGTTTCCAGGAGTTCAAAAACAAGCTTCTAGAGCCTGGTCTAGTTGACCACATAGATGTTTCAAACAAATCAGTAGCCAAAGTCTACGTGAGGAGCACACCGAGAGACCAACAAACAACTCAAGACGTTGTTGTCCAAGGAAACGGTAATGTCCAAGGTATCCCTGCTAAAAAAACTGGTGGTCAGTATAAGTACTACTTCAATATCGGTAGTGTCGACACTTTCGAGGAGAAACTCGAAGAAGCTCAAGAATCGTTAGGCATTGATCCTCACGAGTTTGTTCCCGTCACATACGTCACTGAAATGGTCTGGTTTCAAGAGTTTCTGAGGTTTGCACCGACTTTACTGCTCTTGGGTACTCTTGTTTATGGGGCTAGGCGGATGCAAGGCGGTTTAGGTGTAGGAGGAACCGGCGGGAAGAATGGTCGTGGAATCTTCAATATAGGCAAAGCCACAATAACAAGAGCTGATAAAAACTCCAAGAACAAGATTTATTTTAAGGATGTTGCTGGATGTGAGGAGGCAAAACAAGAAATCATGGAGTTTGTACATTTCCTTAAGAACCCTAAAAAGTATGAAGATTTGGGTGCAAAGATCCCAAAAGGTGCTCTTTTAGTCGGTCCTCCTGGAACTGGAAAGACCCTTTTAGCAAAAGCTACTGCTGGAGAATCAGGTGTCCCGTTTCTTTCTATATCCGGTTCAGATTTCATGGAGATGTTTGTTGGTGTTGGACCTTCGAGGGTGAGACATTTGTTCCAAGAAGCTAGACAAGCTGCACCGAGCATTATATTTATAGATGAGATCGATGCGATTGGTCGAGCAAGAGGACGTGGAGGTTTAGGTGGTAACGATGAGCGTGAGAGCACTTTGAATCAGTTGCTAGTTGAAATGGATGGGTTTGGTACAACAGCTGGAGTTGTGGTTCTTGCTGGAACCAACAGACCGGATATTTTGGATAAAGCTTTGTTACGTCCTGGTCGGTTTGATCGTCAGATAACCATTGATAAACCAGATATCAAAGGTCGTGATCAGATTTTCCAGATTTACTTGAAGAAGATTAAACTCGATCACGAGCCTTCGTATTACTCTCAGAGACTTGCGGCTCTCACTCCAGGTTTTGCTGGTGCTGACATTGCCAATGTCTGCAACGAAGCGGCTCTTATTGCTGCTAGACATGAAGGAGCTACTGTCACGATGGCACACTTTGAATCTGCGATTGATCGTGTTATTGGTGGTCTTGAGAAGAAGAACAGGGTACCCAAAAAAAAGCTTTCTCCTTTTTCAGAAAATACTTCTGAGAATCTGCTCTGTTTCTGAATGTTTTTTATTGTGAACAGGTGATAAGTAAACTGGAGCGTCGTACAGTTGCGTATCATGAATCTGGTCACGCGGTTGCAGGTTGGTTCCTGGAACATGCAGAACCATTGCTGAAGGTGACCATCGTTCCACGTGGCACAGCTGCGCTCGGGTTTGCTCAATACGTGCCAAATGAGAACCTTCTCATGACCAAAGAACAACTCTTTGACATGACTTGCATGACTCTAGGTGGTCGTGCAGCTGAGCAGGTAAACTAATTGCTACCTTCGATATAGAATATAGTAATCTTCTTGTTACATTTCAAGATGTTTTGACTTTCTGGTCTCTTTAACGCAGGTTTTGATCGGAAGAATCTCGACGGGTGCGCAGAACGATCTAGAGAAAGTCACGAAGATGACATACGCACAAGTAGCTGTGTATGGTTTCAGTGAAAAAGTTGGGTTGCTATCGTTTCCGCCAAGGGATGATGGCTACGACTTCAACAAACCGTACAGCAACAAAACCGGTGCGATCATAGACGAGGAAGTTAGGGAATGGGTGGCCAAAGCTTATGAGAAGACAGTGGAGCTGATCGAGACACACAAAGAGCAAGTTGCTCAGATCGCTGAGCTTTTACTGGAGAAGGAAGTGTTGCATCAAGATGATCTTTTGAAAGTTTTGGGTGAACGTCCGTTTAAATCGGCCGAGATGACTAATTACGACCGGTTCAAGTCTGGGTTTGAAGAGAGTGAGAAGGAGGAATCCACTACGACGGTTACACCTGTGGTGGATGAAGGATCCCCTCCGCCGCTTGAACCTCAGGTGGTTCCGACGTAGGAGAGTGATTTCACTGTAAGATTGTAAATTTATTAAGAATGAACACAATTACAACAACGAAAATGCAGTCTCTTGTTCTTCAATGTTTTTTAGTGTTGGGGTTATTAGCAATGAATATTAAGAATGAACACAATTATTGTTTATTTTAAAAAAAATTTCACTCTGCTAATAGTTTGTGTTTTGTAATAAATGACACAGTTACCACCTTCCTATATTTTATAAAGCATCATTTTTCTAATTATCTCTAGCTCTACTCGATCGAATGAATGAGACGTATTAATTGAAATATATGAATTCTGTTCATTATCAGTCTCAAAATGAATCAGATTGGAACATATAAACAACCTAAAAAGATGTTCAACGGTAAGCTAGAACACATCTCAGTTCATATCCGAGCTTTCAGGCACATCTGTGTTATCCTGTCACTTAGGTTCCATCCAATCTGTTTCCATAATTTGGTGAGAACACATCTAAGTTCATATCCGAGCTTTCAGGCACATCTGTGTTATCCTGTCACTTAGGTTCCATCCAAGCTGTTTCCATAAATTGGTGAGAGAAATGAATGAATGTTTAACGAATAAATTTTGTGAAAGAACAAAAAAAACGAATAAATTAATACGAATAAATTTCATCAGCAGATGATTAAACCCTTGGTTTTTCTTAACCCTTGAGTGAATATTTCTTCCCAGTAAACACTTGGAACTTAGCTTCATCAGATTTTGTCGAACTCTCTTGCTCGATGTTCTTTGGATCAACCTATACAATTAGAAGTTATGCAACACAATTAGTTATCTTTAATGGATGAACTAATTGGAAAAAATAAAGAGAAGAGAGACATACTTTCACAGTTGCTTTTGAAGCTTGTTTGCTCCTTGAACCAAAGACAAACTTTCCTGATTTTTGCGGTGGCGTAGTGCTTGACAACCTCTCATCGTCTTTCCCATTTTCACTTAGCTTTTCTTCTTGTTTCGTAGTATCTTCTTTATGAGTTGATTTTGTTTGTGTTTTTCCATCCAAACGCTTTCCTGATCCAGTGAATGGCGTGAATTTGGGAACTTCGCTTGTTGGTTCCTCTTCTTCAACAGCAATGACCAACAAAGAAGAGAGAAAGTACAAGTTAGATGCCATATTATTTCAAGAACAACACAGAGAATCTCCAAATAAACTCAAAGAAAAACCTTTGCGAGTTCGCTTGTTTGAGGGAGTCAACTTTTGTGGTTTCTCAGGTTCTTTGTAATCAAGAGGAAGAGCAAAATCAACCTCACAATCCGTTTCTATAATACTCACAGCTGAAGAAGGTTTCGCCTCAACCACATTGATAAAATATTGCTTGTTATTATAAGGAACCATAATTGTATGACCAGTGGTTAAGCAAGAATAGCTCCTCAGCGTTTTCTCCAAGCTGCCAAAAAAAAAGGAATGTAGTAAGAAAGAAAAGATTGTCCAAAAACACCAAAACAAGATTCAGTTTTCAAAGGTACAAACATGGCTTTGGGGTTGGTAATGTCCAAGAAATCTTGAGTGTGAGGTTGAAGCTTGATGTAAGTCCCTTTCACCAAGCTCGTATTCTTGATTCTCACAAATTCTCCTTCTTGAAGAGACATGTTTTGCATCATCTACAAAACAAAAAATATTCAGATTAAGAAAACAGTGCAAAAGAAGAAAAGAAAGATATAAAAAAAGTTCATCAGAAGAAGAAAGTATACCCAATAGGGAAAGTAAACTAAGCCTTCGTCTGCAGTGAATTCGAATACACCACAATGTGTGGTCTTGCCAAGAGATTCAGAGATTAGAGCTAAAGTAAAGAAACTAATAATAGAGGGCCCAATAATAGAAGATGCAGAATATTAATTTTGCTTACCAAGAAGATTGAGAGCAGAAGGAGGCTTGATAACTACCAAGATCAATGTCAGAGATATATCGTAAAGAGAGACTTAAGGGAATTAAAGAGAAGTAAACTTACTTTTGTCACCATTCTCAAGATGTGGCTGCATTTAAAATTGTCTGAAATTAGAATGCTTTTCTTTTGGCTTTCATTCAAAAAAAGATTAATTGACAAAAATATTATCGGTAACCTTTTCAGTGAATGAGAATGGGTAACAACGGTGACACTGCTCGAAGCTAGAATCATCTCCATTCATCTCCATTGCAACAACAAATCTACAAAAGTCAATAAAGTACAGAACACTTTAGTATAACAACACAAACCCATTGAGGCAAATCATCGAAAAACTTGTGGGCATAAATAAACACAGGCAAACCAAAAAGCACTCTTTTTTCTTTTGTTGTTGCTAAAACTTCAGAATCACATCTATGGTCAAATCAGAATTTCAACTGATCCTATTTAAACCCAAAAAGATAAAATCTTTGCAGAAAAAAAAAATCGAAGGCGATCATCTAAAAAGCTTAAAACAAGCTCAAATCCAAAATTCTAAAGGTTAAGTATATAATCCAGATTTGAGTAAAAAAAAGCTTATAACTTTGAAATCTTAAAGTTTTAAAACCAAATACTTTAAGGATTAGATAAAGTTTAAAACTTTGATCAAACCGTACCCAAAAAGAAAACAAAATATATGATTTTTAGGTTAGTCAGCTTGAGGATGGAAGGAACTTTTGGATTCTTTCTTGAGGAATTGTCAATGGCAGATCGGGCCTGAAAAATTGGAAAGTTGTATTGATTCAGAAGAGAAGAGGAGATTCTTATATAGGTTTTTTAACCAAAGGATCGTACAAAAGAGCGAATATATACGTGGCGTACAATAATTGGGGTATTTACAAAAAAATTCGGCTAAAATAATCATACGTGGAATTCAATATTTACCTAAGCCTATTGGAACCGAACGTATTATTAATTTATCAATCCAAACCGTTATCGTTTTTGATATAATAATTTTTTTTTTTTGTCATCGATATAATAATCTGAACAGTATATATTTTTATACTGAATTATCCAAATTAAATTATTTTTTATCAAATCAAATTGAATTAACCAGATTTACTATTTTTTAATAATAATAATGGGACAATAAGTTAACTTTGGTCTCTGAATAAGTAAAGAAGAGTATTTATAGATATGGAAAATTTCTGCAGAAATTTAGAAGGATATGCAGCAATAGTTTGTTTCACAAAAAGTGAAACTTAGATGAAATAGATAATTATATTATTTTTTGGTTTTGCAGTCGGTAAAAAGATGGGAAGTTCAATGAAAAGGTGACTAAAATGCTGTTGGGGTGTGTTACATGATTATGAGGAATGTGTTTTAAAATCATTGTAGGCGAATTTTCAACTCCACTGATACTTGATAGATGTGAAATTTTGTGTCCACGAATATTGAAAGCATGTGTAGCATCAACGTTTCAAAAAGTGATGTTTTCAACCGAAGCAACGCAGCTTATAGGTGAGATCACAAGACAAAAATCTTGACCGACTTTTTGACTTCAATCTTTCGAGATGTTGCAAGCTTTAAGTGGGATCAAGGATTAGATATGGGTCGGGGAATAACTAGATACAATCAAATGTAGTTTATTGATGAGATAATACGTGGCGACATGAGATGGTTGCAACATGTACTTGATTTAGAGAAACCATCAATTTTGTCTAGATGATTATTGTTCTGTTTTTTTTTTTCATTTTGTATTTTGTTTTTCTAAACTTATGAGATTTTTTTCAATCCAATAATATGCAGGTTTTGAGTTTAGAAAAAAGAAAAAAAAAAAGCTTAACTCTCGTGATCAAAACTGGGTAAATTTGTGGAACAACCAAAAACCAAACTAAAATTAAGAAGATAGCAGTAATTATAAAAATGAGTAACCAGTTTTTACTATTTGATTAAAGGAATGCACAAAATTAACCTTGATTCTCATCTTCAACCTCATCTTCTATTTCCTATGTGTTATTATATGTAAAATTTAGAATGCTAATACTTCGTTTATAGAATGAACAATATTTACTGAGATTTGTTATAAATAAAAAAATTTGAAGAATTGTATATCAGTTTTTAATTTTTTTTAATCATGATGTATATATGCAAATAAACACATCTGCAGCAATTTGATATTTGAAAAACTATGTAGATAAGTTAATCTAAGTAAGTACAGTATGTTCTATTCTATATAAAAATAAATAAAATAAACACAATATTATATTCAGTATGGAACAATGTATTTTTACTTAGATTTGTTTATCCATTTGTTTGACAAATATGTATCTGTTTTACAAAAATCAAATTCTGAAACGTGCAGAAAAAAACAAATTTTGGTTAGATTGCAAGCTTTAATAGTTTTTTCTTATTATATAAAATTGATTCGTAGCAAATAAAATAAGATGGAAGAGAATGAGAAAATTTAACATAAGAAGAAAAAGAGAGGTGAAGGAAAAAAACCAACCAATGAAGTTTTCAAATATATTATAGGGATTGTAAACAGATCACATTTTAACCAAGTTTTTATAGTTTCTGATTTATTTTCATGGTTTTTATTGTTATCAAGCCTAAATTCCTATCAAAACTCCAAATTATTTTATTTCTATCAAATCAAATTAAAATCGCAGCAACATTTGCAACCTCTTTGTTTTGTGGCTTTAAAAACGAGCAAGTCAACTTATCACCAATAACACAATAATCCATTATCAGTTGAAACGCAATTTGTAGTTTTATTCACCTTCAGTGTTATCGTCTGGTTATTGAACCAAATTTAGACTATCAGCAGTAAAGCTACTTCAATAACCAGACGACAACAATGTTAAACAGCATCCATACTAAAAAATTGAAGTAAGCAACATTACTTTAATAGATTAATCATTGGCTACTCTGCACATCGCATGGAACAACTGTAAAACAGCATCCATACCAATACCAAAAGTTTTTTTTTTTAATAGAAAACTCAAAAGTTGTTTAGTTTTATATAAAGTGGGTGTTTACAAGTTTGTAAAGAGCTGTGCTTTGTAAGCTAATTTACAAGACTAAAACCATTAATGGTCATAAACAAAAGAGCTAAAATCATGGCAAATTTCTAGAAAAAATGAATGTAAGATTTGAATAACACAAGTTTGGTAAATTTATAGCCTTAAAATAGTGTAAATGTTCAGGCTTGTCTAGTAATAATTTATTGGGTCATAGACTATCGTCTCAGACTGCATCTTGATCAAGATTCAGTTTGGATTCCTCGTGAACAAGGCATGTTTGGCCATAACTATCAGCCACTTGGTTTGAGCTTTCATGGTCCATATGAGAAGAAGAGTATATTGACATCTTCTTGGACTAGCTTAATATTTTTAGAGTGAAATTGTCCTTAAGAAAACCCAAATTTCTACAATCTGAAACAAACTTAACATTTTGGAAGCCCAATCATTGAACTGAACTGAACTGAAAGCCTATCTCAACCCATACGCCTCTCAACAAAGCAAAATTTTGTTTTATAAATAACTCATTTTTTACTATATTATGGAAGTCCAAACATGGGCAGATATCGATGGTACACGAGAGTCCAAAACACCAAACATGCTTTCCTTGGCAGTATATCACCGCAAGCAAACTTGGCAGATTCAGTTATCTAATGGGACTGTTCACTTATCTAAGTTAAAACATTTTATGAAAATACCGTAAATTTTATTGTTTGAGCTACAAAATCTTGAAAACCTAAGATTACATGAACTTGTGTAACAAAACTACTAATTCACTAAGCAGGAACCCAACAAGAAGAAGCATAAAGAGTCCGACCTTTCCATCCTTGTAATAACCATTTACTATTTTCTTCAACCACAAAATCTTTATGACAATGCCATTTCTTCAGCTTTTCCCTAAACGACTCAACAATCCCAGTCTTAACCGGTTTCTGCTTAAACCCGGCTCTAATCATCCTCACCTGCCACTGCCTATACGTTTCCGGTCTCTCCACCCGATCAGCTTCCTCACAGGCTATCACGTTCATAGCTTCTCTCCCATAAAATTCCCTCTCGAACCTAATCCTCTCTTGGTTATCTCTAGGCAGCGTAGTATCAAACATGTCGAAGAGAGCAGAGTAATGATAAACCGCTTCTTTAAACCGGGACACGAAGAACGGTGCGTTGAATGAACCGTTGACAATCGCGTGGACGAAAACGTCAGGGTTCATTTTCCTTATCAGCTTCAAGACAGCGTCTCTCGGACAATTCTCTTCACTTCCTGTCTCGTCTTGAAGATTCTTGAGCCTTAGACCAGCATTAACCGCTAAAACTTCGTTTGGTCGGATATCAAACTCATCGATCCGTATCGTTTCCCAGTTCTGAGACGCAATGGCTTTATACTCAAACTGTACGTTAAACCGTTTACAATACTCCGACAATCTCCGTCCTGTCTCCTCTATTCGTTCTGCAGGACGAAACCCTCGTTGAGGCAGCTCTATACCAGTAATCCGTAGCTTCTTCGGTAAGTCTTTTCGTCCCGATATGAATTGAATAAACATCGGCCATTGAAACCCGTAGAGGATACCGAAATCAACTATGTGAAGAACCTGAGCGTCTTTAGCTGCGTCAAGAATCATCCGGAAGGAGAAGAAGTACATCAAGGTGACAAACGGGGACGAAGAAAGATAAACTCGGTAAGCTTTTAGTATATCTGCAGCTGTCTCTTTCAACGAGGTTATAACATTGTAATAAGTCTGGATCACAGGACCAGTGCTTCCTTGTAGACGCGCCTCTAGCGCATTGGCGAAACAATGAGCGAGTCTCTGGGACGCGTCACCGAGAGGAGACGATTCTTGTCTTATCTGCAAGAGCAAATCAAGAGCTGTAGTTTTATCTCCTGTGGAGATGGATTGTGCACAGTGAGTGAGAAGTGTACGAAAATCAACAACCTGACTCTTCTTCTTCTTCTTCGTCTGCTTCTTCTTATTGTTACTCAGTATATCTTCAGTCTTATTCTCTGACAATGTTTGTGGATCGCATTCATCATCAAGAAGCAGAACCCTATCAAACAAATCCGTTATCTTGACATCTTCAACATTCGTTGCAGATTGCTTAAAGCTTCTAGTTTCCTCAAGATCAAGAACCTCCCTTTCATGATTCTTCTTAACCCTCAAAAGATCCGACCCAACCTCTTCTTTAACCGTAACGGGACCTTCAAGATTGATAACCCATTGGTCACTATTGGGAAGAAATCTTCTAGCTTCTTCGAGTCCTTTCCTAAACTTTAAAGCTGATTCTGCATCACTAAACATACTCTTCACAAGAATCTCATTCACAGGTGGAGTAAAACGATTAGTAGATTCGATGCTTCCACTTGCATCACTAGTGGTTAAAATCGACTCAGGACTTGTAAAGGAGTGAGGTTTTGAATCTGTGATCACTTGCTGCAACATTTCTTCGGTTTTTCGTAACGCCAATGAGTCGTAGAACATAGATTGCTTATCACCAATACTCTCTTCCATAAGGATTTGGCTCACGTATCTCAACAGTGTATTGGACGAATCTTTTTCATCTGATTGTAGAGAATACTGTTCTGGTTCTTCCTCCGTTGGATCAGCGAGAAAATTAAGGTTTTGATCGAAATCAAGTGATGGAAATGAATCAAGATTCGGATTTAGAAAGAGACTCTCATCGTAATACTCGAAGCCGTTTAGAGAGAAGTTTGGATCCATTATTAAAGAACGACTCACATAGAAACAACTAAATCTAAAGAACAGAGACAAAAGGTCAAGGTTTGTTAATAGGAATAATCAAAGAGAAGAAAGATTCAAACTTTCTCTTACATAAGCAACAAAATACTAATAAATCACGGGAAAGACGGTGAATTTGATGTCATTGCTTACCTCAGTTGATGCAGTGTGAAACAATCTGATTCATGTACGAGGATAAAAAGAAAAAGCAGTGATCTTTTGGGTTTATTACAGATGTGTTTTTGGTTTTGGGGATTAGTTTCGGATCCGTGTCAGATTGAAAAGTTTTTCAAGAGGAGAAGTGGTCGAGAGGGAGACAAGTCCCCGGAAGTCAAACGAATCTTTTTTTTTTTTTTTTTTTTTTTGTTAACTGTCAAACGAATCTTGGAGGTGGTTGTTTTGACTTTTAAACTTGTCTCATGTCTCTGTAAATTGAATTATGACTTTTCGGCCCAGTTCTTTGTTGCACTATTGCAAAATTCAAAACTTTTTGGGGGCCTCTCTGAATATTGAAAAACTAGTTTATTTTTAAAATATATTGATAAATAGCAAAAATAAAAAAAGTTAATTTAGTTAAATTGATATTAACTAAACTAGGACCTTCAACCTGAAGAATCATGATGAAAGCGATTTATTTTTTTTTTAAAAAAGAAAGCAATCAAGAAACGTGAGATAAAAAGAAAAGTAGAAGAAGTACAACCATTTAAAAGATTTCACAAAGTTCTATCTTGTTTCTTCAAGACAGATATAACAAGTGTCTCACACTCGAAATCTCTCCATCTTCTACTAACAGAGCCGGAGTTGAGTTTTATAAGGCCGAAAGCCAAAGAAAAAAAATATATATTCCCTATATTCTAATACATATGATTTTTGGTTAAAAACGCAGATTTTTTTAAAAATATATAAAATATGATATTTTAAATTATTTTACATTAAAACCACCATTTAGTATTTAATGAAAAATAATTCAAACAATCATAAAACATATTGCAGAAAATACACTTATTTTTGCATAAAAACTTGTGAAACATCTTTATCTTATAAAATGAAATAATTTTTTGTTTAAACATCTTATAAAATTGAATAGAGGGAAAACCAGTTTAAGTTACTGAAAAATATAATAAAACATATATATACTGTCACATTTTTCCAACATTTTTATTAAACATTAAAAAGTTTACAAGTAACATAAGTTTGTACTTTGTACATCATACGGAGAACTTTCTCTTATGCATAATCATCCTAACCTGATAATGTTACAGAAATGAAAACTCCCCAAGATGGAAACAACCCTAAACCTGTACAAATATACAAATCTGAATGTCAGTGTGAACAAAGAGAACAAATTCAACTGAGACTCAGTTTTTGTGATGTAAGACAAAACGTCTACATAAGAACCCAAGTAGATGAAGCATAAACAATTCTGCCTTTCCAGCCTTGAAGCAACCAGTTACTATCTTGATCGACATCAAACTCTTTGCTTTTGTATCCACTTTCCACCATCAACTTCAGTTTCTGAACCAGTTCCTTCTCAAGTGGAAGCTGTCTAAATCCAGCTCTCATCGCCCTCGCCTGCCACTGTTTATAACTCTCTGGCCTCTCCACTCTCTCCGTCCCCTCGCACGCTACCACATTCATGATCTCCCTACCATAGAACTCTTTCTCAAACATAACCCTCATTGGATCTTCCCTTGTTAGATTCGTGTCGCACATGTCGAAGAGAGAAGAGTAATGAAACAGAACTTCTCTAAACCTCGTTACAAAGAAAGGCGCGTTGTAGGAACCGCTGAGGATCGCAGGGATGAACACGTTTGGTTTGATCTTCTTTATCAGCTTCAGAACCGTATCTCTCGGGCTGTGTACTGCTACCGTCTCATCTAGGAGGTTTCTAAAACGAAACAGAGAGTTTACTGCCACAAACTCGCCTTCTCTTAGCTTCAGGTCCTCCAGTTGGATTGTTTCCCATTTCTGCGCAATACCGTTGTACTCAAACGGAACATTGTACCTTTGGCAATACCTAGCCAAGCGATGACCCGTCTCTATAACTCCCTCGGCTGGTCTAAACCCGCTTTGAGGCAGCTCTATACCGGTTATTCGAAGCTTACACGATCCACCACGTCTAATACGATAAATCAGAGGAGGCCACTGGAAACCATAAGATATGCCAAAATCTATGATGTGGATGGTTTTGTCATTGGTAGACATGTGCATAATGCTGTGGTTAGCGAATATGGTTGCTGTTTTCTTGAAGGGGCAGACCGATATGTATGTTTGGTAAGCTTTCAACATGTCGGAGGCAGATGTTTTCTTCGCAGACAAGGCGGTATAAATCTGTGTACCTATTCCGGCCAAGCGTGCTTCAAGACTGTTTGCGAAGTAATGAGCTAATCTCTCTGTTCCATCGCCGTAAGATGAAGAATGTTGCCTAACCTGTCTCAACAATTCGTCAGCCGTTTTACGATCATTAATCGACACAGCTTGAGAACATGAGACCAAAAGTGTCCTCAAATCAGGTATGTCTTTCACGTAATTGTTAACACTAGCAGTCGGTTTCTGTCCGCTCGCCTGTTTTGTTATGTCGTTTTTATGACCCTTACTTAATGATGAATCTTTCGCGGCTTCCTTCAAGAAATTCTCGTGAAGAATGCATAGAGGTTTCTCCTTAGGCCGGCCAAATAGCAGAATCTTATCAAACATTTCAGATAGCTCAGTTTCATCAACATTAGCAGCTGATTGCTTCTTACTTCTTTCTTCAGCCAAATGTTCGTCTTCACGCCAATGGTTTTTCTTTCCGGTTCTTCTGTAAAGAACAGAGTTATGCTCCTTAGGATCATTTGTCTTGGATCCAGAAGCCGGGACATAATTTTCCACATCTATAACCAACTGAGAACTCTTAGGAAGAAACTTACTTGCTTCCTCCTTACCTCTCTTGAATTGAAACGCCATTTCGCTGTTGCTAAACATATTAGAAACCAAATCATCACTAAAACTTGACTTGAAAACCGCCTTACTACCACCAACGGACTTTGGACTGTATCTAGTAGAAGTAGACTTGAAAACGAAGTTGTTCGGGATTGGTGTATGCAACCAAGAAGGCCTATTGTTCTCCATACAATCAAAACTCCAATCAGAGGAAGTGGCGGTGGTGGTGCTTGAGGCATAACCTGAAGAAGAACCGCCAGGACTATTAACCAAAGGAGCAGGGCTAGTAGTGATCAGAGGCTCAGAATGATCCGGGTACTTCTCTCTGAGAGCTTCATAGAGAGATTTCTCAGCTGCTTGAAGAGACAAAGCATCGTGAAACATACAAGGCTTCTCCCCCATGTCTTCTTCCATAAGCACTTGGCTTATGTATTTCAGAATACAATCAGAGAAATCAGCATTAGCAGCGGCAAGATTCTGTTGTGAATATGGATCTTGATAAGGAGGAGCTGAAGGAGGAAGAGTGAATGGAATTTCTAACAAAGGTTGATCATCTCGTAACTGATACAATCCGTTTCCCAAATATGAAAAATCAGTCTGGTAACTGAACTCGAAGTTGTCAAATGATCCAGGAAATCCAGCAGAGTAAGAAGCCATCAGTTTCCTCAAGAAGCCTAAACAAACCCTAAGAATTGTTCCACAAGAAAACCCAAATCTTTGGTGGTCCTCAAAGTCTCCAAGAAAAAAAACCGTTTTAAAGGTTGAATCTTTTTGTTTTTCTCTGACTGATCAAGATAAAAAAGCAGCAAGAACAAAAAACAGAAAACCTAATCACAAAGCGGTGATGTTTATTAATCCCAAGGAGATAAATTCCGTTTTTGGTAAGAAACAAATTTTGCAAGCGTACCTGTTGAGATTAAGATGCGCCGATTTAGATACTATGGAAGAAAGCCTTGTGTTGGAGGTAATGGTCTGTGTATAAGTGGTGGAGTGGTACATTTTTGTATATATATGTAATTTAAACTGTATAGAGAAGAACAAGTGGATGAAAAATACAAATTTTCAATTATTTAATAAAAGACATTTTATTTGTATTATATCCTCTCTATGTATGAATCAGAAATCCACTCGGTCAGGAAATTTCACGGTTCGAGTTTGAAAGAGGATCATGTCGGACGATTTCTTTTTAATTTTTAGTTTTCTTTGTACCAAAAAAGAAATATATTGTTATGTGGTCTGAAATTACTAAATTATTACAGTCGCGATATTTGACAACCATCCGATTTTTTTAGTTTAGTGTCAAAATTTTATTCCCTGATTTAAAATCAAATTATAGTCCCGCTACGAAACCACGATTATTCAAATTACAATGGATAAAACATTAGAGCATCTCTATTGCTAAAATTTCTAAAATGAATATCTAAACTAAATATTTTTTTAAAAAAAGTCAGATGTTGGTAGGATCATCATATTCGCACTATCCATGTAAGACACTTAAAATATGATTAGATATTTTAACTAAAAACTAGGTAGTAATATGTGCTTTACGTAAATATTTATTCTGTAATATTTGATTATAAATTATATTTCCAATCATAAAAACTTTAAAATTTAACTTTTCAATATATGAAAACTTTATAAATATATTTAGAACAGAATTATATAATAGACATTTTTTTTAATTTGATCTGTTTTAAAATTCAAATCAATAAATTCTTTATACAATAAATATAAAGATTTTATTTGAAAAAATCAAGAAAAATAAATTTAATTGATATTTTTGTTCGTTATTTATTAATAATTGAAATTATCTAATTTAGTTCTAATTTAATGATGATTTAATTATATATAAAATATTGCATCGAATTTCCAAATATTAATTTTATTTGAAATACATTATAATTCAAAAGTATTAAACATGTTTTGTAAATAAAAACATGAAATTATTTTGATATAATTTTGAATAATAAAATAGCTAAATGAATTCATTAATATTTTACATACTTTTTCTGTTTTTGTGATGAATTAAAAAAATAAAAATTTATATTAATTAAATTTCAAATAATTAAAAATAAATATTAAAATATATAATAACTCATAGAAACAAGAATGTACAATTTTAGTTTGATATATTAATTTGTAATTCTTTTAATAAAATATGAGATATATAAAAAAAATATTTTTATAAAAAAATTACGACTTTCCATGCAAAAAAATTAAATTTATTTAATTTTTTAATTATGTATATTTTATAGTATTTTATGATTGGTTATTTTTTTCTATTAAATATTAGTTGAAATTTCCAATTTAAGAAACCAAAAATGTGTAATTAGTATGCTTTTTTATATAATGAATTAAATGGAATATTTTCTTAGAACAAATATTTATATAGAATGTCTTTGACGTAAATTTATATATATATATATATATAAGTACGTATTGTATGAATTAGTATGTGTTATACATTGTAATTACTCTAGTAATTTAAATCTAAATTTAAAATAAATCTGAAAATACATATTTTGATGATACATCAGCACATACATGTATATGACACATACGGATAAGATTTTTTAAAAAAGTATTTTTCAAATAATATATAGGGGATTTTCAACTTTTTACTTCCCACTCTCAGAGATCATTTCTTTAAAAAAAAAAGAGATAAATATCATAGCTGGAGTCAGTATTCAATGAATATACTATTGGTTAGTGGTTAAAGGTCATAAGTGGTACATGTCATCGGTCGAGAAGAAGATAACATGCACAGAGGCATTCTCATTCTCAGAAAACAAGACAAGGCAAAACACAATTATCAAGCTAAGCTTCAGGAGGATTTTTTTTTCAAAGTAAATGATATATCCGGACAATGGTTAACGTCAGTATCCACACGTACTACATTTAATGGACTCAAGAAATGCGTTTTGATTCCGTCGGGAATAGTAAAAATTGGATTAATGTTTCCTTAGTGTCTAAAAAAGATGAAAAATGTTATTTTAGTCGAAAAATAAACAAAGTTGTCTTTTAGAGGGAGTTTCATTGGTCTGTTGTCTTTTACCCTCAGCTTCATTGTGACTGATTCTAATAATCTGAATATGGTCTTACATATGCAATGAAAAAAGAAGTGGAACCAGACAATAATGATCAACAAGAACAATCACAAGCGCCTAATCAAATCAAATTAAGTGAATGACCTTTTAACCTTTCCAAGATATTCCCTATTTTCTACAAAGAGTATATCAATTAGATGTTTAGTGGTATCAGCTGCATAATTGGGAACACAACTGCTGAATCTGAGACGGGTTCTCCTTAACAAGCGTATACATCTCTGTTTTCCCGTTAGCGACACACGTCAAGTTCATCTGCTTCCCAATTTGGCTCGACTGCACCAAATTCAACAATCATTCTTAGCTTTATAAACTTAAGACTACAAAACAAAACAAAAATCCAAAACATGAAAAGTTCTTACCTCACAGTACACATTTTGAGATTTACAGTTCCATAGCGACGTAGGCATACAACTGAGATAATGGCACCAAGAACAATGCTTGTTCAAATCCGTCCCTCGAAGAAGCACAACGAGCCCAACGGTATATCTAACAAAACATTTCATAGATTTGCATTAATCTCTGTATTTCATTTTTTGTAATCGATTCATGGTGTAAAAGAAAAGAAGCATACCCTGCTATCAAAAGCAGTAAAGAAGTGATCCAGAGAACGTATTGGTATGGCTTGTGTTTTGATTTAGCAGAAGGTGCAGCATAGCCACGAGGATTGTTCCTTTGGTTGAAGTATCCATACTGAGGACGGATCAAGAAAACAAAGCCTAGAAGAAACCCGGAAGTGAATCCTCCAAGATGGGCAAAGTTGTCTACATGTGGAAGTATACCCACTAATAGATTAATGGCTATGATGAAGATGAGAGTCAAAAGAGCTGCAAACTGCAAATGGAGAAAACCAATGAAGCATTTAGACACCAACATCATTTCAAGGTGATGGGAGAAAGTGAAAAGCTTATCTTCTTTTCACCTTATTTGCGTATATAGTCCAGTTCGTGAGAAGCTCTGAAAGCATAGCACCAAGCAAACCAAACAATGCTCCAGAGGCACCAACGGATATACCAGTCCGGTTAAAGAGAGATGATAACAAACTTCCACCAAATCCAGAAATCATATAGAGCAATCCAATGCGTACTGTCGAGGAACAAACAATATAAAGCGAATGAGACTTCCATCATTAGAGAGAAGGAGCTAAGTCATAATCCACCAATCTCACAAAAGTTCTAAACTTCCATCACGAAAGAGAAAGAACCAAAAATTGAGAGTAACAGATTCATCCTTAATACATGGAAAAAGGTAAAGCTTTTCATACCAAATCCAAATTCTTGCTCGAGCCGAATGCCGATGAAGATAAGACTCAACATGTTGGCAAGGACATGAAACACCCCGGCATGTAGCCATATACAAGTGAACAAGCGCCACACTTGGTGCTTATGAACCACCATTGATACATCTAAAGCCCCCATCTTCTCCAATCTGGTATCAAGGAAGAGAAACACATCATTAGTAACACTTTTAACATCACAACCGAAAATCTTTACAGTACACAGTCTCCACTTCCAAAACCATTCGTCCATAAGAAAAGTCTATCATAAAAACTATGCTAACTTCGAAAATGCAATGCCGCAACTTCACCTCACATTAAGTAACAAAATTTCTTAAGAACCCACCGACAATTACAAAAAAAAACAAACACCAGAAAGACATAAAGTCGGAACATTTTTCAAAACTCAGATTCTCTCTCAATGGCAAAGGTCAGAAAAAAGTTGAAAGCTTTAAGGTTACTCACGTCGTAGAAGAAGGACCCAGAAGAGGATTTTCTTTCATAGGCTGAAAAGCGAATCTCCCAAGAAATCTAGCTGAGCAATGAGGCCAGTTCTTAGGGCAATTGTTGATGAACATCGAAATGGCGAAGAGAGCAATGTTAGCCACCACGATAGCTGGAACAAGCCACGGAAACCAAAGCTTAAAAGGCCGAAATTCCGCGAAAGAAGTGCGTTGTCTTCGCCGACGAGTCGCCGGAGAATTTTGTGCGGACACATTATTTGTCGGCGGATTCACCACCTTAATCTCTAGACCTTCCCGCCGATCGCGAGCCATTTTCGAAAAGCCAAAATCAATTCTTTCTTCTTCCTCCGAATCGGAAAAAAACAAACCCCTGATAGAAAGGATCGAACTTTCACGACATTGTTTCTATAGAAGCGAAGAATCAGATTGGGAAGGGGAAGGGAAGGGGAAGAAGATGAATCAATCGTCTTTCTTTCCTCTATTTTAGGGGCATTCCTCGTGAAGAAGTTAATTAAATGAATTTATCGCAAATATAGTGAGTATTGATTTTCATAATATACTGTATAGTTTTTTATTTATTATGTTATGATTAAATCACAATAACGAGTGAGAAGATTCGAATATTAATTGCCCAACAGCTGTCTGATTAAGCACATGATAATAAGCTCTATAGTATAGTAATGTATGTAGTTGTATAATATTAGTAAGAGTTGAAAATAGAAAATATTCCTTTCCGTTTCTTGTAAATCCAGAAAATATGTTCCTTTCCTTCGAATCCAAATGATAAATTTGGACGTGGCTTCTAAAATCGTCAAACACGTTATAATAATTGTAACCGTTAATTCCATTTAATTATAATTATAGACGAGATCTTAAAATGGTAGACATTTCTTATCAATAATTTCATTTTACTCCAGATTAGGTATTACTAATGGATCCAAAAGAATACAACAAATTTCGTTGCAATAGTTAACATTGAGATTTGACCCCCCAAAAAAAAATTTGAATTGAGAATGGATTATCCGTTTTTTATCTCTTTATGGGGGGTCCGACAGGGGTATATATTTAATTATTTACCAGACTTTTAGAGCATGTGTATTGATGTTAATATCATCTAATTAAAAACTCTTTCATAAATATCATAATATTATTGGTTCAATATTTAATTAACAATAAAATTAAAAAAAAATCATTAAAATATTAATATAATTAAAAAAAATTATTAAAATATTAATATATTTTTAGAAACTCTAAAAGTAGCAGAACATCAGCATCGGTGATACTTTGTTAGTCTCTAAAAATAATAATATTGTAATGATTTTATTTAATTTTATTACTTTTAAAATATTATATTATTAATTAAATATTGAACCAAAAAAATTATGACATGTGACAGAAAGTTTCATGAGACAGTCTATTTCTACTAAGACGTTCTTAACCAAAAGTTTTTTTAACTTTTATATTTTATTTATTTTTAATCAGATAATACTCTCACGGTATCACCAATGTACATGTTTTCACTGATGTTGATGTTCTTAAAACACCACCATATAGTAGACAACGTCGTGGTATTACAAATTCTGGTTTCGTTTTCTTTTAAACCTGGTGGTTTTACGTAGTTCTTTTCATGTAGTAAGTCATGGTAATCACAGTTACATTAATCTGAGTTTTTAAATGATTTGATTGACATTTTCACATTTTCATTTTTTTGATATTTTATCAAACACTTGTTCCTCATTTATTTTTTTATTTTTATTTTTTTGTCAGCATATATTATTGGTTTTTTAATATCCTTTTTAACATTGCGGAATACTGAATTCGATTATAAATTGCATAGGTGACGACTGTCACATGATTCCTACAATTTATTTACAATAATAATAATAATAATAATAATAAATCGTATTACAATCGTTTTTCTAACCAAGATAGAAAAATCTTATCCGTGTAACTTATAGGTGAGGGAAGTCTTTGTACATTATTTGCTAGATTATCCATTTTTATATTTGTGGCCAAGAGATGTGTGTAATCTTAAGGCTTTATATCTTTAAAACTTTTTCAAATATATTAAAAATGCATGTCACTCATCTTATAAGGACATTATCTTCACTACATTAGAATAATCCATTGTAAATATCATTTCTAATCTTTGTATAGTATTCATAGACTCGATTGTTCAAGTAAGTGTTTCTAATTAAGTGTGGAATAGTGTGGAGTGGAGATTGGCTATGACGAATATTCCTAACACTTGTTGCTCATTCAAAATTAAACTATATTTATGAGTTTTAATCAAAGCAACATCATTTTATTTTTTTTTATTTTTTTGTCAACATAGCATAGTGACTTTAATATCCCCAATAACATGCGGGGTGCTGGGTTCGAACTCCATATCTGGTGTAATGAATGCAGATGTGGCTATCATTATGACATATTATTCTTACACGTTATTTTATTATTACAGATTAACACGTGTTTGCCATTTTATCATTATAAGTATATATAAATATATTAAATATTTATATTATTTAAGAGAAAAAACAACACCTTAATTTGTTAACACTTCTCTATTTAATTATAGAGGTAACAGGTTCAAATCCTATTTTGTTGATTTTGAATAATTTAGTTACGAATTATAAGTTAAAAAGTAAATATGTTTGTATTACTTCTAAAATACACAATAGCACAATCGGTAAAAACTTGTTTCTTAGATTCAAATGGCTATGAGTTTGATTCTTTTGAAATGGAGAAAATTTCTAATTTATTTTTATGACGAAAACAACGTTGTTTTTCAAACCACACACCAAATGCTTGTCCACGTGTACTCTGAGTCATCTAGATTTAACGTTTGACTAACGTTTTGTGTCAATGTTTGGTTTTTGTGAGTTAAGTTTGGTAGGAAATTCAAAAATTTATATGGTTTAGATATGAAAAAACACTTGTCATTTGTTTAAGTATAGAAAAACACGGTGAATTTTGGATGGATTGAAATACAGCATTTCTCTTAAATTATTGAGTACTTTTCAAGATTTTAGCTCCAAGAAATGTAAAAACTAAAATCTAAAAAACCTTCACCAATGCCTAGATCTAGAGTGTTTTACCACCAGTGAGCTTTTTTCTTTTCACGATTTCCATGTCCTTTGGGACATTGACACAGGCTGCAACTTGAAGTTGTTGTCGATGATTTCTGAGTCTTTGACACGATGCAACGACTACTCTTCGAGGGTAGTCTTCAATAACCACGATCTCCGAGACGTTGACAAGAGATGGTGGCTCCAGATTGCCTTCGACGATCTCCGAGATAGTAACACGAGCCGTTTGTAAAGGATAAATCAACTATCTATTAAAGAAAATCTTTTAAGTTGCATTTGTAGAACCTTTTAAAATCAGATTTTTGAAATATTAAATTGTAATACAATTTATGTTTTGAAATTGAAATAAACTATTATATATATATATATATTAATATCTACATATATATACAAACATTAATATTGACATTTATGTGTCATAACTTATTTTAGCAAAATAATTATAGCATTTACATAATTCAACAATATTAAATTACATCTTAAGTATAATATTTTGACCATGAATACTAAATTCAAGTATGACCAACATAATTATTAGCAAAAACATAAAAGCTAACAATATTTAATTTATTCTTTGACTATAAAATATAGTTTCATATTTCACATATTAATCTTTATGTTCATGGTTATTATTCAATATTAACAATGCACAATTTCATGACCATCATTTTAATATTGACAACTTAAATAAAGAATAAGATGAACATGGATGAAAACAACAATATATGTGAAACTAAATTTAAACAACAAACAGATTTTATAAAATCATAAAAACCGTTTGAATGCGTGATGATCCCTTTCTTTAACTCAATAAAATGCCCGCAATAAGACGGTTTATATGTATTCTTTGAATCCCAAGATACAACCAAACATATAAGACTAACAGGTTTCATTTATGTTAGAATCTACGAGCTAATATTCTACCATATACTCAAGAACACAAAATCTACTTTTGAAAGAGAAAAGTAGAAGAGGGACAAAATATGAACCTGTTAAACCTTGTGAATTCCTTAGATATTAGCACATAACACCAACAACCAAGAAGATATTTCAATAGAGCTTCAACACTTAGAAACTTCTCAAAAAATATCTAAAATGTGTCTAATTGTGTTTTCTCGCTTTTAGAATGAATGGACGACCTTTTCCTTCTAGGTAGTTTGGTATTTATAGGAGAGGAATAGCTTGGTGGTCAAGTAGATTTAATGGCCAAATTTATTTGGTTTTTAATACCAAAATTTGTTAGTTACAAAAAATTTTGAATTTAATTTGATCCCCTTTATAACATTTATTTCTTATTGACTTTGTTCCATAATATATATTATTGGAAAAAAATCATTCTAAGCATTCTTATTCACAATTTAACTATATATTATAAGTCCAAAATTATTTATTAATATATTGTCCCAACAACCTTCGATACCTCTTCCACAATCTGCAAGATGCAAGATTGTGTTGTGAGCTTAATG
This sequence comes from Streptanthus diversifolius, assembly GCA_039880935.1. Lineage (NCBI taxonomy): Eukaryota > Viridiplantae > Streptophyta > Magnoliopsida > Brassicales > Brassicaceae > Streptanthus > Streptanthus diversifolius. Next base: position 16,408,304 of record JAXGFM010000022.1, on the reverse strand, counting down.
ACTTTTCTAAAAAAATTAGATTATATTGTTATTGATTTATGGATTTTAACATTCTTATTTAAATCTAGTGTTGTTGATTTGACGATCTTTTGTTTGATTTGACGATCTTTTAATTTCATACAAAAGATCGTCAATAGTTCCAAAGGGACAGGTACTGCCACTTTTGCTAGGCACCCCCACACTTTCATGTATTCGTATGAAGGGATTATACATTTCCACAGTTCATATGGCATTTTTTCCGTCACTTTGTGTGGGATTTTATTTAGAATATAATTTGAAGTCATTAAAGTTTTCCCCCACATGTTATGGGTTACGCCCGACTCTTGCATCATTGCATTCATCATTTCTTTCAGAGTTCGGTTTATGGGTTCTGCAATTCCATTTGATTCTGCTGAGTAAGGAGCAGTTGTTTGATGAATTATGTCATTTTCTCTACAAAATGCATCGAACTGTCCTTCATATTCTCCACCTCTATCACTCCGAACTATTTTTATAGTTTTATCTAATTAATTTTCAACTTCCAGCTTATATTCCTTGAATTTATCCAAAGCCTCATTTTTGCTTTATAACAAGTAAATATAGCAATATTTTGTACTATCATCAATGAAAGTCATAAAATATTTTTTACCTCATCTAATGGATAAATAAAACACACAAATAAATGTGAATGAAATCCAAAGGTTTATTATTTAGTATTCTCAAGAGAAAGCATATGTTATCCTCCATATAATGAATTGAACTCCATCAAATTTGTCAATCATTAGTCTTATGTTTATAGCACTAGACACTCACATGACACTCTGATATACATCAGAATTTGGCACAGTCATATGTGGCAGATCACTATCAAACTGAATTTGATGTGTCGACTCACTAGACTCGTAACCAATAACACCTCCATAATAATTAAATTTTCATTTCTAGAATTATTAAATTCAGAAAGTAACAATTTAATTTAATACAAGGTGAAGATGAGGCAATTTAAATTATTCAGATAGCTTGCATAATCATCCAATTAATTTACAGAATATTATTAAATCTCTGAAATATTAAACTCCAGCACAAAAGTCAAAGCGTGACTTTTGCTAACGTTTTAAACAAGTTTTGTTTATACTTCTGAAATTTTAATGAGTGCAACAATAAATCATAGAAACACAAATTAATTACTTCTGAAATTTTGTTGAAATTTTCAACAAGTATCAGACCAAGTAAAAAATATTTTCTAGATTAACAATGTACAATAACAAAATAATATCATCAATTGCTCTTTGAATTATTGTTGAATTGAACAAATCATATTTATATGATTAAATCGTATAAAATCAAAAAGATCATTACCATGATTTGTCTTATTTCTGTTTTCATAACAAAAAACACTAACATAAATTTACTAACGTATATGTTATTATATGCGTTTTAAATCACGATCGCTAGTTATTTTTAGCGATTTAAGCATTTGTTTTAAAAAATTAAAACCGAATCGCAAATTCGCTCAAAATGTCTAGAGAAATTTATTAATAATTAATAACGTTATACAAAAATTATTCGGTTCTTAAAAAAAATTTCAATTAATTGCAAAAATTAATAGGTTTTAAATAACGTTTTACCAAAATTGATTGATATTAAATAATATCTTACCAAGATTTATTAATTGTTAATGATGTTTTACCAATAATATTTCAATATTTTATGTATTGAAATAAATAACGTTTGACCAATAAATTAAATGGTATTAGACCACTAATATTTAGTTTGAAAAAACGTTTGCCAGATAAATAATAATTGATCTTTAATTGGTTTTTGTTTTTAAGCATTGTTTTCGGTTATCAGCATCGATCTTACGAGATAGATCGGCTGCCGATCGATCGGTCGGTTGACCCGCGGGACCGGTTTTGGTGTTTAATTTGTTTGATTTCTCTCAATCGACCGATAAGGATCGTTTGATCTGAGACCCGGGTCGATCGATCCGATCACGAAATCTTGAAACCGACTTATTATTTTTTTCAACAATCAAAAACAAAAATTTAATTTGTGCAAATTCGATTTTTCACACAAAAAATCCGTTTAAAAATCGAATTCATTTAAAAAATTTGCAATACAATTTATGTCTTAAAATTGAAATAAACAATTAAATATATATATATATATTTTAATATATATTAAATATATGTATATATTAATATCTACATATATATATACAAATATTAATATTGACATTTATGTGCCATAACTTATTTTAGCAAAATATTGACAACTTAAGTACAACATTTTGACAATGAATTCTAAATTCAAGTATGACCAACATAATTATTAGCAAGAACATAAAAGCTAACAATATTTAATTTATTCTTTGACCAAAAATTACAGTTTCATGTTTCACATATTAATCTTTATGATCATAGTTATTATTCAATATGAACAATGCACAATTTCATAACCATCATTTTAATATTGACAACTTAAATAAAGAATAAGATGAACATATATGAAAACAACAATATATGTAAAAATAAATTTAAACAATAAACAAATTTTATAAAATCATAAAAACTATTTGGAGGTGGGATGATCTCTTTCTTTAACTCAATAAAATGCCCGCAATGAGACGGTTTATATGCATTCTTTGAATCAAGATACAACCAAACATATAAGACTAACATGTTTCATTCATGTTAGAATCTACGAGCTAATATTCTACCATATACTCAACACACAAAATCTACTTTTGAAAGAGAAAAGTAGAAGAGAGAGAAAGTAGGAACCTGTTAAACCTTGTGAATTCCTTAGATATTAGCACCTAACACCAACAACCAAAAAGATATTTCAAGAGAGTTTCAATACTTAGAAACTTTTCAAAGAATATCTAAAATGTGTCTAATGGTGTTTCTTGCTTTTAGAATGAAGAGATGATTTTTTTCTTCTAGGTAGCTTGGTATTTATAGGAGAGAAATAGCTTGGTGGTCAAGTAGATTTAATGGCCAAATTTATTTGGTTTTTAATACCAAAATTTGTAAGTTACAAAAAATCTTTGAATTTAATTTGATCCTTTTTATACCATTTATTTTTTAGTGACTTTGTTTCATAATATATATTATTGGAAAAAGTTCTTTCTAAGCAAATTCTTATTCACAATTTAACTATATATTATATGTCCAAAATTGCTTATTAATATATTGTTCCAACAGCCTTCGATACCTCCTCCACAATCTGCAAGATGCAAGATTGTGTTGTGAGCTTAATGACTTTTCTAAAAAGATTAGATTATATTGTTATTGATTTATGGATTTTAACATTCTTATTTAAATCTAGTGTTGTTGATTTGACGATTTTTTAATTTCATACAAAATCTATTATCATTCAAAAATCTTGATTTTTTTTTTTTTAAAAATATGATTTTATTATAATCTAGTGTTATTGGAAGTTAGATTTTAAATAATTTAACTCATTGAACAATTTTTAAAAAATATTAAATATATTCCTTATATTCTTAAAATAATTATTATAAAATAAATTTATAGATTTTCTAAATATATAAAACTCTTTATACTACTTACAATTTGTATAAACCTCTCAACTATTAATTTCAACCAACTCTTTATAAATCCAACTCTTAATTCATAAGTTCATCATCACTTGTCTAATGATAAAAACAGAGATATTCTTCTAAATAGCTAGCCGACCTACTCATTAATCCATGCAGTCCTGATAGCCCGTCTTGTATTTACTTATGTACTAATTAATATTTAGTTAGAGTTAGATTTTTAATGATTATTAAAAAAATATATAATTTTATTGTTACTGATTAATGAATTTTTTACTAATATCTAGTGTTATTGGTATGATGATTTCGTAATTCCATACAAAATCTATTGTTATTTTAAAAAAAATATTTTTAAAGATTCTATTAAAATTATTATTATTATTGAGAGGTAGATTTTAGGAAATGCATTAATACATCTCTGGAAACTTAGATTATGATATTGTCGGAAATCATATAATTCCCAAATCTCAACTGATTAATGATTAGTTAATCTTTTTCTATTTTCTTTTCCACTTCTGATATGTGATTTCTAACAAAAATATGTATATTTGACCATAGTTACCACTTTTTGAAAAACTGAAAACCCAAATAATTGTCTTAACCAAACTTCGGGTTAAACACCATTGAGTGACGATCAACATTTTGTAAGTACTATTCTATTAAATGTGTTATTTTCCTTCACATAAAGTATTCAACATTAAATAAAGGAGTTTTAATTTACGCGCATGAACACTATTAAAGACACATGTACGAGAGAATCTTGATTAGTTACATTCCCCCCCAATGTTACTATTTAACGCTTAGTTCGTTGAAAAAATACTCATTTTTCATTAATTACTACAAAACCTATACACCTTTGAACGCTTCAACACCCTCACAATCTCACATCTCTCTCACAGCCTCCATTCTTTTTCTGAATCTGCAAGAGATCCATTTTTGCCCTAAATCTATCATTCAGATTCAGAATCATCACAAATTCACATCCTTTCACGATATCTTCTGTCGCAAGCAACGAATCGGGCTGTCGAGGTGGGATTTGGCTAATGCATGAGAAAACCACAAAGGAGAGGAGCGATGGCAATGGAGAAGTCGGGCTCAAAGTACAGAACACAGTTTTGGTACGTGGCAATGGCCTCTTTCCTCCTATGGCTTGTCTTGCTTTACCTTTTCAATTCCTCCGCAACAACCGTTCATAGACACGAGAGATTGTTCCGGCAAGAAAACGTCATCGATCTCCCCCTCGACGTCCCACAACACCACCACGAACCCGAACAAGCTGTTGTCTCTGACGTCGATAACAGCACTCTTTCTGTTACCCGCAATGATTCGTCTCAGGAGGTTCAGATTTCGGAAGACGCCAAGGTTGTGACTGATCTCGTTGAGGAACTGGAGAAAGAAAAAGTTGAGAATGAGAAGAAGAGAGGGGATTCGAGTTTGAATGGTCGGTCCACGAGGTCTAGGAGAGGACATCGCGAATCAAGAAAGGCGAGATCTTCAAGTAGATTGGAAGCGGAGAAGAAAAGGGTTCGCCATAATGATGATGATGATGATGATGATGATGATCAGAAAAATATGGCTAATAGTGATGAGAATCATCAATCATTCGACAAAGAACCGAACCTTATCGAGCCTAAAAATGACGTGGAATCAAAGAAAGAGCAAGTTGATGATACTGACGATATGGAGAGTAACAAAGGTAAGGAAATGCCGAATGATTGGTCCAATAATGATCTCGAAAGTGATAATAACACTTCTGAAATAGTATCCGAACCAAAAACTCAGAGAAATTTCGCATCGAATAGTAGTGTTTCCGAGGCCAACAACAGAGCAACCTCCAGGAGAAACCGACCTAAAGTTGTCGTACGGCCAAGAGAAACGCAACGTAACGATCCATGTCGAGGAAAATACGTTTATATGCACGATGTTCCATCTTTGTTCAACGAAGAGCTTCTCAAGAACTGTTGGACACTGAGTAGGTGGACGGATATGTGCGAGTTAACATCGAACTTCGGTTTAGGTCCTCGTCTACCAAACATGGAAGGAGTCTCTGGTTGGTTTGCCACAAATCAATTCACATTGGAAGTGATATTTCACAGCAGGATGAAGCAGTACAAATGTTTGACCAAAGACTCGTCTCTGGCTTCTGCTGTGTATGTTCCTTACTATCCAGGTTTAGACTTGATGCGGTTTCTGTGGGGACCGTTCCCTTTCTTGAGAGATGCGGCAGCGCTTGATCTGATGAAGTGGCTGAGGGAAAAACCGGAGTGGAAGAGAATGGATGGTCGAGATCATTTCATGGTGGCTGGTCGCACCACTTGGGACTTTATGCGTACACCAGAGAATGAATCCGATTGGGGCAACAGGTTAGCCGCCAATCCTATATATTGATTAAAACTAAGATGATTACTGGTATATCAAATGAATAGTGGAATGGCAAAATAACAACACAATAAAGCATGAGTAACACATGCAAGAGTAATTTTGATTCACTAAAATACTAGTTTTAGTATATTGATAACGTTTCAGTCTTGCTACTTACTATGCACTGCAAAAAACGTGAAAGCATAAACAATAGTTGTAAAATCATATTTCAAATCGTCTAAATGTGGAAATGTGGTAAATCATTCAATGTTCTCAATTGGTAACATTTTGGAATGACAAAATCGTAGTATAAATTGAAAACATATGTAGAAAGGAATGAAATCATCAGTTGACTAAAAAGTTACAGTATGAAAAAAATTGTTTATAATTTTTTAATTAATCTAGGAGATCACATTTAGTGTAATGAAATGACAAAACTGTTAAGAAAGAAAAACATAACTGACCTCAATATTCTTATAAATTTTTCATTCTTGCAGAACTACAGAATACAGAAACAGTAATGTTGGTTTTAGTTCTTTTATTGGACAAGATTTCTCATTGATGTATCTCTTCCTTTTTCTACCTAGCCAGGTTAATGATCTTACCAGAAATAAGAAACATGACGATGTTACTAATCGAATCAAGTCCATGGCACTACCACGGATTCGCGATTCCTTACCCGACCTATTTCCACCCTTCAACCAACGGAGAGATCCTCCAATGGCAAAACAGAATGAGAAGAATCAAACGTCGTAACTTATTCTCCTTCGTTGGTGCACCGCGTCCAAACCTCGGTGACAGCATAAGAACCGAGATCATGGACCAATGCAAAGCTTCAAGAAGAAAATGCAAGCTTCTTGAATGCGTCTCAGGTTCTCAAAAATGCTACAAACCCGACCAGATCATGAAGTTCTTCTTGAGCTCAACGTTCTGTCTCCAACCACCTGGTGACTCCTACACGCGCCGCTCCACTTTCGACTCTATTTTAGCCGGTTGTATACCGGTTTTCTTCCATCCAGGGTCAGCTTACGCGCAGTACATTTGGCATTTACCGAAAGATATCGGTAAATATTCTGTTTTTATACCGGGGAAGAACATTAAAGAAGGTAAAGCGAGTATAGAGAAGGTTTTGAGTAGGATTCCTAGAGCGAAAGTTGTGGCGATGAGAGAAGAAGTGATAAAGTTGATACCAAGGTTGATGTATTTTAACCCGTCAGCTAAGAGAAGAGACGCGGGAGGGTTTGAAGATGCGTTTGATGTGGCTGTGGAAGGAGTGTTGCAAAGAGTGGAGGGGTTAAGGAAGAAGATAGAGGAAGGGAATGAAGAGAGTTTTGATTTTCCAGAGCAGTTTTCTTGGAAATATAATATGTTTGGGAATGTTGAGAGGCATGAGTGGGATTCTTACTTCGATAGGCCTTGATTCATTGATATTAGACTGTGTTTGATGTGTGTGTGTTCTTTTTGTTTTTTTTTTGTTTTTTTTGGTTGGAGAGAATGAATGTAGTAGTTGTGACTGTGATGGTAGAAAGATATCACGAGGCCTTAATATTTTTTTTTTTACTGGTTTTGTTTGATTCATACAATTTCAAGGTATGTTAAAGGGTTTCAGGGTTTGACACTTGACACTACAATAAGTTCATTGGTTGATACTAAAACAAATAATCTGTTGCTTTGAAAATTTGTAGTTGATTGGTCACGCTTAACTTTTGCTTTAAAGTTTGTATTGAAGAAATTTTTATCTTAATGCTTTTGAGTTGTGTGACTTCAAACAAAAAAAACAAATAGATGTGAGTTTTTCCCTGGAATTTCTTGAACTTTAGGACTATTAAAGTTTGATCGAGTAAAATATGACTATTAGAATAAAGTTTTATTTGTTGATAAAATAAGCATCAAAGCGTCTGTAGTCCAACGGTTAGGATAATTGCCTTCCAAGCAATAGACCCGGGTTCGACTCCCGGCAGACGCATTTATTTTTATGTTCCCTAAAGGCCTTTTTGTTTTTCCATCTTTCACTATACATTTGTCCTCGTTGAATAACAAACTGTATGTTGGGTTCAACTTCAGTTAAACGATTGTATCGCGTCTATTGACATATTTTCTCGATTATATTACTACAGAATCAGCTAGAATATTCCGATCCCAGTGATTACTTGTTTGTCTCGAATTTAGAGAAACCCTGGAAAAATTACCATTTGTAGTATGCATAAACACAATACTACTTTGTTTATTACACAAAATAAAGAGAAAATAGTTGATAAAACAAAAGGAAACCCACAAGTTCCATTGAAAATTTGAAAGAAAAAAAATCTACCAAAAGCTAGTTCCCATCTTCAGAAAACAAAAGCGTCAAGAGCAACGTAAAGGAGAATGTCATCGGAGAAACCATGAAATGCACGTTCTGCTATACTTCTTCTGAGCAGGCTAAAGCAAACTTAAGCGCAAGGCAGTGTATCTCTAATCAGAAGCTAGACAAGCTATACACCAGAATCCACGCAAGCTGAAAACGTAATTCATCACACAACCAAATCAACTTTTAAGATTGATGAAAATCTTGTGATTACACAGACAGAGAGAAAAATAGGGAGAAAATCTAGATACCAGGAATACACTTAGAGAAGCAAATAGACCGTCCTGGAGCAGAGCTGCATGACCACCATAGTCTTCTTCATCAATCTTTAGAATCAATGCATAGTAACCGTAAACTATGCCGGAAGAGATTGCCAGAAATCTGCCAAATTTTCACAGTCACCGATGTAACATTGTTAAGAGAAAAAATCAACTTAAAAACGGTTTACGTAACATACAAAAGCCTTCTATGTAGTGTAGTTCGTAATAAGAAACTCAAATTATATGAATGCCCCTGAAAATACTTGCGGATACACTTAGCTTAAAGTCAAAGACTCTTAACCAATCAATGCAACAAAAGCTAATACTGATTACTGAACACTGCCGTTTATAAACAAACAAAATATCACCTAGATGTTACGCTACAACCGACATATAAGTACTCTAATATGATAAAAGGCGGAGTCTTTTCTTGCAAACAGGTAGACAACTTTGAGGTTTAACTCGAGCTAACAAAACAGTAGATAGAAGAGGCCAATAGTAAATGCTGTAGCTTATAATCGTCTGAAAAAAGTGATGGTTTTTTTAAGTGTTTTCTGATCAAGAACATAGATCAAAAGCCAGGAAAACTAAAACGATATAGTGGCCATATCGATTCAATTTCATGCCGTAACTCGAGTTAAAGCACTAAGTTCCATTCTTTATGGCCATACTTGTTCAATGCAGAAAAAGAGAAATGAAGAAACTTACACAAGTAACCAAATGCCTCCAACCAAAGGTACCGAACCCCAAAGCAATCCGCAGAGTAATCCAACAACTTGCCTGATCCAATGCAACACATCTCCTAATTGATCCTGTCCCAATCCAACAACAAACGACAGACTTTCAAAACCCATATCCAGAAACATAACAAACACTCCAAAAATAGTGGCAATCAAGCAGAATATTAAGCTAATTCTTACAGTTTTAAAGATAAAGAAGACATAGAAAGCACAGAGCGGTAAACGTACCTTATCCCAGGAAGCTTCTGAGTCGAACAATTTTGCGAATTTGAAAGAACCCAAGTGACTGTTTTGGTGGTGAATCTGTTCATGGTTGTCTTGATGATTCGATTTTGCAGATTTGCTTTCTTTCATTTTTCCGATTTGATTTCTTAAAATAAAAAATATCGATCCGATGCAAAAAAAAACAGTTCACAAGACAGGATTTGAGAATCAAAACCCTGCTCACTTCTGGAATCGGTCGAATCTAGGGTTCTTTACTTCTTACCGATTTCTCAGATTTTTCTTTTTGTTTTTTTTTTTTGCTGTAAGAGTTCTGAGTTCTGATGATTCAGATTTACCATCACCGGGAAAGATAATAGATTTTTTTTGTTTTATGTTATAAAATTAAAATAGATATAGTTTATGTGCGGCACGTGACAATAATGCAGCTGGAGAAGAATGAAATATACAACTATTTTCCTTCTTTGATTTTTGTCTTCACTAATTTACATAAATACGGCTATCCTTTTTTTGTAGATAAATGATGTGTTTTACTGTGTGTGGTTTGAGATGATATAGTTTGAGATCATACATATAATCCACATTATTTTTTAATAAATATATATGGCGAAAAATAAAGAAATATCTATGAAAATGTCATCGATCATTTTTTGCAAGAAAAAACAATGATCATTTAGTTCATTAGTTGTATAAATGTGAATATCAACGTGTAAAGAAGACGACTCGTTCAGAAAAAGAAGGTACAACTCAAAGAACAAGAAAAAACAAACCAGAGAGATTCAGACCAATCTGAAAAAAAGAACAGCATTATAGAAACACAACAGATCATTCCTCTGTTATGTAACAACAAGATAAAAAGGATGCGATTCATGTCACAGCCTAGCGTGCAACAAGGGTCACTTGGGTTCCAAAATCAACAGTAATTCTAAGGAGTTCTTTGAGTCATCATCTTGAATCTTTCCTTTTGTCCTCGAATTCTCAGAGATCAAACACTCTTTAAGCACGTTAACAACTTTCGACATGGTTGGTCTATCAGATTAGGACTGACTCTTTAAGCACGTTAACAAGTTTGAATGTATGCTATGCTACTGTAGGAATCTCTGCTATGTGCCTTTTAACTATCTTTTCTTTTTGGCCAAAAAAATGAGAAGTAGCATAGCTATAATAATGAACAAGGAAGCAGTTGATGCAACAGTGGGTACAAGGAATTTTGTGTTGCCCAGACAAAGCTTTGGATTTCCTAGAATACTACAAACCACAAGTATCATGGAAAATAAAAGTGAATGCAGAAAATTGGATGCAGAGTCATGAATATTTGAAAACTCTTATACCTTAACCTTAACCCATTGATCTTCTCCCTATCGTGAAGGGCCTGAGGGATTTTACCTTTATTAAGATTGTTACAACTTAGTTACTGCACGAAGCAGATAGCTCCGTTCATGAAATCAAATCAAGCCGAGTACACAAATATGAAGCAAAAAAAAAAAGAAGAAGTTGGTTCTGCTTTTGGAGCAGCTTACATGTTCAACAACGATTTCAGGTTGGATAAAAACTCAGGTACTCCTCCTGTGAGATTATTACTTGAAAAAATCCCTAGCAATTGTAATAAGTTTGTAAGAAGTCATTGGGTTTTTCTTAATCTGGAAAAAGAATTTGATTTGTTACAAGTATTTTACTAGTTTAAGAAGACATCGAGGTGACGTTAAAGAAGATAAAATAAAACAGCAAAAATGACTTAACTAGACGATCTCACTAATACTAAATGGTATGAATAGTATCATGTTATACATACTGTTTATTTTATTTTCATGTTTTCAAAAAATCGTATGAATATATTTAAATAAACCTTCAAGAAACAATTGAGAAACCTTACAGTTTCTGCAACTGGGTCAAGTTTTGTAAGCTAGGCGCTATGTTTCCTCTCAACTTTTCATTGGATAAGTCTCTGTTTACATGGGCAATTCAGGTAAAAATAAGGGACACAAGTTTCACCTGTAAAAGTGGGATTTGAGAATTATCTTACAAGGAAATGATTCTTGTGGAATAGACTTATTTGTATAGCTGCACTCTACACCTTTCCACTTCAGCAACTACTTTATCTTTAGTCCATAGGTACTTTGGATATTCTTGAGAGCAGCAAATGATATATATATATTGAGGAAGTCAAGAACTAATATCATCAGAAACAGTTACTGTGGTGGTATATACTAACATACCATCGTTAATTGAGTATTGAATTTCAAAGTTATGAAAATTGAATTTCTCATTAATTGAATATTTACAGTACAGTTTCTATTATATACAATATGTGATTGATGCTAACATAAGCTTATCTATTAACAACCTATGCTACCATAAACTGTGTTGTAAACAGTAAACTTGCAACAACAACAAAAAATTGAGTTTAAAGAAGATCAGAAAATCTTAGAGAGCAAAATGCCAGAGGTTTGAAAACATATAAGGTAAAAGATGAATACCAACTAAAATGAGCTGGTTAATCAGAATCAGCAAAAGTGGTAAAAAGGAAGTAATAATCAAATAATCAGAATCAGATAATCAAGAATGGATCAGACATTGGTCGTTTGATGATTTTTTAGGTTTCGAAATTTCTGTTTGGGATCTATTTTTTTTTTTTTATATATATTTTTTGTACGTGTTCAGAATGTACTTGGTGACCGTCCGTGATGATCGATTGTCTGGTCGATTGCTTGCTTCTGCCCGAGGAGTTCCTTTGACAAAAGTAAAAGCCATTTGGTGTTCGGTGAGCTTCAAGACGGAGAAACTAGTTGAGTTCGATGGGATCTTTGACAGAGAATTTGCCAGCCAGCAATGTGAGAATGTATTGTATGAGGCTTTCGCAACTTCCAATGATTAGAATGTCATTGACATGTTGCAGAACGAAAATTGAGGTGTCGGCTATAAAAATTTTGAAACTAAGTTTGATGATGTATTGAACTCCATATACGGCTTCCAATGCTTATTATAGACTGTATATCGCTTTTGTAAGTCTACATTTATAAGACGGACGACGGCATGCTCTCCCGTGCATTTAAGTATTTTTTTTTAAATATAGAATTTATATAAAAAATACCAAATTTTAATATTAAAATATATAAAATAACAAAAAATCATAATACAAAGCTTTTTAATGCTTTTATGGAGACAAAGACAAGTTTATTTTTGGTTTCATATCAAAGAGAGGGATTAAGTTTTTATTTAATCATATATCGATGCTCATGTTTCCTTTCTTTAATAAAAAAAAAAAAGAGAGGAAAAAAAAAGAACGACAAAAAAAAAATGAATCATGAGCATCATAAAGTATACTCGAAACCCAAGATGTGAAGAATAAAACATCATGTTTGACTATTTATGTTACATCATTTTTTGTCAATGTGGCCCAAACTTGTTTCTTAAAATATATGGCCTAACACTAATGTTTTACCTGCTCTAAAGCAAAGACGTACCTGTCGGATGGTCTGCATACAAAAAAAAAGGTTATTCCATAATGACCTCTTCCTCAAGCATGTCCTGCAAAAAGAAAAGCATTATTAACATCTATTTGTCGTATTTTGAACAAAATTTGGACCAGGATGCTGTTCCATGTAGACCTTTTATTCAATCAAATTGTGCTTGACTTTATTACAAAACTGAAGGTATCATCGTAGAGCTTCTAAAATTTAGATGATCCAATGATAGATTTATCCTGTTTTAATCATGTTTCAACGTTTATAAACATTTTTCAATCCCCCTTACCGACATATGTGCCTGAAGTTGTGATTGATAGACAGACTGGTCCTAAGAGGAAGTTGAAGAAGTTTCTTATATATTACTTTAGTTATTTTAACAGTCATATATATTATTTTTTCTGTCAACTTATCTTATTGGTTTTAATATTTTTTTAAATATTATGGGGTGTTGGAATCAAATCTTAGACATATGTCATGAATTTTAGAGATATCCATCATGAATTTCAGAGGTATCTACTATTATGCCAAATGATTCCAACAACCGTCATAATGTAAATTTTTAATAGTATTGTGATAAAAAAATTTATAATAAATCAATATTAATAGACCACATTTTTTATATATGCTTCTAGCTATAAAATTATAAGGACCGGCTCTGTTGATAGAAAGTATTCAATATTTTGTGTCGCCTTTTTCGTTCTTTCACTGGAATAAAACTACAAAACCCCAACATATGATTTGAACAATTTTCACCAAATAAATGTCAACACGTAAACATCAAACACAAGACAGTCCAAGCTTCAGCATCACACGTTAATTATAAGTGAAAGCTTTAGGGATCTTTAACAGCAATCTTTTGCAAATACAAAAAAAAAAAAAAGAAACTTGCGACGATATATTTTGGCGAGCTATCGAGCTTTAGGGCTCACATCGGTGTACATTTCCTTGCTGTAGTCCATAGAACTTTTTGATCCCATGTCCCGACTCTCTCCTATTCTCAACTCTTCAGATATCAAACACTCTTTTAGATCATTAGCAACTCGAGACATGTTTGGTCTTCCTGTGGAAGAAGGACTCACACATGACATTGCTATTTCAATGGCCTTCCAGACGGAACCAGTGTCATAATTTTGGTGGAGTTGTGGATCCATAATGTTTGTAATATCTCCTGTTGTTATCATAAAGCTGATCCAATCTACTAAGTGAGATTTTTCACGGGATTGTTGAATTATAGGACGGTTTGTAATGAGCTCCAACAATACAATTCCAAAACTATATATATCACTCTTTTCTGTCAACCAATTTGTCTGATAATACCTGCAAATAATGACATAGAAGACGAAACATAAAAGATTGTTTTTGGTTATTTAGTATGAAAAGGGAAAAGTTTTATTGAATACTAGCTTATAAGGTGAAATAAAAACTCACTCAGGATCAAGATATCCAGGAGTGCCAGCAACAACTGTTGACACATATGTTTCATTTCCAATGGGAAAAGATCTTGAAAGCCCAAAATCGGCTATTTTGCCTTGGAAATTTTGGTCCAAAAGTATGTTGGTAGTTTTGATATCTCTATGAACAATTGGTGGTTTGCATCCTGTGTGTAAGTACTCCAATCCTTGATAACAAATGAAAATTCAATAATTTTTTTAGCAAATGAATAATTGATTTAAGTAATTCACTCGAAAAAAACAAACTAAATCTACTAAATGTCACTATTGGTAACTAAATAATTGTTATGATTAACATTTTGCATACCTAGGGCTGCATCCACAGCTATTCTTAGTCTATTTTTCCAGCTCAGAATGAATCCTCCACGCTTTCCTGTATTATTCAAACATAAATACCAAATTGTGCAAGATACGGTCTTTGTTTCAAAGAAAACTTAAGACATCATTTTTCAATATTTTTTTTTTTAAATGACTAGTTATGTTCCATTACCTGACAAGTGTTGCTTTAAGTCTCCATTTGGCATGTACTCGTAGATGAGGGCTAAGTTTTCTCCTTCATCACAATATCCCACAAGACTCACCAAATTAATGTGGTGAACTCTCATAAGCAGTTCCACCTAGTCAATCATATATTAGCTGATGCTCATGTACAATACACACATCATTGGATTTCCACAGAAGATCAGTTGGGAAAAAGAGTACCTCTGCCTTAAAATGTTTATAGCCTTGAGATGATGATTGAGATAGCAATTTAACAGCCACTTGTTGGTTACCATTAACACAACCATGATAAACGACTCCAAACCCTCCTTCACCGAGAGCTCTTTCTAAGTTTTTTGTCATTTCTTGAACCTCAGTGTAAGTAAACCTAATCTTTTTCGATAGGAATGATGATCCTGACTGACTAGCATGCCTGGGCATACTTGGTGGAGCGTGTAGATCTACACGGTAGGTTATCCAACTAAATCCATTGATTTTACTATATTTCTAATGATCAATGGCTAGGGACTTACCTGAAGGCACTTTCTTCTTTCGGAAAACAAAAATAAGAGCCACAACCATCACTACAACAAGCAGAGAGGCAGCTGATGCAATAGTCGGCAGCAAGAATTTAGTTTTCTCCTTTGGTTTGCATGAACTAACTGTACACAAATTTGGATTTCCTTCATATCTACAAAAACATGTGATATTGAAGTTGTCAATGAACAATGTATATGTTATTAATATTATTGCTAAATTAACCTATAAGAAAACAGTTTAGGAACAAATTATAGCCTTTTAATACTCAGAACCGACTTTGATTACTAAATGGATGGAAATAAGAATCTTACTTGAACACAAGTCCTTCTTTTTTTCTATCCAGAAGAGCTTGAGGGATTGAACCGCTGAGATTGTTGCCGATTAAGTTTCTGTTGAGACAAATATGACCATTGTATGTATATACACACAAAAAAATCCAACGCAAATTAATGGTCAAAATGTTCATTCAGCTTTTTAGAGAGCTTACAGTAAGGATAACGATTTCATGTTAGCAAGGAAGGTAGGTATTGGTCCAGTTAAATTATTATTTGATAAGTCCCTGCGGTTGCATGCATGCAGAAAACACACAAAATTGACTTACATATTTTGTCTGAAAAAATAAATAGTTATTGGTTAAATAAATCAATGAGATACTTACAATTCTTGTAATTGCGTCAGATTCTGGAAAATTGGGTTTATGCTCCCAGTTAATCCACTTCCCGACAAATCTCTGATTATACAAGCACAAAAGTACATACACAATCTTTAGCTACATTAATTTTCAGTCAGAGACTATGTTTGCAAAGTTCTTACAAGGAAGTGATTGTTGGTGGAGTGGATACATCTACGTAACTACATCTAAGATTTTCCCAAGAAAAATCTTGAGGGAGACATGGATCTCCTTGCCAACTGATTTTACTTAGTCGTTAAGTAGATTTGATGTTCTTGATAGCGGCAGCTAATATAAAATAATGAAGAATGTAAATGTAAAGTATCATATGGACTAATATAAGATAATTTCTTGTAATAATTGGAAAACTAAAGCGAGAGGTACCATCACTTAGGCTTGTTTCCACTTGTGGGAATTCAATAACAGTGTAAACCTCAATAGCGTTGATCAGAGGTGGAAGAGTTGAATTCGGAGTTTTTACTAGCTGTAAAGCGCAACCTTCTGAATCACATTGCACTGGTCCAGCAGAGTATAATGTATATAGCTCTAATTTGGGTGGACTAAAACCTGAATGGTTAAAGTTTCCTTTCAAGATAATGTCGAACTCCCTCGTCTGATTGGCTTGGAGGGCTTCAATCTCCGCGAAGTGCAAGTACAAGTACACTTCAGCATTAGAGGGTTTGGGTGTCCATGTGATGAACAGTGGCTCACTGACGTTTTGAGGCGTTGCAGCACTCATGAGTGCAGTTTTTGGTACCTTATATGTGTATGAGTTGTTTATATTGAGATTGGTAGTTATTTGCTTATATGAAGAGTCAAAAAATGGATACCAAACACGATCATAGACATCATCTGCATACCTGCAAGTAAGTTGTATTAACCAAAAGGATCTAAGCAGATGAAACCTTACCAATTTATAAAAACATATATATGACTAAAATAATAACGTGTATAAAACACTGATCAAATGTGTATACTATCTGGTTCTTCATATTCATCTCATTTAGCATAACAGTTCTTTACGGACATAATAACATATATGATGCTTCTATTTTCAATTTTTTATTAGCCAACATGTTGAGTTGAAGGGTATATGTAAGTGATGGACTTGTTTTTTTATTTATATCTACATTAGTTGGCTTTTAGCTTGGAAGAGACTTAGTCATATATGATTGTGTATTGTTTGGGATTGAATCTCTATTTTCTTATAGAAATGCCACTGAAAAAAAATTGTGTAGTAAAATTAATTTTATTTATCATTATTTACTTTTGCTATTTAATAAAGTAATATAAAACAAAAATGTTTAACATATCTGATTTTGTTATAATTTTCGTACTATTTATGTAAATACATAAAAAAAAAAATAAATAAATTGAAAGCTTATAAACAAACTTAGATTGAATGCGTCAAATGGCGTTGACATACCTTAATTGCACATCGGAAGTGCTGAAATAGTTCCGGAAAAACAACGCCAGTGAACCTGATTTTGTGAGATAAGTATCATTTCTCAGTGGCCGTATTTCTATTGCTGAAATTATTGGCAAGGTTGTCCCTGTTTTAACAAGACAAATATCCAAAGAGTTTGACTTAGGTTTGTATATGATCTCCTCTCTTGTACCCTTTGGCCTTCCTCCCAAATCTATTTTTGCCCACTTGTCGGGACCAAGATATAGATCGAAATTTGGTTCAAGATTACGACCATCATAATTTCCATACACGAAACTAACCACCATGTCATAGTTTGTGCCGCGCTTCACATCGAGACTATAGCAGTTACGTTTGCCTTCCGGAAAATATCTCAAAGTCCCATATTGTTTCGAGAATATTTTTGAGACATCTTTGTCGACTTTACCAATTTTTCCTGTCTGGATGAAATTGGCATCCGATGTGAATGTTAATCCATTAAACGAATTATCGTAAGGAGATTCATCAAGAGGTAATCCGCAATCCAAACTGATAAATCCTGTTAAAACATCGAAGGAATAAATGGGAATATTGATCAATATCTAAAGTCAAAGGAAGATTGAATAATATATTATTACCATCTTGTGTCTGAGCTCCAATTATAACGGCAAAGGTTCCAATAATGGCAAACAGAAGATGACTCTTCATGTTGTTTCTCACTTTGATGTTTCTAAGGAAATCAAGAACAAAACGTAGACTTTCCGTCGTGAAAACTGCGAAATATAGGAAAATGAGAAATGCCTCATATAAACGTTGGAAGGAGTAATTGATCTTACAAATAGGTCAACTCCAAGCAAGAATAATTAATGCATATATAGTTTGTGACATTCATTGACACGTTCCATGATAACACCGTTTAATCTATCTGGCGTTGAATGTCTTACTAGTAACGTACGTTGAATTTGGGAGGGGGAGTCGCTCACCATGAAAATTTTAGGTTAGTGTAGTTTTATAAAGATTTTGGATAATATGTTTTTCCGACAGAAATATCCGTTAAAAAACCGTCAGAAATAGTCTTTTTCGACGGTTTTCCGACAGATTTTCACCGTCAGTTCTACAGCGTCGGAAAATTAAAAATCCGTCGGAAATTTCTGAGGAATTTCTAACGGATTAGGATAGTCAGAAAAAACTGAGGGATTTCCGACGTCAACAATTCCGAAGGATTTCTAACAGTCAAAGTTTTGAGGGATTTCCGACGGAAATAAAAATATTAAAATAAAAATAAAAAATATTTTTTGACGAATTTATGACGGAAATAAAAAAAATTAAAAATATTAAAAACACATAATGAAAATTAAATAAAAATTTTAAAAAATGTTTTTATATGAAAACCAAAAATAGTTTATAATCAGAATCGAAAATTATTTTAAAACAAAAACAATTTATAATGAAAATTAATTAAAATTAGAAAAATATAAATAATTTACATATAAAAATTATTTATAAAATATTTTTATTATAAAAAAATATTTTTTATAAAGAAAGAAATTATTTATATGAAAAATAAAATTATTTATAATTGAATGAAATTATTATTTTCATATAAAAATATTATAATTAAAATTATAAAAATTACAATTTATTTTTTATAAAAAACATATTTAAGAAAATATAAATTTTAAAATATAAATTTTGAGAATTATAAAAGTATAAAGTTTTTAACTTTTTTAAAAAAATTATAAAATTATAGATTTTTATAATTTAAAAAAGTAAAAAATTGAAAATGTGAAAAAAAAGATAGAGAAGAAAAGAGAAGAAATGGAAGAAGTAAAGGAGAAAAAAAGGAAGAAGAGGAAGAAGAAGAAGAAGAAGGGAGAAGAAGGAGAGGAGGAGAACGAGGAGTAGAAGAAAGAAAAATAAATTGGGAAGGAGGAAAAGAAAAAAAAAAAAGAGGGAACCAGAGAAGGAAAGAGAAGAAGAGGAAGAAGAAAAAGATAAGGAAATGAACAAAAGGAAGAGGAGGAGGAAGAATAAGGTAGAAGAAGGAGAGAAGGAGAAGAAGGAGAAGGAGGAGACAAAGAGAAAAAAAGAAAAATTGAAAAAAGAAAAAATGGTGCAAAAAAAAAAAAATAAAAAAATAATGGTGGTAGAATAAAAGGAAAGAAAATCTGGGAGAGAAATTAAAATTTTCGATTTTTTATTTTATTTTCGTTTCCGATGAATTTCCGACAAAAATTAATTTTTTTGAATTTTTTTTAATTTAATTTTAACTTCCATCGGAAATCCTTTGGAAATTCAGAGGGATTTCTAATGGAAAATTAAAAATAATCGAAAATTTTATTTCCGTCAGATACGGTATTTAAACTAAAAATTTAAAAAGTTAAAAATTTAAGTTTTGTCAGAAATCCCTTAGAAATTTCTGAGAAAATTCTGACGGAAACAAATTTTTTTCTATCAAAAATTCGTTAAAAATCTTTCGAAAATTTTTGACAGATTTATTTCCATCAGAAATTCTATCGGAAATTGATATGTTTTCTTATAGCATAAGATCAGTTATAGGCGACTCGTCATGTGTACGAACATTTCCTCCGCCAATTTACTTAAATATACAGCTGATCTAACTTTGGTCGCATTCGACCAAAATGAATAATTTGGTAAGTTTTTATTTAGTCGTCAGCCACAAATAAATGAATGCAAGAAACACTGAAGGTTTAGGGCATCACAACTTAAAAATGTATCATAACTAATATTTTATAATTAATTTTATTATTATATTATAAAAAAATAGATGAGAGATGAAAAAGTAAAAAAGAAGAAACTTCTCATAAGTATGTGTCTATTGAGAGCCTTACGCCATAAACAATCTGACGTTGGCAGCCATGGAACAATCCATGTCGCAGATGATCGTCGTCATTGAGTCATCATTACTACTGGAAAGTATGTCCGTTGAAGCCATAGTCACTATCGATAAATAACTCTGTTGAACCTTTGACCCCAATTGGCGATCACGATTGAGCCTTCATCACCATGCTTTGTGCTGATGCGTCATGCAGCTAAAGTAACAATCAAAATTACATTTTACCAGTTGTTGCATCATCAGCTTCTGTGCTCATAACTATAGCTGTGTTGATTCTCATTCTTGTATTCAAAAAGAAAAGGTCATCGCAAGGTGTTTAATTATAGATGGGAGAATGATGTGTTCTAAAGAAGACCAAATCCAATGGTTTTTTTAGTTGTTGATATTATTCTTTCACTACAGGTCAACACGAGTTACCAAGTAGGTGATGAAGACACGATGATCCATTTGCAAAGTGAAAGGAACAATCATTGAATCCACGTGAAAAAACTATGTAAGAAAGTGAAAAACAAAGTATGGAGCTAATTAAGGTTGTGGTCTTCTTATTGTTGAATTTTCTGTGTATGTGTATGTGTGTGTTTCTTGTGTGACAGTGTGTATTTTGTAAATGGGAGAGTTTTTATCATAGGCAAGACATCCCATGATCAGTTCAATAACATCTTCTCGTCCCTTCTCTTTTTATTTTGTTATTCAGTTCACTTGCTTTTGGATAGAAACCTTATTTCACTTTTCTTTTTCTTTTCTTCTAGAAGAAGAAAGTATTATGATCAAGTGTTTAGTAAGAAACTAGAGCATAAATATTTTAGCTTCTATTATTATGGTATCAGCGCTGTTCGACCTTAGCTCCGATTGAGAGAGCTTTCTTATTCAATATGAATGAAAACACTAATTTGTCGAAAGATCACAAAAAAAGAATGTGAATAACAATAATCGAAAGATGAAGAACATAAAAGAAGTTTTGGTAACCCCGTGTTCACCAATCTTCCGTTGCATGTAAGATTAGTTACGTCACCGGATCTAAACAGAGCTAGTAAAGAATATTCTTATCAACTCAAAGCTCGAGTTTTTGTTACAACAATGGATCACACAGACTTTCTCTCTCTCGCACACACATACTCTGTTATCGATCAAACTTTATATACAAAAGAGATGATATAAAACAGCAACAATTTTCCCTTGATACGAAGATTAAACATTAATCTAAACCGAAGCAGGTTAACCATAGTAAACCGGATGATTAATAACCAAGACCGTTACCAACCATTTGCAAAAAATCTGTTACCCTGCAATTCCTCTGCATTTCAAATCTCCACTGTAACAGATATTTCAAATGACCTTCTATAGTAAAGACTATTCCTGATATTGATCTCCTCTTGTCCAAGTCTGCACCATAGTCTGAGTCACAAAATCCTTCTACTTCAAAAGGACCTTCATTTGAAAAACACAGATTCACGTCACTTGTACCTCGGATGTATCTCATTATCCACTTGACGGCTTGCCAGTGACATTTGAGGGGTTTGCTCATGAATCTGCAGACCATTCCTATAACATAAGCTAGATCTGGTATTGTCCCTATCAATGTATACATTAGGCTACCTACTGCACTTTGATAAGATTCTTGTTTCATTCGATCACTCTGTTTCGCAAATTCTTTTTCTCTAGCTGATCTTAAATGTAAATGAGCACCTAGAGGAGTAGATACCTCTTTTGTTGAATCTAGTACATGATTCCCAAGGACTTTCTGCATATATCCATTCTGAGAGATGGTGATAGTACCCATTTTTCTGTCTCTAGTGATTTCCATCCCCAGAATTTTCTTTGCAGCACCTAGATCTTTCATTTCGAATTCTGAACTTAACAGCTCCTTGAGATTACTGATCTGTATCTTGTCAGCAGATGCAATCAATATGTCATCAACATAAAGAAGAATATATATGTAATTACCGCTTTTGATCTCTTTGAAGTAGAAGCACATATCATACTCACTTCTTGAGTATCTGTTAGTTGTAATAAACTTATGGAAACGCATATTCCACTGTCTGGGAGATTGCTTAAGCCCATAAATAGATTTCTTCGACAGGCACACTTTATGTGGATGTTTCTTATCCACAAAACCTTCTGGTTGTTCCATGTAGATTGTCTCGTCAAGAAAACCGTGAAGAAAGGCTGTTTTTACATTCATTTGTTCAAGCTCCAAATCGTGGTGAACAACTGCGGATAATAACATGTGAATGGACACATGTTTGGCAACTGGAGAGAAGACATCTTGAGAGTTTATCCCTTCCTTTTTTGAATAGCCTTTTGCCACCAAACATGCTTTAAATCTAGGAGCTTCTATCCTGTTGATCCCAGCCTTCCTTTTGAAAATCCATCTGCAGCCTATTGCCTTATGGGACATTACTGGATCTACTAAAACCCACGTGCAGTTCTTCTTGAGGGACTGCATTTCTTCACCTGCAGCATCAAGCCATAAATCTCAATCTAAGTCTTATGGAGCTTCTTTGAAGCTCTGAGGTTCAGGTCTTCCTATATCTTTTTGTAGCAAGTATACATATCCCGCAATATCTTCCTCTTCTAGATATGTTTTATAATCGTCTAATCTGATAAGGGGTCTTATATTTCTTCTTGCTCTGTCTCTGGCTAGTTGGTAGTCATCAAGATTCTCATCATTCTCCTCACATTCGTTCTCGGTTTCAATTTGATCAGTATCTATGGTGTCACCATCATCTAAGGTTTCTCCACCTTGGTTGATATTCTCGGTGACCTGGTTTTTGCCTAAGATGTTATAGCTTAACGAGGTGTTGATGGTCTCGAGCTTATCGGATCTTTTGCTACCCGATTTGTCTTCATCATTTAAGTTCTTAAACATGATATCCTCCTTGAAGATTACATTTCGACTGATGACTAGCTTGTTTTCTTCCAACATCCAAATTCTGAAGCCTTTAACTCCTTCTGGGTATCCGGTGAAAACTCCTTTCTTAGCCCGGGGATTAAGCTTGCCATCGTCAGAGTGAACATAGGCAATACAGCCAAATTTCCTCAGATACTTTAGTTCTGGAGTTGCAGACGTCCTTTTTTCCTCAGGGATTTCAAAATCTATAGCTGAGGAGGGAGTTCAATTGATCAAATAGACAGCTGTGGAGGCTGCCTCTGCCCAGAAGGATTTCTCGAGCCCACTTTCACTCAGCATACAACGAACCTTGTTCATGATCGTGCGCTTTAACCGTTCTGCAACCCCGTTTTGCTGTAGGGTGTAAATGCAGGTTTTATGCCTTATTATGCCTTCAGTTCTGAAGAAGTTGTCAAACCTTGAGTTGCAAAACTCTAAACCGTTGTCTGTCCTCAGTTTCTTCACCTTCCTTTCAGACTGTGTCTCCACGATCTTTTTTTGTTCATAGAATCTTTCAAACGCTTCGTCCTTGGTTTTAAGAAAGTATATCCACACCTTCCTGGACCAATCGTCAATGAACGATACGAAACATTGGCTCCTTCCTATGCTAGGAGGAACATTAGGAGATCCCCATAGATCAGAGTGCACATAATCTAGTTTGGCTTTGGTAACATGTTTTGCATCTCCAAAACTGAGTCTTTGTGTTTTTCCAATAACACAATCCTCACAAAAAACAGTCTCTTGTATCTTATCTTTGTCTAGACATCCTTTTTGAGTCAACGCTTTTAGTGCCTTCTGTCCAACATGACCCATTCGGCTGAGCCATAAATGTGTATAGTTTTCTTCAAGTGTTCCCTTGATGTTGTTGGCAAAAGCGCTAATTTTTTCTTTAACCTTTGTTGTCCCATACAGAAGGTATAGTGTGTCCCGATCCTTTCGACTACCTTTCATAATGACTGAGCATCCTTTTACAATCTTAAGAATCTTGTTTGAGCCTTTAAACTCACAGCCTTTTGCTTCTAGTGTTCCTAGAGAGATTAAGTTTCTTCCCAAATCTAGCATATATCTTACTTCACTTAAAACAAATGTAGTGCCATTTGGGTTCAGAAATCTTACCGAGCTTATTCCCTTAACATCGACGAATGAGTTGTTTGCAACTCTTACCCTTTCTGAGTCTGTCTCCTTAAGCTTAAAAAAGACATCCTTTCTTGGTTTCATGTGGAAAGAACATCCTGAATCCATAACTCATTCCTCCCTTTCCATATTTCCTTGGGACACGTTTGCTTCGACCGCTAGCTGGACTGCTAAGTCTTGAGCATCATCTCTGGCAATAGAAGATTCCCCCTATCATATGGTTGTGGCTTGCTCTTATTTTTTTCAAGCCATTTGTAACATTTTTTCTTGAAGTGGCTCTCCTTGCCACATATCCAGCAGATCTTTTTCCTTTAGATTGACTTTGATCGGGAACGGTTGTTGTTTCTGTTCTTGAAACTGTATTCTCGTGAGTCTGATCTTCCTCTCACGTAGTTTCCTTCCGATATTGATCTTGTGTTAATGCCATGCCTTGTTTCCTTCTCTTTGGATCGAGCAGTGTTAGCAACATCCTCCAACTTCAGGACATTACTACTATATTTGAGTGTTTCCTTAAGATGGGCATACCTTTGTGGTAGGGCATTCAGTACGAGTACAGCCTGCACTTCTTCAGGGACTTCTATGCTTAAGTTCCTTAGTTCTCGAACTATCTTCAAGAAATCATCAATATTTTCATTTATGGTTCGATCTTTCATCTTGAACCCGTACAGTTCAAGTTATGCGTGGACTCGATTCGACAATGTCTTTGGCATGTACAATGCTTCAAGCATGGCCCATTTTTCCGCTGCAGTCTCGCATTCTTCGATCTTTCGAAGTACATGGTCTCCAACACTCAAGAAAATGGTGTTCTTTGCCTTGTCACATCTTTAGAGCCTCGCCTCGATTTCATCTCTGTGGTTTTTCTTTTGATCATCTCTAGATCTTTTTCTTCTTCTTTTCCATCATCTGAATCAGATGATGAAGCCTTGGGTACGAGAACATCCTTTAATCCGGAAACGCTCAAATACGCAAACATTCTTCTTTTCCACATTGAAAAATCTTCATTCCCATCGAATTTTCTATATCTACCTTCATACCTGCCATACTTGATTTTGATATTGGATCTTCGATTCCGTAAGCTTCTTCTTCTTCCTCCTTTTCCCCAATCAAGAGTGATTAGCTATGCTACCAATTTGTTCGACCTTAGCTCCGATTGAGAGAGCTTCCGCATTCAATATGAATGAAAACACTAATTTTTCGAAAGATCACAAGAAGAAAAATGCGAATAACAATAATCGAAAGATTAAGAACACAAAAGAAGTAACCCGGTGTTCACCAATCTTCCGTTGCCGGTAAGATTAGTTATGTCACCGGAGCTAGACGGAGCTAGCAAAGAATATCACTATCAACTCAAAGCTCGAGTCCTTGTTACAACAATGGATAACACAACCTTTCTTGGTTGTTGTTTTTTATATCAATTTGTTCAACCTTAGCTCCGATTGAGAGAGCTTCCGTATTCAATATGAATGAAAACACTAATTTGTCGAAAGATCACAAGAAGAAGAATGCGAATAACAATAATCGGAAGATGAAGAACACAAAAGAAGTTTTGGTAACCCGGTGTTCACCAATCTTCCGTTGCCGGTAAGATTAGTTACGTCACCGGAGCTAGACGGAGCTAGTAAAGAATATCACTATCAACTCAAAGCTCGAGTTCTTGTTACAACAATGGATCACACAGACTTTCTCTCTCGCACATACATTATCGATCAAACTTTATATATAAAAGAGAAGATATAAAATGGCAACACTTTGCCCTTGATACGAAAATTAAACATTAACCTAAACCGAAACAGATTAGCCAGAGTAAACCGGATGATTAATAACCAAGACTATTACCGACCATTTGAAAAAATCTGTTACCCTGCAGTTCCTCTGCATTTTAAGCGCGCTAATGATCTACGTCTAGGGGATACATCGTAAAGCCCAATAAGCTTCCAATAGTCTCTATCGTAAACGAACTTAACAGCTTCCACTTTTGCTCCTTATAGGCTTCTTGTAAGTCTCTCTCTTTCTCCTTTTGTTTCCTTTTGTTAATGCCCAAGCCCATCAATTCTACAAAGCCCAAAACTTGTTGCCCGAAGTCAACTAGATTCACTTGTTTTTCCTCTCTTTTCTAATCCTTATATAAACGCTTTTGAATATGCTACCCATTCTATAGAATTGCATTTGTAAATTTTCATATCTAAAATTCTTATTTAAAACTTTTCCTAAAAGATTATTTCAAGCTTGTTGAATCATTGGTAACAGAAAATAAACCCAAGTTATCCAATTATTGAGGAGAGCTGACATTATGTCTGCCTCTGGGTTCGTCTAGTCAAAAACCGGCTTCAAAAGCTAACATGCAAGACTGTCTCCACTGTATGTCTATGTCCTATTATTACAATTCACATAAAATAATTGTAAAACATATTTGTAGAAAAAAAAAAATTCGATCGCTACATAAAATCATATTTTTCAAATCGGCTTTGGCACCCCAGAGATGCTGTAACAGTTTATAGTCATTGTCTGGGTCTTTCTTGGTCCTCCAAAATGTGCATTGGATCATTATTTCCATTAAATTTGGTTTTACCCACCAATCAGTTTGGCGAGTCATCTAAACACAGTTTTCCATTAGAGTATCTCTGGACCAAATCTCATAAATATATAGACATTTGTTGTTAACATAGTTCATCTTCTTAATATGATATATTTGTCGGTAGGAGATATTGAGATGTTAACGTAGGTTGGACCAAACATTTAGGATTCATAATCATAAAAAGTAAGGAAAACAATTAGGTAACCATACATTCCAAACTAACTGCTTAATAAAATTGAAAGTTATATTTGATGAATATCTTGCAGTTCCATTGGATATCCATTAAATTTGGTTTCGCCTAACTCACATGCCATGATTTTGCTTCAGCTCGCATGCATCCACAGACCCAATAGCCGATCCAAATCACAAGTATGGATACGAATACGAAATTCAATCTTATCGACCTAATTACGTTCAAATTAGTTAATCGGAAGTTCATAATAGTGATAACATAAAATAGTCTACAGATAGAACATTGACAGCCGCGCAGTACGGTTGCATATAGACAACATTTGTAATTTTTGTTATTTTCTTTCTTGGTATATATTAGCATTAATATAATATAGTATCCGGTAGCTGGATTCGAATTCAATATAGTATTCCCTAGCATGTTTATTTTGTTTTCTTTCTACTTTTCTATGAATGATAAAAGGTTATGTGTGTGAACATGTTGAAAATGCATGGTTCAGTTTATAGCAACGTCTCGTGCATATTGAATGCCTTGTTACATTAAAACCAAAAAAAATGAATGTCGCTTAGATCATATATTAAGTTGAAACCATAGAAGTTCTACTGTGTAACAAAAAAAATCACCATGTGAAGAAGTATTATTCGAAAATTTCAAAATTAAAATTAGTTGACTTCCACTAAAGAAATCTCTAAAATAGATCAACTATTAAAAAGAAACCTCTAAATTAAAATGTAACACATGATTTTGGTGAATTTAGACTCTTCTCATAGCACATGATATTAGACTATTCTCATGGCACATGATATTAGACTCTTCTCATATTTGTGATATATACTGGTAAAATAGTAAAGAATTCTTTGTGCTATGGCACGTACCATATTAAAAAAAAAAAAAAAAACATTGATGTCTAATCTACTTTGTTGACAATTTATTTTGTAGCCACATGTATGAAATTTTAGTAACTACTACTCTTAATATATTTCTCTTACACTTGATTATGTCTGTCTATCCTTTTTTGTTAAGCCAATAAATATTTAAAACAAGCTTACAAATAGAAAATATGTAAAAGAAATAAACGAGCTTATCTCTTCTAATAAATTATAATTTGATTGATGAAGCAATGTTAGCGTCAAATATGATTGGGTATAATCATATGGCGAAATACAGCATTAAATTCGTAAACCTCAACAAACAAATTTTCTTTGTTGGTCAAGCGGGTACACATAATTATTCCACGTTATCACCTTTATAAATTCGTAAGACGTGAGAGTTAAGAGTTGTGGAGATGATCTCACATGGGAGGTTAGAAGTCTTCAAGTGTGTCATGGGCCTTCACAAGCTCGCTACTTACTTTATATGTAATGCACGTTCCTACTAAACCACATGGTTTGTTCAATTATCCATGAAGTTCGCACCAAGACCCCTAACTTTATAATAAAATTGTATAATTCGAATGTTTAGGAGATAATCATTATAACCTATAAACGTATAACGCCGTCTTGATACAACCATTTTCACCTGCTTTTTATAACACTCCATTTTCTTCCTTACTTTACTAAACTATAGTGTTCGTACTGTTACTAAAACTACAGTAGGCTCCACAACATGTTGGGCAAAGCATTTTTAGATGTAAAAACGCATTTTGCTTTTAGTCTCACAGAAAACAAAAGAGCCACGACCACGAGACATAGATATTGGTATTGTTTTGGCGCGTGCGGCTCGAGAATTTGTATTTTATCAATTTGTATTCGTATTTCAAGAAAACATTAAAGTATTGAACGTTAGTTTGTTTTTAGGTGAGAGCTTATTATTGATAATACCCAACTATTAAATTTTCAGTTTAACAGATTCGCCGGTTTACATGCTCCGATGATTACGGTAAATCAAATGGGTCCCACAGTTTTACGTCGGACAAGTACACTTGATAGGATTCCATGTGGTGGTCCCCATGTTAGTCTATCACTCATCATCCAATCCCAGCCTTCAATCATGCATTTCAAAACACCAAAAACACTTCTTCTTGATTCACTCACTCGAGGCTAAATTCGTAAAAAAAAATGGACTTGTTTATCTTTATACGATGATGAATTGTGACGTTGTTTGCATATTTTTATATCAACGTTTCAATTCTATTTTCGACATGGTTTGTGTAGAGTCCTACTTATACCAAACCGCACATGTCTAATTTGTAGGTATATCATGTGACAGACACCTTAAATATTTAGAGAAGATGCGGAAACAACAATAGATTAAAACATATTTAAGACTATAACAATGCATTGTAACCTTCTTTTTTTAAATAAGAAAAAAAGAGTGATGAGCTGAAACATATCTATGGAAGTAGTAAAACATTTTTTTTCGGTTTTTTCTTTCCACTATAAGATTCTCCATTAGAGCATTAGCATTCGATTTGACAAATCCTTGTCGGTTTACTCACCAAAATAACGTTTTGTATCTAGCTTAGGTTTTGACATAAACACTGAGTAAACTGAATCGAAGGGAATAAAAAAAAAGTACGAATCCAACATCAAACCAAATTTCATAAGTAACCCAGACCGTATATATAATTTTATAATGAATAAACCGAATCAACACCCGTACATAACATGATTCATAATCTCAATGCGTTGTTATTTTATGTGTGAGTTTTTTTGGGTTTAATAAACCTTCGTTCACTTAGTTTGATAATTGAGTTTTATTTAGCTTCCAAGTAACATAAATACCCTTTATTTGCTAATGTCCGTTACCTACGGACCAATCATGTGTCTTGCAACAAAGGGAAAATTATGCTTAAGAAAGGTATTAGGTGTGATACCAAAACGATAATTTTTTCTTTGGTTTTAATTTAAAAATTCATGATACTATAATTTTCATTATGATAATGTATGAATTTTAATTTAATATATTTGGAAGTTTTCCGTGATTATTTATTAGAGTATCGTGTAGAAAAACTCGTTTTTCATAAATTCATATGCAAACATATCATCATAATTACGTAATACCAGCATCATCATTGCTAGAAAATATTCAAATTTTTTGTTAGGTGATACAAAAAAAAAGTGTTTACTTTATTTTTTAGTTAAATTTTTAGAAATACATTGGCGCTATTTCAGATTATTGTCCAACTTTTTTGTTGTTTTTTTGTGTGTTTTCGATGTCCAAATTATTATTCCCTTTGTTCCAATTTATAATATGTTTTAGTTAAAAGCACTAGAAATAATATATCTATTAACTTTTACAGTAAAATTGTTATTTTATATTTAATTAAAATATAATGA
Organism: Streptanthus diversifolius; assembly: GCA_039880935.1. Lineage (NCBI taxonomy): Eukaryota > Viridiplantae > Streptophyta > Magnoliopsida > Brassicales > Brassicaceae > Streptanthus > Streptanthus diversifolius. The sequence goes on along the minus strand of JAXGFM010000022.1, from coordinate 16,377,896 downwards.
ACCAAAGCAAAAAAAACCACTGAAGGATATCAATAGGCATAACATGTCAAATAAGTATAATATTTGCATAGAAACTTGAAAATAATCAAAAATAAAATGGAACAAAAATGATTCTAAAACATCTTACATATTGGGACAGAGGGAGTATTACTTATACATTCGACTTGAATAGTTTGAGGAAAAGATAATATAAAAACTAAAGATTCATTTATGTATTGTATAGAATTAGTGATACTAAATACTACTTAATTTATATTGACCAAAAACTAAATACTACATTTATTCAATTTACTAAACTGAAAAGGAAAAAGAAAACTTCGGTCAAGTTGTAACCTCGACGTTTCAACGATGGTTATACAATGGTTATAAGCCCTAACTCTTAAAAGAAAAACTAATTTAGCCATTACAAATACACATGTCAATAGCTATCATAGATCCAAGACACTACATAACACATATCAATAGTTATCATAGATAGGTCCGTAGCAATTTTGTAGGGCGAAAATATTGATAGCAACAAGAGAGTTGTCGTCCCAACGCGCTTGATTGGAGCGTGGCAATATCTTTATCAAATCTGAGTGGAGCAACATCGCCTTTATCCGTACAAAATTAATTATGATTGGGTAATATATTTCACGCGCTATTTTCCGCGCGTGAAATTGGCAGTAGACGTTTTCTGATACACACACACATAGAGGGACGAGCAAGGCCCAAACATAATAAATAATGGATTTGTAGTGTACGCAATGACTTTTGTGTACATAAGACATACTCACTATTCACCATATAGTGTATATTATATTCTATATTTACATACAAAATCTTCTTTAAATCGTATTATCCTTTCTCTCACTTTGTCAAAAATCCAAATCATGTTTGGAGAAGAATTAGAGGTATAAAGTTTGAAAATAGAAAAAGGAGGAAAATAGCAAAGAATGTAATAAATCTCTTGTAACGATAAAGATAGAGAATATTACGATTCAAGTAAAATAAATATTTATTTATGCGTAATGTAATTTATATTTATAATACACCTCCATTTCCCTTCCTTACACACATGAGAACACTCCAATTAGTCTGTCTCTTCTTCTTCCTCCTCTGCCTCCATCTCCCAAAATCTCTCTCCCTTTTTTAAAAATGAATATGTTGGGTCTGGTCTTATGTGTTCTTACAATTCTTGCGGATTTCACAACTTTTTCTGAAGCAAGAATCCCAGGAGTTTACAATGGAGGTGGTTGGGAAACTGCTCATGCTACTTTCTATGGTGGCTCTGATGCTTCTGGCACCATGGGTATGTGTATCTCTCTCTCTCTCTTCTCTTCCACCGAAAAAAATACTTTTTTCTTCTATTTCTCACATTTTTCTCATTAATAAACCTAAAGCTCTTATCTTTTTGGTACCACATTGTTGAAATCTTCAAAATGTTGATTTTTACACCTAAAGGTTTCAAATTTTAATACAAACCCATCTTTTTGTTCATCTATGCTACCAAAACTTACCACATTGTCAAGTTAAAAATTTCCATAAATGTTAAAAATCTTGGGATATTGTAGAATCTTGATTTTTTCCATTAAAAGTTTCGACTTTTAACACATATAACCCGATTTTGTTACCAGGAGGTGCGTGTGGTTATGGTAACTTATACAGCCAAGGGTACGGTGTGAACACGGCGGCTTTAAGCACGGCTCTGTTCAACAACGGTTTTAGTTGCGGCGCTTGTTTTGAGCTCAAATGTGCAAGTGATCCTAGGTGGTGCCACTCAGGTAGTCCTTCCATCTTCATCACTGCGACCAATTTCTGCCCTCCTAACTTCGCTCAGCCTAGTGACAATGGTGGATGGTGCAACCCTCCTAGGCCTCACTTCGATCTCGCTATGCCTATGTTCCTTAAGATCGCCGAGTATCGCGCTGGCATTGTCCCCGTCTCTTTCCGCCGGTATGAAGATAATTTCAGTTTAAGTATTTTATATCAGTATAAGCTCCATAGGGTAGATGAGAACCTTTGAAATGATGTCGATTGGTTGCTTGAACTAAGACAAAGTTAGGGTTAATAATGGTAGCTTCAAACTTTAAGGGGTATGAAATGAAATGTTATATAAGTTTCGGGGTGGGGTTGAGAGAATTAAAAGTTTGGGGGCATTTAACTTAACATTTAAGAAATATATGAGTCCAATTAAGAAGCCCACGTCTAAAATTTCTTAACGAGTAGGGTTACTGTGCACAATTAAAAGTTTGGGGTGTGAAATCTTAGTATGTATTAGGTTAATTAAAAGTTTGGGGGTACTAAACTTAACATTTTAGAAGTACCATGTCCCGGTTGAAAAGTCATATGCTTTGATTCTTGGCGCGAGTCGGTACAGCATTTATGTCGGATTTCGTACGCGGTCTATTTACCAAATCTTAAAGATCTTATTTTGTGCAAAAGGACGGAACTGTCCTTCCAACAATCTCCTTTTAACACAGCTATCGTAAATAATAAAAGTCATGGGTAACAATAATGAATGTGTTTATTAGTCAACACGCGTTTTCATACTTTTTAACTATTATTATTGGAATGCAGTAATTGACGAAACTACCCTTCGTTTGTTTTTTTTTTGTATTACTACAGAGTACCATGCCGGAAGAGAGGAGGAATGAGGTTCACGATCAACGGTTTCCGTTACTTTAACTTGGTTCTGGTCACTAACGTCGCCGGCGCCGGTAACATTGTGCGGCTGAGCGTGAAAGGAACAAGAACGTCGTGGATGAGCATGAGTCGAAACTGGGGGCAAAACTGGCAATCAAACTCTGTTTTGGTTGGTCAGGCACTCTCGTTTAGAGTCACAGGCAGTGACCGTAGAAGTTCCACGTCATGGAACATCGCTCCGGCTCATTGGCAGTTTGGTCAGACTTTCATGGGAAAGAACTTCAGAGTCTAAGGGCAATTTCGGGAAATCAGCTACCAAAAAATATCATTTATTAGTATTATTGTCTACTTTACTGTTATTACTATCAAATTTCCAAGCCGAAGGCAACTAGTAATTTGAGAAATTATTATTATATATATATAGTATTAATTTTCACATCCCAAGACCACTTAAAATTTCATTTTCTACCTCTGATGGTTTTTTTTTTGCTGTTATGGTTCATGTATTTTTTTTTACGTGTGGGATCTTAAATGTTTAAGGAGTTATCTTTTGGGGTAAAATTAGAAGTTTGTTGAAAATAGAAGGAGCGGAAGCAGATGCCAAGAGTTCTGCTATGAAGCAGATTATATAGTAAAAGAGCAGAGTCATAGCGGTTTGTAATGCGTCTTGTAGACCTCTATATTGTGATATATGAAAATTTGGGTACGTTATCGTTTAATATATTTATTTTCTGAAAGGAAAGAGACCAACTCGATTTGACACACCAAATTAGATATTAAAGGAAAAATATTATAATTATATGCATTACATTCGAACATGTTGGTCATAATTTGCAAAACATGGTAGACGATAAAATGGTGATTAAATTGAGGTTATTATCATGATTCATGCATGCCCTTTTAAATTAGCACTGATTTTATATTTATTTTTTAGTCGATTATATACTAGTGTATAAATTACATGCAAAAAAAAAAAAAACATAGGATAACTTATTTACAATTTTGTCTCTACGTTATTTATGCAAACAGCATCTAGCAAATTCAACAAAAGATTACACTATTGATTGGTGATCCATGTTTTCAAATTGTAAATGCTTACTTTAGTGTTTAGTCTCACTGTTGGTAACTTATAAAAGAAAAAAGTTGGGTGGATAATATTTTTTAAAAAAATAAAAATGAATGAGAATCCGGGGATTTTATTGGATTCGTTTTAAAAGCCTAAAGGCTAGAACAAAACAGATGATAGTGAAATTTTGTACACAAGCAATTATATAATTACGAAAAGTATTAATGTTTGCATTTTCATGTTCCCATCGTTGTTCTAGTTTATAAATGTGTATAGAAAAAAAATGAAGGGAGAAAAGAAATAAAGAGAGAGTCACATCAAGGAGGAAGAAGGTCCATTAACGAGGAGAAAGAAGATGAGATTCGCACATGGGTTGTGGGTTCTTTTTGTTCCCTCCCTAAGACTTTCTATAATTTCTTCCATTAACTTTTTTGCATCTAAATTTAGGTTTTAAAATGTGAGTTCAATGAAGATGCTGGACCATTTACATCATTATTGTTCTGCTACAAGCCTACACCAATAATTTTTATATTTAGAAAGTAAATTACACTATGGGTGTCACATTAATGTAATTTTAATTTTCGATTTTTTTTTCAATTTAATCTAATTGCTTTAATTTCTTCATTAAATAATGTTTTGTTAAAATGTTGTATTATATAGATGTAACTAGAATACAAACTTATTGAAATTGTCTTCCTTTTCACTAATGACATTTTCTTATAAGCAATTTCACTAATTTTAATAGAACGATTTTTTATTCATTTGTAGTTTTTTATTAATTTTTGTGGTGTTTTTTTTTCTTAATTATATAAAAGCAGATATGGGTATATAAAATATTTTGAAACGTAGAAACATCTTTTCTGGAAAACAAAAATGTGGAAACTCTTTGAAAAAAATATTCATATACAGCATATAATATATATATATGTGATAATACTAAAATTTATAATAAATGATTAAAACCTAAATCATATTAAAATTATAATTTTTAATTACATAATACTAAATATTAAATATTTTAACTAAAAACAAAAATTAAACTGTTGAAAGTAAAAATAGTTAGAACCTTGTTTTCGTCCTCATTTTCATGAGTCTCATTCAAAAAATTGCCTCTAACTTTTGTTAGTGAGTGAAAGATCCTTAGACTCAAATAAGCTAAAATTAATTTTATTAGTATATTTTATTAATTTTCCATAAAAATATCAAATTGATCGTTTATTTACTAATAAATCAAACACATGAATCATTTGATCTCACCATATGTTTGTATAACTATTTTGCTTATTATATTCTATTTTTTAAATAGAAAAAGAAATTCCCTGTGTTCTCATCATGTTTCTAAACTGGACTTTTTAGGAAACATGTTTCTAATGAGTAATGAGTTTCCTATATTTCCAAAACATTTTCGTTTCCGAAATGTTTCCAAAACTAGAAACGGATCTCGGACTAACCTAGCTTCTTTTTCTTTTCTTACATTTTTGTCAAGTTCATAAACCCAAAAGTGAAGCCCATCAAAAGCCTGTTTACCTTTTGTCAAGTTAATCTCTCAGATTAGCTTGGTCCAATATGCACTCTCTTAGAAAATTATTGAAACTGGTTGATATGAAAGTTAGGTAGAAGAAAAATAGATCGACTTGGTCCAACAAACACCAAAAATAGATTAGTAAACGACAAACTCAGAAGTAGAATTAATCAAAACTAGTCAATCCCCAAGTATATAGTGTCAAAATTTTGCTGCTTCACGAATATCATCTTCTTCTTTTAAATTAAAAATAATTAACTAAAGATACATTTATACATGTTACTCGTTTTGACTTTTGACCAAACTCCTACTATTTCACTAATCTGACATTTAGTTGCAAGTTAGGTCAGATCAAGGAACGTTGGATCTTCAAAAATCAAACGGTTTTTAAATCGACACGTCATAGAGTGTAAGTTAATCAATCACATCAGATCATTACACCCATCCCTCAAAGCAAAGAAAAAGGCTCCAAAACTTGTCTGTGTTGACTCAGTCGGATTTGGAGAAAGAAGATGAAGTGTTTTCACTTCACCAATGGCGACAAGAGAGGAGAAGGACACGAAGGAGAAACTTGCGTCATTTCACGAACTTCGAGACTCTCGTGGGCTCGATCTTTAAGCGTAGCGTCGTCAACCGCTTCCGACCCAACTCGCCGTTCCGAGTTTGACTCGGACTGGAGCTTCTCACCGGAGCGTTTCGGTTTCCCTAAACCACTGAGTCAACGTTGGATCGGTGGAATCGCCGCGGAAAACGATCTAAAGGTATTCACATACGGTGAGCTGAAGTTGGCTACGAAAGGTTTCAGTAGAGCTCTTCTTATTGGCGAAGGAGGCTTTGGTTGCGTTTATAGAGGCGTCGTTGATGGTTTCGACTCGAAGATCAATGTCGCCGTGAAACAGCTTAATCGTCAAGGTTTACAGGCATGACTCCATCCTTCTTTTCTTGTTGGTACTCTGTTCTGCTTCATTAGTTGGTGGTTGAATCTAGTTGGAGGACACGAGTTCGATTCCCGTTGGGTGGGATAATATATTAAAAGTTGAATCTTTGTGTGTCTTTTTTCAAAAAGGTTGAATCTTGGTGTGTGCTTTTTGAAAAAGGTTAAGTCTTGGTGTGTGTTTTTTGGAAAAGGTTGAATCTTTGGTGTTGTTATTGGATTTTCTTGTTGTGTGTGTTTTGTTATAAATCTCTGTGGTGTGTGTGCTTTGCGTTCTAGCATTCAGGGGCATAAAGAATGGATCAATGAAGTGAATTTCTTAGGAGTAGTGAATCATCCAAATCTTGTGAAGTTAGTTGGGTATTGCGCTGATGACGATGAAAGAGGGATGCAACGGCTTCTTGTTTATGAGCTTATGTGCAATAAAAGCTTAGAGGATCATCTTGTAGGCAGAGTAGTTTCTGTACCTCTTCCATGGATTACGAGGTTGAAGATTGCTCAAGACGCTGCTCAGGGCTTAGCTTATCTTCATGAAGAAATGGATTTTCAGGTTTGTATCTCATTCAACACGTAAACGAGTAAGGTTCGTTTGTGTTTTTTTTTGGGTTTTGATTTTGGTTTTTTGAATGCTATAGTTGATTTTTCGAGACTTCAAGTCTTCAAACATCTTGCTTGATGAGAGATTCAGCGCTAAACTTTCGGATTTTGGATTAGCTAGGCAAGGACCTCCTGAAGGACTTGGTCATGTCTCGACTTCAGTATGTAGCCTTCTCTTTAACGATTGGAGACTTCTATAACATAACATCTCTTGGAAGTCATAAACTTTTGTCTTGTTTCAAAAGGTTGTAGGTACGGTTGGTTACGCGGCTCCTGAGTATGTACAAACGGGTAAATTGACAGCAAAGAGTGATGTTTGGAGCTTTGGGGTAGTGTTGTATGAATTGATTACAGGAAGACGAGCGCTGGACAGAAACCGACCTCGAGGAGAGCAAAAGCTTCTAGAATGGGTGAAACCTTATGTATCAGACTCGAAGAAGTTCCATGTGATTGTGGATCCGCGGCTCGAAGGACAGTACTACTGTTTGAAGTCTGTTCAGAGAGTAGCTGCTTTAGCAAACAAATGTCTAATGAAGCAACCGAAATCTCGGCCTAGGATGAGCGAAGTCGTTTCACTTCTTGGAAGCATCATCAGGGAAGAAACGGAAAACGCTCCTACACCACTTGGTGATGAAACAGAAGAAATCATCGAAGCTGAGGTGAGTGGAGAGAGTGAGCCTGAGATGATTAAGCAAGGGAGTAATTATCTGAAGAAGGTTCTTGATCTTAGGGATAAGATGAGCTTAAACAAGTCGCTTTCGAAGCTAGACTGGCGAAACTGGACACCGGGACTGGTTAGGACATGGTAAAGATAGTTTTGTTTCACTGTATATAACCTTCTTAGCCTAAAGTCTTGAAAGTAGGTAACCCAAAAGAAGTTTCTTGTTTGTTACTAATCGAATCTATCTGTTGTGCGTTTGCTTGTTTGTGTATATGTTTGGAAAGCATCTGTGTTTTGTTCCCTTTGTTTTGCTTCTAACAAAGCTTGAAGTTGAAGACATGAGGGATCATTTATACTTATGTTAGTCGACTCTCGCACTACAAAGATCAATTGTCAAAATCTCTGACGAGCCATGAACTTGAATCCTTTAGGTACAGAAGCCAAAGAAAAACTGTACATCTGAACTAAACAGAACAGAAAGTCAACGTTTCTTCTTCACACAAACAGAGGGGACGCAGACGGACGTGGATAAGCAGCTGCTATACCGCCAACAGCGGTTTGCCGAGCAAAACCCGCATTTGGTTTTTGGCTGAGCACGACACTATCGCTTCTCCTACGCATCCTTTTCTCGAGCTTATCGATGTTTCTTCCTCCTGTTTCATGCAAAATTTGGATGTGTTCGAGGTGAGAAACAACCTCGTTCATGTTTGGCCTCAGCTTTATCTCTGTTGTGAGGCATCTCAGCGCCAGAGTAGCTACTTTACATGCTTCTTCCATTGAGTATTGATCTTGGATACGGTTATCGATAACTCGGAATATTTTCCTCTTGTTAGCAAGTAACGGTTTTGCCCAATCCACCAGTTTCTGCTCTCCATGTGGACGGTTCTTATCCACAACTCTACGTCCAGACAACAACTCCAAAAGCACAACACCGTAGCTATAGACATCACTCTTGGTTGTTAAATGACCTAAGGAAAGTGAAAAGAGTCAGTGATCACCGCAAAGAAGTTAATCAAATCACATAAAGAAAAGACTTTTGCGAGACTAACCAGTCATAAGGTATTCAGGAGCTGCGTATCCGTAAGTACCCATGATCCTTGTCGAGACATGGCTTTTATCACCCGTTGGCCCGTCTTTAGCCAACCCGAAATCAGAAAGCTTGGCATTGTAGTCCTGTGATCATGTCAAAGAGATTATTTACTTTTTTAACATAAAGCCTTAAACTTTCACATATTAACGATGGAGAAAAGCGGAAGTACCGAATCAATAAGTATATTAGACGTTTTGAAGTCACGGTATATGACTTGAGTCTCGGCGTTGTGAAGAAAAGCTAGGCCTTTTGCAGCACCAAGAGCAACTTTCAACCGGAGAGTCCAAGATAACGGTTGGAAGTAAGAACCCCCTGCAACAGCAAGAAACAAGATTAAATACTCAAAAGCATTTCGAGTTACCAGAGGAATATAGAGAAGAGAAGAGAAAAGAAGAGAAGACAATACTTCTGAATAAATGATTCTCTAAGCTTCCACGAGGCATGAACTCATACGCAAGAAGACGATGCTCATCCTCTAAGCAATAACCGACAAGTTTCACAAGATTAGGATGAGAAAACTGCCCCAAGTAATTCACTTCCGCCTGCAACAACATCAAATCAAAGAAACATAAACAACACAATCTTCAATATAAGTTCAAAAGATCGAAAATTTTATGATTAGCAATATAGCTTTTTCGAATTTTACCAGCCATTCTTGATGACCTTGCCAACCATCTTGGTTAAGTCTTTTGACAGCAATAACCATACCGGTTCCCGGTTTAGATACAGTGAGAGATTGCTCATCAATCCATCCTTTAAAGACACAACCGAATCCACCTTCACCAAGAACACTGTCTGGTTTGAAATTCCTAGTTGCTGATTTGAGCTCAGCAAAACTGAAACTTTTGAGGTTTGGAGATTTCAAGATCTCTCCTTCGGTTCGAGGACTTGTTCTGATTGACACAGAAGAGCATTTGCTTCCCATGCTTTGTGTATCATTTGCCTCTGAGCTTATATACTTGGGACTCGCACCTATGCAAACACCAAACAAATTGTTTGTATATAAGAAAACTTTAGATTTCACGTTTTTCAAAAAAACCATTTCGCCACAACAAAAGTGAAAAAAATCTGAATTTTCGTGCTTGTCTTTTCCTCTGACTACTATGATGAGCCGTGAATTCACCAAATACCCAAAAAGACAGTGGTTTAAGAAAAACTAATCAATTATTAAGCGTTAGAAAAGACAGAAATGTGTCAAAAACTGCCACCTCTGCATTCATTACACCATGTCTGGGGTTCGAATCTAGCACCCCACATGTTATTGGGGATATTAAAGCCATTAGGCTATGTTGACAAAAAAAAAAAAAAAACTTTCAAGTTAAGTCCTTTTATGTCTCAACCACCATAAACCTAACCTCGAATTGAAAAACAAAAAAAGAAATTAAAAAATGTTAACAACAAAATCATAATTTAGACCCTACTTTATTGCCGACTCAGATAAACCTAACCTCAAAATCAAATATTTGTTTACAAATCAACATTTGCATGTGTTAGTAGTCGTTATTCTATATATATGTAAAATGAAAGCTTGAGGCTTCAAGTACCTGTGTTACTTGGACTCTCAGCTTTAATCTGAGCACTCAAACAAATCCCCATGATTATGAGGTGAATCAAACAAAACCCTTTTCTGTATAGCAGAGATCAAAGATAAAAAAAGGTATTAACTTTATAATGGAAACTGAAAAAAAAGTTGAGAAAGAAACAGATCAAATTGTGAGGATAAAAAGATTTTGTTGCAGCGTTTTTCTAGCTGGATAAAATCATAAGTAATATTAAAGAAAAAACGAACAAGTAGCTAGTGAGAAAGGTACTAAACTTTCGCTCACTTATTTCCTTTACAGAGAGAGAGAGAGAGAGAGAGAAGAGAAGAGACAAGTTTGTATCGACACTTTGCAATTTTGCTGGCGTTGGGAGGTAGCATTGATGACGGATCGGTCCCGCCTTTAAACCCATCTCTTTATTTTTCTATAGTACATTTCTTTTAATACTTCATTTACATTCAACGTCAATTTTGTTTTTTCCTTAAACCTTTCAAGCATTCGGTTTGTGTCCGGTTTTAATATATATATATATTATTATTTTGGGTCAATCATCTAGAATATACGTGTATACATTTTGTATATATAAGCAAAGTTCATACATTAATTCTAAATAGTTGGCCGTAGAAACTTTTTTATTGTCAATTATTTAGACTATATACAAGTGATATATTATTCTTATAAGAATATATTACATATATATTAGAGAAGTTTCATATATGTGTACATATATTCTAAATAATCGACTGTAGAAACTTTTTTGCTGTCAGTGGTTTAAAGTTTGGTGGTTTTCATGTAGTGATTGTAACATTTTTTTATCTAATTCAAGAAGATATGATGTTATGCAGTATTTTGTTTATTGATGTAACATAAATTATTTAAAAAAAAAAAAAAAAACTGTTTTGAACGTCTCCACAAAAATCCATACACTAAAAAGTCAATAATGTTATATTCTCTTTGTTCTTTAAAGATTGATGTTTTGAGTTTTTTTTCTTCCTTAAAGGTTAATGTTATAGATTTTATATAATGTATTTTGATTTCTTAGATCGACTAATACTCTACTTTTTGATCTATGAAATTGAAGAAGATAAACTTTATATTTATAGTATATTTTCTAATTAGGGTAAAAATAGTAATTATGTTTTATTTTAGAAAAAAGAAAGAAAAAATAATTATTAAAATTAAGTATTTATTACTACACCTTAATATATGTAAAAATTCTAAATCATCAATCAGTTAGGAACATAAGGAGTAATAATTTTAATATTATGTCTCTCTTTTTCAACCTCTTTCACATGAATAAAAATACCACTCTTTTCAATTTCCATCATTCGTCTTTCTTTTTGACATATTTTTCTACCGTTTTTTTGGAGCACGAGAAGATACAATAAGCCAGAAAGATATATATAATTATACATATTGCGTTGACGATAAAGACGAAGACGAAGTAAGTGGCTTAAACGGGTCCAGTTATTTTCAGCCGTTGGATCTTCAATATAAACATGTAGGTTCATGTCGGCTTGTTTTTGCCAAACCTTTAAATTTCTTCCCTTCTTTTTAACATACATTTACTTTGAAATACTACTAATTTCTACACACGTTAGGCACCTGAAAACTAAAAGCAAATATTATATTTTCTTTTCATTTGCTTTCTTAGCAATTTTTTACGTGACATTGGACTAACAAACTTTACGTGAGATCACTATTATTGCACCTGTACTATGTATCTACATACAAACTTAATTATTTCGGACATTTCATAGTAGGAGTTCACTGATTTTAGCTACTAACATTATTAACTAAATTAAAACATCATAAACTGCATCAAATCTACTATTTTATAAGTCATATTGGAAGAAGAAAAAAAAACACTAGTTTAGCCATTTCTGATAATATTTTGTCGATGCAAGCTCTTTGTCAGGATTATAACGAACCGTGACGAAATAAGAAAAGGACACGAGCTTGTGACTTGTGAGGAATATAGACTCTCGTTGACATATATTATTATATTTTATCACATGATATATCTTAAATTGAATTCCAACCACAAAATCCCTGCAATTTTTTTTTTAGGGTCATTTACTCATACCCAAAAAGAAAAAGTTTGTGATGGCAATGTCGAATCATTTTCTGTCCGATTGTAATGTAATCACTTCTAGAAGAAAAAAATTATACTATAAAGCCTTGACTTTCCAATATTATTTTGAATGTTTATCTGCACACAGTTATAAAAGATATTAGGTTTTTTTACTGTTAGGAGGCTAATAAGTTTCTCTATGAAGATAATACAAAACATTTACAAAGTCATAAGAATAAGTCAATTTGCAAATGGGGCTCGTGGTTAGTGGCCTAATAATAATAACAAATTAAGTTAATTTTGTATTAAAAAAAAGAGAGTAATCAAAAGTGTATTATTCGCTAGAAAGAATCAAACAATGTCCGTGATAGTATCTAGCTAAGTAGCTATCCAATCTAATGTCCATGTTTCTTGTCAGTCGTCACATTGTAAAACAGTAACACATCTACTTTTGTTAACTTTTTGTTTTCACATCTAATTAATATACATATATACATATATATATATATATATATCATTATATACTTTATTACCACAAAAATCTCGTGCAAGCTTATTACCACGAAACTTAACTGAGTAACCGAGATCCAATACAACAATCATTGAATCAACTGAAAAAGAAGTAAAAGAGAGTGAAAATTTTACGTACAAGTGAAAAATAAGAAGATACAATAATTGTGAGGATCTAATACAGAACCATTTGGATTGGGATAGGATTTTTGTGTCATTTTCTCTTGTAATCTCCACTTTGATTCAAATATTCCATAGGGTCGCACAACGATCACGATTACTCTGTAAACTTACATAATTTTGTTATTTGAAATTAAAAACAATAAACATCACCATATACAGAAGAAGCTTTGTATAAATTTTATATCAATATCATATTTATAGTTATTTTAGTTTTTACTATATATCTGAATATATTAAAAATAATTCAGCTCTTTTTCAATCTATGCATATATACTCTATATATATATAATATACATGCCGTATTTTAGAACACTGAAATTACTATAATGATATTGCAAATACAATGTAAAATAGATTTTCTAACCAGTCATCTTTAATTAATCATGTAATTAACTTCCAACTAATTCTTCCATTATTAATTTTGAAACCCCATTACCAGAACAACCATGAAGTTGTAAGCATTTTCTGTGAGATTGATCTAACCAAAATAATATTTCAAAGAAATTACATATAAAATGTATACTACGTCGTTATATTCACGCTGTCATCGATAATATGAACATAAAGCAAAAAAAATAAATGGGCCATAGGCAGATGGCCGGCTGTTGACTTTTAAGGTTTTCACTTTTTCTATCGCATAGTATCTTAAAAATATGCGATTAAAAATATTATGTTTTTTTTTATTATCAAAACCTCATGATTATCCATGAAAAAAGACTTTTTACTTTTGACCCAAAAATCTATTAAAGCAGTTTGACAATAATATAACATATATCGCATGTGTAGAAGTGTGGTATAATCTGGCTGTCTATTCCATGAACTCGACATCGATCAGCTTATAGTTATATCCTTATGCATAGCCGATACATTCCCATATACGGATATTGTATACCTTCGATGACTATTTTTAGGAGTATTTGATAAAAACAATTCATCCATTTAAGAAATTTCAAAAATATCTACCTTTCACTTGTTAACATCTCATAAAATTACTTAAGTTATATTTTGTATTTAATGTTTTGGGTTTTCCCTCATATTAAGACACAATAATATTATTTTTTATTAATTGATGATTTTATTCTATTTACTTTTTTTTTGTTTTCCAATAATTATATTAACAGCAGCACACCATTTTTCTCTTTCCAATGAAATAGAAAGCTATGAATTCATGATGTATTCACCAATTAGAACCAATAACATTGAAAACAATTCACTACATAAAATGAAAAAATAATAAACATAGAAAATCAATTTTTTTTTAAAAAAAAGAATATAAAACATCATTCTTTTAAATAGAGAAGGAGTATTAGTCAACTTTTATGTTACAAAAATATTACCCAACTTTGACATATAAATAATATTCATTAGAATTTAAAAATAAACATGAGTGATGTGACCCTAGATTTAATTGTGATGAGTCTGGATCAGGATCGTGTTGTGACTGATTAGAGAGAATCTCGATTTTGGACAGCCACGTTGAATGGATCGAATTGAACCACACAAAGGATAGAAACCTTGTGATACACCAGAAATCTCCAAGCCAAATAAAGGATCGATGCTAGGAGAAGAAAATCTTAATGTAGACTACAATAAGGATGCTACTCGACGGCTACAAACTATTAGAGATTTAGGGTTTTGTTCATAAAATTTATAATTGTTATTAATTGACCTAAAGAGTTTAAATAGCGTTGTCAATATGTTTCTGGGCGAATTTCTTCTTGTCTCATAAAGAAATTTGGCCCAAAACTCAAAAACAGCAAATACAATGCATAAAAAATGAGCCCTAAACATTTGAGCCAACTTTGGACAAAATAAAAAGAAGAAAAATATATATAAAAGGAATGAAATGCCCATCAAAAAGAAGGCCAAAATTAGAGAAGATTAAGTCTTCTACTCTAAACACACTAATGGTGTTGCCTCGTTAAACCTCTTTCGGAAAACCCAGTGGAACAAAACCGAAAGTAGGAAAAATAATACAATTCCTTAGCATGATTTTACGGTGTTTATTTATTGATAGTAAAAACACCAAGTGAAGCTGGTCGTGCATGTATGAGATCACCGGTGAAGCGTGGAAGTGGTCCGAATCTGGTCGAGCCGGTCGTGTCTGGTCTGTCTTCTTCCCACTCCAGCAAATATTTCACGAAATGGTTGAACTTAAAGCCAATTGCTCTTGCCCATTGACGCGTAATTGATCCACTTGACACTTGCAGCGTGAGCTCCTCTAAGTCCGGCTCGTCAGATGTCCTTGTGTCTCCTATGTCCTCATCAGGATATTAAAGTCACTAGATTGTGTTGACAAAAAAGTGAATGTGTATTAAATAAAAACTCTATACTATGTTGAGTATTTTTATGAAACCTTAATAATTCATGTATTTGTTTAAAAAGGATATTAAAGTGATGTATTTTAAAGGTTTTTCCCTAAGCCTTAATAATACTATGATTTCCCTTACAAATTTTTTTGGTTCTAATTATTTAATAAATCACTATACAAAACCAAACCGTAATCCGTATTATTCAATAAATTTTCCAAATATGTACACATGCATACATAATGTTTAGCATAAATAATTAATATAAAATATAGAAATACAAAATTTTAAAACTAAAATAATAGATAAATATTCCAAGCAAAAAAAACTTCATCTATATTTGTTACTTCACCCATTAGATTAATAACCAACAACTACATTAAAAAGTGATAGAATTGAAAAAAAATTGGATGAATTTATTGAGTTTCTGGATTTTCCTAATACATGTTGTATTGCTTCTTCGGTTAATCTAAATGATTTTTCTATGATTTAAATTCAAATTAGCTCTAAGCTAGTTATTAATGATTTGTAGCTTTTTAAATAATAGTTAAACAGTAAGAATCATATGGTATAATAATGGTCACCTCTGAAATTCATCACATCTATGATGTTAAAGAAGATATTAAAACCATTAGAATAAGTTGAAAAAAAAGATAATAGTTAAACAACTTTTATTGTTACTTCTATTTTGTTTTCCCATAATAATATTAAATATGGTTGTAGAATAGTTTGATTATTGAAAGGTCTGAAAAATTAAAACATATTTAAACCATCAATCTTTTTAATCAAAATAATTATAAATTATATTAATATTAAAATAATTATTTTTCAAAAATGAATATATTATATATGGGAATCATGTAGCACAATGGTGAATACCTCTAAAATTCATCACGCATATACGAGGTTCGAATTCAATACTTTATGATGTTAAAATGGATATTAAAATCAATAGATTAAGTTGACAAAAAAAGGTTTTAGTGATTATGGTGATACCTCAAACTTATGAGATGATGAAACCATTATTAGTTTAATTTGCAAGCTTGAAAATTACTAAACTCTTTTATTGTGTGCGATTTTTTATCCAGTTTTCATAAAATATCAAATGTGATAGTATTTATATATTTTTTTCTAGTGATCTTCTATTTTTAGGTCAACAAAATATCTAAAATCAATAATGATTATTGTTTTTTAGTTTATTTGTTAAGTTCATACATTAAATTAGATAATTCATAATATTTCTATTTTTCTCTTTTTATTTTGGTGAAAAAGTTGAATAGAAAATTTTAAAATTGTGTGGTACGAAAAAGAAAAGAAAAACTCTAAATGTCAGAAAAAGTGGATTTAGAAAAAGATGAAAAGAAAAGATTTTTTTTTTCAAAAATAGTAGTAAATGTTTTTTAATTTTCTAAAACCTAAAATATATGATCGGAGAAATTTCGGCCTTTCATAGGTTTACAAAACCATAAACTTTTAAAGCAAGCATACCATGGTTCTTGATCCACTTCTTATTTTTTTTTATCTTTGCTAGCTATTGGATCTCAGGCCCAAACGGTCCAATAAAGTCAGGGTGAATCCCATTTTTGAACACTCTCTTGCAAATATAACATCGTGGAGAGCTCATTTCGACATAAGTGGATAAGCCCATCATTTTGCGAAATCCACGGATGAATATAATCAACTTTAGAATATACAGGGTTAAATATTGAAAACATACAAAATGTATGGGTGTAAATGTAAAAATAATAAAAGATAAGTCGTTTCCTACTATCTCTTGATATTTTATAATTCGCCCTCGGACTTTGTTATCTTCTTCCTTTTTGCCTCTTTTAAAAAATTACTCTCTCTCCGACGAAACGTCTCTCTCTCTCCGACGATTTCTTCTTCCGATAGGATCTGGTAAGCAAATTTGATCCATTACTGTTCTTCGTAGGATCTTGATTTCATCTGGAACCCTTAGGATCTACCATTTCAGTAGGCATATTTGTAATTTAGGTTAGGAATTTAAAACCCTAGATTTCGATTTGGGGAAGATATTGATTTTCAAAAGGAATCTGTTTTGTTTAGGTTGTGAGATTTTGTCTAGGGTTGAGTAAAGATGCCGGCGACAGCAGGAAGAGTTCGTATGCCGGCGAACAACCGAGTTCATAGTAGTGCGGCGCTACAAACTCACGGAATATGGCAAAGTGCGATTGGTTACGATCCTTACGCACCAACAAACAAAGAAGAGCCGAAGACGACACAGCAGAAATCATCTGATGACCCTGAGAACTCTTACGCAAGCTTCCAAGGTCTTTTGGCTCTTGCTCGTATCACTGGCTCAAACAACGACGAGGCTCGTGGTTCTTGTAAGAAGTGTGGACGTGTTGGTCACTTGACGTTTCAGTGTAGGAATTTCTTGAGTACGAAAGAGGATAAGGAGAAAGATTCTGCTGCTATTGAAGCTGCTGTTATGTCTGGTTTGGAGAAGATTAGAAGCCGTGCTGGTAGAGGTGAGGTGAAGGAGGAAGAAGAGAGTAGTGAAGAGGAGGAGAGTGAGAGTTCTGATTCTGATGTTGATTCTGAGATGGAGAAGATTATAGCTGAGAGGTATGGGAAGAAGAAGAAAGGGAGTACGACGAGTTCTTCTTTGAGGAAGCAGAAGAAGAAGAAGAAGAAGCGAGATGAGTCTGAGTCTGAGTCTGATGCTTCAGGTGATAGGAAGAGAAGGAGGAGGTCGAAGAAGCGGAAGGCACATAAGAGGAGAAGTATAAGTGAGTCTGAGGATGAAGAAGAAGGAAGGAGTAAGAGAAGGAAAGACAGGAGAGGGAGAAAGAGAGATGATGATGATGTGTCTTCTGATGAGGATAATGATGAAGATGATGACCGAAGAAGAGTTAAGAGAAAGAGTAGAAAGGAGAAGAGGAGAAGGAGAAGCAGGCGTAATCGTTCTGATGACTCTGATTCAGATTCATCTGAGGATGATGCAGGTGGTAGAAGGCAGAAGCGTAGGAACAAAGTGGCAGCTTCTTCTGATTCTGATGTTTCAGGTGATGACGATTCACGCGTTGGAAGAGGTTCTTCTAAGCGGTATGTGAAGAAGAGCAGGAAACGCCATCACAGGAAAGACTGAAGTAAAGAGACCGAACCGCTTTTTATTTACCTCTCTTCTTCCATTTGCACTCTCCATCTTAATCTCTCTTATTATCAATCAATGTACACTGTTGAATATTAAAAACCTGCTTGTGGTATTTGATTTATGTTCGGCTCTTGTGGTCTGTTTGTTTCAAGAATGTATTGTTGTTGATTGTGTGCGAGTCTTATACTCTTATTGCTTCAACATTGATCTTTTGATGATTTGTTTCTAATGTTGCGATTTTTCAAGTTATCGCCAAATTTGTTTAATAGTGAAGAGGTCGGCAACAGTCGCTGTGGAGAGATCACAAGACTCGTGAATTGGTTTTGGCATGGCTCTAAGAGGACAATTTCGTCATTAAAGAGCTCGAGTTTCCATTGCGCAGTTCATATCTCCTTGTGGGTCATGTTTAATCTCTTCTCCACCGTTGAAGCAAAAGTTAAAAAAAAAAAAAGAACTAAAATATCAAAGCTTTTGAAACTTTATAAATCCCAACAAATAGGTGAAATAGTTTCAGAATCCAAGGAGAAATTTTTTTTTTTTCCAAAAGACAAAAAAGAAAAAACAGAGAGGAAGAAGAAAGAAAAAGAAGATGCCTTCAAGCACTTTCTCGGGAACCGTGAGCTCGCCGAAGCTGTCCGTGGCAGTGGACATGGGCAACCCTTTTCTCAACCTCACCGTCGATGGTTTCCTCAAGATCGGAGCTGTAACTAAAATCTCTCTTTTTGATGGATCATTTCCTACTTTATGACTGATCTCTCTCTCTCTCTCTCTCTTTCATCTCATTGTTTTCTATTTAATGGGTTTTAGGTTGGAGTCACTAAATCTCTTGTGGAAGACACTTACAAAGCCATCGACAAAGGTAAAATCCAAAACCCAATAAAAAAAGTTCTCAACTTTATCAAAACACACATAAGTGTTCATGTTTGTTATATAAAGCTGACTCTTTTATACACATTGGTGGATCTGTTTTTTTTTTTGTGTTTGTTGATCATGTGGTTAGGGAGTGTTTCCAAGAGCACTATTGAGCATGCGGTGAGTACTATTTGATCAAATCTAATGTATAATATGTGTGTATGGTTTGAAAAAAATGTGTCATCTAAGTTTCCTGAAATTGTGTTACACATTATGATTGCAGCTTAAGAAGATGTGCAAAGAAGGTGTTTACTGGGGTACGTTGCTTTTCTAAATTCATTGTTTTAGTTTCAGCAGTGGATGATGATATATTGATTTTAAGGAATATGAATATGATCAGGATCTGTGGCTGGAGTTTATGTTGGAACAGAGTATGGAATCGAACGTATCCGTGGCACTAGAGATTGGGTACTACATTCATTACATTCACATACAATTGTGCTATAACATTTTAAGAGATTTATGTTTGCAAAAATTAATGAATGGTTTGGTTTGAATTTTTTGTTATCAGAAAAACGCAATGTTGGCAGGAGCAGCGACAGGAGCAGTGATCTCTGCGGCTACTAGCAAAGGCAAAGACAAGCTCGTGCTCGATGCCATTATGGGTGGTGCTCTTGCAACCGCTTCTAATTTCCTTAACAATCATTATTTCTACTGAGTTTCAATCTTTCCTGTAGGACCAAGTTTGGGTTGTTATATCTAATTTTGGTCCACATGGTGTGGATTTCTTTGTCTGTTTTTAAATAAAAGAATGTAATACTTTTTAATGAATTCATTTTGAGTAACATGAACGTTAATATGCCATGTGGTTTTACTTTGAAACTCCTTTGGCTCACTCCAACGGAATCTTGTTCATTAGTTTGTTCTCCATGTATGTTTGGTGGTGTAGGAGTTACAGAACGTAGATAACGATTTGTTCGATGTGTACTTAATTATCATTATAGTCAAAGGAGTACTGATTTATCTGTGAGGAAATTGGCTAAAAAGATGTATCTTTTGAGTATAATTGGAAAAGAAATGAATGGTTGGGATTAGATATAGAGATTCAATGGTGTCAAAAAGCAAAATGCAGAACTTCAACTTTGGGCCTTAATATTGAAGTTTCAAAAAAATCTCTGTTACAAAAAGAGTAAGTCCCGACCGAGGCCGTGGCCTCAAATCCATATAATCAGGACCTTGTGAATAGCTGTAAGCCTGTAACATCTTCTATTATAAAATGACATAAAATACTGAAATGGGCTTAACAAATATCAGCTTCTAATGGATAACTAGAAATGGACTTTATTGAATGCATGAGTGGATAACTATAAAATGAGAGTTGCAAATTAAAAGAAGACAAACTAACCAAGTCGGTTGTCTAAAATGTCTAAGATAACTTTAATTTATTTATGAATATTATTTTTTGCAGTTTCATTGTTTGTTTGATGTATGTCATGTATCAACATATAAAAACATGTAGTTGTTGGTGTAAGAGTGTGTCTTGGACCGAGTGTGTTCAGTGTTCACTGTAAGTATGAAAGTAGTGGAGAAAATGGTGGTGGAAGATGATGAAAGTGACAATGCTGGTTGCAACAAATTCTTATGGACTTGTGTTTGCTTAATGGCTACCATCTTTCCCTCTCTATCTCATATCAAATAATCATCTGTTTTATATTCTTGTACTCAACACAAGTCATCTACTTCTTTCCACCTCAAGCAATAATTCTCTCATTCAACCAATTTTGTGAGTCTTCAAACAAATCATTTCAATTTAATCTAATTGCTTACAACTGAATATGGCATTTTAACCAAATGTTGGTAACTCAATCGGTCTACTAGCTAGCCTTAACTCTTAAGCCTCTTGATTAATCAGAAAAACCAGTAATTGCATGCATTGAGAAGAGGTAAAAATAATACTTGTATGGACAAAACAAATTACCATAAACTTCTAGATCTAATGAAAATCTTTATATCTCTATGATAAATCAAAGATGGGCTATCTATCTTGTGTTCATGCTTCATTTGTTGGGTATATCAAAATGTCCACATAAATATTCGTATATATCTAATAATGACGAATTGATTGAGAAAACTTAAACGTAATAATTATTCTGAATTTAGGAGAGTAACATGTATATTACATATAATTCCATAATAGGTGAACTGCAGAAGTGGGTTGAAGATGAGTCAAGACAACAATACTTCAGTGCCAGCAGAGCCGTAAGATCCACCAAATCATAAACTGACATAAAAGACCCACTTCTCTTTATTATTCTTACGAACTAATCCCCACCATTAAGGGCCACTTAATCCAATTTTTTTATTCATTCATAAAGTCAAAATTATTATGAAGCAAATTAATAATTCTACTCTTTTCTTTCTCCAAATATTTTTCAAGGTCAATGATGCAACAAGTAGTCTTTATTTTATATTTTAATCTTTTTTTAACCTTCTTCATAATGTAGTAATAGTTCTTCTCGGTAAGTAATTTGACCCGTATAGTTAATAATTTAGTGTTCTCTTACACAGTTACACTTCTGCAATGGTACAAAACTTAAAATATAACATTAGTGTTTAGATATTTACATATATATTGTTATGCATGTTTTTCAGCAATTGATTCAAATCCTAATACAATCTAGACGTTGGAATTTATAACATTGACTTTTTCCATCTGCATCAATAATTTGTATTTGCCAGAACCTCCAGGGATTTTATTTGGTTTGAATATACGAATTTTTCAAAATTTTATTATTTTTCAAGGTAAGCTATTTACTAATGAAAAATGCTATCATGATGAAATTTAAAATGGGTCAATATTGTAATATTTTAAATATACATGGCGAGGGAATGGAGGGTTCTCCACTTGCAATATTACATATGATGTGGACCTTGAATTATCAAGTGTTATTAAGATAAATGATTATTAAAGTTGAAATCAACATTTACATTAATTAACTAGTATATCTTAACAAATCTCAACCTTAAAACCTAATATGTTATTCTTTAAATTAATCTAAAGCAAATGCGCAAGTTGGATATGTCTCCACTTATCTTTTCATGTTTTTTTTTTATCAACATGTTTAAATATAAAATTTTCTGTTCTTATTTTGTCTTTGAAGTATGAACGCAATTATTTAGTAAGGGAAGATCTCATCTTCCTTATTTTTTTCTTCTATATGTCTAATGATAAATGTATTTGACTCTTTCTTTGTCCTTGAAACTTACCCCTGTGTTACCACGTGTATACTCGATTGATATAACTCTAAATACGCAGTAAAGATTATAGATTTAAAGGTCTTGATTATTACTAGAGCAATTTTAGGATTAATTAGTGAGTTAAGTTACTTGCACTCTTCGCATGCATCATTTGTGGATTAGCTTCTCAAATTTCCTATAAGACGATTTGACACCGTTTCCTATATGGCAACAGCTCAACCAATATTGAAGAATTATCAACATATCTATATATATATATATAAAAATTCATCTTGTGACCAAGTCTTGATCTTCAAATTTCAGCATCTTCCATGTTGACTAAATAGGTCATGGTCTCAGCATCTAGTTCTGCATTTTGCAAACAATACATAAGAAAGGCAAAATAGTGGATTAGATAGGGAGTACGTCATTAATCCAACTTGGAAAAATATCATAATGTGTTGATGAGGCAACGTCTAAGAAACTATTTCAGTCTTGATCATTAATACCAAACTGAACTTTTCAGGACAAATAACACTAATAGCTTTTCTCTTAGAAATTTCACATAAAAATTAGAAACATAAGATTGTAGTATGCAAAGTTTATAAATCATTCTACGATCCTTTTCAATTGATTTTTATATGAAACCTATATATAATCTTCCTACCTACAGACAATTTTCTTCTTCGAAAAAATATTGAACAATTTGTTTAAAAAAATGTAGAATGCCATGCTGAAAGTATGTCAGAATATCGAAGGTGCGTATTTATTTTTGGTTATATTTCACAAATTACAAAAGTGTAATACTGATTCCATAATATCTGACATATGAACTGAAACACTAGGTTTATTATTTTACACAGCTTACAAATTGGTGAATATGCAATTATTAGATGGAAATTAGTTAGGCCTCGCAAATCTAAATTTTGCCACATACCATAAACTAACTAAAGGATTTCCTAGATATAAGCCATTCTTAGTTTGTTAGTCACAAATTTGACTCGAAGGTAATATAAGTTGTAAATTTGGAATTTTGTTAGAAAAATATGTGACAAAATTTCATCTTAAAACGGATTTGTAAGAATTAATTTTAGATGGAATTCGTCACAAATTTGTCTTACAATATTGAGCTGGTATTTGATAGTAATCTCCTTTCGTGTAACACATAAATTAAAATTTTAAAACAGTAGGAAACCTAAAATCCTACAACTCATCTATTTATTTGTTTGTTTCTCAAAATTATGAGAGTATAGAAAATGGAAGGAGATTATACAGAAAACGTTTTACTTGGAATTGATATGACCTTTGACACAAAGAAAATTTTAATACTTTGTAATTCTTTGAAAATCTTGTGAAGATATATGACATATTTTACATATCGTATTAAACTGAATAAATACCCATTATATTTGTTAAATTTTACAAACTAAGACAAACTTGCAATAACTTGCCAAATCTGTCACATTCAATCTCATTTTTATAAAAAATTGAATATAACCGCAAACTAACAAAAAACTAAAAGTAATGTATCTTCTTCTTTTATTGACGTAAAAATTATGAATTCAAATTTCGACGTTATAATTAAAGAAAAGATCTATGTTTTTGTCTTAATTGAGAAGGAATCTCGACATTTTTGCAGCGTGTTTGTCAAATCCGTTCCATCGTTTTAGAATATACAATGTATCTGTTTTTATATCTAATAAAATTGAATATAACCGCAAACTAACAAAAAATTAAAGGTAATGTATCTTCTTCTTTTAATGATGTGAAAATTCTGAATTCAAATTTCGACGTTACAATTAAAGGGAAGATCTACGTTTTTTGTCTTAATTGAGAAGGAATCTTCACATTTTTGCAACGTGTTTGTCAAATCCGTTCCATCGTTTTAAAATATACAATTTATCTGTTTTTATATCTAATAAAATAAAAACGTAAACTTCAAAATTTTACACTTGAAAAAAATATATAGATAATGAGTTTTAGCGATTCCCATATTTTTATTTTTAAAAATAAAATAGATTCGTAACCGATTTGCCAAATATTTATTCCATCTAAATATTTGACTGAAAAGTTTTTCTGTTGAATTGAAACTTTGTATGCATGTAAAAGCTGAGAATATCCAACAGTATTTGCAACTTCAAAACCATCTTCTTGTAATTGCATAATTTTTTTTGGATTATTTTAAATGCATAACACCGTAGTTTTCATTTATTTTGGAAACACAACAATTTAAATAAGATGGATTTGTAACGGATATGGAGTCTTAATATTTTGGGGAACAAGATATATAACACATTTGATATATTTGGAAAGTATGAGTAACTTGAAAATTATGATTTACCATACGTGATATTTACATATATTAAAAACTTAGCCCTAAAACTCTTGACACTTTTTAGTTTTTTTTTTCTTTTTGTGATTTGTAAAGTTTTGGAACAATTTTGAGATCGGAGTATCAGTTCGGTTACAAATCTATCTCAAGATTTACTAAGCTGTAGTGTACACACATATGTTTAAGTGCCATACTTTACCTGGATTTTAATATCTAGAAAATAATTGTGTCTAAACTATTAAATTTGAGACAAAATGGACACACGAATGGCATATATATTACAAAATTTTACTCATAATTTTTTTCTTTCTAGAATTTGAGTATTAAAGATTTAAGGCATTTTGAGAAGGATTTCATATCTAATTTTACGCATTGTCAGCGAATGTAGTGTACTATGTACATAATTTCATTTTATATCTACGTCCAATCAAATCGTAAAACAAAAGAAATGATTCCACCATTCGAATCCTGCTCGCGTGATTTATAATAGTAATGATCACAACCTCTAACTACAATATATAAATATACACCACCACTCACTCCAGAAAATCAAAAATTAACACTAGACTTATAATAATTAGCAAAAGAAAAACATTTAACATTATTAAATAATGGGGGAAGAGAATACATTTTTTAAGTTTTTAGTTGTCCAAAAAATAAATAGGAGAGAGAGAGAGAGAGTGACGGTTAAGCAGCGGGCAAGAGCCGAAGAGGCATCATGAGCGTTGACGAGAACTTATGAAATAACGAAGAGTCATTAGTCAACTGACGCGTGGCACATTCTCAGACCCATCACGAGATCCAACGGTGATCGTAGGCACAAGGATCCAAGTGATTTAATTTTGAAGGAAAATAAAAGTTTGTATGAAGGAAACTGTGTCTATTTTGACTTCCAGAGATTTAAATTCTTTAAACACAAAAAGAAAAGTCTCAAGTCCCTAAGATCTCATTCTTTCCTTAATTGGCTTTTATAAAATTTCCACAGTTTTGAGTTTTTAATCCCTAAAATAGCTAGTTTAACTTCAGTCCCACGCCCAATTTTATTGATTCGTTCTTTTACGAATTAATCTAAAATTTTCGAATGAATATAATAATAGTTAATTTCTTGAGTCATCATTTATTCCAGTCAAAAACTTTGATAAAATTTTAATTTTTTTTTGTCAACTAAATCTAATGGTTTTTAATATTCATTTAACTTGCAGGGTATGTCATAAATTTTAGAGGTGGTCACCATTATTTCACATGATTCCGACAATTTTTAATTATTTAGAATACTTAAATAATATTTATTGTGTTATTAAATTTTATAAATTATAAAAAAATATTGTAAATAATAAAATATTATGGAAATTATGTGGAATATTGGTGGTCACTTATGAAATTCATCACACATGTTTGAGATTTTAACACAACATCCTAAGATGTTAAATGAGATATTAAAACCACTAAGCTAAGTTAGATAAAAAATTATAAAATATTAAAACTATAAAAATTGTAAAAGTTACTAATTTAATTTTAATTATAAAAAATATTCGAATAGTTATTTAAAATAAATAAATTACTCACAATTCAGAAATTTTATTTATCGATTTTCTAAAAATATATTTCAAAGATTATTATTATTAATATTTTAAATATACGATTTTTATAGATTATGAATGCAGAGTTTTAGTATTAAAATCAATTACCTGTAATAGTAGATATGATAACGAAATTCTTATATCCCTATTATTACCTGAAATAAAATAGCCTAATCCAAATTCAAATTGCATGAAAAAGAGAAGATTTTTTAACTATTCCAATTTATCTATTTTGACCCAATAAAAAAAGCGAACTTCTAACGGCAATTCAAGTGCGTAGCCGTGGACGCGCTCATTCGCGAGAGTGAACAGTAGACACACATTTCAGAACCCCCCCTGAGTTAACAAAAAAACTGCAACCCCTGCCTTAGCCACGAGTCAACCCTCTTGGCGTCGAAATAGCTCAGTGAAAAAATTAATTAATTTATTTTCTCAAAAAACAAAAAGTTTTATTTCTCTCTTTTTTTAAGAAAATGTTTTATTTCTCTCTTTTTTTTAACAATTTTTTTTTTAATTTCTTTTCATCTTCATCAACTTTTTTTTTTCCCACTTTTCAGACTTAAAACACACTACAGAATATATTATAATAATATCTGTCATATATTTTTTTCTCCCCTTATATTCTCTTTTCCCTTATAAATTTCCACTCAAAAAATCATTTTTCCTGGTCAGAAGTCAACTCTTTCTCTCTCTCTCTCTCTCTCTCTCTCTCTCTCTCTCACATCTTCTTCAACCTCTGTCTATCTCCATGGCTGAACAACTTCAATTGTAATCTGAACCTTTTTCTTTCTCTAAACTCATCACTGTATTTGAATTCTCAAGAAAACAAACAAAAATTGGTCTTTAGTGGTGTTTTTCTTAGATGGGTAACGGAATTACGAAGCTGAGTAAATGTTTCACCGGCGGAGGAGAAACTCGCCGGGAAAAAGACATGAAGATTCTTGAACCGGATCTTCTCGACGAAGGCTTAGGCCACTCCTTCTGCTACGTCCGACCCGACCCGACTCGGGTTTCATCTTCTAAAGTTCACTCAGAGGAAGATACGACGACGACGACGTTCCGTACAATCTCTGGTGCATCGGTGAGTGCCAACGCAGCGACTCCGCTCTCCACTTCTCTCTACGATCCGTACGGACACATCGACAGAGCCGCAGCGTTCGAGAGCACGACGTCGTTTGCTTCGATCCCTTTGCAACCGATTCCGAGAAGCTCCGGTCCGATGGTTCCCGGGTCGGGTCCTTTAGAGAGAGGATTTCTTTCCGGTCCGATCGAGAGAGGATTCATGTCCGGTCCGCTTGACGGTTTAGGTTTATTCTCCGGTCCGCTTAATAAAACCGGTAACGAATCGGATCAATTCCAGCGAAGCTTCTCTCAAGGTTTAGCTGTCCGGGTCAGGTCAAGTAAAGGAGCTCTAGTTCGGGTTCTCCGTCGAGTGATCTCAAAGACGATTAATCGAGGACAGAACTCGATTGTGGCACCGATTAAAACGGTTAAAGAACCCGATTGGGTATTCGGGTCGGATAAAACCCGGAACCAACACCACAACGAGAATCTCACCGTGAATAGTTTGAATTTCAGTAGCGAAGGGAGCGTGGACGACGACGTTTCGCTCGAAAGCCAGAATCTTCAGTGGGCTCAGGGGAAAGCCGGGGAGGATCGTGTACATGTCGTTGTATCGGAAGAACACGGATGGCTCTTCGTCGGAATTTACGATGGATTTAACGGTCCAGATGCGCCGGATTATCTTCTCTCCCATTTGTATCCAGCTGTCCATCATGAGCTCAAGGGATTGTTATGGGATGATCCCAAAATCGACACTAACTCTCAAGATTCTTCATCTGCTCAGGACAACAACAATTCTTATCCGAGCGGAAACTGTGATTCGAGTTCGGAGAACAAGTCAAAGAACGATGGTCGGAAGTCAAAGAAATGTGAGGAAAGTCAACGACGGTGGAGATGCGAGTGGGATCGAGAAAGACTCGCTCTTGACCATTTATTGAAGGAAAAAATCAACAGGAGGATTACTGGGTCGGATCCGGATCCGAATTCTTCAGACGTTTTGGAGGCTTTGTCAGAAGCTCTGAGGAAGACGGAAGAAGCGTACCTAGAGAATGCAGATATGATGCTCGACGAAAATCCTGAACTAGCTTTGATGGGTTCTTGTGTTCTTGTGATGTTGATGAAAGGTGAAGATGTTTATTTGATGAATGTGGGAGATAGTAGAGCAGTGCTTGGACAGAAAGCTGAGACTGAGTACTGGATAGGGAAGATAAAACAAGACTTGGAGCGAATCAACGAAGAGACAATGAATGATTTCGATGGTTGCAATGAAGGAGAACGAGATAGTTTGGTACCGAATCTATCTGCTTTTCAGCTTACTGTTGATCATAGCACAGACGTAGAAGAGGTAAGGAACTGTCACTTATCGAATGAATTGGTAATGTTAGAACAGTTTGATGAAATCCAGTTTTGTTGTTCAGGAAGTTGATAGAATAAGAAAGGAGCATCCGGATGATTCTAGTGCAGTGTCGAATGAACGTGTTAAAGGTTCGTTGAAGGTCACAAGAGCTTTTGGTGCAGGTTTCCTCAAGCAGGTACTTTAACATTCCTCAGTTTTCTTGATTTCTTGGTAATATTAGATTTGTAACATTACGTCATTAGAATAACTTTTGGGATAACAATCTTTGCAGCCTAAATGGAACAATGCGCTTCTTGAAATGTTCCAAATCGATTACAAAGGGACATCTCCTTACATCAATTGTTTGCCAGCACTTTACCATCATAGATTAGGCTCAAAAGACCGGTTTCTGATACTATCATCGGATGGTCTCTACCAATACTTTACAAATGAAGAAGCTGTTTCAGAGGTCGAACTCTTCATTACGTTACAACCCGAAGGTGACCCGGCTCAGCACTTGATTCAAGAACTTCTTTTCCGTGCTGCCAAGAAAGCTGGTAATATATCCGAAACCTTGATGAGAAACCTTTTGATTCTAAAGTATTGTCTTGTTTGAATCAAATTTAAATTCTTTATTGATCTTTACAGGTATGGATTTTCATGAACTGCTTGAGATACCACAAGGGGAACGGAGACGGTACCACGATGATGTTTCCATTGTAGTGATCTCTTTAGAAGGAAGAATGTGGAAATCTTGTGTATAAAGTATAAACAAAACCATATAATGAACATAGAGAAAAAACTTTAGTATTTCTGAGATGAACCGGATTCGATGCAACTGGTTAGTTTTTTATGAGTTCAAGTTTAAAACCTTGGACTAAAAAGAAAAAGCTCGATCTCTCATCGAATCTAAAACCTCAGAAACTCGGAGACCTTCAATTATGTATTATGTTAATAATAAACAGTAAGAAAAAGTTTTGCCTCTGGAAGTAAAACCCAAGTCTCATACGTCATGCTTTTATCTATCTATCTGTTCTTAATAGTTTTTGTTTCTCCATAAATACATATTCAACGACGAATCCTAGTCTATAAAACAAACCCTTTGACTTATAATTAAAGACGGGTTTATATAGATTCGATATTTGTGGAAGTCCTTTGCTTATTCGTCAATGCAAGGTATTGAAATAGTTATGTGTCTTCCAACTCCTAACTGTAATGGAATAGAAAAGTAAATGGAGGAAGAGAAGAAGAAGAGCAAGTGGTGGGTATGAGATGGAGAGAGTTAAAGAAGCTATCTACTTTTGTTCCATTTATGGTTTAAATCGCTCTTCACTTAACTCTCTTACTTCCCACCAAATCTTGACATATGTACTATTTCCATCAATTCAGGC
The DNA here is from genome assembly GCA_039880935.1 of Streptanthus diversifolius. NCBI lineage: Eukaryota > Viridiplantae > Streptophyta > Magnoliopsida > Brassicales > Brassicaceae > Streptanthus > Streptanthus diversifolius. The sequence goes on along the minus strand of JAXGFM010000022.1, from coordinate 16,347,876 downwards.
AACACAAGCTTGGATCTTTTCTGTTCTTAGTCCCTGTTGTACATTTCTCAAGTCTCAATCGTCAATGCATGCTAACGTTTTTGACATCCATAAAGTTGTACTTGTAGATGAAGTTGAATAGAAACGAAATTTGTAAGAAACCAACTTGGGAGCTAATACGTGATAAGCATTGTTCTAAAATCTATCCAAATGTCCACATATATTGGTATTAAAAAAAAAACAGCATGCATTTCCTTGATTTCGATAATTAATTATCTTTAAATTTAGCAATACTGTTTATGTAAGTGTTTTTTACGATTGATTATGAGCCTAATTACAGCCATACTAAATATGATTATTTGGTATTCCGTTTAACAACTAATACGATCACCATTTCTCTATTGCTCCACTGGTTAGTTAACCTATAATTTATGATTTTACACAAGGTTTGGGATTCAAAATACTTAGAGAATGCGAATTATGCTAAATTAATGGAATCAAAATTTAATTTTCTATATTGATAGAAGTAAAACAATTTAGCCGGATTTGTGTGTTAAATATAAAAAATTTCATTAGGAATATGAGTGCAGATGAAACCATAAGTTGAGATCTTTTACAAAAACAATTAAATAGTTAAAGTAAAACGAAACCAAAACTAATAAACTTGAAGAACAAAACTAATAGTTACTCTCCGATTAAAATCGGAAAAAACAGAAGATGATTTTCATTCTCTCTCACATTCTGAAAAAATCTGAGCGAGAAGAGAGATTATATCATTTTTTTTTAGTATTCATCATATTGATTTTAGAGCATATATATCTATTAGGAGGTTCTCAACTTTGATTATCTCAAAAAGAATATATATATATATATATATATATATATATATGATTGAATAAATTTTTCAACATTTGAGATATCCATTTAATCACATGTTTTTTTTGTTATTCTGAATTTGTGGATTCATCCATTTTGACATCTTTGTTCTCGCTTGCATATATACATGTGAAAATATATATTCAGTTATAAACTTATTTACTTATCACAATATGGTATAACGTGTTATGCGCAGTAATGTATACCATGTTATTTACATTACAATATATATAATTTTTTTCTTGTGATTTTATATGCGTTAACGTTTGGTAGAAAACCAAATGATATTGTCATTCTTCTTTTGTTATAATCTTTTGATTTAGTGGTGGTCACATCTGAAATCCATGACATATGTCTGATGCTCTAATCCAGTATTTCACAATGTTTAAGAAGATATTAAAACCAATAGATTATATTAACAAAAAAAAATCATTTTTTTGAGATGTTATTCTAACAATGTATATATCGTTTATCACGACAAGAATAGTTGTAAATCTTCATCATTGATTGATTGACGTTATCCTCGAATTCTCTAACATCGTTCGTATTAGAACTCTTGCCAGTGTTAAACGATTCAATTTCAAAAGATACATGTTGCAATCTCTTAATCACGTTCCCTTTGCTTTTTTTCGTGGACAAAATGTTGGTGGCTCTTACGCCTCTAGTTTATCGATATTATTTTAGTATTTTTTTATTAGATCAATTATATGGTCAATTTCATCGTTTGAGATATTCAATTATATAATGATTAATTTGTTTTTAAAATTGAATATTTTTTTTCGCTTTGATATAACAAAAATATGCAACAATATTTACATTTTATGAATATATAATTTTTAGTTCTTAATTAGAATTGTTTATTTCAGTAAGAAAAATTAACGCATAATTGCATATATAAACAATTAGAGAAAACTATTATTTGTTTGTTATATATATTATATAATGAAATTTATATAATTCATTAAGTATAACAAATGATAAGATATTAAGCTTCATTAAGATATTGATAATAAATAAATAATTATGTTAAAATGTCATTATTATGATTTAAAAATTATATAAAGGAAAATATTGAATGCAATATAGGGCCTAGTTTTTAGACTCATGGACCCACGAAGAAACCTCTCCTATATTGTATATAAAATTTAGAGAATAGTTAGGATTTGTTTCTACTTTCTAGCATAAAAATATTTTAAGTGGAAAAAATCAGTTTTGAGTTTAATTTTAGTGGACATACTCATTGGAGGAAATTGTTGCACCAAAGAAAATAAAAAGACTTGTTTATTATGATACCAAAGAAGATTAGTTGAGATAATGTTTTTCTAGAATAGCTTTGTAATTATATTGAGGTTTTAACTTGTTATAACTGATATTTTTCCTTTTCTAAATATTTTCTTTCATTTAATATATTTAACCACTTCACCTAAAAAATTAGATATAGATTATTACATTTAGACTCCAGATTTTTTTTTTATATAAAAACAAATGTTGCATGAGAAAGACTAATTTAGTAGATAAAAATCATCAAAACTATTAAACATCCATATCTACTTATTTATAAATTTAATATTCTTCTTCTTGTTTAAAAGGTGTGTTAAGTGTTAAATGTTAACTATATATTAATAATTCTTCATACAAGCTTTTAACATCTTTTCTTCTACCTTCTTCTATCTTTCATTTAATCTTAAGCAAGCTTCTTCCATTTTTTTCGAAACCATTTTCTTCTTTCGATTGATTCGTGCTCTCAAATCTAAAAGTAAGCTCTCTTTTTTATTTTCTCTTCTTTCAATTGATTCATGCTGTTATTTTCTAAAACTTTGTAATGTTGATTGTATTGATCTTTAAGATGAATTAAACTGAGAGATTTAATTATTAACCTAATCATTTTTGATTAACTCGTATAAATTGTGGATTGTAAATATAATTTTTTTACTATGTTAAGAGAACTTTTAACTTAATGTAAATAATTGATTTTCGTGTATTATAAAAATATCAAATGTCTAATCTAATGTTCCCACTCATGAAAACGTATACTGAAAATAAAACATAAAAACAGTTTTTTCAAAATTTTAGAAAATAAATATTATAATTTGAAATCGTACAAAAATATAATAATAAAATATATAACAAAACACTAAGGACCATAGTCTTATTAACATGTTTAAAAAACACAAATACCATTAATAAATATTAAATAATACGTTTTTATTCTGTTTTTTTAATATAATAAGTTTCCATCACATTTTTATTTTTAAAACGTGTTTCCAAATAAATGTTTGTTTATTTATATCACATTTTGAAGAGTTTCTCATTCCAAAACATTTTTGAAATTGGAAAATGGATCTCAAACGGTGTTTCTATAACGTAGGTTCCCGTGTTAAATTTGGTTTGTTCGTTTTTTTTTTGAAAATGGATACGTTCATACTAAATCGGTTTGATTTGGTTTGAAAAAAAAATAAAAGAAAAAGCTGAACTAACCGATTAACCAAAAGAGTGTTGTAAAGTTGCCGTTCGGTTCACAACCCCATTAATCGAACTGAAAACCGAAAACCGAAAAGTTTTGGTTCGGTTTGGAAAAATCTATTGGGTATCGCAGGAGCCTATATTGTGATAAAAAATACAAACCTCTTTCTATAACTCAATCTCGATCGAACAAGATGGTACATATTACTTCGTTTTTACAATTGATCTTTCCATATAATTTGTTCTGTATGTTCATCGATTCATTCGAGACCTCTGGGTTTCTTTAGTTCATCGATAATTTGAAGTTTTGATTTTTCAATTAGAAAAATTTCCAGGTTTTAAGCTTTTGTAATGGAAATTTTCTTGATGTTTCAGCTTCATCGTATCAATTGCTTATGTTTCAGCTAAACAAATACTCATTTCTTTAATGATTTCTTAAGAAATCTCTCTCTCTCCTTTGTGCAGGAGCTATGAACATGAACTTTTCATTTTGCTCAACTTCTTCAAAGCTTTTATCTCCAAGTGACAACAATGTCCTGAGACTTTCTGTCGCAAGCCGGTTTTTTTCTCGTAAATTGGTTAAGTTTGAAGAAATTTGGAAGAGAAAGTACATAAATTTACATCGTTACGGTACGAGGAAGGTTCTTGCGTCAAGACATGTGGAAGATACGTGGATTGCTAAGAAGAGTTTACCAAGAAGAGAGCCTGTAGAAAGGCTTGGCTTTGTGAGGACTTTGTTAGTTGATAATTATGATAGTTACACATTTAATATATATCAAGCACTGAGTACTATTAATGGAGGTAAACTTTCATTGCTTCAGCCTCTTTATCTTTCTCTTTGTCACTCTCTGTACAGAGATTTGTTCATAGCGGTTTCTTTTGTTTGTAATTATGTTGTGTAGTCCCTCCTGTGGTTATTCGAAACGATGAGTGGACGTGGGAAGAAGCCTACCGTTACTTATATGAAGAAGCTGCTTTTGATAATATTGTTATATCACCTGGACCTGGTTCTCCCATGTGCCCTGGTGATATAGGTACCAGTCAAGTTTTTATAGACCCCCACCGTTGATCGTCTCCTTATATTTAACTTAACTCTGGCTCTGCAGGGATATGTCTTCGCCTTTTGCTTGAATGTCGTGATATTCCAATTCTAGGCGTCTGCCTTGGCCACCAGGTACTTCTGTCTTCATAAAAGATGAGCACTTTCTAATATCTCTGAGCTTTCTTGGTCTTAGTTCTTGCATACTCATGAAAATGAGTAGTTTATCTCTCTCTCTCCGGAATATCTGTAAACCAAGACAACATGCTTTTACAGGCACTCGGTTATGTCCACGGAGCTCATGTGGTGCATGCCCCGGAACCAGTCCATGGACGGTTAAGGTATTGAGAAATATTTGCTAACTGTAATATTTCTAAAGTCGTTATTTGGTTATATAGTCACTCACCATTTCCATCTACTACATGTAGTGGGATTGAGCATGACGGAAACATATTGTTTTCTGATATTCCATCCGGGAAAAACTCTGATTTCAAGGCAGGTCATCTACTTCTTACATGCAACATTCATTGATCTCTCTAGATACAAATTGCAAATTTATCATTCAGTTCTGCAGGTTGTTAGATACCATTCGCTGATCATTGATAAAGAATCATTACCAAAGGAACTCATACCAATAGCTTGGACGATTTATGATGACACTGGTTCTTTCTCTGAGAAGAAGTCATTTTCTTCTGTGAATACCTCTGTGAACCCATCGGGGGAAGGATCTGTCATTTCTGTTTCGGAAAAGTTGGAAGACCAAAGTTATTGGCCTTCCTCTAATGTTGATGGAAAACAAGATAGACACATTCTCATGGGGATCATGCATTCTTCTTTTCCTCATTATGGTTTACAGGTTTGATCTTTATTAGGGATCACATGTAGACTTAGTTTTCTTCATTGTTTGCTATCTTTGATATGCATTATGCTTTCAGTTTCATCCAGAGAGTATTGCTACCACCTATGGAAGCCAATTATTCAAGAATTTTAAAGATATAACTGTGGATTATTGGAGTCTCTGCAAGTCTCCATCCTTGCGTCGAAGAATGTTTAATGACACTGGTGAGCTCTCTGAAGATTAATAATTTCATTAGTAATAAACTGTTGTCATTTCTGTCTCTCTCTTCTCTTATTCCATCATAAGACCTATCTCTGCCTTAGTATTCTGTGGCGTTAATGTATAATTTAACTGTCTTAGAGCCTCTCTTGAATAATAAATATTCTTTTTAGCGAATATGCAGGTGCCTGGTGCTTGTCAACTTCTGAAAGAACTCTCCAGAACTAGAAGTACAGGAAGCGGTTCGAGCTACTATGATATCCCTAGGACGTCTCTGTCTACTGCAAAGACAAATGGTGTAGACGTCTTCGATCTGGTGGACTTATCATACCCAAAATCTCATGCAAAATTGTTGAGGTTGAAATGGAAGAAGCTTGAACGTCTTGCACATAAAGTTGGTGGAGCAAGAAATATATTCGTGGAACTCTTTGGCAATAATAGAGGGAAAGATGCTTTTTGGCTGGATACTTCTTCTAGTGAGAAGGTTGGTAGTCTTCTCCTGAAATAGCAATAGTTGCTACTTGATTCCTCCTCTTGACACTAAAGAATGTTCTTCCCAATTACTTTGTTCCAGGATAGAGGGCGATTTTCTTTCATGGGCGGTAAAGGTGGATCCCTCTGGAAACAATTGACATTTAGTTTATCTGATCAAAGGTTTTATGCATGACCTATTCTTTCTCTGCCAATTTTTTTAATGTACCTGCGTGCTTAGGTCGTTATGGGACTATATTGATTGATCTGGCTGCATTAATAATCCTCACCAATGATGAATCGTAACTTGACTTTTTGTTTTTCAGCGAGATAACATCTAAACATGCTGGACACCTTCTGATTGAAGATGCTCACAGCAATACTGAGAAACGATTCTTGGAAGAAGGCTTTTTTGATATTCTACGTAAGGTATGACGAAAGAATTTTTATGTTCTTTTTGTACTTGGTAAATTTACGACATAGCTGGTCTAGTGGAGTTGATATATTTCTGCTGTGAAATCATTAAAATGTACACAACTGTACATTTGACCAGGAGCTTTCATCTATCTCTTATGATGAGAAGGACTTCAAAGGGTTGCCTTTTGACTTTTGTGGTGGATACGTAGGTTGTATTGGGTACGTGTTAAATCATTTAGACTAAGCCTGTTATCATAATTGGCTTTCTATTGTACAATTTGGTCCTAATGCCTTACCGTAGGAGACTTCTGGAATGAATGTTTAATTACCTTTTCTAATATTGTAGGTATGATATTAAAGTAGAATGTGGAATGCCAATCAATCGGCACAAATCCAACGCTCCAGATGCATGTTTTTTCTTTGCGGATAACGTTGTCGCCATTGATCATCAACTTGATGACGTTTATGTATTATCTCTTCATGAAGAGGGCACTGCAGAGACCTCTTTCCTGAATGATACTGAAGAGAAGCTTATTAGCATGAGTGTTTCGTCCACAAGAAAGTGGAAGGACCAATTTCTTGGTGATATAGATTCATCTCAACGCAAAGAAAGTTTTGTCCCTGATAAATCCCGAGAGCAGTATGTCAACGATGTTGAGAGGTGTATGCAGTATATCAAAGACGGGGAGAGCTACGAGCTTTGTCTAACTACTCAGAACAGATGTAGAATAGGGAACACTGATCCTTTGGGGCTTTATCTCCACCTGAGAGAGAAGAATCCAGCACCATATGCAGCTTTTCTCAACTTCTCAAATGCAAATTTGTCTTTATGCTGTTCGTCCCCTGAAAGGTTTCTTCAGCTGGACAGAAATGGGATGCTAGAAGCAAAGCCAATTAAGGGTACAATAGCTCGTGGCTCCACATCTGAAGAAGATGAACTTCTTAAATTGCAACTGAAACTCAGGTAACACCAAACGTTCTATTCTTTAAGCCTTTGCATATCATGAGTAGTCTGGGATTGTTCATAGAATGTTTGTTCTTTAACATCAATTTAAAACCTCTCTTTCTTTCCCTGTCTTGTAACAGTGAGAAGAATCAAGCTGAGAATCTGATGATAGTTGACCTTCTGAGGAATGATCTTGGGCGTGTATGTGAGCCTGGCTCAGTCCATGTGCCTAACCTCATGGACGTGGAAACATACACAACAGTACATACTATGGTGAGCACGATACGTGGACTGAAAAAATCAGATATTAGTCCAGTGGAATGTGTAAGAGCAGCCTTCCCCGGCGGTTCAATGACCGGTGCTCCAAAACTAAGATCCGTAGAGATTCTTGATTCGCTTGAGAACTGTTCGAGAGGGCTTTACTCGGGATCAATCGGGTATTTCTCGTATAATGGTACGTTTGATCTGAATATTGTGATAAGAACAGTGGTGATACATGAGAATGAAGCTTCCATTGGAGCAGGAGGAGCAATTGTTGCATTATCAAACCCAGAAGATGAGTTTGAGGAAATGATTCTTAAGACTAGAGCTCCTGCTAATGCGGTCTTTGAGTTTTGTAGTGGTTCCAGTGAAAGACACTGAGTAGTGTCTCTAGAAATAACTCCATCGTGAATGGGGATCATTCATCCATCAGTCCTATCACCTATGTAAAAAAAAAAAAAAATTAAATTGATTTTATGTATTGTGACTTTAAACATTATTATTTTTTAAATAATTATTATTTGCAAATGTTTATAGAAAAATATAGATAAACTAAATGTCAATCGTGATGAGATGAGAGTAATAGCAGCCGATGATTGTGATGGGTAGAAGATTTACGGGAATCGATGGGAATTGGAGGTGAAGAAACATTAACGTGCCTTCGTGATTTATTTATCTACTATTTGTAAGTTACATCAAAATTATTGTTAATCTGATCTCGAATTTAAGTAGATGCTTCTGTAATTTTTTTTATTCTGTGATTTGGCGGAAAATATGGTGATTTTTAAAAGAAAAATTTGAATCTATTTTTATGAGATAGTTCAAAAACTCAATAATGTAAGTTAAATTCTAATGAGTAGAGAAGAGATTTTCGATATGTTTTAGTTTATTTGATTTTTGAATTAAGCAATTAAAGATCTTTTTATCTTAAAACTCGAAATATTCTGTTGATTTTAAATCTACATAAAACAAATGATTAGAAATTCAAAGAAAAACATATAGATATAGACATGTCTCTTAAAATAACAAGGGGTGAAAAAATAAATACATTGTATTTTTTATTTAAAAACTTTAGAAACAACAATATACACAAAATACAAGATTATTATTATATTTTGCTATATATTATTATTGATCAGAAGAGACTGTACTTAATTTGATGTCAAAAAAATATGGTTAACCAAGAAGATAAAAGCAAACATAAAAAGTTATAAATTTTTTGAAATTTATTATTTTTAACATTACTTATAACTAACAAGATTGTGTAACCTACAATTATAATTAAGTGGATCCTGCCAATACCCTAAGAAAAATCCAATCAAATTCATAAATAAAATAAATCAACATAATAGCCGCCATTTCTTTCAGGTTTTCTAAAAAAAATTGTTTTCATGAAGAAAAGTATGGTACCGATAAGGGTCCAATCCCACTGTAATAAGAAGAAAACATTTGTATATAACTTAACAATTTTGTCGAAAATAAGATCGTATGTGTAGAAAGTTGATATAGAATGAATACATGGTTTGAAATGCATAAAATTTACTCATTTTATTCCTTCTAGATTTTTCTTACAAAAATACGTTGTGCCTCATTCTCATATTCGATTTAATCAATTATTTATTCCAATAAATAAATTAATTTAGCTGAAGATATATATATATATATAGTTCTTGGACAAATCATGTATGAACAAGACAAGATTTTGTAATGATCTGTAGCTGTCTAAGAGAGACATATGTTCCGCCAAACTACATTACTAATAGTCAATGATTGTAATTACACTGAAATTGAAACTAGAATCTAAGAGGAAGAAAACTGAAGAAACAAGAATGGTAGAAGGGGAAAGTAAAAGATGGGAGACAAAATGATTGAGCATGAGACAAAATTCAATTATGCTCCATGAGAGTGTGTGCTTAACTTTTGTTCATTTATCCATTTTTACTGGTAAAAGTAGATAATAATCTGATTTTAAACTTTTTTTTTTATCTTAACAAGAAGTTAAATTATCTGCTTAACTTCGCAGTGAAATTAAAGAATCGCAGTGAAATTGGATCTAGATTCTCTTTAATCTAAAATAGTGATAATACTTTTGGTGGTAGATGGTGATAAAAATGTGATCTACAACAAACCTAACAATCGCATTTGCTGCCACCTTTCACATTCTTTTCTTGTTACGTTTCTGTGTAAAGGGAACGTAGATAAGTACCCAAATCCCGAAGGCACCAGGAATTGTACTTCGATCGGCACTTGATTTTTCCTAAGTCTTCTCATGTTTATATAGATGATTTTATTTACAGGTATATATGTATTATTTCCATTTACAAAAAAAATAAAATATTGTTTTGCTATTTTTGTCTGGTTAGGATTACCAAGATTCTCTCGTGATTTGACTGAAACATTTCCTTCCTACGTGAAGAAATCTTGGATCTATTTACTTTTTGGTATTAGAGTCATTACAAACTTGAAAAAGAAAACAAAACTTTTTCTGCCAAGTATGATTAACAAATCGTCGCTACTCTTAAAGTTATTGAGATAATATTTATTAGGTGTTTGTTTGTTTTTTTTTGTTTAAATACTTCGTATGTGAGTATCTTGTCTCAGATTGTCTTGTTATTTTGGTAAAAGAAACACATGCGTTGGGGTTTTGTAAAGAGACAACATCACAATATCACACATCTTTATCTAATAAAATCCGAACAATTCAATGATCTATAGCCATCTTTTTTGTTGTGTTATTAGTTTATACGTAACAGAGACAAAACATGTACAATATCTATTATTAGTGTTGACTTTCGTTACCTTTTCATTGACAAATGTTGATGGAATCTAAATTTGTATCATAAACATTTAAGATTTTTGTCAGTTAGCTGGGTAGTTTAATGCCACCAGATCGTTATTTAATCACCATAGAGTCTACTATATAACGATTCGTTAAAAATAGTCAGTTAAATCGATCTAGAATAGATATCCACACAAAAGGTAATGGGTACTCTATGATAGATCATATTAAATGGAGATGTGCATGAATGAGTGTAAGTATAGGTGGCTGTGATAACATAGAGGCATGTGAGATCGATCTTCACATGCATCAAAGTTAGGATCAGAGAGAGAGAGAGAGAGATAGAAAGTATTATAGAAAATGATGATTTTACCTAATTTGAATAAGATGAAAGAGACAGGCTATCTTACTTTGGACACTAAATTCAATAATTTCTTTTAGCTTATGAATAAAGGAAAGTAATTGACCTTTTTCTTTTCAACCAACAAAACTGGCCTTTTCCCGTTTCCATGTTAATATATACGATTTCAAGCTTTCGTTTATCTTTACAAATTATTATATATCTTTAGCTAAAATAAATTTATTGATTGGAATAAAAACTTGATTATATCCAATATGAGAATGAGACATAATTCCTTTTTTTTTGTGTGTGGAAAATTTAGAAGGAATAACATGAGTTTGTAATTTAATTGTCGGTTTTTAAGGAGAACTTAAAAATAAACTAGGTTTTGTATTATAGTATTCTTATATAACTCAAAACTACATTTAAAAAAAAAATAATTCCTTCTAAATATTTGGGTTTGGTTAAATAATCTTCGGCATCTTAAAGCAAAATGTGGCCTTAAAAGGCGAGAAACATGTGATTGGTATAGAGAATAACCAAATTGACGAAAAGCTTACTAAATTAAAAAGCAAAGCTAACATAAAGTATATTTGTTGCATCGGATCCCTCAAAACATTAACTAAAACCCCGAATGTTCTCAAATAAAATTATTTTTACAAAATACACAAATCAGAACAACACGTACATAATATTACCATTATATAAAGCAAATTACGCCACTAAAGCCATAAACTTCTTCTCTGTCTCTTTCTTTTCTCTCTCATCAGAACTATTTAGCTACCTTCCCTTTTACGTTTGAGCTACGTTTTTTCTTCTGAAAGATGGGTTTCTCAGACGCTGGAATTTGTCTCTCCGATCAAAACAATCTCTGCGAAACGGAACTAGGGTTCCTTCGTGTACCCTCTCTAGGGTTTTCAGACCGGATGGTTCAAGAATTAAGGCCAGATCAAGATCTTGAAACTAAAGTCCGAGAGATAACTAATTGTTCTCGCGAAGGAAGAGCAAAAGTAAAGAAGGAAGAAGAAGAAGAAGAAACAGATTGTTGTAAGACTCCGACACGTCTTGATCAGATTCTCCCGGCGATCCCACAAATCTGTCCGCCGGCGCCGAGAAAACCTAAGGGAGTCCCGTCGAGAAGTTTGAAGGTTAGAAATTCTTATAGAAGCAGGAGAATGATCATTCTGAATGTTTCTAGAGAGATCGATTGTATGTTTCATTCAACATCTCAAGGTAACCAAATAAAGAAAGCCAGACATATTTGATGTTTCATATATATCATTTATGTATAACGTACGTAGCTACATATAAATAACCAAATTGTAATAAATTACGAGTTATATAACAATATAGTGAGATATTATTTCTTTTTTATCTTTTTTTTTTCTGTTGCTAGTCCTCTTAAGTGACAAGGCTTTTCATTTTTGGTAATATGTCCGTGAAATATTTAGAGGCGCATACGCTTTTTGCATGCTTTTTGTTTGTTCTCGTGAATTAATATATTTTGTACATTGGAAATAATCGGTAATTAGAGTATATAAAAATATAAGCATTGGAAAGCAGAGTAGAGTTGGTGAAATACTTTGGTTATGTAAAAGTGGAATTTAGTCTTGAAAAGATATTTAAAACTTTCATGACATTTTGTTAACTAAAAGAAGATTTAAATGCGTGTTCACTGAATCAAGGCGAACGTGTTTTCCCATTTTGCATATCCAAGGTTGTGCAGTTAATTATTCACAAAAATGAGTGTACTTGTGCTAGGTACTGTAATGTAAGAACTCAGGGACGGATCCAGACCAAATATTTGTATGGGGCACAAATAAATAAAATAATAAAAACAGTATATCATAACAAAAATTACAGTTAAGCAACTTTATTTGAAATAAAAAATTAAACTTGTAATATATTTTCATTAATTTTTGTTTGAGTCTTGAAATGAAGAACTAATAAACAAAACCATTTACGTTAATTTTAATCTATTTACATATATAAGAATATATAAAATTGATATTTAACCAAAATAGTATAGGTTAAAGTAAAATAGCTTTGTATAAAATTAGACTCCAAAATATTTTTGGATTCTAAAATTACATATTGACATTAAAAATGGGAAAGACAAAAGAAACAATGTACAATGAAAATATAAAAAGCAATCAGTAAAATAGAGAGAATTTTTTTTAAAAAAAAAGTATGAAGGAAGTTGTCAAGTTGACAACAAAAAAGGAAAATATAGATATAGCCACAGAAAAAAATAATTAAAACAAAAATTGGGAGCACAAGTTGAACGGAGGGAGAATCGAACTTTATACCTATAAGGCTATAGATATCACCAATAACCAATTGACCTAATATATGGATGAACAGCTGAATCAATCCTTTAGAAAATATCTATAATTGAGAGCGCAACAACCACAGGCATGGAGAACGAGCAGTGCAGCAATATCAACTCATCAAAATGATTGACAAGAACGTTTGCGCTAAAGCTTAATCAAAATCCATTGAGATGTTCATGAAGGGAGCCTGCAATAGTGGTTTTCCACAAGCCCCACTTGATAAGCTCCAACCACCGTCACCAACATATTCGAATCAATCTGAAGTTTGGTGAGCTTTATAACCCAAGTAGGAACTTAAAAAAACAAGATACATTTACTGTAAGAAAAGACTTTTTGGTTTAAATTATAATTTTACATTCATTTTTTTTTTTAAAAAAATTGAATTGAATTGAATTGAGGAACTTCCATTGCTATGTCAGTCGCTGTAAAATTTGAATATTTTACCTCCGAAATTCCCAACTAACTTCGCTTTAACACTTTTTAACAGTGTAACAACAGTTCAGAAGTTTTTCTCTTTCTCTGTCGAATAAACCGCCCACAATTACATAAGTATGTTTTTGAAAACTTGGTGATTAGCCATTTGTTTATGAATCAAATACACAATGCTTTTCACCCGCAATCACTACATGGAAATTTCATTCAAGCCCTTGTATTATGGAATGAGATGTTCTTCGAGAAAAAATGGTCCTCTTGCTGATTTGTTTGTGTTTAATGTCACTATTCGTAGTTTACGTGCGAGTCAAAACATGTTAGCCGCTTATGGGTTCAGGTATGACATGGTAAAAGTAAATATATTGATGTTTTCATTTACCCTCCATAAGCTCCTTCAGCGAAGAGGGAAAGTTTCGTGAGTTATGTAAAAACACATATCATACAAAGTTATCATTCAAAGTCTATGTCTACACGGAGATGTGGCCATGGAGAATGAGCTCTTTTTAAGCCTGCTAAATAGTTGTTTGCTTCTAGAGGTTCTGCTTATTTATGGTTATGGAAGATATGGAGATACTTTATCAGTTCAAAATGTAATGCTTTCTTGTGGTGTTAAACCAAATATTCACACAAACAATATAATACTTCTAAAAAAACATACCAGATTGAGGCGACTAAACGAACGTACTTACTGTACAAAAGAGTTGTTATTATTTTCAAGAAGCCAAATATCACTAATTCAATTTGGCGGTTGATCTATGTCACGGTAAAATTCCTTATTTATTTGTTACTAATTCTTGCTTGCATGATCGATTATGTTCGTCATGAGCTAGTTTCTAGACGTTTTCGCTAACCAAAAATAGCATAAATTGAGAATATAGGTGATAATTTGGGTGATTTCTTAATCATGCTGTTTGCTTACGTGCTTTTGGTTTATGTATAGTCTATACACTATAGGCTTGTTAGTTTCTTGAGACACTTAGATTGGGGGAACTTTTACATTGATGCTCGTAGTGTAAGACTTGGTTGAGTTTTAATTTTTTTTTAAAAAGCTTTATGGGAAATGTTAAGGAAGATATTTAGTGAAATATGTCGAACTCTCTCAATCAATTATCCACATGCATGAGATTTGGTTTCTTTTATTTTTTTCAGAATGCAAACTGAAAACGTCAGATTTTAGTCGAAAGCAGTAAAATATATTATCCTCATCTTTTGTTGTTTGTTTCGAATTAAGAAGTGTGTTTATATGTGAGCTGTTTCTAAAACCTGTGATGTTGCAATATATGCAACTTTAACCCATCATGTTAACTATGAACACTGACCTTCTCTGCTTGTCTTATACACAGCTTTCATTAAACGTGAAACTATCTCATATTTTTTGTTTGGTTAGTTGAAATAGTATATTATTTTAAACTCATTAGAAAATCCAGTAGTGAATTACTCAAATGCTATGCTTAATCTAAAGACATTATTAGTTGGATGTTAAAAGCTAGAAATAATTATTTATTTATTATAAAATGAATAATAATAATTAAGGAAGGGACATTATGTTTGATTTGACTTCTAATGTAATACGGAAATAATCATTAATAAAACAATGCACGAAATACAATAGGAAGGAGCCACATGAAACAGTAGAGGACCTACGTGAAGCAGTCGATAACATGTTAATGTCAGACTCTTTCTGACTTCAATATATTTAACATATATTAAAGATTTCCAATTTCTGTTTTTAAAGTTTAAGCCACCAACTTAAATTCTAAAAGTTACTGAAGAAAATCAGAACGATGATAACGAACCAGTTTAACATAAATGGTTTGTACGAATTGAAAGAGCAGAATATATAGTAATGTGGCAACTCACATATGAAAGAGAAATGAATATTTTCTTATATAAAAAGAATGAACTAGACCTTATGCAATTTGTTGCGTTAAGTAGGTTTTAAGAACACAATCTTTGAACATTGGCTATACCCGACTGTGTCGCTGCTGCTGTGTGAATTTTAACAATGTGGTCGCTATTTCTAAATGTAACTTTCAACATTGGTGGTTAAAGAGTTGGAACTTATAAGATAAAAAATCGAACAATATGTCCGTACTATTTGTCTATTAGTTTTCTATCAATTTTATATGTAAATGTAGAATATATGATTATTTTATATGGGATATTGGATATATAATATAATAGTGGACTTTTTTAGATAGCATTACAAGCCATCAACACAGCAAATTTAGGATCGAAGATGATGTATATTAAGAAATCAAGATTTGAGTTCCTCCTGTACCATATTTATGAACTTGACTACAAGCACCGCAAATAACAGCTTCAGAAGAACACAACTTCAATCGAATCAAATTTACATATATTTGTTTTGTAAACAATCTTCTTACAGGTTTAGGTCATATTTTAGTTTTAAGTGTGTGGGTAACCAATATTTTTAATTTTTTTTTTTTTTGCATATATATGCAAAAGAACATGCAAATTTAAGTTTGTGTTAGAACTATATCAAATCAAGTTTGTATGTTTAAGTCAGCACGTTTCTGTAGTTATAAATTTAGTTCAGGCATTGATTAAATGGAAAGTAATAAAGTTTTGAGTATATTTTGTTTGTTTCTTTTAAATAAGGGAAAAGGAAATTTCACAGTGTCGTCAAAACTCGAAGGGACATAAATCGCATATAGTAAGGTTAGTTATTAAATGTTGCTTGGTATTATTATAGTTTAAGATGACAAGTGTGAGAATATGATTAAGATGGCAATTGTGAGAGTACAGATATTTCATATTTGAATTTATTTTGGTAAATTTCATGTTTATGGAGTTGTTCATTGTACTTCAAATCTTGTTAGGTGTTTTAGGTAAAATAGTTATAAGCTGTGATTTATTTTATTATTTGTTTTAATAACAAATTTCCCCTAATGGTGAATACTTTTCTCCTTTTTTTTCTCACTTTTTCCCCTTTTCTCGACCAGACTCAACCTATTCTTTCGGTTCAAACACGTTTTAGATATAAAAACTAAAAAGCAAGAAATCTAAACACTATACTGTGATAATAATCACTATGTTTATTTTTTCCATAAAGTCGATTAAGAGAAATATATCGGTCTTTGCCTACTATGACTCAACAGCCAGTGTTTTAGACGTATAAAATAATAGTCTATGAAAGAATAAACAAAAAGTGACCGTGTGTATAGTTGTAACAACTTGACTAATATTAAAAAAAAAAAAAAATAGATATTTTAGTTAAAGAAAGAGCCAAATTCCAAAATATTTATAATTTCGTAAGAGAGGGATAGAAGAAAGTGATTGGATCATGTAGGGTCAACGATCCTCAAAACACCACCCAAAGACTCTTTCTCGGTCGACAAACTTAGCAGCCATTCCCATAACTTTTGTTCCCATCTAAATTGTCCGTTTTTTAATTACTAAAAACAAAATAGGCGAAAAGTCTAATTAAGTGAGACCAAGACATAGATGTGTGTAATTATCTCTCAATAACTCGAAGTTTAGAAATTGTAAAACAAATGTTTTAGTTCGTTCTTGCTTTGTTGATGTGTGTAATATAATTGAATGGTTGACAAATAACAAGTGAGACGGAAACAAGAAGATGATGAGGTTCCATTTCATATCACCAAATAATAACAACGAACCAAATTTTTTTTTTTTTTTCTGTTGGCCAAACTTATCAAAGAAAAATAAAAAATCATTGATTGCATTACACAAACTCACTTCTTCTTTCCTTATTTCAATCTCTCACCCTTCTACTACAACAAAAGATCTACATAATAAAATTCATCTATATTTTATACATTCTCACAATCTCTCACATCTTCAACCCATTCCAATTTTTTCCGACCAAAACGTCTCCGTTTTTGGTTTGTCCATTCGATCCTCACTATATCGGTTTGTTTATCAGCTCGTTGCCGGCTGCGATCCTTCCCGAGCCACGGCCGGTTATCTTACTGAACGATCCAATGCTTGATAGTCCCATGAAACTGCTACTTTCTTCACCAAGGTTTATTGATCTTCTATGCTTTCTGAGTTTTGAAGAGCTAACATCACCTGCCTCACGATCAACAACTTCATCTTGGCTCTTGCTCTTGTCGTTGTTGTTGTTGTTCTGGGCGACGACTAACCGTGCGATGACACTTCTACAGAACGGACAGACCGGTGGAGTCACGGTTGAAGTCGTTGGGTTCGGTTTGTTGTGACAGCACAGTGCAAGTGTGCACTGCGCACACATTTGATGACCACAGTCTTTGACTTCAATCGTGCATGCTTGATCAAAACAAATGCAGCACAGTTCCGAATCACTCATCTGTAAACACGCATTAATATGTGTAAGAGTACAGTATTTACATGTTTATAAGTAGGCGGGTGTAATATTACCTCAGACATGTTATCATCTGAGGCAGTGTCGGAGGAAGATGGCGATGGTAAGGAATAAGCAGTTCCCTTGAGGATGGTTTTCTCTCTCTCCCTGTTCGCATCCATCAAAGCTTGCTCTAAGAGCAGTTTCGCCTCGTCATTAAGCTCGCTGATGAAATTTAATGGCGATGGCCAGACAAGAGGCTCTGCAGAAGACGGGTTAAGCAACGCTCCACATGCTCCGTGCTTGTGCTTCATGGCAACAACATATGGTATCCTCCTGAAAAAAAAAATGATTTCAAGATGATAAATGATCTAACAGATAAAGAAAACCAAAATTAGCACAAGATTTACAACACAACTTGGGAAACGAAAGAGAATGTTTGTTTATATACCCAGAAGCGTCTCTCTGAAGACGATCAGAACCCCAAGCAAGTAACTTTCTAACACAATCGATAGATCCACTTCTTGCTGCCAAATGAAGAGGTGTACTCCCTGGGGAACTGTTTCAACAAAGCTTTGGAACATTAGTCCCAAAAGATTGAAACTCCTCAAACAAATGTTGTTCATTTCAACGAAAAACCTTTTTCATTTACCCGTATACGCTAGTAGAAGCACAAACAAGAGAACCACTGTCCAACAGAACATTCACACATTCAGGACGTCTCTGCCTAGCAGCTAAATGCAACGGTGTTGCTCCTTTATCATCTCTAATATTCACAAATCTCGCATATCCCCTGAAAAAAACAAACTTTCAATAAAATGCACAATGTTCAAGAAAATTGATCAACAAGTATAAAAGACAGACCGACTCTCACCAATGAACAGCAACGGGACTTGACTGAGCAGCAGAGAGAATAGCTTGAACACAATCAGCATGTCCATAGTAAGCTGCGTAATGCAAACATGTTCTTCTATTGACAGAATCAAACATCAAAATCTGCAAGATTCCCAATAAAAAAAATAAAAGATCAAATCCAAATCCTAAAAATTTGACTTGTAACATAAAAGTAAAAATAAAAAACGCACATTAGCTCCAACTTGAGCGAGCTTCTTCACGCAAGTGATCCTCCCATACATCGCAGCGAACATTAATGGAGTCTATAAGAAATCACAACCAAATCATTACATCAGATCAAAATAAGATTTTCAGTTAAACACAAACCAAATCAATACAGAATCAGATTCTTATATCACAAACCTGCTTGTGACGATTCAACAAATCTGGATTCGTAAATCGTTCCAAAAGCAAAGACAAAATCTGCAAAAGATCAAAAAAGGAAACAATCAGAAAAAATTGCATTTTAAGTATAAAAAAATCGAATCTAGCAAAGAGATTCGGAAATCTGAAACCGAAACCACGAGATTCCGGCGAGAACGAGGAGGAAAGTACTTGGAAACTAACCTCGATCTGGCCACTAGCAGCAGCGACGTGGAGAACGGAGTGACGATCATAAGGAGTGGTCTGATGCAAAAGAGACGGATCCATCATCATCACTCGACGAACAGTCAGGATGTCGCCGCACTGCACGGAGGCGAAGATCCCGTGCGCCGGTCTAGCTCCACAGCTCATACTTTGTCCCATGATGATGATGATGATGGAGAAAGGTTTTAAAGAGGGGGAGAGGAATCACGACACCGTCTGCCACCGGTGAGGCGCTCCGGGGAGAGAGTTAAGCGCCACGGTGACGCAGAAACGGTGGTTGGAGGGCTTTGGGGAGGTGATTTCAATGGAGAAGAAGAGGGAAGTTTCACATTTATGTATACACATATTGATAGGGCCATTGGCGTTGAGATATTAATTTTTTTTAATCTTTTTTTTTTTGGAAAAAGTGAATATTAAAAAAGAGAGACGGAGATAAAGAGAGGAGACGACTCAGTCTCTATTGGAGTTTGAGGATTGCCCCGACGGGCAGCGTTTTTTTATTTTTTAACCTTTTCCATTTGCCCGTGTCTGTTTGATTACAGTTACGCTCTGATTTCGGGCAGCTTGTCAGATATTTTTCTCTTCTCTTATTATTATTATTTTTTCTCAATTGTGTTATTTTTCTCTCTTTTTTTCGGGATTAATCATATTATTTGGTTTTACCTAAAAAGATCGATAGTTCTTTTACCTCACTACACGAGACCTATCTGATGGCGAACTTAATTATTTATAATGATTTGAGATTCTTAGATGCTTTTTATGATTTTTTATGAATTTTTGATCTTACCAAAATTTTATTTAAAAATATAGAAATTTTATATTTTACAATTAAAATATTTTTTGTTTGATGATTAAAATGTTTTAAATCAGATCATATATTTCCAATTCCGAGCAAAGTATACAATATACTCTCTTCGTTTTTAATTAAATGTTGTTTTACATTTATTTTTATTTTTAATTATTTGTCGTTTTCATTTTCCAATGCATATATGGTAAAAAAATTCTAAAAATAACTTTAATGTAATTCACATAACTAATTAAAAAAAAAAAGTCATAATTAATGATATCCACATTAATTATATTGATAAAATTAAAATAATCAAATAACAAAATTTCTTAATCTACAATATTTTTCTAAAACGAATACTAATAGAAAACGGAGGGAGTAATCTCTAATCTTGTTCCATGTGCTAGTATAAAATCATACATAAATCAATGTCTACAATATTTGGAAAAAAATTAAAAATGCATTTACAAAATCATTAATTGAACAAAACTGGAAATCCTTTTAGTCTACACACATACATTGTAACTAATAAGAGTAAACTCAAGTGCAAACTTTAAAATAATTGAATAAATAGCACGAAAATGATTATAAAGCATAAATCCTTCCAAATCCTTTTTTTTAAAACACCTTCGAAATCCTCATGCAACATCCCTTAGATATTTTTAACACACATATCTATATTATTTATTCGGCACATAATTATATAAGACTAAAATCATATAAATTTGTGGTTAATATGATATACTAAAAGCCAACAAGCACCCCACTTGAAATTATTTTTCTCGTCGGAGTCCAAGTGGCATTTGATGACTTTCGCTTCCTGATGTAGACTGGAACATGAAATGCTTCTTTCACTATTTTTTTTTGCGTTTATCTAATGTTTTTTTTGGTCTAAAATATCTTATATGTCTATTAATGTGGCGACATAAAGTATAATTTTTTTTTTATAAAAGACAGTAACAAAAAAAAAATTTGGAATATTTTGTAACTAGTATGCCATAAATTAATCTCGATCCCAACAGAGAAAATTTATGATGAATCTACTATACTACTACACCTTTGTTGCAATTTGTAAATATCATGTAACGATCTGTTTTAACCCGGCCAAAAAAAAATAAAAAAATCATGCAACTCTGTCAGCAAATTACGTACGACGAGATCTGTCATAAATATCGTGATGATGTTGCATATATATATCTTGTACTGGCGGTATCGTCCTCGTACATAGTCTCTTCATCAGGTAGTGGTATCAAGCTTGTACGATTGACTTAGGGTATTGAGTATCATATTAACATATTGTTCGATATTATTTTTACTAAAACGGATGATATATATATGTCGTCGATTTTCACTAAAATTCGCTGGTTTTGACTAGTTCAATATAAAACCAAACTTTCAAATCGACAAGTATATTTTTGCGACCGAGATTGGTTGCATTAATTTTCCGACTTAGATGATTTAATATTTGAAAACACCAAAAAGATGTTCCATGATTTTATTGGTCGTCGTCCCATCGAGCTATTTACTTATATTATCGAATTATTCAAACAAAACAACAAGTTTGTATCCATTTACTCCCTTAAAAAAGTAATACATCTGTTTATTAGGTGCTTGTACTTGTATTACTCGAGGTAAAAGAAAGGAGTTTTTACATTCCAATCAACCAAAAATACTGGCATTAAATTGCCAGTATTTATTCAGTGTGTATTATAACTTTTAAGGTTTCTCATTGATGGATTGTTTTTTCTACTGATTGGTGCGTTTACTTAGATTAATCACCACGCATCATATCTATAATATTCGTCATATATGTAGTATTTTGACTATTTTCATATCGATGAAGGGAAATATTCTAATATAGTTGACCAAATGATTTTTTTCAAAAAAAATCATGGAATACTCGTAACAGCGTGATGTGGTATATGTAAGGGAGTCTGTCTATAATCATGTCTCATTTTTGGATCCAAACTTAATCACATAATTTTTTTAAAAAAAATAAAAAATTACTTATTGTGTCATGCATTATACCATGACGACATAACTTTTGTGTGTCAGATTGGCATTTGTCATGAGGATCTTATTTAGTTTTGGGGTCCACCGATTTTATTTTCTTACGAATTACAGACGTAATTAATTGAAAAATATGGGCACGAAAATAAGATTCCATGTTTGGTACATACAATCAGTCTTATGAAATTAATTTATCCCATCCTGGATTTCTGTATAACAAATACAGACATTAATGTTCTCTACTTTTAATTTTTCACTTTATTTGATTTCGAACTACCAACAATCCTTATTCAATTTCTTGATTTAATATTTAAATTTTTTTATTAATTAACATTGGTTATGTTGATGAACTGATAGTCATAATTATAACTCGTGTATAACTCTGTCTCTGACCCATTACAAGTGATTTATTTCTGTTTCTTTTGTTTTGGTATTCGTTTATTTAATGTTGATGCTTATTTATTTTTGTAATCATTGTGAATTTGAAACAAATAACGAAGAATAACGTGATTTCGAGTGACTGAATGTGAAACAACTATTTACACAGTCGTTTGTCATTTTTTTTTTATTATAAAACATCATCACTTGATCAGGTACGCTTTTATGATTTCACTACTCGTATGCATTTTGATCAAATTAAATAATTGTACCCATATAAATAGAAACGTCATGTCAGTATCTAAGTTAAAAGAAGTGACTCATACCTCAATCTTTTTGTTTTTGCATGATTTGTTTTAATTCTCATCTGTTATTATTTTTTAGGTGAACGAATAATCTTAAGTAAAAAAATATTAAATGGGTTTGTGATAAATATTTACAAAAATATTCGGAAAGCGTATGGTAGATAGAGTCGTTGATAATTCCAAAGGGACAGAAGTTTTTTGGACTCAAACTTGTAGGAAATTGTAAATTGAGACAAATCCGAATAATAAATAATTGATCGGCACGCGAGCTTTGTCAGACTCTACAATATATATATATATATATATATTTTTTTCTCTTCTTTTTATTTTCACCGACATTTTCTTACTTCCATGTTTCGTTTATTTATTCTCCTCGGATTTTTTTCCTTTTCTATTTAATTTTTGTTCACACTTTCATGTTTTAATTTTTTCACACTTTCATGATTTTTACTTTCACTCCTTTGTTAGTCACATATGTTGAGTTGTATTGGCTATAAACATGCGGAATAATCTAATTTCCTCTGAAATAGTCATAACTAAACAATCTGATGAGTCAAGATATTGCAAAAATTTGAATAAACAATAGTATACTCTTGCCAAATGTTAATTAATTTGTAACAAATGGAGGATGAATTCTCAAAGTCAATGAATAATCGTCCTAGTAAAACCTATATAATTTTTTTCTGTTTTTAGATTCAAAAAATTAAAGAAGTCAAGTTATGGAGTGATTTTGTATTTAGTTTTAAAAAGGAAATACACTAGAGTGGAATGTACTGTAGTGATTAAAATGTTAGTTGATGAATTTTCTAGCTGTGAATGAAGTGTATATGTATATATCATATCGCTTAAAGAAATTTAATAAACAAAGCCAAGTGGATTCATAACTTTGGTGCGAAGTAATTAACTATGTCTTTACATTTTTTGTCGCTTCCATTATAATTAAAAACATTATGATAAGATATTTTTGATGTATTAGCCTATCAAATAAATGATATTCTTTACTTTAAATAATCGGTCAAAATAGAAAGTTAATAGATATAAGAATTTTTAAATTTACTGGGATCTGAAGTTAAGTATATAGAAACAAACATCAACAAGTCTCTTGCTTTCGTTGCAAAAATTGTTTGGTGGATCTAAATGTCGTATTTGGCAAGTTTTATATTTAAAATAACAGATTCATATATTACAAGTCTTTCTGATTGGTAAATCAATAACAAATCACAAATGTTAATCATAAAACATATATAATTGGATATGTTCAGGCCGGGTCCTGAGCCTAAGTTTGACAAGTCCATACTTGCAGCCCTTACTTTTATTAATATATATATTTTTGGCTTTAAAATTTCAATGAATTTGATCTAATGATAAAATTAAGAAAATTATTTATTAAGAAGTTTAAAACATTATATGAAAAATGCCCATTTTTTGTTCTTTGCTTGCAGCCATCTAAAACTCAAAACCGGTTCTGATTACGTTAAACCTTAAACATGAAAACTAGTTTTTTGATATTTTCGCAAATCACAAATAATGTTATTACATTATTGTTGAACAGAAAAGCTTACATATTAGAATAAATGGTTTTCACAATAATAATAATACATTGACAGTCTAAACTAAAAATAATCGATAATTCAACTTACAATATTGGAATTACCGGGAAATAACACCCACTGCAATTGTATTATCTGAAAACTGTATTAGATACTTAGTACGGACAATAAAAGTACTAATGTTCAATCACTAGACCAAAAACGTTTCCATGACTAGCTAAATTATACACAGGAACAAATTAACACAGCAAAATTATATTGTATAACTTGAATTTTAAGAAACTGATATTCGTCCAATGATTTTGTTCTAAGATGAGAAAATATAAATGTTTCTTTTCACACAACATGCATTTTTTCTAAACGTAAAATAACTCATGCAGTCCATTGAGTAGCAGAGAAATACTTATCTTGTTAGCACAAGCAAGAGAGTATCAGAGAATCATCACTTAGATTCTTTAACTTGTACGGCTTCATAACATATGACATATATCATAAAATAAGTGACATATATAGGGTTCCATAAGATTCTTCCTAATACTATTAAAAATCCATTTGATTATAAGAAATGTTATATCATAATTATCATAATTATCTATGTTTAGTGGATGAATGTTATATCATAATAATCTATGTAGGCCAGGGATTTGAATGAAAAGAAATTGAATTTGATATGAATGATACAGTTGAAATATCTGCTAAATATAATAACTTTCCAAATATCTAACATGCTTCATGTAAGAAATATCAGAATTGAACACGTCTGATGAATTTTCAAATAAGATTTCTCGAATATGCGATTCTAAAATATACCTAATATGAATAAATGGTGGTTAGAAACAAATAAGAGTCGTGTTTGTCGAATAGGAAGCGGGATTAAGATGTGATTAAGATAGTTAATTAGATTTTTAATTGGTAAGTAGCATTCATGGGGTTTGCTTATACGCAATTAGGTGGCTGAAAAAGATGGAGATGAGAAGAATAGAAAATTAGCTGACTTTCGACTACTAATTAGGTGACGTAATTTTAATCAATATACTAAGTACTAACCCTACCGTTAAAATTACTTTGTAATGTGATAGTATTGGGCCTACTGGCGAACAAATCAAAATGACTATCCCAAAACCAATATATTGTTAAGTTAAGCCCACCATATAACCTAGGCTGTTTCAGGAGTGAGCGAAAATAATCATAACCTAAAAAAACAGAACCAAACCAAAAATGGTTTAATCTAAATTTTATTTGGTTATCATTTTTAAGAATTATGAAATCAAATATTTTTTTAGTAATCTTTTGTGATTTTACTTTGGTTTTCGCAAACAAAAGTCAAATTCATGCATACATGGAGGCGGCACAGGACAAGATCGATTCGACAAAGAAATATTATAGAAAATGGATAATTACTCGTCTCTGGATGTCATGTGTTTTGAGGATTTCTACACTATCCTGATGAGTAGTAATAGTAATCTTTCGGTTTTTTTTTTCGCCAAAAAAGTGACTGTGAGGATGAATCATATGATGTTTTGGGTGATGTTGCAAGGATAAAAAAAATACCAAGACCCTTCAGTTGTCTTCAGATTCCCTTTTTGAAGCTAGAATGAATAGATGATGATGATACAGAGGATGATGCAGATGCTGTTTTTGGTGATGTTACCGGTCTAGTTGCAAGGATAAGCACTGTTAAGACCCTTCACTGTTAAGATCCCTTTTTTTTTTGGCTTTGAATGAGTTTATGCCAGATTTTGATTCCATTGTTTTGGCTTTGAGTGAGGTTTATGGTAGAATTTGATTCCATTTTGCTTTTTTTTTTTTTTGCTTTGAGTGGGGTTTATGGCAGAATTTGATCCCATTCATACTTGAGATCTCTACTTGTTACTCAACTACGTTGCATTCATACCATTCATACTTGTGATCTTTGTCGACATGTCAATGGATTCAGAGAGGGAGGCCAAGTTCGTGTCACTCATTACTCAACTAATGTTTCCTACAGTCCAAGAATCTACTGTCCATTGGCTTTGGAATCCGAAAATCATACCATTCATCGATGAAGTAATGTCTTTGGTGAGGTCAATGGATTTGGATTCGCAGCCGAAGCCGGAGACAGAGTTCATGTCACTCACTACTCAACTCATTTCTCTCATCCGCTCTATCGATTTGGATTCCCAGCCGCAGCCACTGTCGGATCTCATATCACTCATATCTCGAAGCCCTATACCTCCATTTATCTTATTCTTCTCATACCTTGAAAAGACAATTAGGCTCACTCCGGAGCCGGAGGTGATGTCACTCATCCATCAAATATTATCCCTCGTCATCACTATGAATTCATCAAAGCTCATTTCCTTATCCCCTCAAGTACAAGTAAAATTGGAAGAAAGAAAATTTCAAGTGGTTAAAGCAGTCTCACTGGAGAGATATAACAAGTGGAATTGTATTCCTCTAAACTGGATCCAATACTCCTTAACAGGAGAAGGAGGGACTACATATTTTCACTGCATAGGTTGCAATGGCGTAAACCATAAAGAATATAGAAAGGTTTGTGATATCAAACACACTTTTCATCCACAACATTCTCTTCAGCTTGTCTTCTTACATTGGACGATGGAAGAAAAAAAGGAATGTTATTGTTGTAATGAATATCTCGAAAGGTTATTTTACTACTGTTTTGCTTGTGATTTTGCAATCAATTTTGTTTGCGCGGAGAAGCCAGTAGACTTATCTAAAGTCGAACGAAGGTGGCATGAGCATCCACTTTCTCTCTTTCCAAGAAAGAATTCCTTAACTTGCAACGTATGTGCCTTCACACATTCAGCACGTTCAAGCGGTCCTTTCTATATGTGTCCCCCTTGTGACTTTGTCATCCATCAAAGTTGTATCAGCTTACCACGTCTCATACGGATATCACGGCATCTCCATCGCATCTCTTTCACCTTTTCTTTTGATCATGAAGATTTTTCATGTTGTGTTTGTGGCACAAACATTGACAACAAGTTTGGTGGCTATTCTTGCATCAAGGACGGCTGTTCCTATACT
This sequence comes from Streptanthus diversifolius, assembly GCA_039880935.1. NCBI lineage: Eukaryota > Viridiplantae > Streptophyta > Magnoliopsida > Brassicales > Brassicaceae > Streptanthus > Streptanthus diversifolius. The sequence continues at coordinate 16,320,635 of JAXGFM010000022.1, read as the reverse complement.
GCTCACTCAAAATGTGCCACACAAATAAATGTGTGGGATGGTCAAGAACTTGATGGAAAACCAGAAGAAGAAGAAGAAGATAATGAGCCATTTCTGAAAATAAGCGATGGAGTCATACAACATTTCAGTCACCAGCATTATTTGAGACTTGATGAGAGCACGAGCACAGATTCTGACGAGAATAATCAGTGTCAAGCATGCATCATGCCAGTCTACTTCGGTAACTTCTACTCATGTATGCAATGTGATTTCATTCTCCATGAAGACTGTGCAAATCTTTCTCGCAAAATGTATCACCCAATACATCCACATCAGCTCACTCTAGTAGCAGGATACGTTGGCGATTTAGACTTTGAAGAAGATAGATGTTCAGCTTGTTTATGGTTTTGCAAAGCAGGTTTTTTCTATGAGTGTGTTGGATGTGATTTTAAGTTACACGTGCAGTGTGCCACAATTTCCGAGCCATTAGTCCATGAAAGTCATATGCATCCTTTATTCCTCACATCCAAACCAGGAGATGAGAAAAGAGATTGTTCAGTTTGCGAAAAACAAAGCAAAGAAACATTCAATTGCATAGAATGCAACTTTGCTTTGTGTTTCAAATGTGCTACTTGGCCTCGAAAGGTGAGGTATAAGCATGACAAGCATACGCTCACTCTCTCTTGTGGGAAGAAGACAAGTACCATGACCGCTTGGTGTGAAGTTTGCGAGACAGAAATAAATCAAAGAAAATGGTTTTATATGTGTGATGAATATTGTTGTGTTACCTTACATATTATATGTTTACTCGGGTTTGACTTTGATGACTATTACTTGAAGAGCAGCTCATCCGTATTCTGCTATGGTAAAAAGGTAGGCGTTCTGCGTAATAATCACTATATATCTCGACCTATTTGCTCTCATTGCAAGAAACGTTGTCTACATAAAATAGTTTTTGAGTGGTCTGGATTAATATTTTGTTCCTCCAGTTGTATTTTCTTAATATAGCTCTGAGCATGAGCAAATAGTTTGATAGTAACAAAATATTATTTTGAAGTTTGAATTTTATCAAAATAAATGAGTTTTGCTTTACATGAGTTTTTGTATATAATTATTCATCTCAACGTCTCAAATGCTCCAAATCAATGTTCACTCATTCATATTGTATACACGTGTTACATATGATATTACTTGTATAGATATGGTAGTGTAGAATAGTCAGGTTATACGTGTACATATATTAATGTTAATAAAAAGTTTATCCGCATATTCATTTTTCTAATATGGTATCAAAGCAATGAGCTGAGCTCATAACCCGATTATTTCCCTTTCTTCATCGTCGTCATCATCATTGCTAAACAACAGCTATGATCACATACGCAGTCAAATTCGTATGAAGAAAAGTCTTCCTTCTCTCTCTGAAGTCTACAACATCCTTGATTTAAAAGATAGCCAACGTTTTGCACCAACGAGCTTTCACACTGATGTTGAACCTTCTGCGTTCCAAGTTTCTTCGCACTCTCAGTATGGCAAATCTAGTAGATAGTTATCAAATATTTTTGTCCTGAATCCCCTCAACAAAATTCTGTTGCTAAACACAATCACCAACATCTTGTAAATATAGCTAGAGCATTACTCTTTCAATCTCAGCTTCGTCTTGCTTATTGGGGAGAATGTGTTCTCACTGCCACAATTCTCATCAACTGTCTCTCATCTCATCTTTTTCATAACAAAACCCCTTATGAGTTGCTTCTGCATAAAGTTCATAACTATCATTCTTTGAAAATCTTTGGTTGCCTCTGTTATCACAGTACTTCTCCCAAATCCAGAATTTATATCTGTTTCTTTTCAATTAGTTATTCTATATCTCTTTATTTATTTTTTAAAATTATTAAAATCTAACTATTTATAAATATATTTTTTCTTTTGTTCAATCACCACAGTATAATATGTAATATCACTCAAGCCATTTAATTATTACATTATAATTTAACTACTTTTAAATTATAATTCATTTTAAAATTTGACCATATATATAAAAACTTATTCCTAATTACAAATATGTCTTTCATAATTTGGTTCAACAATCAAATATTTCATATAAAACTAACAATAAAACTAAATGTTAATCTAAACAAAATCTTTCCATCTTTTTCCTAATATAGAGCCAGAAAATTTTAAATAATATAAAAATATTTATCAACAAATGAAATGGAATAACAAATATTTGATATTTGATAATATATATTAATTAGTTTTAATTTTAATTTTAATTTTAATTCTTTTAGCATCATTATATAATTTTATTTTCAAAACTAAATTGTATCATCATATCAAACATATAATAAAATATCTGTATTTTTTCTACATATACTATGGTTTGAATTTTAAAAATAAACATAAACTAATAAAAATATTAAAAATTCAATATTAAAACATTTTGTGAATGATAATTAAAAAATCTATTATAAGAAAATCCAAATGATGGTCAATCATATATATAATTAAGAAGCCTAATTTTGTAGGTATCCAAAATTTAAAAGTTTATATTTATTTTTTATTAGTTATTCTATATCCTTATTGTTTTAGAAAATCATTAAAATTTAAATTTTTATTAAAAACTATACATTAACCACACACAATAATATAATATCACTCAATTCATTGACCTATTTCCTTTATCCAATATAATAGTTTATGTTGTTCACTCACAAAAACATATTTGATTACTTTTGAATTATCATTCATTTTTCTTATATATAAAAATTCGGTGCAACATGATATATATCATTAAATCATTATCTAAAAATAAATATATTTATATATTTATAAATAATAATACAGAAATCGCAATATTTTAATTAAGCTTTTTATACTATATTATATTTAATAGTTTGTATTTTATATTCAGATACATATATACAATCTAAACATTGTCTAGTACCATAGTTTTTATCTAAGTATTGCAGAAATGTTTTAAATATCAGTAAATTTTATTATTGTATAATTAAAAAATATATTATATAATAGTTAATATATATTTTATCATGCGTCTTACTACTTAATTTTAGATTATAATTTGATCTCAACATATTTCCTGGGTTCATGTGCTCTCATCAATACTTTTTTATTTTGTTTGCATATTTTAAGAAAAAGCAACTGATAACATTAGTTTTAGAAATTGTAATAACTTACTAATGATGAATTTGGACAGTATCGGTTTTGGTTTGCTTATTATATAAATGAATAAAATGGTTTTTTATATATGAATAAAAATGTTTATGAACAAGTTTGCTCCATCTTTTTTGTGGTTTTGAGTGAGGTTTATGCCATATTTTGATCCAATTTTGATTTTTTTTTATTTGGGTTTGAGTAAGGTTTATGCAAAAAAAATTGACACAAATACCTGAGAGCTCCCTCATTTATCACAAATTTAAATTCTCAGAGTTCTCACAGTGACTCAATCCTTATAACTGCTTTACATCCATACTCAAACAATTTTCCTCGACAATTCTATGAAGTCAAAGCTCGTTTCATTCAATACTCGACTAATGTTTCCGGGACACAGTACTCGACTAATACTTCCTGCAGTTGACGAATTTTAAAGAGTATTGGGGTTGGAATCCAAAAATCATAATATTCATCGATGAAGTAATGTCACTCACTACTCAACTCATTTCCCTCCTCCGCTCTATCGATTTGGATTCCCAGCCGCAGCCACTGTCAGATCTCATATCACTCAGCCGTTTACCTTGTTCGGGTCACGCCTTTATAAAACATTTAGGTGAGATCAAACACACTTTTCATCCACAACATTCTCTTCAGCTTGTCTTCTTTTATTTGCCAACGAAAATACCAAGGGAATGTTATTGTTGTAATGAAGATCTCAAAAGGGTATTTTACTACTGCTTTGCTTGCGATTTTGCAATTAATTTTGTTTGTGGGACGAATCCATTAGCCTTATCCAAAGACGAACGAAGGTGGCATGAGCAACCGCTTTCTCTGTTTCCAAGAAAGAATTCCTTAACTTGCAACGTATGTGCCTTAACACATTCAGCACATTCAAGTGGCCTTTACTATATGTGTCCTCCTTGTAACTTTGTCATCCATCAAAGTTGTATCAGCTTACCACGTCTCATACGGATATCACGGCATCTCCATCGCATCTATTTCACCTTTTCTTTTGATCATGGAGATTTTTCATGTTGTGTTTGTGGCACAAAAATTGACAACAAGTTTGGTGGCTATTCTTGCATCAAGGACGGCTGTTCCTATGCTGCTCATTCAAAATGTGCCACACAAAGCAACATGTGGGATGGTCAAGAACTTGATGGAAAACCTGAAAAACATTTTCATTGATATCAGAGCTCAAGATTTTGGTAACCTGAAGTTCGATGAATACAAGATCGCAATCGCTGTTGGAAATGAACAAGCAACTTGAGGATTTGATGGTAAAACACAGTGAGGAAGCAGGAGCTATGCGATCTGAAATTTCAAATCTGAAACTGGGTTTGAGCAAAAAAATTCAGAAATACAACAAGGGATGGATAATAAATTTGATGGGATCACACAGTTTTTATCGAACGATCCCCTAAAACAACCCATGGAACAGTCACCAGGTTCGATGTTATTCTCCTCTTCTCAGTCTCAAAAAACTTCGGATCGACCAAATCGGTCAGATTATGAACAAAACCTCTCTGGGCTATGCATGACTGGTAATGGAGCTGCTGCTAGTGGCCAGAATAGTCTATTATCTCCTATGTCGAAGATTGGGTTTTTAACATTTGATGGATCGCAGATGAGATACTTGCTATACAAGTGAGCAATTCTTCTCTGTGGATAATATTCCTCAGGAGAATATAGTCCGTTAGCTTCAATACACATGTCGGGAAAGGCTTTGAAATGACATCATAACCTCGTATCAGAAAGGTATGGTGTTTACCATATATGGTCTGAGTATATAATCTAACTGTCTAAACGTTTTGGAGAACCATATGATGATCCCTTAGCAAAGTTGGTCTTTATTAAACAAGGAGGAGATTTGTGGTGATTATTTAAAGAAGCATTGACAAGGTTGTCTCTCCCACATGGCTAACCTAAACCCACACTTAGCTCTTCATACCCGTCAATTTGAAGTAACTACGGTTGCGAAGGCTGCAAAGAAAGCTAAACTCCATGAATCATACCTTATCCAAACCAAGAGCTCCTTTCAGCCAAAATTTCCAGAAACCCTAATACCTACTACAAAAATCCAAACTCACTCCCCATTTTACCTTCACCATAATTTTCTTAGATTTGAATAAGGCCAAGGAGTTGGAAGTATTGTTGGAAGAAATTAAATCTATGGCTGTAGCTGCTGCTCTAAAAGACAATTTGATTAGTAGCTATAAATATGATGATTTCTCTTGGTGTATGCAGGGGTATTCGTTCAGTAATTCAATTCGAATATTGCCACTTACCTGTTGTGATTTTGTTCTTGGGGTGCAGTGGTTATCAACACTTGGTCCGATATTGTGGGATTTGTCAAATCTAAGAACGGAATTTTCCTTGAATGGTTTGAAACATGTTCTTAAGGATTCTCATAAAGCTGGTATTAAGGTTGTCAAATGAAGCAGCCTCAATAAAATTTTACTTAAGTCTTCTCAGATTGCCATGCTGCAGATTCGTGAAATGATTGAGCAAGCGTGTGATAATCATATGATGCAACTAGAAGCATTTTTCTCACATATTGCAGCTGTTGATCCTGTTCAATCTAACTATGTGGATTTAGCAAATCTTTTGGGGTCTTACTCGGATGTCTTTGAAGAGCTTGTTTCATTACCACTTTTACGAGAAGGGTTTAATCATGCTATACCACTTGCATCCGGTACTAATCCGGTGAATTTATGCTCATAAAGGTACTCTTCATTACATAAAGATATTGTAGATAAAATAATAAAGGAAATGTTAGAACAAGGGATAATCCAACATAGCTCAAGCCCATATGCTTCACCTATTGTTTTGGTGAAGAAGAAAGCTGGTTCATGGCGCCTATGTGTGGACTATAGATGATTGAATCAACAGACAATTAATGATAAATACCTGATTCTCCTATTTGAAGATCTCTTGGACGAGCTAGGTGGTTCAAGGTATTTTTCTAAGTTTGATCTACTAGTAGGTTTTTTTCAGTTGAGAATGGATCCTCAGGATGTGTATAAAACAGCCTTCAAAACATATGATGGTCATTTTGGATACTTGGTCATGCCCTTTGGATTGATAAATACACCTTGTACTTTCCAAAGTCTTATAAATCAGGTGTTGGAAGATGTTTATTCGTAAGCTTTTACTTGTTTTCTTCGATAATTGTTGATATTGTGGATACTATATTAATGGAAACATATAGTTTTAGTTGTATGGAAACATATACTATATTATTGGAAATCTTCAGAATGATAAAGTTGATTAGAATATAGTGAATGTTTATAAATGTGGAGAAGTTGAATGGAAATGGAAAACGGAAGGAACTCATGAATTTATTTTTTTGACAACGAACTAATGAATTTTAGAAAAGGAAAAGGTGGAAAATAGAAACCAACAATAAATGATATTTTGTTTTAAGTTTTAGCTGAAACAGAAATTAGCGATATCGCTCTGGACCGTTCTGTATTTCGGTTAAACAGATTCTGAAATTATGTCTAGCTCTAAGTTTGCTAACCCAACTAAGCCCAGGAAACTTAAAACAATTTTTTGTTTGATTTTCTCTAATGACTAAGTGGCTTTAGTATATATAATGGGTGTGTGATTTCCGACCGGTGACATATTGCTTTGCAAATTGAGTTATGAACATAATCTGTAAATAATTATTTTGAAGTATACTTTTGTAACATTATTCACTAAAAAACGTGAAAATGTCATGTGTTAAGATGTGTTCAAATAATATAAGTCCAAATATAAAATAATGAAAATTAGCTATGATTATTTAAGTTTTATTTTTGTCACAATGATTTTAATCTCTAATTTTGTGAATAGATTTGAGCGTTTGGGTATTTGTTCGGATTTGGTTCGGGTAATTCAAATTTTTGGATCTACGAATTTAGAGACAGAAATCGTTCAAGTTTTGTTATATTCTGATCGGGCTCGGTTTGATTCCACCTAAATTTGGGATGAATCCAGATATTCACAATATATTTAAAAATTAAAAAATAATTAAATTTAAATCTTAGTAATTTTAATTTAAAACTTTTAGATATTTAGTGTTTTGATAATTTTATTCTTAAAATAATTTATAATATTGAATTTATAATTATAATTTTAGTATTAAAATTATTATAAATTTAAACACAATATATGTTTAAAAATATAATTATATTTTAAATATTACAGATATTAATTCGATCTTCTGTTCAAGTTAAGTTATCAGAATTTAAAATCCATTCAGATATTTTATCTATTCAATTCGAATTTGATTAACCTATTAGGATATTTTATATATTATGAATTCGGTTCAGAATTAGTATTACATGGTTCAAAGTTAGTATTACATTTTCGGTTTGGGATACTAGTACTTTGCCCAACCCTAAGTGAATAACACGAGAGTTACCATTTTAGCACCATAAAAAACCATGTAAAAAATATATTGTTTTATTATCTGATCTTTCTTCAAATTAGACGAAATTCTTGTTCAATTCGGAAGAAATATCTATATATAATCAACGGATTAAAAAATAACATCGTCAATAAGACATCAAAACCTTTCTTATTCTTATTCTCAAAGAAAACAAAAACATGCATCACATACTCCATACAAAGGCAACTTATCTCACATTCTCCTCGCTCAACTCCAAACACGATCGAAGCCAAAACGCTCAGGTTCACCCTTGTGCGGAGGCGCCGCAGATGCGGTGGGTAGAATAACACCTTCTCTCTGGGCCTCAGTGAACTGCCTCATCGTCTCTTCGTCAACTCCAAAAGCCATTGCCAATGACGTTAGATTAAGACTCCTTAGTAGCGAGTTCGATCCAACAAGAAACTGAGGCCGATTCTTGTGAGCTGATGTGGTGAATCCAACGAACTCAAAACGGTGCGACCCGAGATGCTATCTGGCAAAAGGCGAAGTAGCGAGGGATCCAGAACACATCCCCTACGGAGACTCTGTATTCATAGCCGAAGTTCCATTTGGAAATACGACCTGAATCTCTCCAGAACCGGACAAGACAATGCCATACTCTGTCGCTGTTGGGTTCATATGAGGAGCCATCATTGATCCCTGAAAAAGGTTTGAAATTCGAACGGTTAGTCACGGTTTTTCCTAAACCGAACCAAACCAAACTTTTGACATTATTAATCAAACTTTTGTGTAGTAATAATCAACTAAGCGATATGAATTATACCGCGGTGAGATTTACGAGATGAACGCCAACACCCGAGTGTTTGAGAGGCTCGTAATCCTCAAAATCAAGAGCTTTACTCCACCCATAGTCGTTTTTGAAATCATGTCTCCGGTCATAAATGTTGTACGAGTCCTCGCACTTGGAAGATCCTGACCCGCGGTTCTTTTCTTCGGTTATTTCCAAAATCGATCGTACTATGTTCTTCCAAGACCACCATGGATTGTATTCTTCGTATTGAGAGGTTCCTTGTTTCATCTCCAATAGTTTCTTGAGATGCTTATGTTTCTCTTCCCCTCTCAACCCCACGAACTCGGTCCACATCGTGGGAGCATGTTCCGTGATGTGTACAATTGGGCCACGGGCTTGACTCATCATCAATTGTTGCAGCTCCAGTCGAGAAACCTATAAGCACAAGACTGATATGAGGATGAAATAGATTGTAGGCAGGACCAATATGGGAGTTTCAAAACACCAATTTCTACGTTTACCTCAGAAAATGCAAAACAGAATTCATATGTTTTAAAAGAACATTTTTCAGTGTTCCAAAAAATAATCTTGGAAAATGAAATCGCAAAGGCCAAAAACAAAGATTGTAGTTTCGTTGAAAATCAAGATTGTTTTAAGCACAGATAAATAGTCGAAACCTTAACAATCATTTAGGTTGAAATGTACTAACGTTGAATGCTGCAGTCACAGTGTCGGGATCAAAGCCGGCGAGAACAGAAGATGGGCCTCCCCCTATATAAAAAGGCTAGAATACAGAAGCAACAAGTTAGCCATACATTAAAAAAATATTTAGAAAACAATGCAACTTTGATTAGCCCTAAATGTTAAAGCTAAGTTGAGTACTTGGAAAGTTTCAAAACCGAGACTCTGCGATGGATCAATGCTGCAAATGACATGAAGGCGTTTCCCTCGGCCTGTGTTGAGCAAATAAAATGCAGAACCAGCCGGAATCCAGTAGATGTCACCTCCTTTCAATCTCTTCTCTCCGAATTCGTCTCTACATATCACTCCAAGTGTTGCTTCACCTGCAAGTAAGCAGATGTTGACAGAGAAAGAAACTAATTAGAGAGACAAAGAGAGATCTAAGTGACAGAGAGAGAGAGAGAGAAGTGATATAGGGACCTTGACGAATGAAGATCAGGAGACTAGAGTCAAGATACTGAGGGACAAAGAGGGTTTTAGGTTCCATTGTTAGAAACCCAATGTGCATTGGTTTCTCAATGATCCTTCCTTTTGGAGATATCACAACTCTCATCTCTCCACCTTCTGATTTGATCACTTGTCTCCACTCTTTCATCATGAACCATCCTCTTCCTCTTCCTCTTCCTCTTCCTCTTCCTCTTCCTCTTCCTCTTCCTCTTCCTCTTCCTCTTCCTCTTCCTCTTCCTCTTCCTCTTCCTCTTCCTCTTCCTCCTCCTCCTCCTCCTCCTCCGCCTCCGCCTCTGCCTCTGCCTCCAGCTCCTCTCTGCTCTTCTTCTCCTTCATACCCATTTGTTCTCATCATCATAACTCCATGGAAAAGCACATTCAGAAACAAAAACGTAAAAATTCTCTTGTTTTTCTCCATTCTCCCACTCTCGCTCACTCTCTGATGTTTCAAAAATGTTTATTTTTGTAGGAAGAATGCATGCGAGTATGTGTTATAAGTAGGAAGATAGAAGATGACACGTGTGCCACATTCAAACTTTTGGAGCATTCGTATCTATACACGCAGTTTCGTTAATTAGAGTTACATTAACGTTTTCTTTCCACCACCTCTCATCTCGTTCTCTCTTTTTGGTTCCTCCTTAGCAGATAAATATATTTGAGATTATTTAATTATTTGAGATTGGAGATCAAATAATCATATACTTAGTCGATGATAAATTATGTTACACAGTGATTATGTTCCAAGTTTGAAGTGGCGCCACATATATCATACTCCAAAGCAATGGTCACATAGCTCGTTAGCGACCTCGACTCGGTCTATTAAGGCATTAATTGTAAACTAAATATTTGATATATACTATTTTATGTTTTATTTAATAAGCTATTTTAAATAGTTTTTTCTTGTTGAAATTTTCTTATTATTAGTTTGACTATTTTTATATTAAAACTAAATAATATTTTCATTGTAAAACTGAAAAAAAAAATTATTTATAGATGTTAAATTTTTTTGTATTTTTAGCCAAAATTAATATAATAAAACAGATGGAATAAATAAAAAATTTCCAACAGATGGAACAAAATTTGAATCACAAAATATTGTTGATTAAAAAATATTGATCTTGAGACATTTGGAAGAATTTTTTAGTTTGCTAATCAAACAATCAATGAATGTTTTTATACTAAAAAAATTTGATTGCTTTCTAAAAGATGCAATTTTTGCAGATTAATGAAAACAAATGTATATAAAAAAATTAGTGTAATATAAATAGAACTATTCGTTCGAGTGTATAGCAGGTAAAACTTTAACTATTATAAATTTTTATAAAGCAGATAAAACTTTTTCTGAAAGTTTATCCTTCCAAAGCAAATAAACGTTATAACAAAAATATTTTCTACCATTGTTCCAAAAAAAAAAAAGATAGTTTAGACCAGAAAAAGGTAAATAAGACTTCTTAAAGAGCATATAAACGTTGATTTTGATACCGTGAAAGTTGTTTAGTTTGGGGTTCTAACTAGTTCGAGGCCCATTTCACTTGGCAAGGAATATAAACATCGTTGCGAGTTGAGGGGCTGTGTAGATTGTTTCAGGCCCGGGAGAATAAGATCATTCTTCATTTCCGAGTACCGACGTTGCCCAAAGGTCTTCAAATGGTGAATACAGCACGGAAACAAACAAACAATTGAAATTAACAATTGGGAAACCGAATATCTTACATAAAAATGAGAAAACAAAAAGATCATAACGTGGATATATATATATTCATCTAGTTCACATAAAACTTAGTAATAGCATTACAATCATTTTTAACGCCGAGGAAAAAAATGTATATTATACCATTTATTAAAATATTAGATAGTCAGAACAATGAAATCTAAAGTTAATAGGATGATACATAGAACAAACAAAAGGTTCATTGATCGCCAAATCGACCTTTTGTAAAATATAGATAAGTTTCAACTTGCAGACAGAAGAAAAACACTCAAAAGAATATATGCAAAGATAAATATTATTTAAATAAAAAAGAGTGAGATAATTAATTATGTTTGCTCGAAAAGAAATGAAACCGCGTTGTTTCACTGCTTCGACATTAGTAAACAACAAGTCTCAATCACGCCCTGTCCTAGACAAAAAATATATATATATGTACATTTGTCATTTGTGCCAGGAATTATTTATAATTGATATTTGAATATTTATGTTGTCAAGATAGAATTTGAAGTTTATTTATCCACATATTTGATATATACACGAGCCAACAAATATATTAATTAATTTAATAGATTTCGGTTGGTAAATATTTTTGAGTAACGTCATATTTAGAACGCATATAGAAAAGAGAGTTTGGTTGAAACTTGTTGATCATAATGACAACCAAAATATCAAAAAAAAAAAAACACTGAGGTGGAACAAGCTAAGGGTCTCCATCGTGTATAAATAAGATAAATGCATTATAAACACATTACCATCAAACATTAAACTACATGTTCTAGTTACCGAGTAAATCTGTTTCTAAGCTAATCTTTTGTATCCGTTTGAAGAATAAAAGGTCAGACAATAGAATGCAATGAGAAAAGTAAACCATGCAACAACTGAAAAGACTGCGCCATTTCATTCAAGTTTAACCTTGTCCCCTTCACATACGCTTATACATTTGCATTTGCATATGCATTCAGTATATCTATTTTGAATATTGAGAAAGCTAAAAAGATATGAAAACTTTAGTTTCTTTCAATAAAAAAGAAACAAATGATAATAACTTTAGAATTTTGTTTATTATCTATTTTTTTAACATGTTGACAAACTACGCAAACCGTGTGCATGTGGCCATCCATGCGTGCACCATAACTCGGCTGCGAATCCTAGTTTTAAAAATAATTATAATTTCTATAAACATTGTTTTATCATTACATTAAGGATATTGTTTCTTACTTTGCATGACAAATCTTAAGTTTGATGGAATTCCAACTTATTAGATTGGTTCATGCTTTTGTAGTTTTGATGTAAGATTCATAACATTTTTATTTTAAAACTAGATCATGACTCGCTTGATACACATATAAAAAAAAATTAAAACTAATAATCTATACAATTAAGATTTATATTTTAAAAATAAAACTAAATTTATGTTAAATTATTTAATTTTTTTATAATTCGTAGTTAAGAAACCCATAAAAATAATAAAAAATCTGAGTATCTATAGAAAAAAGACAATCATTTTCTTTTTAGTATTAATTTAGGAAAATAAATTTTGTATAATTTGAAAACAAAATACTATTTTAGAATTAATCTTTCATTGTTTAACTAGTAATATATAATTAATAAATTTATGACACATGCTAAAATTTTAAATAATATTATTATCAATTATCATGTTCGTGGTTATTTTTTATACCAACAAATATAAACTAATCTAAAATTGATCAGCGAGTCAAGCCAGTAGAACATGATCAACATAAAACATTGTAAAAGAAAGAGGCCGAGCATTGCTTACCAATTTGTCTACCTTTGATTGTTTTTGCACATGGAATAAGCTTGATAGTGAAAGCATTGAAAAATATATTTTCTCTATGAAATTCTTCAAGGTGTGTTAAAAAAACATGTCACTTTCCGGGGTATACACCATCTTAGCCATATCATAATTATATATCGCAAAAATCACATGATGATGCTGTACAATCATGCATACATTCTATAGTCCAAATCATAACTTTAAATTAGTCACAATCCTGTTAATTAACAATATTAGAATATCAAAATTTGTATAATAACTGAAAAAATGATAATTATTTTTAGTATTAATTTAAGAAAAGAAGATTCCCTTTTAGGACTAATCTAAGAAAATAAATTATATATAATTTTGAAAAAAATAATAATCTTTTTTAAGATTAATATTTCCTTTTCTAATTGATTATATACATAATTATTAATTTATGGCACATATAATAATATTAAATAATTTTATTATCATGTGTCATGATATAACTTTGAGAGATCAAACTTTATACAATAAGATATAGATTTTTCAAAATTCATCTTTAACCAATTTTCATTTCATAATTGATATAAACTTGGATTAATTACTCTACCTTTTATTTTGAACATTCGTTTAATTTTGTTAATTACTCTACTTGAAACTAATATAATTGTGATACCCATACTAAAATGTGTAGATTTATGTTTCTCATGTTTCTCATAGTAAGGAAGGAGGTCGAGTTTGGACTTTATCTTAATATGAGTTTTAATAAGATTATTAATTAAAGATAATAAAATCTAATAAAGTTGTAAAGGCTTTTAGTCTTGTTGGCGCGTTGTGTCCACCACACCTTTATCTTGGATCCACATGTTTTCATATATATCTAAAGACTAAACATATCGTATTACCGCCAATTTAGTATTCTTTTATCAAGCTGGTTTGTGGAAAACTTTGACAAACGATTCTCATTTGTATCGTCAGAGTTCAAATTAAGAATGATATATCATACATGCTAACAGTCATTTAAAACATATATGGTTTACTTGGTAAAAAAGGACTAATTAATATCATTACTTGATTTTTCTTTTATTGATTTTTTTTGTATCATACCTTACTTATATCTGTCTCCATGTATCATCTATTTAAATACCTCTATAGTAATGAATGTGTGGGTCTACTTAAATAAAATTTCAAAAGATTTTACACTTTTTATGAACTTAGCTATTCATATTTTAATGAAGTACGCTGGTTAAAAACTTTTTCGGAGTTGGTAACGAAATTTGGGACTGACAAGAGACAGAGTTTATAAAATTAATTTCACAATTACATAAAACACAAATACAGTACGTTATTTTAAAATTTTGTCGGAGTTCAGTCATTCGTATGTCGCCAAACCCATAATATTTTCAGTTTTTAACATTGGAGAGAATTAATGATAGTAGGGGTAGGCAAATAGGCAAAATAACTGGATATAAAGATTCGAACTGAACCCGATCCAAAAAAGTAATATCAAATTGAATTTGGAATTGAAAAAATAACTGAATGAGTCCTAAACTCTTATATCCAAAAAATTGAATATGAATCTGAATTGAACCGAGAACTGAATTGAATTCTAAAAAAAATATCTAATTATTTTTTCAAATATATTAATTATATTTAAGCTTATAATAATTTAAATATCCAAATTATAATTACAAAATTTAAATTTATTAGTTAATTTAAGATTAAAATAATTAAAAATTTTGAAATATTTAAAAATTTTAAATTATATTTGTCAAAATTTAACTAATTTTTAATTAAAATTTAATTATTTTTATTTTTAAATATATTATGAGTACCCGAGTCTGACCCAAATCTGGATAGATTAAACTAAACTTGAACTAAAAATAAAAAAAATATCCGAACGATTTATATTTTCTAAACCCAAAAAACCAAAAATCCGAATTACATGGATTAAAACCGAACTGGTATTCGAACGCTCATATCTAGGTGATAGATTAAAACAACGCTTAATTGTTCGCAATCAGATATAGATATATATATATAAAAGAAAAGTTCATAGCAATGAAAAACATGTCACTGAGATTTTATTGCGACCATAAACAAACGAAACTATGTTACCATCCTTAGTTGCTGAATTGACTACCATATTGTCTCTACTGTGACATCCAAAATTCGTCGCTAATTACGACTGAATAGCAACAATTTTTTGACTGGAAAGATCGACTAATTACTTATGGAAAATGAGTCGTTACATGTGACTGCGTGGCCACATATAAGACATCACGTCAATTATTGCATGTTTGAAGGTGTAGAAGAAAAATCCCACTTTAACTCATTG
Organism: Streptanthus diversifolius; assembly: GCA_039880935.1. Taxonomy (NCBI): domain Eukaryota; kingdom Viridiplantae; phylum Streptophyta; class Magnoliopsida; order Brassicales; family Brassicaceae; genus Streptanthus; species Streptanthus diversifolius. The sequence goes on along the minus strand of JAXGFM010000022.1, from coordinate 16,305,318 downwards.
CCATAGTTTCAGTATCTTATAATTCAGTTCACGGCTCTTTTGGTTTCATCTAAACTATGTAATATCATTTTTCATACTTTGAGTACTGATATTCTTCTTCTTTTTTTTATGTATAATTAATTTATTACTCAGCAATAAAGAGGGGTATTTATCATATTGAAAAGTTTCAAACTATCTCAAAAAAATTTAAAATAGTTTCAAATTAAACTTAAAATTGTTGATAACACCATCTCCATTTGTTATCAATAAGAAACTACTCGAAGTAAGATGAATGTAACTCAATCGAAAATGATTGTTGCAAGATGGTATATTATTTCCGTTCAATCTGGTTTAATATGTGAACTAACACACTCCCTTTTCACCTGATTGTGCAAATCTATTTTCATTTTTTAAAGGGTTTTCATATTTATTTTGTTTTAGATTTTTTTTGGGTTTTACAAATTACATAGACAAAAAGGTAAAAAAAAAAAAAAAAATCCCGTTTTTATAACTATAAAGCCCAATGAATTCCTATTTGGTCCGGTAAGGTAAAAAACTTAAACTAGAAAATCAGAAAATCGGTTTAAACCGGGAATCAGAAATCGTAGAGTGAAAATGACTCTCACGAGCCGCCGCCGCCACCACCTTCCGCTATCAACAAACCTGACCACAAACGAAGCATGGACCAAACGCACCATCCGAAACTACCATAACACGAAAAAGAACCGAAAACTCTTTAACGCCAACATTGGAAAACCACTAGCTTAAACACAGAGAAGAAGTGGAGGAGAGTTGATCCGGAAACAAGTTCTAAAGCAGCTTGTAAAACCGTCGTCGAGAAACCATGTTGCGGTGAGTCAGCCACCACCGGAAGACTCATTCAAGAACCGCATGCGCCCTCAAAACAGGCGGCCTTACTCATGAGACGACGGTAGTTCAAGCCCTCAAGAATCCCTCTTCGCCCGATGATCACACCACCCACACAAACAGGGTACCACCACCATGACATCGTACGTTATCTTCTATAGTCTTTCATTTTGAAGGAACTGTTTCTATAATGATACATCATTTTGAGGAAATATTAAAAACTATGAATTGTGTTACATCAAATCTGAGAGAACATTATTCACAAACTCATTTTTATGTTGATTGTTTTATATAGTTTATTTTATTATCAAACAAAATTTAATAGTTTATTTAATACTTAAACAAAAATTATTAAAATTTTTATTGAAACCATAACCATTATATTCTTATTAAAATTAAAATATATTTGGATAATAATGATTTAATAAAATTAAATTATAATTAGATTAAAATTGTAAATTTTAAAAATAAAGAGGTATTATTCAAATTTAATAATAAGTAATAATAACCAAATACTTTTAATAGAAAGTAAGAAAAATCATTGGAAATCAGCTTAAATTCAATTGAAAAATTTATTTTATTTAAAGAAAAATATAAATTTAACCATCAGAAATGTCTATATAACTCATGTTTTTGGACTTATATAGATAGATGAGTTTTGGACTTATATAGATATTTATATAATTTCGGTTCGAGTTTAGAATGGTTCTCGGTCAATTTGGTTCTTAATTTTAAGAACCCATAATTACTCCAAAAGTTTAGTTTAGGATTAGTTTTGAATCGGTTCTAGGTTGGTTTGGGTATTTACTATCTAAGATACTCCCAAAATCTAAAATATATTCTTAAATCAAAAAAAATATATCAAACCCAAATATGTATTCAAAAACTCAAAAATATATTCGAAAACACAGAAAATACTAAAAATATAGATATAAAATACCAAAAATATATCCAAAAACCCAGGAATAAAAAAAACATGAAATATCAAAAGTATATCTATAATACCCATAAAATAGCTAATAAATCTAATATTTTTGGGTCTTTCAGATACTTGATCGTTCTCAGATAAGTACAGATCCCGAACAGATAACAACTGGTCTGAGAGTCCATGATCTAAAATACGCATAACCAAACTGGATCCGAACTGGTTTTTTGGTCGGTTCTAGTTCGAATTTTCAGATCCGGGTAAAATTTTATGACCTAGGGCTGAAAATGGTTGAAGTGCGGCAGATTTCTCCTTTCGCAGTGGTGCTGATTCTCTGTCTGTCGAAGAATGGTGTTATAAACCACTTTGGTTGCGGTTTTCCCCAAACCAGACCCTTTAGAAATTCGGTTATGGATTTCGTTTTTATTTATTTAACTTTTTTGACCTCTTTGAAATTTGTAACTAAAATAAATGAACTCTCAGACCCTTTGAAAAAGAGTTTTTCCTTTTCACCTACACATCAATATCAATATAAGAATAAAATCTTCACAACTTTCTTAGTCATTATCTCACTCTCACCTAATAAAAGTTTTCATAAACACTCTTTAGAAATCATTTAAATTGATTAAATAAATTTTTGAAAATACTTTAAAAATAAATCATTACCAACACGTAATCAGGCAGTAAAAGAACCAATTAAACACACACATTTCATAAACAAAACCTTTAATCCAAATTATTAAAAGCTGTTTTGAAGATGGAGTGAAAGACAGAACTTTCAAAAACTACACAGTCTTAGCTCACATGCTAGTGGTTCTCTACCTGATTGGTTAAGTCAGCTCCTTAGTTCGACGCAGGCTTACTCAAATATGCGTTTAAGAAGATCGGTACGACTTATGTGACCAAAATGGATTAAATCTTTGTTAGTTATCGAGTCTCAAACTATAAAAGTCTCACATGTGTGAAGCTTGAATTCATATTTTTCTTTTGTTTGAATTAATGTAAAAATTAAAGATAAGAATTTGCATGAGCCCGAAGCTCAGCGAGATTTTAGAATAAAAATATATTAAATCCGATGAAGAGGTTCTCTAATTGATGCTATTATGAAACTGGAAGGACTCAAGGTAGGTAATTTGTTTTTCCTTTCGGCTGCTTATGATAACAAAGGGACTAACACAAAAGTAAAGCCAATTTGTGTAATCATTACAATTATACACCCTAATTGCCTTCAAACCTAATTCAAATAATAGAACCTAATAGTGTTGATATATAGTATATACAGGATTATCGATGTCAACAATGTTATTTGTAACGATAATAATTTTTTGGATTTTTGGTTCATGGTTTTTAAAACCCAAAATCTGTGGGTAACTATATTTCTGGCAAAAATACATAAGTGTATATATATTAATAATTTGGAAATATTGGACCTAAAAAATAAAATTGAGATAAGTTTTAATTGTTTTTGCTTTATCCACAAATCTTTCAATCTATGAAGCAATTTTCTTTTGGGGGTCAAAGTTACTGTATACAAACTTATTTGATTTTTCATGCCACCATGTTCACACTAAAATAAAAATAAGTATATATTAATAGATGAATCCAAAAAAGCATGTTTCTAACTTTCTTTTTTTTGGAAATAATATACTGTAAAACCTATATTTTAATATATAAACATATTCTTCAAAGTAATTATCATGAATGAATAAAATGAAATAAATTTTGACATATGTCATGAATGAGAATAAAATGAAACAGATTTTAACATATTTCAAAAATATATATCATAAAATGAATAATTATGAAGAAAAAAAATAAAATGTGTTTAAAATATCAAATATATATTAAAAAGAAAATCTTTAAAAATATATATATAAATAAATTATAAAAATATTACTAATACTAAAAAGGAAAGAATTATAAAACATATTTTTCTGTACTTTAGCACCGAAGTATTTAAAAAAAAGAATTATATAATAGTTAATAATTCTAAAAAATATATATTCAATATTGACATGTGTAATAAAAATTATATTAAAAATTATCCAATAAATTAATATTCCTAAAATAACATGACTTATAAGAAATTAATAATCAACTATATTTAGTTTTAAATAATAAAATATTTAAAACTTGGTCATATAGTTTTTTATTTATTTAGAGGAATTTTAGTTTTAGTTATTCTAAATTAACTTCAAATTTTCTTGATTTCTTCTTTGGATTTCTGAATTATGAGTTATAAAAGAAAAATTTAGATAACATATATTAAAATAAAATATGAAATATACATGTTATTTATTTATATTTCTTATGTTTGATTTATATCTGTGTATCATGCGGATCTAATCTATTTATTATATTTTTTTAATATTCTAAAATTAGTAATCAACATGATGTATATTAGATTTTTGAATAATATTTTTTTATTTTGTTTGATTATACGTTAGATAGTTTATTTAAATGTAAAAAATTCAGTATTAAATTTTATAAATACAAATTTTTCACAGGTTTCATAAAAAGAGTTATTTTTACTCATCAGATTTATTAATTTTTATGTAGAACATGATTTGAAATCTGTTTTTATAACCTTATTATTCATTTAGAAGAATTTTATTTGAATATTTTCGATAATCTAAGTTAATATCAAAATTTTGTAATTTTTATCTTGATTTTTAAGTAAAGTTTATAAAAAATAATTTTTATATAAAAATATATGAATATTGTAATTATGTAGATTATTAAGTTTAAATTTTAAATCTTTTATTTTATTCATATATCAAGCAGGTATTAATATCATTTAAAATTTAAAAATTTATTTTATAAAATATTAATTATATTATGATTAATTATTAATTTAATAATATATTTTTTTATTCCATAAAGCTTACTTTTAAAATTTTCTTATTATAATTGTTTCTTTATTTATCCTAACACTCTTCTTTGGTTTGATTTAAGAAAATTTGTCCATTGAAAATCATATTTATTTTTTACATCAAACTTAACAGTAGCTTCTCATCTAAATTCTTTTTGAAAATAATATAAAATACACAAATAATTATGTGAATATAAAATAGATTATATAATATATGATATGTATTCAAAAAAAATTAATAATAGCTTGAAAATATTTTTTTTAATTCCTTGTAACTTTTTGATGTTTTTAAAAAACACCAAAATTTATTGATACAATAAAGAAAATTAATATAGAACTTTGACAAAATTCTAATTTTCATAAAAAAAAATAACACTAGAATTATATCCTAATAAATTTCATTAAATATATACATCTAATATTTATAATTATACGTTACATTTTTATTACTTGATATTTTAGAGGATTTTATTTGAAAATAGTTGGCATTTTCAATTTTTAAGTATAAAATTTATTAGTTTTATTATTTTATATGACTACTTTTATTCTGGAGCTTATTTTATTATTGGTTGAATTAATTTTATGTAGATAATAAATGATGTTTTATTTTGAAAAAATAAATAAATTAAGGTTTCTTAATTTGTATGTTTAATCTTAAAACGTCAACTAATACAAAAAAAACAAATGGAGTATTAAATTATGCTATTATTAAGACCCGATGTCTATATAAAAAATATATAAATTATTATTAATATTTTATTATTTTTTCAATTTTTTTTAATATTTACAATGATCTATTATCAAAATATATTATTTTATGTTGATATGTAATTTGTTTTTGTCAACATAGCATAGTAGTTTTAATATCTCAATAACATGCGTGATGCTGGGTTCGAACTCCAAACCTGATTTAATGAATGCAGAGGTGGCTATCATTATGTCACATGATTCCTACTATTTGTAAATTATAAAGCATTTATTTAAGAATATTTTACAGTATTATTGATTAATTAATGTGACAATGTTGTGAAACTTTTATCAAATTATAAAACATTAATGTGATACTTTTTGTCGAATTCTTAAAGTTTGTTTATTTTATTTGTTATACCCTAATTCATAGTGGTAACCAGTCATCTCAACTCCATGCCGACAAATAACGAATTAACGATGCACATATTATTCTTTTGATTGTCATGACAGTCACGTGGGATGCACATGATGTCGGTAAAATGCATACATCAGTTTTGGACCACTATTGATTTTGTTCTTTGGTTGAGTGTTAATTAGACCATTCATATGAATAGTGTTGAGTCAACGTGGTCATATTGTGTGATAAATGTCGGTAAGCACATTTAGTGTTTTGGTTATACGTTAATGGAATTACTAGAAAAATGCGAGTTTTAGATAATATTCGTCCTTTATTGGTTAAAGAAAATATGTTAAAGTAAATAAAGAGTTTCGAGAATCACACCCCTGTAATCAAAAGATAAATTTTGAGAGATTAATCGGAACACAATGATTAAGGTCAATAGTCCAAATAATTTTTACCCTTGAAAACACAATCATTAAAGTTGTTAGATTTTCTGTTTAACATCGAGGTTGTTAGTTAATTCCATCAGTAAACGTATTGAAATTTATTTGTCCACACACACATGAGTGCGTATAAATAGGTCATACACATGTGTATACATGTTGTCACATGGAGCAAAACGCGTAGTGTCTAGTACTCGCTGTAGTTCTACAAGGACGTTTCATGTCTTCGTCGTTTCCTTAGCGAATTGAGTTATCGCCTTTCACATTGTATATATGCTTTCAAGAACTTCGAAATTCTGTATTTATATTATTCATAAAATACACAACAAAATATACGTCAGACGAAAAAGATACTGCACGTTAGTCGCTTCCCGGTGAGCACGAGAAAGATTGACAATGACCTTCTCATTCTTAAGCAAAATGATGATTATTGGTCTAAGAATCCGCAAAATGTCACATTCTTTGTTTCGCCGAAACTCTAGAATTGTGACGGTGAGGTTCTATCACTCGATAAGACTTTGTTTGGTTCATATGATGGGGTTGTTCCACTTGGTGGTTCCATGTCTTTAAGACACATTTTTCTTTTCTTTTACTGTAATAGTCTCTTTTCAAGTGGAACAAAAACAAAAACAAATAATAACAAAAATTATATTTTACAAAATAACAAATATACAAAACGGTCTAGCCATTAAATTTAAAATGCATTTCAACTAACTCCTCATTGGCGTTAGGAGAAGATTCTTCGAATCTTAATACAACCTCTTCTTTTTTTATATATCTAATATCCCTAGATAATACTAATACGTAACATGTTGGACAAGTTTGAAGCAGTTCCGTTACGTGCTTATATATATGATTGGTTGACTTAGACAAACTATTTAAAAATAAAAAATAAACTCCCCCATATATCATATCCTAGGTCTTTAATATGCATATGGAAGTAACCACTAAAGCGCTTTAAAGTGAGCTAATAATACCATAAGTTATGATCATGTCCAAAGAGGATCCCACCACGACAATGATGAATTATTGTTGTTGTTGTCCTCAAGGAATCCCAAATCATTGGTCACTTCGTCGGGGCTACTAATGAACTCGTCACCACTTTCAAATGAACTCTCAAAGGACATATTCTGTTGGCCTTCTTGTGCTGATACCTTTGTTTGCTCCATTTTATATAACAGTTCTAGTAGATCTGATCTTTGGAGTTGCATGCTCACTAGTTCTACTTGAGTTTTCGCAAGTTGTGCTTGAAGCTCACTCACTTGTCTCTGCAAATGGTAAATTGCACCCGCACAACCGTAAACCGGATCTCTCATCCTAGCTCCTGCTTCATAAACCATGCTATTAACCGCATCTGTTCTTTGAGATTCCGGCAGTTCCTGAAACCGAAAACAAAACATGATTCATTATTTAAAATCAAATCTTCTTTCACTAAAATATATTGTAGAAGTGGATACAAAATTCTGGACATTCTGTGGAATGTGGATTGTAGTATAATGTTGGATGTTGGATCCTTTAAAAAATTGAAATTTTTTTATTTTAAATTTTAAATGTGTTCATGATGTTTGACCATGAAGAAATCCTACATGACTTTTTCAAAGGTGAATGAAAAGGAATTGTTGAAATAGACATGTAATTATACATAAGACTTAAGACTTTTTTTTAAAAGAGCTAGATATGTTTATTTTTATGTTGAACATATGTATACTAGTGAGAGGCTGCATGTAGCTTTGAGGAAAGGTTGTTGTTGACCTTTCATTGCAATTGTAGGGCCTGGTTCCGGTCACATGACTTAATAACCCATTATTGTTCAACAACTAGACTTTAACCACTTTAACTTCCTTTTCACATTTTGGAAACGAGTTTTTTTTTTTCAATTAAGAAATGAAAGTTGATTATTTTTATATAAAGAACAAAAACCCTTGGTATTACCTACTAAAAAAACAAAACAAAAACGCTTTATATTGTAAAATTATTATTTTATTAGTATCCACTAGAGATTGTTTGTTTTAATTTTTGTCATCATAATTTTGGTGTTAAATATTAATAAGCAAATGTGAAATATCTGCCCATGTACACACGTGCATAATGACATATAAACAAGAAAAGTACCTGCAAGAACTTAATAATGTTGCTAGCTCCGAAGACACGGTGGGCGATTGTAAACTTCGCCGGATCCGTCGGAGGAAAATACGGCGCCAAAACACATTTTTCAGCGCACCGCCGCCGCAAAATTTTGCAAGCCGCACAAGGGCTTAGTACCACCGGCGGTTGAGGTGGTTGCTGCGGCGAAAGAGGCGGCAGTGGTGAAGAAGTAGGAGAAGGAGAGTTGACGGGACTGATAGCTTCTGCCACGGCGGTGACAGCGACGGCGGAGGCAGTAGGTGTAGCAGCTGAATTTCCACCGTTAATCTCCATCTTTAGCATGATTCTTGATTTCTAAGGGGCTAAACTGATAATTTCTTTTTATTTTGGGTTAATTAGTTAATTTTAAAATAAGGAAAAAGTTGAAACGAAAGTAGTTTTTGAGCGAAAGTGTTCGATGTAGAATGAAGTGATTTATGGTAAGGAAGATTGTGAGTGTATATATAGAGAGAGAGAGAGTCAGAGGAGAATGATAACATGACGCCATATATTTGAGTTATGACGTAATATTTTTTTTTTTTTTTTGAATAGTTTATTTTCTACGTTTACGGTGGCTCCTAAATTCATCTTGCGCTTTTCCGTTTCAACGGTTGATTGACTTAAGCAGCTCAATTAAATTATTTCCACATTCGCATTTAGACAAAAACTTCTTCTATTTAAATTAAATTTATTCTTAAAGCAGCCTTTAAAAACAGAGGGAGTATTTTCATATTTTTGTTTAATTAATCGGTGTGAAAAAGTACAAATTCATTCCTTATTATCTTTGATATTTACAAAAAAAAAAATAGTTTGTTTTTATGGTGCCAAACCATCCAAATGTGGATTAATCACACTGTTCAGTAACTTGAATTTTGTATCTAACTCAGTTTGAAACAAAATTACAAAAAAGTATTACACAAAGACATTAACGAGTTTAATTGATTTTCAATGTGAAAACCAATCTACTTTCGACAGGGATTCTCTACAACAATTCACTATCAAATGACCTGTGAAAGAAAGAAAAAAAAAAAAAAGAATATGTCGATAATTACAAGAATGAAATATACTGCAACTATGTTCTTATGTCTTCTTGGTAATTAATTTATCATAGACTGAGATAAGATTCGTCGATGTTTCTAGAATTGTTGCAGCTTTTGGGATAAATAGCTGATGAGGTGTTTCATTAGCAAAGAAGCTATGATATATTATCATCAAACTGTTATTCGATTTTTTTTTCTGTTGTTACCATTAGTATCTCTCATGTATCTTTTGTATATATCTCCATGACTATATTATTAGTGTACCTCTCAAACAATTATATCATCTTCGAAAATCATGGTATCAAAAGGGATCTTCCTAATTAAGTATCCTAAAAGCAATTTTTTCTCTTCTACAATGACTTAGGCTTTCTCTTCAACTAGTGATATCATTGTCAATTTCTGTGATTATCATCTATAAGTAACCTAAACATTCTGATAAAGAAAATAATGATAATCTCATCAAGTTCATAGACTATTCAAGCCCTTATCCGCCTTTGGCGTTCACAACTGATAACAAGGAAGGTTCCAATCTTTTATGTTCTTGGCAATACCAAGAATGGCTGATGTACATCGCCATCATTAGTTCTATTCAAACAGGGAAACATGTACATTTGAAACATGATGGAACACGCTTACATTAAACTACAATAAGCTAATTCGAGATTAGATCAAGCGACTCTAACAACTAACATCAATTTAAACGTTATGATAGGAAACAAACTAATGGAAAAAAAATACATGCAGCTAATCAAAAGCTTACTATTGAGACCAGTTTTGTGACAACCAATCCACGAGCAACACATGTAAATATGCCTGACTATGTTCTAAAAAAAGTAAATTTGTAGCTGTACGGTACAAAGTTTCTAATTCGGCTATGGGTCTGATAGCCAGACGCTCTTACCTACGACAGCGAATGTGACACTTATGGGATAAAATTTTGAACACTTACGTTTTTGCTCTGTTTAGCAGCCATGTAAATCATTAAAACTACAATGTAATCCATTTATATTCCCAAATTAAGGTGGTTGTGAAGAGAATATTCTAAATTTTGGTGGAATTTATAATTTGTTCTTTTTAGTCAGTCTGTTTTTTTATTTTTTATTTGTAAAACTAATTAACTACCATAAAATTATAAAAAATAATTTAAAAAGTATTACAAAAAAAATCAAAACTCAACACAGACAAATTGCAGAATTATTTTTGTTTTGTAAAAAGTTTAATATCAACAAAAAGACAAAAATATATTTTACTTCAATTTATTCAATGTATACAAATTAATAAAATTAATCAAATATAATAATTATATAATTTATATAACTATACTTTTATATAAATATACTTATATAAAAACTCTATAAATGTTTTTAATAATATGATTATAAACTTTATTAAATTTATAATTTTAGAAATAGTCTTAGAAACACATATAAAAATATTTTTAAATAATAGTAAACAATGATAGTTTTAAAATAGTATTATAAAAGTGATAAATTTGAATTTCCTCTTTTTATCAACCATGCATTAAATTCAATTTAAAATTTTCCCCTTATAATTATTAGTTTTCTAACTAAATTCTTAAATGTTTCCTCGGAAACTTTTTCGCATTGGAGTCTATTACTGGAAAACAACTTGTAAAATTCATTTTTGATTTGTAAATGAAAATAACATCTCACAAAAAAAATTTACGGTAATATCATATAAGGAAATTAATACAACAAGCCAAATGGTTATTTTAGGTTGCCAATTTTTTTATTAGAAATGTCTTCTTACTTTTTATTTTTAATTACTTATATTCCTGGGTTTGTATAATTTTGTAAGACTTTTCGTGCTTGGAATAATGATTTCTATGGTAGTGGTAGGAAATATCCAAACTAATAGTCTTCTATTATAACCATTTTTCTTCTTCATATAAAAGACATAATATTTAAAGAATTTGGATGAAGTTGACAAAGAAAAAGAAAAAGAGAGGAACAAATTTTGGAATAATTATACAGTCTTCTTGTTTTTACTATGAGAATTATGGATATTTGAGATACGACATATTTAATTGATGTATTTAGGGAAAAAGCTTAGTATTAGGCTCTCAGAATTAGAATACTTACATCTAAGACTTTATAAAATGTGGCTACATTCTTTTTATGAGGAGTCAAATGTGGCTACATTCCCTTTGTAACAACTTGTTCATAAATGTTTTGTGCATGATCAAATTAACGAGTATGAATAGATTTTTTCATGATTATGGATAACTCGTATGCCTTGATATTTATAAAACGTGGCTACATTCTCTTTATAATAAGTTGGTCATAAATGTTTTGGGTATGATCAAATGAGTATGAAATAGTTTTTCTCTTTTCTGATCGAAATTTTACGGGTATGAAATAGTTTATTCATGACCATGGATGACTAGTACCTTTGATATATATGAGTCTCTGTCTATATAATTTACGTAAAACATAGTTTAATTGTAATCAATTCTACCTTGAAATCTATGAATCTATAACTATAATTTGTGTAAAACTTAATTTAATTGTAATCATTTGTGTTTGCTCCCCCAAAAAAAAATTGTAATCATTTCTTAAGGATCTTTCATTTATAGTTATATTTTTATTTCGATACTTGTATGAAAATACAGTCATATCCATTTCGCAAAATTACATTAGTTTCCACATATCGGCTGCGACTTCCCAGTGGTCCGAACGAAATACATTTGTATCGTATGGACTGACATAAATAGAAAAGAAAATAATCTGATAAATATAGATAAGAGTAAGTTGTAACTACTACCTGTCGGGTCCGAGAAGCATAAGAACGACACGTAGTAAGTAGTGAACGAGCGAGCCAGTTAGTTTTTAAATATTGGGTGTGCTATTTGATTATTTGTATCTCTGCTGCTAAGCTGCATGGAATCAGAAGCGGGTACGTGGAAACGGAATTGTTAAAAAGCGTGGAATCGTATTTTTAAAAATATTTAGGAAGCGGGTACGTATTGGAAGCGTATATATATATATATATATATATAATACTATAATAAAATTATATTAAAAACATAAAATATTGTTGTTGTAGAGATCTCCAGATTCTATGTGAATCATTCCCAAAATTATACATATAGGTTTACAATATATTTTTATTTTAATAATTAAATTTTGTGTTTTTTTCTGTTTTCATATCTTGAGTTTAGATAGAAGAAATAAATGATTTATCCAATAAAAAATATTTTTTTAAAAAAATAATTTTAAATATAATAGTCTATGTATTAATTAATATTTTGTCTCACTTTCTTAAATAAATTATTATTATCATATCTTTTTATTTTAATTTATTTACATAGAGCATTCTGCGATGTATTGATAAAAGAAAATGCGAGAATGAGTTCACTTAGTAATAATTTGGCGATTTCTACGAAAACGATGATGTTGAATTTTAATTTTGGAAATTATCACACTATAATTTTGGAATCACAATTATAAAATGATCCGAGATGATTTTAAATGCTTCATTTTTGGAATCGTGATTCCAAAATGATTCTGAGACAATTCTGAGATGATTCCAAATGCTTCATTTTTAGAATCAAGATTTCGAGACGATTCCAAGAGATTCCGAGCGATTCCACTTCTGATTCCGATTCTGAAGCGGGAAGCGTGTCATTTTCGGAGATTCCATGCTTCCTAGCTCTGCTACCACAATCAAGACAACGCTATCTTTCTACTTCTCTCCACTATATTAATTTATTCACCTTTTTATAAAAGATTTATTGAGTATTTAAATTTAGCTCATATTATAGCAGAAGTTAACTAATTACTTAATTAGGGGACACATTAGGGATAAGTTTGGTGGAAATTGGTCAGCTCATTGGACATATTAAGTAAGGTAAAAAGAGCTTCTTTGATTTTTGATGTACTAACGAAAGCTTTTTTTTTTTCTTTGGTAGCGAAAGGTCCTTTAATTTGGTTTGCCTTTCCCATTCACAAATGAAGTTTCTTATTAATAATTTGAGAACCATATTCCATGGGCCACATTCTTATAATTATATTTCTTTACCTTTTTTTACCTTAAGGCATATATTAGAAAAATTGAAACACTTATCCAATTATTACGAGTCTTCCAATTCAAAAGGTCTCCCAAATTTCGAACTTGTATATAGAAAAGGAGATTCATCCGCATAACATGGTACATAAGTTTTATGTTTAAAAAAAAAAAACATTTTACATGTCTCTTATTAAGTGTAAAACTTTTTTAAAAAATAATAATATATTTGATGTTTACTATTAAACTTAGATTTATTATGGATTTCTAATTTAAAACAAATTGATAATAAATGGATTGATCAAAACAATTTATATGCTAATGTTAATTCTTTTAAATTTTTGATATGGAATCTTAACACGAATTTTTGAAAAGTTGATTTTTATTAGTATATCTCAAACCGAATTCCACCATTTTAAGATCAATAATAAAACATTTCTGAGTTATCCTACTTAAATTAACAAATAAGATTCTGATACTATGTTAAATTTGGATTTATCATAGGTTTTCAACTCAACTCTAATTGGTAACTAATTGATCATTTTTTATTTTCAATGCCAAATTCTAACATTTAGGTAGATTTAGGTGCAGTTGATAGATTGACTGTATTGGAGCAGACCATTCCAAGCTTGTGTGCCAAGCGCATGCAAAAGCTATATTAATTCAAAATCAAATGCCGTCAACTCAACTGATTTAACACAAACATATTTAAAAAAAAAATCTATATCCAAATGCATTGCTATATTTAGGAAGGATGAATTTGCGTTGCTGATCTTAATTCTATTAATTTATATGTAAGAAATTCATAACATAAGGAATTAATATATATGTTTATATATAGAGAATCGATAGTAAAATCATCAGAAACCTTGTTTCTTCTTTGCAGAATCCAAAACTTAAAAGTTGAAACAAATTATGTCCAACTTGATTTATGATTGGTGTCAAATTAGTTTATTGGCTTCTTTCAAAGGCAAACAATGAATTATTTCGACATTCAAACAGGTGAAATCTTTATATCTCCATTGTCTTAATTAATTGTAATTTTATTTTATAAGAGTAGAAAAATTTTATTGGTCAAATATAAGATTAAGGTGGCAGTAGTTAATTAGATGTGATATATTCCATAGTCCCCATCTACCCCCACTATATTACCACCCATTTACAATATTGCATATATGCTGATATTTTCCACACACATGTAGAAAAACAGAACAAAATACACAAATTTACATGTCTCTATACATAGATACAAGCGTATGTCAAACAAAAATTAGATCGATAGATATAGAGATGTGTATCTCTGTCACTCTGTGTGTTGTCATTCACAAATCTAATGCGCGTGGACCTTGTGATACTTCCAAAGTAGAAAACACTTGTTGTATATTTTCTTTTAAGTTTAAATTTAATACGTCGTTAATTGTAAGAAAAAGAATGGGATTACATGTTAGAACTATGTGAAGGTAATATGCATGCACGGTAAAAAAAAATGAATTAAAAAAGAAGTTAACATGCATGTTGGAATCATCTGAAGGTAATATGAAGAATCTTTTCATTTCATATGAGAAAAATAAAATAAAATAAGATGCTTTTTAACGATTGCTATCAAGTCTATGATACTGCAGAGATAGTCGTTAGCAAATTTATTTAGATTATAGGAAGAATGAAATCTTTACAAGGTGTGAACACAACAAACGTTTATCAAACTCCCTGCTACGATGTGATCAAGATCTGAAGATCAAATATCATTATAAAATTGCATTATGGATATTAGCGAATTTTCATTAGTATGTGGGGTACTATCTTTTTATCTGAGATGTTGCTTTAAAACACTCATATTACATCACACATACGTATAGTTGAATGAAATTCAGATTAGAAACAAAACTTTTATCAGATAATGATAATTAAACTATGTCTACTAATTTAAGGTTTAATTTCTTTTTATAATTTAACATAAAAATTGTGTACTATATAACAATATAAATGATGGATGTTTTTGTCTAAAAAAATATAAGTTTTCTTTACTAAGTTCTGGATTCCGGCTATCGATCTGGTTTCTTGTTGTTACTCTCTTTTATCATTTATTTTGTCTTACTTGAATAAATTTTTTTTTTTTTTTTGAAATCAGATCTAGATTTTGTTTAACATATGTAGATTTTGTGGCATAGCTCTAGGTATTTGTTTATCTGGTTTTGGTGCGCCTCTTGGACTATATTGTTATGGGTTTTGCTCGCCGATTCTATAGTTCTTTTGTTTTGAATTTGGAAGCAACAAATCCGGCCGTCTCTGATTTTCCGGCTCGATTTTATTGGATATGGAGTTTAGCAAGGCATCAGTGTCTTTCTTAATCTGCATAGGTTGGTTTTCTAGCGGTTTAACTCGTGACTTTCTATTAACATTAAAACCTCAATATATATATATATATCTTCTAAGGTATTTTGTTGTTATGTTCTATGATTTGTTTTTCTTTTGTACTTTTGCTAGCTTGTTTTTTGTTTGTTTATAGGGATTTTTTTTTACTACGCTGGTTATTTGGCTCCAGAGAGTGATTTTTTTCTACTAGCTTTTGATTTTGAGATTTTGCGAAACTCGCAAGTTTTAATTCAAAATTATAATCAACTGATAAATAACTATGTATATATATTTTCAAAATACATCCATTCATCACCACCTCCTTGGATTAATCTCCTATTTTAATTTCATTAATTTTTGTTGTCAAAAAAATATTTTCAAAATAAAAAGAAAGAATAAAAAATATTTTGTTTTTTGGTATTTTGTGTTCTGTGAAGAGTATCACACTAAAAATACAAAAAAAAATGTTGTCATCTTAACATTTTAACATCTTCATAAGTTTTGATTTTTTTTTATCTATCAGATATATTTTTGTACAATTGTTTTTTAGTATGAATTATCGGTGGTATGGCCAACACGGTATAATGATGACATCAGATTTTTAACAGTGGGTTGAGACCGAGGATCGCCTACATAGCTCTCCTAAACTTATGTACACATTCTACCAATACTGATCACTCCATATATCATATTTCATCAATAATTTCATCAATAATAATGGTAAAAAAACGCCAATTATGATAAATATAACATCCGGTTGGACTTGCTTAACCCCTATATACTTAAACACGGCACTGACTATACTCCATCAATCAAGTCAGCCCATTTCTACGTAACAAAGTGATTATATAGCAACAATGATTTAATGATTTAATCCATTGGTCAAAGACAAAAGCAGGGTTTATGAGAGATACGGCACAGTATGTTCAAACTGGTCATTAATAAATTATTTATTAGCATTAGCATCTTTGATTACTCAGGTTTTGATTGGTAAATAGTGGAATTTAAACGAAATTTACAAGTATTTTACTAATAAAAAATATATAACGAAATAAAAGAAAACACAAAAGCGCATGTTTTATTTTAGATAAAAATAAATAAATACAGAAAATATTAATACCTTAAGAAAATTTCATATAGACTACTTGTAGAATAACTGAATTAAATGGAATTTTTATATTATTTTAATTATATAACTAATAATATATTTAAATTTTAAATAATTACAAATAACCTTTTAATTACAAATATTTATATAGTGAATCAAATTGCATGTACGGTTTGGATTTTAAAACAATATTGGATTTTTATATAATATAATATATTAAAAATAAATCAAATAACGAAATTATATAATATTTACTAATAATATTTTTTGTATTACATTTCGTAATAATTTTATACTATAATAATATATATTAAATATAGTAACATTTTTTTAATATTTTCTATTTATATTTTTCAGTTTTATAAAGTTATTTATTTTTATTTGTGGTTTGATTTTAATATTTACTATTTATTGATTATACAGTATTATCAATTGGACCCTTAGTAAAATAAAAGCTCGTCATAATCAAATTCAATTATTTGTCAAATTTTCTTAAACATATACTGTACTAGAATTTATTTGAGTATAAATACTGGTCAAATGTTTCGTTTTCTTAAGAATTGATTATTTGATTTGTATGTGTTTCCCTTTTGAAGAGGCAAAACCTAGAGCGTGCATTGTATGCGACATGAGATGGACTATATTGACTACCATTTAATAAACATTCTATCGGACTTAGACCCGATTTCTTCTTTACATCTTGACGAATTCCAAAATGTAGTTGATGCTGATAGTCTCAATAAATTCTAGTTGATGATGTAAAACATGTGCAACCTAAAATTCCAAAAGACTAATGGCTAAAACGTAATCATGCTAAATCAAGGGTTATTTGACGTGTAAATTGTAAAACATGAATCTATTGAGGTGTCATTCTTAAAAATCTCATGTGACCAAATTAAAGTTCGTTATAAATAAACTAACAACGTATTGTGGAATTTTTTTCGTTCTCACCTAACATAGATAGTTTCTTATGGTGTGACTATTAATGACGTCAACGGTAGTAACGTTGATATTGATAACATTCATAAATCAAGCATTTAACACACGCCAATCAAGGTTTGTTGCTCTATTGTTTAGGAGAAAAATAGCTGCAGCCTGCAGTGTAGTGTCGTGTTCTACTGGATCATACCATAAAAATATGTTAATGGGATTAACTCTATTACTGCTAATAATTCTCTTTTTTTGAATTCTTGTGATGAAAAGGTAAATTAAAAGACCCACACGGAATGAAGCAGCAGTAATGTTATATCCAATTTCTCAAACACGCCCTTAAGTCAGAAAACCTCTTCATCTTTTATCTCTCTTTTAGGCAGCAAAACCCTTACATTTATTGCTAGGTGATGGGTCATGTTCCTTTCTGCTCCAGTCGTTTTATACGAATCAGCTCAAGATTCAGGACCAGTCCAAACCATACTAATCAAACCAAATCTCAACAATATATATATTCGATCAAAAATGATCAAATATAACGGAACGAAATTACCATAATGATCGGTCCTTGTTCTTCACGCTTTCACACCTCTCGTTTGTTATGTTTTCAAATCCAGATTTGATCCCCAAGCTCAAGTGTAGAGAGTGACATCTGCAATGTGTTCAAAACTACAAATGCAATTAAGAAAATCTCTAAAGACGCCAATCAAACAAGAATTAAAAGGGATATCAAACACCAAAAATAAATAATAATAATAATAATAATAATAATAATAAACACATCACTGCCCCTGATTTTATTGGCCTTGAAAAGATACTGAAAAAATGCTCATTTAAATTGCAAATTAAAGGAAATTGAACCTAAAGCATAAAGTGAGAAGTAGAGGGTTGGCCCACTACGTCCATTATAGTTTAAATTAGAAATGATGTCCTTAAAACATTTCAAGTTAAAAAATTTGTAGCCTAAAGCCCAACAATCTTAGAGCAAGGTCCAGGCCTGCATAAGATGACTCCCAAATGCAAACTCCTAATTCGAGATAATGTTGAGACAAATAACAAATTATTAAACCAAATTGATAATAAAAAAAACCACAAATTAACCATACCAAACCGATCTACATCAAACCGAACAAAACTTGAAAGACCTTTAACCTAAATCAAAACGAAAATCTTATTAGGGTTTGATTGGTTTATCCGTTACCACCCGCAAACACAATTTTAAATCAAACACAATATATTTTATTATCTTAAATCTAAACTAAAATCTTATTAGTCAAATGCAATACATTTTATTAAAATTACACACCTTGTTATTACAAGCTTGATCTGGGGCAAGGGTGGACATTTTTAATAAAACATTGATTACCGATTTCATTAGTTAAACACAAATTTTTTTATAAAGATAATATATATTAGGGATGCTCCCTAAGAGACAAAAGAAGAGGAGGTTCTATTGTGTGTAGTATTTTTAGTTTTGAAAAACGATGTCCATGTATATGACTGTTATCATCATTTAGCATTAAGTAATACAGAAAACTTTCAACAACAAAATTAGCAATTGAATTTGTTGAAGAAAACGAAGAAATCTGAAGATGCCTCTAAAATGGAAGATTAATATTAGTGGGATTGATAATATCGAAGAGCATTAGAACATAAATAGATTGACAACAATATATTTGATAATGTTAACTATATATGCTTAACCAAAATGATCAAGATGATCGCTCTTTTTTTTTTTTTTTTTGAACTTCTTGTTTGTTGCATTTTAAAATCCAAGAATAAGATTTGTAATTGCCTATATTTATTTATTTTTCTAAAGACGCATGGACAATCCCATAAGAACTATACGTTAGAAGCCTATCTCACTAACATTTACTCTCTCTGTTTCAAAAGAGTGTCATTGTACTATTTTTCACATATATTAAGACAATTATTAAGAATTTTATGATACTCTTAATAAATATCTTAAAAACATTTTTCTTTCTAGTTAATACATCAATATAATAAATTTAAAATGGATTTTTATTAGTAAAATTACATTAAAATAGAAAATAATATTCTTCGTAAAACAAAAATAAAACTCTAAAATAATACTTTTGCACAAAAGGGAGTAAAATATAACATATTTTAGAACATTGGGCCACTTCGTTTAACCAGAGATGATGTCCTTAACCCAACAACCTTTAAGCAAGGTCGAGCTCATGCTTAACAAATTCCAAATACAAGCTCTCAAGAGAAACCATCAGAAATCACAATAAGGATGATATAAATCTCTTATTTAACCCTCGTCCAAGAAGAACAGACAATCCGGCGAAACCACAAGTTTTTCAAGCGACTCAAAAACAGGGAACTTAATCTGTAGAAGAAAGGAACTAGCTTCAAGAGCACAAGACTGACAAGTCACCGACAGTAAAAAGAGAGTCTTCCAAAGAGAAACACATTCAATCCAAAGCAAGAACTTCCACGGGTAAAAAAAAAAGTGGACCCGAGACAACACCAATCGGAATCTATCCTCTGACCAGATCTGAGAACTTCAACAATAGGCGTCACCGCTTACCGTCACTGCAACAAATCCCACACAGACTTGAAAGAATGAGAAAACCTTCGTAGACCATTAAGATAGCATAGCTGAGATAACCCAGTTCGAAAGGAGAAGGAGACCATCTCGTTGATATTGTCGCTTGATCCTAGCCACACTACTGACAAAACAGTGCAACGCTAACTGAAAATAAGGAAAAGACCTAAGATGAACATGGTTCCGGTGCTAGAGAAGCCACCGAAACCAACAAAACCACATATCTAAATCTGGTTCTAAAAAAGAAAGAAAGCAAAAAGATATTTATTTTAAAGAAAAACAAGCCTTAACAAATAGGTATATCTACTATATACAAAAATTTATAATAAATTTTGGATTTATGAATCTATAAAAACAATTTCTAGTAAACTTATATCCACTAATCTTAAGAAAACTGCATTTCTTAATAACTGAATCTTAGACATGTGTATAAAGATTTAAACATTTCCACCACTGATCAACCAACCTATACAGTATTATAGATAATTTCATATTTTAATTTTCTTAAAACATTTTGACCCCCAAAATATAGCAATTGATGTCATTATATTTTCTTTTTAAAATTTATTCAAGATACTAACTAAATAATATCGATTTTTAAAATTTCTCCACTTTTTCAAATTATATATTGTGGAAATAGTGCTCATAATTTTTTTTAACTGTTATTGAAATATTATCAAAATTAATTAGGCCAGCAAATTTAAAACCAATAATTTGACAATCCAATTTGGCTATTAAAGTTTAAAATAAAACATACGGTTCCCTGCCTCGTACCAATATTGACCCTTTTGTCGGTAGGCAACAACCTATAAATCCAAAATTTGGAACTCTTTTTATCATACCAAAATTCAAACTCAGGGATTTTATGCAACAGTTGTGTGTTTTCTGTTTTATCTGGACCCTACTGAGAACATGTATTTCAAACTATAGGAAAATATAATTTAGATCTCTATCATCTATGTAGACATGTTAAATTTAAGTGACATTGGTCGCCACGCTCAAATCTCTGTGTAGATTTTATTCTGTACAAGAGATTTGAGAGAGACGATTATAAAAATCCTCCATATGGCCGTATCATCAACCAATTATATTCAAAGCAATTAATAATAATTACGTATACTCGTAAATATGTCCATATAAATAATTTAAACTAAATAGTAAGTAGTAGTGTACACATATCTACCTGGAAAACACGAAGCAATCATGACAGAATATTTTGGAACTCGTCACTCACATTTCAAAATCCGACGTTTTTTCCTCTGACACAATCGAGTGGAATGTTGATGGACATGTTAACCTAATCAACAATATTAGGTTTTAGTACGTATTTTTTATTGGCTGTGCTACAAACAAAATTTCCTTAAACTATATGTAATATGACAATTTATATGATTCTATCAACAGATACATATCCAACACTAATCCTATATATAACAAGGAGAAGAACTTGCGATAGATTTTGAGCCAGTACTGATGATCCATCATAGATAACAAGTAAATGATCACAATAAAATAAGATACAATAAAAAAGTATAAGAAAATGAAAGTATCCATCATATATATATATATATATATATATATATATAACAAGTAATTAACCAACTAAGCCACCATTAAATTACAAATTGAAATACCAAAGAAGAAAATATTTTCTTACAAAACAAAAAGAGAACTCTTTGGTCTTTGTCTCAGCAACAAAGAAAATTGGGAAACTAAAAAAAAAGATAGAAACCCTAGAAATTGAAGAACCAAACATCCCCCATTTAGTGAAAGTGGTATACAAACATATGATGACATAAACTTTGATATATAGTAATATATTATATATTTGTTATAGTGATCTTGATCTAGATTCTAGACCAAGGGAGTGTTGAGTAAACCATTATTCCAGGATGAAGCCAATGCATTCCAGCTTTCTCTTCCGGGATCAATCTCCGGTACAACTCCGGCAGAATCTCCGGTCATCTGCCATGGAAATCCCCACAAAACCTTGCTTGTATTCTCTGAGATATTGTTGTTGTTGTTGTTGTTCACATTCTCTTGCTTTCTCTCGTTTTCCTCCAAAGAAATCCCCAAAGAGGAACTCTTGCTTTCATTCCCATTTCCAGGCATAAACCCATAACACAAAGTACCATTGTTGAGATTACCGTTGTGCCCTCCGAAGATCCTTCCGTTTCCCAACACATCAGAATGTGCGTTCGTTGAGTTTCCATAAATAGAAAGATCGCCTCCAAACCCAAAAGAAGGCGTAGCCTGAGAGGAGGAATGCTTATGAAGAGTAGCGAAAGCGAGGTTGAGATCAATAGAGTCATAACCAAAGGAGGATGGCATTCCCGTAATTAAAGGGTTGTGAAGTGGATCATTATGGAAATTAATAGGCTTATTGTTGTTCTTGGAGAAAGATGAGGAAGAAGAAGATCGTTTGTTTCGACGGCAACCACCACCAACGGGGACGTTACGGAGAGTACCACCTTTAGTCCAGTATCTCCGACAAGATTTGCAGAAGTAACGAGGTTGAGAGAGACTGTAGTTGTTGTAGTAACAAAACTTTGTGTTTGGTGATTCACATCTTGGACATTTTTGAGCTTCACCTCCTAATTCTCCTCTTACTTGCTTCTTCTTCATTTCCTCTTCCGTTTTTTTATTGTTATTATAATTGCTTGCTTTTGTTGAACTTACCAATATGGTTTCCAATGTCTCGTTTGAGATTTCCTGCACATTCAAACAAATTTAATTAAATTTTGCTGACGAATGAGTAATGATAATTTTCTTTATTTAACCGATTACGGAATGACGTGGCGCCGGTTCTTTTACCGACAATAATTCTTCTTATACACTCCTGTCTATGTATTGCTAAAAGAAAGTTTTCTCTCTTTTAACGAGTTTTGGGACAAGGTTACGGTAATAAAAAAATTGGCAATTTTACTGATATAGGTCTTGACGAATGTTATAGTTAATTAGTATGAGCAGAAGTTGAAAAAAGAAGTTTTCTTGATGGTTATTGAAGAACTAAGACGGCTCAAAACTTATAAACAAAAAAAGAAGAAGAAGTTTATACAGTTTTAAATGATAGGCAATACATTACCTGTTGAGGATCCATCCATGCAACAAAGGACTGAATGAACGATTACTTAGTTTCCTAGTAATAATTAGAAATTATGGTCGTTATTTTGCTCAGATTCTAAAAGAACAAGGGAGAGAGAGAGAGAGAGAGAGAGAGAGAGAGAGAGAGAGAGAGAGAGAGTTTGCAGAAAAATGGTGAGCAAGATATGAATATATAAAGCAAAACTGATAAAGTGGGTCCTTCAGAAAAATATGGTTTTTTTGTTCTCTTCTTGTGTGGCTACTTGCGCTTTTTAATTCTTGGTATTTTTCACATTTACAAGCCTATAAATTTTGGCAACAGTCTCCATTAATTATACGTTAGCTCATACTTTTACTAATTATATTTTATTCTTTTGGTGCAAATTAGAGTTCTAACATTGTAATATATCTCGCTTAAATTAGAAATTTATAAAGATAGTAGAATAGATTTAAAAGAAATTCTACTTAATTGCAAAGAACTTAAGAACATAAAAGAAAAAGGAAGAGGACAGCGACGATAGTATTAATCTTTTTTTTTTTTGCCAACAAAAAAGGTATAAATCAAACAATGATAAATGAATCGAAGCCCTAAGATTAAATGACAAGAAAAGAATTAGATGGAACCATGAGAATAAAAAAAGGGACTCTGAAGAAAACCAGAAACCAAAATGATATAGAGATGCGATCTTTCTACAATTTTTTCTCCAACTGACAAGATAGCTAGCTAAACATTCTTTCGTTTTAAAATAAAACTCTCTTTTAAGTATCTAATATGTAAAAAAGGTGTGATTAAGAAATACCTAGAATAGTCTATATGCTTATATATATACCACTTATGCATTATGCATAAAATTTTCAAAGTCTATATCTACTCACTCCAAAATTAATATAACTATGACAAATGAATGGTGTTGAATAATCATAAAAGATACAAAAAAAACAAATAAGATAGTTAATATTTTGGTCGTAAACATATACGTATATTATGTACATCAAAGTCAAGATGAACGAATCTGGCATGGTTTCAACTATACATGTGGACCCTGTCGCACCAATAACCACCATCACCATCAAGCCACCCCAACCCCATTCTCAATTCAAATTCTATACCATTTCTTCTCTATAACTATCCCTATATATATTTGTAATTTAGGTTTAAGTGTATGTAATTATAGGAACAATTTAGAAAACAACTAAATGAAAAATGCATATGTAATTGTAACTTTTTTATTTTTTTTTATAAACTATGATACTTGAAGATTTCTTTTTCGATCCAAAATACATAAATAAATTAAACGTTTAAACTAATTGAACATAAAAATTTAAAATCACTTAAGAAATATCTATAATTTTTAATATATTTTTGTAAATATCAAAATAATAATATATAAATTAAATTTAAGCTATTCTTAGTGTGATATTTTTTATAAAAAAATTTATATATAATAATTTCTATTTTAAAATTCAAAGACTGACTATATAATCTTTATTTAGATTTATCACGGCTCTACTTATGGATCCACAAATCCATCCTCAATAGTATAGCATTCTTGTTAGTACATGTTTTGTTTCTACACTTATACTTCTGCTTGTTTAAAATACACATATATATAATATGATTCGAGGTTGTGCACATTCATCTACATACATACGTACATGAAAAGTACTCCAACCAATCCCAATAATCATCTGTCTTGAGACTCTTTAATATTTTAAAGAAAAAACATAACATAAAAGATCTCTGGGAAAATATAAAACAAAACAAAAGAAAAAATGATTGAAATGTTTTTATATATGATGATAAGAATAAAATAGAGCCAGGAAATGAGAAAATAAGATTATAATATCTATCAAGGGAAAATGAATCGGATGCGGCGCGGCTGTACAATTATACGGTCCTCGTCGCGTAGCGCGTGGGGGCCAATTAGTTAAAGAACACGCTGAATATTTGATTCATTCCTATTTTTCATCATATTTTTTATGTCTTTTTTTTCGTTATAACTTTGTCTTTAAGTTTTGTCATATATTAAAACAGAACATTCTTAGGTCATATATTAAAAAATAACTGTATGCACATTCAGTGAATTACATGTAGTGCTACTTATTTGTTTCATCATGAGTCACTGACGTTAGTGACTTACTTACTGGCTTCGTTATATATTCTTTTCTTCTCTTGCAAGACTACTCAAGACCCTAATATATTGGAACTTCAATTAGATTGACTTAAATTAAGTTTCAATTCCATTTTTTATCTTTCATGATTGGATTAGATTAGGGTTTTCTAGCAAAGAACCCTAGTATTTTTATGTATAGTTGTAGTAAATAATTAAGACAATGAGGAGGCGAAAAAAGTTAAATCACCGAGAAAGTAATGATGTATAGAGGAGGGGTGGGGTCTATAATGGATCTGATACAGAAGATGATGAAGCTGGAGACTGGTCCTTCACACCATCCAATTTGCTTCCTAGTTTGATTGAGATATAAAATCATATAATCAAAACCGTTTCATCTACGTACGTATCTGGTATATTTGAAAAGATGCTTAGTAAAAATATGTCAAGGAAATGTGGTAGAGATCATGTGATATATGTTGCAGTCTCTCGTATTTGCACGTAAAATTTGAAATTTTAATTTAGGTTATATTATACATATTTTACAATATCATCAGATGATTTTTACGATATATTGTTATGATCTAATATAATAGTATCTACCTCTACAAAATAGCCTATTTTTCAATATACATAAAGATATTTCAGAGATATAAAGCGTTTTTAATATTTTTATTATTAAATTTATTTTATGTGAAAAACTGAAAATAGATAAATTAATACTTTTTATGTTGATCATGTTCTAAAAATTTAGTTAACTGATTTATTTCAAATTAATTTATTATTGTTGGCAAAAAAAGCGTGCCAAAAAAAAACTTTGCCATTCAAAATCTAATAGATTTTCAAGGGATAATATTACAAATGCATCATCTGACGAAATAAGTATAAGTTTTAATACATCTGTCGTATAAAAAAATATGTTATTCGATAACTGGATAAGTGAAGTTTAGGTTTGTAATAATTTAAAGATGTTTCTCTTTTCAAAGCTAAACAACTAATAGATCTAATACTGGATTAGTGGTTTGCATGTGCTCTACGATGATCAGAGGTGTATCGATCCAAAGTGGTGACACCAGATTGGAATTTTGATCATTACTTTAATTAATTTTATTTTTTCTCTCCGTTTATTATATCAACTTTTTTAATCATACATAAAAAGATGTATGAAGTGTCAATTTTTATCAAACCTTTTAATGCTGACATGAGAAAAATACGAACCCTTTGTCTTGCTTACAAAACAATTTCTGAATTCCCATCAGAAAAAAAAAAATAAAAACAAAACATAGGACTGACGAGGGAGATACCAAAGCCAACTAACCGAAATTCTCATATGTCAGAATATTAAAATAATAATAATAACCCGCAATAAGACAAATTTTATTTTCATGATGATCAGTTAGTAACAAATGTGGAATATTTGCATATTCTGACTACAAACTGGATTGATACAATTCGACAAGCATCATGTTGGAGGTCAGTGACTTCAGAAACGATGAATCCGTAACTAACTTACTTATAACCCAGGGCAATTTTATTAGTTGAAATATGAATATATATATATTTTTTTTAAAAAAGACCCTAATTTCTTATGGATGTAGTATAGCATTAGTTTTCGGAATTGTAAAAGCTTGATTTTGTAAGTTCTCTTCCAAAAATCTTATATCGTGTAGATGGGCACGTCGTAACGGAGAAACTCATAAACTTTTGTTTTTATGGGCTAACATTAAATCAAAATTATACATTTAAGAGAGAAATGTTCTACAATTTTTTCACCAAAGGAAAAATCATCAGAAAATTGAATGAGATTTTTCAAATGGTTAACGCAATTGATCTATACGAAGGAGTTAACTGATACAATATGGACCAAGCAGTGACGTTGGCACGTTGAGTACCTAAGTACGAAACATGTCTGGAGTATGTGTAATATATGTTTTTTTTTTTTTGTCATGATCCAACAAATGATGAAACGAAAGACAATTATTTTTATAAAAAAATTGCTGGATGACCAAACTGCTTATATTATTGACTCAAAGTCAATAGGTGTAATTCTCTTATTCTATCAGTTTTACTTTTGGTGCTAGTATTTTATCAATATGCATAATCCAGAAGACATGATACTAATGAAAAAAACTTCAAATTAAATTCACGAGATTCTATTTTAAATGCACATTCAAGTCGCTTACTTTTTCGTATATAAACATTTTATTGTAAATGTGTGAATCACCCCTCAAATATACGAGAATCACCACATCTACGAAAAAGGCATAATGTGAATTTGTAAGTGTGGTTTGCTTTCTATTCAAATTCCTTATTGGTTTGAGGTACAAAGCATCTATATTTAGTGTACATATTTACTTTTGTCGGCTATTTGGATATTTACGAGAAGTTTTCTCGTCTTTTTAAAGTTTTAGTGTTTAATTTATCAGAAGATTGTTAAAGAAACAGAAAGGGGTAACAAAAAAAATATAGATTAAAATTTTAAGATGATAAAGAAAGCTGCTGGATTACATTGGGATGCAATTTGTAAGATATGAGAAGTCAGGGAAATAGGTCCACCTTTGTTTCTTTGACTGGTCAAACCATTTGATTGTAATAATTATTATTTTTGCTCTTTTAGTCAAAGAAAACAGTATAATGGGTTAGAATAACAACTTGAGTGAAATTTGGGGAATTTTTTGGAAGAATGGGCCACTCAGTGTTCTCTGAAGTGGGGAAGCAGTTTGTGCGAAGAAAAGAATCTTCACCGAATAATGAATATGATATGATGTTTGTGTATGTGCAAATAATGCGAAGGAATCTCTATGAGAAAAAACCAATTCCATCATTATGTTTTTATTGGGGTTAATTGTTTTATTTGATGGTTGATTTGGACACTAGTTTGGTACGTGGATGGGTTTATATCAGTCATAACAAATGGTCTAATTATATTTTTCAAGTTAAAAGTAGAAATAACAAATTTATAAACAACAAAGGACAAAGAAAAGGTAGAAATAACAATAAACAAAGAAAATGAAAACACTGACTTAAATGAGAATAGCCCTGGAAATTCCCTTTTTCAGACTTTTATTTTGACTATATTCGATCTAATATTCCAGTTAATATATACACAAATCCATCATTAGTTTTATATTATACTCTATTGTTTTGCTATTAATTAATTCAAGAAAATTGAAAAATTTTATATATAATTTTCCAAATTCATAATTAATTCTAAAATATTTGTTTGAAATGTTTATTAGAATACATAATATTATAATCACAGTTTTTTTTTAATTGTAAAAGTCTTTTCAATATCAAAATCCAATATAAATATGAAATTTAGTAAATAAACTAAAAATTAAAGTAACATAAATAACCCGATAAACTTTAACTTCAACTCATAAAACGTTTATATATTTACAAAAGATAGATAGTGGTGACTGATCGATGAAATTATTAAAAAAAATTCTATTTTTCTTTGATAATTTTTTTTTAGATTCGGATTCATCTCTTTTTGAATGTGTATCAAAAACAAAATACTATAAAAAAATTAGTTCAAAGTTACGATAAGTCGAAGATGTCTTGATTATTGAACCAATAACCAATCAACCAGAAAAAGGGTTAATGTGAATTTCATGTAGATGATGAAATCACGCTTACTTGTAATGACAAAAAGATAATTGCTGGTATACCCGTAGAGCTAAAGTTCAAATATCATGAATTGCAGAAGTTTTATATGACATGTGTGAGTCTCAAGCAAAGTTTCGATGGCTGTTCAAATATTTCAGTGAAGACACATGCAACTGAACCATCATATCAAAGCCTCTTTCCGTTCCAGAGTCTTTCGGAATAATCAGTTTAGGCAGCAACAACAGGCGCATCCCAAACAAACGCAAAAGCAGTCTCAGCCCATTCACTCACAACGGTCACTTGCTTTGCATAAGAAAAAAAGAGAAGATGACGATTGCTTGTACGGGAAGAAGTAATGGCAGCATCAAGTTGACAAACAGATATGCGATTCTAGATTAGGAGAGTGTTCTGGAAGTGCCACCTCAACTCTCAATTAGGGTTTTAGTGTATTCATATAAATATGTAACCAAACCCTTGTAATATCAAATTGAGAATTGTTAGGTTTGTGGATAATTGTGAATGTATAAACCACTATCTCCAAGCTTATGTTCAACTATTACCATGGATTGGTTTGGATCACATGTGTCTATTGCATCGTACTGATATTGAAAAGATTATAAGATATGGCTTTGTTAGATATAAAAATATTGTGAACTAACCTATATCATATGTCGAAATTATGTGACATAATTGTGGCTACTTTTGAAATTCATGATATACATCTAGGATTCGATCCAACGCCCGATAATGTTTAAAGGAATATTAAAGCCACTATACAAAAAAAAAATCCACACGTGTATATAAGGTAGTTGAATTAATGTGGAATAGTGAATTCTCATTAATGTCTTCTGATTCAGCAATGATTTCACTAAGTGTAGAGAGCTTTAGTTTAATGGAAAATACAGAATAATTAAAATTCTTAAAAGAAAATAGATGAGCTTATGTTCAAATGTAAACCCTATCCTACATATAAGTGTCTATAAACGAAGTGAAAACATTATCAAATGGACAACATATACCGAAATCAAGTATCAAACTTTGATCCAGATGAAATAAAAAAATACAGTTAAAGTGAGAATCATATTACATAATGGTGATGAGATTTGAACCGAACATTCTGCGATGTTAAAAAAAATATTAAAATCGCTATACTAAATTGACAATAAAAACTCATATGATCAAATTTTTTTAGATTCCAAAATTAGCTGATAAGTTATTTTCAAATAGTAATTAAAATACTATAAATATTAGCAAATGAAAATATTAAAATAAATGCTGTTTATTGCCAAATTAACAGAATAAACAAAAGCATTAAACATGATTTAAAAGCTATATAATAAGAGACAAAGGTCACCAAAGTTATCAATAAGAAATATGCGGCAATACAATAACAAAGTAAAAACTATGATCTTTTAGAAAAACCGGAGATTTGGTCCTATAAAAAAATTTCCAAAGAAGAAAAATATAGAGAATAAAAATAAGTATCAACCACACAAAATAATCGACTGTAAATCGTCTTTGCTTGATGCCTAAATCCATCATCGACCTCTTCTAGAAATGCCAATTTCAAAAATGGCACTCTAAGATCTGTCTTGTACGTTTGCTAAATCAAAATCAACAATCGATAGCTTCACCGCAAAATAAAAAATTGAAAGCAAATTATTTTATAAATCTCTTATAATGTTGGTAATGAAACATAATACACTAAAGAAATAGATTACATTATTTTATGGATTATTTTTGTGTTAAAAATTTAAACAAATTAAAAATCGAACTTTTTTTTTTGTTACATAGCTAAAATTATAAACATAAATAAAATTTGTAAACTGTAAATAAGAGTACGGTTTTTTATGATTCAAATAAACATCATAATATCATATAAAATAATATAATATTTATATTACACGAAATAATATTATATTTGTTAAAACTCTTATAAAATTCTTATTATTGAAAATAGTTCATGCAATTAATGAATAGATATGTTTCAAAAATTATATATTTTTACAAATAAAATAATATAATTTGGTCATATAGTACATTCTTTTTGTTTTATTTTTGTTAAACTAACGTTTATTTGGGTTGAAACCTAACTAATCTTATAAAAAGAAAATATCTACTATTGGTCCAGTTTAGAGTTTTCTAATGAGACTTAAGACATAATCTCGTTTTTATCTGACCTAATATAAAACGTTTAGATAATTATACGTTTGAAGAGAATCTAGCACTAATCTAAACCAACAAACTTTTTTCTAAGTGAGACACATTAAATCATCATTATTTAGATTTACGTAGGTTTTGGTTGGTGACTACTTGATAAATACAAAATGGAAAAAATAAACAAAAGTTCATTTAAAGAATTGAATAAAAAATTATATGTTGTAAAAAAAATTATACATTCATTAGCTCACTAAAACATGAGAAAAAAGGAATGACATAGAATCCATGTCTCAAAAAATTGACAATAATTTTCTGTTTGTTGGTATAAAATTCAAGGAACAACAAATTCATCCTATTTTTTTTGAAGTTATGGGTACTAATTAAAGCTATAATGGACACTTTTGTTTGAATATTTCCTTTTAAAAATGTATTTTCTATAATATGTTAAAATAAAAAACTTATACTTCCTACAACAAGTTGAGAATTTCAGAGTAAGAGAGATTAGAAATTGGAGACACTCAGACAGAAATATGTATGGAGCAATTTCGCATCACGTAAGCTCGAAATGACAAGAGGTAAAATGGCGGGATCCACGAAGGGAATGCATGCAAAATCCAAAAGGGTCCACAGAGATCAGAACATTAGCCCTCTTAGCCCATTAGACCGATCAATCAGTCGGTGCGTTGTGGGTCCCAATTACGACAAAGATCGATCGACATTTCGATCTCACACGTGGCGACATCTCATTACCTTCTACCGACACACGAATATTTTTCGACTTGCGAGGAAAGTATCCAAAAACCAACTTGGCCTTAATATAAAAACACTCGTCCAACTCTTTTTATGTTTTGTTTATTCCAAGTTTGAGTAATAAACGCATACTTCGCTTTTTTTGTATGTAAATAGTATTATTGTCATCAGTTAGAAGAAAACTTTAGTGAAGACATTTTGTTGGTAAACAGTATTATTGTCATCAAATTGTATTACTCGCATATATATTTTTTTTTTCACGTTGGTGATATGGGTTCAGTTTAACGATTCCCATAACTATAGATTTTTAAGTAAGGGCTATTGGTTATTGCATTTTTATGAATTTGAAATAAATTATGTGTTATTGAATATAATTTAAATTTTTTTATCAGTTATTTAGAGTTGGTGATTTTTAAATATATTTTGAATATGATGTTATTCAATTATAAAAATTTATTTATGTATTTGATTTCACAGTAGATTTTAATATAAAAAAAAATTTCTATGTTAAAAATGAAAAACATAAATCCTGTAAAATTTATAAATTTGCAAATACAAATTAAAATTCACTAGTTAATTTGAAATTTATAAAAATTTACAAATCTTGTATAAATTTTCAAATTATCTAAAACACATAAACCAATAATACTTATAATTTGTGTCATACACAATGATCAGTTCATCTGCCCTCATCCTTCTCCACAATCCAACTAAATTGGTTAGAGAAGGTCAATTATTTTGAACCATTCCTCGGTTAGAACAACCAACACTTTGTTCGAGTAATCCTACAAGCCTTGAAATAGCCATATGCATGTATCAATATATCCCAATCATACTTATCGGGTCTATCTACTACCATTTCATCTTCAAAAAGTACAATTCCCTTAAAAAGAAGTATTGGTGTATCCTATCATGTAAAAATCTCTAATAGTTGTCTCACAATTGTGGGACTACTATCAATGGGGGGTGGGGTGTTCTTTAATGCTAATAAAGTCTGCGTTATTGATTTAAGAGTTCATAATATAGTTTCAAAGGATCCTCGACATAATGGGCTCTATGTGTTGGAGAATCAAGAGTTTGTAATTCTATATTCAAATGGCAATGCATAACTAGTGAAGATATCTAGCATCATCGAATGAGACATTCGAACTCAAAGATGATGGAACAACTGAGGACCATTAAAGAAATTGAAAGTTAATAAGAGCATTACCATCTCCCTTTGTGAGCTTTGCCAGATGGAGAAGAGTAGTAGATTACATTCTAAGGCTTGTGTGTTATAACCCATCTAGATAAAATACACTATGATCAATGGGGTTGTTCACCAGTTGTATTTAATTAAAAAATTCAATATTATACAGTTTTTGTAGATGATTTCTCAAGTTTTTTTTTTTTGGTTTTATCCTCTCTCAGACAAATGAAAATTCTATTTGGTATTCATTGCATTTCAAAATCTTAGACAAAAACCAACTAAATGCAAATATCAAACGCATTCAAAATGATGAAGGAAAAGAATTAACAAACAATTTCTTGAAGAAACTTCTAACAGATGTGACATTAAACACCTTATCTACTCTCTATATATACCTTAACAGAACGACATTGTAGATAGAAGACATCAACACCTAGTCAAATTTGGTTTTTCTATGATGTTTTACAATCACTTATGTATCATTGGATCAAAGTAGGGTGGGCATGAGTCAAGTATCCGCCTTTGGTGAGCTTGATATCCAGCATGTTACTCGTAGATAACTAATTTTTGTATCCGTATTTGAAACCTGTAAAGCAAGTACATGAAATCAAGTATCCGCAAAAAATTTTAATACTCATTACCCGTTATCCGGCCCGTTACCCGCGGATACTTGTGGATATTATAGGTTTTTACGGGTATTTACATATGGGTATTTTGTAGGTAATTTACAGGTAATTAGCGAGTATTTACAAGTAATGGATACGAAGCTGGTAACAGGCCAGGTATTAATTTTTTAAAAAAAACTTGATACCCGGCTTGTTACTTACGGGTAATCTCCAGTTGGGCTTGATACCCAACCCGTTTCAAACGGGTACCCGCTTTGACAAATCAAATACGGACGGATCAAGCGGGTCGGGCGGGTAACAAATACCCATGCCCAGACCTATTCTCCACTGCCAATTATATATAAATTTTCTCCAATAATATATTATCTACAACAAAATTTCATTATTTTATCAGAAACTAAACTACTCAACATTCTGATATCTTTAGTTCAGCCCTATCCCTGTTTATCCTTGCAGAGCACACATTTGAATCAAGATTTCTTCATAGTGTATTTTTGGATTACTCTCCTAACTACAAAGGCTATAGATGTCTCAACCCTTCCACTGGTGCCGGTCCAATGATTTTTGATGCCCTAAGCAAAAATATTTTGATGCCTTTATATTTGGAATATAGTATTTTTTGCATTTTTTGCCGCAAAATCATTCATCAAACTCACATAGTCGAGATCTTTAACTATACTTGTCTCGATTGATCACAAAACTAACTCATTCAATCTCTCTTATGACATAGTATATCGCAAATAATTCTTTATAATTTTTAGTTTTGAAAAACTTTTTTTGTGATAGCAACTGAAACTAGAATGATTAACAATATCCGATAAGCGATTTTTATATTTGGATAATAAATTTCCAATCTTTTCCAAAAATCAATTGTTACCCATTTCATTAGGTAAAACATTTGGAAGATTGAAAAAACAAAATAATCTTTAAAGTTTTTTTTTCTATTAACTAACCTATTTTTTTCTTAACTATTAATTATAAATATAAAATTAATAAAAAAAACATTTCTAAAAAAATATGTGCTATTAGAAAAGAAAGACACAATTTTTTTTCCAGATTAATATATTTTTAAATAAATTTATTTAAAGCCCAAACCTTTTTGATGCCCCTAAAAAAATGATATTTTAGTGATGCCCTAGGCCTAAGCTTTGATTGTTTGGGTCATGGGCCGGGCCTGCCTCCCACTATTAAAATGTATATATGCCACCATGTTATCTTAGATGAGGAATGTCCAGTCATGGAATAATATCATCCTCTAGTTCCACGATACAAAACTTCTCTGTTCAAAGCATGGCAATCAACAACTCTCTCAACACCATTGCAGTCAGATAGTCAGATCTCTCTATCTCTTTTATCTCAAAATCCACACTTCGACTATCATTAATATTTTAGTTATCTTTCTTACATATTAATTTTACTTATACATAATATAATTTAAAAATATTAAAATTTTATTAAAAATAATTACTTATTTAAAATCAATAATATTATAACTAACTAAATCATATATGAAACTAATATTTTTGTATCAATTATTTTGAACTGATGTAATTATAATATCAATTTAAAATTAACAGAAATATAAATATATATTAATCAACTGTTATAAGTATAAAAATATAAATATTATTTACAGTAAATGATATAATATTTAATATTTTCCAATTGACACATATTGATATTAATTATAATAACCAATATATATTATATATTTATATTGATTATTAATAAAAGGATGTAAATTATGTACACCACTATTTTAAAGTCAAAAGTGTTGAAATTATTTTTATATAATTTATAACTAATATATTTTCTGAAATAAATAATGAAAAAGAACTTTTTTCGATGGATAACAAATTAGTACGCCAAGAATAGTTTGAACACACTAATATTATATGAATGATAATTCTATTACTAGTTTCAGTGAATAAAAACTAAAAATATAAATTCGATCTTGTTTTTTTGGTAGTGTAGTTAAAACAACCGACCGTTTGTACAGAAAAGTTTGCTTAAAATTGTGCCTGAATCTACCATATACGATTCGGAAAAGTGTACAAAATTATCTAAAGACAAATTATTACTAAAGTCTTATCATTTTGTTTGTATAAGCGCCTAATACGAACGATATACATACATATAAAATCGAAATGGTTGATACGTCCACGAAGAGATATATCACACATGATACTTTGTATCGTGCACTATAAGTGATTACAATTCAATAAAAAAATAATTAAAAAAATCGAAGCTAATACGAAGTTATGATTTTACATATGCTTAGTTCTCGCTCATGGTAACAGAAGATGTTATTAATCATAATTTACATACTTAGAATACCTACCTGCAGGAAACTAAATTTAAACTTACTTGCATCAAATTTTGTATTGCAAAATTGCAAAACTGAAAATTAAAGAAGACATACAGATTCAGTAGTAATTAATTCTAGGTCGATTTTGATTTATTAACATAAGAACATAATTGAAGAGACGAGTCGACGTCATTGGTTTGGTGACCCATGCATTTATTTGTTAGATAGATATCTTGGTCTCCCACTTCTCACGAAAAGAATGACTATGAACGGCCCTTTGATGGGATTAAGATCAAATTGATTCACAAAGGCTCTTTTCGGTCGATAAGGGACAAAAAAAAAAAAGGATCTTGGATGTGGGGAACGATCCTGAAGACAAGATAATCCGCAAAATATACTCTATATGCCAAGATCAAAGATGAGACAGAGCTAATGTACTGATCTTTGATCAGACAAAAGCTCTAATTAACTTCATGAACCTCTTGTCTTGCTGATGCTTATTTCTTGCACCTCAAGATCGTCTGTTTGAATCTAAAACTTCTTCAGTAAGAAAAAGGTTGAGCTAGAGTTGATTGGTGTCATGATTAGATCATCTGATACTGTAATACTTTTTTTTTTATTGTCTCTCTCCATGAAACCGCTAGCTTTTGTTGACTGATATAGCTTCCATGAAATTCTGGATTCATCAGTGCCACAATAAGCAAATTTTCATCGAGATAAGGATCCACCTTTTGGAATCATCCTATTTTTTCTCTTTTCTTTCTCCATATTATCATGTTTCCTCAGAGTTAGCGTTTCACAAATCTTTAGTGCACCTCGTTGCTTGTTCAAGAGAGTGTCCGTTAAAGGAGCATTCGAGGAGAATATACATTCAAGCAAATGATCCGCACCAGCCCGGTTTGCTGGTTTGGAATCATCTTCCTATTTTTTGGAAACATGTATATATTAATACCAAAAGGATCTTCAAAAAAGGAGATTGTCGGTTGACAATAAAAAAAAATGGTGAATTTTGATTTTTTTTGGTGAATATTGGTAGCTATCGAGGGACTTCACATTCTTACAAAATAAACTTGTAAATATTAATCACAATTTTTAACGTATTCAATTAATTATCATAATTTTTTTTTAGCTTTTTTGGATATGTGATAAAATTAACATTTTGTTTCAAGTGTTAGTGATTATTTCATCAGTGTCACCTTATCTTTATGGCATTATCTTGACGTGTTACCTGCATAAAAACTTCAAGATGTTATCATTTGTTAAGGTGTTGGATTGATTTCCCAATAACATTTTCTCAAATCATGTATCAATGACGATGATCCGTATTTTTCATTATATCTTTGATAAGGATTGCTAATATTATTTTAAAAAAAAACTCTTAAAGGATTTGATACAGATTAAAAAAAAACATTAGTTATTGAAGATAATAATATACATGATCATTTCATTATCTTCATTCGTAAGCAATTTTGACATAAACATGAAATCTATTGTAGAATATAATAACTTTTTGTCGAGTTTTATATCATTGGTTTACCTAAGCACCATTTAGATTTTCATTTGATCTCGTCGTTTTTACAAATTACTTTATAAAATGTAGTATGTTCTTTTGTGTCTTTAGGGTCAGTGGATAATCTTTTCACTTTCATAAACATGAACGTTGATTTCCAAAAAAATGTCTCTCATATATACGAAAAAATTGATTCAGAAAATCCACATTCTTATCTTTGATTAAAAAGGCAGCAGTGTTGGCTATTTTTATTTACTTTTTAGAGTCTACATCTTGCATTTCTTTTCTTTGAATGCTTTTATTTTTTGCCTCTATTTCTAAGAAAATAAAAATGAAAAGACATATATATGGGATTAAAGAAGAAGAGAAAACAACAATAAGGTAACAAACACAACCGAAGATGATGACTACATGATTATGAAAATATCAAACACTACCAAATACAACAACAACAACAACAACATACTTATGGGTTAAAAAATTAACCATAAAGAAAGTTAGATATGTTAAACATTATTGTTGTCTGAGTCCGAAAACCAAAGAATTTATCAATGCATAAGAATCTTTTTATGATTATTTTTCCTTAATTTTCTTAGGTTTGTTATGTGTGAAATCCAAGTTAATTTTTATTATATGAATAATAAAATCATTTTTCTTGATTTTTATGCCAAAATATATCTTTCGTTTACTCATCAATTTGATACACTAATTCTTAATGATGAGAAAGGCAGAACAACTGAATAACAAAATAACTGTAATTGGTAGTTTACATGCCCACTAAAAGCCAAGTTTATTTGGTTTAAATTAGTTCGATTTGGTTTTATGGGAGTGAACACTTCTACATTTTCGAAAATTACTTCTTTTTTTTTTCCGATTTATTGAAAAATTAGTATTTTTTCTTTTCATTAATAGTATATATATGTTTTTACAACATTTGTTTTTGTTT
This sequence comes from Streptanthus diversifolius, assembly GCA_039880935.1. Taxonomy (NCBI): domain Eukaryota; kingdom Viridiplantae; phylum Streptophyta; class Magnoliopsida; order Brassicales; family Brassicaceae; genus Streptanthus; species Streptanthus diversifolius. Next base: position 16,266,694 of record JAXGFM010000022.1, on the reverse strand, counting down.
AAATAATTGTTTTCACTTTTCAACAGATAAAAAAATAATTTATACGAAGAAAAGTGAACGAAACACCTTTTTTTTTGGTTCATTGGAGAGGCCAAATCCTCGTTTTCTCATGGCAGTTGTCGACGGGAGCCAAAACTGAACTCCGCTTCAAAGATCTTCGACGGAAAAATCAAAATTTTCTAGATCTGATTGGAGATTGTTCTTTAAAATATCTCCACTCTATTTCCGTTTTCTCGAGAGAGTTAGCACAAGGAAAGAGGAGGAGAAGAAGAAGAGATGGACGATTTCTTAGACAAATTGCCGGAGATGGATCTGATGCGGTCGGAGAAGATGACGCTTGTTCAGCTTATCATCCCCGTCGAGTCCGCTCACCGTTCCGTCACTTATCTAGGCGAACTTGGTCTCTTACAGTTCCGTGACGTGAGTGTTGTGAAAACCTCAGATCCGCATTCTTCTCTTTTAACAAATCGATTGAATCTGTTTCTTTTTAGATGATTATCAAGTAGTGGAAGATTGATATGTTTGATCTCACAATGTAGGAATAGTTATTATTATCTATCTTTGATCCGCCCTCCGAGTGAGCGTTACTTCCACCGCGAGTGGACGTACTTAGGAATGATTTATGAAAAATTTGTTCATGTTCTGTGGAACTGGATTGATATTGGTGGATTTAGCATCAACGAATCTTAATTGAATTAAATCAATTTTTAGGGGTTTAGATTGTGATTATGAAGTGTGATCTGGTGAATTGAAAGTAGCTGATACTCTCTTATCTTCGTTTCGTTAAACAGCTAAATGCCGATAAAAGTCCTTTTCAGCGAACATTTGCTAATCAGGTATCTACTCAACGATCTCTGCAACTCTAAAACATTCTATTCGAGCTTTGTTGTATGTGATTTGATGCAGATAGGTTATCTACTTTATTGATTCTTGTTTGAGGATTTTCTCGTGAAGAATGCATTTGGTTATTTGAATTTGCTTTACAAAATCTGTAAAAGATTTCTTCTTAAGTGTTCATTTATTTTTGAAGTATAATTGTAGATTCTTTTTGTCTTTTGTATTATATTAACTCGGGTAGATCTTGGTATCTAGGCCATGTTTATCCACAGTGAGTAATTGGACATATTGCTCAGCCTTCAAAGTATTGGTTCCTTACTCATATATGTAGTGTTTCTTGTACAGTTTAGTTTCTAAATTTTATTTTTGTGTTCAAGCTGGATTATCCCCAAAGTTTTAGGAGTTGGATGTAGCTTATAGACTAGGAGTGACTAGTGAGTGTAATTGGGCTGTGCATTATTTGATTGCTGCACTCTATTATGTTTCTTCGGGAATTTTTAACAGGTAAAACGATGTGGTGAGATGTCAAGGAAGCTGCGTTTTTTTAAAGATCAAATTGATAAAGCTGGTCTAAGATATTCACCACGCCATGAATTAGAACCGGACATTGAGCTTGGAGATTTAGAGGTAAGAAATGAATTTTCTAGTTCTATTTCTGCTGAAACGTCTTTCGTATCTATTGTAATGCCTATTTTACTGTGTGTGTGGGGGGGGGGGGGAGGCATGATATTTGTTATGAGAGTTAGTATTTTTCTTTGTATCTTCATTTTTTTTCTTTTCGGCAGAGACAACTTGCTGATCACGAGCATGAAGTATTGGAAATGAACTCAAACAGTGAGAAGCTTCGGCAGACATATAACGAACTTCTTGAATTTAAGATAGTTCTTCAAAAGGTAGGTGTATTCGCCTTTTGTTCTCAAGTTTATATCTAGTAATTGGAAAATTTCTTGACCAATTGACAATGTTATATGGCACTAGCTGTTGCTCAGTTCTCATCCAATTTTTACCTGCTAAGATATGCGCTCATCTTCCTCTGCTTATGCTTTACTTCTTTTTAGGCAAGTGGTTTCCTTGTCTCAAGTAATGCTCATGCAATTGGGGATGAAACAGAACTACATGAAGGCACCTACTCAAATAACGGTTTTATTGAGTCTGCCTCTTTACTAGAGCAGGTGATTGCATGTCAAATTTTCCATTTTACTGCTGTTATCCGGAATATTAAAGTTATCTTTACTAAGAGTTCAGCTATTTTCTTCTCAGGAAATGAGACCTGAACCCTTGGATCAGTCAGGACTGAGATTTATTAGTGGAATCATTAACAAAGACAAACTTCTTAGGTTTGAAAGAATGTTGTTTCGTGCAACAAGAGGAAATATGCTTTTCAACCAAACACCCTCCGATGAGGAGATCATGGATCCGTCAACATCAGAAATGGTGATATTGATCTCCTATTTTCCCACGCAGTAGATTCTCTTTATCTCCATTATAATCATATCTTATTTCAGTGAGATGCTTATGACTAACTGATTTTTTGTTCATAGGTGGAGAAAATTGTATTTGTGGTTTTCTTTTCTGGGGAGCAAGCAAGGGCAAAAATTTTGAAAATATGCGAAGCATTTGGTGCAAATTGCTATCCTGTCCCCGAGGATACAACAAAGCAGAGGCAGCTTACGAGAGAAGTAAGTTGGATTAACCAAAACTTGTTCTTGTTATGTTTTTATAGGGAGAGCTATTCCAAGATGTTTGTATGCGTTTTTTTCATAATGATTCTTGCAAGTTGCTTTCTTCTTGTTCATATGAAATCTTTGTTGGCGTTGGTATCCCAATCATATGCGACTGTTAGTTGCTGTGTCACACTATATTATTTGGAGAATACCATTATTACTTATCCTTATCAGTAGTGCTAGTAACTGTTAGTTACTGCATCATACTATGTTGCTCCTAAATATCAATGTATCTGGTGTATAGGTTTTATCCCGACTCTCTGATCTGGAAGCCACTCTAGATGCTGGAACTCGCCATCGGAATAATGCTCTTAATGCTGTTGGTTACAGCTTGACAAAATGGATGACCACGGTACAAAATAGCATCCGCAATTAGTTATTTTTATAATTATCTTTCTGGTTGATTATATGGTAGATTATATGGTCCATACAGTATGGAACAGACATGATCTTAGCTGGCCTTTTGCTGCTAGGTTCGGAGAGAAAAAGCAGTTTATGATACTCTGAACATGCTAAATTTTGATGTAACCAAGAAATGCCTTGTTGGCGAAGGTTGGTGCCCCACATTTGCTAAGACCCAGGTATACTATTATGTTATGTTCCCTTTTACAAAACCTAGTATTATTTCCTTGCAAGTGCAATTCATTGATCAACAACGTATCCGCAGATTCATGAGGTCCTTCAGCGAGCCACTTTCGACAGCAATTCACAAGTGGGCGTTATATTTCATGTAATGCAAGCTGTAGAATCACCTCCCACCTATTTTAGAACGAACAAACTTACTAATGCGTTCCAGGAGATTATCGATGCTTACGGGTTAGTTTCGCTATACAGCATTACCTGGCACTATGTAATGTCCAAGAGCATGAAAACCCCCCCATCATTTAGATGCAAGTGTCTGGACCTGTTTTTTTTCTCAGCACATACATGGTTTTAGAATAATACTGGCTGCTTTCTAACATGATGAACTTTCTTCATTCCGTATCTTCTTAATCAAGTTATTGTTGATTGCATGTGCCAGTTTATTTCCGCTGATCACCATCTCATGTATTTTCGACTTTATTCTTATTTGGCAGTGTTGCAAGATATCAAGAGGCAAACCCGGCAGTTTATTCAGTTGTCACATATCCGTTTTTGTTTGCTGTTATGTTTGGGGATTGGGGTCATGGTCTGTGCTTGCTGCTAGGAGCGTTGTATCTTCTTGCTCGTGAAAGGAAGCTGAGTACCCAGGTACGGTTGGCACCCAATATTTGCTGAGAAACTGATGATGATGCTGGCTTCGAGCGTGAGATGTTTACTTCTCAAATTGAATAAAAACATCCATAACATAGAATTTTGTTTTTGTTTTTGGTAAGTGGCTAATTGAGATTGTGTACCTTTGGTTTTGAAGTGAGCTGCAGCAATAGTTATGTTGCAAATTTCTGCGAGATTAAATGGTGATTTTCAGTTATTTAATATTAGTGTAGAATTATTGAATCATTGATAATTTGTAGTTACACTTAGTTTTCCTTTTCACTCTAGGATTAAGGTTTACCTGAGAAAAAAACAACTTTTGTGGTTTGAATATCATTGGCCTTCTGTGAAAATTTTCTCTGTTGTATGATTTTTATGTGTCTTATCGTTACCAGAAACTTGGAAGCTTTATGGAGATGCTCTTTGGAGGCCGCTATGTAATCTTACTAATGGCACTTTTTTCAATATATTGTGGGCTTATCTACAATGAGTTCTTCTCTGTTCCTTTCCACATCTTCGGTGGTTCAGCTTACAAATGCAGAGATACTACTTGTAGGTACGTATGATGTTTGAATCTTGATCTTTCTAGTGAGGAGTCTATGTCTTTTATAAGTAGCCTACTTGTTGCTGATATGCATATTACTTTTTGTCCAGTGATGCTTACACGGCTGGTTTAGTCAAGTACCGTGATCCATACCCTTTTGGCGTAGATCCTAGTTGGCGTGGAAGTCGTTCAGAACTACCGTACTTAAACTCGCTTAAGATGAAGATGTCTATTCTACTGGGAATTGCTCAGATGAATCTGGGACTAATATTAAGTTTCTTCAATGCTCGATTCTTCGGCTCCGCATTGGACATAAGGTTTGTTCTTCTTTTGATTTTCACCTGAATTCTTTCCTGTTTTAAGACCACAGGGATTACTTATGTCTTTTGTGATTGTCATCAGGTATCAGTTTATACCTCAGATGATATTTCTGAACAGCCTATTCGGTTACCTTTCACTACTTATCATCATCAAGTGGTGCACTGGATCTCAAGCAGACTTGTATCATGTCATGATCTACATGTTTCTAAGTCCCACCGAAGAACTCGGTGAAAATGAGTTGTTCTGGGGCCAACGTCCACTTCAGGCAAGGTTTCTTTAGAAAAAAAAAGAAAAAGCTAAATAAGTTTTTGCTCCATCCTTACTCATCGTAACCACTACTGTGCAGATTCTGTTGTTGCTTATGGCATTCATTGCGGTTCCATGGATGCTTTTTCCGAAACCGTTTGCCCTCAGGAAAATTCACATGGAGGTATATCTCCAGTTTTAGGCTTTTGACTGCATCTGTTGTATTAAACTACTCTTTTTTGGGCTCTGGACTTATAGATGGATGAAACTTTTTTCTATAGAGGTTTCAAGGTCGCACTTACGGCGTTCTTGGTACTTCTGAGGTGGATCTCGATGTAGAACCAGACTCAGCAAGAGGCCATCAGGAAGAAGAGTTTAACTTCAGCGAGATTTTTGTACATCAATTGATTCACTCTATAGAGTTTGTTCTAGGTTCAGTTTCTAACACAGCATCATACCTTCGTCTCTGGGCTCTTAGGTAAATCTTACTGCTTTTCACAAAATAGCCAATTAAACCTTATTCCTAAATGTTTCTAATATAGTCTTTTGACTTTTACAGTTTGGCTCATTCGGAATTGTCGACGGTCTTCTATGAGAAAGTTCTTCTTCTTGCCTGGGGGTGAGTAGTAGTTTTGATTTCATACTTTTTTTATTTTACATTTAATCTTTAAATTCATTACATTTTGCCTTAACAGGTATGAAAACATTTTGATCCGGTTAATTGGAGTAGCGGTGTTTGCGTTTGCAACAGCGTTTATACTTCTGATGATGGAAACACTAAGTGCGTTTCTTCATGCTCTGCGTCTTCACTGGGTTGAATTCATGGGGAAGTTCTTCCATGGAGATGGTTACAAGTTCAAGCCATTCTCATTTGCTTTAATCTCAGATGACGATGAATAAACAAACCCTATAATCCTTTCCCCAGCCACTTGCACATCTCACTTTCCCCTCAATTATTCCACCAAAATAGAATATATAGAAGAAAGAAAAAAATGGCTTTTCCTAAACCCCCCCCAAAAACAGATTATACGGCAACATCCAATTTGCTTCGTCTTTCACTTTTTCTATAATTTTTGTTTTTCTTAACAGAATGTTTTGAAATTGATATTTGTAGTTAATGTCAAAAGTGGAGAATGTCTTTGTTTTCCTCCTAAATGCAGAGAACAAGTTAGAACAATTTATTTGACTTTTTATTTATTTTATAATATACATACATATATCTCTGTCATGGATTTTTGGAGCCGAAATATAAATGAAAACTCTATGTCACTTTTTTATTAAATACATGAGCTTTTACCAAATCGTAATAGTAATGGTTAAAATAAAATAGTATGTATTTATTTTGGGCTAAGAGTATCAGAAATCGAATATTTTGATCCTAATCTATGATGGAAAGTTATATTTTATTTTGAAACCAGAAATTCCAAACATTCTCGCTTGACCAGTTGACCTAAAGTTCAAATCAAGAATGCTTGAGGAAACCGGTTTGTAAGATAAATCCGCAAACAGACTGTTTAAGTAATCACCATACTTGCTTCGCCGAAAAGTCGTCATAAAGACATTCGATATCTCAAAATCCCAAGCCTCCATCTTTTTAAAATAAATCCAATGAACTTTTTTTTTTATGTTCTCTCTCCATTAGAAATATGTCATGGTAGAGAGATTCACATGTACATTTGCCTCATAAGTCTAGCAAATCTATCTTTGGAACCAGAAAAACATAGAGTCGAAATTATATATGTTTGGATGAAATCGAAAATTGATTCGGATCAAAGATCGAAAAGAAAGAAAACTATATTTTCTCTCTGAAAAATAATGAGAGAAAAGAGAGAACCTACTCTAAGTAAATCAAACAAAAAAAACTAGTTATTAAGACCAAATTTTTTATAAATTCAAATTACATATTTCTTTTTATTAATTTAGCTTAGTGACATATCTTTTTTTTTAAAACAAAAATATAAACAAAAATAAAGTCACACTTAACGGAACTGAATGAGTTTTATTCGCATTTGAACATTAAAGAAAATAAATAGCCGTCAAAAAAAAAAAAAAAAAAGAATGAAAGGAAACAAAATTTGAAAAATAAAATTAGGTATTCTTCTTTATTATCTTGGTTTCTTCTGGGGGGGATATTAATGAGATTCGCAATTCAATTTTTTTACCTTTGAAAAAAATAAACAGCCATTGGCGAAGGTTTAGCCACTATCGCTGCAGTTTTTTTCTTCTCGTCCTCTTCCCTAAATCTTCTTCTCTTTATTCTCTCCAAATCTCATATCCCTTTCCTTCCGAAAAACTGTTAGTATCTCCTCTTTATCGATTTCGTCTCTCAAACCCTAACGTGGGAATTAGGGTTTTTGTTCGTGGATTCAGAAACTACAACTACAATTTCTTGGTCAATTCTCAGTTTTTTTCATAGATTTCTATTCCTTTTGCGAGTTTTAGCCTGATTTTGGAACGGTTTTCAAATTTTTTTTCTGGTTTTTGTTTGGGTGCTCCTTCAAAATTACGGTCTGGTTTTTGTTTGGGTGCTCCTTCAAAATTACGGAATCTGGAGCCGTAAAGGTTTTGCATTGCAAATAATCTATCAAATTAGGGTGTGAGAGTTAAAAAGTTTCTCCCTTTTTTTGAAAATAAAAAAGTTCTTTAATTTGGGGTTTTTGTTTTTATTTGACCTTCAAGATTTGTTTTCGTTAATTTTTTGTTTTTGTTTTTGAGATAGTAGGACTAGTCTAGTTGCAGTAGTTTTATATAAACTTCTTATTGAAAGATTGTGCAATATGTTCTGATCCAATAATGCATGTTTTGTGATTTTTTTATATATTATATTATTAGGTGACCATGAATGACAAAGGAGAGAAAATTTGTCCTTTATGTACTGAGGAGATGGACTTGACTGATCAACATCTAAAACCTTGCAAATGTGGCTATCAGGTTCGGTACATTACAACCGCTTCCTCTTGTTTGTCACTGTTCGATCAATGTTTTGGGTTCTTGTTAGTAGTCTGAAACCAAAATTGGACGTTCGTACGTTTCTTTGAGTGTATAAATTTGAGTTTTTTCTCAGCTTATTGTGAGTTTGAGCACCAAAGAGTCCTTTAAAGGATCTGAGTTTGTGTTAATTTTGTATGGTTATACATTCAAACATGCCTCTGTAGAATAATGTAGTCTTGAAAATTTCACAACCTTTCTTAAAATCTGCGTTCAAGATTTACATTACACAGTCTTTATCTTGTTATTTGTTCATAGATGTTTGATTCATCTACTGTAATTAATTGTCCTTGGTGCAGATATGTGTTTGGTGTTGGCATCAAATTATAGAGATGGCCGAGAAAGATAAGACAGAGGGTCGCTGCCCTGCATGTCGAACCCCTTATGATAAGGAAAAGATTGTTGGGATGACAGTTAGCTGCGAAAGGTAAGATCTTAAGCTGAAAACAAAAAGAAAGTCTATGGTTCCTGTTAAAAAGTGTAAAAACGTATATTTTTTGTTCTGATAATTCACCAGGTTGGTTGCTGAACTTAACAATGACCGGAAAATATCACAGAAGGTGAAGTCTAAACCTTCGGAGGGAAGGAAAGACCTAACTGGTGTGAGAGTCCTTCAAAGAAACTTGGTTTACGTTATGAGCTTGCCTCTTGATCTTGCAGATGAAGATGTAAGTAATTCTACCATCTATACTTATCTCCGTGGAAAGAAATCACCTTTTTCATCTCTTTAATGTTGGGGTTTATTATATATGCAGCTTTTTCAGCGTAGAGATTACTTTGGTCAATATGGGAAAGTCGTAAAGGTAGCAATGTCTCGAACTGCTGCTGGAGCTGTCCAACAATTTCCAAACAATACTTGCAGTGTGTATGTATCCGTGTTGCCTTAATACATTTTTTTTATTAATGGTATCTAGTTGTGGATGAAATAATATTTGTGATTCCATAAAGATGAGCAGTGCCGCCTTTCTTTCTGAGGTCGATTAGACATGTTTACTACTAACAATTTTCATTGAACACATTTCCTTTCTTTTTGTCTCCAAAATCGATATATCCCAGATATATTACTTACTCCAAAGAGGAGGAAGCAATTCGATGTATCCGATCAGTACACCAATTTGTTTTGGATGGTAGATGTTTGAAGTATGTGATGTTTTCTTTTTTTTAAAAAAGATTACTTACGGTAGGTTGTGGTTCAATTTCTAATAATTTATGGATGTCATTAGGGCATGTTTTGGGACCATGAAGTACTGTCATGCGTGGTTAAGAAACATGGTAAGCAGATATTTTTTGCGCCCACTTTTTCTCTTTAAAAACTTGCATACAAATCTTATCATATTTCGTAAATGTCTTATTGTTTCTGCAGCCTTGTACCAATGCAGAATGCCTTTATTTGCATGAGATTGGTTCCCAAGAGGATAGTTTCACAAAAGATGACACCATATCAGTGCACATGAGGTAAACCAACGTCAATTATCCGGAAACTTGCCGTTTCAGTTAATCTCAATAGATTGTGGTTGTTTTCTTGTTTTGTTTTGATGCTGATGGTGATATTTCTTAGTGAAGTATCTTTTAATTAACCGTACTAGAGCCAAATGTGAAATTGTTCACTATCTGCTTTTCTCTTACCTTTCATTCTTCATTGAGGCTGACAGGGATTTGATTGTGCATCAGTCTGGTCTATATGCTGTGCTTCGTAGGTGGTTATCTGATTCTTTTGTTATTTGAAAAGGAAAATTATTCATGAAATTACTGGTGCCGTGGCTAATTTCCCGCGGCGTTCAGGGAGTATGTTACCTCCACCAGTTGATGATTATGTTGATAATGAGTCTAGCACAAGACAAATTCCTAAATCTGTTTCGAATGTAAGTTTCTAGCTCTTCTTGGAGCCTCTTGATATTCTTTCTGCTGTCAGCATATATACATGATTTATTCTGTTTTTGGTTTCTTGTTTTCTGACCATTTTTTCTTTTGCAGAATGCACAGAATGTTGTTAGAAATTCTCCCCCAAATAGTAGCAACGGTCGACCTGTGACTCTACCTGCTGGAGCCTTGTGGTACACTGAAATCTTGTGTGTATAATTATGTTTTTTCAAATGTGTACCTGCTTTTTCTGTAACTTGTAACTGTTTTTTTTTCAGGGGAATGCATTCTGCAAGCCAGTATTCGGTACCAAATACACCATCTTCTGGGGAACCCTTAAGAGATAAAGCTGTCACAGTTTCATTTGCGGTTGCAACAAATTCAGTGCAGGTCTTTGCATCTCATACTGATGTAGTAAAGAAGCCAGCATTAGAGGACAATCATACTTCATATGGAAATGGCTTGAAACCGCAAGAGTTATTAGATAGTCAGACTGAGTTTCCAGAGCTTACCTCGGTTAATAGGACCCAGACCACTTATAGTAAGGCATTAGTTTCTGCAAATGTGGATAGTACTAGAGCTGTTAGTGTGCCATCAGATCGTACAGATTTTCCAGAGCCTACTTCTCAATCTTGTAGATCCATGTTGTCCAATGGAGATAAAAAGATCAGTAGAGGAGTACAAAGTGTATGTAGCAACGCTGTGTCAGTGGATGCAGATAGTGTTGTGGATGGCTATGGGGGGCTAGCAAGATCTGACAGTTCACATGTCGATCACGCTTCCTTAAAGTCGTCTCATACAGAAGCGTCCCGAGACTCTCTGCAACATTGTGTCAATGAAACTAGAGAAGTTCAGTCATTACAGAAGACTGGTACAACTAACGCAAATGATACCGTTGTCTCAAGAGAAGAAGTTAATGGAGGTAGTGCTTTGGTGTCGCCATTGGTAATTGATCGGTATGCTCAAGCCGAGGATGATATATCAGCGTTCATTAGACAAAGACTCAAGGATCCCGAAGTTTTTAGCTGTCAGCCCAATCCGGCCACTAAAGCTGGTTTCCTACGCACGTCAAATTGTATGCACCTTTCTTCATCCCAGTATAAGGCTGAGCATGATGAAACCAGGAGTGTGTTTGGGTCCTCCTCGGCTGAAAGTAGAGGAATTAATATAGCTTCCATCTCACATGGATATAACGAGATGCAACAGAGCGAGCCCAGCCGTTTAAATGGCAGTCTTAATCATTCTATGGTTTTTCCTGAGAGAGCAAGGGACACACAACCAAATGGAAATTGTGGCGTTGACTTGCAGGGAAACTCTAGGAATGAAATAGATGACGGGATTGCAAATATAATGTCTTTAGATCTTGATGAGCACTGGACATCACCTCATAACTTGTCGAAGCAACTAGGGGCAGGTGACGTAGAGGCCAGGTCTCGTAAGCTTGAGGAGTCAAAGGATCAATCTTTTGGATATTATAACGTCTTCAACCAGAGACCACATGACAATGACTTCTACCAGAGTTCTTCAGAACGGCAGAGTACTGATATGAATATGCTTGGGATGTATAATGGTATTTCATCTAGTTATCTCAAAGGAATGGATTATGCCCGTCAAAACTCCACTTTGCCTTCGTCTTATAAACCTTCTTGTGAGTGTGATTTCTCATCTTTTTACCTCAAAGCTTCTAGTCTTCTAGGTATATATATTATGCTTTTACTCCATGTTTACTTATACTGCACCAAGCTGATTATTTCTGGTTGTTGGTTATCGGAATGTTAGGTGGTGATACTGAGTACACAGTTCTTTTTTTCGGCTTTTCCTGGTTATGAGATATTATGCTTCCGGGATATTGAGTTGGGTTTATTTTAAAAGCATGTGTGCCGTAGTGCCTCTGCATATTTATGGAGCATTCATGTGAAACTTAATCTCCTTTGTTTGTCTTGTAGCTGTTCCAAGATGTCCGGTTGCAGCGCCACCTGGATTTTCAGCTGCAAGTCGACTTCCTCCTCCTCCAGGCTTCGCGTCAAATGGGAGAGAACAGCAGACATTTAATGGCTTTTTAGGTAGTTTATATTTATGTTAAAGTTCCCTTACTATTCGTGTTTTTTTCTGATATGTTTGCTTTTAGATAAATTGAAAATCTGTTCACATTATTTGTGTAGGAAACCATCGTTATCCTGATTCATCAGCGTACATTAGCCCTTATCATCAGTCACTTAGAATTGAAAAAAATGGTGGTGTCAGGGATTTTCAGTTTATGGATTCTGCGATTTTGGCTGTTGGTCAAGGCTTTGAGAATCCAAGCCTGGATTACAGATCAAACTTTCAAGGAAACACAAACTTGTTTGCAAACGAGGCAAAGTTTCAACAACAACAGCAACAACAATTGGCAATGCAGTGCCATTTGTCTTCGCATCAAAACTGTAGACACACTGATTCTTTAGGAGTGGCATCAAGGTTTATGGATCAATCTCAAGGGAGTAACATACTATCTAGAAATCTGGCCTTGCCTAATGGCCACTGGGATGGGTTGAGTAACGAGATCCAAAGTCAAAACAGGCTCCAGAATGAGAGATTTATTGGGTCAACAAATAGGATGAATGGTTACAATGGGACATTCAGGATTTAACACCATTTGTCAGAATCAGTGAGCCATCACTGGTCTTGTGTAGGAGCCGCGCTTAGATTGCCTCGACCTTAAATCTTAGCTTCTAGTTTACTTAGAAACTGAGTCAAAAGAGAGGTGGTTGTAAAAAAGTATTTAGGAAGTTTTATTGGTTTATTATGCATTTCATTATTAACATTTTCTTTGGTTTTAAAATATGTCAAATATGATTTTCAACTATGAGGAGGTTACATAAGATTTTTTGTCTTGTTGCATCTTTAGTTGAAATTAAAAAAAAAAATCTTTGCATTCAATTTTAAACCATAAGTCAGACCTAATTTCAACTTGTATATCAAAACCATTAGTTGACTATAACATGACTTCTATTAAAAATTATGTTGTGGCAAAACTTATGACTAGGTACTAATTATTAATCACTAATGAAGATGTGTTGTGTACCTAAGAGGTCTTCAGATGTTTAGAGAGTACATATTACACCAACTAAATACCAAATGCAGAAGATATTATAAAGACACCTCTTTTGATTCGTTATAAAATAATTTAGCATTTGTCTTACGGATTGGACCCATTATGTTTCTCAATCGTCTCACGTTGTCTCATTTTGTGCCACTAAAAAAATACAATAGTTTATATTAAGGATTCTCCGACAAGGTAGGTCATCATTGGTTTTAATTTGCTTTTATGCCTTTGTTGTCTTCTTCCTGCTGACTACCACAATATACCCATACGCAATTAATTTTATAAAATCAATAAATGTATTTGTATTCGGTCAGAATAATAATCATTTACTTACGGCTGAACCTGAATAATTTTGATAAATAAATTATTTTTTTCGGATTCCAATTTAGATTAATAGATTAAATGAATAATTTTGCTAAATACATTAATAAGTATTTTTAAATTTTTTTAAAAAAACTATGTATAAATATAAATAAATAATCATCACATTTCATTATATATATATTAAAAGATTTTTTCAGTCAACAACATTTATACAATAAACCATTTTTTACAAAAAATAGTTTATAATTTTTTGTTTTTTCCACCAAAATTCATCTCATCCTTGATTTTTCTAGCTCAAACAAAACTTTATTTGTATGTTAATCGTGTTGTAAAACATAGATTTATAAGGTAATTACTGTTTAATATGCTTCTTTTGATGATATTTAGTGTGACGCTAATTTCATCTGGTTTTTGATCATTCTCATATTTCAGTATAAACTCAATAATTTTATCGTCAGTATGCAATTCCATAATGACATTATTATCGTTATCTATTTTTTAGGTAATACAATTTATCACCAAGACTTGTGTTTATATATTTTATATTAAATCTTAAAAACTAGAAAACTTTTTTTTTCTAATTCTACATCAATTTTGAAAATTTCATTTTTATAGTTCTAAAAAAATTTCTTGTTTTTTTTAATTTGCCTTTTTAAGTTTTTAGATATGTTAAAATATTATCTAAATGAATAAAAATTCATTTATCGATAAATTAATAATTCATTTACCAATAAATTAATAATTCATTTATCAATAAATAAATTATTTTGTTAAATAAATAATTTTTCCTAGTTATAAGAATATTCAGGTTTAATTGTATCGTATTTAATTTGACACAAACACAACCATATCTTTTAGATTGCTCCATTTTTGCTTAAACCATAGAAATTGTCCAAACAGTTTGGGTCATATTTCTGTCATGTCCTTCCATAATTCACGCCATATACTTCTCAAGATTTTATGATAGGTTTGGGGTAATAATAAAGAAATGTTTCAACAGTACATAATTTTTTTTTGATGAACCGGAGTATTTGGGTCGACGGTCTAGAAAATAATACTATGATTAGTTCTATTTTGAATTTTTTTTTTTATAATAAAACGTAAGATATAACTCTATCTTTGTCTACCCAAATAAAAAAGTTTAAATAATTTCACGATGAATAATTCACTTAAACTAACTAAACTATATATTGTTGTAAATGATAATTTAAATGAAAACATAGTCAAGTCAGCTTAAACGAGTCCTTTTAGTTGCTGTGGTGAATCACATGAATACATTCATTACAAAATAAAATAAAACTATTTGTTCAAATAATTGTCGGCTAAAGATAGTGTTGTAATCCTACTTTCTTGTAGTAAAAAGAATGATAATAATATGTTTAAAGAAACATGTGATTTTTAGATTACTGATAAAGGCATAGGATACGAGTCATAGGAAAGGACCATTTTTGGAATATTGTAGATTAATAATTTAAGTTTCTTAAGACATCACATCTCTTATTGAATATCATTACCCTACCCCGAACGTAGATAGACTTTGAGATTTGATTTGACAGAACAAGAGATCGAGAATCTCTTATTTTGCCTTTTGCTTTGACAATAGGCATAACAAACAACTACACAAAATCTTTATATATTTGATGACTAATACAAATATATATATATATATATATTTTCATCTATATCAACTTACTCCAAAAAAAGTAGGTCGAACGTTTATCCTCTGTTCTTTAAAAGTACCAAAGTTTCATTTACAGTGGAGCAAAGCAAATATCCTTGGCCTTGTGGTCGTCGACCTAGATGTGGACGTATAGATTTATCATTTTATTTGTTAAATTTAGAATGTGTAGCATCCAATATCCAATCCATTCCACTCTATTCCAAAAGTTAAATCAGCATATGCCTAAATATAGATGTTTATGGTCGTACTATATAGTATATGGTTTAGTACACTACCATTTGCACAACTCTATCTATCGTATATAGTTAAGTTACTATATTTGACACGTGAACTTTAGAATATACGTACTTATTTTGGTCATATCATATATCCGAAATATGTTATACAAACAGAAAGCTTAATGTTTTCTCGACGAAACCTTTGGGGTCCCGAAGAGGCAGCCAAAGTTGTCACATCCTATCACTATCTATTCTTTACTGTTGTTCTTTTCAATTATTATTAAATATCAATATAATCAAATCACATAACGACAAAAACCCAATCCTTCAATTTTTTATTTATTTACAAAAACTGTAGCCTTCCAATTTCCAAGAGTCTTTTTAAACACACATTTTCCCACCCATTTAACTTGATAAGAAAATTAAGATTTACTTTTGGGTAAAAACCACAAATTAAAGACCTTTTTCTCATCTATATTAGGAAAATTTGATCATTATATGTAATTTACCCAAATGACAATTTTGTTTTTTGTTGAGTTGGGGACTAGAGAGGTTAATAAAAACTCTCTCATACCAATTTTTTTAAAAGCCCCCATAGTAAGTTAAGGTTGTGGATAAAAGTAACCAAGAGAGGCATTGTCATGGGGAGGTTGTTGCCGGAAATTAGAGAATCCTGATGATGCTGCTGCAACTGAGAACAAATGTGGTTGTCCTCCTGGTGGTTGCGGTCTCATGGCGCTAGTTTGGTCAGGTCTCTGCCATCCCCAGTTACTCATCATCCCTCCTTCAGCTTCACTTCTCTTCTCTGTTGCTCTTCCCTGAAAAACCAACACATAACAACAACAACAACAACAAACATTGTCTCATTGTCTGATTTTTTTTACTTTGAATTGATCCTGTTTTTTTTTGTCAGATTCTATGTTTTTATACCTCGACGGGATTATTATAACTAGGGCATGCCCCGTTCCAGTAAGCACGATGGTCCGAGGAACCATAAGGAAGAGGTGTATTCACCGGCTTTCCCATGAAGTCGTTATCTATCTGCAGTTTTGTTTTAAGAACATGTAAGATAACGTTTTCAAAACCATTTTAAGGATTTGTCAGAGATTGGTACTGAGAAATTACCGTCAAACTAACTCCACGCTGAGTTTCGTAAGTATTACAAGGGAAATGAAAGAGTCTCCTGTTTTGCTTTGACGCGTTCCCGGGAGAAAGAGAGATTCCCAAGTTGAGATCAAGCTTGTCATGACCACCTTCATAAAGAAAATAAACCAATCAGAAGCTGTTTTATATATGATGAAAGTTTTTACATGCTTAAGTTAAGTACCTTTGTTATTGGTCTCAGCGTTAATCTCATTCTGATATGAACTCAGCTCGAAGTTGGTGACTGCTTCCCTACCGTTAGAGCTTATTGCAGCCTTGTCATAAGCCCTGTTTTCAAGAACAAAGTGTTCAGAAAAAGAGATAAAACTTTAATGTTGGATTTTGAAAATCTAAGGAAGTTCTTCTTAGAGAGTTATAAACTTTGAAGAAAAAAGTTATAATTGGCAAACAAGTAAAATTTCATGATCATTATATTTATATGACCTTGCAGCTTCTACTTCGCTGTCGAACAGCCCAAGGTAAATATACC